>OX465298.1:203598628-204924349 GCA_949987735.1 Leucophora obtusa
TAAAAAAACACGTTTTTGCATTGTTATCAAATTCGTGCGTCATTTTGGATTCCAGGCTAAAGTGGGTTAATGTTATCCGATGAAGTCAAAATTCCATGTATGAATCATTTTGACTATATTAAATGAATAAATGGAATAAGAAATAATTTTTTTTTGAAATTTCGAATTTTGGGAATTTTTAATAGTAATACACTTTTTTTTCCAAAAGGGGCCATTTTCGTCCAACTTTCGGCACGAGTTAACGTTTTCCAAAAAAAAAAAAAAAAATAGAATGGTCCCATTTCCAATAAAACTGGGGGGTGTAATGAACGAAAATCGAAAAATCGCTATTTTAAGGGACAGTCTAATGGTTATATATGACATCATGTATGGGCATATTTTGAACTATGCATGGAGGGGCACTTATTTGAAACTTTCGCTTTTTATCAATCATTGCTTGGATTATTGTAGCCTAAATGTGTTAAACGTATCTGTTGAAAATTTCAGGAAAATCGGTAAGGCTAAACTAAATGTCAGTTTTATAGCCAGAACTCAGAGAGGTTTTTGTCTTAAATATTTCTTAAGTTGCAAAATTTTGTTTAAACATTTCCGACTTAAGTAAAATTTTAGAAAATAATAGTTTTTAGTTCTGACTACAACGCTTAAATTTCTATTTTAATTTTACGAATTCTCTGGGTATTGAGGCTCCAATATATTCTGCAAGTTAAATATTTTCCTACCAGCAACTGTCATCGGTATGGGAAACTTTAATTAGAATAATTTATAATTTTGCTGAAAGTAGTTTTAGTTCAAAATAAGCTAAGTACCTATCACTAGATTAATCTTGATTTATTTTGTTATTTTTATTACTTATTCTTTTACACATAACAGAGTATTATTAACATAATCACTAACAATGAGCCAACAAACAATTTCAACTGAGTGGGATTAATTTTATTTAGGCCCGTAATTTAAGCCAACAGTATATGAATTTAGTTAGCACAAAATACTACATACTAAAAGTTTGCTAAGACAAAACTGTGAAATATTAAGATTACTAACGACTTTAAAGTAATTGCAACATCTCGATGAAACTCACATTTAAAATCCCTCTAAAACAATAAGAAAATGTTTGAAAACCCAAAGAAGATGTTAAAACTAAAAAAAAAAAATTAACATACACAGGTATATAATTTAAAAAGATATTATGTTTATGCATACAATATGAAAATATTTCGCATTTGGGGAGGGAATTATGAAATAAGAAAAACTAAGCAAAATTAAATAGAAGTCAAAACTTCCCACATAATAATTTGTACCTAATTAACACTTCATTATGTGATTGTCAGTTAAAATATTTCTGTGGTTAGTTAAGTAAAATGTGGACTAATTTTGAATTTTTCTCTGGCTTGCAGATTTTGGAATCTAGTAATGAAGATGGAGGAATTCAACAACAACGACCACCAAATGAAGCTAATGGCAATACTTTGAGTGCTGCGGCTGCTGCTGCCCAACGTGCTAATTGGTTAAATAAATTAAGTGGCAATGGAATGGATGGGATGGATGTACCTAGGAAATATAATGCTCCTCATGGCTTGTACGATAACGGACGTTACTATTAGACAATACAAAAACAATATCTTAAAGTAAACAAAAATAACTGAAGATAATTAAAATATCTATGTAAATTATTTAATTTTTTAAAATTAATTTTAAATTCCTTCCATGAGAAATTAAAAAAAAAAATTGTTTATGAATTGAATGCGTTGTATTTTAATATAAGAAAATATACCACCAAAAGTTATATTAGTTTATAAAATTTGAATTTTTTCTTTTTATTAAAATCAAAGTTTATTTTTCGATATTTTAGAATGATTATTTTGAAATATTTTCATTTAGTTCTTTTTAAAGGCTGTATTATGTAAAGTTCCTAAACTCGTCATTGTCTAACATTGAATGTTTTTTTGTCTAGTTGTGTATAAATATTTTTAAATTCTCTTAAATTTATTTTGTGAATGAATAAATATTTAATTAAATATCTAAAATATTTATGTTTCGTTTGTTTATTCCATAATTAAATATGTGTCAAAAATTAATATAAAAAATACGAAAAAAATTGTAACCTGAAAACAATAATTTTAATGTAGTCAAAAACATTATATACAATCCAGAATATTGTAGTATTAAAACTCTATTATACAATATGAATGTAATAATGAAATACTTATATACTAAATATTATTAAAGATATGTATGAATAAATAAACCTGTATTGTTTTCTATTTATTCTCTAAGGTGTATTTACTAAAATCGGGAATAGACATTGCTAATTTTTGTGTTGTTAAGTAAAATTTTTTAAAATTTGAAAGTGGTGATTTGAGAAATATGTAAAAACTATGTTTTGTTTTTGCCTTCGCCTATCGTAAATTTCACTTCATTTTTTTATAGGCATTATTTTCTTGTTATTGGCAAATTTTTTGAAAAGTCTGACAATTTGAGACTGATATTCAAACAGAAGATATCAACCGATTTAAGAAAAATTTTATCCCTAATCCCGGGATTTTAAAATACTAATCCCGATGGGCATCCCTAATGGAAGTACACAACTTTTGCCTGTTATTACATTTGAAAGAGAGGTGGCAAGACCGGGCATCTTATTGTAAGAATGATTTATTTTACATAGACAGCGGACGGACGGACATCGCTCAATCGATTCGGAGTCGTTCGGTATACTACAAGGTAGGTCTACTCCAATTATTTTTGGTAGCTTTAAACTTCCACAGAGTGGTGTAGGGCAGAGCTGTAAATGAATCATTCATTTTTCAATTAGTTCGCGAATCATTTGAATTAATTCGCGAATTAGCAAAATTTTTAATTAATTCTTTTCACAAAAATCGCGAATTAAATGAAATTTGAATCAATTCACGTGAATTTGGCAAAAATGAATTGCAATTCATTTCCAATTCATTTGAACTGAATTGATTTTGAATTGATTCAAATTAATAAGAAAAATGAAAAATGAATTGCAATACAATTATTAATTGCTTCTTAAATATTAAATGTGTTTTTAACGTTCAGGGTATATCAAAACCAAAATAATTAATATTTGAAGAAATAAACTCTAAACACAATGTTTACTTTGATTGATTGCAATTTATTTTTAATTCGTTTGAATTAATTCTAAATCAATTAAAATCATTTGAATGGGAAATGAATTGCAATTAATTTTGCCAGATTCATTTGAATTAAAAATTAATTGCAATTCATTTTGCCAATTCATTTGACTTGGAAATGAATTGCAATTCATTTGAATTGATTCAAATTTCATTCAATTCTTTGCCGTGATGAAAAGAATTAATTAAAAATTTAGCTAATTCGTAATGAATTGAAATCAAAAAAGAATGATTAATTTACAGCTCTGGTGTAGGGTATAAAAAGTTAAATTGAAAATAGTAAGCCTTTTTTTTAATCACCGGATTTATTTTTGGATTTATAGTATTTTGCTAAAAAATCCACATTTTCTTTTTAAATTTAAAAAATTTTATATTTTTATTCAAATCTTACACTTATTCGCTAATATAGTATGAAAGAAAAAATTTAAATTTTGCGAAAATACAATTTCTGGAATTAAATTAAGCTAAATTCAAAACGGATTTATTTATTTTATAAATCCATTTTAGATTAAGCTTAATTCAATTCCTATTTTTACATTTTTACAAAATTTAATGATTTTCTTTCACATTATATAATCGAATAAGTGTTAGATTTTAATAAATATATTAAATTTTGAAAATTAAAAACCAAAATGTGGATTTTTTAACAAAATAAAATAAATCCGAAAATAAATCCAGGGATTAGAAAAAACGGCAATTATAGAGGCGAAATAAATATTAAAAACGGGTTTTGATGTGAAAAATTTTTTTTTTCACCAGACACCCGAGGTAATATGACAAAATATTTTACTTGCCAGATGCTGCTATGAAATTGTACTAAAACACATCAATTTTTAGGGAAAATTTTGAGGTAGATACCTTCACATTTTCACTCACAACTTTTTTCCATAATCTTTGGAAATAAGTACTTTTTTATTGTTTTCCAATACTTCAATGCCCCTTTCCCATGTATGACTTGGATGACCTAAAAATGTATTCATTTTAAAACCTGTCAACTTTTCCTTATTGTTTATTCGCGAATATGAAATATATGGGCAACATTTGGCCTAAACACATGATCTTTTTTTTTTTAAATGGTTTCTTCGTTTTCAATTTGTTACTTTCATTTTTCAATTACATATTCAAGCATATGTAAAGTCGGAAACACTTGTACCCTTCTTCTCTAGACAATGTATTTATTTATGTTGTTACTTTTAGTAACAAATAAGAAAATGAATAAAAAAAACATGAAATATTATTTTGTAATAATATTAATTGCACACCAAAGTAAACAAAATAAAACAAAACATAATTTGAATATTATAAAATCGCTTAATTATAAAAAAAGCAATTAAATACTTCAAGCATACAATAAACCACAAAAGTGGGAGATAAATCTTCACCAGACACTATACTACACTTATGGAAAGTACATCTAAGGTATCTTTCTACTTTATGAAGATGTTATTACAATTAATTGTAAAGTAAAACCTCAATCATATCATAAGTATGTAGTACAAATATCTAGTAGTGCGTTTAGACTACAACCTATAATTTCCCAAAACAGGATTTCTATGTAAAAAAAATTAAAAAACAAGATCTTTTTGCATTGTATAATGCAACTCTGCGTTATTATTAAGGACTAGTGAAATAATGACAGTAACGGCAGGCGAAAGATTTTCAGTAAAAACTATTGTGATTAGTTTTAAAAAGATTGTAGTCGCCGATATTAAAAGGCTTCTTAGAGCCAAATCAACTCTGAGTATCTTATACCATATAATTTCAAAGTCTCTGTATTTTTTTTTGTCGTCTTGTGTTCTCATTTTGATACAGTGTAAACACTGTGTATAATAGCGGGGTGTATTTCTTTTAATAATAACACATCATAAATATGTACTTATGATTATATCGACATATACATAAGTAGAAAATAATGTTCACATACCGAATACTTGAAATTTAAATTTTAAAATCACTTTAAATTGTTACATATTTCTTTCTTTTTTCGACAATGGAAATATGTTTTTAGGTAATATTTAGCTAGAAAAGAAAACATCTTCTTGGTGCCATTGGTTCATCCACCAGGCAGACATCCAGCCATTCATCTTTTTTTTTGTATTTATGTAACATCAGTTTTTCATAAAAAGGCATTTTAATAAAAACAAAAACAATAAGAGAAAATATAGTTTTTAAATTTTTATTTATCGTCGTAAATTATCATCATTAAATTATGTTATGTTTATGGAGGTTATTTTCATTTTTGAATCTTCTACTTGGTCACACTTAAACAAAGTATGAAAATTGTGTTAGGCTAAAAACGACTTTATGATATGCTAAACAACGGTTAATTGAAGATGGATTGAAATACCGCTTTCAGGCGTAATTTACGAAATTTTTTCAGATGCTCAAATGAGATTTTTATAATCAGAAATTAAGCTTTTTTCGATAAAAACAGCAAAAAAGCTACTAAAATTAGTTAAAATTGATCTTTCAGAAAAAACTGCTTGTGTTTTGCTAATTACTAGTAAAAAAAGAATAGCAAAAATGAAACTGTTAAATTTATAGAGTTTAAGTTATATTTGAGATAACGTTTAGTAATTTGAAAATGACAAATTCAACTGTAAAATCTGCCAATATTAGCAAACTAACAATAGCAAAAACAAAATGGTATACAGATTTATGTTTTTGGCTGTATAACTTAAAAATGCGGGATTTTTGGCAAATTTTGGGCGTTCATTGTGATACATTTTGCTACAATATAAATTTATTAAAGTATCATTCTGGCAACATATAGATTCCGCGCAAAAAGAGCTGCTCATTTTTTTTAGGCCAAGAACCAATCTGTAGTGTTATGGTTAGCGCGTTGGACTGTTACACATGAGGTTGTGGGTTCGATCCCCAGCGACCGCAACATACATTTGGAAAAATAATAATTAATATGTATGATTTTTCTATTCCTCATGCATAACGCAGCGTTTACCTTCGTTGTTACCATATCACTTGACCCCACCGAAGAAAAGTAATATAATAGGGCTATGAACTAAACAGTTTTACAGAGTTCGCCAACTCACAATCTAATGGCGCCCAACAACTGTTCCGCATTTAAAGCCCTTCGTCTTTCACCATCTTTCATATCATTTTGTTTTTTCTCTCTGTTTATTTTGCCGATCAGTGGAGGTGGAAATAACAAAACGTTAAAAATAATCATGAATTATATTTATTCATTTGGAAGACTCAACAAATACTATAGTTGAGTTATTAACGATTTCTAAATTATTCTTATATTCTTATATTGATGAAAAAATTTTATTCTCGGAGCACTCATTAAATCGATTGAGAAATTTAAAAATTTTATAAACTTTATTCGAAAGACATTATTATTGGGTGTATAACTTGAAAATGCGGAATTTTTGGAAAATTTTGGGCGATTATTGTGAAATATTAAAACAATATAAATTTATTCAAAGTATTGGCCATCGTCAACTATTACCTTTTTCGATATTTCTGGCAGCATATGAATTCCGCGCCAAAAGGACAGGTAATTTTTTGAGGCCAAGAACGAATTAAGGCAATTTTGGATACCCTTCCCGAAGTGAACGTAATCCAGTGAGAACCTTCTGCATCAATACAAACAAATGGTAGTCAGACGGGGGAGGCAAAACTTCCCAACCACTATTTTTTAAATAGTTCTTAACCAGACGATCCCCTAGGATCGTCTGGCCCGCTTTCAGCAGCTCATAATACATGGGCCGTGATTTACATAGGAATTCTTGCGCTTCGGGTTGTTGTAATGTATCCATTTTTTTATCGGCGGTAATGAATCGAAGCAGAAGTGACCTCTATTAATGGCGTTCAAGTAGCATTTCGGACATGCAGAATCGTCTTTCAATGTCTCTCGGCTTCAACTCGTGTGGTACCCAATTTCCTTGCTTTTGAATGAATGCTGCTCCTTGCAAACGTATTGAAATTGCTGCTTAAGTGACTCCCAATGATTTTGCAAGTTCTTTTCGAGCTTGACAACAATTTTCATCGAGTAATGCCTCCAATTCATCATCTTCCAACTTTCTTGGCTGACGTGGGTGGTCTTTATCTTCCACCACTTCTGAACCGCACAAACCATCTCGCGCACGTTGATATCGATTTAAAATATTCAGGATAATATTTGGTGAGCTAACGATGTACTTCAGCTCACTTTTTTCAAATTGAAGTTAAGCGAAACTTCCCCCAAGTGATGCTTTGGTGGCACAAAATTCGAGTTCGGGTCGAAATCCTGTGTATAACAAAACCCTGTTTTCAAAATCCTGCTTTTCGTAATACTGTTTTACAAAATACTGTATAATACAATACTGTTTTACTGGGCGGCGAAAATTTTTGTAAAAATAAAGCAAAAAAACGCGCGCTTTTTTGCTTTATTTTTACAAAAATTTTAATATGAAGATGAAGATTTGCTTAAACTGTGCCAGAGACTATTAATTACAGATAGGAAATCAAAACTTAAACTACTCACCGGTAGGGGGCTCTGAAATTTAGTATCACCTGAGCAACTATTTAGTATCCCTTTAGTATCAGCTGAGCCTATATTTAAAATCGCAAAAATTAATGAAAACTGCGCAAAATAAGAGGAAATCAAGCGCAAAATATCTTCAAATAATAAAATTTGAGAATTCCTTTTTTTTATTTGCTTTTTCGTTTGTTATTATTTCAATTCAAATAAAAAAAGAAAATTGTAAATTTTTTGAACAAAGTGCCATCTAGTGATAACGACGTCGATATAACTTTTGTTTTTGGTGATGCCATACCCCTGAACTGTGCGAGTGGTTTGAAAAAAACTACGTCAAGGGCTCATAACACCCAAAGTATTCTGGAACCTTTTGGTCGATTTACGATGACAGTAAGAAATCCTAACCAATAACTCAAAATAGTGTGGAAGGTCGGGATTATACCACCTTATCAGGCAGTTGGGTAATGAGGTCGTGGTAGCTGTAAATACCATTTCAAAACGCGCGAATGGAGAAAGACGTTACATAAATTTAAAGAAAGGAAAGGCGTACACAAACATTAAAAGAGTTATAAGAAAAAGGTGTGAATTAAGCCATACAGGCTACCTAAAGCGAATTGCAAAAAATCTTGTACTAATTTAAGTTTATAAAATGCATTGAAATTAATTTTTTGTTAAATGTTTTTATTAATTTTTGAAAATTATATACTTTTGTTGAAGTTATTTTTAATAAAATAAATTTTGTAAACCAGCATTTTTACTTCACAGAATTTTGCAAAACAGTATTGTGAAATCCAGTATTTTGCAAAACAGTATTATGAAAAGCAGGATTTTTGAAATCTTTTTGACCAGTATTTTGTCTAAACAGTATTTTGCATAACGGTATTATATACGTATCCCACAAAATTCGACATTTTCGAAGCAAAATAAAAAAATTCTTTTTTACACTATTTCGTCCAATGACTAACAAATATCCCATGCTAAACATACCGATTTTGATGAAATTTGGATATGTGATAGAGAAAAAAGCTAAGGTCGACCACCTCGGAATTTCAAAGGTTCAAAAACAGTTTAAAAAATTGGGCCCTTATTTGTTTTTTTTAGCTTTCTAAGGTATTTTGACTAAAGAAATCATATAAAAAGTGGTATTGCTGGAAAGGGATTTTTGAGGGCTTTTCATTGGTACCTTATTCGGTAATTTTTTGTTCTTTCGAAATTGCTGTTGTAAACTTTTCCAAAAGTTTGGGTACTTTATATGGAGAAGTATACTGCAATGGCTACTAAATTCACATATCTTGTTCTTTGCTAAATGTAAGCGGACACGTGTTTTTGTATTTTTCAATATTCTCTCTACATTAGGTTTGGTAGCATTTTTGAAAGCAGTTAGGCCGCTTTCTGTGCCAAACATTGGAAATATGTAATCCTGAGATATAGTTTTTTTTTTAATTTCGTAAATTCAAAATGTGCTCCCATACAAAAAGCTAAAAAAATAGTTTTTTTACGTAATCCATTTTTTTATATGAAATGTTTTACTTACTTCTACATTAGAAAATGAATTTTTTGTAAGCTTTCCAGTGATAGAAAATACGATATATGTATAACGTACGTTAATCAGAATAAGGGAATCAAAATATTTAACTTATGCTCTCTTACAAGAAAGTATCAAAGGGTACCTTTTATCGACGTACACAATATAAATTTTATATTTGCTCCAAAAATAAAAGAAAAAAAAAACCTTTTTTTTGGCCCAAAAAAATAAAATTCAAAAAAATAACTTTTATTTTTGCTCGAAAAAATAAAAGTCATAAAATAACTTTTGTTGCTGCTCAGAAAAATAAAAGTCAAAAAATAACTTTCATAACTGCTCGAAGAAATAAAAGTCGGAAAATAACTTTTATTTTTGTCCAAAAAAATAAAAGTGACAAATTTAAAAAGAAAAGCATTTTTTTGGAAGACTAGTCCACAAGGATCACTATGATGTACATGGATTACTTCTCCAATATTTGGTTCTATATCCTTTTTTGTTTAAAAATTAAAAAATAACGGTTATTTTCGGTCCCTGCTAAAATTGTAATGCATTGTTGTTCTTCGTATTTTTGTTCGTGATGTCGAAAAATATACACCTTACCCCCATGCCTACAAAAAACGAAGTAATGTGTCTAAAATTTCAAAAATTTCAAAAATGTTTTAATCATTACTTTGCGTTTATAAATCATGCAGTACGTACTCAGTGATCGGTAAGTTATTACTTTTTGTTTTGAAGTAATGCAGAAGGTAATGAGTTATCATTATAAGGTAATGCGTGATCATATCATACCCATTGCCAAAGTTTTGCTCGGATTGATTCAATTTTTCAGTTTTTGAAAATCTATAAAATACAAATGATGAACAATTGCAGATCATTAATTGCAGTGCTTTTTCTACTGGTTTGGCATCGCCTTTCTTGCTGAGGTATTTAGTACAATTTGAGGTTTTCGTTGGTTCCAGATTGCAACCAGTCTCTTTCTAACCCCACTATTTCGGTATATATAAAAAGCTAATTAGTTTTCTAAAGCATTATATTTAAATGTTACAACCATTCTAATACACCTTATTTACTGCAATGTAGTGTACATTGAAACAATGTTTATAACAAATCAGAGTCTTTACATGAAAAAATCCAATTACCTACAATTTGGATTGGTTTGTCTCTATCTCTCTAAGTCAATTTGGAAAGGATGGTTTATTTTTGTTTGGTTAGCAGTTGTAACCAGCAGTAAAGTAAATCGAAGTAGTGTGTTACAGTAAAAAAAAAAACAAGAAACAAAACATGATGTAACACTACAAAAATAAAATCATCTTCAATCTATATGCAACATTCGACTGACTACTGACTGAGTGCTGCAGCTTAACATTAACAGTGTTTAAACTAGAGCTGGGTACGTGAGTGAATTCTAACTCAAAATTAATCCGGCTAACAAGAGAGTAATTTAAATCATGTACAGCCACCCACACACATTTTTTACTACCCACACTTTCTCACGTTTACTTGGGGAAATTTAGATTTTTCTCACACTTACGAGGGATGATTCATGTGAAGCACGGATATTCAGCAAATAAAATCTTATCGAAAAAAATAAAAAGGAAAAATTAAACTAAATTGTATATGTTAAATTAAAAAATGCTGTATTTTTACTATTTAAAAATTCCAAAAATATTAATTCGCACAAAACTTAAACACAGAGAAAAGTGTTGTCAACGACCAAAATAGTTTGGTACAACAGAATAGTGATTTTCACAATGATATTCGTTTAGTCATATTGAATTTCAGCACTCAAAATACAATTCTCATTTTTTTCTGTGTGTAATGAAAATACTTATTAAAATCAGAAAAAAAACTGTGGTAAAATTCGACTCAGACACGCTCACTCACTAATATTTTTTCTTCCACATTCACGTCACGTGTGTAAAATAAGATCATGCTCACGAGTGAATCACGTAAATCACAAAAAATTCTGTTAACATGCCCATCTCCAGTTTAAATATAAGCACTAATGCATTTAATTCATCTTGAATAGCAGCAGCATTTGAAGTGAATGAAGTTAACAAAAAAAAAAAAACATTTTAAACTTAAAATGCAAACACTTGTTCCAGTAACTGACCACATGTACGATTTGAACCCATAAAAACAGAAATCCATGTGGTAAAAGTTGTATTATTTTATACATATTCATCTATGTAATTCGGTTTATAAATAATGAAAATGTAATATATACGATTTTGATTGAAAAATATAATTAAAAAAAAAAAAATAATAATAAAAAATTGTAATATTAAATCCAGATAATGACTTTGGGATTTTAATTGATTTGAATTAATTTTTTTAATTTTAAAAATCTAATATATCATACTTTACTAGGTCATATAATTGGTAATTATGTCGATAATTTTTATGTAATCCGTGCTTTTTGGGGAACGTAGGTACATATATGAACACTTCTGCAGTCCGAATTTGTTAGTTAATCAAGTAGTATTTCAGTTTTGTTATTTTAAATGAAAATAACATTCATTTGTGGAAGAAATGTATATTTTAACTACATTCGTAAGTCATTAAAAAAAAAACAACATAAAATACTAAAATTCGTAAAATTAATTTTATGCAGTCGTTTTGTTTTCTAAAAATATTAACCAAATAAAATGTATGTACCCAATAAAACAAACGATATCGTCACGATATCGAAACGATATCACCTAGAAGATATTTATTATCATATATGATAATCACTTGTGATACGAAAACGATAGATTTTTTGTTCTAAAATGTACCTTTCGGAACGATATCGTATTTCCAATGAATTATGATACCATTTTCGCTATCGAAATTCCCTGGAATAACCAAACAAAGTAGAAATTGCATTTTTATAGGTTTTGTTTTTGAAAATTTAATTTTTGTAGATAATGAATATTTTGAATTATACTTTAACTATCATTAAACCTTATCGAAAATGATATTATAATCTTATTGGAATATGATATCATTTTCGGATATTTCGGTGATAGCGGTTTCGCTATCGTTCTTTGGTTTATTGGCTAAGTTGAATTCAGTGAAATGTTAGTCCTTCTGTTTTCAAATTAAATTTCATTTGTTTTTAAGTACATTTGTAGTGGTCTTTACATACAAAATATTTTAAGTGTACAAATATTTCAAAAAGTAGACGGTCAGTATAATTTATTTCCATTTTATTGATTATTTCATATACACTTTCAATGTTATTATAGAAATCGGAGATATATGTACAATATAGAGATGTGACATCGATAACTTTTTAAACAAAATGTAGATGTCGCTGGCATATAGGAAATTTGGGGAAATTTTGTCAGAGGAGGATTTTATTTTGGGAAATTCTGTCAAGGGAGGATTTTATTTTCTCAAATTAGGGATTTCGACTTCGGTTTGGGGACAGATTAAAAAATTGTAAATTTTAAAGGATTCAGTTTTAGGCCGAAAATAAGAATAATTTTCGGATAAATTATATACGTATTATTTTAAATGTAAGTCGATCAAATTGGGTCTGTTAAGGTATTTTAAAATTTCTACAAAATACTTGAATTATTGAAGAAATGTTTTCTAAATATTTATAAATCTTGAAATAACGAAAAGTACTGACACTTTAGAAAACATTGTTTTTATTGTTGTTTATACATGAATGGATGTCACTACATTGTTAGATGTGTCAAAACAACAGAATAGTATATTGGAAGATGACAAAGCAAATTGTGGTAAATTTTTTGTTGTTGTTTTTTCTTTGATATTTTAAACGTTTAATAACGCTCCTAGACGAGAACAAGAAATTCTCATTGAGTTTGTAATTTAACTTAATAAATACTTCCAGAAATTCTAAAAACGTCGTCCCCTGATGATTTCCTTAGGCAAGAAGGAAATCCGGATTATTTTTCACAATTTGTTAAATACGTTTGGGATTTTATCACATTTAATTCCTTTAATGAAAAGTAACCAAGCTCAATATTTAATTTAAAAAAAATTATATTTTCAAAATATTAAAATTGATACATGAAAAGGAATCACAAAAAATAAATTTTGTGTAGTTTCAAAAAGTACTAGGGGTTTTCATATAATCTCTTATGTACCTTCTGAATCGTGTAAAATTGACTTATGCAAACTAAGTGTTCAAAATAGTTTACAAGCCCTAAAATTTAAACCTACCAGACTTATAATTAAAAAAATCATTACTTTTTGAAAGCTATTCCTATCTACTTGACAAATTCCATACAAATTTTGGAAAAAAAGATTTTTCATCATAATGGGTTTCTTGTGAAAATTGTGTAGAATTTTTTCCTCCCGAAAATTTAATGTACGACTTTTATTTTGAAAAAGTGACATTTCAGCTTAATTGTAATTGTGTCTTTCTTATAATAACATTTTTTTTTTACTTTCACAATTTTAACAAAGATTTGTTCGAGTGAAGAATTAAATATTTCTTTGTAAAACATAAAATTTTATTTACTTTTCTAAGTCATTTCTTAATAACTTTCTGGACTTAAGAGTGATGCTAACTTAGCTTCTATTTTTTTGCTTTTAAATTGGGTTTTTGTTTAAATTAAAATGTCAGACCCCTGAGAAAAACATAAATCAAATTTAAATTGATCAATATTTTCCTTCCAATAAAAATTGCTAAATTTAGCTGATTTTAAAATAAAACTACGTCTACAGTGATTATTTTTTTTTATTTTGCAATAATTTATATGCTTTTTTAATATTATTTATTTATTTTTCAACAACAAAAAACTAATTTGAAAAAACTAGTATTTCAATATTTGTCGCACACTTTTCAATTATATGAAATGGAAAAACAAAAATCGAAATCATTTGGAATTTTTAAATTTTATTGAAACACTTTCAATTTTAGGTACAGACTTTCAAATAATTTGTAAAAAATGTTGAAAATCTATGGGGCATTTTAGAACTAAATAGTTTTTGATTTCTCGAATCCTCTCTTTAATAGTTTCCTAATTTTTTCGGTTTTAATATTGCAATGAAAATCTAAGAGTACACTATATATTAGAGCGGGTCGATTTGTAGGGAGTGAAAAAATTCACCAATTTCCCTATGATTTCCGTATTCTATGGGTTATTCCATGAAAATTTGCCGAAGGAACCATACCTCTATCGTTAAAATCGAGTCCCCTACTTTTTGTTGGTAGATTTTTTCCCAAATTGACGTTCGTATGAAATATTACCTACACGTTCATATCCATAACTCAAAAACTATCGATCGGGTTTAATCGCTAGTAGGCGCGTTGGAAAGGTGAGCTCATTTTGATCAATTTACAAAAAAAAAAATCTCCAACATTGGTCCAACGGTTCAAAAGTTACGGGCATTTTTGTCCAAATTTTGGAGCATTTTTCCATTTTTTTCATCATTTTGTCCAAGAATATTACTTTCATGGCCATTTTTTTTTGGCTCAATCCATTATTTTATTCAATTTACAATTCAAAACGAAGAGTTTAAGCCCAAATTTATCGAATTCGGTTGATTAATTCATGCGATATTGCTAAAACAAAATAACACATAAAACCAAATTTTTATTTTTTTCCCTTTTTATTTTTTTTTGTACAAAAATTCAAATTAAGAGATAATAAAGTATCTATCAACCTATTATCAAAAAAAATATTCAGTTTGAGTGTAGTAAAAGACAAAATGTGAAAAAAACCATTATTTTTTCTGAAAGTCTTGTTTGCTTTCAAGTCTGGGTGTTTTCGTACGGCTCTCTAATGTCGTCGCCATAGCGCCTTCTACATTCTTTCCTGCAACTCGTTTAGCAGTGGCAGCCAGCAATTGGACATGTCTTTCCGTTCCTTGAATGTGTAAAGGAATTTGTGGATCATCGAACGGTGGCACTTCGTAATTTAAATATCCCTCCAAATGTTCATACGAATAACTTTGCGTAAACGGTGGTTCGAATAAAATGGTATCGTCATTTAAATCAATCATATTTGTATATTCCGTACAATTAAAGTTTATAAGAGATTTTTTATAAACTCTAAGTTCCGTTGGGTCGACAATATCTCTTCGGTAATGTAAAATCTTCTTTATAGCAATGTTTCGTTTTTCCATTCTATCATCAAATAACATAGATAGCAAGATATTTTCTGAGTGTGCAAAATATGGATTATCTTGAATTACTGTATTTACAACTCCAAGTAAATTCGGTGGTAAAAATCGTGTCCAAGTAATAAATTTAAAAAGTAATGTACTACCGTATGCGGCAGAGCTATAATACTTAACATTGAAATACATTGGCGTGTATACTTTTATTATATAGTTAGCCAGAATTTTTAAATTTTCAGTTGGATTATTAGTTGTCACATACATACATACATAGTTTTTGAGTTATGGATGTGAACGTGTAGGTAATATTTCATACGAACGTCAATTTGGGAAAAAATCTACCAACAAAAAGTAGGGGACTCGATTTTAACGATAGAGGTATGGTTCCTTTGGCAAATTTTCATGGAATAACCCATAGAATACGGAAATCGTAGGGAAATTGATGAAAAATAAATCGACCCGCCCTACTATACATATACTTAAATTTGTTTTGAGGAATATCTTTGGTTTCAAGATTCTTATTTAATTCTTCAATGTAAATTTTGAAAATTTAAAATTTACACAAATTTGAATGAAATTTGTGCAAAAACGGCTACATTAAAGATTTTGAAATTTATTGCAATATTATTCTGAGACATCTTTTTTTTTTTTTATTTTAAGAGAAGCTACACTCAGGAAATTCTTCCTATTAATTAACGTGTTGCTTCCTTTGGAAAGGGGATAGAGAAGAAGTGAAAGGTGGTGAAAGATGAAGGGCTTCAAATACATAAGTAAGAAAAACATTTCTGGTGTTCGTACCTTTGAGTTAAAGTTGACTCCACTTGGTCGGTGTACCTCAATTTTTTTTTGTAAACTTTTTCAAAAATATTGCAAATCCTCCCAAAGTACTAAAACAATTTTTAAATGAAAAACAATAAATAAATGAAAAAACCTTCTCTAACATACGTTTTATTTCTAAACGAATATCCTTTGTCCTCTAAACAAACAAATGTAGTTCATATTTCCTTTGTTATTTATGAGACCTTCATAAATTCATCGAATCACACATGTATACGAACATACATTTACAAAAAAGACAATAAAAACAAATTTTCCGCTTAATGGAATTTTCGGCAAAATTTCAAAAAAAATAGTAAAGTTTACGGGGACTTAAACTTAATGGCGACAAATGTCTTATTGGGCGGTATTATTGTTAAATAATGCTAGTCTTTATGTTATTGTTACTAACATGAACCAACCAACAAAAAAAAAAAAAACCTGACAATGTCATGTATCATTACGCTCTACAAAAAGTAATATTTTCTTTAGTCAAAATCAAAAAGAAAACAAAAAAAAAATGGGTAAGATCTATGAATTCATTTAAAAGAGCCTTTTATCAACAGTTAACAAACCTAAGTATGTTGTTAACAATAACAATGATGAAGATGCTGTCAAGTTAGCCCATCATTGTCATAACGACTATCCCAGTTTTATCTTCTGTAGCCATGGTATTCCTTTCAATATTTCGGGCATTAATTCTTATAAACTTTTAACACGAAAGAACACACTAAGGGATTTCTGCAGTCAGAATTTGTTAGTTATTCAAGTAGTATTTCAGTTTTGTTATTTAATTTTAACTACATTCGTAAGTCACTAAAAAAAAACAAGAAACACCATAAAATACTGAAAATTCCAAACATTAATTTTTTGCAGTAGAAAATTTAAGTTTAACTTACTAAAATGTTTTTAATTACATTTGAAGCGATCTTTGAGTTTGAGTGAAATTTATCTAAAAAGTAATAGGTAAAGGTTGTTTTCAATTGAAGAATCAAAATACATGGAAACATATTATGTGCGTTCCCGTACGTTACCGCGGGAACCCAAAACAGCCCAAACAACAACAATTTACACGCAATTTTGAGTACGGGAACGCCTTTGGGCTAGTTGGTGTAACTTCGGTAAAGTACGGGAACAGACATATTGTTTACCTTTTTCCTTTTATATTTAAATAATTTCGCTATTTTCTGTTCTAAAACAATAATTTCGATTTGTTTTTTGGTTATATACAAAATTATTTCAATTCAAATTACAAGCATAACAAAAAAAAAAAATATATATAAAGCTATTTGTTGTATGTGAAGTGTTTTGAAAATTAAAAAAAAAAAGTTTTGAAATATGAAAAAACAACAATAGAAAGAATTTACAAAATTCGAATTAATTTCTAAACATCTTTCTCATACCGTTTTTGTGAATACAAAAAAATCTTTTTTCTAAAAAGGCACCAACAATGGAATTTGTAAATCCAGAAAGTTTTTGATTTTTTTGTAACTTAGAATTTTTATTTTTTAACTAATTTTATATGAAAAATAACAATTTACAAACAATTTAAACTAAAAAATTGTTGGAAATAAAATTTCAATAAAAAAAAAAAACTGTTTGTTTTTACAAATTTCATTGTTGATGCCTACTTTTTTTCTGTGAATCGCAAAATCGTTTTTTTTTAACTTTTTGTCAATTAAATATTCCAAAACAACTGTTTTGACTGTTATTTAAGAAAAAGTAACGAAAAGTACTGTAATTTCGTAACAATAGTTTAAGACGGTTATTTTTAATATCCCGGTAACACCTTCGAATATAAAGAATTTCTGCAAGGCAATTTGGAATTTTTTTTTACCGAAAGTAGTGGTCGCCTTTTTTAATTTTTCGTAAAACTCGCTTAAGACGAACTCCGGAGGACTAGATTAATTAGTTCGTTGTAAGCGAGGTTCGTATTAACCGGGGTAAAATTTATTTAAAATGTTAATTATCAACAAAATATTTAAAATTCCTTGAAACAACTTTAAAAATTTTAGAATTTTTTCATTTGCTTTCCAAAATATATTGTTTGCAATATATTTAAGAAAAAATGTCTGTGTGTACGGTTTAAAATTTGTCAGAAGACAAAAAAAAAATATATAAAAAATTTTAGAAATTTGTAAAGTTCGTATTAAAAGTGGAAAATTATATAGAAATGTGTTTGTGGGACCATCAAAAACAGTTCGTGTTAACCGAGAATTCGTCTTATCCGAGTTCGTATTAACCGAGTTATACTGTATATGGCTCCTCATCGCAGTCAAAGGTGGTGGTGAAGGGTTAAAAATCCACAAAAAGCCACCCAAAAACCCACAACTTCCCCGGAGTCGCCACTAGATTGGTGAAATGTAAGACCGACTCCATTAATTTGTTCCTCCGAATATTTTTTCTAAATATACATACCCTCTATCATCACTCGGTTTGGGGCTCCCATACATGATGACATTTTTATAAAATTTTCTTCCACCGCTCTAACAGTCCCAAGGGTGCACCTAGAGAAGTCAAATGTACATATGGCCGATCACCAATATTTTTTCAACCGCAAGATTTTCTCGGAACATATCTACCCTCTATCTTCAACCCTTAAGGTGGTCCCCGTATAATTTTTTTTATGAAATCAGCTGCCTTCTAGAGAGGTGGAATGTAAGACTCCGAACACTTATTCTCAACATACCTACCCCCTATTTCCACTCGGTAAGGGGGATCCCATACCAAAATGACATTTTTATAAAATTTACTCCCACCGCTCTAACTGTTCCAAGGGTGCCCCTAGAGGAGTTAAATGTATGATCGACCCCAATATTTTTTCAACTCCAACATTTTCTCAGAACATAACTATCTTCTATCTTCAACACTTAAGGTGTCCCCATACATTTTTTTATTTTTTTATAACTTTTTTATAATTTGTCTCATAAAAAAAGTTATTGATCTCAAAATCGATTTGCTAAAATCAGTTAAAAAAATATTAATTATTTTAGTACAATGAAATTAGTATAAACTATTATCAGACGCTTGTAAATTTCAGTAAATTGTTGTAAACTGCAATTTAAAATCAATCTTCTGAAATTAGCAAGAAAGTGTACTAAAAAATAAACAAACTGTAAAATTAAAAAAATTAAAATCAAATTTAATAAAAAAAAAAAAAAATATACTTGAAATTTGGAGTAAAAACTTCAAACGGTTTAATAGTATTTTTTTTATTATTTATTTATTTTCTTCCAGTTATTTATGCATTGGAGATATAGTAGAATTTTCTGAGTTGTATTTCCAAACTAAAAACATATTAATACTAACAAATATAAACTAAATAAGAATTCTAAAAAATCAAGGAATTATTGTAAATAAACTTTCTTAAGTACCCAGGAAAATTTTCTGTTCCAAAGAATCGGTTGTACAATAGCTACTTTTCATTCACAACCCCTTCTACTGTCGATTCTAACACCGATTCTTTTTGTTTGAAATTGTCCCAAAAGCAACCCCTTCTATGGCTCCAAAGTAGAACCGGTTGCTCTAGAATCAGTTCTGGAACTAGTTCTGGAATTGATTCTACGTCACCCACACCTTCCATAGAGGATCCAAGGAACTGGTTCCGGAACCAGTTCCATGGAATCGGTTGCAGTGGAACCAGTTGTAGAATGGGTGTGGTTGGCTACCGATTGTAAAAATTTTTCCTGGGTATTCACTTGTTGTTAAATTAGTATATTTTTTGCTAAGTTTAGCAGTTTAGCACTCGGTTTTGTAAAATTAGTTACATGTTTTGCTGAAATCAGCAGCGAAAATTAGTAAAAAAAAAAAATCAGTCATTTGTAATAAGAGAATGACAAAAATTGTTACTAAAAAAATGTACTAAAAATCAGTACAAAATTAGTAAAGTGCAATTAAAAACTGTTTACAAATTTCGTTACTAACTTTTTTATCTGAGTGTAGTCATGAACGAGATTACTAATCTTCTCGTTTTTGATTCTTTATTCTATGAGAAGATATAGTTATCTCTTTCATGTGAATGGCCTATAATGATTTTTGTCTTTTTTTTGTGCTTTTTATTCTCAAAAAGTTGGCATCACAGCACTTAAAAATTTCTGAAGCTAACGAATCGCACGATATTACATATAATTAATTCCTGTGGTTCCAGGTTGGAACATAGGGCCGTAACGAAACTACTCGTATTTCATCGGGATCTGTAATGTGCCATTAATTTTATTTCAGACCAATCAGAAGATATCGATTTTGAAATATTTAAAATGATCATTTTTATACTTACGAAGTTAAATTTCTTTGTAATTTGTAATATTGAGTTTGAGTGTATAACTTAACGAAAACATTAATTAAATTAAATTAATGTAGTATTTTTAAAACTTATGGTTTAAATAAAGTGAACGAAAAATTATTATTTTCAGAATATAAAAATTGGCAATTTTTTGGGAACCACAAAATACCAATTGGCGGAGTTTTGGGGACGGAAAATTTTAAAATTTGGGAATAAGGTCTGAAAAAAACTGGCAACACTCAAGCAAACGTGATATGTTCTGTTTACGAATAAATACATTTAGGCTTAATACTCACCCTAACTTTAATTTTCATCCATTGGCGATAAATTACACTTCGTCTCCTTATTGGGAGATATTTTTTAATTCACTTTAATATTTTTTAGGTCCCTCATTTTTATCACTTGAATTCTTGCCATACTGGAAAAATAGTAGTGGAGAATTAAATTAATAAACTACACTAAAAAACAACAAAATATTTTCGCAAATTTGATGCTTAGTTTAACTTTATGTATTAAATTTTTATATAATAATTTGCATTGAGCTAATATTTTATTTATTTAATTATATTTCACGATTTAACATATTTTTTTTTTCTTCAATTATTGTATTAATTGAACATTCTTTGTAGCCACACGAGAGATTAATCGATTTAACCAAGTAAATAAAGAATAACTAAAAAGAGAATTTTTTATGTTCATGTTTACTAATTTACTAACACATCCTTAAATGTAGAAGAGTTAGAAAGAGTAACAAAAAGTAGAGCTTTAAAAAAACAACATCAACCAGCGCTGCCAACTTTGACGATTTGTCTCCATTTTGACGATTTTTAAAGTGAAATTTGATGAAATGACGATTGACGATTTTGCAAAACTTCATGTATATGACGATTTTTTAAAAATGAATTAATTTTTATAGTTTATTTTAAAAAATGTTATTTTATTTAAAAAATAAAAACAAGAAGCATTAATAGGATTTCAAATTATATTTTGGAGGAGAATTCCAGGGTTCCATGAGACTCGTTGATAATTTTGAATTTTACTAAATCAATATTTCTTTTGAACGTCTTAACATATTTTAGACTGAATAAAATGTAAATATCAAAAAAACCGTCATATAAATTATTGTTTAATTTCCGAATAATTAATAGGAGAGCATAGTGAAATGTAGAACTTCCAACAATTTCGAAAAATCCATCAAAAATTTAAGTTAATTGTATTCTGTTACAATAGAGAGTCCAGGACCCTCAAAATAAGCCAAGCAAATATTCTTAGTACATTTTGAAGCAAGATCAGTTATCCACTTTACCCTACTGAGAGCAGCCAGCGGGGCTTTAAAAAGGTTATTAATTTTGAATCAATTCGCATAAAAATTAATTCATTTAATGAATCAGTGAATAATTTATAATAATTTTAAATCAATGATATTGAATAAAGTAGTATAATGATTTGGTCTAATTTTTATTGATTCAATTTTGATTCGATTGAATAATTTGTTTTAAGAGATAATTCGCGAAATACAAATCAAATCAGAGCTTTGAAGAATTGATTCAAAAATAATTATTTTCATTAAGAAAAGCTGATTTATAAATTCGAAAAAAAAATTTAAAGATATTTCTCACGAATTATTTTTATATTTTTTTATTCGCGAATTACTGTCAATTTTTTCATTCGTTTGTAGGACTCTATTTCAATTCAAAACATTGATTTATTAAGAAAAATTTTAATTTTGTATTTAAAGTTATGATTAAATCAATAAAATTAATGAAACTTTATTTCTTACAAACACATTATTGACTAAAGTTAATTCGGAAATCATAAAAAAAACAATTTTATATCCGGAATAAAAAAAATTGTAATTCAGGCGAATCAAAAAAAAAATCAACATACATATAATTTGTGATTCAAAAATAATTTGTATTACTGATAATTAAATTATTTTTTAAAGGTCTGAATTATTTTTAGTTGAAATGAATCAATTCATTTGATTATGTGAAAAGTTTCAACAAAAATCAAATTGATTCTTTGAATTATATTGAGTTTTGCGAATCGATTCTTACAAAATTTAATCAGATTTATAAATGGAATTAAGGAGTTATGTCTTTAAAGGTCGGGAAGCCAGTAATGAAGAACTAATTATTGGGACATATTTTAACATAAAAATGTGAAATTGTAACAAATTAACTACGAAATAGGCATTTTAAGAGAACGCTTCCTTTTTTAATTAAAATATAAGGAGTTTTTGATTGAAGATTTTTTGACGATTTATCATTTAATAAATGACGATTTTAACGATTTTATTCATCAAAAATGACGATTTTCCAACAAAATGGGTTGGCAGCACTGACAACAACACAATTTGTTTTGACACTTATTTATTTTTATTTTCTTACCCTAACTCTACACCTAGCACAAATTTATGCGAATAGAAGACAGCAATAATTGATGTCTTTATTGTTTTGCATGCGGGGAGAGCGCCATTAATATGTGTAGCACACACTTGATAACTTTTTCTAGCATAATTTAATTAAGTTTTTTTTTTGATCAGATTTCTTTTGAGAAATATGTCAGATTAATAAAAGCACCAGTTTATCATATTCACATTATTTAAACTATAAAACTTTGGACTTTTACAAAACTACAAAAAAACTTCTCGTGCCAATGTGCTTCTTTAGTGATCAGAATATTCATCAAGCAACTAATGATTAAAGGAAAGCCTGGAACTGAAAGCAAAAGAACCCGTTAATGAAACCAAAACGAAAAATTTGATGAATCATCTGACAGCCAAAAGCACTTTTTTGAGCAAATAACATTCCAGGGCAAAATTCTTAACCGATTTTGAATTTTTTTTGTCTCTGCCGATTTTTGAATTTCATTTTTTAAACATTTCTATTTTGTTTTTGTGAATGTCAAAGCCATGATCTACAAACCACTTCCGCCATTGCTCCGAAAGCATCCGTTTGTGTATTTTTACTGCTTTTTTAGAAGTAATTCTGAATCAGTTAAAAAAAAAAATACTCCCTTGATTGCTTCCAGGATATCTTTTAGTATATTTTTACAACTTCTTTAGAATTAATTCTGAACAGAATTAAAAAAAAAATCACTCAATTATTGAGTGATATATTTAAAACTATTTGTTATGTGCCTAATCCGGCTAACAAGTCAAAAGCTTGATGTGTAGATTTGCAAGACCGAAAAAAAGTGAATACCTTAAAAATTTCGCTACGGCAATTTTGGATTGTCTTGCAAAGTGTCGAGCCGATACTTACACAACGTACCAATTTATAAGCCGGAGTACTTGGCCTAACAGATAGCATATAGTCCAAACTCCGGTCAGTTCCGATATTGGAGAACTCGGCTTGTGAACATTTTAAACGTGTTTTTATAGAATAATAGTGCATTTAGACAGAGAAATTAAACTACTTGATTAAAGTTAATCCAATTTTTTAATCCTCAATATTTACGCATGCATTTTTTGACAGTTAAAGGTTAACCTGGCAGTTATAAGTTTAAGTCTGTCAGTTTTAAATAAAAAGGTGGCGCCGGTATCGATCCGGCATATGATGAACATGAAAAATGTCGACATATTTTTTCGGCAGCGTCTTAACGTTTGTTTTTATCTGACTTTAGTGTGTATGTTTTTCAGTGCTGCCAACCGTCATTATAAGAAAAAAACAGCGTTGCATACACTAAGTAGTATGCATACAGAGCCGTTTGGGAATGGTAACCACATTAAAAGTTTGATTAACTGTTAATCAAACAAATTAAAACAGGGTTTAATTGACTTGTTTAGTGCATGATTAAGCAGTTAATCCCACTTTTACGGGGCTAACTTTTGTGTCTAAACGCACTATTGTAGTCAAAACTTTCCTGTATAATAAATTTGTGTTGATATTCGTTAACCAAAAATATTTGACCCAGACCCACTTTTTAATACACTTATTTTTTATACTTCACTAATTTTATTGCATTGTTCATTTAAATTCGCTTCGTAGGATTTGATCTGGTTCCCGAAATATGGTCACAATCATACTGTAGTGTAGGGTATCACATATGCGGCACTCCTAACTTTAATTTTTACTTGTTTTTATTGGTGTGGTATTTAATATTTTTTTTTTATAAATTTCATTTTAACAACTATTTTCTCATATAAAATGTCTTATATGAATTTCAGTGTTTCCCTTTCAGTGCTTTTCGGTTATTTTTTGGTGCTTTTTTTCTTCCCGCACCCGTTGATTTTTTACAAATACCCGTTTCAAAAAAGTGGATATTAACAGTGCTTTTTCAGATTACTGGCAGTGCTTTTTGTACAGTTTACATTTTTGCTATTTGTTCTCGTTTTTTTAAATTTTTATTGAAATTTCTGTCAAAGTTGAAAAAATAATACGAACTATACAAAAAATACATTTTTTTCGCAATGTTTGTAGTACAATCCCAGCAAAAAAAAGAGATGCCGAAGCAGTAGAAAAAGCACTACAATTGATGATCTAGATCTACTTCTTTTTTAACATAAACACTAATGATTTTAACATTGAGTTGTCATAGGAGAGGAGTACTACCACTTCATAGTTTTTTTCAGTACTTTTTGAACGAGGGCAAAGGAAGCACTTTTTCACCAATTAAAAGTTAAAAAAAAAATTCTTTAAAAAAAATTTAAATTTTTTTTATTTTACAAAAGTTTTTTGCCGCCACCGCGGATCGAACTTGCGACCTCACGAGTGCTAGTCTAGCGCTCTACCACTGAGCTATTCGTTGATATGAAAGTTGACTGGCATAATTGTTAATGCGAGATATTGTTCCTTATTCTCTTCAATAAAACTACGTATTAAACAGGTGTAAACGGTGCACTCCAATTCAATATTGTTTTCAGTACTATTTTTACAGGTACATAAATATCAATTTCTCACCATTTTTTTATATATACATATTTTTAAAAATTAAAAAATATTCAATTTAAACAAATTAATTATAAATATTAAAAAAAAATTAATAAAATAAAAAAAATTAAAAATAAAATATTGGTCCCGGCGGGAATCGAACCCGGGACCCTCTGTTTGGAAATGCCAAATGATACCAAAATCACTTTTTACCATCACTTTTAGAGCAATTACTCTTTAGAAGCAATACTTAAGAGATTTTTTGGATGTGGTTCAGAAGTAATTCTAAAAAAGCTGTAAAAATGTAATAACGGATACTTGGGAAGCAATGAAAGAAGTGATTTTTTGAAGTTGTTCAGAATAACTTCTAAAAAAGCAGTAAAAATACACTAACGGATACTTGTGAAGCATTGAAAGAAGTAGTTTGTAAAGCACTAATTGCATTTTTTTTTGCTGGGATTTTAAACTTAAAAGTTTTGAAATATTAGTTTATTGCTTTTTTATCCCTTTTTTGGTTATTTTTTGACCCTTTCTTACAAGATTTTACAAAGTTAAAATGTGTTTTTAAATTCTTGACTTAAATTTTTCAAGAAATTAATATCGTGCTTTTTTACCCCGAGAGTTGGCAACACTGATGAAATTAGTTTTCTGAATGAATCCAAATTGTAAATTTCAAAATTTCATTTTACAAAACACAAAAACTCAGGCTGACAAGATTGGAGAATACAGTATTTACAAAAATTGGTAAGGGAAAATATGGAACATGTAGTACCCTACAATTGGAATGGACAGTTTTTACATAAGAGTCCTACAATTTTTGTGACCGACATAAACTAACTTACTTAAAATTTTAAACTATTTTTGACACTCTACAATATCTTCTTTGTGGAAACCGTTCGAAATTGGCTTCTAATTGACTTTTCAGTATTGTCTATAATGTATTTTTATGTGGCTCGTTTTTATTTCTTTTCCAAAAATCATTTTTTTATGTGACCCAATTTCACATTAAAAATTATCCATAAATTTTCTACTTTATGTGAAAAAAAAAATCCCAAAAATCTCCTTTCTTACCTGTTATTCAAGAACAATATTATGTAAACTTTTCATCGGTCGAATAACACAAAAAACATATGTATATGTATTATATAAAAGTAAAAAACTTGAAAATATTACACAATACTGAGCAACATTATCATACATTTTTTTTTTCTCAAGATGCAACATTTACTACCATTAAACGCAACAACATTTGTTAAGCCACTTTTGGCAACAGTAATAATCATCTGCAGTAGAGGAGAAGTAAAAAAAAACTAAACCAAGTCATCTGCAATTATAGCCAACTTACAAACGAACAGACATTAACGAATATTTTTACTAATAAACCCGCAAGAGATCTTTAAGATCTACTTGCACTCGTATACTATATCAAAAAGTTAACTAAAGTTAAAATGCAACAGACAAAATTCACTGAAGTTGATGATCATCATTATGAACACCATAAACTTCATAAATACATATCATATACAAGTAGACAATCATTTTAACCCTTAGGTGACCATACATTTTTGCGACAGTGCACAGTGTATCCAAAAGCTCTTTTTTGAGAAAATAACATTTCACGCCACAATTCTTAACCGATTGTCATAATTCTTTTTTGTATTTGAGTTGATAAAATTCCGCACAAATCTGTCATGGTCGATTTTTGAATATCAATTTCTAAATATTTTTATTTTTTGTAAATGTCGATAAAAAACTCATTAGATTAAAGAATTTAATCCTCTATTGATCCCCTATAACCAAATTAAAAAAAAATTATTTTTGTGAACGTTTATGCCTATGGTTTTGTGTATGATATGACATAAAAATAAAATTGGTTAAGATAATCGATAGAGGACTAAAATTCCTTTAATTTAAGTTACATATCAATATATATAACCCTTTCAGACCCAACTAGCTTGCAAAAATGTATTCATTTTATAACTTTAACGTAAAATGGTACTAAAACCATTAGAATTTCCTTGTGTCAATTCATATTTTATGAAATATAATTAATCTAAAAGTATTACTGAAATTTTTTTTATCTAAATAAACCTATTAGTATTGAAAATATTTGTAATTTTAAGAGAAAAAATCACATCTCACAATCGAGTAGGCAGGGTCCGAAAGGGATAAAACAAATGCAAGTATTTATGATAAAAAGAGTTGACTTACATTTGAAAAGAAATTTAAAAAACAATAAAAAATATTTAAAATATTTGACAATATGGCGTTCAATAAGGGGTAGTAGTTGTCATATAAACAAAGTACTCGATCTTTACAATATATACAATAGTCCCAAAAAAGGAAGATAGTACCAAATAAGAAAGTCGCTTTTGGAGACACTGTGCAGGGGTTCATCAACTTACCAGCATATTTAATTGCTTAATTACTTTTTTCGTGATATTCCAAAAGTGATGGGTACCCGAGTAAAACGATAGTTAGTTCATATTAAATCGTATATAACTATATAAAGCTCCACGTCATTTTCTATAACGGGGTAGTCATAACCTTCTCACTTACAAAAAACACAAAATAATGGGTAGTCAGTAAGGGTTTTTTTTAACCACCGGATTTATTTTTGTATTTATTTTATTTCGTTAAAAATTTCACGTTTCAATTTTTGATTTGAAAAAATTAATATTTTGATCAAAATCGGATAATAATTCGCCAAAATAATGTTAAAAAAAATCTTTGAATTTGGAATTGGAATGGACTTAATTTAATTTCAGAAATTGCATTTTTGCAAAATTAAATTTTTTGTTTGACATGGTATTAGCAAATAAGTGATAGATTTGGATAAAAATGTTAAATTTTGAAAATTAAAAAATAAAATGTGGATTTTTTTAACAAAAAAAAAAAAAAAAAAATAATAAATAAATAAATCCAGTGATTGAAAAAGACCACTTCTGTAAATTTAAGCTTTATTTGTGCTGTTTTTATTTTAGAAAAAAAGTCTGCTAACTTCAGAAGTTTTTTGCAAGGTAATTTTTAACTAATTTTTAGTAGTTTTTCTGCTATTTTTAAAGATTTATTTCCATTAATGTACAAATCAGCTTTGGAAATTTTACTCTGTCTTTCATATGGAATATTATAAGCGCTAAAACACTTGGGCATGCATACTTGCCTGTAGTCGTTAAAGTGTTAAATTGAATTTAAAATTTAGGGTGGCATTCATTTCTCAACTTTAAAATATCGTTGGGTATGTTACAGATCAGGGGTTCTAAAATGGTGGTTCTGCGGAGCCTTTTAAGTGCGAAGACGCATGCTAGGGGCCCGCGAAAAGTTCGGAAATAATACTTCATATTACTTAATGCTAAAAATTAGAAGATTTAAATTAAAATTAAAAATTTAAGTATGAAAAATAATAGGAATATGATACTGGCGTGTATTACTAAACTTCTACGCGAAATAAAAACTTTGTAGAGTTTAAAAAATCTGAATTAAATCTGTTATATATGTGTGCAATTTCCAGCTGATTTCCAGGGTTAATTTTAATTTATTATTTACTACTATAAATAAAAATGCAATTTGGGAAATGCTAAATTTGACCATGTATTCTATGAGCAAAAAAGTATATTAAAAACAAAAAGCAAAATTCAATTTATCTTAAAAACGGGCAAATTTTATTTTTTTCATTAAAAAAAATACTTCAGGTGTTTTTTTATCGATTCGTAAATTCTGTTGTGTTTACCGAATTTCAATTTGGCACAAACAAATATATGTATCGGTGGATCCAATCAAACAATTCGGTTGTCAAAATGAAGCTGTTTTCTTTGTGAATTAATTTTTTTAGCACATATTTTATTTATGGCACTTAACATTATAGTGGTGTAGAGATGAGCGATCCGGTAATTTTTGAATAAAGCTGCTACCAGTGATCGTGATTTTCAAATCACCGTTCTTTTAAACAGTGACCGTGATCACGGGTTTTTAATAGAGATGGGCGATCCGGCGATTTTTCAGTAACATTGTTCTCAGTGAAATCGTGAAATGTTCAAATCATTGTTCTTTTAAACTGTAATCGTGATCACGGTTTTTTTATGGAAATGACTGCGATTTTCTGATAAATAAACGCAATAATATTTATGGCGAGTTTTTAAGATGTCAGTTAAACTTGGTTTAGTTAAACCGAAAACGAATTTTGTCAGCCATTTCAAAGTTTATTAACAAAAATTTGCCGGAAAAACTTTTTCTCGAGTATAATTTATTTCTTTATTGAAATAAAATAAAATAAACCACATTTTAAAAGCAGTATTCCAGTTACAAACTGCGTTAAACTAAGTTTAAAGATAATCCACTTCCTAAAAACTGGGCCTTAAAAGAAGAATATTTGCGACCGGTAACAAAGACATGATAGAAGGATACATTTTATTCAGAAGAGTGTGAAAGCAAGTCACTGTTATTGAAAAAAAAAACATGTATTACTGTGCACAGTGAAGTTTGCAAGAAAGAATAGTATAAAAATATTAAAAGAACGACATTCCGAGTAACTGCGACTTGAAATATTTGATCACTGCCGTTACCAGTGATTTATCAATAACTGTGATTAAATCACCGGTATGAAAATATCGCTCATCTCTACAGTGGTGTATACTCAAATGTAGTGTTGCCAGATAAACGGGTTTTATAAATCCCGTTTCTTGGGATATTTTTCTTTTAAAATTCCTGAATTTTCTAATATAAAATTTAATTTATCGAAATAAGTGTCTCCCTAATATTGTTATAATTTTCATTTCCATATGTAGGCATGTATTTGTAATTGTACTCTCAATACATTCAAGTGGATATTATTTAAACTTTAAAACATACATTCAATGTCTTTTTTATGTTGAAACCAATAATCAGAGCAAAAGTACCAACGATCATTAAATTAGGAAAACAACTCCATGCTGTGTTTTTCTTACGTTTTATGTATTTTTTGGTCAAGATGTTTTTGGCTTTGACTAAATTTACGAACATTATCATCATTATTATCATCGCCTTCATTGATGTTAGCCAATATGCTAAAATTGAATGCGTAGCTGATTTTTAAATTTTGTATGCATTTATTTTTTGTTTAAATTATTGTACGATGGACAATTACGTGTGGTTATGTGAACATCAGCACTTGCTACCGTATTTTTGCACTTCAGTATACCATTAACTTAAATTTATTCATTTTCAGCTTGACTAATTAATTCTTTATGTTTATAGAGAAGATGACCGAGAATTTAATTAGTTTTTGAGAAGTTTTTTTAAAAGTCTAACTTCGATGTGTTAGAGCAGAATTGAATTTGTTTTAATTGAGTAAATAAAAAATAATTGAAATGCTTTCAAAAATTGAAATCTTCAAATCGAATATATTTCATAGATATACAGCTATTGACAACTAATTAGGAACGTTTATCATATTTGTTTCTAATAAAGATACCCAGGAAAATGTTCTGTTCCAAAGAATCGGTTTTAGAATAGCTACTTTTCATTCATAACCCCTTCTACTGTCGATTCTAACACCGATTCTTTTTGTTTGAAATTGTCCCAAAAGCAACCCCTTCTATAGCTCCAAAGTGCAACCGGTTGCTCTAGAATCAGTTCTGGAACTGGTTCTAAGTCACTCACACCTTCCATATAGGATCCCAGGAACTGGTTCCGGATCCAGTTCCATGGAATCGGTTGCAGTGGAACCAGTTGTAGAATACGTGTGGTTGGCTACTGATTGTAAAAAATTTTCCTGGGTAATAAAGATATTGATTTCAATAAGAAACTTAAGAAATTTTCCAATGTTAACAATATTTTCTAAATTGATTATACTGTACGAATTTTGACTGTGATATCTAATTAGAAACAATAATGAATTATCATAAAAAATTATGGTATTAAAGTTCTGACATTTTCTCAACATTTTGTTGGAAAGTCCAGCAAGACATTATTTAATATTTCAATGTATTTTTCTTTATCTAAAATTCCATCAATTTTATGGATTGGCCCAACAGCATTCCAGGAGAAGAATCCCCATACCATATTTTATCATATCGAAAGTAACAAGTTAATACCAGATAACTAAAAAATATTTTAAAACTTGAACTTACAAGGGGAGTCTGTTTCTTGTTTCCTGCAGATTTCGATGTAATTTGGATATGTGAGAGAGTTGACAGTTTAAATATATTTCGGTTCTAAAAGAGAAAGAAATTAATAACGCACGACTTCCGCATGGGAATTTTCTTCCCTACTCAAGCTCACGTGAGTACAAAAAAAATTCACTCACTTTTATCAAATTCTGATAAAAACAGTAAAAATTTCTAAAAATCTATACTCATGCAAAAAATATATTTTTTGACTTTTCGTATTATAAACATATAATTTTATCCGAAAAATTAGAACATCTTGTTGGCTCATAGTAGATATAATTTGATATAATTAGATCCACTATGATACGATTAGATCATTACTTGATACAATTAGATCTAATTTGATTGATTAAGATATAGTTTAATAAAATTTGATCCGAATTTTGTCCCCGTTCAAATGTATCACGAGTTATTTATTCCAAGGCACGCTCACTCACGAATCACGTGGGTAGAGTACTTTTAACTTACGATTATGTATGATTCAAAGGATATTATCCCAAATTGATATAAAGGGAGTAAAAATGAATCGCAAAATTCTATTTTTTTGAAAACATTTTAATATTTTTAGCCGAGCTGTAAATGAATCATTCTTTTTTGATTTCAATTCATTATGAATTAGTTAAATTTTGAATTAATTCTTTTTACCAAGGAATTGAATGAAATTTTAATTAATTCAAATGAATTTGGCGAAAATGATTTGCAATTCATTTCCAATTCAAATGAATTTGGCAAAATTAATTGCAATTCATTTGCCATTGAAATGAATTGAATTGATTTTGAATTAATTCAAATGAATTAAAAATAAATTGCAATCAACCAAAGTAAACATGGTGTTTGGAGTTTATTTCTTCAGGTATTACTCATTTTTGTTTTGACATACATACGCTGAACGACAAAAACTCATTTAACATACAAGAAGCAATTAATAATTTCATTGCAATTCATTTTTCATTTTTCTAATTAGTTTGAATTAATTCAAAATCAAATCAATTCAATTCAAATGAATTGCAATTCATTTTTGCCAAATTCATGTAAATTTATTAAAATTTCATTAAATTCGTTATTTTTGTGAAAAGAATTAATTCAAAATTATGCTAATTCAATGCATGAATGACTCTCGAATTAGTTAAAAAATGAATGATTCATTTACAGCTCTGATTTTTAGTACACCACTCAAAATACCTTTAGTTTGATTCCCAATTTGGACAAATCGAAAAACAAAACGAGTGAAAAGGTACAGTCAGCCATGCCGACTATACAATACCCTACACCAGTCTGGTTAAAAGCCAAATAATGTTTGGATCCGAAATTCCAATGTGTTAAAATGGGACTTGTGTCAAAATTGTCTATAATGTGAGTCAGCGAACCAAATTTCATTAAAATATCTTAATATTTGCGACCTGCAGTTTGTAACCAAGCCAATTTTGGGGGGACCCTTATATGGGCACTAGGTCTAAACATGGACCGATGTTCACCAAAATCAACGTCCTTGGGCCAACATAGGTTTGTGTACCAAATTTCATCAAAATATCTTAATATTTGCGACCTGCAGCGTATAAACAATATAATTTTGGGGGGACCCTTATATGGGCACTAGGTCTAAACATGGACCGATAATCTTCGTCCTTGGGCCGACATATGTCGGTGTACCAAGTTTCATCAAAATATCTTAATATTTGCGACCTGTAGAGTGCGCACAAGAATGCATGGACAGATAGAGGGACGGAGGGACAGACGGACATCGTTAAATCGAAATAAAAAAAATTCTGAGCCGATCGGTATACTATAAGGGGGGTCTAGGACCAATATTTTTTGGTGTTACAAACATCAGCACAAACTTATAATACCCTGACCACGTAGTGGTGTAGGGTATAAAAATCCGGTTAATTGTTGACCCTATATTTGAAATTGGAACACTAAAAAACTGCCCATAGGTACTTATTTTTCCGATTTTCTCTATCACATATCCAAATTTCATTAAAATTTGGATGTATCACGGATACAGACCTTCCTTGTTAGTAGCAGTCTAAACTACTTGTCCATAATCTATGATTGATTTGACATTGTTAACTCAAGTTGTACAAAAATTATCAGTTGCGAGGCGTAAACTTGTGACCTTTTATAAAACATTATATTTCTAAAAAATTTCGTAAATAAAATGAAACGTTTTATTGAATGAAAATTAATTGAGTTTTTTATAATAATAAAAAAAGTAGTTTTTAGCGGTGCATCACATATTTGAATTCAATCTTAATCGTAGTTCTACCCCACAGAAATCTTCCTTGTTAGGTATATTAATAGCATTCAGTTTTATGTACTTCCCGCTTAAAAAAAACATTTTTTGTTGATCATAAAAATTCATCAATAAAAGCTAAATAAGTCATAAAAAACCTGTGGAGTATGCGTAACAGCAGGAAGCAAAAGTGAAGAGAAATATACCATTACACTAAATAAAATCAGTTTCAATCGATTTAATAAAACCAAAAAAATCGGTTAAATTGCGTGTGACACTTGTCACATGGCGGTCTATTGATACAAATCTGTAACTAATTGGATTTTGTTTTTACGGCAAAAATCGCAAAACTTCAATACAAACATTACATACAAAACAATCATACATGCCAAGATCACCAGACAATGTAATATGTGCACTGAAAAAGCTGGCTGTGCCACTCACAACATTGTCCTTAGGAAAATGAAATTGAAATCATAACATATTTTTGTGGTTTTTTCTCTTAAACAAGGAAACATAAACAATCAACAACTAGCAACAAGCGGACTCCAGTAGTGTTGACGGTAGTGGAAAACTAGCACTTTTAGTTATGGAAAAAAAGATGAACACAAAAACTAAATAGTAAGGGTATTCAAGTAATATCTAAGAAAACGACTCAATATAGGAAATTTAAAATATTTGATTATCCTTTGTAGTTTGAAGTATTTGTAGTAACATAGCAAGGGCTTACAAGACAGGTCTGTGAGGTCAAAATTTACTCCGGAACACTGCATGGGGTATGTCCATTTTTTCATATTTTGTCCAAATTTATTAATATTTTAAGCCAAAAAATATGAATACATTTTTTTAAATTAACAATATATATGTTTGCTCAGCAGAAAAATTTGTTAATTTAACAAAATTTATTCATATTTTTTTTGACTTAAAATAAAGTTTGTTGATTTAAACAAATTTTGCTAAAGAAATTTAAATTTAAGTAAAGCATTGGCAAAACTAAAGTATTAATTGTAATTATGCTCAATCGTAAAATTTGTTCAAATTATGAGGTCTAGGGACCCACCCAGTACCTGGCCCATCCCATCTAAAAGCATGTGGATACTTCGAAGAAGCAAACGTTTTGCTCTATCTCTCTTAGTTTTCGAGATATGGGTCATTTTAAAAAATCAGGGGATGAAGAAATATCGCAGTCTTTGAAACTTCAGATACACTGGTGGCGCCATCTACCGGATAATAACAGAAACATTAAAATATATTTCAACAATAAATTTTGTAAAATTTAACAAATCAGTTCTTCAAAATTAGTGGTAAATAATTTCAGAAATTAACACTCAAAATTATTTAATTATGTAGTACTGATGATTTTTAGTATTGTGTTAAATAAAGATAACTGAAACCTTTGTGTAAATCAGTGTTTTAACTAAAAAATTTGTTAAAAATTAGTCAAATCGATTTGAAACCCATTTCACAGATGTTTTTACTGAAGTGTTATTTTAAGTGCACTTACAGGAATTGTGAAAAGTGGGTAGTGGACACAGAAACCAAATGCCTTGCCGAATGAATCATTTGGTTGCAGGAACCAAAGTACATATTTGGTTGTCGCAATGAAATGTGTTCCTGGCATAATTCAAATGTATTGTTTTAATCGAAATTTTGTTGCATCAAATCAAATTTCTGTTGCAAGAAACAACTATGTATATATATATCGGTGGATCCAACTCTACCATTCGGTTGTCACAGTGAATCTGTTTTCTCTGTGTATAAAATAAGTGTGGAACACAACTCGTACATGGTGTAAAGTATAAAGTGAATACCATTAGTTTTTTTTTGTTAGCTTAGCAAATGTTGCAAGACGCATTCGTATAATTTAAACAAGTGGCATACAAATACATTTCTCAATTTATTTTGTTGCAAATACTTTACTACAACACATAAATACAAGAGTGTGACAAAGATGCATTTTGACTGATTGTCGTTTACAAGTCGTTAAGTCCAGTTTAGATATGCTCGAGGGTAATAACAAGATATTGGGCAATATAAATGAACATAAACTACATATTTGTGCCAAGATGCTGCAGCAATTACCGGTACCACGTACACACACACGTACAAAGGTATATGAGTGGATGAGATTTTCGGAGACCAGATATATGAATGTAAAATATTTGTGGCATTGCCATAAAACTCGTGCAATCATCTGAATAGCGTAGTTCACATAAGAGGAAAAAAATGGAAAGGAAAATCATATTGAAATTACATTAAGTATTAAAACTACAGCAGCAGATTTATATCAATGATATTTTCTCTACGATTGTAGGTGAAAAGATGTTTTTAAATATATATATTAGAGTGTCCCTTAGATATAGATTTGTCATTACACCCCCCAGTTTTATTGAAAATGGTCCCAAATGGAAGAAATTGATTTTTATTTTTTTTTTTTGGAAAACCTTAACCCGTGCCAAAAGTTGGACGAAAATGGCCCATTTTGGAAAAAAGTGTGTTATTTCTACAAATTCCCAAAATTCGAAATTTCGAAAAAAAATTATTTTTTATTCCATTTATTCATTTAATATAGTCAAAATGATTCAGGCAAGTAATTTTGACTTCATCGGATATCATTAACCCACTTTAGCCTGGGATCCAAAATGACCCACGAATTTGACAAAAATGCAAAAACATGTTTTTTTCTAAATTAATTTTAACGATTTTTTTAAATGCCTAATTTGAAGATGTAGATTGCTATTTGTACCACATAATAGTTGATATTAAATAAAAAAAATAAATTGGAAAAATGATAATTCGAGTTTGTGTTTGAAGCGACTGCTTTCCAGGACAGTTTACAAAAATTGCTCATTTTTTAAAAACTAAACAAAATTGGAATGTTTTCATCAAATTTTACACAGTTTTCGGAAAAACAACACTTAAATTTGGTTAGAATATAATTGTCTTTACAATTGTTTAAAAAATCTTTAACCCTTAGTGGCCTGGGGTCAGAAAATCCCCATGAAACTTAATATTAATTATGACTACGAGATTGTAAAGCCATTAAATTGATAAAAAAAAAGATATCAACTGGATAAAGATAATTATTTTATGTAACGTGATCCATATAGGGTTAATTTTTATACTTTTGGCCAAAAACGCCCCACTAGGAAATTTACAGAATAACACCTTTCATAATTTTCGGAAAAATATCACTTCCCATGTGAAAATCGAAATATATATGAGCACACATGATCATATATTGACTTGTATATGATCATGCATGGGCATACATTGTCATATACGTACATGCATAGTTCAATGTATGACCATACATGATCTCATATATTTCCATATATCTTTGGATCCGAAATTTGAGGGTATGTGACCGTACATGTTCATATATGACCATATATGCTCACATATGATTCATGTATGCTCATATATGATCATATATGACCATATACCTCCATATACCCTCAAATTTCGGATCCAAAGGTATATGGAAATATATGAGATCATGTGTGGTCATACATTGAACTATGCATGTACGTATATGACTATGTATGCCCATGCATGATCACATACGAGCCAATGTATGATCATGTATGTTCATATATATTTCGATTTTCACATGGGTTTGAAAGAATAAAAAAAATTTTTTTCCACTTGATAAAAATGATTAACTTTGTGTGGGGTCAAAAGTGTCCGTATGATAATAGCAATTTTAGTTTATAATCGTATTAGATTCTAATTAAAAGCTTTTGTTTATTATGCATTTATTGCTTTCTATTTGGAAAGACGTTATTCTGAAAATTTTCAAGTGGCTTTTTTTTGCCGAAAAGTGAAAACGTTAACCCTATATGGATCAAGTGACACAAAATAATATATTTTATCAAATGGAAAAATATTTGCATTTGGTCTATATGACGCGTTGGAAAAAACAACACTTTACTAGAAAAATAAAAATGCCCTACTGGCAGTCCGTTTCCGATATACACAAATTGCCTGCACTTGTACGTAAAAACAATACGTCAGTGTGGCAACATTTGTGAAAAAGTAGACAAAAAGGAGATAAGAAGATAAACAAAAAATCTAAAGTAGAAATTAGTAGGTTTGAGGTTAAGAAGAAGAAGAAACCTTCCTCAAAAGTTATAAACACTTTAAATTTGCAAATCAGACTATATATAGTTTCATGTTTGTATGTCTGTTTGATCACTTCTGAGAGTAAATTATCATATAGAGACAATCTGACAATAAAATATAAACAATAATACAATTTAATGGAAAATCACTGATGAAGCCTGTCCACAAAAAAGGCAGAAACAGTCTAGTCTGATTTACAAATTAATAATGTGTCTATAACTTTGAAAAAATGTTTATTCTTCTTCTTAACCTCAAACCTACTTATTTAGAAAAAATATATTTCGATCTATTTGAAATGATATTTTTCCGAAAATTATGAAAGATGTTATTCTGTAAATTTCCTAGTGGGGCGTTTTTGGCTAAAAGTATAAAAATTAATCAGATCTGGATAACGTTACATAAAATAACTATTTTTATCCAGTTAACGTTTACCAAAAAAAAAAATCGATTTCTTCCATTTGGGACCATTTTCAATAAAACTGGGGGGGTGTAATGAACGAAGATAGACAAATCGCTATTTTAAGGGACAGTCTAATTTATATACAAAGAAAACATCCATTAAACACGATATTTATGCAATATTTTTTAAACTAATACAAGAAAACCAAATCAATGAATGTCCATCACTAATTTCTGGTTTTCCTTTATTTTGGTGTTGCTAAATAATGTACAAAAATTATTTTTTTGACAATTTATCTATCTATAGTTAAACATTTCGGGGGCATATTGTAATTTATTAGGAGTGCCATTGGAATTTTCATTTTTATGCGGAAGTTTTTTTTAAGTCAAATCTCTGTGCTGATGTGGTTCATCTAATGCTGCTGTTTTACTGTTTAAAACGAATTTTAATGCGAAAAATGTTTTGCGTTTAGTTTAGTGACCATGAAAGAAGAATAAAATTTTTTTAATTTACCATTTTGTCTCAATTGTAATTATTTTTGATGCCATAATTGACAACAATGGGTCATATGAATAAAACTTAGCAATTACTTCGAAGTAATTGCTTTGGGCTTAGGAATGACTTTTAACACCAAATTTATCCATAGACTTGTAGAATACCATAAAATATAAACGAAAATAAAAAAATAAAATTTTTAGTCTACCCGCAAGCAGACTTGAATTGTGAAGTAATTGCTTAAAAAACCCAGTATTTCACCCTATTAGTAATATCTAGTTTTTATTCATACGAGCCAATAAACACACTTTTGAATAGAAAAACGTGATAGAAAAAATATTGGCCAAATAAAAATAAACATTAAATATGAAAAATGATTAATGTGATTGTGAAATTTTATGCTAATAAATAGTAAAGTTAGATTAAAAATTATGTAATTTTACATAAACATTTTTTTTGATATAACGTCAAAGTGTCTGACGGAAGGTGGTATGGTTGACCAGAGTGTGAAGCTAAAGTGCATTTACAATCTGATGTGTAATTTTCAATTTCCAATATGGTCTAATATACTAGTTTTAAAAAGCCATAACTTCAGAATTTATCAATGGATTTTCTTGAATTATATCTTTTTATTTATTCAAAATGTCTCCTTAGCATTGCCGAAACTTCTTAAAAAAATTCTTACAAATTATAAAAGTTTTCAAGAAAAAACTAAAGATTGCTTAAAAAAAATAACCAGCAACAAATCGTGGCATGTTTATAGAAAATATTGTACTCGTATGTAACAATTATTGATTTATTTTGGACATTGATTAAACCAATTAAACTTTGTGCGCTGCAACATGTGGTATTAAGCTTCTTTTGTGTAACAATATGCAAGCAGATGGAATGATCTTCAAAAAAATTCAAAAAAAAACAACACAGTTACGAATTTACACACGAGTTGGTTGGTTAAAAAGATCACCTTGAATATAATAATGAAGTTGAAATACAAAATAATAAAATTAAGATACCAGAGATGAAAAGAGCTCCAATATCTCTTGAGAGTTAAATCAGCAAATTTAACGTAAATGAAAACGAAAGTGATCGTGTTTTCAGCAAATACGTTCCACAACAGTAACAACAACTACCAACATCAACGAAGCTTAAAAGCAATTACTTTACTACATCAGGTGGTGAGTGTTTTAAAGTGCAGTAGCAAAATTGTGGTTTATTTATCACAAACAGAGATGCGAAATGAAATCTGGTACTAATGGAATTAACAACAAAAGGTACTTGCAGTAAATTGTGGAACTAAAGTAGATCATATGGCAATGAAATCTTCCTTTACACGAAAACAGTATTCAATACACACAAAAAGAGTATTGTTTTTTAATTAAAACGATTTGCTAAATTATTTCAAAAGGTGTCAATTAAAAATTAATCCAATAGATTAAATAATTGCTCAAAACTTCAATTTCCTTGCCATTTTTTTTATTCTATCACTCAAAAGCATTTCATAAAACAAGAGAAAAACATCAGCAAGCATGTTGTTGTTGTTTTTAGTTTGTTTTATTTATGTAGTTGTTTTTAACTAATACATAAATAGTAACTGATATTTTATAAAATTTTATAAATTCATTAGTAACTGATATTTTATAAAATTTTATAAATTCTCGTTAAGTTTATTATTTTATTTAGTTAAATATTTTAATTTTGCCATATTAAATATAAATATTCATTTATTCTAGAACATTAATTTAAAATAATAATGTAATTTTTGAAATTTTGTAAAAAAATCGCAAAAAATAAATTAAAAGTTAGTCTAAATAAAATATATTTTATTTAGTTTTCAAACAAATTTTTGACAGAGTCATCTTGAAAAAAGAAAAAAGAAGAAAACTAATTTCTGCGACAGAATTTTTCACACAAGTATAAATAAATCTATCAACTGAATGAAAATTGCATGCAGGTTTTATTTTAATAAAATTCAATGTTATGAAATTCAAGCTAAACATTGACGATTTCCTTAGGCAAGAATGAAATCCGGATAGGGACATTGCCTACAACGGATTATTTTTTACAATTTGTTAAATACGTTTGTGATTTTAGCATATTTAATTCCTTTAATGTATATCTCGATAAAATAAAATTTAAAATAAAATTAAAAAAATATATATTTTTTATAGTTGGGATGACAACTACCACTTTATCCAGCCGATTAGAGTCTTATTTAGAATTTTTACAATATTGATCAATTTAAAATCCAATGGATTAATTTTTAATCAAATGCATTTTTATATGCATAAAAAAAATAAAAATCCTAATCAAATGTATCACTATTTTATTGAAAATTTATTCAATTAAAGAGCTACAAATTTTTAATTGAATGGACAATTTTTGTGATTGGCGGAATTTCAACGATAAAATTTATTGAATAGGCAGTTTTCATGATTGAAATTAGTTTTTATTTTTTTGTGTGTATGACAACGGAATATGCAGTCAATTTAATAATTCGGTTGTTGAAAGCAAACTTTTTACTGAGCTTTTATTACTGACAACAGACAGGTCAATTATGTCAATTTCCGCAGGAATGAATAAATTTAATTTTCAAATGGAACTAAGACCTTACCTTAGAAAATATGCAGCTATTATAAAAATATATTGGGCCTTTTTTTAATCATTGGATTTATTTAATTTTGGTTTTTAATTTACCAAATTTAATATTATTATCCAAATATAACACTTATTCGCTAATATAATATGAGAGAAAAAAATTAAATTTTGAGAAAATGCAATTTCTGGAATTAAATTAAGCTAAATTCAAAATTAATTTATTTATTTTATAAATTGGATTTAGCTTAATTCATTTCCTGTGTTCACATTTTTACAAAATTTAATGATTTTCTTTCTCAATATATTATCGAATACGTATTGGATTTTGATAAAAATATTAAATTTTTAAAATTAAAAAAACAAAATGTGGATTTTTTAACAACCCAGCTAAAAATCGACATATATGGATCCATACAGGTTAAATGTATGTGCGTGCATGCTCATAAACATGCATTCATGACCATACATGGATACATAAATCTCCATACATGAATTATATATGACGATACGTGTGCATTAACGAAATTTGAGGTAATATCTACATGTGTGTACATGCATGAACATACATGAACACGCATGAACACGCATGAGCATGCATGATCATACATGTAGATATTACCTCAAATTTCGTTAATGCACACGTATGGTCATATATGATTCATGTATGGAGCTTTATGTATCCATGTATGGTCATGAATGCATGTTTATGAGCATGCACGCACATACATTTACCCTGTACGGATTCATATATGTCGATTTTTAGCTGGGAAAATAAAATAAATCCAAAAATAAATTAAGTCATTAAAAAAACCCTAATTGTTTCGGTATTATAAAAACATGCGCGGCTCCAGCAATTAATATAAGGGGGAAAATCATACGCCACATTGCCCAAGTCTATGTGTTTGTTGTTTTTTTGTCTACGGTGGCGTATGATTTTTCCCCTTATATTAATTGCTGGAGCCGCCCATAATAAAAATATGTTTTAATAAAAAATATTTATAAAGAAAAAATTTGTTCTTCTGATTTGAAAAGAAATGTGCACAATAATAGGAAAAAGTGTGTAAAAAGCTAAAACAACTAAAAATTGGTAAAAAAAATTAACTTACAGAAAAACTATTGAAATAAGCAGATTATTTTGCAGCAAAAATAAAACTGTTAAATACACAGAATTTTAGTTGTATTTGAGTTTAATTTTTGTTAATAGAAAATAACAACTCAAACTGCTAAAATCAGGAAAAATTTTTGCTAAATAATTAGTAATGTAAAGATCACAAAAAATTTGAAATTTTCGAAGATTTTCGATTTTTTTTAATGCAATTAAAAATCTAGCCTTTTGAAATCAACAGTTTAAAATTTTGTAGTAGCAAAAAAAATCTGGTAATTTCAGCAGTTTTTTTATATTTTTACAGCTTTTTTAGAATTATTTCTGAACAACATCCAAAAAATCACTTAAGTATTGCTTCTAAAGTATAATTGCTCTAAAATTGATCCTAATCCTATTGCTAAACAGATGATCGCGGGTTCAATTCCTGGAAAGGCCAATATTTTTTAATTTTTTATTTTATTTTTCTTAATATTTAAGGTGCGTTTACAATGATGGAGTACTCCAATCTGTAGCAAATTCAGTTCTTTTCTCTTTCATACTAATATATTTTTGTATTTAGCTATCTTTTTTTATTCCACTCCAGAGTCAAACTTGCTCCTGGAGTAAGGATTTGCTGCACTCTAGAGTTAATATTGATCTGTTAACTGTTTAACATGTCAAATATACCTTAAAAAACACATCACTAGTTTGTTCACATCTCTAATTGTCAATAAATTTGAAAAAATATATTAAAAAATATAAAACCAATACAAAATATTTGTATTGGAAATTTTGTAAGAAAATAAAAAATTATTTCAAAATTTATTCAGATGGAACAAAGTCTGAAAATTCGCGAAACAAAATGTAAGTATTAAAGTGTCAAATATTTTCTGAAGTAACTCTACTCTGCATTGTGAACAGCTTACATTTTAATCTGTGCTGCAGAGTAGACTGACTCTACCATTGTGAAAGCACCTTTATAATTAATTTGTTTAAATTCAATTTTTTTCAATTTAAAAATTTTTAAAAACCCAGCAAATAAAAATTGGAAGTAATGTTTTACAAACTACTTCTTTCACTGTGTATTTTTACTCCTTTTTTAGAAGTAATTCTTAACAACTTAAAAAATCACTTCTTTTATTGTGTTAATATATTTTTACAGCTTTTTTAAAACTACTTCTGAACAACGTCCAAAAAAATCACTTAAGTATTGCTTCTAAAGTATAATTGCTCTAAAAGTGAACCTAAAAAGTGATTTTCGTGTCATTTGGTATTTCTAAACAGATGATCGCGGGTTCGATTCCTGGAGTGACCAATATTTTTTGAATTTTTTTAAAATTTATTTTAATTTTTTTATTTTTTTTAAATATTTATAATTAAATTAATTAAACTTTATATTTTTTAATTTTTCGATCTTTAAAAATATATTAAAAAAAAAATGACGAAAAATTGTTTTTTATGCGCTTAAGAAAATAGCACTGAAAACAATACTGAATTGTTTAAAAAGTACTCTATTGTAGAGAATAACAAAACAACTTTTGGGAAATAAAAAAATATAATTTGGTTTCCGTAGATTTTTTTTTTAACTTTTAATTGGTGGAAAAGAGCTTTCTTTGCACTCGTTCAAAAAGTAATGAAGGTAATGAGTACTCTTCTCATATGACAACTCAATGTTCAAATCATTAGTGTTTATGTTAAAAAGAAGTACATCTAGATCATCAATTGTAGTGCTTATTCTACTGCTCCGGCATCTATTTTTTTTGCTGGGAAGATTGTAGAATAAACTTAAATAATAAATAAAAAATAAACAGTTAACGGTAGTCAGTTGAACGGGTGTTGGATCGATCGACAGCGCTATTGAATTGACAGCGTGGTTAGAAAAAATTAGTGATTAGTGTTCTACGTTTTACGATTTACAACGCTTTTTAGAATATTTTTTTAATTTTTCCAAAATTTTTTTTTTTCTAATTTCAAATTATTATGTTTTATTAAAATCTGAAAGAACCCACAAACAGAATTTCGTTTTTAATAAAACTGAAATAAAAAACATAGTTTTACTAATGTTTTTTTTTTGTTAAATTTAATGTATTAATTTGTAACTTGAAACTTTTTAAATTTTGCAAAATTGTGTTTTGGCTATTTTCAGTTAGGTTTCTGTTAGCAGATTTTTGTTGGTCCCTGTAGTGATTTTTGGTTCAGTTAGTACCAAACAAAATGTATTTTTGTACCAACATTTTATATCTGCAATGAGTATATTTTGTTTCTGCCTTAAGAAAATCAAGCTAAATGAGTATTAACCAAAAATGTAACAGCGATAATAAAATCCGTTAAAGAGAAGATCCACTACTCCACGCATCGTGGTATAAACTATTAATATTGGTTAAAAACAAAGAAGAAATGAGTAAAGATTTTAAAAGTTGTTGTTTCTTTTGTTTATAAACAATTTTTTTTGGCAATTTTTTTTTAGAGTTCGTGATATTTTGGAGTAACTAAAAATCATCATCATACTTGGCCAGTTGGAGCTATAAAAGAAACTGTTGTATGTACAAAAAGACACAGACAGATATAGATTGTACAACAGTTTACTTTAGTTTTTTTTTTTAACAACTGGCCAAGAGTAGAAGAGTGGTTGTGATAGAAGAAAAAATCCTTTAAATACGTTAAAGCCAAATAAAAAATAAATAAAATGAAGCCTTTTTGTGTGGTATGTGTTAAAGAAATTAAAATAAAAACAAACTGAAAATTTTAAATAAAAAAACGAAATATTTCCATGAAATATTTAAACAATAAAATGGAAAAAAAAAATAAATAAAAAACAAAAGTTATGAAGTCAATGAATTTTATAAATTATTTCATAAAGTGTTATAAAATATTAAACAAAATTTTGAAATATTTTGTGTTTGTCATAAAAATTATTTAATTAAAAAATAGTGTTTTAAAAAAATTAAAACAAAACAATTTTGTATTTCTTGTGTTTCCTACATGTAGGTTTTAGTGGTTTTATGTGCTGCTAGCATGGTTTCAGCTCGTCCTGAACCCCCACGTGATAGTTATGCAGCACCGCCACCTAGCAGCTATGCGCCCAGTGTGCCTAGTGGTGGTTATGGTGCTCCAGCACCGGCCTATGGTCCACCACAACAGGCACCAGTGATACATAAACATGTTTATGTTCATGTACCACCACCAGAGCCAGAGTATCAAGTACCTAGGTAAGTTAATGCAAATAATACCAAGTTTAAGAGCTTTTGTGATTGTCTTTCGCAACTGAAAGGACATTAATAGAGGATAACGATACTGATTATCGGGCACAATTAAATGAAAGTAAAAACTAAATTAGAAATGTACAATAGAGAATTTGTCAAATGAAAATTTTTGAACTTATTAAAATCTGAACTATAGAGAGAAAATTAAGAACAAAGGAGCTACACTAAAATTTATGAAAAATTTATTTCGGTTTTGGCTCTAAAACTATATTTTTTTAAATTTTATCACTTTAAATCCCTGGAAGCCAAACCAAAAAGCATATACATATATATATACATAGTTATGTATGCTTCCTGGCCAAACAGCTTCTTCCACTGCTTCAAATGTATTCAGTAGCGTATTTTTACTGATTTCTTAGAAGAAATTCTGAATAACTTCCAAAAAATCACTTCTTTCATTGCTTCCAAAGCAATGAATAACAACAATTATTCTGAAGAATTATTGCTCTAAAAGTGATCTTAAGAAGTGACTTGGATACAGCTTATTTGCAAACAAATGATCGATGATTCGAATCCTTCAGCGGTAATTTTTTTAGTTTTTTAATATTTATAATTAATTTGCATAAATTTAATATTTTTTAGTTTTACAATATTTAAAAATAAGTAAAATAAAAATGATAAAAAATTGCTGTTTTAGCACTTGTGAAAAAAGTACTGAAAAATTATTGAATTCTCATTGAGTTTAAATTAACAAATATTTCTAGAAATTCTAGAAACTTAGTCCCCTGACGATTTCCTTAGGCAAGCACGAAATCGTTATAGGGACATGCCTTCAACAGATCATTTTTCACAATTTGTCAAATAAGTTTTGAGATTCTAGCACATTTAATTCCTTTAGAAATTTTTAAAATTCAACCAAATTTTTTGTTTTTTGAATAACTAACAAAAATAACTATTTACTGTAAAAACACTGTTTTAGTACAATAGTTGTTTCTTATGATATTAAAAATAACTGCTTTAAACAACTGTTACGAAATTACAGTACTTTTCGTTAATTCTTATTGTTAATGATTATAATCACCAGCACTTTTACTATTCATAACTTGCTAATGAAATATAAATTGCTTAAGTATTAGTTAATTCTGGCTCTTCTGATTACAAAACATACATTGTGTAGGATGTGATTGAAAAAACTTCAATTAGCCACACTCAGCGCTATGCCGACCGTGGTGTATCTTGTTAAGAGGTGATACTACGAGTCATGGCCTGTGCAGATGGCTGCCGGTTCAATCCCCGGTCATGGCAATACACAAAAGGTGTATTGTATTACTTCCCTACGGGAAATGAGGAGTCAATTGCCCTCCAAGGACCTATCCCGTGACCGGTCAACCGAAGGCATATTACTAAATTAGTACAAATATGAACAAAAGAAAAATAATTAATTTTCTAAGTATTTTCTGATCCGTTATTTTCACTGTTGCTTTTAAAAAAACTTGACCGATACCGAAATAAAAAACAAAATTCGCGGCATATTTTTAAAAATATTTTTTTATTTATTTTACTCTTTTATTTATTTTTAACTTTATGTTTTCACGATTTGCTTATTTTAGCTCTTATTTTAAATTTCTATAATGTTTTGCTAAGAAATTTTAAGTTTTGTGTTTTCAACGTTTTTTTTAATGTTAAAGCTGTTTTAGTTTTAACAATTGGTATTTCATTTAAATTTTCTTTTTAACTTAAGGGGAATTTTTAAAATTTTTATTTATATTATCAGAGGTTTTGAGGTAATTTTCTAATTTTTAATTGATTTTTTAATTTAATTATGGCCAACGCAAAAAACAAGTCAACTGCCATTAAGGGACCTATCCCATGACCGGTCAATCGGGGGCATATTCAAGGCACTTCCACCATATTTGTGTGTGTGTTAATGTTGTTTGCTTTTCTTTTTTTTTCTTTTCCATGTTTTTTTTATTTGCTCTGTGTGTGTTTGTTTTTCTTTCTCTTTTTTATTTGAACAGAAACGAAAAACATATAACTTAACCATCAGCCAGCCATCACGCATAAGCAACATTAGCTCAGACGGTAGAGCGTTTGCCTTGCAAGCAGAAGGTTGTGTTATCGAGCCCTACTTCGACGCCAAGAAGATTATTTTTAATTCTTAATTTTTTATTAGTTTATTTGAAAAGCTATTTTTAGACACACCACCTTACTGCCACAATGTGTCTAAACTGTGGCAATTGGTCATTTCCAATGACAACGCCATGTTAAAGTGATATGTCTCTTTCAAACAAAAAGACCGATCAACGACCGGTCTCCGCCCCCTTGGGACCTATCCTGCGTGTCATCTGGGACCGGTCCCTTTCCCCGTAGGGTTTGATCAGTTGAACCATAAACTAACCACTGACGAGTCTTTGGGTGAGACGAAACTGTGGCAGTTTGGTGATTCCCTTGTTTGGGTTAAATTTTTGAATAAAAATGTTTTTTCTTCTTCCTATAAATCAGCTCTAGAAATGTTTTTTTATTTAATTTTTTTTTGTATCAATTATTATGGGTCCTGTTTCTTTTATGATATACTCAGTATAAAAAACGTTTTTATTTACACTTCAAAATATATCAGTCGTGTATACATATTCCGCCAACGCTGATTACAATCTCCACTAATTTCCCGGAAAATTGGAAAATTTACTGACTTAAAAATTTAGAATTTTCCTAATTAGGCCCAGGATAGCTTTGATATAAATTTTTATCAAAATCTGTCGACGATAATTGGTAGTGGCGAAAAATTGGTTAAGTAACGGTGACAATATTTGTTATGTATTTTTTCATAGAGAAACAACTACAAAAAACAGTTAAAAACAACAACTACACACTACTACACAAACAACTCTATTTAGTATTCTGTCAAACTTTTTTGAGTGTAAGATTAATTTCTGTAGAATATAATCATATCAAGTATAGATTTCGTTGTATTTAGCAATTTACAATAAACGAAATTTAAAATTTTATGAAAAAAGTAAAATATTTAATATCCCAACAAAAATATTAAAGAGTACTTCGAAAAGAATGACTATTTTATCTTTATCCATTAAAATAATATACAAAAATAAAATAAAACAAATACAACAACACATAGCGACATGACGCACAAGCATAGTTTTCTACTGAAAAATTGTTAAATTTACAGCAGTATCGGGTGTTTCCTATGACACGCACGTGTTAAATTCATTGATGGAAATGGCAAATTTAAACTACTTTTATTTTTGAGTTGTGTTTTTACTGGAGCTGCTAGTAGTTCAAAATTTGACACGTGCATGTCATAGAAAAGATCCGATACTGCTGTAAATTTAACAATTTTTCAGTAGAAAACTATGCTTGTGCGTCATGTCGCTATGTGTTGTTGTATTTGTTTTATTTTATTTTTGCATTATCTTATTTTGCATGTAGAGAAAAAAGTCATGCATTAAAAAGTGGATGTTCTCTTTTTGCAGGGATGAGTCTTGTAATTATTTTAATTCAACTTAATTCCAATAACAGTTGTTAAGAAATATATGCAATTTAAAACACCCCAGTATACAATTGCAATCCGAAAAGACTCATAAAAGAGCCCTTAGCCCTTCTGAAATCATAGATATATTAGGGTGTTTTCCTTTACCGATGAATCCTCTTTCTGAGCGCACTTTTATGACTCATAAAAGACTCCAAATTATGAGCATTGCTGGAAAATTTTGAATTTTTGAGCAATTTATGAGTCATTTATGAATAATTTTTGAGTCATTTATGAGTATTGAAAAACTTTAAAAAATTTTTTTAATACACTCATAAATAAGAGTCTATTATGTTTCATTTATGACTCTAAAATTTGAGCACTCTGAAAATGCTCGTATTTTAGAGTCTTTTATGAGTCATAATTTCTGAGCGCTCAGAAAAATGTTGGCTGGGACTCTTTAACTTTTATCGCAATAATTATCCTAATATCTACAATCTTTACATAAACCAGTATCTTTTATGCAATTAACCCATTAGCAGCAATTAGTTTGAATTATAAAAAGCTGCTCTTTATATAACTATGAAACACGTTATATCACGTTATTAGTCCAATAAAACTTTTCATAAATATGATGACACTTAGCATACATATGATAAAACTTTCAGTTGATGATACTTTTTATATATTAATGATGAAGCATTTTCTATCAGTGTACTTCTGATGTCATATTTATGATAATTTGTTTGTGTTTAAGACCTGACAACGAGTACAAAATTTGGTCCATGGATACAGAAAGTTCTTATCATATCATACATAATTGTATTGGCTAGATACGGGTTAAAATAGTTTCCCTGTTTGTTTGTTGGTTTTTGCATGGCTGTAAATGACAACAACTTGTTAAAAACTGTGTCAACAACTTCGTTAACAACAACAAAAATCTATAGCCTAAACTAAAATAAAACAATACTTTACAAAAAATCATTAATACAATATCCACAAATGATTTAAAATCATTGCCTTCACATGAATGAAAATGAAAAAAATTTATAATTTCCGTTTTACGCGAACTTAACTATGCGTGCCAATAACTCCCCTTTTTGTGAACAACAAAACAAAAAAAAAAATCAGCAACAAAAAATCGACAACAAAAAATCGACAACTTGGCACAAGCCTTTAAAAAGATTGATCACTTACATTCATGTACGTACAAGTTGCTACAAGTGATCCATACTCTGTAGATACCATGTGAAATTTTGTTATAGCCTTAAGCTTCAAATAAATGAACGAAAAAAATGTAACAAAAAATTAAGATGGACATATACAGGTGGTGACACATTTAATGTGGACATAAATGTCTTTAAAATAAATCTATTTGGAAATGAAATATCTTTTTGTGCCAAGGTTCCAATAGGAAATTGTGGTGTCATACGAAACTATTTGAGAGGCCTATTAGCCGGTATATAAAACATGCTCAAACAAGGCATTTTTCGATATTCGGGGTATTTCGGGTTTGAGACGAATTTTCCTGAAGGTCTATATTTTTAAAGACTTGGGAACCTCTCACTACTTAACTTACAAAATATGGGCATAAAAATTTCAGCCCATTCCAATTATATAAAAAATATTAAATTTCATAAATTTCAGACATGTCGCCATAAAAATGGTTATGAAAAATGGACGTATTCCCACATATCTTTTTTGGTTTTTATACCACATGCCATATCTTTCTATATCAACTAATGTAGTTTTTAATAAGCTTGTAAATTTTAAAAGATTTAGTTTCAGGCCGTAAATCAGAAGAATATTCGAATAAATTATGGGCGTATTATTTTAAGTGTAAAGTCGAACAAATTGGCTATGTTAAAGTATTTCATAATTTAGAAGAAGAAAACAACTTTTCCGTTTCATTGATAAATTTTATTGGCCATCATAAAATCATTATACCCAATTTATAGCATAAATATTTACCGAAATATTCGACAAAATCGAGATATCCCTATATGGGGTTAGTGGTCCTTAAATTCTGTGTGGGTTTTTACTCTTTGATTCATTTTTAGCATACAAATATAATTCATTTTTATTAAATTGTGCAAATATTCTACAATAGTTTGTCACTAACAATTTGGCCATCGTCTGTAAATTCAATACAGAAAATAGTGGTGTTAGTGGCGATTTAAAAGTATGTTCAAATTTAAAAAAAACTTTGTTAAAATTATTTGTTGTATTACACTCATATGAAATAATATAATAGATGGGAATTACAATGCAAAATTATTGTTTTTATAACAAATTGCTTACAAATAGCAATTCATTTTTTTATTTCTTTTTCGTAGAGCGGTAAACAATAAATTGTTGTTTGCTTTTGTTAATATCGTACCAAAAAATATAAAATTATTTCTACTCTGGGTGGTTATATGAGAAATTATATTATAAGAAATTAAATATCATGAAATTTTAACGCTTTTAATCGACAACATGATGGTTTAGTCATAGAGAAAAAATAAGTGGTTACCTAGAAAGATAGAATAATTGATTACCTAGAAGTTGGGAGATAAGTGGTTACCCTACATTCCAAAATAATTGGTCAAATAATTGGAAAAATAACTTTTCATTTCGGAAAATTTTCCACTTATTTTTAAAAATGTGCAAATTTACAAAATTACCCAGTTTAGAAACGGTAATGACATATCATTATTTTTTGGACTACTAGTAATGACACGCACTTACCTTCTACATTATTTTAAAACACATAATAATAAGTTACTGATAATGACTTATTTTGATCATTAGTTCAAATAGAAAGTAATTTTCTATTTTTTTTGTTGAAAATTTTTTAAAATCTATTTTTAGACTCAATATTTTTTTAATACTGGTAAGGATATATGTATGTAACCACATATTTTTTGATTTCTTGTATGTTGGCGAGTAAGCTGACTTGTTGTGCAGCAGGTCAACTATGTTTTTATCTATCAAACATTAAATGTCGATATAGCTCAGATGGTAAAGCTGTTGACTGGCAGCATGGAGTCCCAGGTTCGATTCTCAAACTAGAAAATTTTATTTAAAAAAATTTTACAATAAAAAAATATTTTTTTTACAAAACTTATTTTTTTTTTAAATCTATTTTTAGACTCATTCTTTTTGTCAGTACTGGTAAGCATATAGGTAATGACTAGGGCAAGGAATTTCATGCAAATGCATGTTTTTTCTCGATAGTCCAAAACTAATATGGACTAACTATTTATCCGAATCATCAAATTTAGAACAAAATGGCATCGATTTGTAGTTGCATATTTTTCCATATTTTGTCATAAATGCATGTTTTTGCATATTTTGATTTTAAAAGCATATTTGGTGCCTTTTTAATGCATATTTTGTGCTTTTTAATGCATATTTGTGCATATTTTTCATTTTTAGGAGCATTTTTTATTTTGTAAAAAAATATAAAAAATTGATACCTTTTCATATTTTGATTCAATCAAAATAAACATTCTTAAAACCTTATTGACCTATGGAAAATCTTCGAGTTATGTGTCTGTTTGCAAAATAACTAACTTAAATACATTTTTAAGTTTTAGAGTGCATTATTTTTGCAAAATTAATAGTTTTTAGTGCATATTTATTATATTTTTAATGCATATTTTTGTGAATGAAATTCCTTGCCCTAGTAAAGACATATTTTGAGATTTTTCGTATGCTTGTGTGTAAGCATAACTCATTATTTTTGCGACATCGCCGTACAAAGGTTATAAGAAATGTAATAAGAAAAGTAACTAGTTACCATTACCAGGTATATAGTTTCATAACCACATATTTGGTAATGATTTTCTACACTGGGTAATAAATAAAATATTAATATAAAAAATACTAAATCGGTACTTATTTATTCATCTACAAGTATGTGATTATTTTGCAAGAATATGTATATAAGTAATTCCATAACTTATTTTCAGTAAGTCATTATTTTGTATTTTAAAGTAATGCAATGGTAATCTATAGGGTAATGCCCCGTCATTAGCATTTTTTCAGGGTACTTAAATAATATTTAAGACAAAAATCGTTCTACATGGACCGCTGATAACCAAAATCAATAGGCTTCGTCCTTGGGCTGATATAGGTCGGTGTACAAATTTCATAAAAATATCTTATTATTTGCGACCAGCAGCGTATAAACAATATAATTTTGGGGGACCCTTATATGGGCACTAGGTCTAAACATGGACCGGTGTTAACCAAAATCTATAGGCTTCGTCCTTGGGCCGACATAAGTCGGTGTACCAAGTTTCATCAAAATATCTTAATATTTGCGACCTGTAGAGTGCGCACAAGAATGCATGGACAGACAGACAGACGGACGGACGGACGGACAGACGGACATAGTTAAATCGAAATAAAAAAAAATTCTGAGTCGATCGGTATACTATAAGGTGGGTCTGGGACCAATATTTTTTGGTGTTATAAACATCAGCACAAACTTATAATACCCTGACCACATAGTGGTGTAGGGTATAATGACCACATAGTGGTGTAGGGTATAAAAAGCAATAAAAAGACACTAACTTTAGAAGCAGTGATGGAAGTGACTTGTACAGCATAATTTCCAATTTTCTCTGCTGGGTAATGACTATTCAGAAACTCTATTTCAGAAATTGCATTATTTTTATTATTATTTTATGAGATCAGATAGAGAATACAACTGAATTAAGAAATATAATTTTTAAATATGAATTTTTAGTATTTTTGGCCACTTTTATTACTCAATTTAAAACTGGTTTAATAATGCTGGAGTACTCTACCCTGCAAAGTGGAGTGTACTAAAATAGAGATGGCATGATAAAAAATATATGTAAGTACGAAAGAGAAAGAAACAGAGTACGCTATGCAGAATGGCGTACTCCATCATTGTGAATCCAGCTAAAAAACCAGGCATTGGCTGGGAGTTTTAATTTTTATATCGTACATCACTACGGACAGGGTATAATAAGTTTGCGCTGATATTAAATTTTGTTATTTGCCTGTACATCTGTGATAAAAAACATTAGTTTTTTTCAAATACATATATTTGAATATTGCTTAAAAAAAATTGAAATTTGATATTTCATAACTTCAATACTTTCAATTGTCTTATTATTAAACTGTCACCAGATTTATAATCATTAGGGTGGCAATGACAATTCACCTCAGGATTTTCGATGATAAACGTGAAGGAATATTGTATAATTTGTTATAAAACCGATATGGTGAATGTTTGAGCCAAATCGGATAACTCGTGCAGATTTGGGGGGAAAAGTTTCGGAATTTATTAACAAATTCCAGAAATCAGTATTTTGCTTATGACATTTATTGTCTAATTAAAGTTAGTATGTTGAACAGAAATACGGAAACATTTTTAGAATCGCTTAATTTTAATTTTCGATTTTAACGAAATTTTCATGTTATCCAGAAAACTCTTTAGAGCCATTTTACCCTCCAACGCGTACACGGTGATTTAGAGGAAGCTCAGATATACAATAGACAATACAAATCCAATGCTGTTCACATATATTTTAATGCTATCGCGGATATTTTTCTTATATATTTCATTGCCTCCCTAAGAAATATGTTTATACATATTTTTCCTTTCTCTATAGAAATAAATATGATCCGAACCTTGAAAGATTAAAAAATCCTTTAGTTTTAAATAAATATTAGAGACCACAAAATATGTTAGAAACGACATCACCTTCAGTTAAACAATAAACATTTTTTTTACCACAAGGAAAACGGTAGCTTCGCAGTCATTATAAATTGAAAGGCTAACAATATCCAAACAACCAATAAGCCATAATATGTGATTGCATTGTCTGTAAAAGACAACATGATTTGTCGATTAGTAATGGCTTATTGGATGCTGATGCTGATGATGATGTTGACGATGATGGTATATGCTGCTGGTATTGGTATTGTACTTAATGGTTGCAATACAGTCAATTGTTTAAAACTTTTTTGGCCAAAAATCATTAAATACGGTAAAGAAAAGTAGTAAAAGTTCAATGATTTGGTCTGGGTTATACATTCATTATGATAAATAATACATTATTTTCAAAATTTAAGAGAAAATTTGATTGAAAAAATAAAAAAATAAAGTTTGTCATCAACAATTATTCATTTGTCATGCAGTGATTAAAAAATTACAAATGCCAAACACATCCAAATGTTAATTGTTCAAGGCTCTTGATATGAATTTAGAAATTTTAGAAATTCATTAATGTAAGTTCAAAGGACTATGTAAGAATATACTAGTAGCATATTAAAAACTAAACTGCTCGAAGGACCAAACTATAACTACACTGAGAAAAAAAAAGTTAGTAAAAAAATTTGTAAACAGTTTCCAATCGCTTTTTACTATTTTTATACTGATTTTTAGTACAATTTTTTTTAGTGATCATTTTTGCTATTCTCTTATTACAAATTACGGATTTTTTTACTAATTCTTACTGCTGATTTCAGCAAATCACTTACTAATTTTTCAAAACCGAATGCTAAATTTAGCAGAAAAATATTCGTATTAAAAAAAAAATTTTTTTTGATTTTTTACAATTTTTGTTTAGTTTATATTTGTTACTATTGATATATTTTTAGTTTGGAAATAACATTGTATCTCCACTGCATAAAAAGTTAATAACTGGAGAACCGTTTGCAATTTTGACTCCAAATTTCAAGTACAATGAAGTAATTATACGCTCGTTACAATCGATAGAAAAAATTTTTTTTTTATAAAAAATTTTTTTTTTGATTTTACAGTTTTTTTTTATTTTTTAGTACACATTTTTGCTAATTTCAGCAGATTGATTTTAAATTACAGTTTACAACAATTTACTGAAATTTAGTAGCTGCAAGTAATTATTTACACTAATTTCATTGTACTAAAATTATTGATATTTAGTGAATTTTTTAACTGATTTTAGCAAATCGATTTTGAATTGCAGTTTACATAAATTTTACTAAAATTTAGCAGCGACAACTAATTTTTTCTACTCATTTTGTTGCACTACAGATGTTTCTAAAATTAGCAAAAAATACCAGAGACTTAATTATAGAGATAGGAAATCAAAACTTACACTACTCACCGGTAGAGGGCGCTGGAATTTAGTATTAGCTGAGCAACTATTTAGTATCAGTTTAGTATCAGCTGGGCGCCTATATTTCAAAACTCAAAAACTGGTTAAAACTGCTTAAAATAAGGAAAAAACAAATGCGGAATATATTCAAATAATAAAATTTGAGATATCCGTTTGTTTTTTTTTGATTTGTTGTTTGTTATTATTTAAATTTAAATAAAAAAAAAAAATTGTCAATTTTTTTTAAGAAAGTGCCATCTAGTGATAACGATTTTGTTATAACTTATTTTTTTGGTGAAAAATACCGCTGGGCTCAAAACAGTTAAATTTCCCGTAATAACAGCAATATTTTCAGTAGGCATTACATACTTTTTTGATTGAGTGTACTTGAAATATGTAGGCAAAACCCATTTCTTTATAAAACTGTGTTAATTTAAACAAATTTGTATTAAAATATACTCGATGCTAGTGAATCTATTTATCTTGATTTACATATTTCATCCTTTACATTTTTTTTTGTCTGTCAAATTACGTTTTCTTTCTCTAAAACTCCTATTGAACGTCGTAATAAATTGTTTATTCAACACTTTATTATATTTATGTCATACTTATTTTAAATCTCCTAAACATAAAATTTTAAATAATTATATGTAGTTATATAATTTCGTATCATTGTGGGCGATACATTTTTTTTTTCAAACTAAAAACTCTGAAGCCTTTAATGAAATTACATCGAGAGGCTTAATTCAAAATATATGTAATGTAATGTTTGCTTAATACTATAATTTGTTTAAACACAAATATGAAATCTTTATTATTTAATACTTTTACTTTCAAAAATATAAAATACACATTTAGCAAAAAATAATTTGTATATAAAAGAAGAATATGTTAATGTTTTGCAAAATATTAGGGCTAATCACAGAAGGGCAGATAAACCAACCCAGGAAAATTTTTTACAATCGGTAGCCAACCACACCCATTCTACAACTGGTTCCACTGCAACCAATTCCATGGAACTGGTTCCGGAACCAGTTCCTGGGATCCTATATGGAAGGTGTGGGTGACGTAGAATCAGTTCCAGAACTAGTTCCAGAACTGATTCTAGAGCAACCGGTTCCACTTTGGAGCTATAGAAGGGGTTGCTTTTGGGACAATTTCAAACAAAAAGAATCGGTGTTAGAATCGACAGTAGAAGGGGTTGTGAATGAAAAGTAGCCATTCTACAACCGATTCTTTGGAACAGAAAATTTTCCTGGGAAGCAATTGAACTCATAAGAAAACACTTCTACCGGAGAACTCACAGATTTGGATGAATTTTGAATATGTCATAAAAGAGCGATTTGTACGAATTTTCATTTCACAAATCTCTTCAAACGTTTTTACTGGCTCACAGAACACTAAATTTTTAAAATTTGTATATGTATTACAAAATAAAAAAATTGCAATCCGATAATATTTAAAAAAATGTAGTGTGAATATAAAGAGAGAAAAACTTTTTCATTACAAAACATGTAAAGAAATTAAAGTAGATCAAACCCTTCTATATGATTACCTATACCGGTCTGGTTAAAATTCGATAACAGTTCAAAATTTTAATGGGTCGAGATGGACTTGTGTCCAAAAGTGTTTAATAACATAACAAAACGAATTGGTAGTCATGCTTTACAAAACACTTCCTTCATTGCTTTAAAAGTATCCGTTAGTGTATTTTTAATGCTTTTTTTAGAAATAATTGTGAATAACTTAAAAAAAATCACTTCTTTCATTGCATCCAAAGTATGCGTTAAAATATTTATACAGCTTTTCTTAGAAGCAATTCTAAACAACATCCAACAAATCATTTAGGTATTGCTTCTTAAATATTATTGCTCTAAAAGTGATCCTAAAAGTGATTTTAATACAATTTATTTCCAAACAGATAATAGCGGGTTCGATTCCTGGCGGGATCAATATTTTTTAAATTAAAAAAAAAAATTATTTCTTATTACTTATTACTAATTTTTTTAATCCCAGCAAAAAAAGAGATGCCAAAGCTGTAGAAAAGGCACTACAATTAATTATTTAGATGTACTTCTTTTTTAACCGAAACACTAATGGTTTTAACATTGAGTTGTTATAGGAGTGGAATACTCCCACTTCAGTATTTTTTCCGTACTTTTTGAACGAGTGCAAATGAATCTCTTTTTCATCAATAAAAAGTTAACAAAAAATTTTTCGCGAAAAAAAATTATATTTTTTTTTATTTTACAAATTTTTTTTATTGCCGCCACCGGCTATCGAACTTGCAATTGCTAGTCTAGCTCCCTACCACTGAGCTATTCCTTGATATTAAAGTTGACTGGCATAAAAACATCACTTGGTCATTGCGTCGATATTGTTCTTTATTCCCTTCAATAAAAGTACTTTTTAAACAAGTGCAAAAGGTGCACTGCAATTCAGTATCGTTTTTTATTTAAAAAATAAAAATTGTTTTTTCGACCTTTTTAATTGATTAATTAGAAATTTTTTTAATTTAGTTCGAGGCCAATTTCCTAATTATGAATTAACATAATAAGTACTTTTTTCAAAAACTGCTATTTTTCTTCATCAGGATACTGTCCTGACAAATACTTCACAGAGTTTTTGCTTTCAAAAACCTCTACATCAGTTTTCTTTAGAAAGTGGTGGCAGTAGTGCAATGCAATTTGAAGCATCAAATGTAGTCTGCTACATCAACAAAATTGGAATGGAACAAACAATAAAATATGTTTTCGAAGTCTTCTGCAAAGCATAGCCAACAATAGAAATAATATTCATACCCGGTATAAATAAATACAAATTTTATTTCTACCCTTCTTCTTTAATAATACAAGAAGAGACAAAAACATTTTTTCTCCGTAAAAAAAACATTTTCACTCATAGTCAAAATGTTGGTTTTTAATTTTTATTTAAAAAATAAAAATTGATTTTCGACCTTTTTAATTGATTAATTAGAAATTTATTAATATAGTTCGAGGCCAATTTCCTTATTATGAATTAACATAATAAGTACTTTTTTCAAAAACTGCTATTAATTATAAATAATAAAAAAAAAAAAAAAAATTAAAAAATAAAAAATATTGGTCCCTTCAGGAATCGAACCCGTGCTCATCTGATGCCGAAATGACTTTTTAGGATCCCTATTAGAGCAATTATGCTTTAGAAGCAATACTTAAGTGATTTCTTGGATGTTGTTCACAATCAGTTCTAAAAAAGCAATGCAAGAAGTGATTGTTTTTTGAAGTTGTTCAGAATTACTTCTAAAAAGCAGTAAAAATAAACTAATCGATGCTTGTGAAGCAGTGTAAGAAGTAGTTTCTAAAGCATTACTTCCAATTTTATTTTTCTGGGCATCTATGCATTAGATAATCAGGGTGATTAGTCTTTCTATCTGCCATTCCCACTTTGCGATAAATTATGTCTTCCTGTGAATGCCCTTAATACAATATTTTGATTATTCATATTTCTTCTCGAAGTGTTTATTATCTTCTTTTTATAAATTTTTTTTTTCTGTTACCAGGTGGGATGATATTTTTTTTTATATACTTACGTGAAGTATTTTTAAATTTTGTTTTCAATTTTTTATATCTAATTTGGTTTAAATTGTGCAGCGTTCCGCTTAGGAGTTTTAAAACTATTAAATAAAACACTTTAATATAATTTTGTATTAAAACCATAAAATAAACATGATACTTTATAAAAAAACTATTTAAAAAAAAATCGCCTATATCGTAATACTATTCAACAAATTTCATATTTTTGAATAATCTGCTCCTGCAATGGATATTTTTGTTAATAAATAGTTAAACACTGATCCCGAATTTGTTAAGAAATAATTTTTCAAATTCAAATTTCTTAATCTACATAAATTTGCCGTTCATTTGAATGTAAATATGTAGGTAGGTGTTTAAGGATATTTGCAAAGATCTTGACATTTGATGTCAGGCATCAAATGTCACTTTTCGTGAATGTCTTACCTTGAGATGAAATCATTTTGACTATTGCTTGCATGCCAAAACACTAGGTCATGTAGATCAAAGAGGCTATCGACCAATTTATTTACCATCCCAGCTAAAAATCCATATACATGGATCCATACAGGTTGAATGTATGTACGAGCATGATAATAAACATGCATTCATGACCATACAACCCGTAGGGTCAAATTTTGAAAAATCCCACTTTGACCCATTTAGAATGCCCCAATCGAGTCCAAATGTATGAAGGACCCCCACTAACTTTGGAGGGCCGACCATACATTTGGACTCGATTGGGGCATTCTAAATGGGTCAAAGTGGGATTTTTCAAAATTTGACCCTACGGGTTGTATGGTCATGAATGCATGTTTATTATCATGCTCGTACTGTAGCATATGTAGCATGAATTAAATGCGTTATTACCCACAAGAATATTTTGGGTACTTGAAACTAAAAAGATCATATTACAGAACAATAATACATACGATACACACTATTGGTGTTGTACAATGACCATTGCAGTTACAGTAAGTTCTACTGAGAATACTCAGTCAAACTCTGACTCAAACCACTGTAACAGTCATTACTTATGGTATTGTACATTTATCGTTGATTCATACTTTATGAATCTTACCAAAAGTTCTCAATCCATTTGCTTCATTTGGTACTGTCTATAGAATTGCTTAGTAAGCAATAATGTATTATAAATTAAGTCCGATTTTACACAATAAAAGAGATTCTTTGCTTAACAATCAACGGGAGCGTTTCATACGCTCTATGCAAAGTAGTAAATAAATAAAAACATTATTCTTTTATTTACAGTACATACATTCAACCTGTATGGATCCATGTATATGGATTTTTAGCTGGGATGGTAAATAAATTGGTCGATAGCCTCTTTGATCTACATGACCTAGTGTTTTGGCATGCAAGCAATAGTTGGGGCACTCTAAATGGGTCAAAGTGGGATTTTTCAAAATTTGGGACATCAAAAGTCGGGGATTCAGACTTCGTTTTATAGGTATGGTTCCTCAGGCAAAGTTTCTTATTTTGATCCCTAGAATACGATTTTCCTTGCCACTTGGGCGATTTTTAGATCGACCCGCCCTAGGGTACATGTATGAACATACATGAGCACGCTAATGCACACGTATGGTCATATATTATTCATGTATGAATATTTATGTAACCATATGTGGTCATTAGAACGTACAACCACAGGCAAAAAATAAAGTGCGCCGTACGCCCTCCAACATGAAGTATTTTTGCAAGGAGGTTTCAAAAAAAATTGTTTTTCCCGAAAGTAGGGTCGCCATTTTACAATTTTCGTTATATCTTTGGCATTTATAGTCGGATCTTAAAGTATGGTATAATGTCAGAAAATTAAAGCTGGCAAAAAATCATTAAACTTTTGCTAAGGAAGTTTTTCGATAAACCCAATAGAAAATTTTTTATATATTGGTTGCCGAACGTAGGGTCGCCTTTTTAAATTTTTTTTATTAGATTTTTCCTTTATAGCAAAACACTGGTCTCCTCGATGCAAAAAATCGATATATCAAACTTTAAATGCCGAAGCTATAACAAAAAATTTTAAAAGGCGATCCCTACGTTCGGGAAAAAAAAATTTTTTTTGTTGAAATTCCTTGCAAAAATACTTCATATTGGAGGATGTACGGTGAACTTTTTTTTTTTGAGGTACGGTCTAATGGTCATGAATGCATGTTTATGGCCATGTATGAACATACATTTAACCTGTATGGATGCATATATGTGACAGCGCATAGAGAAAGGGACCTAAGGGTAAAAAAATCAATTTTTTTTTTGATGTGGACAACATCTGAGCATCGAATGAGACCGATCCCATGCCCCAAAAGTGTTCCCTCCCAGAGATATGCGCGTTTTATGAAAGTGAAGTCGACGATAAAGTAAATCTACTTCTTCGAATTCGTCCACCATTTCATCCTAAAACAAACAGTAAGAATGTTATCAGTTTTAAATTATTTAATAACATAATAAGGTTATGTGTAAAAATTTTCGTACTAACAGAGTGATATTCACGATTTAAAAGAATTATAAATGAGTATTTATTATAATTCACAATTAATAATTTCAGAAAATAATTTCAAAAAATATTAAAACCGCGATTTCTCGAAAACTGTCTATTGAAAATTCTTTTTCTTTCCAAATTTGGATTTAGCATTATAGTAGCTGTGTTTTCAACTTAACTGTATCCGTTAACTCTGAAAAAAACCCAAAGTACACGAAAACTTGTTTCGAGACGAAAACTAGCACTTTACTTTTCGTATGTACGTTAACTTGCAACATGGATAATTATCAACGTTGGAAACTGAACGTTTATAGGTTTTTGCATCTAGCTTAGCTTTTTCACGTTACTTTTTAAAAAGTTTTGCTGGCATAGGTTCGATTATACCGAAACAATTTGTAAATATTAACTGCTTATAATTTTTTTATACTCTGATCGGTTAAACGCAGATTTGATTTAAATACTTAACGTTGATAGGTATGAGCGAAAATACAGTTAGTGTTTATTAAAAAATATGCATTGCAGCAGGAGCTTGTTTAGGCTGTTGTATAGTGTAATTGAAGAGGAGAAGGTAGTTTTTTAGTTGTCACGAGCCTCAAGAAAATTTTAAGCGGTACTGTAAAATAATTATTTTTTTTTTAAATCACACTAACTGGAGCAAGTGAAAATGATAAGTAAAAAAATATATAGTTAAATGTAAAATAAAAACTTCCTGAATTGCCACATTTTTATGGATGGAAGACTTTAGTTTTTACCTAATAAAGAGAAAATTTTTAAATAATTAAATTTTTTTAGAGACTATAGGAAAATATTTTAAATAATTCGTATTTATTTCTATTACAGAAAACCCATATTTGTGCCACCACCACAAAAACACTACAAAATTGTCTTCATTAAGGCTCCCTCACCACCAGCACCTACGGCACCGATTATACCACAATTTCCTCAAAATGAAGAGAAAACTTTGGTTTATGTGTTGGTCAAGAAACCCGAAGAACAACCCGATATTATTATACCCACACCAGCACCAACTCAACCCAGCAAACCCGAAGTATATTTCATTCGTTACAAGACACAAAAAGAAGAATCCGGGCCCTATCCAAATAGTATTGCACCAGCTCCTGCTGGCGATTATGGTGCACCAGCTATTCCTTCAGCTCCTTCAGCGCCCAGTTCTTCGTATGGAGCACCCTCTCACTAGGTTTACGAAAAAGTAACTTCTTCTGCCTAAAAAGCCGTTAAACCAAGAGAAATACTCAATTGCCGACCATATATAACCTAGGTCTTTAAAGAAAAGAAATCTCAGTAAATTTCTTTAGTAAAATAAGAATTCGACACTCTACAAGCTCTATTCTACATTCTCAACAATCTCAGTTGTATTCTTTTTCTACTACTGCTCTATTCAGTTACTTTCTAAACTATTTTAGTATAAAGAATTTTTTATATATATTTTATAAAGAAAAAAACAGAAAATGTATATTTAACGTGTGACAATTTTATTTATAAGTTTTTTTATTTTAGCATTATTGTTGTTTCTTATAGGCATAAAACAAGATATATTTTAAAAAAAAGAACAGTAGTTAAAGGAAAAAAGTCGTAAAAGTCCTTTATGTACTGTTTTGTTAGACTGTTTGTTTCATAAACTCATAATAGTATTTTAATTTTTTTTTGTTCGTTTTTAAAAAAATTAAAATTTTTGTTTTTGAATTTCATCCAACATACGACCACATATCATACCATTTTGTTATAAAAGCATTTTTTTGTTTAATAAATTTTTGTATTTTTAAAATAAAGTTTTGTAAAAAAATAAAAATTGAAGTTTTATTGACTAGTTTTAAGAAAATTAATAAGTTGACGGGATAAATGTCAACAAATAATATTACAAACATTCCAAATTTTGACTTTTTTATAAAAAAAAACCAGCATTATAACGCCAAAAAATACCCAGATGAAATGAGAAAATGCAATTTACCCAATAAGCACATAGGTTTTAAAAATTCAAGTGCTTTAAATTTTGCTTGAAGTAAAGTACATTTCAAATTCTAGCATTTGTATATTTAACAAAAATATTTGAAACTTGAATTTTTGTTTCCCTTTTTTTTTTTTTTTTTTTTTTTTTTTTGATGGACCAACACTCAGGGGAAGCCCCCTATTAACGCAGTGCATTGTGTTGGTATTAGGAAAATAGGTTATGAGGAGGAGGAAAGAGGGAGTAGTGTTTGTGAATATTTGATTTAAATTTCTCAACATTGTAAGTAACAGCACACAAAAAAAACTATAGGTAATATTGGCTAAAACTATAGGGTGATATCACCTATTTTCAAAGGCAACATAGAGTTTGCTATGTTCTACGGCAATATAACAATGAAACAAAGGTAATTTGAATTTAATTTTTATGTTCGAAAAATCACCTATAATTTTTGTAAAATTAACTGTGCAATATAGGTGTATTACCAATTTTAATATAGGTGAAATATTGGTAATTTAACTTTGATATTAGGTATTTTTATTACAAAAAGCCCCCCGAAGTAATAATATTTTTATTTTATTAAATCTTAATTTATTTATTAAAAAATAGATAAAAATACATGTACATTGAACAAATGATTTAGTAATCCATTATTACTATAATATACAAAATAACATAAACGGGTTTCTATAGGAAAAAGAATTGGAAAGCTGATGGATTTTTACATAAATAAGTCCTCAGAATCTAAGATTTTCTATAGAAAGACGTCCACAGATTTCGAGAACTTTTTTATCAGTTAAAATATAGATTCTTAGGGTTTTTCTGTTGGAAAAATTCCTCAGAATTTAATTCAAAAATCGTCAGAATCTAGGGGTTTTTCTATAGAAAAAATTCTTGACAATCTTATAGTTTATCTATAGGAAACCATTCTCTGAATCTGAGGGTTTTTCTATAGGAAGGGGTTTTTAGAACCTAAGAGTTTCTACAGAAAAAGGGCTTGATAATCTACAGGTATTTCAATAGGCAAAAGTCCTAAGACTCTAAGTTCATAGATTATAAAGGGAAAAATTAAAAAGATTCTGAGGGTTTTTCTATAAGACATTGAGATTCTATAGGGTTTTCTTTAGAAGTTCATTTACATTCTGAGGACTTTTCCTCAGAAAAGCCATCAGAAAATGAGCACTTTTTTCCATAGAAAAACTATCAAATCCCGAGGACTGTTTCCTTTAGGATCCCCTTACCCTTTAAGTAACTTTTCATACAGAAAAACCCTCAGACTCTGAGAACATTTTCCTTAGAAAATTCATCCGGTTTTGAAGAATTCCTCAGGTTCTGAGGAATTTTTCGTATAGAAACATCCTCAGATTTAAGGAATCTTTTCTTTTAGAAGAAACCCTCGGATTTTGAAAACATTTCCCTACAGAAAACCCGTCAGATTCTTAGCATATTTTTCCACAGAAAACCTGTAAGATTCTAAGGGCTTTTTACTATAGATAACCCCTAAGATTCTGAGGAATTTTTGTTACAAAAAACCCTGAGATTCGTAGGAGTTTTTTCTAAAGAAAACTCTCAGATTATGAGAACTTTTTCCCATATAAAACCCGTCAAGTTATGTGGACTTTTCCTATTTAAAAACCTCCAGATTCTGCTGACCTCTTCACCTTTTTGGGGACTTTCCTCCTAGAAGTCCCTCAGATTTTAAGGACTTTTCCCATAGAAAAATCTTCAGATTCTGAGGACTCTTTCCATAGTTTTCCTATGAGAACGCCTACAGATTCTGAGGAATTTTTCATTTTAAAAAATATTAGCTCCTGAGGCGATTTTGTTAAAGGAAATCCTCAAAATTGTGAGATATTTTCTGTACAGAAAAATCATAAGGAAATTTCTCAGAATAAGAAAGACTTAGAGCTTGAAGATATTTTCCTTTTAAAAAATTTCAGCTGCTGAGAATGTTTACTCTAAAAACCCATCAGGTAGCAAGGTTTTTTCCTAAAAGACTCATTAAAAATACGAACAAGAATTCTATCCCACAAATATGTTTCCCATTATACTATTCTTGACTCCATCGTTGACCAGCGAACCATAAATTTGTCATCGCACTGGGATGATTGTGGCTAAATTGTGTATCTAAAAGAGATAAGATTGATTTTTTAACTCATATACTCCCACCAAATTAGGTGATGTTTTTAAAGACTTACCGTATTAGCTAAATGTTTCGTAAAATAATCCTTTGAAGATTTCCAGATTGAATATACCATCAATTATTCTTAAAAGAAATTAAGGGATGGCGATCAATTCTCATAAAGTTTTTTTTTAAATTTATAATACCGCAGTATTTTATTTTAGGTTTAAAAATGTAACCGGTAGTAAATTAAAAAAAATTATAAAAAACAAAAAATTTTGCCACATAACAAATATAAATTTAAATTTAAGTTTTGTATGACATTTCGAATTTCCATATAAATTTTCGAAGGGTTGTCTATTTTCATTAGTTGAAATAACATTGCCAATTGGTAAAACCTTTACCTTTGATAATAGGTAATATAACCATATTTTTAAATTTCATACAAAAGTTGGCTACCTATGCCGGCCAAGCCAATATAGCCTATAACATTTTTTTGTGTGAGGGAAGACTTCTGCGGGGAGTTTATTCCACGTACGGCTAGTGCGACTGATAAACGAATTCTCTCTATAATGCGTCGTGCGATCCACTGGACAATCGACTACAAACGGATGCGCTCTACTTGATAAGCGAGTATTACGAATAAAAACTTGGGCTTTGGGGACAAGTTCACTTATCTCAGCTGAGCACTTCCCATGATAATATCGATAGAACAGGGAGCAGGGAGTATGCTATTGAAATAAAATGTAATTAAAGTTGTATTCAAGCATTGAAACTGGAAAACAGGGCTGGAATTGAACTTGTTTTCAACTTGAATTCCAGTGAAATTGTTTATAGGGTTAATTACTTTTTAGGAAATTTGTATTTTTTAATCTGAAAAACTCACATTTTGTGCAGTTTTTCAGTAATTTCCATTTCTCTTAATTTTCTTTAATATTTTATTAAATTTTTTTATGAGAAAACCCATTTTTTTTTAAATTTTTAAGTGATTAAAATTTTTGGCCTTTTTCTCTCTAGGACCTATATTTATTAGAACATTTCATATTATGTAAATTTTGATGTTCAAAATTGTGAAATTTTTCCGATCGCTCAATCGATTTTGATTAACCACACCTAGAAAAAAATGTTGGTGGGTATGCCTAAGCAAATTCTGTTTACAAAATTATTTCCTATTATAAAAAGCCATCTTCCTTAGGATGTTTTTAAGGGATAAAGTTCCGAGAAGCTAATGCTTTTCTATGAGAGAACGTGTCCATTATCTGACGTTTTTTAAAAATTAAATTTTTTAGAACCTAAAGCTTTTCAATAGCGAAAAGTGCTTACCGTTTATCGATTTTCCTATTTGATCTTTCCTATCAAAAAAAGAGGACACTGGCCGAAAATATTTTCCTATCCAAAGGTCTAGAATCCGAAAATTTTTCTCAAGGTTAGCAACCGAAACGAATAACGGTATTGGTATCGTTAACGGTAACTGTATTTCATTTGTAACTGTATCGGTATTACCGATATCGAAGCGAATAATACCGGTACGTACCGGTATTGAATTGAATTTCCGCAATAAATTAAAAAAATAATAGTGGAACGCCAACTGGAAAATTTTATATTCCAAAGAATTGGTTGTAGAATAGCTGCTTCTTCTTTACAACCCCTTCTACTTTCAATTCTTACACCAATGAATTTTGTTTGAAATTGTCCCAAAAGCAACCGCTTCTATAGGTCCAAAGTAGAATGGGTTGCCCTAGAATCAGTTCTGGAACTAGTTATAGAACCAGTTTCATAAAATCGGTTGCAATGGAGCCGGTTACAGAATTGGTGTGGTTGGCAACCGATTATAAAAAATTTTCCTAGGCAGATAAACTTCAATTACGGATATTTTCCCAAGAAACATTTTTACGGACTCTCCGGCATTTACGGAATCATGAATCCGGCTTTTACGGCACGTGAATGGTCCGTATGCACGTATCCAAAAAAGCTTGTACGTATACGGAACATTAACGGACCGTGTAAACGGATTTTCGAACACAATAGGTTTTGACTCCGTTTTTTTGTATCCGTTTCCGTACTAGTAAATACGGACTTTACCTGTGTTAATTTGTTTTCAAATAAAAGTTCTTAAATTAGTTTAAAAAATAGAGCTCAGCTCTTTAATAGTTAAAAAAATATTATTGAAACTTAATATTAGCCACAATACTCGTAGCGTGACTTCGTCCTAACCAGCGAAAAGGAAACTTTCGTATGACTTCATCTTCCATTTATTAGATGGTAAGTATTTATGAAATTCCAAAGGTGTTTTCACGATGTGTGCAATGAATGCAATGGTGCAAAAAGAATTACTTGCTAATTTGTGTCATGTGTAAAAACTCCAATGTAAATACCATCTGTTTAACCTAAATTAATTATTTTTTTTTTGTTTTTATCAGGTATTAAATTTTATAAAAGGCCTAAATTGCAACGTAATGATGGATGAAGGTGCAAACTGTTTTAAATCTATATTGTGTTGTTATTTTCCCTATTTTAATAAACAAAAAAAATTATAATGTACTACCCAGCAAACAAAGATGATCATTAATGACTCAGAAATGAGCTCCAAAAACATAAACATTTTTCAACTTTTTCCTATGAAAGTGGTCCGTCCAAAAGAGCCCCCCGTGTACTCAGAAATGACTCAGAAAAAAGAACATATAAAATCGAAATTTTCCTCATAAATTTAAATAATTTTGGAATCTTCTTTGAGTCCGAAAAATGTACCCTCATTTTGAGACAGCTTTTTAGATTGTAAAGACAACTTTTTGGATTGTTTTCTGAGGGTTCATATTTTCTACCAAAAAAAGAGTGTTTTCAAAAAAACAATAATCATTTCTATTATCTATTTAAAAATCTTATTTATTAGCGCTCCGAAATTGCTGGCTGGGTACTCAAAATTAATAAAAAATGGTCAGAATTTAGGTAGATATAGAAGTCCGTTTTTGTTTTAAAAAACGGCGCAGATACGGACCAGAAACGGAGTCACTCCGTTTTTTTCACGACATAACGGTCCGTAAACGGTCCGTCATTGACGGACTTTAGCCGGACTCATGCCCGTTTTTCACACGACAGACCGGTCCGTAAACGGTCCGTCATTGACGGACTTTAGCCGGACTCATGTCCGTTTTTCACACGACAGACCGGTCCGTAAACGGTCCGTCATTGATGGACTTCCATCGGATTCGAATCAGTTTCGATGTTCCTTAAGTTCCGTTTTCTGGTCCGTATACGGATCCAGAAAACGGTACGTATACGGAGTTGGATTCCGTTTATGACGGTCCGAAAACGCTATGTAAACGGAACGTATTGTTTGTTGGGTTGTTTTAAAAATTTATATATATTGAATGGAGGAATATTTAGTTGATCTCTTATTTTTAAGTAAATGAATGTTCTTTTTAGTTTGACTCTAGATCATAAATTAATATCACTTTCTGCTTAAATTATTTTCAAATCAAAGAAAGATGATACAATTTTTTACAAGTAAATTACAAAGAATAAAAATATATTTGAAAGAATTCGATAAGACGAGCAATACAAAATACGTATTTTCGGCTTTCGCTACAAAGCCATCATCAGTGTATTTCGTCTTGTGTGGGCTAATATTTTAATGTTGTCTACTTATGTGACCGCTGAAAGAAAATCGAGTTTCGTATCAACAACTCAACTTAGACTTACATCAACGAAATTTCAACAATGCTATTTTTATCCTTTGTTATTATTACTCTATTTTGCTTTGAACCTAATTCTTAAGATATCTCAGCTGATTCTATTCAACTCTGTGTATGATAACCACAGATTTTTTTTTTTTAATTACAACGAACCGTTAAATTTAAATTTAAATGTATATTATTTAAATTATATTTTTGCACCGTGTCAATGTGTTTTAAGATGAATGATTTGAAAATAATTTAAACAGAAAGTGATATTAATTTATGATCTAGAGTCAAACTAAAAAGAACATTCATTTATTTATATATATTTTTTTTGGAAAAACGTAAAAAAAATATTTTTTAGACCCCGCTTCAATAGGAGATATCAACATATCCCCATTTTTGATAGGGACCCACTTTTTTTTTTTTAATTTTGAATTCATGTTTACATAATTTATACATAAATAATATGAAATTTTAGTTCATTTTTCTTTAAAGTATGTTTTTTTGAATTAAATGTAGATTTACAAGTGCATTAAGCTTTCTTCCCAATTGAAGTTGTTTGTAATTTCTCATGCAAGTAAAAATCCATTTTCTATAAAATCCATAAGTGATCTAAAATTTATTTCATCCAGTTTTCGCTGACATATATTTGTTGAGTTGTCTTATCTATTTTTTTTTTTTGCTATAAAATAAAATATCAGATTTATCGATATTTAAAAAAAAAAAAAAAAAAAAAAAACGTTCAGGTTTTTAGAAAAATTTTGACGCCTTTTTAGATATTTTTTCTTTAAAACTATTTTTAAATTCTGATAAATTTTCCTATAGAAAAATTGTGTGAAATAAACAATAACACTTGACTTTAAGGAGTTTGCATTATAATCATCAACAACAACTAGAAATAGAGCATGTTAACACTATAGAACAAAATGCATACAATGCATTTGCGACATAAAAGTATGTCTCATATTAACAGTGATTCCCAATTTCCTTTAAAAAAACACACACAAATAATTGCAGTACAAACAAAGGACGAATTTTGTACACACTAAATCAAAAAAAGATTCATTATGGCAACCGAATTTCTTGCCATGCAAATGGTTTGTCTGTAGCAGCAACCGACATAAGTATTTGTTAGTAACAATACAAATTTTCTTTCCAATGTGCCATCCGATAGCGATTGCAGCTCCTAGTTATATATGATTCTTGGCATTACGGTCTATCGAAAAACTATTGGAACTAAAATAAAAATGTTTATTTTTAGTTAATTTTCTGATGAACACTTTGGGAATTCCTTTCGATTTATTGTGTTGTTATTTTAACACCATTAAAAGTTCACAATTTCTACTTACATTTGAAAAGTAAGTATACAATCAGTTAAAGTGTTAGTAGTAAACAGGTGGCCGGGTAACCGGTAAGAGGTATATAAGTGCGAAATAAAAAAGGCGGGTTGAAAAATCTTTTGTTTTTGAGGTGTGGAATTCATACAAACAACAAGGATATGTTCTAGTATAAGTTTACTAATGTGTAGGTTCTCAATGAGTTTTGAATGGCGTGTTCACATATTAGAAAGAACATTTTTCCAGTCGCAGAAAATGTAAAAGAGTAGTCAAATATTTGACACAGAAGTTAACAACTTTAAATATTTAAAGTTTTACTGAAATATTATAAGTTCTACATCAAGAAGATATGTTGACAAATTATAAGAGTTGAAGTAATGAAAGGATTTTTGTATATATAGGGGTTCTTTTATGAGTAAAGTACAATACATATATAATTATTTAAAAGGCTGGATGTTAAATAATTATAATTTATTTGCACAACCCTTTTTTTGGATGGGAAAACTTTTTGTTTATTCTTTTAATAAGTAATCTTTTGAAATAGTTTTTATTATACAAATTTACAAAACAAAGTAATATGCTGACATTTTACAATGATAAGAAAAAGACCTAACTGCGATTAAAAAAAAATTAAAATATGAGAGAAATAAAAATTATTAAATATGTATAAAATATAATAATTATATTTTGAACAATTTATAAAAATTTTTGTAAAAATAACTGGGATTCGAAGATTTGTTTTCTTTATAATTTTTTATTGTGAATAATAAATTTTCTATAGAAAACATCATGGAATCGGCTTTTTTAATTGTTTGTATAGAAAATAAGATATTCAAAATTTCTTTCTATAGAAAAGTTCCTTTGAATTTGATGAATGTTTAGTTTAATTAGAATAAATTTCAGATTCAATACTGTGAAAGTACACTTTCGTAATGACCCTTTAAACATAGTTAGGGCCTTTTTGCCATTAATGTCATGATATGTTTGTTTAACGAACCCGCATTTTCACACGTAAATTAAATCACAAAAACATAAATAGACAACAAAAAACATTATGGCAACGCATTGTTATGTCCCTTGTTTTACATGACATCTAACAGGCAACAACAAATTCACAATCAGCGGCATCATCATAATGATAATGTTTATAATTTTGATTTATTTTTATTAATAGTTTTAATATAATTTTCATATTGATATAAATCCCGCATATTTGTATGTGTGTACATTAGGGTCGAACATATTTTGTAAAAACCTTCTAAGGACACAGCAAAAAAAAAAAAAAAAACAAGATGCAAAAAGCAGTGGAAACACTAATGATTTTAAAATTTTTTCATACTAGGACAGTAGGGTAGAGTGGGCATCCTTCGCCAGTGGGGCACATACACTAATCCCATTTTTCTCCGGTGTTAAGGGAGAAAAAAAAATTGGAAAAAATATATTTTGTGCATTTTTCAATTGCCTTTCTTTGACATCCTTTTTGACGAATTTATATCACATGTGGTCGCAGATAGACGTGTTTTTGTGTTTTTTGGAGTGCCAAAAAAATAATTGAAAGCAACTACATTTTGCAATAACTTCCTCAAATCGTGTGATAAAAAAATAATTTTTCATTATTTTAGACCTATGATCCTAAGCTTTCAGAAAATAATAATTTGATTTTAATAAATGCTTAAAAAGTGTGAAAAAATATTAATTTTATGTTAGTGCCTGCCTCTGGGGCACAATCACCGGATGGCCCCTGGAGCTACGAACAGTTGATGCTTCCCTGTCTAAAATGCTCTATAAGACTTTTCTATATGTTTAAAATATGTTCAATAGTAAATTAGTACAATCGTGTTCATTCTTAAATTTATATTAATTATTCAGTTTTTTGTAATTTTGAAGAATCATTATATTATAGTTTTAAATTATTTTTTTTAATGTAGTGAAGATTTATTGATCAAAAAGAATCATATACCTTAAATAACTTATTCTAAATTATTTATTTCAGTCACTAAAACATTGACTTTGCCGTATTAACAATATTTTTTTGTTGAAATTGTATCTAGCTCTTTTGGCGAATATCCCCCAGGTTTGGGGCAGTTACGCCGATTTGGGTTACTTTGGAAATCATAAAAAAAGTAATAGAAAATATGCAAATAATTAGAATAAAAATCATAGAAATTAAAGCCAAGATATGTAGATCTTCAATTTGAAAGTAATTTTTGAAAAATAATTAGGGGTTAAGAAATTACAGTGCTTTGAAAAAAAGGTGGCGAAGGATCCCCCTTCTACCGTACTCCAACTTCAACATTTTTTCAGTACTTTTTGAATGAGTGCACTGCTATTCAGTACTTTTTTTACAAGGCGAATATTAAGAAAAAAAAGTTGAAAATTTCATGTTTGGTTTTATACCAGCTCCTCAGGACATTCTTTTGCTATTCTGACTTTTGTTTGAGAATTGTTACACCAACGGCTATTTATCAGTTACGAGTAGGGTTTATGTCCCGGGAATTCCCGGGACGGGATTCCCGTGAATCCCGCCCTTTTTTCAATCCCGCAATCCCGGGGATTTTGTGCGGGATTTCCCGGGATTTTTTTTATTCTTTTACAGAAGTTTTAGCTAGTATATTACAATGTTGGAAGCTTTATTTAAATTTAAAGCATTGATTTTTTTAAATTAATTTAAATAAAATATACATTTGGAATTAAAAAATGCGATTTAAAATTCAATAAACAGAATTAGTATTAAAAAAATACTATTTAGGCCGAGTTTTTTTTTTTTTATATCAGTTGAGTTTAGTTAAACCGAAAACAAATTTTATCAGCCATTATCAAGTTTACCAACAAAATTTCTCGTACCTTCTTTAAAATTATGATCTTTCTTCAAATAAAGCAATATATACAACATTTCAACATCAGTATTTCAATTCTAAATGGCTCCAAAAAACTCAGCATTAAAATTAAAAAAATTAGTATAATTTTCGTATTTCTAATTAATATAAGTATTTTTTACTTCAAATAATTTCATTTAAATTGATATTCCTTTATTTCAAATATATTTTTTAAATTTTATTTATTTTAAAATAATGCATTAAATGCTTTTTTAAACTATTTAGTTTAGATTTTATTTAGCCAGTTCGCACACTCCCATAATATTTTAGTGTATATTTTTGTTAAAAGATTTACGATTTTCCCTAAAAATTTTTGTGAAAAATACTCACTTTTAAACTTTTTTCTAAAAATAATTCTGGGCGAATAGTTCTGAAAATCTACATAGAAATAAAATATATAGAAAAATAAATTCTTGGTTCCATTTTTAAGAAATATTTTAGCAAAAATCGATCCTAGTTCTAACTATAAAACTGGCCCTTAGTATCGTTTTTTATCGTAATATATAAACCAGGGCTGAAATTTTAAATTTGTTTAAGACACAAATCGAAAAAATAAAGAACATGGTCCAGAATTTCATATAAGAAACGACTAAAAATATTATTTTAAATCTCTCTAAAACTTCATTATAATAGATTTGTTATTTCACCGACCGAAACAAATTTGCACCCATTAATAATTCCAATATATCCTGAAAGAAGGGATGAAAAAATACCCATGTTTTTTACTTTTTCTAAATCAATTCGTTTCTCGTTTGAAAAGAGAATTAATACATAGTTAATATATTTTAAAGAGTTTTTTTTTAAATTAAGACAGCCTTCCATAAAAATACATTACCTAATATTAATTCGCCACTTAAACTGCTACACGAATTGATCTAGAAAAAGTAGTTATTTTATATTTAGCCCTTCTTTCAGAATATGTTAAGTAGATTTTCTCATGGGTTAAACCAAAAAGTGGACTTTTTCCGACGGTGTTTTGATAGAAATTGAGTTTTTCAAGTACAACATACATAGGTCGGATTTATTTATTTTCTAACGAGCGGGAATTCCCGGGATCCCGGGAAATTGTAGAAAAAATCCCGCTGTCCCGGGAAATGAAAAAGTCCAGGAAAATAAAAACCCTAGTTACGAGTCATCAAGTTCAGACCTTCGATAAACTTTAAAGTGGTGAATGGCACAAATAAAGGTTGGAAGCCACTGCTTTATACTCTCGAAAGTGGTCAAGGGCGCATTAGGAATTTTGACTGTCATATCTGCACTTATTCAAAATTGCTTCAGACAAATAAATGTAACCCTTTTACAGCAAAAACATTTGTACTTTTTACATGACAACCAACATACATAATGCAAAATCCAACTACTCGTGCTTTTATAGTTATGCTCACAAAAACATGTTTATGAATTCATATAAATATTAATGTTTGACAAATATCAGTGCAAATGATTTTTCATGAGTGTGATATGACGGTCTCTGCGCTTGTTATAATAAGGGTAATCGCAGTGGTAGGCCTTTTCTTTAAATTAATTTTCAAATGAAAGAAAGATAATAAAATTTACAATTAAATTGCAGAGAATAAAATTGCAAAATATTCGATAAGGCTCAGCAATCTTTAGTATATATACCCTCATGGGTTGATGAGTTTCTTTAGTTTGTAATCTCTATAAATTACTTATAAAAAAATTAAAAAATCACTGAAATTAAAAAAAAAACGTTAAAATTAAAAAATTGCCAAAAATTTTAAAATCGCCATAATTTAAAAAAATTTTGAAATTAAAAATCTGCCAAAACAACAGAGTAGTTCATTGGAAGATGACAAAGCAAATTGTGGAAAATTTTTTGTTGTTGTTTTTGCTTTTTCTTTGATATATTAAATGTTTAATAATGCTCGTAGACGAGAACAATAAATTCTTATTGAGTTTGTAATTTAACTTAACAAATATTTCCAGAAATTCTAAAAACGTCGTCCTCTGACGATTTCCTTAGACAAGAATGACATCCGGATAGGGACATGCCTACAACGGATTATTTTTTACAATTTGTTAAATACATTTGGGATTTTAGCATATTTAATTCCTTTAATAAAAATTTTAAAATTGAAAAAAACGTCGGTAATTGAAAAAACTCGTTTAAAATCGTTAGAATATGAAAATATTGTTTAAATTAAAATTATCGCCACACTGGGAGTATTATCTGCACGCTATTACTGTATTTTTAGATCAATTAAATAAAATTCGTTGCAATTCGTCCATTGAAACTTTACAATGGTTTTCCTAAAAGTATATGAAAAATTTCATTTTATTTACTAAAAATTTCATAAACCCAATGAAAAAGTTTTACTAAAAATATTTTGTTTTTACAGATGACTTATTATTACATTCTTGGGACAAAACCGATGTTTCACTTCATTTATCTCATTCGGCTTTCGAGAAGCGGGCAATATTCCAACTTAAAGGAAACATTTTTCTCTCTGTAATGTTTATTTTCGAGAAAAACGTGATCCTAAAATCTAGCCATATATACTCTCCACATCTCGCAAACTCTTTTCGTTTGCGAGATGTGGACGATTAAAATTTTCTTCAACCAATTTCATATGTGAAGTTTATAGAATATATTTTTATATATATTTTTCACATTTGACTCTTATGATTTCATTCGGTCAAAACCGTTGTCAATTTTTGTTTAGTTTTCGAGTTACGTACGATGTTGTTTGCACCAGATTTTAAGCTATTTTAAAGTTTTGGGTATTATTTTTTCAAATAAGGCCATTTTTTCCAAATTTTAACCAGTTTTTAAATTACTGAATTTTTTTTTCAATTTAGCTTTTTTAAATATTTTCTGAAATGGCAAATATTTTAAATTTTATAAATTTTTTTGAATATTTTAAAGTTTGGGGTTTTTTTAATTTATATTTTTAAATTTTGGCGTTTTTTCTAATTTAACAGATTGTTTGTAATATGGCGGATATATTTTAATTTGTTTAAATTTTAATAACAGTTTTTTTAATTCTATCGTTTGTTTTAATTTCACTTTTGCACCACACTATTATTATTTTTTTTTTAATTCTTGCGATTTATTTATTTCTGGCGATTTTTTGTATTTGCAGATTCAAGCTTTAGCATTTTTGTTTTTTTAATTTTAATGATGTTTTTCAATTCTAGGATTTTAAATTTCCAGCGAATTTTTTAGTTTCAGCGATTTTTTATTACTTGAAGATTTTTTCATTTTATCAAGTTTTTTCTAATTTTCAGTAATTATGGCACTAGTTTGGAACTCAAAATTTCTAAAATCGGTTAAAAAAATATCACTATATATTTTGCTGTTTGCGATGAATACCCTTAATGCTAAATTAGGGAAACAATAGTAAATGAGTTGCATTTGAATGCTCAAAGATTAATTAAGTTACTTTTCTTGTGACATTGTGTATATGATTGTAATAAATTAATAATATACATTAATGCAAATAACAATTAAGTAATTAAAGAGAGTGAAAATCATAATTATGATGATGGTGAAAAAATGCATACAATTATCGTTTGATAAAATAATGAAGAAAGGGCAAACTAAATTTTAATTAATAAAGGGTGGAATAATTTTATTAAATAGATTTTGAAACAAAAAATCAAGAATTAAATCTAGTTTGAATTGTAGGACCAATGTTTTTGACTTCATTTATAAAAATATTTTTAAATCTTTACCGATGAATAAAGTATTAAAATTTTAGCTATAATTTCAATACTTGAATATATAAGCTCTAATATGCCGATGATACTGAATAATTAAAAAACAAACTGCAAATTTGTTAAATTGGATTAGAAGACATTTTACAGATTTGTGTATAAACTTGTTGTTGTTGGAAGAGTATTAAGTAATTTAATTACATATGTTTTCAAAAAACTATTAAAATTTATTTCGTACTCTAATAAAACAACACAATTCGTTTTAAACATTTTAAAACATACTTTTAGGTGTTTTTCTTATTTTGTTTTTCTCAAAAATAAAACAATGTGTTTAATTATAAGAAAAAAAAAAAATAAAAAGCTAAATATCATGATGCGTTGCTATAAATATCGTACGAGAAAAAGCTTTTGTTTAAGGTTTTGGTTAGTATTCATTAACTTGTACAAGATAAATGCTTTTGAAAGTTAATATCTCTTAATAAAACATATTAATATTATACTTGACTGATTCATTGTTTTTTCATATATGAATGTTTCACTTGCCATATTGATTAACTCCACTCCCAGAATTTTATAAAACTTTAATTTCAAAACACGTTATTGACCCCTAACTGTAAAATTATCTAACCAAATTTCTCTGGTAATAAATACTAATACTACTAAATGACAAAATTTATAATTTAATAAGAATTAAAAAAACATTATTTACTATTTTGTCATTTTTCTTATTGAGACTCATTCATTTTTCATTATGGAGTTGATCGATTTGGCAAGTGAAGCATTCATTTGTAAATCGTAATCAACGTTGCCAGAAAAGTTTTTGCTCATATCCCCATTTGATAAGTTGAAATCCCAGAATAAATTTTTAAATCCCCGAATATTTCCCCAATATGTTTTTTAATACGAATTTGAAATAAAAACCCATTTTTAATCGAAAATTAAATTTTATTTGTTAATATTATAAATAATAATTATGAATCCTTTAGAAAAAAAAAATATATATATATTAGGGTGGGCCGATTTGTAAGGATAAAAATTTGTGGATATTGTGCCATCGAGTTTTCAATAGCTTCTGGCATGAGGAAAAAAAATTTCCACTACGACATAACAAAAAAATCATTTTCGAGGCGCCCAAATTTCGTCCCAAACTCGTCCAAGAACCCAAAAATAATTTTTTTTCGAAAAAATGATATCGCCATCGTTTTAAGCGTACAATTTTACCTTGGATAGGATATATTTAAAAAATTTGAAATCGGCGAATTTTTTTTTAATAAACCAAATTTAAGAAACCTTAAAAATTAACGAGTAAAACAAAAAAAAAAAACGATTTTTCAATAAAATCTCTTCCAAAACCTCAATAAATTTTTTTTTGGAAAAATTGCTATCGCCATCGTTTTTAGCGTACAATTTCACCTTGGAAAGGTAATATTAAAAAAAAAAAAAATAAATGAGCTGATTTTTTTTTATTACCTACTAAAAAACCTTAAAAATAAAAGTTGAGAAAAAGTAAATTGAAATTTTGGCGCCTCGAAAATAATTTTTTTTGATATGTCGTAGTGGAACTTTTTTTCCTCATGCCAAAAGCTATCGAAAAATCGATGGCACAATATCCATTGCTAAATCAACCCATTCTAATACATATATTACTAAATTCATTTACTTGATCAAAAAATCAACAAAAATCATAAAAAAAAAGTATTAACAGATTCTTATACTAATCCAAAAACATAATGAACACATTCAGTAAGATCAAGTGTAAATTATTTTAACTGATTTCGAAAAAAAATTATCAAATTCATTTTTTTTTTATTATGAAAAAAAAATAAAAATATATGGGTGATATCAAAAAATTTGATAAAAACCGTGTAACCACCTAATTTCTAATGCATGGATTACATTTGAGTTACATATTTCGATATATAGCAGCGCATTGTCACCTGTTTTACAAAATTTATAACAATCTGACCAATTTTTGGTTAATACATAAAATTTGTGACCAATTTTATAGGCCAAATGTAAACTCCGTAACAAGTAACTCATAAGGTTTTTTAACTTTAATAGCTTATATTTTAATAACCAATAAAGCTAAACACTAACTGTAAGAATTTTTATGAAGAGGAAAAGTGCCATTTTTAATAAAACTAATACAATTTACAAACTTTTTCGTATATCTTAGCTATCACGACTTCAACTCTGTAACGATTTTTCGTCATAATTTTTGATAAAAATGCATATACCAGAATTTTGGAGTTATCTATTATTTATATTGCGAAAAGTATAATGTTATTTATACTCAAATGATCGTTGGACTGAAAGTAATCATCCAGCATAACAGACTTGAAGCTTTTCTGCAGCATGTAACATTCTCGAGATGAAAAAGGATGTCTTTAATAAGATTTGAAAAAATCTTGTAAACTCGGTTCCTAATTTTTACACCAAACTATTTAACGAGTAAGAAAAACAATGTCATATTTGAATTAACCTTGTAGGCATCATGCGATTTTGTTTCGGAAAAAAATGTAAACTCCGTAACCACAATTGTTTGCATCAGGTTTCATTCAAATAAATGTAGATAGATGTTTAAAATATTTTAAAATAACCATAAACAGAGGTGATTCAACTAATATTTATGCGTCAAAAGACAATTCAACTAATAATTTTGCGTCAAATCAAAAAAAGTTATCAGTTTTTTACCCTAAGCTGCTGGAGCGAAAAACGATTAATTTTGCATTTCATTGGTTTTGAATCGATATTTCGAGTCATTACTGACATTAGTTTGACAAATTAAATTTGTTGCACACAATTTAAGAATTTTTTGATCGCGAAATGTTATGTTTTTAATATATTATTTTGTAACTGCGCTACCGCTGTTGGGATTTTAAAAAATTTTATTTTTTTGAAAAGCATTTAAAAGGACCAAAAATACAAAATTAAAAAAAAAAAATTTTTTTCGCGGAATGAATTGTATTTTTATTCGCGAAACCGCCAATTTGATAAACACAAATTATATATCATTGGAAAGCAAATTGAAAACCCAAATACGAAAAACTAATAAATTGAAGAAAATTCCTACGCAATTTTTTTTGTTATATCTTTTGCTTGCAGAAATGTAAACTCCGTTACAACAAAAAAAAATTAAAATTGTACAAAAAAAGTTATTGCGACAACTTGTAGATGAGATTTTTTGCAATTAGGTTTATAATGACTAAACTTACTGATTCCATTAAGAAAAAACCGAAATATTAACACTTTTTGCTTCTCACAAATTTGGCCCAAAAATTTATCACATTTTTTGATTTCAGCCATATATATATCGCTCATTCCACTACAGTTTTCCTAAATTCTGACTTTGGAATTTCTGATTTTAATAGACATATTCAAGAGTATAGAAATAATTATTTTATATCATTAACGCATCAATATTCTTAACATATCACAAGTGTTTATAAAGTTATTAGCTGAAAAGGATGTGAATTATGGACACCACACTAATTAAAATAAATCTGTGAAAATAGCAGCAAAACCTTCTACAAATTAATTAAAAAGAGCCATGCAGAAAAAGTACGCAAACCAGCAGAACAATTTTTTTAAGGTTTCCAACACGGCAGGACCAAAAAAAATACATATGAACTTTTTTTAAATTTTATTTTGGAAAATATATTTCCAGACCACCTATTTATTGGTTTTGCCAGCGTTTTAGCAACGTTCAAAAATTTTGTTACTCGAGTGCTTTTCCGGCGCTTTTTGGATAGCCGGTCCTTTTGTCTAATGATGTTATATTTTTTGGAATGGGAAAACAACTTCTGCCAGTACTTGTACTGCTTTGCCACCATTTTTCCAGTTTGTATTTTTTTTTTTTTTTGACTGGGTAGTCGTTTAAAAGCACTGCACTGAAAACGGAACAGTGTGTCCTATGAGGCCAGGTTTGACTTTAACCAAATTAAGTAAAGTTTTGAGATCCAATATATTTTTTTTTTGCTACACCCTAATATACATAGGGTACTCGTTTAAATGCACTGGACTGAAAACGAAACAGTGTGTACTATGAGGCCTGGTTTGACTTTAACCAAATTTAGTAAAGTTTTGAGATCCAATATTTTTTTTTTTGCTACACCCTAATATACATAGTTCGAATAAGTGTTGACTTGAAATCTTAATCATAGAAAACATTATTAAAACACTATAGAAATCATTTCATCTATGCATATGCAGATGAACTTTAAGGTTTTCCTTATTGTTCTCATGTTTTCTAGACTATAAAATTGCAATGTGTGATATTCATTAATGATGCAACAAAGTCGTTTTTGTATCAGTTGTTTTTCCCTGAAATAACATTTTTTTTTTTGTTAGGAAACACAAATCACAAAAGGATGGATATCTACAGCATGAAATAAAAGCATAATGAAAAACTCAAAAATTGTTTGATGTTAAAATGGAAAAAAATTTAAAACAAGGTACGAGTATGGTAAAGAAAATTAAATTATTAAAAATTAATTATTTTAATGTAAAAAGTGCTAATAAATATTCAAACACATTGCAAGCATTGTTAGAGACATTATTTTTTGATGACAAAATTGAGTCAATATTTGATTGTGATGATAAAAAGCAGAGTTGGCGGATAATACCACTAAAATACGGTTATCGATGCAAAAGCCTTTCAACTGACTAGCGTTATCCTTAAAATACCGATATAAATATTGTAAACGCCGTTATCCTTAAACTAACATAACCAAAATAAGTGAAATACCGTTATGCTTAAAATACTGTCATGGAAATAAATACCGTTATCCTTAAAATATCGTTGCCGTTATTTTTGATTTGCAGATTTTGCCAAAGCACCTGGTCATTGGCTACTTTTTCATACCGACGATGCGCCAGCCAAACACGATATATTATTCAAGACATTCCTAAAAATGGACTTTATTTTAAATTTTATAATGATACTTTTTTACAAATATTTTAAAAAATCAAATTGATAATTTTGCTTTTCATTTCAGTTTTTTTTTGGAAACAGCCTTAAAATACGGGTAACCTGAAATGCACTTCCCGAAATAACTAAAATACTGATATACTTAAAATACCATTACGGAATTAAATTAAATGGTGTTCCCTTAAAGTACCGTTAACGGAATAGCTTTACCGTTACCGATAACCACAAAATTTCAGTTACCATCCATGATAAAAAAAAATTAACAATCAAGTTCCTTTATATTGTTGACTAAAAGTTCTCCTGTATGAATATGTAGAATATGTAAAATGGAATGTGTTACTACTGTTTTTTATAACATGTAGATACTTTTTTTGAGGGTTTGCGTTACATATAGGAAATGCAAAATCCCGCACTTTTTGATTTCCCGGGAAAGCGGGAATTTATCTTGAATTCCCGGGATCCCGGGATCACGCAAGGGAAACAAATCAGAAAATATTTTATAATAATTCAAAAATGTTTATAAATAAAATGTCCTCAAATTTTCATGATCGTAAAAAAGCTCAGGTGGTTTTTCTTGGAAATTTCGTAGTGGGAAAGAATTAATTTTATATTAGAAATAATATATTTTTAAAAATTGAATAGAATTAATGGACAAATTGTCTCTAATTTTGTCCAGAACAAGTGCGATTTAAAATTTTTTTTACAAACACTATTTAAGTGGTTTTAAGAGGCACTAAAAGGAACTTAGAAAGTTCATTGAAGTACACAAATTAATCAGTGTATTCGTTTACCCGAAAACCTTACAACTTTTACTCAATTGTTGTTTTCGTTACTTTTTGAATTTTTCCAGTTGTGGTAAAAATAGCAAATTGTAGTAACCCAGCAAAAACAAAATTGCAAGTAATGCTTTACAAACTACTTCTTTCAATGATTCACAAGTATCCGTTAGTGTATTTTTACTGCTTTTTTAGAAGTTATTCTGAACAACTTTAAAAAATCACTTCTTTCATTGCTTCCAAAGTATCTGTTATTGCATTTTTACAGCTTTTTTAGAATAACTTCTAAACCACATTCAAAAAATCACTTACGTATTGCTTCTAAAGAGTAATTGCTCTAAAACTGATCGTAAAAAGTGATTTTGGTATCATTTGGCATTTCCAAACAGAGGGTCCCGTGTTCGATTCCCGGCGGGACCAATATTTTTTTATTATCTTTTTTAATTTTTTTTTATTCTATTAATTTTTTTTTTTAATTTTTATAATTAATTTGTTTAAATTCAATATTTTTTTAATTTTTAAAAATATGTTTACATAAAAAATGGTGAGAAATTGCTTTTTTTGCACCTGTAAAAATTGTACTGAAAACAATATTGAATTGGAGTGCACCTTTTGCACTTGTTTAATAAGTACTTTTATTAAAGAGAATAAGGAACAATATCTCGCATTAACAAAGTGGTGTTTTTATGCCAGTTAACTTTCATATCAAAGAATAGCTCAGTGCTAGAGCTTAGCGACTAGCAATCGTGAGGTCGCAAGTCCGATACCCGGTGGCGGCAATAAAAAACTTTTGTAAAATAAAAAAATATAATTTTTTTTGTAAAGAATTTTTTTTTAACTTTTAATTGGTGAAAAAGAGCTTCCTTTGCACTCGTTCAAAAAGTACCGAAAAAATGTAGAAGTGGGAGTACTCCTATCCTATGACAACTCAATGTTAAAAGCATTAGTGTTTATGTCAAAAAAGAAGTACATCTAGATCATGAATTGTAGTTCTTCTTCTACTGCCTCGGCATCTTTTTTTTTGCTGGGAAGTAAACGAACAAGCCTAATGTAAAATTTTTACTATTTTCTAAGGTTGTAAAATTTCGCATAAGAAAATTTTAAATAATTAAATTCATTACTTTAAATTGCATTTTTTAATTCCCGGGATTCCCGGTCTAAATTCCCGGGAATGCGGGAACTAAAAAATGCTTAATTTCACGGGAATGCCGGGACGGGAAATCTCGGGATGCATTCCCTAGTTACATACAATAAAGTTCAATGAAATTTCAAGTAACAAGTACATACACTCAAAAAAAAAAAAATTAAAATAAGTTCAGCTATTGCAATATTAGTAAAATAAATTTCTAGACGCGCGGCCAAAAAATGCTGCGAACCGCGAAGTTCGAAAACATTTTGGTTATTCTCCTATAATAATGGAATATGTGTTGCAAAACCTGAGTTAGATATTACGAAAACCAATTATTAAGATCATAATTCTGACTAATCATCTAACAAATTTGTAACCCTACTTGAAAATGAGATAAATTTCTTAAATATTTTTCTCGATGATGTTGCCCGCTAAAGCTTTGCGTGTTATTTATCTGCAATCCACAAAAAATATTGTTTATAATCGGCGATTCTATGTCTTTTATAAACAACTGACTAAAACCCAAAATATAAATTCATATTTTAAAAATTATGACCACCATATTGGATACGTCATTTCGAATTTTTGATTTCAGTTTCGTTCTCACCCTGCAAAAACACGGTTTCAACTACTTATCAACCTACTTACTCGCTTAATTATTTTTGCTCGCGGAGCACAGTGGGCCAGCATCATCGAATTTTTACCAAAACTAGAATATTGAGTATATGAGACTAAAAGATATCACAATGGGGGGTCTGGTTGTTGCTGCACACAAAGAAAAAATATGCCATTTTCCAACTGAAATTCGGTTACATCTACTAAAATAGGTTGGTGCAACTTAATATTGGTTATCACAACAAAATTCGGTTTATACAACTGAATTTTAGTTCCAATACCCAAAATATTTAGGAATCACATTCCAATATGGTTTCACCAACCGAATTTATTGGTTGTAGCAACTAAAATAGGCCTAGCAATTCGGTTGGCAACTTTTTTTCCTGTGTGTGATCACGAATCTGAAATAAAAAATATAAAATTCAAAATGGCGGATCTATGAATTATTAGTTTTTAATATATTGGACTTAAAATAATCGATTACATAGGCGGATCCAATATGGCGACAAACAATTTTTTCATTAAATTTCTTATGGCGTCTGATTTACTTAAAATTTCAACCAGGGGAAGTTTTTGAGTAGCAGATTACGAATTTGAAATCAAATTTTAAAAATTCAACATGGCGGCCATAAATTTAAAATTATTATGTGTTGTAAAATAAATTACACTGTACAAAAAAAAAAGTTCTGATGACAACTGATTCTGGCAGAGGGGACCAAAGAAAAATATAAGTGTATCGGCATTTTAAAAGTTTTAATCTGACCCTATGTTTGTGGGGGTTAAAATTTCCCCTCTTTTGAAAATGTTAATTGTGAATCGGCATAGGAAATCATGTGAATCTTCCATTTTAAGTAAAGGATATGTTCAGTGAACTTATGTTAAATACTACGAGGGACATTTTTGTGGAACATTTTAAGCCTGTAACTCTGTGACCCTTTTTAAAAAGTGTCAAAAAGACCCATAAGTTGAAGAGTTAGAGGGTTAAAATGTTCCACAAAAATATTTGTAATGAAATTCTACTATATGTCTCTGAAGACATCAAAGTTGAACATTTAACTTCAATGCTAGAAAAACTTAAAATGTGTTTAAGGGTTAATTTCGTACTTATTCAGAATTGGCACTCAAATGTCCCACAAACCTGGACTATAGGGGGTTAGTCTGTGTCAGAAAACCAGAACCTTCATTTAAGGTAATTTTTAGTGCTATTTTTTTAGGTTTTACTAAAACTCTGGAATGCTGGAAATCAGAGAGATCTGAAGGTACTTTTCAGTTAAAGGGCAAAATCTCGAAAGTTTATGAACGGTCTCAAAAACGTAGGTCGAAGACATCTTAGCGAACACATTGGCATTAAAGTTTTTCAAATATCTCTTGGAACAATTTCGGATTTTCAAAAAACCCACATTTTTGAGGGAAAATTAATAATTTTGTTACTTTTTTCGTAAATACTTAACAGGTTTATATTTTTTTTGAAAACTAGTTTCAGTTTTATAATTTGAGATTGTGTTTGGAAGAAATTAGTGTTTATTTATGATTTTTTTATTGTATCATTATAAAATAAAAAATGTCACAAATTTAAAAAAACTTTGACTTTGAACTCTCGCCAACTAACAACGAGTAACCACAATGATACAATATTTCACCCACAAAATACTTAACAATCCTAGATTTTGAATATATGAACATATTTTCCCTTTACCTGAATTGTACTTTTGGCCAAAAAGCGGCGATCATGGCCCACAGTGCAATGAAGCTAAAGTCACCAAATTTGACACGTATCTTAATTTAATGATTAGAGCAAACCCAAGCAAAAGATAGTGGCTATTCAAATTTTTAGTGTTAAAAAGTGTCGAGAAATTTCAAAAGATTTTGAAAACAATTCTGTTAAAAAAAAATAGTAATCATAAAACTTTTCCTAGTAAAACCCATATTTTTAGCAAGGGTATATGACATAATTTTCGATCGCGATATACCTTTTGAAAGTAACAAATTAACAAAAACACAACAACTTTAAACACTCTGCCTTTTTTTATTGCATTTTCGGAAGGCAAAAAGGAGGAAGCGCTAAAAAGGTGCTTCTTGTTCTGCATTGCTTCTAACTTAAACTCTACTGCTTTTAATTTTTATTTCTTTTCCTTTTCTTTTTAATTTTTTCTTCTTTTTTGGGTTTGGGGGCAAGCGTAAGGGAATATAATATCCCCTTCCTCCTTGAATCTCCGCCTGATATTGCTTTGTAAGGCTTTAGAGGTATAAAAAAAAATAAAAATTATTCATCCTTGTTACAACCAGAAGTTTAAAATTTGTGGTGCAGTGACTTTAAATTTAACATTTAAAAAAATCTTTCTCTTACCGAATGTTTCTCTTAGCATTCAAATTATGTAAATTACTAAATTTACGATTTTTCTTCGTACATACCTGTAAGTAGAAAAGAAAATTAAATATTAATAAAAAGTAAAACATTGATACAGTGGAATTCGTTTCTAACGAACATCCATTATAAGGAACTTTATTATTACTATTTTAGCGAACTCGGTTATAGCGAACTTTTTAGTAATGTCGTCTAACAAACGCAAAAAAATTTCGGACTTTCAACTAAAATGTTAGCTTTCACCTAAAAATTCACAAAATGAAAAATGGGCAAAATGAAAAATTGCTTTACAAATTACTTCTTTCAATGATTCACAAGTATCCGTTAGTGTATTTTTACTGCTTTTTTAGAAGTTATTCTGAACAACTTAAAAAATCACTTCTTTCATTGCTTCCAAAGTATCTGTTATTGCATTTTTACAGCTTTTTTAGAATAACTTCTAAACCACATTCATAAAATCACTTAAGTATTGCTTCTAAAGAGTAATTGCTCTAAAACTGATCGCAAAAAGTGATTTTGGTATCATTTGAATGGGCAAAATGAAAAATTGCCCAAAGCGTATTTGGGAGAATTAAAAAATTTTGAGAATTTAAGAAAAACTCAAAATTTTTAATGATTTTTGGAAAGTATTTAGCACGCTTATAACGAACTTAACGGTCCGGTCCTCACGAGTTTATTATAACCGAATTCAATTTAACTGCACATGTGGGGTTTTTTTTTACCTAACTAATGTTTAGCAAACAGATTTAGCCAATTTTAACAGTTTTTTCGGCAGGGCCCTTTTGAACTTATTTTTAGTAATTTCAGCGAATTTTTTTACAGATTTATTTCTATTAGTGTAATATACTTATACATATTTATTTACATATTTTTTATTGTAATTGTATGAGTGATATTTTTGTATACAATATGAATATCGTACTTGTACACAAACTATGCAGTCAGGTGAAAATTGTGTTAAGGATGAATTTGTTTTGTATTCCAAAATGTGTTATTTTACAGGAATTTTTAATTTGACTGAAAAGTTTCTCACAAAATTCAACATACACCAAAACCGCGACCGAAAACCGTTTAACCTTTTTTTTTTATTTAAAAAACCGGCCGGTTTGGAAGAATTTCTAAATTCGAAGAAACCGAAAACCGGTTATTTTTTGTCGGCTAAACGGTTTTTTAAACGTGATTTGATAAAAACTATTTTAAAACTATTTAATTGTTTGAAAATTCAATATTTCGACTGCATTTAATTTTAAAATATAGTAATTTTTTAATAAAAGAAACTGAATTTTCGTTTTCGTTATATTTTCCAGCAGATCTGAAAATCTTCAATTACAATTACATGTAATTCTGTAATTGTATGTGTAAATAATTACAAAATGTAACTGATAAATCTTATATCATCGTTTAAAATTCAGAATATATACATTAGAGTGGGCCGAACTTTGCCGGATTTCGAATTTAAAAAACGGGGGGTGCGGAAAAGTTGCGTATGCGTCCAGTAAACAGTAAAAAATTTCAAAATCGTTTCACGTGTAGGGTCCCCGCAAAGCGGTTGAAATTTCGAAATTTCGGAAAGTTTAAAAAAAAATCCTTAAATTTTGTTAAAAATTATTTGTTGTTGTAATATATTATTTCTAATAGAAAAAAAAAAAAAAAAAATTTAATCGGCCGAAGGGTTTCTGAAATATTGCTACTTGAATTTTGCTGAAAAACACCGAGGCTTTAAAAAGTTAGTCCAAAAATGTTTTTAATTTTTTTTTTTATTTTCAAATGTACTATCTACATTTATAAAATTATCTTTCATTTGAGTGTAAAAAAGTTGAAAAATGTTGAAGGGTATTCTAAGGACGCTGCGACAAAAGCTGTAAAAAATTTTCATCGTCGTTTATTGTGATCACTGTTTTTTTTTAAGCGATCAGAAATTTTACCCATTTATTGTCTTGGATTAACACAAAATAACATTTTTATGGCTGGTTCATCTTTTTCAATAATTTTGGGTATTTTGATAATAAATATAAAATAGCGTGATCGGATCTCGAGATTTGGGACACAATGCTCGAAAAGTATCCACTTTTTTGTCCACACAATGTTCGAAAAGTATCCTACTTTATATTTTTTGTTGTATTAAAAGAATATTTTAGAATAAAATTAAATACCTAATAATTTTTTTGTACAACTTTGGAAAAATATTTTATACACTGTGCCACAAAATTATATATAAAAAAATGTAATTGAATATAACTTAATATATTAGTGTTAATTCATTAATATTCAATTACATTTTTTTATATATACTTTTGTGGCACAGTGTATAAAATATTTTTCAAAACTTGTACCATTTTATAAAGTGGAAAATTTTTATTAAAAATTTCCCAGGGGTCCAAGGTCCAACCATGGCCCATTTTGGATAGAGATAACCTTTTCATCTTTTCAACCTATCTTTCTTAGTTTTCGAGATATGAGCCATTTTAAAAAATCGGGAGGGAAAGAAATAGCGCCATCTTTAAAACTGCGGCTATACTGGTGGCGCCATCTACCGGCTAATAACAGAAACATGAGAATATTATATTTTAACAATAAATTGTGTAAAATTTAACGAATAGATTCTCAAAAATTAGTTATAAATAATTTTAAAAATTAATGCTCAGGATTTTTAGTATTGTGTTAAATGAAGATAACTAAAATCCTTGTTAAAATCAGTGTTTCAACTAAAAATTTGTTAAAAATTAGTCAAATCGATTTGAAACCCTTTTGACGGGGTTTTCTACTAACGTATTATTTTAAGTGTACGAACTAATATACTATAAAAAATACATGCAATACAAAAACAAATTACATGTAGTCCCTCATTCGTGTGACAGCGAACATCTTCTAGAAACCCCGTGTTAAAGCCTTTTCCAAAAACGGATTCTGTTGATTTGCGCTATAATTTTGAACCACTCATTTGGAGGTTAGGTAGCCTTTATGTATATTGCTCTTGTTACCGTGTAAAAACTATTCCCATTTATATACAAGCATACATATCCATTTACGGTAAGTTGATTTATTGTCAGCTCAACTTAAGAGTTGTTATTATTTTTTGCTACGATATCATATAGAATAAATGCATGGATTTGTTTTATAGTACATACATATTTTTATTTTAAATATGAATATGCAACATTTTTTTTTGAACAGCAAACCAAAAAAGATATCACTAGTCGACAAGGTTTATGCACAGACTTCTATTTAAACTTTTTTAAAGTATTTGTGACTCCTAAACCCAAATCTAAGACTTTCAAATCGCCTTTCGGAGATGGTCGGCTCAGGGAAAGATTATTTAATGGTTGAATGTTGCAAAGACGTGTAACGTCTCATATTATCACTCCAATTTGTATACTTACTTGCATAATTACAATTTCATGCGACAACTCATGAGCATTTAACTATAATGCAGTATGAATGCACGATATCAAGAATATTTACTTTGACGGAGCGTGAATAGAACGTGGGATTTATATGAGTTCGTGTTAGGGTTGCCACATTGCAAAAGTCAAAAAATTTGACTTTCGGCAAAAAATAGCCTGATTTAAACGAATAACTTGACGACCCAAAAATTCTAAAAAAATTTAAATTAATACTTTTGGCCACAATACGAACGGTAGAGTGTAGAAATATTTAAAAATTAAAATCGACAGGAAATCACAAAGAATGTTAATGAAGGTCGTAGCTGTCCAGAAAATGAATTGCATTCGGCTTGTGTCTAATAATTTTCTGTGTGTATTCTCTATTATTACAATAAAAATTTATAATTTTTTTTTATTCATTTTCATTTTTCGTGCGCCATTTGGGACTTATCGCGAGAACCGATATTTATGCCAATATTTACCAATTTGTAAGCTAGAATATGTCATGTAAAAGATAACATCCCAGGAGAATTTTCTGTTCCAAAGAATCGGTTGCAGAATAGCTACTTTTCATTCACAACCCCTTCTACTGTCGATTCTAACACCGATTCTTTTTATTTGAAATTTTGCCAAAAGTGACGTAGAATCAATTCCAGAACTAATTCCAGAACTTATTCTAGAGCAACCGGTTCCACTTTGGAGCTATAGAAGGGGTTGCTTTTAGAACAATTTCAAACAAAAAGAATCGGTGTTAGAATCGACAGTAGAAGGGGTTGTGAATGAAAAGTAGCTATTCTACAACCGATTCTTTGGAACAGAAAATTTTCCTGGGTATAGCCCGGAACTCCGGTTCGTTTCAATATTGAAGAAATTGGTATTTAATTTTTTACAGTTTTATATATTGTGCCCTACATTAGGACTGATGTTTAATGCCACCAAAAATATACCGCCAATAGCCAATTTTTATTACAACTAATTAATTCACATTGTTCAATGTTTTATAGTACATATTTTTAAAACAACCCAGGAAAAATTTTTACAATCAGTAGCCAACCACACCCATTCTACAACTGGTTCCACTGCAACCGATTCCATGGAACTGGTTCCGGAACCAGTTCCTGGGATCCTATATGGAAGGTGTGCGTGACGTAGAATCAATTCCAGAATTAGTTCCAGAACTGATTCTAGAGCAACCGGTTCCACTTTGGAGCTATAGAAGGGGTTGCTTTTGGGACAATTTCAAACAAAAAGAATCGGTGTTAGAATCGACAGTAGAAGGGGTTGTGAATGAAAAGTAGCTATTGTACAACCGATTCTTTGGAACAGAAAATTTTCCTGGGAACTTAACATTTTTGTGGAACGTATTTAACTTTCGTAGTTATCTTCACAGCCTTAATTTTGACTTATTTTTTCATCTACAATATTTCTGGCTTTTATCAATGGCCTCGCAATTTTTATGCTATATTTTTTAAATTATATGAATTAATTCTGTTTTGATTGAATTCAAATTGAATGAAACCAAATTTACCTGAATTCATTTAGTAAAAAGGTGAATTAAAACTGATGTTTTTCTTTAATTCAATTCGTTCAACTAGTAAAATGTTGAATATACATGCGATTTGATGATTCAAGTTGGAAAATCGCTCAATTCTTATTAAAGCTTTGGGAATTAAGTTTATGAATTAATGCTTTACGAATTGTTTAACGGAATTGTATATAAACATAAAAATATGAATTGAATTTTTCGTGAATTAAGCTTAAATTGAATTAAGTCTTTCGAAGCTCTGCCGCATGCAACTTTTTTTGACTTCAGCTTCGTCTTTAGGAGACCAAACAACTTTAAAAAATATTTTTGTAGAAGGTTGAGCAAAAAATAAGATTCTTGATGAGTAGTGTATTCAGTTTTGCATCTCTAGTGTATTTAATTTGCAACATTGTTGTTAATGCCTGGCTAGACTTATACGAAGTTTAAGGATAATTATGGATGTAAAACATTCAGACCCAGTGTATAAACGGTAATGGCGCAATAACGCTTACTTTTTGGACGATTTTAAAATATAAATTACGGGTCATCTTACCTTCTACCTTATAAACATAAAATATGTAGACTTTTGACAAAATCACCAGCTCTAGGAATCAAAGCTAGTGATTTTGTCAAAAGTCTATATTAAAATCCAAATTAAGAATAAAAAAATAATTTTTTTCTATATTTGTAAGCATTCTGGTTACTCTTTATTTTTTCCATTATCCCCATATAAAATTAATAAAAAAGTAACTATTATTTGGTAATGATTTTCTACACTGGGGATGTACGAACTTATGTTTTCATTCAGTATGTAGAATTTTTGCGTTGATTGAAATGTAATCCATACATAAATGAATGAACAAGCTACGGAATTTCAAATAGATACACTAAAGTGCATGAAAAATAATAAACAAATGCATAAATTTTCCCACATTTATAAAAGTTTTTACAGTGTTTACGAATTAGTAAGTAAATATGCAGGAAGTAAGTACATATGTAGGGAGTTTTAGTAGGTGAAAACCTCGGCCAACTGTACGCGAAATATTCACTGATTACTTTGCAATGATATCTTGGTACCTTTTGCATTACTTTAAAACATAAAATAAGGACTTTCCGATCATCTATTACATATTGTATGATTTTTTCATAGAAGCAGCACATAGAGGATGCCCCCTACTAATGTATTGTAGCTTGTTGGTATTCGCCCACGGCTAGTGCGACTAAGAAACATTTTAATAAAAAAAAAATTAATTTTTTGGAAAAATTATAAGTGATTTGAAATAAAGGTCCTTTTCTCATTTAAAGCATTATTTAAGGAGTGATGAAGATTTTTAGTTTTTAATAAAAAAAAAAAGGAAAATGAAAAGCAGATTTTTGGCCAAACCATTAAGGGCAAACCATAAGGGTTACGTCATTAGGACATAACGTAGCTTAACTACAGATATTTTAAATCGGCTCCACTGTGAAGTATTTCAACAAAAAATTAGTTAAACATTAATTAGATTAAGATTTTTCTTGGAGACTTATTAATTTAAGTGTTTATTTTGTTATAATTTTAAATTTGTTACACTTAAAAATCTTAAAGTTGTTAAAAAATTTAATTTCAATTCTGTGGAATTTTGAAAAAGCACTTGTTTCAAAAACACAAATTTTTCAGGAAAGCTAGAAAACAGTTAAAATTTAGCCCACAGTTAAATTCAAAAATTTATGTGGGAAACGACAACAAATCGTCAGCTTATTATTGGTTTGACCTACTGACCATTTTTGAAAAAATTGAGTTAGGACTGGATTACATATAATATAAATATCCTCTTTCTGATTCCGCAACTCATTTCTCGATATCTCTTATCATATCTGAGATATCCAGTATCCACTTTCGTGTACTTGCCCATTTTACATACAAAAATTAAAAAATGTTAACCTTCTTTATCGGTTTTCTCCATAATGACTTTTTGGCGTATGGGTCAAACCAATAATCATATGACGAAATGTATCAGTTAAAGTTGTAGTTAGTAGCTAATTGGACATTCAGCAGAGCTGTAAAAAACTGCAATCAATTGGTATTGAAAGCAAAGTGATTTCAACCAAACTGATTTCCTTGATTTCAAAATAAATTCAGAAATCTTGTTAAATTTGCAATCACTTTGAAATATTTTTTTTTTATAAATCATTGAATGCAATTAATTTAATTGCAATCAATTCGATTGCAATCATATTGTTGTTGAAATCATGCGATTTTAATCATTTCCCCTGAAATCATAAATGAAAGTCCAACGAAATAATATACACTTGGAATCTAGCGGTTTCCACTAGAGTCTGGTGGAAACCTCCAAATTTTTGGTGGAAACTATCAGATTTTAGTGGAAACCACTAAATCTTTGGTGAAAACCAACAGGTTGTGATTCTGATTTAATTTTGATTAATATTACTGGATTTGATTGCAATCAATTATTATAAGTATTGATTTAAAAAAATCTATTCAATCGTTTTTATCGTATTGATTTCATGATTTCAAATTGAAATCATAAAATCAATTTACGATTTTGAGTGCAATCAAAAAATTAGCAATCATTAACGCGAAATCAGCTCTGACATTCAGTAATCGGGTCTTACTATTTTTATTTATATTATAATTTATTACTTTCCCAGCTGAAAAATGTGTCTTAAAGACAATGTCAGTAGCATCATGTAGGTGTCGTCTTAAAGACATGTCAGCACATTTTTCTATTTCTAAAATGACGCTCAAAACCTGCCTATTTGCAGAACTTTGAATAATTAATTCTTTAATTTAGTTTTTGAATTCTGAATTAAAAATTCAATGAATTAATTCACAAAAGACTATATATTGAATGGAATTAATCATATTTGTTTTCGTTCAATTTCTTTTATTACGAATTAATTCAATTGCTGTAGTTCTTTTTATGAAATCAAATGAATTAATTCACTGCTGAACGCGTACAATTTTATAAATCGAACGGCTGAGAAGTGAATTAACTCCTTACAGAATTAATTCATCACTGAATTCCTCCAATTTCATTTTTCATTCAGTGAATTAAAATAAACTAAATTACGTTCACTGAATTGAAAAATAAAAAATTACGTTCACTGAATTGAAACACAAAAAATTACATTCACTGCATTCCAAAGCCATTTTCTGCCGTTCAGTACACAGTGGAGTGTTTTCAAAATATTTTGGAAATAAAATCAGTCGTTATTGTTTGGTCGGTATGAGATGAAAATTCACACGTCCATAGCAAGACTCGTTTGCCTCCAGATTAAAAGTTTCCTTAAGAACACATATTGTACACTAATAAAAAAAATCCCGTACAAATAGGTCAAAATTTTGCTGGCGCAAATACATGTACTATTTCCTGTTATTTTAGCAGAATTTTTACCTATTTGTACGGGCTTTTTTAGAGAAAATAACAGAAAAATTAGTTCAATTTAATCAGAACGCCTTTAACAGACTTTTTAACTAACTTTTTTTATGAGCGTATGTTATTTAAATTTTTCTGAAACCATACTTCTTTTAGATGGGCCTAATGGAAAAAATATTCTCCACTTATACATTTTTTTTCCCCCAGATCTTTCCGAATTCGAGTAAAACATCCAATTTTTGCAAAGTTTTCGCAGTAATGTGGGATCTTATCTCAATTTTTTTCTATTTTTAGGTAAAGAATAGTAACAAATAAGAAATGGCTAAATTATTGCCAAAATATTTTGAAAACACTCTAATGTATACTGAACGGCAGAAAACAGGTTTTGAATTCAGTGAACGTAATTTTTTGTATTTCAATTCAGTGAACATGTTTTTTTATTTTTCAATTCAGGGAATGTAATTATTTTCTTTTATTCACTGAACGTAATTTTTTTTCAATTCACTGGGTGAATTAATTAATAATTAATTCAAAAGAACTATAGCAATTGAATTAATTCTTTGAATTTGTTTTTTATTGAACGCGTTCAGTTGAACGAATTCAGTGAATTACTTAAGAAATTAAATTTGATTGGTGGTGAATTCATTCAAAAAACGAATAAATTTTTCAAAGCTCTGCCTATTTGTCAAATAAATCTATAAAAAACAAATAATAAAAAAAAATTTGTTTTCCCATAATGGGGATTTGAAGCACGAACCATAGTATAATATAGTACCTTTACTCTTTTTCTGTCATTTGAAAAAATGAAATAGTGTTTGTAATTTTACTTGTACATATCGTTAGCTGAAATGCAAAACCACGTAACTAACAAAAAATACAAAATCAGTTTTTTGATCGATTATGATGCATATCAATGAGGTCCACGTCTTCTCCAATTTCTACTGTCATATAATAAAAATTAGACATATTATTAGCGAAAATCGAAAGCACGTAACTACATACTTGTTGCTTGAAAATTGTAAAAAATTGTTTCTCCTGTAAAATAGTAAAAATGTTAGTTACGTGGTTTTGCATTTCAGCTAACGATATGGTTCTTAATACCACTACAACTACATGAGATAGGGACAAGCTCTCAATTTTTTAATGAGTGGGGCTACTATAGTATACTATGGCACGAACCTCAAAATTATCTGAGCGTCGATTTAAATCTTGGATGAACTTAATTTGAATTAAAAAAAAAAGAAAAATTGTAAGGAACATTCAAATAAAAGCGAGAAAGAATAATTGAGTATTGTAAGTAGAGAGCATAAGAAAAATGTAAACAGTTATTAGTGGTTTTTAAAATTGAGGTGGTGAAGACAACTTGCTGACCTATGCTAGAAAGGTCAGCGACGACTTTCTAAAGATATGTCATTATGTTATTCATCTCATTGATCTCCTGCTGACTTTTCCTGATGACATTTTTACATTTGTGTGCAAATGTCAGCAGGTATGTATAGTTGACCGTACCTCAAAAAAAAAAAGTTCGCCGTACACTCTCCAATATGAAGTATGATGAAGTATTTTTGGAAGGCGATTTCAAAATTTATTTTTTTTTATTTTTTTGCTGAACGTAGGAGTTGCCTTTTTTAATTTTTCGTAATAGCTTTGGCATTTAAAATCGGATTTTAAAGTGTGATATATCGATTTTTTTACCTCCAAGAGACCAGTGTTTTGCTATAAAGGAAAAATCCAAGGAAAAAAATTTTAAAGGCGACCCCTACGTTCGGCAACAAAAAAATAAAAAAAATTTCTGCTGGGTTTATCGAAAAACTTCTTTAGCAAAAGTGTAATGATTTTTTGTGAGCTTTAATTTTCTGACATTAGGGTGTTACATTAGGGTTGTAGCAACGGAAATCTGGTGGATAAATACTAGAATATAATACTTGAGGTCAATGGCCCTTAGAGCAAAACATTGGTCTCCTCGAGAGAAAAACATCGATGTATGTATTACACTTTACGAGCCGACTGTAAATGCCAAAGATATAACGAAAAATGTAAAATGGCGACCCCTACGTTCGGCAAAAAGAAAAAATTAGAGGATGTACGGCACACTTTTTTTTTTTGCATGTAAGGTGGTACGCTCTAGTGTATAGGTATTTTGTATGGGAGCAGATCAGCAAGTTATCAATGACAACGACATGAAGAACTCTTTCCAACTGGGTTCTTTTTATACCCTACACCACTATGTGGTCAGGGTATTATAAGTTTGTGCTGATGTTTGTAACACCAAAAAATATTGGTCCTAGACCCACCTTATAGTATACCGATCGGCTCAGAATTTTTTTTTTATTTCGATTTAACGATGTCCGTCCGTCCGTCCGTCTGTCTGTCTGTCCATGCATTGTTGTGCGCACTCTACAGGTCGCAAATATTAAGATATTTTGATGAAACTTGGTACACCGACTTATGTCGGCCCAAGGACGACGCCTATTGATTTTGGTAAACATCGGTCCATGTTCAGACCTAGTGCCCATATAAGGGTCCTACCAAAATTATATTGTTTATACGCTGCAGGTCGCAAATATTAAGATATTTTGATGAAATATGGTACACCGACTTATGTCGGCCCAACGACGAAGCCTATTGATTTTGGTGAACATCGCTCCATGTTTAGACCTAATGCCCATATAAGGGTCCTACCAAAATTATATTGCTTATACGCTGCATGTCGCAAATATTAAAATATTTTGATGAAATTTGGTACACAGACCTACGTTGGCCCAAGGACGAAGCCTATTGATTTTGGTGAACATCGGTCCATGTTTAGACCTAGTGCCCATATAAGGGTCCTACCAAAATTACATTATTTATACGCTGCAGGTCGCAAATGTTAAGATATTTTGATGAAATTTGGTACACCGACCTATGGCAGCCGAAGTACGAAGCCTATTTATTTTGGTTAAGACCGGTCCATGTTTAGACCTAGTGCCCATATAAGGGTCCTACCAAAATTATACTGTTTATACGCTGCAGGTCGTAAATATTAAGATATTTTGATGAAATTTGGTATACCGACCTATATCAGCCCAAGGACGAAGCCAATTGATTTTGGTTAACACCGGTCCATGTTTAGACCTAGTGCCCATATAAGGGTCCCCCCAAAATTGGCTTGGTTACAAACTGCAGGTCGCAAATATTAAGATATTTTAATGAAATTTGGTTCGCTGACTCACATTATAGAAAATTTTGACACAAGCCCCATTTTAACCCATTCGAATTTCGGATCCAAACATTAGTTGGCTTTTAACCAGACTGGTGTAGGGTATTGTATAGTCGGCATGCCCGACTTTAACCTTTTTACTCGTTAAAATTGAGCTTGTTGCATGGACAAAATTGCTGAAGTAAAAACGCCTAATGTTACAAATAAAAAAGGGCGTTTTGTGAAACAGAAATAAACAAAATAAATTAAATAAGTTGAGTTGAGTAGATCTCATAGTTTTAGTGTATACTTATAAGATGTAAAAATGAAAATAAACATCCTTTTTTAAAAACTAAATTTTCACAAAATGTTGTCTAACTTACATGCCACTATACTTGTGGGTCCTTATAATGCGGCTATATCGTGGCTAAAATAAGTCAGCTTGTGTGTAGGGTTTGAAAGTGCACACAAGTATCCCGAATACTTTCAAACCCTACACACAAGCTGGCTTACCTTACCCAGGTTATGGCCGCATTATAAGACCCCAAAAGTCAATATACTTCGTAAGTACACACAAGTATAGTGGCTTGTAAGTTAGACAACATTTTTCAAAATATACGAGCATCCCATATCGTTAGCACACACAATGTGTAGTAGGGGCTTACACGTTTTCCTACAGGAATGGGTTTATAAAACTATAAAATTTGTTTTGAATATTTTCTTTTAATGACTTAAGTCCTTTTGCCAGAAGCTCACAGAATTTATTTGACATAAAATTTACTTATTTCGTGTTTATTTTTTATATAATACATATTGCAAAATAATAATGATTACCATCCTTTATTTAAAGGATTGTTAGCGGAAATAATATTGGTATTTCGTGCAAATAAAAATAGCCATTTTCAACAGTTAATAACATCCGTTATGGCTTAAAGCGTACAAAGCGTACCACGATGATGGTATTACATTCAGTATTATGGACAAAGTTGTCTACAAAACTATAATGAATATGACACACCAATGTGGCACCCATTTAAATGTTTGCAAAAAAAAAAAAAATTTCAAATCAAATAATATGAAATCAAATAAGAGGAGGCGTTAAACCCACAACCACCACCACCCCATTTATTGCCATTTTCCATATGAAACATATCATGGTGAAACTCTGTAAGAATCCAAAGAGTTGTTATGGCAAGTTAAGTAAATGAAATATCTTTAAGGTTTATATTTTTGAGCAAATATCCATGGGATAGTAAAGGGAAAGGTATTCCGTCTATTGTGTGATTGTATATAAATCTTATGTTTCCACATTGTCTGACAAATGTTGTCGGGGAAAAATGTCATTAATGGCATGACAAATGTTGTTTTGTAATACATTTAACTGACGGTGATTCTATTTTACAAACGACTGTCAACAAACTTTATAAACAGATTTAAATATTTGTTTAAATATTATATTATAAAAAATGTTAAATTCTTACAGTTGTTAACTTCTTTTTTTTTTTTAAAAATTTAAAATAAATCCAGTAAACAAAGGGATTAATTTTTTTTAAGATTTTATCGATTAATTTAAATTTCAAATAAACCATATTGTATTATTTTTAACGACTAGAGTATAAATCAAAGTAAATATATGACCATAAACTCCCTCAACAAATATTTAGATAAAATTTTATGAATGCTGGTAGGTTTTTGTTTAAGTTTTGAAATATATGGTAAATAAAAATTTTAAAACAGATGTAATTCATCGATATTTGATTTATGATCAAAGACTAGTATTTAGTGCTTCTATTTTGTTGCCAATTGTGTATGAGTTGACTTAATTGCATTTTTTTTAGTAAATTTTTAATAGAAGGACGTTTGGATATTTGGAATATTCAAAATTAACAAAAAAAAAAAATCAATAATAAATGAATATTAATTACACTATGCGACAGTCAAAATCGGGATGGGATGAAACCAACGGGAAATGTTATATCGGTCAAAAACAAGTTATACGTGTCCCGGCGTTTCGCTGGGTCACCCCTAGGAATCGAGATATATCTTTTTTTTGCCGGTAAAAATAAATGTTTGTTACCGCTACCATAAAAATCAATAACCTTTTGTTTATTATTTTTTTTTTTAATATTTTAGGCAAAAAATATTTTTTTCTTCATACATTTATTTTTACCGGCAAAACTGTTGAGTATATAGAAAAACGTTATATGAACATATTAAAGGAATTGTAATTTTTAATTTTTTTAAAATTGTTTGAGCAAAATCGGACTAGTGGTTCTCGAGTTATGTCAAAAAAATACCACCAAAGGTCAAATCGATATATCTCGATTCCTAGGGGTGACCCAGCGAAATGCCGGGACACATATAACTTATTTTTTACCGATATAACTTTCCCCGGTAGTTTGAACCCTTCCCGATCACTGACCCCTACCATTTGTCTCACAGTGTTATTATAATTTTTTCATTAAAAAATACAAAAATTTTTTTTTCGGACTTTCTATATTTTCATAAATTTAGTTAGAATATTGTTCTACCTCAAGTCGAAATTCTAATATCATATTGTCATATTAGATTTTATTTGTTCAGACAGTTCATATACAAAAGTACAAAATTCTCGTCCCGTTGAAATTTTGTGCCTTATATAATGTCACGGTTTGTGTATTGAAGTAGTGCTGGTAAATTTGGTTAATTTCAAATACTCGATACTACTCGATACTTTTAACGGTTTTTAAATTTGAAATTTTTTATATTTTTTAATAAAATTCTTTAAAAATGTTTACGTTAATTTAATATTTGAATTTATAAACATATTTTTAAACTTTTTTACCAACAATTCATTACATTTTTCATAGTATTTTAATATATACTTTTAATTATTTTACTTTTAATTTCTTTTTTTAGCAGAGTTGTAGTTTTTTGATAAATATTTTAGAGGAGTCACATTTTTGTGGTACATATTTTTGCGGAGCAACGTTTTTATATGTTTTTCCGTCCAAAATGCAACTCTGAAAATATTGAAAAATAGTTTTAAATATCGAGTACCCAAAAAAAGACAAATACCCACTACTCATATTTTTACCAGCACTATATTCAAGTCATTATTCTCTTAGTGCGACCAACTGAAGAGTTGGGGTTATGCCCACGAAACAATTGTATTGTCTATCATGAAAATGATCAATCTTTTTAAAACAACAAACAAAATCTAATATGAGAATATCATATTAGAATTTGGACTTGAGGTAGAACAATATTCTAACTAAATGTATAAATGAATATTGTTAAAATTTAAATGCTTATTTCTTGATTTTAATACATATTTTATATTTTGTAACACACGGGTTACAAAATAAATTTAAGTCATTCTATTCTCTCTAATTTAAACAACAAAAATTTTAAACTTGTATTTACCTTTCCCATGACTGCTCATACACATCCGTTTCCTATATTTATCCTCCCCTTGAAAAACTATATTTTTTTTTGTACTTGCCAAAAACAAAACCTTCAAACATATTCTTAACCACATATGATATTTTTGTTAGTTTCGAAGCGACCACAAAGAACTAAAAACTGAATTAAAAATAAAAGAAGAAAAAAATAATAATTTTTAACTATCATGCAAAAGATAATTCTCTTTCTACCGATTTTTGTTCTTTTTCCAATTTTTTTTTGCTAACAATTTCCTTGCAAGAAGTTTCAAAATCCGGCTTGAATTTCTTTTAAATGCAGCAACCACATAAAAAGAAAGAAACATAAAAATTGTACTGCACTAATTTTTCTTGCTTACTATGCAGCCACAAAAAGGAGTTTTTTTTTTGCTTTTTACCGGGGTTATAGGAAATAAGAACAGAAGAAAAGAAATTTGGTTGTTAGTGAACGATCTTGATGTACTCTATATTAGGTGTGGTAAGACATTCTTTTTATGTGCCAAAAAATGAGGAAATTAATATTCTTTACACTTCAGAATTATATATTTGCATTCATCTAAGAATTTCTTGATATTATTCCTTAGATCTAAAAGATTCTGAAAATATTTTTCAACCAAGGTGATACAAATAGTCAGGAACACACATGATCATACATTGACTTGTATATGATCACACATGGGCATACACAGTCATATATGTACGTCCATGTCTGACCATACATGATCTCACATATTTCCATATATCTTCGGATCCGAAATTTGCGGGAATATGACCGTACATATTCATATATGACCATATATGCTAATATATGATTCGCATATGCTCATATATGATCATATATGTGCATATACCTCCATAAACCCTCAAAATTCGGATCCAAAGGTATATGGAAATATACGAAATCATGTATAGTCATGCATTGAAGTATGCATGGACGTATATGACTATGTATGCCCATGCATGATCATATACGAGCCAATGTATGATCATGTATGTACATTAGAGCGTACCATCTTACAGGCAAAAAAACAAGTGCGCCGTACACCCTCCAATATGAAGTATTTTTGCAAGGAGGTTTCAAAAAAATTTTAAAATTTTTTTTCCCGAACGTAGGGTTCGCCATTTTACATTTTTCGTTATATCTTTGGTATTTACAGTCACAGGGTGTACGGCGAACTTTTTTTTGAGGTACGGTCTAATGTAGGTACATAGTGTATATTTCGATTTTCACATGGGGTGTTAATATCTTTTCTCTGATTAAATTTTCTGAATTCCAATTGCTTTTTTATGAATTACACGAAATTATAATGTTAGTACCTACAGCAATAGAAAAAAGCCTGTAAATATTTTAGTTGAAACTACTAAAAATTTGTTAAAAATTACCTAGCAGGAAAAACTGATGAAAATAGCAGATTATTTTTGCTAAATATTAGTAAGATAGGAACAAAAAAAAAAAAAAAAAAAACTGTTAAATATACAGAATTTTAGTTACGTTTGAGTTTAATTTTAGTTAAAAGAAAATAACAACTTAACCTGCTAAAAACAGAACAAATTTTGCGAAATATTAGTAAAATAAAAAATCACAAAAAATTAAAAGTTTCCAATTTTTTTAAATCAAATAAAAATCTAGCCTTCTGAAATCAGCAGCTTACTATTTTTTAGCAAATATTTCTATTGATTTTAGCCGGTTAGACTGCCGTTTACATTTAACTTAATTTGACAGTTTAATTAGCAAAGTTTTCTGCAGATTTTGCAATATAATTTTTCAAATAACTAGAACTTAACTTAAATACTACTAAAATTCTGTAAATTTGACAGTTTTGTTTTTGATAAAGTGTTATTTTACTATTATTTAGAAAAAAAATCTGCTTTTTTTTAGTAGTTTTAACTTAAATTTTTACAGTCTTTTTTACATTAATGTATCTAGGTTTATAAATGTTTTTCGATCCGGCAAAGGATCTCATAACGAGCCGAAGTTTTGGGAAAGCTCGAGAACCCAGTATAGGCAGAGCTTAAAAAAGAGAGTCCTCCTAGTAATCAAACACGTGACTAGATATTTTCCTAACAAATATCATGATGTCATTAAATTTTAAGAACAAAACCGTTCCGATACGTAAATAATTTATAGTTTTACTCGGGCTTTTTTTATTTGTTCGAAATATCTGAAATTTCAATGATTTGGGACAAATTTTCATCATAAACATTTCATCAAAATATTCTATCCGGTTATTCTTGAATGTCCAAGAAATAGAAAATGTTGTCACCATACATTACATCCCAGCAAAAATTATTACAAATCCAAGTATCTGAGATGGCAGGTATAGCTGACAGAGAATCAGTTCTGGAATTTTTTCCATAACATATTCAACTATTTTCACCGTGGCATCTACGTTAACTTCGAAGAAACAGAGTTTCCAACTAAAATGCCAGGAAAAATCGTTGAGCTCAGCCCGATGTGTAAATGGTACAGTGATCAGAAAATGGACCTTGGTGATGCAAAAATGGGGGAAAATTTTCATTTTATAGAATGACACATATGTCGAAAACTAATCGAGATAGAGGAAAACGGACAAAACATAATACTCCTTTGGAGTGTCCTTACATAATCTTAGACGATATGAAGAGACCCTATAATTTTAAGAAATTTTACGCTCAGTATAAATAAAAATAAAATTGTAGTTTTACTAATTTTTTTACTTAAATTTAGATTTGTTAAGTTTAACAAAAAATGTGTTAATATTAACAAATTTTATTTTAAGGCAAATCATAGGAATAAATTTTGTTAAAGTAAAAAAATTTTCTTTTTGAGCCAACAGACATATTATTTTTAGTGTATTTACAGGAAAAAATTGCAAAACATATTTGCTACCATGAGAGCAAACTACCAAAGAGAATTGTCTGCATGATATTAATAAATTTTAGCATGGAACTGTTCGACTGAAACGTTTCATTGAATTAATGGAATTTTCAATAAATTGTTATGAAAAATTTAATTTATTAAAAGCTGATTAATGAAATTTAAAAAAATGTTCATTTACTTTGCACAGAGAGAATTCCTTGGACGAGTTTTAATGAAATTTTTTCACTAAACTAATGAAGTGTTCTTCACAATAGTAATGAAAAATTTCTTAACCTCGATGAAAAAGCTTCATAGTTTTATTGAAAATATTTTTAATGAAACTTTTTCATTAGTCGTATTAAATTTTTAATAAATAATATGAAATTTTTCATTAACTTTTATGAAAAATTGCATTAATTTAATGAAAAGTTTCAATGGACGAATTCCAGTGACAATTCATAGATCCAATGCAAAAATTCATTGATATCATGCAGATAATTCTCTCAGTGTGTGAAGAAAACTTCATTAGTTTACTGAAAATTTTCATTAAACTCGTCCAGCAAAATTTCCTCTGTAGGGGGTGTTATTGAAAGTTGAAAAAAATTGTTGTGCAATAAATATTAGAAGTCAATGAATACTATGGAATCCCATTATTAACCCAATGGACTCATACCACTTTCAAAATAAGTTTTTCATATATTCTCAGTAAAAAGGAAAACTGTAAAGAACTTATACTGCATTAGCATAGGTTCTAATTTATATTCTACAACCAGTTCTTTTTGTATGTATTAAGTTTGATCTAAAAGCAATAGGTTTTTCTCCTCCAAATTTCAACAGGTTGTTTAAGAACCGGTTCTAGAAATAGCAATAGAACTGCTTCTGGGATGGTGAAACGTTACATTTTGACTTTTGGGAATCAGTTCTAGAACAAGTTACATGAAAACGGTGGTAAAAGCACCCGTTGTGGAATATATGGTATTCAGAGTACCCAGTTCCATAAAAATTTGCTGGGATAGTTTCAAATATTCTGATATTTTCAGAATGCTCGATGCTGTTTCAATTTTTAAAAATTAAAAATAAAATATACGACAAAATTCATGTTAGCAAAGCTTTAACATTACCTGCAGTAGGGTATACAAATCACAATCTAAACGGATAAGATTTGTATATGGTAGTTGGCTTATCTTGATAGTTTAGTTGTAAAAATAAAACAAATTATGTACGTTTTTGCAGTTTTCTTTTTCCCTAAACTACAAAGTTAAAGAAAATATACAAATTCACAACATAAAAATATTTTTTTACAAAAAACAAACAAGGATTAGGCGCTGACATTGTTGAAGTGGTTTTGAAGAAAACCAAAAAAAAAAAAAAAAAAAACAAAAGGAGTATTCCATTTTGGAATTTTATGCTCTGTTGGTGGTTAAGTTTTGCTTTAAAAAAGGAAAACTTTTGGCAAAGACAAAGCCAAGTTATTCTTATTTTGCTTTTGATACACAAAATTTAATCGAATTTTTTTTACAATTACTATATTAAGTAAACAAGAGGTAATAATTATCAATATAATTAAATTTTTTTGCTTTAAACGAAATGCTGAAATCTTCAGTTTAACAAAAATCTGTTATCGTGAATCAATTCCAGACTTTGGCATGTGGAGTATGTGTAAGCCACCTTCATTGTTATTACCATACGGTATGTTTATTTTATAGTACACAGAAAAAATTATTAACCTAATTATGTTATCAAATTAACGATGTGTCAAAAAAAAAAATCGTGTTTTAACATATATTTAATTAAATCAATTAATATTTTAATTTTGTTAAAAAATGTGACGTATGTAACTCTTTTGATCAAAATCATATTTTTTTCATTTAATTTTCAATTAATATTAAAATTGATATGATTACTATTTTCATCGAACTTGGCTTCAATTAATTGTATACAATTTTAAGTTCAAAATCAATTAAAATCTGTATTAGTATGATCACTTTCATAATTAAAACTCATTTTTAGTTTTTTTCTGTGTATTGTTTGGCAACAATTGCATTTACTATTGAAAGTGTTACCAGCATAAACCAGCAGCTGGTCAAGTGTCTGTTTTATTTCAAATAAAATATTAAAAAAAAGAAACACTTACATGCAAACAATGTAGTAAGAGATTAATACATAAAATATTATAAAAAAAAATTAAAAGGAAAATCAACTTCAAGTCCAGTAGTCAGTGATGCAAATCATAACAATTTCCTATACATACTCCCCCCTGCCTTTGGGCTTAATGCATATAACGTACTCTCATACAGATAAAGGAAAAGTTGGCAAGAGACGCTTTTTTGTTAATATCATAAAATAAAATAAAACTTAACATGGTATGGCAGTAGATGGTATATAACGGATAATACAGATGATGAGATGAGGTTACTGATGATGATAACAATAATAAAATTGCTTTTTGTCTGGTATTCATCATATAAAATATGGTTCATTGTCATGTGGTCGGTTTCTCCTCAAACACAAAAAAAAGTGAAGTCTAATGCCAACTGTTTGGATGTATCTATTTATATATTTTTCATTTATATTAGTGTTTACACTTGAAAATGCAATATAATTTATATATTCTACTATATGCATTAAAAAAAAAATTATCAAATAAACCAAATATAAATTAAATAAATATTATATTTACTAAATTCAACATACATAAATAGTTGGCTTGTATTTATATCAATAAATTAATGTGAATCTATACTGTTGGAAACCTATTTAAAGTAAATATTTTGTTCAGCGGACTTATTTTTATTAAATTAACACTTTAATCGGCAAAACCGTCATTGGCGTCCTTTTTTGAAAAGAAGAGATACTCAGGAAATTTTTTCTGTTAATTACTCGTAACGTGTTGTTTTCATAGAAAGGCTGTAGACAGGAGAGGAAGGGTGGTGAAATATTGGGTGTGTAACTTAAAAATGCGGCATTCACAACATATGGCGTATCTTTTACATATGGTTTGTATCTTTAATAACTTATATGGCATTTTGGAGGGTAAACAAATGTTATTGATTCTCACTTATTCATTGAACGAAATAGTGTAAACAACAAGGTTTTTTTTTGCTTAAAAATGTCTAATTTTGTGCCAACAAAGCATCATTTGCAGGAAGTTTTGATTTACTTCATCAATTTGGAAAAAAAGTACAGCTGATGCACATCGATTGCTCACCGAAGCTTATCCTGAATATGTTCCATCGATTTCAACGTGCGTGAAATGGTTTGTGCGGTTCAGAAGTTGTGATTTTGATAGGGAAGGCAAATGTCAGCCAAAACAAGTTTAAAGCATGTCCGAAATAGTGCTGGTAAAACTATGAGTAGTGGGTATCTTTTTTTGGGAACTCGAACTACTACTCGATATTTTCAGAGTTGCATTTTGGACGGAAAAAAGATATAAAAATATGGCTCCGATAAAATATTTACCACAAAAATGTGACTCCGCTTAAATATTTATCACAAAACTACAACTCTGCTAAAAGAAAAAATCTAAAGCAAAATATTTGAAAGTACATGTTAACCCCTTGTGGACCAAGATTCGAAAGCGTTGGAAACTTTGTATTTTTTTGACTAAATCTTAATTAATATGCCTTCTTAAAGTTATATACAAAGTTTAAAATTTGTCAAGGACCTGCAAGGATATTATTTATGACTGGTACCTTGGGTCAGGATGAATTAAAAGGCAAGAAAAAAAACATTGTTTTTTTTTTTGTACTTTTAATAAATTAGTATTAAAGCATTTGTTAATTAATTGAGTTCATGGTATTAAGAAAAACAATTTATTTATCATTATAACATAAGTATTTTTCATTAATCGAAATTAGTGCCACCATATCTTAACCAAACAGCTGAAATACATTTCGAGTTACCGTTATTTTGAGAAGACGGGGTCGCCAATTGTCGAAAAAAAGATCTTATTAGAAAAATTATAGTGTACTCTAACATACCTATGGCCCAAAGGTATACAACAACTTTTTTTTTAAGATTTTATGAGCTCGTAACTGTAATGGTACTTTTAAGTACCGTCGGTCGACAAGGGGTTAAAAAAACTATGAAAATCATAGTTGGTAAAAAACTTTTAAAAATATGTTTATAACCCATGTGAAAATCAAAATATATATGAACATACATGCTCAAACACTGACTAGTATATGATCATGCATATGCATACATGATCATATACGTCAATGCGTAGTTCAATGATGACCTCATATATTTCCATATATCTTCGGATCCGATATCTGAGGGTATATGGAGGTATATGTCTATATATGATCATATTTGAGCATACATGAATCATATGTGAGCATATATGATCATATATGAACATGTACGGTCATATACCCTCAAATTTCGGATCCAAAGATATATGGAAATATATGAGATAATGTATGGTCATACATTGAACTATGAATGGACGTATATGATCATGTATGCCCATGCATACGTAAACATTTTCGAAAAATTTTATTAAAAAATTTCAAATTTAAAAACCGTTAAAAGTATCGAGTAGTAGCGAGTATCCAAATTTAAAAATAGAGTATTGAAAAGTAACCGAATTTACTAGTCCGAAATGCTGCTTGAATGCCACAAAAAGAAGTAATTTTTGCATCGAATCATTACTGGCGATGAAAAATGGATCCTTTACGACATTTCGAAGCTCAAGAAATTGTATGTGAAGCCCAGCCAACCAGCCAAATCAATGCCAAAGCCGAATATCCATGGCGCCAAGGTAATCCCAGAAGGGTTCCATCTATGGTGAGATGCTGAAATCGGGCCATATGATCACAGGGGACTGTACCGAACACAACTGATTCATTTGAAGCTAGCATTGCCCGAAAAATGGACGGAATATGCGACCACACATGAAGCCGTAGTATTTCATCATGAGTACGCTCGGCCACATGTTGCAAGACCGGTTAAAAACTAGTTGGAAAATAGTGCTTGGGAAGTTTTGCAGCACCCGCCTTATAGTACAGACCTTGTCTAGTGCGAATACCATTTGTTTCGGTCGATGCATAAAGCTGGACTGGAATACGATTCACTACAGAACAGAGTATCTGAAGTTGACTTAATTCGTTCTTGGCCTCGAAAATTGAGCTGTTCTTTGGCGCGAAATCGATATGTTGTCAGAGAGATGGGAAGGTCATAGCTAACGATGTCGAATACTTTGAATAAAATTCACTCTATATATTGAATATTTTTTGCTGTAAGGATAACTCCAAACGACGTAGTCCTAATTTTAAAAGGGGTAGGCGGATTTTTAAGAAATTTTTTAAAAGTAATATACTGAGAGTGTCAATAGAAACTGTACACTAGGCTGCTGCAAAAATTAAATTGCGAGTTATTGACCGGGTTACCCCCCGGAAATATTTTTTTGGCTGCAAAATTGCGTCTCCCAAAAAATTGGGATAATAGGATTTCGGGAAGACGTGCCGCATCTTCTCTGAAGTTTGAAAAACTGATTACAAGGGGAAAATATAAGTTTTTGTTAATATAGGGATGGTATGTATAGTTGATCTTTTAATTGATAAATTAATATTTATTATTAGATTTGAGATCATACAAGTACGATAAACCACAGAGAATAAAATACCATCATTAAGATGCGTCTGTAGCGTGACCCAAAAATACGCATTCTGCCCTGCTGGCATTATCGAATTTTTTCAATTTTTATTCTCATAAAAAAATTTCGATATTATTAAATGAAATTTGAATCAAAAAGTGTAAAAAATTGGTTAAAAAATAGGCAAGTTATTAGAATTTCTCGCGGCAGCTGATGTGTCGTAGACCACTTAATAAGGAAATTCGAGCCCAATGCTGAAATTTATTGAAATAATCTACTAAGAAAACATTTTTATATTCTTTTAATTCGAAAATATCCAGATAAGAAGTATCTTTCATCTTGTGTTTTACTAGTTTGGTTAAAATTATTGCAAAAAAGGTCAGAACTTTTAAACACTGTTTTCAAATCTTCAATTTTAAATTTCCAAACATTTTTTAAAGAAATTAAAACAAATTAACTATTGAACTATAAGGTCTTATAAGGAGTATATTAGGGATTAAAGCCTTAAAAAATTGTATGAATTCCTTTTTCCATTTGGCTAGCGCAGCGATGTTATTTCAGTGGATTTCGCGATTAACTGCGATTTTTGTCACTTATTTAGCTTTTAGGCAAGGGATTTTTGAAGTCATTAACGAAAATTGGTTAAAAATTCAATAATTTGTAAAGTGAAAGGGGCAAAAATGATAACTAAAGTATATTATTTTTAAAATTCTTGTCATTTATTTAACCTTTTTTTTAATTTTTAATTCCAAAATTTACTTGAGCTTAAGGTTTGTTTTTTATATATAAAAAGTTTTTAATTTTCGATATTTCGCTACTCCATTGTGTAGCATCTTCAAGAAAAAAAATTTTTTTAAGGATAAAAAAGATGCTACACAATGGAGTAGCGAAATATCGAAAATAAAAAACTTTTTATGTATAAAAAACAAACTTTAAGCTCAAGAAAATTCTGGAGTTAAAAATGTATATTATTTTTACTATCAATTAGTATAAAAATAGTAAAGTGAAATTTAAAACCATTTACAAATTTTTCTACAAACATTTTTTTCTAAATGTACATATAATAAGGTTTCGGCGGCTTCATTTTCCAATTCATTATAATTTTTATTAAATTGCTTTACGGGCTTCCATATACTGTAGTAGGAAAATATTGATCTTCATTGTTATTACAAACATTAACGAATTGGATAGAACAGGTTCAAAACCCCACGACATGAACTGTCTCAATAAACTGAGCAGATTCAAAAAAAAAAATTTCGCAAATTTTTACTGGTTGATCGGACTTGTATAAACTTTTTCACATATGTCACCTATACAAGTCAAAATTCCAAAGATGGACATAATTTCTTTACCAGCAGCCAATTTAGGGTGGAGGGTTTTATCAATATACAGTTTAAAATATGGTCAATATTTCACTTTTTGTGTAAGTTTTATGTTCTTTAAATATTTTGATGTATTTCCATAATATATGGCAGCCTGTAAAGATATTTGAGAAAAACGTACCACCGAATTTTTTAAGTTATTATATTTTTTAGTTACAAATTCTCAAATCATGTTTTCTAAAAAAGGCGCGCAAAACAAAATTTTTTTTTACCTTTTTATCTAATTATGTGTGAGGTAGGTTCAGCCAACATCTTCCGACGAGAAATCCCATATACTTTGCATTTAACTTCGGTTCAAGCACTCGGTGACTAATTTTGTGTTCATTATTAATGTATTCTAGTAAGGTTTAATATTTTTCTTAATATTTATTTTGCCTCATTAGAGGATTAAGTTCAAATTACATAAATGATTGATTTATGAATTTTATTAAAGATTTTAATGTGTTAAAGCGTACATTTAGCATGTTTTAATAAACATTTACGTGAATAAAGATAATTTCCATTTATTGTGTTACATAAATGTATATTTGAAATATTTGTTTTTATCTACCTTCATTTATATTGTTTCCATGTGGTGCATGTAATATTTGTAATAAAAACCACATACAATGAAAATTATGCAACATGCCAACACCACATTTAAGTACAAAACCAGGAGTTAGCACATCCAGTGAGTGGTCATACATACATATAATGCAATTAGAAATGTTTTACTTCCGTTAGATGTTAAACCAGATGGCGTTGCAAAAACATTAAGTTTTATGATAATTATACATGGACATTGTATATTTACTTAATTTATACTAACGAAGGTATTAAAAATTTAAAGTAATTAGAAATGAGTTAGAAAATTTCAAAACAATCTAAAGATGTACGACAAAATTTACGAAAGTAAGCAAGTTTTATGAAACTATTGCATTAATTTTGTTTTAGATACAAATAAACTTCAAAAAAAAAAAAAAAAAAAAAAAAACTTCAAAAAGCACTTAGTTTTTAAGAAACCACATTGAACTATATATTCTGGTACTTGAGTTTCATTTTGTGTTTCTTTTTTATTACGCATCTTAAGCAACAAATATTGCATTTTATAACCAATATCATTGCATAGTTATTTTTACTTTATTTTTGCATAAATATCGCTTGCAGCAAGTGAGTGATGTTCAATGTTTTTATATTTCTGCATTCTTTTTACGATAAATTGCGAATACATAAAATTGAAACGCATAACATAATAGTCTACTTTACCCTACTGAATTACAATATTCAATCGTAAACTTTGTTTTTATAGGTCAAAATAACATAAGAAAGGCATCACTGTTGTGCATATAAATTACTAAAACACCAACAAAATTGTAACAACCAGCAACAGCATCATCAGCAGCAGCTATATACAAGTATAACAAAAGTTTTAAATTCTGATAAAGAAGCAGTTGCAGAAACCCAGTCAGTAAACTACAAATGGGAAAGCAATGGCAAGGCACTTTATCAGTTAAAAGATGTACTGGCAAAAAGCGATTTCCCATTCCCAAATTAATTTTTTCATTAGACAAAAGGATCGGCTGTTCAAAAATCGCCCGCAAAAGCGATGGGGAAACAAAATTTTCAATGTTGGCAAAACGATGCCAACAATGGCCTGAAAATAGGTTTTCCCAAATAAGATTTAAAAAAAAGTTGATATTTATTTTTGTGCTCTGCCTTGATTTGAACTCAGGCCGTTAGATTGCCAGACGAGACCTCTACCCACTGATCTAACAATATAACAATTGGTGGCGAAAAACTTAAGTGAATGATAAAGGCTGGATAACTAATGGTTGAGCAAAAATACTAGTATGTACTGGCAAAAAGTTTGTTCAAACAACCATGCCAACGTTGGGAAAACAAAAAAAGTTTGGTCTTAGGAAAGGTTTTCCACAAAAATTAAAAAAATAAACAATTTTATTAAACAAAAAAAAATTTTTAAATTAAAAATATCAAAAAATTGTTTGCTTTTAACCGGATTTGAACTCGGAACCTTCCGACTACAAAGCTTTTTTAACAAAGCGCAATAATTTTTATAAAATCATTGCTCTACCAGCTCACTGATTTTGTACAATTGGCAATTTCTGAATTTATTTGAATTTTTTTTTTAAACCAACAAAGTTTTTGTAAATTTAATATTGGCACAACGTTTTTCGTAAACGCTGGTAAAACGTCCCAAATGAATGTTCTGCCAGCCATGTATTTTTAACATCACGGTTTCTCAGTGGTGTGCCAGTGTTTGATTTTTTGTACACTCATAGAAATAAATCTGTAAATATTGCAGAAAAAACAACTAAAAATTATTTATTTTTTTTAATTTAATTTTTATTTAAATATAATCATAATACTTATGCTAATTTCAATAGTTTTTTCTGCAACATAATTTTTAACTAATTTTTAGTAGTTTTAACCAAACTTTTTACAGACTTTTTTCTATTAGTGTATCACTGACTATTTTTTAACTGGGAACTTTATGCACAAAACTAAAAACGCATCACAAAATTTAAAATGTAAGTAAGTAGATGGAAATAGTTGAAGTGAAGATGCCAAAATATTTTATATAAAGGAGCAAGGGTTAAAAATTTGTTTGGTTAAAATCGATTATAATATAATCTACTTCATTATCAAGCCGAACTTTCCGATTTATATAAAATTTGGATATCTGATAAGGAAAAGAAGTGTAAGAGCAACTTGCTTCCTTTTTTCTACCATCTTGAGGAATAAGAAGCTGAAATAGGGGAAGAAAATAAGAAATTGTTTATACTTTTTGTTCCGAAGATTATCAAAACCTTACGAATTTCGAAATAACGAGTAAAAAGGTTAAAGTCGGGCATGCCGACTATACAATACCCTACACCAGTCTGGTTAAAAGCCAACTAATGTTTGGATCCGAAATTCGAATGGGTTAAAATGGGGCTTGTGTAAAAATTTTCTATAATGTGAGTCAGCGCACCAAATTTCATTAAAATATCTTAATATTTGCGACCTGCAGTTTGTAACCAAGCCAATTTTGGGGGGACCCTTATATGGGCACTAGGTCTAAACATGGACCGCTGTTCACCAAAATCAATAGACTGCGTTATTGGGCCAATATAGGTCTGTCGGTCCTTGGGCCGACATAAGTCGGTGTACCAAGTTTCACCAAAATATCTTAATATTTGCGATCTGTAGAGTGCGCACAAGAATGCATGGACAGACAGACGGACGGACGGACGGACAGACGGACATCGTTAAATCGAAATAAAAAAAAATTATGAGGCGATCGGTATACTATAAGGTGGGTCTAGGACCAATACTTTTTGGTGTTACAAACATCAGCACAAACTTATAATACCCTGACCACATAGTGGTGTAGGGTATAAAAACTACAATATCCCTGTCGGAAAAGAACCGGATACGTCACATGATCGATCCTCGGGAACATAAAAGTACCAGTCGCAGGACTTAAGTAAAAAACCTGTCACAGTGCTGACGCAAGTGAACTTGTCGCAAGACTAACCCAAAATAACTTTTACATAGCTGACACAAAAGAAGCTGTTATAGAACAAACGCAAAGCTATCATGGACAGGTACTACTTTGAGACCAGTCCTCTTTTAACCAGTTAAGGGACAGGTTATCGGGTAGGTACTTCCAGATCCGTTATATTTTCGCTAGCCTTGGAAGAGTTCCTTTCAGGCCGATTCTGATTTTACCGATCACGGGACAAGTCACAAGATAGGAATTTGAAGACCAGTCCTGTTTCTACCAGTCACGAGACAGTTGCCTGTCTTACAACTAACCCACGTTTTCCACAGGGAAATCCCTACATTTCAGTTCGGGAAAAATTACCAAAATCGAATATAGCAAGAATATTAAAAGAATGTGGTGTTGACCTTCCTGTGGGAACTAGAAAAATAGACCAGTTTCAACCATATTCAATATGATTCACTGACTAATACGACCTATCCTTAAAATTGCTACATGTAGTGATAGCGAATGCAGGTCTAAGCTTTACCTTGTTTAGGGGCTAAAAAAACGGTGCCAAAAATTGGCAGACTCAAAAAAAAGTCTGTAAGAAATGTTGCTGTGTCAGCAAATTTTTAGTCAGGAGCGTGCTTGCAAAAAAGTAATGTTGGTAATTTCAGCCAAAGGTTTGCTGAAAATCAGCGAGCTGATTTTTACCAAAAAAAAAATAGTAATCTCAGCAAAAGTTTTGCTAACTCTTATTCGATGGCGGATGAAAAAAATCCTTGCTAAAATCACTTAAATTTTTCCTGAATATTAGTAGACTGAAAAAAACTCATAAATTTTTAGAGAAATTTTACTTTAGTTAATTTATTTGGTAAAAATTTAAATATAGAAATTGTGTAGAGTTGTTTTTTTTTAAATTATCATTTCCATTGTCTGTACTACAGCCAGACCAGCTGCGACATATACATCTTGTCTATCTGGTTGTTGTCCATGCTATAAATGCACAATTTTTGTAGCAAAATAAATTAGTAAAACATTAGTTCAAAATTAGTTTAGTGCTAAAAAAATTTAACTAAAACTTTTGCTGGAAACGGCATCTGAGCAAAAACTTGCTTAAAATTAGTACACTTGATATACAAGACGTTTTACTAATTTTTCTACTAACTAATTTTTTTGAGTGTAGTGTAAAGTTAATAACTAGGGAGGATTTTGATTATTTATTTATAATTTTGACATTTTGTTATTGTAATCGAATTCCTACCAAGTAACGATATGCAATAGTGTAGGGTGCATATAAAAGATGCAACCTTTAAATAATACATAATTCAGAAAAATGTACTATTGCTTCATTCAATTGAACATTATCCCGAGTAAAACGAAATTAATTCAAAAACATCAAATTGGGTCTAAATAATGATGAAAGGAACCTGTGAAAAATTAATTTGGTCTAGAACAGATTCAGATTATAACATAAAATTTGAACAGATTTTTTTAAAAATTCAAATTTTCTATCTGGGTGCACCGCGAGTAAATATGGTCCGATTTGAGCCAAATTTTTAACTAGATTTGCAACAAAAATTTTTTTTATGCAACTCGCTGTCACCGTAATGTACTATAATTAATAAAATTGTATTTAATTGCATAAAAATAAAATCAAATTGATACAGATATATCTGGCCATTATTCAGATAATATTCTTTCTAATTGTATTTGGTCTAATAGGACACAATTAATCGTAAAATCCAAATGGATATTTTTGGTTTTATTCTGTTTTACTTGCGATACTAAAAGTACAAAACAAAATTCTATGCTATGGTTTCTATTTAGTTTTCCATATAAACTACCAATGAAAATACAAAGCCCGGGAGGATAGTAGGATGACCTCAACTTGAAATAAAACAAACAACAGCTGCTTAGTGGCAACACAGATACCATACTATACGATAGTTAGCACTATTTGGCTATAAAAATAATGTAAAACAGCTTTATTCAATAAATTGTAAAACACGTTTATTAAAAAAGATTTGAATTTTTTTTATTTTTTTTTTTGTTGTGGCGTTTTATTTTATATTCACAGCACCAAAGTGCATTCATTGATTTGTAAAAAGTATCTTTAACATAAATGGTGAATTTTTGTTTTTTTTTATTAAGGAGTATTGTATATATTGCTACGCTACATGACCACTAGTGGGAGGTGTGAATTTTTAATTTTGGTAGTTTTCAGTAACATCTGATAAGTTTGTTTCTCCTCTGTCTAACTGTCTGCCGGCTTGTCTTTCCATTTCTTCTGAGATGCTGTTTATCGTTATTTAGGGAGTGCTGGAAATTTTATTCTGGAAAATGTGTTGCCTTTATTTAATTTATATTTATTTAATTCCACTAACCATTTTGTATATCTATAAAAGTTTTTCTTTATCTTCTTGTTTGGCGGGGTGTTATTTTAGAATTTTCGAAACTTTAACAAGTCTTTAGAATAAATAGCACGATACTAATTTCGCCTTAAGTATTATAATTGAACTTTTATGTTTATGAGAAACTTTTGGTTCTATCACTACTATTACAGTTAATTTAAGTTCATTGTTTATTTTAATTTTAAACATAAATAAATGCATAAATGTTATATATAAATATCTATTTGTTTATTTGGAATTAATTTATGGAGTATTTTGTGGGTCATAAAAATACAGCTATTTTAGATTTTGTTTTTTAGCACGTAAAAGCTATCATGGAGTATTTCACTACCATAGACCTATTTACCTTTGATACAACCAAGATCAACTTCAAAAATTATTTTTCTGATTAGAAACAACGCCATATTTTGAATTTCAAATAAACTCTTGCCACCATCTGTCGGGAAATAGCAGAGACAAGAAAATATTACATTACCAGTAAACAAAGTTGATCATTAATGACTCAGAAATGAGCTCCAAAAACATAAACATTTTTCCACTTTTTCCTATGAAAGTGGTCCGTCCAAAAGAGCCCCCTGTGTACTCAGAAATGACTCAGAAAAAAGAATGTATAAAATTGAAATTTTCTTCATAAATTTAAATAATTTTGGAATCTTCTTTGAGTCCGAAAAATGAACCCTCGTTTTGAGACAGCTTTTTAGATTGTAGAGACAACTTTTTGGATTGTTTTCTGAGGGTTCATATTTTCTACCAAAAAAAGATGATTTTCAAAAAAACAATAATCATTTCTATGAGTCATTTAAAAATCTTATTTATGAGCGCTCCGAAATTGCTGGCTGGGATTCTAGCATAAAAAAATTTTTTTGTTATAGACAAGGAAAATTTAAAATGGCATAGAAAAAATTGAAATTGGCACGCAAAATGGCACGAAAAAACAGTAAAATTGGTAAATATTCCCAAAATTTTGAAATTTTTATTTTACTATTATTTAGCAAGATTGAGATTTCGGCAGAATCATTTTTAACTAATTTTTAGTTACTTTTTTCTACTACTTTTACAGATTTATTTCTATGAGTGTATGAGTGTGTTTAGAAATTAACATGGCATCAAAATGAATGAATTTACCCACCATTATTGTTATTGTATTCAATTAAAATCCTTAATGATCCCATGATGATATCTTAATTTGAGATCTTGTAAAACTTTGTTAATGATTCTTGTATTTGATACATCATTATCATGCAATTTATTCGATTTTGAGATAATTAAACCCGTATATTCGAACTAAATTTGATATTATATACTCGTACATACATTTAAAACTACAAATAGCTGTTGTTAAAAAAAAAACACTAAAAATTAAACATTTTATACAAAAACATATGTTATAACTGAAATGAAAAGTAATTAAGATGAAAATCTTTTCTTCTTTTTTTAAAGAAGCTCTATAAAAATTGGTAGTCTATGAAAAACTACAAAGAAAAGTAGAAATGACTGAAGTGAATAATGTAAATAAATTTAATGATCATGTCAGAACACTTTGAAGTGTTTAAAATTTTCATTCTAGATAAAAATAAGAAAATTGTAAATAGAAATAATTTTATAAATTTAATTTAGAGCTCGTATTTTTAACACATGTTTGTTTTGGTTTCTTTTTTTCGAAAATTAGGTTTATTGAAAAGGAAATAAAGTAAATGACAATGCAATTTCCGCTTTTATTTTAAAATTAAGAAAATTTAAATAAATGTTTGTTTTCTAGACTCAAAATAATACGCCTGTAATTTTACAGAACTATTTATAAATTTGGCTTGAAATAATTTTTATTGGAACTAACAACATTTTGTGTTAAAAACTAGTATAACTATTAATATATTAGCATTAGTTTGCTAAATGAACAGAAATTATTTGTAGTTTGTAATTTTTAACACAAAATGTTGTTAGTTTCAACAAAAATCATTTCAAGCCAAAATTAGAAATTTTCTGTTAAATTGCAGACGTATTATTTTGAGTGTAACCGTGTAAAAAAAAAAAACAAGGAAATAAATACCTATTGCAAACAAAATTCCTAAAATTCCAATTGACAGCAAATATTTCCAAAATGAATACGCATATTGTACTTAAAATATCAAAATTGAATTGGAAAAGTAGACTTATATTTAATGTATGAGGAAATTGTCATTTCCTCAATTATTGTGATACACTTCAGTCAGCAACGGTGAAAAGATCCTGGATAGTAGCAGCAGTAAAAGTAATAGAGTTTAGTGTGATGTTGTGCTATTAGGGAAATAAAACTCACATCAGAAAAGACTTTATATGGAAATGCTGCGTAATAATCTAACTCCCATCAAGTTCGCTTACAACTTATCATCATACAATTTGTATTGAACTCGGTTTTATACACATGGATTTTGTTTTCGTTTTTTGCTTCAACTAAACAGCTGTTTTTTGTTTATGTTTTGAATCTAAAAAAAAACCGGTAAATTGGTGGTGTTTTTTTTTTTTTTGTTAAAAATCTGTTGCTATTTTAACTCACCAAGTGAGTTCATTTGCCTTTCTTTTTTTTCATTCAATTTCCTTATCAAATTTATATTCGCTTCGTTTCACTTTAGCACAGTATTGCTAACAAACATTTCTTAAGTATTTTGTCGTGCAAATGCATTCATCATCACATTTGGAGCATATTGCTATGGCAAATTTATGACTTGTGCGATATAATACCATATATGAATAAAGTATCTTAGCAGGGCTATAAAGGATTTAATTCAGTAGGAATTTGTAGAACAGGCAAGAATGCAATGTGATTTTGATATCAGATTGGTATACAAAACTGTGTGCAAACTTTGAACTGCCTAATATTAAGAAAGTAGTCTACCATAAACGCCATTTTTAAATTTAAAACTCTTTGGCAGATTTTTATTTAAAGGAGCTAAAAGCAATTTCAGTCCAACGTATTAAGTGAATTCAATCACATATTTAATAGAATTTAACATCCATATTGAATTCAATACCCTGAAAATGTGATGCCTGATTTGTTTTCAGTGATTTGGATTACAATTTTAGATCTACCGTTTTAAAATTTCAATTGATTTGGAGACTTAAACAACTATTCAATATTTTTTTAGAAACGAATTCATCCGCCATAAATTCTTATATCAAACTCATATTTAAGAAATCAACAAGTTCTTGTAACCAATTACAGTGCCACCTGGCTTAACGCAACACTCGATGTACTACGCTACTCCTCTATTATGACAACTCGTTACCATTTTCAAAAATATAATTCAGTTATCGAAACTTTTCACCCAAAATTTTCAGTTTGTTTTTTTAATTTATGTTTTTGTTTAAATTGTAGTGCAGAAAAAAATTTTACTTAAAAAAATAGTCATAAATTTTCCTACTTTTTTTAATTAAGATGGTGTTGCCAGATCACGTTTTGTCTCAGACGAAAGGAAATACAATAACAAAATATATGCAATACGAAACGAAATTACAGCGGTCATTTATTCGTCCCACAAAATGAACATCTTCTACAAACACCATCTAAATAAATTTGTTGCTAAAGTTAAAAATACTAATTTGTATTTCGCTATACATTAGAATATGTACTAGTATTATTTTTATTATTTCAATTAAATTTGATTTCTTAACCATTTTTAGTAAAATCAATGAATTTATTTTAACAATACATGATTTTACACTGTATGATCAAATTTGTTTTTCAATTAAACACTCAATTTGACTTGAAATTACTCCTAAACACTGAAAAACAAATTTAATTTCACTTGAAAACAAGACCACTAACATCTCATTAAATTCAATTTATATTTTCTTCTGTTTTTTACTTGTAATAAAAAAGTTTTATTGATTTAAGCAAGAATATTTTTCATTTGCAATCGACTATTAGCAAAACTTTTACTGAGATAAACTATTTTTTTGTTGCCAAAAATTAACTCGCTGATTTTCAGCAGCTTGTATTTAAGTTCTGTTAGTTTCAAATCGAAAAACATTTTTTTGTAAAAGAAAACTAGTTTGCAAATGCAGTAAAAAACAAACAAGATAAGGCAAATAAATACAAATAATTTGTTTTAGTAAAAACAATTGAACAAAATATTAATTTTTCCAAATTAACAATTAAAATTACTTTGATCAATTGACACATAAACTAACCACTGACGAGTCTTTGGGTGAGACGAAACGGCGGCAGTTGGGTGATTCCCTTGTGTCTGATAAATTTTTCAATAAAAATGTTTTCTTCCTCTTCTTCCTGCAAACTAAATTTAGAACAATTGTTTAGTAACTAATTCTAATATTAACTATGGTTTTCCTATGAGACGGTTATAAAAACTTAACTACCCCATGTGAACTTCGAAATATACATATATGAACATACATGATCATACATTGACTAGTATATGAACATGCATAGTCATACATGATCATATACGTCAGCGCATAGGTCAATGTATGACCATACATGATCTCATACATTTCCATATATCTTCGGATCAGAAATTTGAGGGTATATGGATATATATGGCCATATATGATCATACATGCTCACATATGATTCATATATGATTCATATATGCTCATATATGATCATATATGAACATGTACGGCCATATACCCTCAAATTTCGGATCCGTCGATATATGGAAATATATGAGATCATGTATGGTCCTACATTGACCTATGCATTGACGTATATGATCGTGTATGACTATGCATGTTCATATACTAGTCAATGTATGATCATGTATGTTCATATATATTTCGATTTTCACATGGGTAAAATAAATTTTATATTTATTTGATCGAAAAAAACAAAGTCAGAAATAACTTATATTTTTGTCAAAAAAAATAAAAGCAAAAAATTTAAAAATCAAAGCGTTTTTTAAAAGACTTGTCCACAAGGATCATTATGATATACTTGAGTCAGTTCTCCGACATTTACTTCTATATGATTTTATTCCTAAAAATTAAAAAATAACTGTTATTTTCAGTGAAAGAATGAAATATTTTCCAACTCTGTTTAGCACATATTTGTATATATGCGCTCGTGTTTAGTACACTTGTTTAAAATGGCATAAATATTGAATGAGTTGAAGTGGTGTTTGCGGTTATATACCCCTTACCACCAGGCTATCATCGAGTCTTGTGGTTTTCCATAGAAGTAATTGTGGGCGTTTTTGGGGGAAAACATATAAGGTGAAGTGTGAAATAAACTAAAGAGGAAGATTCTAAAGAATTTAAAATATTCCTATAAAAACTTGTGATTTCTAAACTAGAATGTAAATTACTGCACTACATAGTTTAAAGGTGCGATTACCTAAAGCAACTAAACTCAATCATTTTAGTTTGAAAAATTTCAAAATACATTTACTGCCATTGTATGGTTTTTGAACGTATTACGGCAATAAACTCTATCAATATTTATTTTTTTTCAATTATTCTAAATAAATTGTTATTACCTACTTTATTATAACCTATTAACTATAATCATAAATACATAAATTCCTAACCCCCATTATTAAATATTTCAGAAATTTTTTTTTTTTAAATTATCTACAATTTTATTAGCCTTGTCTTTATTTTTTAAGTACTACTTGTAGATGCAAAAACTCTATAATCTTCATTAGACTAAATTATCGCTTTTCAACAACAAACGACTCGGCATTTAGTTATTTATTTGAATATTTCTTTAAGTTTTAAATTACCATAAATATGCAAATATTCATAAATTGTTATGTCTGCTATAGGGTGACCATTTTTCGGGATAGACATTTTGAAATGACACAGTGTATTTTTTTAGGATTTTTTTTTCAAAAGAAAATTAAATTTTTACCCAAATAATTTTCTAAAATATGTCTAAGGTTCAGAAAACTATATTTAGACTCTTAATCTTCGGACGATTGAACAAAAAATACTGGGAAATTTTATTTTTTGTAGTATCGCGCTTTTCGATAAATATTTCACGAAAATATATTTTCAACTTCTATGAAGACATTAATAGGACACATATGCCCTACTGGGCATTAACAGTTAACAATAGTGACTGTATGCTAAATATGAGATAAAATTCTTAAAATAACTTGAGCTGCAAATCGAGTTTTGACTTTAGCCCCAAAATATGTTTTAAACATTTTTTTTTGAATTTTAAAGGAATAGAAAAATTTAGAGTCCAGATTTCAAATCAGAAATTGCTAAACCAAAATTTGGATGCCATTTGTTTAATAACAATGGAAAAAATTTGTGGCAAATCAAAATCATATTTGTGGTCACCCTTTTCCGCTCCGAGATCATACTGATCCATGTGGTTTCAAAAATATATACAATAAACTAAAAATGTTCGATAAAAAATTAAGGAACTTAATTACAAAATTAATAGCTTTTGTTGAGTTTTTATCGGGATAATAAAATATACCTACAAATATTCATGCTTAAAGCTTCTTTCACAATGGTAGAGTGACTCTACTCTGCAGCACAGATTAAAATGTTAACTGTTCGAAATGCAGAGTAGAGTTACTTCAAAACTTATTTGACATTTTAGTACTTACTTAATATTTTCGCCACTTTTTTGCCAGAATTATTACCGTTTTTAATTTAAATATTTATTTTATTTTAAATCATACCGAAAACACCACAATTTTATATTTATTTAATATATTTTGTTATTATTTTTTTTTAATTTGTTGACACTTTGATATGTGAACAAATTAGAGATGTATTTTTTTTGGGTATATTTGTCATGTTAAACAGTTAACAGACCAATGTTAGCTCCAGAGTGTAGCAAATCTGTACTCCAGAGTCAAACAAGTTTTACTCTGGAGTGGAATAACAAGAGATAGCACAATACAAAAATGTGTTAGTATGAAAGAGAAAAAAACAAAATTTGCTACAGATTGGAGTACTCCGTCATTATAAACGCACCATAAAAGTTTTAAGTCATAATTATTTATTCGTATGGTCACCCTAATTTGTGCTAGTAGACAATACATACGTATTAAATAAATACACATAAATATGTCTAAATTGCATCAAAATTCAAAATCAATTTGAGATGTATGTGAATTTTATTTTGTGTCAACAAATTGTCTTTCTCAGTAATTTAAAGCTTTTTATGGTCTTGTAAAAATTTGTCGTCATTATTGTTGTTGTTATTGGAATAACTGATATTTGAATACTTAAGTATTTTGTGTTTAATCAATTCAATGGAGTTTTGAAAAAACATTTAAAAATTTATTATTAAAATTATACAAATATCTGAATTGTTTATATAACAATAAATACAAATGAGTAGTTTCTATTTATTTTGACATTTATTCATATAAATATTTATTTAAGAAATTAGTTTAAAAGCATTTAAGAAGGAAAATTAAAAAAAAAAATAAATCTATGAATTTGCAATTATTTAACCCTCTAACCGGCAAGCCTGCTAGCGAGGTGTATAAAATTGACCACAATTGCGTAAAAATTAAATTTTTAATATTTGTCGTTAACAAAAAAAAAAAAAAATATTTTCTGAAAAAGTGTAGAAAATCATTGTGTTTATGTAACTACATACCTGGTAATGGTAACTTGTTACTTTTATTATTACATTTCTTATTACCTTTATATGGCGATGTCGCGAAAAATAATGAGTTACACACCAGCATACGAAAAATCAAAAAATATGTCGTTACCTATGTGCTTACCAGTATTGACTAAGTCACAAGGCACAAGTCAGCTTACTCGCCAACATACAAAAAATCAAAAAATGTGTGGTTACATATATCATTACCAGTGTTGAGAAAATATTGAGTCTAAAAACGGATTTCAAAAAATTTACAAAAAAATCTAGAACATTATTTTATTTTTGAAATAATGATAAAAATAAGTCATTATTGGTAATACATTATTTTTTATTTTGAAATAATGAAAAAAGTAAGTATTTATTAGTAACGCATTATTATACATTTTAAAATAATGCAGAAAGTAAGTCGGTGTCATTACTGGTAGTCCTTAAAATAATGATATGTCATTAAAGCCCAACAAAATATTGGTAATGACACCTCATTACTATCTGCGTTACCAAAAATGATATGTCATTACCTTTTGCATTATTTTATAATATAAAATAATGACTTCCTAATAACGGCCTATTGTATTCATTGTTTCTAAATATAAAATAATGACTTACTCGTAATAGTTTAAATAAGTACTTTTTACACAGTTAAATTTTATACAATTTTATTTATTACACTATGCGACAGTCAAAATCGGGATGGGATGAAACCAACGGGAAATGTTATATCGGTCAAAAACAAGTTATACGTGTCCCGGCGTTTCGCTGGGTCACCCCTAGGAATCGAGATATATCTTTTTTTTTTGACATAACTCGAGAACCACTAGTCCGATTTTGCTCAAACAATTAAAAAAAAAATAAAAATTACAATTCCTTTAATCTGTTCATATAACGTTTTTCTATATACTCGACAGTTTTGCCGGTAAAAATAAATGTATGAAGAAAAAAATATTTTTTGCCTAAAATATTAAAAAAAAGTAATAAACAAAAGGTTATTGATTTTTATGGTAGCGGTAACAAACATTTATTTTTACCGGCAAAACTGTTGAGTATATAGAAAAACGTTATATGAACAGATTAAAGGAATTGTAATTTTTAATTTTTTTAAAATTGTTTGAGCAAAATCGGACTAGTGGTTCTCGAGTTATGTCAAAAAAAGACCACCAAAGGTCAAATCGATATATCTCGATTCCTAGGGTTGACCCAGCGAAACGCCGGGACACGTATAACTTCTTTTTTACCGATATAACTTTCCCCGGTAGTTTGAACCCTTCCCGATCACTGACCCCTACCATTTGTCTCACAGTGTTATATGTAAATATGTTTTATGTTAAATTTTTCTGAAGGTATTTCCTTAAGCTAATAGTATTTGCTTAACTCCTTATTTTTAAGAATCAAGCAATCGGATAACTACTTATAATTCAACTTTTTGTAATCATGTGTGTAACCACTTATTATTCAAAATCTCATAACTACTTATTTCTCATTTTTTCGTAAGCGAGCGGGTAAGCGTGACTACTTATAAAAACGACCACGCCACACAAAAATAATGAGTTTAGACACCAAAAAATAAGTTGTGCGGAGCTATGAATTTCTAATTTATAACCACTTATTTGGTAATTAAAGATTTTGCTGGGAGTTTCTACACTGGGCAAATATGTATTACTATAATCACATATTTGGTAATCAGTCTCAACACTGGGTCCTTAAAAGAGTTGAAAGAAAAAAAATTGAGTCTAAAAATATATTTTCCAAAAATTAAAATAAGGAAAACAATGCAGAATATAAATTTATATTTGAAATAATGATAAAAATAAGTTATTACGGGTGAAACATTATTTTTAATTGTTAAATAATCTAAAAAGTAAGCAGTTATTAGCAATTCATAATTACATGTTTTAAAGTTATGATGAAAATAAAATTGTATTATTATTTGTTATCCAAGGGATAATGATACCCTACTACCGTGAGTCGATTTAGCGATCGATATTGTGCCATCGATTTTTCGATAGCTTTTGGCATGAGGAAAAAAAGTTCCACTACGACATATCAAAAAAATTATTTTCGAGACGCCCAAATTTAAATTTTTTTTACTTTTTCTCAACTTTTATTTTTAAGGTTTTTTAGTAGGTAATAAAAAAAAATCGGCTGATTTAATTTTTTTTTTAATTTTACCATTCTAAGGTGAAATTGTACGCTAAAAACGATGGCGATAACAGTTTTTCCAAAAAAAAAATGTTCTTGAGGTTTTAGACGAGTTTTTGTCTAAAAAACGATTTTTACGCGTTAATTTTTAAGGTTTTTTTTAGTAGGTTACGTTAAAAAAAAATTCGACGATTTTAATTTTTTTAAATATATTCTATCCAAGGTAAAATTGTACGCTTAAAAAGATGGCGATATCATTTTTTCGAAAAAAAAAATTTTTTTTCTTTGGGTTTTTAGACGAGAGTTTGTCGAAATTTGGGCGCCTCGAAAATGATTTTTTTGATATGTCGTAGTGGAATTTTTTTTTCAACATGCCAAAAGCTATCGAAAAATCAATGGCACAATATCGACAAATGTTTGTCCTTACAAATCGGCCCGCCCTACTGCATAGTATTGACAAAAGTAGTCAACATAGCGTATGAGCATTATACAGTACGTTTATAATATAAAATTAAGTATACGCCCTAAAATTAGAAAAAAATCTATATAATTTTATAATTATAATGAGCAAAAACTTACAGAATTAAAAATGATTTTTCTATATAAATAAATTCTATGCGATAATACTGTAAAGCCTGATTAAGGCGAATTAAATTTTTTAGTTTATACTACAATGTCAGTCTAATACTTCAAAACTAGCTGACAATATAATTGTAAAGATGAACCGAGTAATTTTTGCAAATTGAAAACCTTAATAAATCATTAATGTTCCCCTATGAAGAAAAACTTTGAAAATGTAAGAAAACTGAATGCCAGAGACATTAACAAAGAAAATTAAAGTACGAAATGTAAAAACAAAACAAAAATAACATATAAAAACAAAATTTTAGCTTCAAACCACAACACATGCCATCAAACAACAACGAACTCAACAAACAATTTCCCGGCATTTTTCAAGAGTTGCAGACAAGAAATGTAACAACGAGACAATTAGTTTGCCGCGAACATTCCAACATAAATGTTGTAAACGAGTCGATAAACGCAAAGGTTAGCGATGGAAAGGTATAAAAATTCGGTAAATTTTCAAATGAAAATTTTTGAAGTTAATAATCACAAGTGATAGGTAGATTTTTGACGTAAGGCATACAAACAGTTTCAAAAAAAAAAAATCTAAAAGCATTAGTTTGTCACTAAACGGGCTTATCTACCGCCTACCCCTGTTTGACTAAAAAAAATGAAAACAAATTCTTATAGATATTAAATTTTAATTGATTTACATTTGATACGTATCTCTTCAAAAAAGAAAAAAGATATAAAAAAGACCTAAAGTAAATATTTCACATTTCATATAAAATTCGTTTATTAATTGTGGGGGAAATGAAATATTAAGAAAGTATAGATAAAAGATATGTTGGTATTGAAATATTAAAAAAATGATAAGGAAATATTTACAATAAACAAATATTTATTAGAAAATAATAAAATAAAGTCATAAATATGGGTCACAAAAAACGTAGTGTGTAAATTGTAAAAGGGGTCTCATTTAACACAAGTGTTTAAAGTATTAAAAAATAAATGATGACACCAAAATGTCAAATTACAAAAAAAAAAACTAGATAAAAAATCAATTTAATTTATGAGTTTGGTGGCATTAAAAAAAACAATAACGTTGATTGTTTTATAAAAATTTAATCAATCTTAAGGTATTATAAAATAAAGTTTTCCTAAAAAAATTAAAACAAAAAGTGCTTTTATGTTACAACGGATTAAATCATCTTAAATTTACGAAATTGTTAAGCGCCACTAAAGAAAAATATACAAAGATATTTCTTGTTAAATTCATTTTCGAAGTTGGCAAAATAACATAACATAACAATTTCGTTGATAAAACGTGTACAAGTAGGAGTGAAAATAAGGGAACAAATAATACTAACAAGGATTAACAATGGATTACCTGACATAAGCAGCTCCCAAAACAACACAATACACAACAAGCTAAAAAAAGAAAATAAAGAATGAAGAACTAACTACTGCTACGACTACTTCAAATCTTAAAAACTTTTCTTTCCAATATACAACAACCCAGTGAACAAAAAGGTGAGTGCTACGGTGAATTTCAATGAATTGTAATAAATAATAAAATGGAAGATATTACTTTTTGTTACACACACAATTTTGATTAAAAGTTGTTTATCTTTTATAGGTTTTTAAAATAATTTAAAGTTCTGAAATTTTTGTATATGATTATCCCTAGTAAGCCTTTTTGGAATAACTTTCACTACAGATTATTTAATGCCGAATTCTAAAATAAATTTAAAATGTAAAATGAAGAAATTTTACTCTCCGAAAGGTTTTATATTTATTTAAGTATGTTATGTTTAGTACTTTTATCGCTCATATTAAAGTTCAGCTAAAGTTAAAAGCAGAAACATTAATAACAGTGGATAAAAATAGCATTGTTAAAAATTCGTTGATGTTAGTCTAATTGAGTGGTTTATTTGTTTTGCAGTAAATATAAGTAGATCATTATCAGTTATTAAGCCACAAAGGTATGGATACTGAATATGGGTATGTAGCGGGACCCGAAAATACGTATCCGTATGCTATGATCTCAAATCTAACAAAAAACATTCATTTACCAATTAAAATATCAACTGTACATACCTTCATACATTTTTTGTTTATTTTATTTTTATATTTCATATTTTTTAATTTCTTTTGTTTATTTTTAATGTTAATAATTCAATGAATTCGATTAAAAATTAATCTCATGAATAGAGATAGAATTTTACGAAAGTTAAATTAGGCCCAATTTATTTTCACGGTATCGCTTTTTCCCTTAATTCAACTTCACTAAATATACGAGGGCACTACGAAATGTTTTTAGTCTGACGTAGAGATAGCGGTATAAGTAGCAAAAAGCTATGTATAATGGAAACTTCCATCCGTCATATAAACACATGTTAAATTTCATTTAGATCTGTCAACTCATTCGCATAGTAACAGGTGTTCAAAAAAGGCGCTTCAGTGACTTTTTTATAATGGAAGAAATACAAATTCGTGGTGTAATTAAATATTTACATAAGAAAGGTTTATCGGGACAAGAAATTCATTATGATATGGTGAATGTGTTAGGTGAAAGTGCTCCTTCATATGCAACAGTTCCTATAAATAAACTCTATAAAAAAATTCTTTAGTAATTAATTATAATATTAATTACGATTGTCCTATGCGACGGTTACAAACACTTAACTAAAATAGTAAAAAATTGGGATGCTGAATTTAAACGTAGTCGTACAAGCATTGAAGATGAACCACGAAGTGGACGTTCAAAAACTGCAACAACGCCAGAAATCATAGCTAAAGTCCATGATATGGTATTAGACGATCGACGAGTGAAAGTGCGTGAAATACGGATTGCCATAAGCATCTCAAATTATCAAGTACATTTTATTTTGCATCAAGAATTACAGATGAAAAAGCTTTCTGCAAGATAGGTGCCGCATTTGTTAACAATTGACCAAAAACGCATTAGAATGAAAATTTCTCAAGCTTGATTGGATCGATTTAAGCGTAATAAAATGGATTTTAAGCGCCGTTTTATAACTGTTGATGAAACATGGATCCATCACTATACACCAGAGGCAAAAGAACAATCCAAACAATGGACTGATGCTGTTGGAAGTGCACCAAAGAAGGCAAAAACAGTGCAATCGGCTGGTAAGGTCATGGCAACGGTTTTCTGGTATTACAAAGGTGTTTTATTGATCGACTGTCTTCAAAAAGGTAAAACAATAAATTCGGAATATTATTTATTGTAACCTTTTGGATCAATGGAATTTGAAAATTCGGAAAAACGACCTGGTTTAGAACACAAAAAAATAATTTTTCATCAAGACAACGCACCATCCCAGAAGAGTGTCTTAACAATGGCAAAATTCAACGAAATGAAGTACAAATTGCTTGACCACTTACCTTATTCTCCTGATTAAGCTCCGTCTGTGTTCTACCTGTTCCCAAATCTAAAAAAAATCCTTGCTGGCAAACGTTTTACCTCGAATGAGGAGGCAATGACAGCTGTAAACGATTATTTTGAGGAGCTTCAGGAAATTTATTTTAATCAAGAGATAGAATTGCTAGAAAAACGTTGGACTAAGTGTATTGAAGTTTCAGGAGATTTTATTGAAAAATAAAATAATTTTAAAAATCTAGCTCTTGTTTTTCATTGCTGGGCTAAGAACATTTCTAACTGCCCCCGTAGTAACAAAAATCAGCACAAAGTCATTATTAAAGTTTAAATCCCGATTTCTCCATTTACCGAATGGGTCGAGGCTACGGTCCATATGCCGTCTGTTATGTAAGACAAATTAGTGTGTTGCATAAAAATCTGCATAATTGAGAAACAGAAACGGCGGTCGTGAATTTTTCGGTGTTTTTTGGGGTCATGAAATTTTGGCTTTATAGCCGGGTCAGGCATTGAAAAGTTCTACGTTTCGAATTGGTATTGTACGATTTATACGAAAGACCAATACAATTTTCATAACTTTGCGACTCTTTCGGCCTCTATAACGCTGTTAAAAACCGGGAGGAACTAAGTCAAAATTAGACAGAGGTTTTTTTTAGTGGGTCCAGGCCCATTTTTGTTGGTAGCTACAAAAATCATTTTTCTATATTCATAATTGTTCGATAAATTAATATATACTCAAAAATACTTATTTAATTTCATCCAAGGGTTGTTTGGGATTTTTCGGCATTCGTTATCGTTCGGCTTTGAAACGACTCTTTCCGAAGAGATTTTTAACCTATTTATACACTAACAGAAAAAAGTCTGCAACAAATTTAGCTGCAACAACTATAAATTAGTTAAAAATTTATAGTTGTTGCAGGCAATACCGCGGGTTGGCAGGCAATACCGCTAAAATACCGTTATCAATTCAAAACCCTTTTAACTAACTACCGTTACCCCTAAAATACCGTTACCGAAATAACCGAAATACCGCTATCCTTAAAATACCGTTACCGAAATAACTAAAAACCGTTATCCTTAAAATACCGATACCGAAATAAATGAAATAGCGTTACCCTTAAAATATCGTTACCGAAATAATCTAAAATAGCGTTACCCTTAGCGATAACCGCATCGTTTCGGTTACCATCCATGGTTAAAAATGTTTCTGCAGAAAAAAACTGCTAAATTAGCAGATTATTTTTGCTATATACTAGTAAGATAGGAACAGCAAAAATAAAACTGTCAAATACACAAAATTTTACTTATATTTGTGTTAATTTTTTGTGAATAGAAAATAATAAATAAAACTGCAGAAATTTTGCTAAATAATTCGTAGCATAAAAAATACGAACAAATTTTAAAATTTTCTAAATTTTTTTTTTCGATTTTTTTTTAAATGCAAATAAAAATTTAATCTTTTAAGATGAATGAGGGGAATGTTTAGTTGATCTCTTATTTTTGTAAATGAATGTTTTTAGTTTGACTACAGATCATAAATTAATAACACTTTCTGTTTAAATTATTTTCATATTAAAGAAAGATGATACAATTTTCACAACTAAATTACAAAGAATAAAAATTTTTGAAAGAATTCGACAAGGCCAGCAAGACAGAATACGTATTTTTGGCTTTCACTACAAAGCCATCATCAGTGTCGTTTGCCTTGAATGGGTTAATAATTAATGATCGTCTACTTATGTGAAAGATGAAAGCAAATCGAATTTGTTAACAACAACTTTCCTATAGTTTAGCGCAGAATTTTTAAACAGTTAGAATAAAAATCTTGGTTTTGCTCTGTATATTTGTGAAAAATGGCAAAAAACCATACTTTTCAATAAAAATCACCTTTTTTTAAAAATAATTTTTTTTTTGGTATTTTTCTTGAAATCTACACACTTTTAGAAACTATATATAAAAAATGGTTAAAATCGAAGACATCTTGCATTTAAGGGTTAAATTTTAATGAAATTGTAAAAGTAGTAAAGAAAATTTACCAGAACTGTTCCCAAGCAGTAACAGGTAAACCTCAGATTTTTTGTCAAACTATTTTCTATTTTGAAACTATTTTTTTTAAGAACTTTTTTAAAACAATGATAGATTTTATTGTGTGTAATTTTACTTAGTATATGAAATTCTTTTATCCCTTTCTAAATTTTGTTTATGGGGTTATCTATCCTAATATCAACTTTTGGTTGTATGCGTAACTTTGTGTATACTCTTTGTTTGTCCACCTACATTACCCAACAATTGCTGAAATAAAAAATCATCTTAGCTTTTTATCACATGCCATTATAAGTTAAGATTCTGTGTACAATGGTTTTTTTCTTTTTAGCTGCCGGCATTTTTTTTTTTTTTTTGTTATGGATTTCTTTTATTTTATATTTTTTTTTTCTTCCCTTTCAAATGGTAAGTCCTTTTTTATTTAATTTTTTTTTTGTTCATGGTGTATTGACGAAAAATTCTTCACATTCATTGTTGTACCTTTTTCACTCTTGTATGAAAATACCTACAAGCTTTGTAAATATTTTTAATTTTTATGGTAGATATTTTATTATATTTTTATAAAGAAATTAAACAAAAAAAAAAATAACTCCAAATAGTCCTAAAGGTAAAATCATTTTAATAACAAGTTTTTTTTTTTAGAAAAAAGGTATAAAAGAATCAAGCTTATTGTAATGGCTTTTAATATATAAAAAAGTGATCACAAAGTTGAAAGTTGCGTTTAGTTGATTTTAATTAAATTTCACAAAATTTTAATTTAATTTCGTGGCGAATAAAAGTTGTGATACATTGAATTATTTTACAGACTTAAATATTCGTTACCAAATGAATTTCTACAGCAGTCCTCTCTGATTTTCTGAATTTGAAGATTTAACTATTGATGTGATAAACTCGCCAAAAAAAATTGTAAAATTGCGATCAATTTTTTTGGTTTATATCGCATGAAAATACAAACTAAACCATTATAATTTAATTATCCATACACGCAGAAAAAAACAGGGGGAATATTAACTAAGAGCTATGTAATTATACAACTACATAATTTTCAAGTTAGTTTTACAAAGTTTTTGTAAAATATGAACATTTTTTTGTAAAATATATACAATCCTTGCAAAATATATACATGTGTAGTGGAAAATATCCTAAAAATTACATATATTTTGCTAGAAAATTGTAAAACTTACTTCGAACTTATGTAGTTGTATAATTACATAGCACTTAGATAAAGTTCCACCTGTTTTTTTCTGCGTGTATGTTTTAAAAAATATATGGATAATTACGAAAGATACGATACATTATGTAAAAGTACAAGCATATATAATATATAAAAAAATATCCATACGCTTTGTGTTCCCCTACACATAACCTTAAAAAGTTTAGAAAAATTTCGCAGGAAAAACCTTTCATATTCAATTCTTTGAATATACGAGTATGATAAAAATAATATTAACAGTCAAATTACAATTATCTGGAGTGTCTTTTTTTAACATTTTAGTTTGTCACACGATACTCATTATTTGTTGCCAAAGAATATTTAATTAAACATGCAAAACACATTCACAAATGTTCTGTTTTTATGGGTGTAACAAATATAAAGTATCCATACTTATGAGTATAAAAATCATTTGAAAATACCGCAATTTTAAAGTTTTAAACCGAATCCCAGGTTCACATTATTTAGCTGTGTAATATTTGTTCTGAATGTGTAACAAATGAAATTCTTACTTTGGTAGTCTTTTGTTTAAAAATACATACAGAATTTATTGTGGTGACAATGTACATGCTTTAAGTAATAGGGTGGCACTTAAATGTTCATAATATCAGAAATTTACCCCTTCATACAAAGCAGCAACCTGCAATCATACTAGTTTATATATAAGAATTATTGATGGAAAATATACAATTAAAGATTTGTTTAAAATAATTATTTTTGTTTTAAGAAAATGTTTAATTGAATCAATTAATATTTTGTTTCACTTTAGGTAATTTCAGTACGTCTCTTTATACCCTACAGACAGGTTCTAATAGGTATTTCCTGATTTTTGTAACAGCAAAAATATTACTTTTTGAGTCGATTTAGCGATGGCCGTCTGTCCGTCCATCCGTCTGTTAGTCCATGTATAAGATATTAGATATGAGTCGAAATATTAAGATATTTTGATGGAATTTGTTACAGCAACTTCTTTCGACCCAAAGACGAAGCCTAATGATTTGACTAAAGTCGGTGTGGTGCGTATATTAAGTTAATTCAAAAATGAGCCTTAGATTTGTGCGCACGCAACATACACCAAATATTAAGATATATTGATACAATTTTGTGCACCGTCTTACATCGACCCAAGGACCTATTGATTTTGGTTGGAATCTGTCTCTGCGTAGACTTACTGCCCATATAAACGTCCAGAAAAAATTGGCACTTATATTTGTTCGCACGCTAGATGGAAAGAATTTACAAAATTCGTAACTTTTTAAAAAGGCTCCAACAATTAAATTTGTTAATCCAAAAAAAAAAATTTTTTTGTTGCTTTGAATTTTATTTTTAAATAATTTTTATATGAAAGATAACAATTTACAAACATTTAAAACAAACAATTCACCTTCAAGATAAATCGAAGAATTATTTAATTTATTATTTTTTTTTATTTCGTCGAAAAATTTAATGAATTCATTCACACAAAAATTCACTCAAATGTGGCCAATTCATTCATTCATTTCCTACTTTTGAATTCGTTCAATTGTGCACTTAATTCGCTGTGGGTATTTGGTTCCAACAAGAAATTAAATTATTCCTTTTTTCCCTGAAGAAATTTTCTTTTAATTCCCTGAATTTAAATTTTTCAATTAAAGCCCAAAATAAATTAACTTTTCATCTGAGACTATCAAATGAGAAAAAAAAAATATTCAGTCACTTATTCAAGGAATTAATTATTGTTTTTTTCTTCTTATTTATAAAATTATTCCTTGAATTAAATTTAACTGAATTAGATTTTTAAGGAATGATGAAATGAGCACCGGTTTGAACGTAGCTTTTTTGAATTTTTTAGAAAGCTTTTACATTCTTGGAAATATTGTCCATTAACATTTCCTATAAAAGCATATTTTTGCAATTTTTAGCTACCAAATAAACATCGAAAAACTAAAAGTTCAAGTTTAAAAAATGCTTGTATTAAAGTTCTTTCAATGCCAATTGTTTCAGCTAAAATCAAGTTCACAAATAGAGATAACTTTTTGGAATTTCTGTTTTCATTTTTTGTCAGCAATAAATAATCAAATATAAATAATTTTAAAACTTCATAAAAGTGAGGAATTTGAATGAGCTAAAACAAATAAGACTCGTAGAATTCTATATCTGGTAAAAATTTAAATCTAAATTGGTACTTAAAGGAATTCGATGCAAATGTTTTTTCGATAGTCCAAAACTAATATGGACTAAAAATTAATCCGAATTATCAAATTTATAACAAAATGTCATCGATTTGTTGTTGCATATTTTGAAAAGGTGCATGTTTTTGCATATTTTGATAGGATCGCTTTCATCCGTCCTGTGTGTCATGTGAGAGGTTCTTCTGCGTCAGTTCTGTGACACCTTCTTTAGGGTTAGTCCTGTGACAGGTTCATTTACGTCAATACTGTGACAGGTTCTATTGGTTCAGTCCTGTGGCAGTTTCTTTTACGTTGGTCCTGTGACACGTCATAAGGGTCAAGCTCATGTAAAAGTTACCGGTCCTTTTTATATAAAAGAACTAGTCTAAGGACTTGTCCCTGTCCCCAAGTACCGGTCACGTGACGTGTCCAGTGACCGATTCCTTTTATCAGAGGGTACTAATAATGATAACAACATATTTTACTTTACTATCTTATGGCCGAACTACAACATCCCTGGCCCCATAAATTTCATCCAATTTCATAAATTTTCCGAAATAAAAAACTAATTTCCAATGAAAAGTTTGATCATGAATGCTATAGTTCGAGGCCATCAGGTCAAAATATATACAACGAATTATTTGGCATTCAGTTAGCTACTCAGAAAGAATTAATGCAAATTTTCACTAAATTAATGAAATTTTCATCTTAAATTGTACCAAAATTTTCTAAAATTTTATGAAAAAGTTTCATAATTTTTATGCAATTATTTTTAACGAAACTTTTTTAGTAGCTGTATGAAATTATTAATAATTTTTCATAAAATATTATGAAAAACTGCATTAATTTAATAAAAATGGACGAATCCCCGCGAAGCTTCATTGATTTAAGGCAAAAATCATTAATATCATGCAGAGAATTCTATCAGTGTACAGCTTTAAGAATCACTAACATTTAATTTCAAACTTTATAAGATAAAATTTCCCAAAAAAAGCTACCGTTCGTAATATGACCCAGCAAAAAAAAATGGAAGTAATGCTTTACAAACAACTTCTTTCACTGCTTCACAATTAATGGATACTAGTGTATTTTTAGTGCTTTTTTATAAGAAATTCTGAACCACTTCAAAACATCACTTCTTTTATTGCTTCCAAAGTATTAGTTAATATATTTTTACAGCTTCTTTAGAATTACTTCTGAACAACATCCAAAAAATCACATAAGTATTGCTTCTAAAGCATAATTGCTCTCAAAGTGATCCTAAGAAGTGATTTTGGTATCATTTGGTATTTCTAAACAGATGATCGCGTGTTCGATTCCTAGAGGGAAATCGAACGCGATCTTTAAATTCTTTAATTTGCTTTTAATTTTTTTTTTTTTTTTAATATGTATATTTACATGCCTATTCCTATGAAAAGTCTGTGACTCATGATAATATAAATAATAAATTATATTTATTCAAATTTTTGTTTGAAAACTTCAAAAAAATTAAGACCTGGTATCGATACAATCTTAACATTGACAAATAAAATTTGAATTTTTGAAATTTATTGTTGTTTTGTATGGAACGTTATGACTCTCAGTCTTAAAAATAGTCTTAAGACGGTCACAATGAGTCACAGGTAAGAATTGGCAACTTAATTTGTTTAAATTCAATATTTTTTTCTTAATTTTTTAATTTTTAAATACACTCAACCAAAAAAGTCTGTAATGGCTACTGAAAATTTTGCTGTTATTACGGGAAATTTAACTGTTTTGAGGCCAGCGGTATTTTTTGCTAATTTTAGCAACATATGTCTGCTGATCTGTAGTACAATAAAATTAGTAGAAAAAATTAGTTAAAGCTACTAAATTTTAGTAAAATTTATGTAAAATGCAATTCAAAATCGATTTGCTAAAATCAGTTAAAAAACTTACTAAATATCATAATTTTAGTACAATGAAATTAGTATAAATAATTAGTTGCAGCTACTAAATTTCAGTAAATTGCTGTATACTGTAATTTAAAATCAATCTGCTCAAATTAGCAAAAAATTGTACTAAAACATAAAAATACTGTAAAATCTAAAAAAAAAAATTTTTTTTCTTTCGATTGTAACAAGCGAAGTAATTCATCGTACTTGAAATTTGAAATCAAAATTGCAAACGGTTCTCCAGTTATTGCCGTTTTATGCATTGGAGATGCAATAAAATTTTCTGGGTGTTATTTCTAAACTAAGAATATATCAATAGTAACAAATATAAACTAAACAAGAATTGTAAAAAATCAAAAAAAAAATATTTTTAAATTAGTATATTTTTCTGCTAAATTTAGCACTCGGTTTTGAAAAATTAGTAAAATGTTTTTCTGAAATAAGCAGCGAAAATTAGTAAAAAAAATCCGTAATTTGTAATAAGAGAATAGCAAAAATGATTACTAAAAATAAAAATTGTACTAATAATCAGTATAAAAATAGTATAGTGCGATTGGAAACTGTTTACAAATTTTTTTAAAAACTTTTTTATCTGAGTGTATATATACAATAAAAATGGTGAAAAATAGTCTTTTATGCGCTTATGAAAATAGTACTGAAAAAGATACTGAATTGCAGTGCACCTTTTGCACTTGTTTATTGAAGAGAATAAAGCACAATATCTCGCAATAACAAACTGATGCTTTTATGCCAGTCAACTTTCAGTCAACTAGCTCAGCGATAGAGAGCTGTTTACAGTGTTTTTCTTATTTCCTGTAAAGTTCAAGCGACACATTCAAATATTGAGATTTCTTTGGTAGTTTAAAAAAAAAAGTTATTGGCTTGACAAATTTAAAATGCAATTTGAAACTTGACAAGACCACAAAAAGCTTTATAGTCCATGTCATTTCAGGCCATGTGGCAACCCTATGCAACATGCAGGTTATGGGCCCTATTAAAAGTCCAAAAATTTTTAAAATAAGTATGCCCCTATTGCACAAATTCTACCATATGAAAATGCCAGCTATAAGAAGAATAAAACAGAAAAAACCCATATAATAATTGCGTTAAATTACTATGCTAAATGCGTTTAATAGTAAAGACGTGCGTTGGTTTGTCTGTCTGGCAAAAGTGGGATATTTTTTTTTTTTGTGAAATGTAAGTGTTTTTAGTACTTATTTTTTAGGGAATAATAAACTAAAAAGGTAATAAAAGATATATACAAACACGATATAATGTTATATACCAAAGTATCTTGTTTGATATGACGATGAGACAGAATTGTGACGCCACTCATTCATTCTTTGACATATTCATTCCGTTTAATTATTTAGCTTTGAATATTTTTTTTTGTTGTATATTTTAATATTTACATGCGAAATCAACAAAATGTTAATTTGTTAAAGAGTTTTGTAGTTAGAGTATGGCCTTAAGTGTTTGAAATGTAATTAGTTGTTACATAAATTCTGTATGCACGAGTACGGAGAATGGTACGAGTATGAGGTGTTAAATATATTAGCGGAGTAACAATGATATTGAAAAATTGTTGGAAAAGAAAAATTATCTGAAATGCGTTGAATGTTATTCAATTTATGGAGTAGTAAAACTAAACCAACCATGACGAAAACAATTCTGTAAATGCTTTATTCGCATATAATCAAAATCTTAAATAACTTTTAAACGTATATGGAAGTACACTCGAAAAAATTAGCTCGATAGAAATAGTTTTAAGTTGGTGGAAAAAAGTATTGAAATTTCCTCCAGCAAACGGTTGTGATTAGGGCAACCAAAAAGAAACCAGTGATAGAAAGATAGAACGGATTGAATATCGGTTCTGATCATTAAAATACAAAAATTTGAAGTTATATTTGTTAGAGCTTTTTTTGTTAGCTAATATTGTCTAAATATTTAGTTTTTAAATTTTAAAAGCAGGTAATTGTGATGTGACTAGCTAAATTTGATGATATTTCTGATGGACTATATCGTTAATATTTTGTTTAAAATTTACTTCTAGAGGGTAGTAAAATCGAGTAATGTAAACTACATATATCATCAAATGGATTTTAGTACAAAGTACTGTTGCTTTTGAAAAAATACGAAAACTAAACCTAATTTTAATAAATTTTTTCATGTTATTTTTATCCGCTAAACATATTAGTAGATACATATTGTCTCTGCTATAACGAATCCAAATTTTCAATCCAATTGGAGTGGATAATTCCAGCTTCACCCCGTGGGTGAAAGCTACAATATCAAATTTACACGAACAAAACGTGAACAGAAAAAACAGATTGTCACTTTACTAGAGAAGTTCTAAAATTAAGAAACATATTTTTTGCCCCATAAAGTTCTTCTAAGTTTTTTTTCTATGTTTTAAATTTTACTTTTGAAAGTGTTGATTTGTGACTGGAGTTTTACCAAATCAGACAGTTCATACATAAGTACACAATTCTCGTTCCGTTGATCTTATTGATTGTATATAATGTCTCGGTTTGTGCTATCCATCATTTATTGTAGACAACTGATGATAATATCATATTAGATTTTTGATCTGACTTTGAACAATATTCTAACTAAGTATATGACAATTTAAGATTCTAAACCCCATTAAAATTACGCCCTGTTAGCTACCAACTGGGACTTGATGTTTTCCACACAAATTTTGAATTTAAATATTTTTTTAGATTTTAACGGGACATTGTGTTGTCGGACATAAGACATTCTTCCTTTACAAATATTCTCAACAATTTCCTTTTTTAGAAAATGTGTGAGATTATTATAAAAAAAGTCATATACTCGTATCTTAAATCGTTTTAGTCTAGACAATTTTAAAAGTAAAAGAAAATTTTTTCTTTTTAAATGCTTTTTCAGTTCTTAGTCGTTTTTCTTAAAATTTAAATACATTTTAGTATTTAAATATTATAAAAATTTTGGATTTCCAAATTAAATATATTTTTTGAAACCGAATAATTCTTATATGAAATCTTAAAAATTCTCTATAACTATAACTTTCTATTGAGACATTTTTATACCTTACACAATTTTTTTGATAATGTTTGTAATACCGATCGATCCATGGCCATTTGTCCGTCCGTCTGTATGTCTGTCCATCAGAGCTGTAAATGAATCATTCATTTTTGAATTAATTCGCGAATCATTCATGCATTGAATTAGCAAAATTTTGAATTAATTCTTTTCACAAAAATCACGAATTGAATAAAATTTGAATCATTTCACATGAAGTTGGCAAAAATGAATTGAAATTCATTTCTAATTCAAATGAATTGCAATTAATTTCCAATTCAAATGAATTGCAATTAATTTCCAATTCAAATGAATTGGCAAAATTAATTGCAATTCATTTTCAATTCAAATAAATTTGGCAAAATACATTGCAATTCATTTCCAATTCATTTGAATTGAATTGATTTTGAATTAATTCAAATTAATTAGAAAAATGAAAAATTAATTGCAATGAAATTATTAATTGCTTCTTGAATATTAAATGTGTTTTTGTCGTTCAGCGTATATCAAAACCAAAATAAGTAATATTTTAAGAAATAAACTCCAAACACCACCCGTGTAAAAAAGATCAGATCTGACCAGATCGCAGTAGATCTTACCAGATCTAATTAGATCTCAAAATTGAGGACAAATTTGAGATATAATTAGATCTGATCAGATCTAGGCATATCTGACCAGATCTCAGTAGATCTTATCAGATCTAATTAGATCTCAAAATTGGGGATAAATTTGAGATCTAATTAGATCTGATCAGATCTAGGCATATCTGGCGCAATTGTCCAGATCACTTTAGATTTGAATAGATTTGGCACTAGATCTGATCAGATCTTGCCATAAGGTATTATCACATATGCCATATCTGATCATATTTGATGAGATCTGGAACAGGATCTAATTAGATTCAATCATATCTATTTAGATCCAAACTGATCTGATCAGATCTAAACTTTTTTACACGGGCATGTTTACTTTGATTGATTGCAATTCATTTTTAATTCATTTGAATTAATTCAAAATCAATTTAATACATTAGAATGGGAAATGAATTGCAATCCATTTTGCCAAATTCATTTGAATTGGAAATGAATTGCTATTCATTTTCGCCAAATTCATTTGAATTTATTCAAATTTCATTCAATTATTTTCCTTGGTGAAAAGAATTAATTAAAAATTTAGCTAATTCAGGTGGCAAATATTAACATATATTGATGAAACATGGTACATTGAGTTATATGGACCCAAGGAAGAAGTCTTTTGATTTTAGTTACGATTGTTCTATTTTTATATCTATCGCCCATAGGACCCCCCCCCCCCCCCCCTCCCCCAAAATTAGTTCTTATGCTTGTAATTCGCACGCTACAGGTCGCAAATATGAAGATATTTTAATGAAATTTTGAATACGGATGCATGTGGCCCATGGGCAAAGCCTAATGGGTTTCATTATATTCTGTCTATGTTTAGACCTAGTGCCCATATAAAGGTTCCCCAAGCATTGGCCCTTATGATAGTTTGTACGCTACAGGTCGAAAATATAAAGATTTTTTTATTGAAATTTGGGAAGCTAACTCAGATTTGGTCCATATTGGGATCTATCGCCCGTATGGAGTATACTATCGATTTTCTCTCAAATACACCTAATATTAGGTAGATTCACAATTTCTTGCTGGTTTTCCAATTTTTTATCATTTTATAGACAAATTTTGACAACTTTTCAACCCATTTAAATTTCGGCTCCACACATTAGTTGCTTTGTACCAGTAGGATGGCATATAGTCGGCATGCCCGACTTTTACTTTTTGATTCGTTTTAATGAAATTTGTTTCTTAAAGAAAATATTAGAAATCAGAGTCATTTGTCCAAAAAACTATCAGTTTTTAATCATTTACATATTAAGATGATTCGATTCTAATAAGCTTTTTCTATAAAAAATTTATTAGATTCTAGAAATGATTTTTGTATAAAAACTTGCAGATCTGATAATTTTCCAATATAGTATTTCTAACAAAAACTCTTTTATTTGATACTCATAATTTTATCATGAATTTTATACATATTTTTTTTTTTATAAAATTCCAACATTTTCCTATCCAAAATATTTGTTAATATTTTCCTCATCAGTTTGATCTTCAAACTAGTCAAAAAAGCGTAATTAACTTACATTTTCATATGAGTGTATTAAATATCTTTGCAGATATGTACTCGTAGTATACGATACTTATGGATATAATATCAATTGTATAAAACAAAAAGGAAAAAATAATCATATGAAGAAAAAAAAAGAATTTTATAAAATTTAATTGAATTGCTGTTCAATACAAATTTATTTACATGGCATCCGCTGGAGTCGGAAAGAAGGCAATTTACCACAAGAGTGGGTTCCCGATGGCAAAACGCAACAGCTCATCAATGATGAGCAGCCAAGGCATATAGTGCGCTTATATTATTTTGAATTTTTAAGAGGGGTTCTTAATGTTTTTGCGATGTTATTGTATTGCAATGCACTAATTGATTGTACACTAATTTATGTGCTGCACGTTTTTAATGCAACTTCAACATTTGTGTGTGTTGCTCTCTAAAATGCAGATAAATTCGACAAACGCACACTGTAAATAACTTTATTGAAAAAAAAAAACGAACTACACATATTCACAATATTGTATAAAGACATAGTTGTAAAGAAAAAAAATGTAAACTGTTCTTCACAAGTTTTTATTCACTTTACTTTCTGGGGCATAATGTGGACTTATCAGTTTGTTCTTACGTTTGTAACTCAAAATAAAATGGGTAGGAATCAGTGTTATTAGAAAAGTTGTAGCACCATTTCGAAAATTGATATCCCCAAAATTCCCCAATAAAGTTCAATTCCCAAATTTGTCACGAATTTGTTTTTTTTTATAAATAATTATGATAATAAACACCATTTTCTAGAGAATAAATATATTACCCAGCCAATAAATTTTAAAATAGCAGACTTTTTATATAGCGTTCCTATTTTCATGTTTTGTTTCTGTTTTTTTTTATTACATATGTCAAAAATAAGCAACAAGTAATTAATCTTATAGCTCGTTTAGACAGCGAAATTAAACGAAATCTTACAATCTGTATCGTTTACACCTGCATTTTTTGTTAGTTAAAAGATTAACTTGACAGTAAAAACTTTAATCCTGTCAATTTAAACTACCATTGTGGCGCTGATAGCGTTCCGTCTCATGATGAGTAATGGCAGACGTTAAAAAAATAATTCAGTCATAAATAATAATTCACTTTCTAAAAAAGAATCATTAAAATTTGTTTTTGGTTCGCGAATTATGTTTGGATTTATATGAGTCACGCGAATTATCATTTAAGTTTTTGATTCGCGAATTAAAATTTTATTTCTATGATTCGCGAATCAATTTTTGTCATTAATATATCTGTAACAAATAAACTTTCACTGAATACTTGATTAAACAATCATATCCCGGCAAAAAAAATTGCAAATAATGCTTTACAACAAACTACTTTTTTCAATGCTTCACAAGTATCCGTTAATGTATTTTTAATGCTTTTTTAGAAGTTATTCTGAACTACTTCAAAAAATCACTTTTTCAATTGCTTCTACAGTATCCGGTAGTATATTATTACAGCTTTTTTAGAATTACTTCTGAACAACATCCAAAAAATCACTTAAGTATTGCTTCTAAAGAGCAATTGCTGTAAAAGTGATCGTAAAAAGTGATTTTGGTATCACTTGTCATTTCCAAACAAAGGGTCGACTCCCGGCGGGACCAATAATTTTTTATTTCTTTTTAATTTTTTTTATTCTATTAATTTTTTTTAAATATTTATAATTAATTTGTTTAAATTCAATATTTTTTTAATTTTTAAATATTTAAAAATATGTATATATAAAAAAATGGTGAGAAATTCCTTTTTATGCACCTGTAAAAATAGTACTGAAAATAATATTGAATTGGAGTGCACCTTTTACACTTCCCTACGGGGAAAGGGACCGGTCCCAGATGACACGCAGGATAGGTCCCAAGGGGGCGGAGACCGGTCGCTGATCGGTCTTTTTGTTTGAAAGAGACATATCACTTTAACATGGCGTTGTCATTGGAAATGACCAATTGCCACATTTTACACACATTGTGGCAGTAAGGTGGTGTGTCTAAATATAGCTTTTCAAATAAACTAATAAAAAATTAAGAATTAAAAATAATCTACATGGCGTCGAAGTAGGGCTCGATAACACAACCTTCTGCTTGTAAGGCAAACGCTCTACCGTCTGAGCTAACGTTGCTTATGCGTGATGGCTGGCTGATGGTTAAGTTATGTTTTTCGTTTCTGTTCAAATAAAAAAGAGAAAGAAAAAACAAACACACACACAGCAAATAAAAAAACATGGAAAAGAAAAAAATAGAAAATAAAACAACATTAACACACACACAAATATGGTGGAAGTGTCTTGAATATGCCCCCGATTGACCGGTCATGGGATAGGTCCCTTAATGGCAGTTGACTTGTTTTTTGCGTTGGCCATAATTAAATTAAAAAATCAATTAAAAATTAGAAAACTACCTCAAAACCTCTGATTATATAAATAAAAATTTAAAAAATTCCCTTAAGTTACAAAGAAAAGTTAAATGAAATACCAATTGTTAAAACTAAAACAGATTTAACATTAAAAAAACGTTTAAAATACAAAACTTAAAATTTCTTAGCAAAACATTATAGAAATTTAAAATAAGAGCTAAAATAAGCAAATCGTGAAAAAATAAAGTTAAAAATAAATAAAAGAGTAAAATAAAAAATATTTTTAAAAATATGCCGCGAATTTTGTTTTTATTTAGGTATCGGTCAAGTTTTTTTAAAAGCAACAGTGAAAATAACGGATCAGAAAATACTTATAAAATTAATTAATTAATTTTCTATTGTTCATATTTGTACTAATTTAGTAATATGCCTTCGGTTGACCGGTCACGGGATAAGTCCTTGGAGGGCAATTGACTCCTCATTCCCCGTAGGGTTGTTTCATAAGTACTTTTATTGAAGAGAATAAGGAACAATATCTCGCTTTGACAAAGTGGTGTTTTTATGGCAGTCAACTTTCATATCAAATAATAGCTCAGCGGTAGAACGCTAGACTAGCAATCGTGAGGTCGCAAGTTCGATACCCGGTGGCGGCAATAAAAACAAAAACTTTTGTAAAATAAAAAAAAAAAAAAATAATTTTTTTGTGAATAATTTTTTTTTAACTTTTAATTGGTTAAAAAGAGCTTCCTTTGCACTCGTTCAAAAAGTACTGAAAAAATGTTGAAGTGGGAGTGCTCCTCTCCTATGAAAACTCAATGTTAAAATCATTAGTGTTTATGTTAAAAATAAAGTACATCTACATCATCAATTGTAGTGCTTTTTCTACTGCTTCGGCATCTCTTTTTTTGCTGATTTATCTTATATTTTTTGATTCGCGAATTTATAAATCTCTTTTTTAAATCAAATTTGAAAATAATTCTTTTTGAATCAAAGCTCTGAATAATTTAAATGTTGGCGTTAGCAACAATTTGTCGACAGCGATAAAATATTTTCGCGTTGTCGAAAGCGTCGAAATCGACTTAAACATATTATATTTATATAAAAATTTCCTGTTTTGACTAGATAAGAATTAAAAAAGGAAAAAAATTATTTGTTCAAAACTTAATGAATTTATAGTTGAAACGGGTGTGTACGGCATAATTTGGTCGTTTTGACTGATACAGAAATTTTCTCATATGTTCTTTTCAGGAAGAGTTTTTACAGTATATATTTTTTGATATTATGTAAATACTTATTTGAGAAATCACATTATTTACGGGCTTCTTTCATGTTAAAGAACTCTTGAAAATTGTTTAATGTTCTGGTTGTTTAAAAATTCCTATAAAAAGGGCATCATTAACATAATTTCGCGTGCCTTTGAAATAACACAACCGAATAAAATCAACAACAGCATTATTGAAAAGTAAGATAAACATACAATACGTACACTTAATATATTGAATGAAAAATGTAATTTAAGTACTTGATTACATGAAGATATTTCTTTACCAATTTAACGCCTTTTATGGTTTTATATCTTAAGAAAGTATACCAAACGATGATTTTAAAAAATTTATCAATAAATTAAGAAAAACTGTAATTTTATTTAACAAGACATCAAGTCCCCAGACATTTACAGCGAAATTAATTTACCAAAATATATGCTTTTGTAAAAATAATTAAAATTCTTTAAACAATTTTGCAAACTTAAGTGAGTTTTCCCCCAAAATCCACTATAATTTAATTTAAAATTTATTACTGTAACAATACAATATTTAATGTAATTTTCTTCCTTTTTATTGTATTGAATTTAAATTTAATTTGAATTTAAAATTCAATTCATTCGCATTAGCATAATTGCAAAGAAATACAAATTCTTTTACAGACGCCACCATTACTAATGCTGCCATTGTCATCGTTATTTACAAGATTTACATCGATAATAAATGTATGTAAATGTATTGAGAAGGCCTAGTAGCGCTTAGCCCTTATTCATTTATGGCACTCGTACCTTGAAACAAATCATTTTCTATTGTTTTACAAATTTCCGTGTTATAATACAAACATTATTAAATGGTTGTTTGTCTTTAACATAAATTTATTTGTATGGAGTTGTAGACACCTTGGTAGACAATTATTTGACGCCACCATATTTACATAAATTGTGTGTTTTAATTTTCGAAACTAAAACGCACTTGTTTTTCAAGAAATAAAATCGAGAAAACAAAACTATGATAATAAATTCATTAGTTAAAAATCTTTTAAATACCATCAACTAATGCACGCAATAACGTAAATATGCATACACTCGGAAAAAAAAATTGTGAAAAAGCTTGGCTAACAACTTATTTAATTAATCAACCAACATATAATTACGTGCTTCCAACAAATATTTGTGTCTATTTGGTGTCTAAACTAGAGATGGGCAGCTGAGCGAATTTTGACTCACACTCACTCATGCTTACGAGAGAAAAATTCCAAGAAATTTTTTCCTACTTAACTGTTTTGTCAAATTTGTTTCCCTTAATGGGCCAAGAAGACTTCATTTCAAGGCTTATTTTGTATTACTTGTTGGGCGCCATTTCTGTTACAGTGCATAGTAATTTTCCAGTTTTAGTAGTGTTCCCATAGTTTATGGTGTAAAATTCGTTAAAATGAAAGTAAGCACAAAATTCTCTAACAAAATTATCAAATTTCCCAAATGTACGGAGACGCCGAAAAACACTTTTCTATATTATTTGAAATCAGTGTATTAATTTACTAAATTTGTGCATAAAAACACATGTTTTACGTGTAAATTTTCGTATAAAATGCGTAAAAGTCCACAAAAAATATGTAAAAATAAGCCAAAAATGCGTATATTTACCACAGGTCTGTTTAAAGTTAAACCAACCGAAACATTTTTTTTTCTTTTGAAATAAACCAATAAATTAATTTTTAGTACTTATTTTATTAATAATGAGTTATCTGCTAAATAATAAATTAAAATGATTTAAAATAAAAGAAGTAATTTTAAAAATTTAAGAAAAATTAACAAAATTAACATTAAATTAAATAAAATGTTAATATCTTTATAATTTTCGTATAAAAGCAATTTTGAAAACAGGTTTACACCACCACATGCGTCAAAAATAATTACCAAAAACGATTTCATTCTTATGTTAATATTTCCAGATAAAAATGTGTTGTAGAAATGTAGTAATTTACAAAAAAATCGGTTTAAGCTTTTTTTAATTTTAAATATTTTTTTTTTAATTTTTTTTTACAATTTAGAAAGGTTAGAGTATTTATTACTAACTTAAGTTAATATATTTACCAACTTTGTGCGTAATAATTTAATTTAACAAAAGAATATTAATTTTAGACATAATGTGTTTATTTGTAACCACATAATGTCTAAAAATACCTTGTGTGTGTGTATTATTGTATATGGAAGTGTGTACAAAAAAATATTATACATTTTTTGTTTATATTTACCGAATTTTCGTAAAATTAAACAAATCTTAAGCCATTTTATCGGAGTAAATTTACAAACATTTTTTGGGAGTAGGGAATGAAATTTCTTTAAAATTACATTAATTTTTAAAAAGTAAATTAAAGAATTAATTTTTTTTTACATTGGAAGCAAACGTCATTACACGTGAGTCTAATTTCGAGAATTATTGTTTTACTTTATTTTTATTTTCAGTAAGTTTTTTTTTTTTGGCGATTTAATATTTATGTTCTTTTTATAAACAAACTATAAATGACAGAATTATATAGGAAAGGTTATTCCAAGTTTAACTTTCGCAATTTCTCTTAGTTTTTTCTGATAACTCTTTATTTTGTGTATTTGCGTGTATCAAGCGTTAGTGAAAAAAAAAATATATTTTGTGAGTGATTGGGCGTGGTTAGAAAATGTCGCGGCAGCGAATTAAGTTTGAGTCAAAATTTGCACACGTGCTCAAGAATCATTGCTTAAAATGATTGGGCGCCATTTAGAATACTGTAACTATTCAAAACTCCAGTTGTTTAAATTTTCTGTATATTTCTTTGAGATTGCTCGCAATCCGGAAAGTCTTTGGTAGTATTAATACAATAAATTAATTTGGCAAAGGAACTGATCTACTTTCTGTTCGGTGTCTTATTATTCCAAAACATTTGATTTTTTCCATACAGACTACAACCTGCTCAAGTTCAGTTAGACATTTATTTTACCATCCTTTTTCTGTAACTGTACTTCTAGTCAAATCATACTACCTCTGGTTTTTTCTGTCTGTGTATGTGTGTATTTTTATATCTGGCACAGTAGAAATATCACTTAAAATGATTAAACATCTCTAGACTAACCTTCCTTAAATTTGTTTTTGGTTTCGAATGTTATAAAAACCGAACAAGTAAGTAAAACTTTCTTTTAGAAAAAACAATTTAAATAATATATTGTCGTTTTTAACATATTACATTTAGTAGAGATTTTAGTAGAAGAGATAGAAAAGAAAAGTCTCAATAAAATGTAAATTAACATTCCTAACACTTATCGTAGTATTATAAACGAGTCTGTAAGAGTGTGTTTGCTAGTGACGGTAAGTGTTTGTGGTGTTGTCTTCTTTTATTATTTAGAGATGTGGTGTTTATGAATATTTTCATTATATGAATTATGTTTTGACATTTATCACACCATAAGTGGCTATTAATGCCCCACAAGCATGCCACATTAGTGGATCAATATAAATGATGACTAATGAACAGGGGAGTTCAGGTAGTATTTAAATCTTTTGATGACTAATTTTTAATGATTTTGAGTGGTTTTTAGTTGTGGACGAAAACATAGAAAATTTTCCCTTATCGATTTCTTTTAATTTGTAATTCTCTGTATTTTACTTGAAATTTTATCATCTTTCTTTCGTTTGAAAAACAATTTAAAGAAAATTTGAGAGTATGATCTGAAATCGAAAGACTAACATTTATTTATAAATAATAAGATCGAAGTGTGTGTATAACACTTCGTTGAAGAAAAATATTATAAGAAATATGTACAAATTGAGATAAATTTTTTTATTTCTCCTGAATTTCCTTTTTAATAGATTTTTTTTTTTTTTTTTTTTTTTTTTTAATAATAAATACAGCATTTATTTACTTCAAATTACATAACCAAAGCCCTGGGGCCATATATGATTAATAAAAGCTACTACAAAAAAATAATTTAAATAAAGATAATAAAAAAAAAAAAAATAATAATAAAAATAAATAATAATAAAAATAAATAAAAATAAATAATAAAAAAATAAGTAAAAAATACAGTAAAACTATCATATAAAAAAAATACTGAAAACATTATCTTGAATAATATAAATAGATATTTAAAAAAAAAATAATACAATCACCAGATTTTCCTAAGTGCAGCGATAATAAAAAAAGAAAAGATCGAGAGAGATAAAAATAGTAGCACAAATAAAAAGCTATAACTCATGAATAGCTACATAATCCTTAAGCTTTCGCCTAAAGACCTGGGGTGAAAAAGCAAAACCTCTCAGGTATAGAGGTAGATCGTTCCATATTCTTGAAAGCCTAATCTGAAATGATCGCTCGTACATAGTAGTATGATGTGTTGGATAAACCAGTTGTGGGTTTCTTTCCGAGTTGGACAAAAGAAAGTAGTCAACTATATAGTCCGGAAACCCATTAACCATTGCTTTGTAAAAAAATATCAATAACCTCATACCTACATAATTAACAAAAGAGCACCCAAGAAATTGGATTACGTACGGAGTCACATGAGAGCGAAGTCTTAGGCCAAAAACATATCTAATAATTCTATTGAAAATCTTGGTAAACCTATTAAATTCACCGCCTGTGGTACCAGAAAATACCTCGACACAATATAATATATGAGGCATCAACAAGGCATGTGCCACACGCATCCTAATTGAGAGAGGCAGATATAAGTCAAGAGAATACAACCTTCTCAACAAGAATGATATTTTCGAAGAAACGTTATTAATATGCGATGAGAAATTTAAATGATTGTCAATTAAAACTCCAAGGCATTTAATCTTATCCACAAATTCAACTCTCATGCCATCGAGAGTAACCATTATATTATCAGTATCGAAACCAAAACCCATTAACTTCGTCTTTCTTGGATTGACAACAAAACCATTGCCAGAAGACCAAGATATAACCTCATGTATGATGAAATTTACACCCTCTTCCAAGACATCTACAAATTGCGAATCGGCATAGCAAAGAAACGGAACATCATCCGCATAAACGTAAGACTGACATGATAGACCATTCCCAAATGTAAGAAGATCATTCAAGTAAATCATGAACAGTAGTGGGCCAATAACAGACCCCTGAGGTACACCACTGGTTATTGGTTTCGTTAATGAAAAAGAATCGCCAATCGAAACAAACTGACTTCTACAACTCAGATAAGAGGATATAAGTTTACAAGCTTGTGATGAAAAATCAAACAAATTAAATAGTTTGTCCACAAGTTTCGAATGTATCACTCGGTCAAAAGCTTTAGATAAATCCAGTGAAAGAAGAACTACATTTTTACCATTATCCAAAAATTTTCTAATCGAATCCGTTAGACCAAGAAGAAGGGCACCAGTACTATACCCACGACGAAAGCCTGACTGAGATGAGTGTATTAAAGAGTACTATCAAGGTGTAGGATCATTTGATCCTTTACAATATGCTCAACCACCTTCGAGAGAATCGGAAGGACAGATATCGGACGCAAATTATCCAAAGAGTTGGAAAGACCTTCCTTTTTTATGGGTATCACCCTAGCTTTCTTCCAATCGTTAGGAAAGACGGAAGTAGTAAAAATAGAATTAACCAACCGAAAAATATGGGAAGACACAAACGGAAAAACTAAATTAATAAATTTCAATGGTAAATAATCATTACCTGCAGCATTAGGTTTAATCTTCCCCAATGCTGCGCGCAATTCTCCCAGATTCACACAACGAAACGAAAAACCACCACCTAAAGTACCCCCTGAAAAATCCATTGAATTGGGATTATCATCTATCTGACACGAAACAAAATAGTCATTTACCTCGTCAGCATTAGCAGAGATAAACTGATTATCAGTCTCCAAACAACCATTTCCCCTTAAATAGCTCCACATTTGTCTAGGACTAAGATCCCTAAACATGCTTGAATAGGCACGCCTCTTAGCTACCCTAATAACTCTCTTTGCACGATTTCTGTGCTCACAATAAACAGCCCAATTCAGTGAACTTCTGTTCAGAAGGTAATATTTGTAGGCTAAGTCTCGTAAAGATATATGATAGACAATATTAGGGGAGTTAAACCAGTCAACAGACTTAAAAACTATCTTACGCCGTACGACAGGCACTAAGGAGTGTAAAACATAGAGGTTAGCCATAAAAACCTCCAATTGAAGATTTACATTATCCGTTGCATACATTTCTTTTTTTCCCGCCCCCGCGTTATAAGAAGGGTATAATCTAATTTCTGGACAGTTCAGTGACATACTTTTAAATAAGTGAAATTAGTGCAATTACTAACCTAGAGCAGGTTACCGATCTATTCTAAAAGAAAAAGTTTGGAGCCATGTCCCAGGTCAGTTAGAAAATTTTCGCCTTTTATAACAAAGGGACGGGTTCTGAGGTTGTTCGTATATTTTTTGCCTGCATTGTTTATTGTTTTCCTTTTACTGCCATATTTAAAACTATGAATTTTTCCCATTATATTTTTACGAGAATATAGTAAAAATAATATCTAATATCCTATTCTACATCTGTACATAATAGAACATTTACAGTTGACTTGGTGTACATATGTACATAGTAAAAAATACTTTACAATAATCCATTCATGGAATTTTACAATACTTTTCGGAGTTAAAGTTAACATAAACTTTTGACAGTCTGGGTCTACAAGAAAGAAGTAAATAGTCTATGAAAAAGTATAGTATTATATTAAAGATAACCAATGAAGGAATCCTAAGCGAAATGCAAGGATTTCGAAAGTACTGGGACAAGGTACTTCGATGACGCCATGTCATAAATTGTTCTATGCGGGGACCGTAATGGTTATGACTTTTATCATAAAAGACAGATAAAAAAAGTTTTTTCTTTACTTTTTTTTTTTTTTGAGCACAAATAAAAGTTGTTTTATAATTTTTATTTTCCCGACCAAGAAATCGAAAGAATGCATTTACCAATCATTCAAGAAAAATATTTTAAGAAATATGTACACATCGAGATAAATTTTTAAAATTTTTTTTTAATTGAATGAGGGAAATGTTTAGTTGATCTCTTATTCTGGTAAATGAATTTTCTTTAGTTCGACTCTAGATCATAAATTAATATCACTTTCAAATTATTTTCAAATTAAAGAAAGATGATACAATTTTTACAAGTAAATTACAAAGAATAAAAATTTCTGAAAGAAAAATGGTCTTATCGAATTCTTTCAGTTTTTATGATCTAGAGTCGAACTAAATAACATTCATTTACCAAAATAAGATATCAACTAAACATTCCCCTCATTCAATTAAAAAATTTTTTAAAAATTTATCTCGATTTGTACATATTTCTTACAATATTTTTCTTGAATGATTGGTAAATGAATTCTTTCGATTTGAGATCATATTATCAAATTTTCTTTAAATTATTTTTCAAATGAAAGAAAGATGATAAAATTTAGAAGTTAAATACAGAAAACAAAAATTGAAAAAAAATTCGATAATGGCCATTTTTCTTTCTTTATTTCCACGACTAAAGACCAGTAAAATCATTAAAAATAAAAATCATAAAATATGCAAAACAATATGCAATTAAAACAAAAATATGCAAAAATATGTATTTATAAAAAATCTGCAAAACTATGCAAGAACAAATCGATGGAAAAGTATTTGGTTAACATCATTTTTTGGTTACTGACTACAAACATACATCATTATCACTTGGTGTACCTTCCCTGGTTTTACAACCAACACATGATGTCTCTAAAGAAGACGAAGAAAAATATGCATATTTGTTAAAGGATTTCTTTTCTCACATGATATGTGTGCTTTAAAGGAAGAAAAAAAAACATAAAAATATAAGTTTGAAGAAAAAGAAAATAAACACAGGGATAAACAAAATAACAATAAACTATACAAAGTTTTCTACATACAAATAGTTAGTAAAGTTACAAGACAATTGTGTTAAACTTAGTAGGAGTTTTAACAAGAAAGAAAAAATAAACATTTTATTCAACAAACAATAAGTTTGGAATGCAAAATGTATTATTAATGGAATTACAAATTAAGATAAACAAAATATTCTAACATGATAAACTATTGTTTTTTTTATCTTTATTTTAAAGTAAACTTTTAACAAATTTTATACAATTTTTTTGTTTGCAAAGTATAGTACAAAAAAAAATTTTTTTTTAATTGCAATCAAAAGCAACTAAACAAATTTAAATATTTTGGAATTGGATATTTTCACCACTTTTTAATTAATTACACTGTGCTAGTCGCAAATCGCAACAAGCTGGGCACCCTACTGGTAAATCTAATTCGAGTATGCTAAATTCAATGGTGATAGCCGTTTTCCAAAGTTAGGATTCGTATTCGCAATATTCCCGATTAAAAATTTTGATGCTATGGTTGCAAAAAAAAATATATATTTTTATACTTTGATTATTTTGAAAAATTTCAACGTATTATTTTGAGTCAATTGACCATAGTTATTAAAAATAAAATGCTATAAAAAATAAATTGATTAAAATCGAAGTTTTATACCACACACCACAGCACTTAAAAAATTATTTTTATGAACTTAACTAACCCCCTACACAACAAAATTAATTATTGTAAATTATTTTCCATTTAAAATTTGTTTTCAAATCAAAATACCTACACAGAGCATGAGTAAGAGGTCACTTAAAGTAATTTAAATTGTTATTTGAATTCTTTTGAAAGAAAACACAAATAAATTTGTTTATATTTTAGATAAAAATTGTAATTAAATGTTAAAAAGAAAATTAAATGAAGCATCTGTTTGTCGGCATACAAATTTATTTAATTGATTTGTAAAATGCAGACAAATTTAGATTCTTGTTATTTTCCTATGTACTTAACACAGAAAAGAAGCTTGAATGGTTTTGAAAAGATAATACATATCTAGTTTATTTAAATTAAAAAAGCAATATCAGCTACGTAGATTTCTTTGAAATAGTAAAATTAAAATATATAAAAAATTTTTAAAACTAAAAAATGTATTTGCTTTGCTTACAATTGAAACCACAAGCAGCTAAATACAAAGAAAGCACTTTTGCTGCGAATGAAAAATAAGAATTCAAAATTTAAAGGAAAAATAAAATAATTTTGAAGAACTCTGATTTTAAAAAGTAATTAAATTTTCACATACGAAGCTTTCTGATTAAAAAACTAGTTATGAATATCAAAGGAATTAAATGTGCTAAAATCCCAAAATTTATTTAACAAATTATGAAAAATAATCTGTGAAAGGTATGTCCCTATTCCGATTTCATTTTTGCCTAAGGGACGATATTTTAAGAATTTCTAGAAATATTTGTTACAAACTCAATGAGAATTTCGTGTTCTCGTCTAGGAGCATTATTAAACATTTAAAATATCAAAGTACTTAAGAAATCTTAAATTAGACAATATTTAATCATGTCCACTTTTTGGAATAAATATTTACTGTGAGATTGTCATACGGTATACATTTTCTTAGCTGAGTAGTTGGTGCGGAAAGCAGCATATGTAAATAATTTTAATAGAAAATATTTAAAATTTTACTGTTGTCAAATAAAAAATTGGAAACACGTTGAAATTATTTAATATTTTAAAGCATTTAAATCAGGGTTGGCAGGCAATACCGCTAAAATACCGTTATCGATTCAAAACTCTTTCAACTGACTACCGTTACCCCTAAAATACCGTTACCGAAATAGCCAGAATACCGTTATCCTTAAAATACCGTTACCGAAATAACTGAAATACCGTTATCCTTAAAATACCGTTACCGAAATAACTCAAATACCGTTATCCTTAAAATACCGATACCGAAATAAATGAAATAGCGTTACCCTTAAAATACCGTTACCGAAATAATCTAAAATATCGTTACCCTAACGATAACCGCATTCGTTTCGGTTACCATCCATGATTTAAATTGAAAAATATCGGGTGTTCAAAAAAATTGTTGTACACTCTCCAAAAGCTCCAATACAGAGTTTGCATCCCCTGGAGTTATATTCAACTCTAGGCCGGATATAGGAGATTACATGGCGTATATGGGACTAATGAATTAGGTGGATTAATTAACTGATGAATACATTGATATCTATTGTAATGAGAATATTTTCATTACTTTTTTAAATTAATGTTAATGATTTCGGAATTTCATTTCATTGATTAATGATAATGGTTTTAAATTTTGTTACCATTGATAATACATCAATTAAACCATTGAAAATGCATCATCAGCCATTGACATATGTACTTGTTTTTCAAAAAATTTAAAAATGGAGAAAATTTGCTGAAATCAGGGATGGAAATTGCATTCCATTCAGGTTTGTAACCAGGTAAATTAAAACGAAATGAAATAGAACGGGGAATGAGATTTTGAAATTTATAATCCAAGAACGTAATCTTATTAAAAGTTTGGAAAGAAAATTTTTGCATCAATATATTAGCTTGTAGAATATTAATCGCTGATTAAGGTTCTTTTTCGAATTTTGCTAATTTTTAAGTGCGTTTTGGTTTGGTGGTTAGTTAAAAAAAAAATTGTGCAAAAAAATTTTGCAAAAACGAAAATTTTTCTTTTTTAGTAGGTTTGACGTTAAGAAGAAGAATAAACCTTCCTCAAAAGTTATAAACACATTAAATTTGCAAATCAGACTAGATCTAGTTTCTGCCTTTTTATGGACAGGCTTCATCAGTGATCTTCCATTAAATTGTATTATTGTTTATATTTTTATTGTCAGATTGTCTCTATATGAATAATTTCAGAAGTGATCAAACAGACATATACAAACATTCTACTTCAGATTTTCTCTGTTTATCTTCTTATTTCCTTCGTATCACCTTTTCACAAATATTGCCACATTGACGTATGGTTTGTACGTACAAGTGCAGGCAATTTGTGTATATTGGAGACGGACAGCCAACAGGGCATTTTTATTTTTTATAGTAAAGTGTTGTTTTTTCAAACGCGTCGTATAGACCAAATACAATTAATATTGTCATTAATATGCATTTTTATTAATTCTAATTTAGTAGGTTTGAGGTTAAGAAGAAGAATAAACCTTCCTCAAAAGTTATAAGCACATTAAATTTGCAAATCAGACTAGATCTAGTTTCTGTCTTTTTATGGACAGGCTTCATCAGTGATCTTCCATTAAATTGTATTATTGTTTATATTTTTCGTTGCAAAATACGAGCGTAAATCGATTAAGTTTTTTCAATTAATTTTTGTAACACAAACCTTTTTCGCATTCTGCCATTTGCAATTTTTTACTTGTGGTTTTTTTAAATTCATAATTTAGGGCAGGTGTAGCAGACTTTTTCGTCGTGTGCCAAAACCGGCCATATTGTTTTGTAAAAATATGTCGCGTGCCTCCAATCGAAGGGTTCATTTCTGCTAACTGAATTTTTAGGTTATGACAACAGAAAATCAATTCGGTTCTCAGCACCTAGGTAACAGGGTGTTCAGTTTTTAGATAGAATTTTATTATAGATTGTTTTTTAATTTTTTTTTTCAATTTTCTGACATTTGTTTTTATTTTTCAATTCAGATTCGAAATATTAAACTTTCTATCAATTTCAAAGAGGGTTTAAAACTACCCAGTCAGAAAAATACAAACGGGAAAGCGGTGGCATAGGGCGCTGTGGTGTAATGGTTAGCGCGTTGGACAGTTACACGTGAGGTTGCGGGTTCGAGCCCCAACCAAGGCAACATCAATTTATGAAAAATAGTAATATGTATGAGTTTTTTCTATCCCTCATACATATCGCAGCGTCCTCCTTCGGTGTTCCCATAGCACTTAACCCCGCCGAAGTAAAATAATATAACAGGGCTATGAAATAAAAAAAGCTTCAACAAAGTTCGCCAACTCACCATCAGATGGCGCGCAACAACAGTTCTAAAATTCAACATCTCGCGCAATTACAGTGTTGCCATATTTTAAGTCCTTCATCTTTCACCACCTTTCACTTCTTCTCTATCCTCTTTCCAAAGGAAGCAACACGTTAATTAATAGGAAGAATTTCCTGAGTGTTGCTTCTCTTTAAAAAAAAAAAAAAAAAAAAAAAAAAAAAAAAAAAAAAAGCACTTTAACAGGTGCTACAAGTACTGGAAAAAAGTGCATTACCATTCCCAAAATGATGACATCATTAGACAAAAGGCCCAGCTGTTCAAAAAGCGCCGGAAAAGCACTGGAGGAACAAAATTTTTAAACGTTGGCAAAACGCTGGCAAAATCAATAAACAGGTGGTCTGGAGACATATTTTCCAAAATAAAATTTAAAAAAAGTTCATATTTTTTTTTTTTGGTCCTGCCGTGATTTGAACCCAGGCCGGCAGATTGGCAGCCGATTGCTCTACCCAACCTCGTAATTCGGTTACAACAACCGAATTAAGTTGTGGCAACCGAATTCGATTTCAATTCGGTTGCGACAACCGAGTTATCGGTTGCTATAACTAAATTCGGTTGGGGCAACCGAATTACGAGGTTGCAGCAACCGAGCCAATTCGGTTGGAAAAAATTCGGTTGTCACAACGGAATTGTTTTGAGAGTTTACTGGCAAACAACTTTTTGTAACTAGTATGCCAGTGTTGGGAGGAAAAAAAAAGTTGGTCTTGAAGGAGCTTTCCCACAAACAAAAAAATTGATTTTATAAAATTAAAAAAATTTAAAATTAAAAAACATCAAAAAAATGTTTTGCTTGCAACCGGATCTGCACTCGGAACCTTCTGACTACAAACATTTTTTAACGAAGCGTCAGAATTTTTATAAAATCATTGCTCTACCAGTGAATTGGTTTTTGTACCCCTGGTAGCATTGGCTAGGTAGCACTGGATAACCACTGGTTGCAAACCTTGGCATATCACTCTAAGCCAATTCTTTGCCAGTGGTTTTTTTTATAAACCACCGAAATTTTTGTAAAACAAATACTGGCAAAACGCTTTTTGCAAACGCTGACAAAGCGTCCCAAATGAGTGTTTTGCCAGTCATTTATTTTTAGCACCGTGGTTAACCAGTGGTATGCCAGTGCTTGATTTTTTGTACCACTGGCGATTTCTGCCTGGGTATCTTATATTTAAGACAAAAATCACTCAAATAGGCCAGTATTATAGTACTAATTTTTACTTAAATAAAAATTTATCCTAAGCAGTTTTTCCAGATTTTTGTAAAACAAATTTCAGATTTCAGATTGAATAGATGATGTTGAAGACCCCACAGTGATATGTGTCGACATATAACATTGGGTCTTACTTGCATTAACATACCCTAGTCGCAAGACTCCACTCAGAGATTGTCAAAAGCTCCCTATTAAGTGTGTCATTCATAATTTGCCTTTTGCCCCCAACATTTAAAAGGGCCTAGCATACGATTGAAGGAAATGAATGACGAAAATGGCTCAAATCCTCATTATAAAAGTTTGCTCCTTTATCACTTGTCAAAATGGAATACTGTCACTTGGAATATATTTCACATTAGTTGCTGTGTTCTCATTAACGTCAAATATCCACAAACAGAGCAATCTTTGAGGAAATCTAGCTAAAGTCAGGTAAGAGGTATTGAGAATTTGTTTTAGTAGGCAGATAAAGAAAAATTAAGACCACTCAAAAATAATGGTGGCGCTTATATTGTACCTTAACTGGTGGCGGTACTTCCCCGTAATGGGTCCAATGTTAACAACTTAAACTTATATATTGTACTTAAACTAACCTGAAACTATTTCAATATTACTAAAATATTTTAATATATCTATATAAAAAAAGATTAATTTGTTTTTGTTATAAATTCGAATATAACATATGTATATTATATGTTGTTTTCATAAAACATAATGAAAATTAAAATCTATAAAAAAATTTATGCTTAGTTATTACTAGGGCAAGGAATTTCATGCACTTAAAAATGGAAAATATGCGCCTAAAATATGCGGTTAAAAAAGAAAAATATGCATTAAAAATATAAGAAATATGCACTAATAACTATTAATTTTGCAAAAATAATGCACTCTAAAACTTAAAAATGTATTTAAGTTAGTTATTTTGCAAACAGACACAGAACTCGAAGATTTCCCATATGTCAATAAGGTTTTAAGAATGTTTATGTCGATTGAATCAAAATATGAAAACGTATCAATTTTTTATATTTCTTTACAAAATAAAAAATGCTCCTAAAAATGGAAAATATGCACAAATATGCATTAAAAATCACAAAATATGCATTAAAAAGACACCAAATATGCATTTATAGTCAAAATATGCAAAAACATGCATTTATGACAAAATATGAAAAAATATGCAACTACAAATCGATGCCATTTTGTTCTAAATTTGATGATTCGGATAAATATTTAGTCCATATTAGTTTTGGACTATCGAGAAAAAACATGCATTTGCATGAAATTCCTTGCCCTAGTTATTACTATTATGTTAGTTATTTCTAAACATAAATATTTCATTCATAAATATTTTCATATGCTATAAAGAAATCATAAATATTAAAAATGTTTTATTGATATAATGGGAAAATGAGAATAACTGATATCTTTAATAGTTTGTTTAAGTATATCTAAAGATTTTTTTCTCCTCAAGTGTATATTAAGGCCCAGTTTTATAGTCGGAACTAGAAAGATTTTTGTGTCAAATATCACATAAGTTCCAAATTTTGTTTTAAAATTTCTGACTTAAATAAAATCTTATAAAAAATCGTTCTTAGTTCTGACTACAAAACTAGCCTCTAGAGTACTAAGATTTCTTAAACATTTTAACTAAGAAGAATATGCGTTTTAAAATAAATCTTAAGGTCCTAAGTAAGACACTGTTAACTATTTTTAAATTTGTAAATTTTTACTGAAAACCGAAGTTGCTTTGTTAGTAAATACTGGTAAACTAGTTCACTTAGTTTAGTATGGTTTATTGAACAAGTACATTTTTCTAGTTTAATTGCTCATTTGACAATTTAAATTCAATTCTTCATTTAAAATTTCGATTAAATGCTTTCTTGGCAATTCTTAAGTAACCATTTATTATTTTGAAAATGAACTTCAATAACTCAATAAGTTTTGAGCTATGAACTTGTTCATATAGTTCACATAAGTAATAAGTTCAATTTTCATAGTTCGCTTTTGAACGCCACAGATCTTTTAATATTTATTTCAATTCATCTTTTGCAACAAATCAAAAAGAATTCTCTATTAGACATACTGCACTAAATCCTAAGGGAAACCAGGAAACACATAGCCGCAAAATAAATAAACTAAAATACTAATAAACTTTTATTATGCAGCTTCTTCAGAAGAATACAAAAGAACGAACTATTTAGATAAATATAAAGCATCAATGTATAAAAACTGATTACTAACGGTAAAGTATCGCAATTCCGAGTGTGCGTTAGTTCTAATGGCACTTGTAGTCTCGATATAAATAATTTTACTATAGCAACAACTTCTTAGGGTGGCAAAATTTCACGATTGGAATTATATCTCAAAATCTTTATAAAATATATCAGATTGTGAAAATTTATATTGAAAGTTGTTTTGGAGAAAGATCGTTACACTTATTCAATTTCAAAAGAAAATTTTCTGAAGTAATTTTGCCTTACACAGAAAGAATTTTATTGGAAGAAAAATAAAAATAATTTTTAGTAAAATAATGAAAGTTTTCCCACAAAGTAAATGTAAAAAACAAAATTTAGATAAGTAACACTTTTTTGAGAATAAAAATTTCCTGGTGAAATAGTTCCATAATACTGGAAAGTAAAATAAAAAACATTTTATCAGATTAATTGCAAAAACCAGATTAATTGCATTAAATCATTAATCAGATTAATTGCATTAAAAATATAAGAAATATGCACTAAAAACTATTAGTTTTGCAAAAATAATGCACTTTAAAACTTAAAAATATATTTATGTTAGTTATTTTGCAAACAGACATAGAACTCGCAGATCAATAATGTTTTTAAGAATGTTTATTTTCATTGAAGCAAAATATGAAAACGTATAAATTTTTAATATTTATTTCAAAATAAAAAATGCTCCCAAAAATGACAAATATGCATAAATATGCATTAAAAAGCACAAAATATGCATTAAAAAGGCACCAAATATGCATTTAAAGTCAAAATATGCAAAATATGTAAAAATATGCAACTACAAATCGATGCCATTTTGTTCTAAATTTGATGATTCGGATAAATATTTAGTCCATATTAGTTTTGGATAATCATGCATTTACATGGAATTCCTTGCCCTAGTAATTATCTTCGAAATATTTAATATATTTGATGTTTCGCGTTCTTTTTTTTAACTTCTAATCGGTAGTAACATTGATGAGGCCTTGAGGAGCTGGGCAGTTCAAGCGTCCTGCAATTTGAAGAACCCTCGAAAATTATTTTTTTGATATGTCGTGGTGGAACTTTTTTTCCTCATGCCAAAAGCTATCGAAAAATCGATGCACAATATCGATTGACAAATCGACCCACCCTAATGTATATATTTAAAATTGTAATTTAGAAAATTGAACAATTCCATGTAATTGTAATTATGATTGAAAATTTTCAATTGCACATTACATGTAAACCATTTCGGAAAATAAATGACAAATGACGCCTATCCTCACCTTAGTTGTCTGGTTCAAATAAACTACACCCGGTTCTGTATTAGTATTTTTTTCTACGACTTAGGTATTTAAATCGGAATTTTGAATGCTTTAAATATGAATAAAATTGCGACTTTGTAAACAACAATTCATATTAGCGATCCCCCACTGTCTTATTTAATGTTTGAAAAGAAGGTGCACGTAGAACTTGTAGCAAGTAGCAACTAAAAAATGATGAATGTGTAGTATTGAATAGTGGGAAGAGGGTAAATTTACGACGCGTACTAAAAACAAAAACTACATGCGGCTCAATTGTGCTAATGTTTGGTTTACGTGAAAAAGGAAAATATCAAAAAGAAAAAAATACAATCTATATATTTTTACTACATTTTTATAGGTGTCGAAACGGTTTATTTCATAAAAAATACAAAAATCGTAAATAATCATGCAACACAGGAAGAAATCATTCATTCGTTCACCTTGAGTAATGTATGTGTTTACTTTGAAAAAGGGATAAAACCATAAAGAAAGTAGAAATATTTATATGAAAAGTGTAAGAGTTTCTTCTAACGATTTCCTTTTTTTTTTTTTTTTTGTTAATATGTTGTAACAATATACTATTTGGTGTGTTGTTGAGGTTTTCCGATAAAATAATAATGCCTTTACTTTTGACGTGAAGTAGAGTAATATTAACACATTCTTGCTAGATCCACTGGCTCTGTGGAGTATGAGTTTAAGCAGTATGAGCATGTTTAAAGACATTATTTTGTTGTTTAGTGTAAAACGTTAAAAAAAGTCGTAAAAAATATATTTGAGGCTGTTTTATGGTTTTAATATTTTTATTTTATACGATGTTATATTCGTGTCGTTTTTTCAACTAATTTGTTGTCACTTTGTTGTGATTTTAATATTTTTTTTATTTTTAAACAGCAATTTATTTTGTCAAAACAAATTGTGGTAAAGGTTTAATATTTTACATTTAATTCATATTCATAAATTTTTAATACTGAATATGTGGGATAGCACTGACACTTAATCCCCAGATAGAAGATATTTTAAAAGTTATGTACATACATTAGACCGTACCAAATGTACAGGCAAAAAAAGTGCGCCGTACACCCTCCAATATGAAGTATTTTTGCAAGGCAATTTCAAAAAAAATTTTTTTTTTGCCGAACGTAGGGTTCGCTATTTTATTTTATTCTACTGAGATCTGGCCAGATCTGATCTTTTTTACACGGGCAGTCAGATTTTAATATATCGAATATAAAATCCATTATAAGTTGAAATTTGTAAGAAATTTTATATATTCTGATATTTTTCATTAAGAAAACTCTCATGTTTCGATTAATTTGTTCCACAGGAAAACTCGAAAAATGAATTTGTCGTTCTAACAGTTTTTTAAACTGTATTTTTTCAGTTTTTTTTTTAAAAACTATAAACTTTTTGTTTGTTTTTACTTCGGGCGGTTGAAAGGTTTAAACGGTTTTTCCATGAACGAGCCGAAGTCCGGTTTCTTAAAAAGGGGTTGATTTTCGGTTAATCGACAAACCGGTTCTTAAAAAAGTCGGCTTTTTGGAAACACTACAATTTTCTTACTTTTTTGAGCAAACGAAGAATATGTCAATAATAAAAAATATAAACTAAACTTAACTTTTTACTATAAAAATACTGTTTTGGTAGTTGTTTATTATGATATTACAAATTAATGCTTCAAATAACTGTTGCGAAATAACAATACTTCTTGTTAGTTGTTTTCTTAAAAAGCTGACGAAATAGTTGTTTTTTCATACAATAACAACTGCAATTGCAGTTAAAAACAACAACTATTGATAAATACACAAACAACTGTCATGTAGTAACTGTCATTTTTTGATTGTAAGTTTTGTAACCAGAGTTTCTGAAGTTTTCCAAAACACTTTGTTTCTTTCTAAGAGTAGCGACTTTTATACAGCGATTTTTAACACCAAATTTAGCCATAGACCTGAAGAATAATATTTTCCCATATTAGTAATATCTACATGTCTATTTTTTATTCGTACGAACTTCATATTTTTGAGAGTATGTGAAAACTAATTTCCAAAATGTTCAATTTCTATAGTACTATGTTTTTTTATGTAGTGAAAAACCGACAATTGCTCATACTTCATACGAATAAAACAAATTTTTCGCTAAATTCTAGTAAAATAAGAAAAGCAATTTTTTGTTAAATTTACATAATTTTAGTTATATTTGAGTTAACTTTAAGCTAACTGAAAATGGCAAATTATACTGTAAAATCTGCGGAAATTTTGCTAAATTTATAATAACAAAAAAAACTGTTACATAATTTTTTTGCGTTTTTAAGTTAAATTTAATTACTAATTTCAAAAGTTTTTACCTAATTTTTGGAAGTTTTAATTAACTGTTTTCTACAAGATAGATTTAAGTAGTTAAGTTAATTTCAAGATTGGTTAAGTTAACGACAGTGAAATTTGGATATAATATTCCTTTCTGTGTTTTAACAAAAATTGAGTTATTTTTTGACACCCTGTGTTGAAACAGGGTGCTTATAATTTTTTTTTTTTGTTTTCTAAATCTATTGTAAATCCCAGCAAAACTTTCTATTACCTGGTAATAAGGTTTATAAGAAGAAATTAAGGTACCCAGTGTAGAAACGGTAATAACATAGCATTATTTATTGGACTACCAGTAATGACACCCACTTACCTTCTGCATTATTTTAAAACATATAATAATGAGTTACTGATAATGACTTATTTTTCATCATTATTTCAAATAGAAAATAATTTTCTAGATTTTTTTGAAAATTTTTTGAAATCTATTTTTAGACTCAATATTTTTTAAACACTGGTAAGGATATATGTAACCACATATTTTTTGATTTTTTGTATGTTGGCGAGTAAGCTTACTTGTGTGCAGCAGGTCAATTATGTTTTTATCTATTAAATATTACATGTCGATATAGCTCAAATGGTAGAGCTATTTACTGGCAATCTGTAGACCCAGGTTCGATTCCCGCACCAGCAAATTTTATTAAAAAAAAAAAAAAATACAATAATAAATATAAATATAAATAATATAAACAATAAATATTTTTTATATAATTTATTTTTTTGAAAATCTATTTTTAGACTCATTATTTTTGTCAGTACTGGTAAGCACATAGGTAACGATATATTTTTTGATTTTTCGTATGCTGGTGTGTAACCATAACTCATTATTTTTCGCGACATCGCCATTAAAGGTAATAAGAAATGTAATAACAAAAGTAACAAGTTACCATTACCAAGTATGTAGTTACATAACCACATATCTGGAAATGATTTTATACACTGGGTATGTAACGTCTTACTTTGCTATTCCAACAGCTATTATTTTAACAAGGGCATGTCATTGGAGGTATGTACTTTCCAAAAGAGGGCTAGGTAACAACATAAGAACATGTTACTTTAATGTTACATGTTAGGAGTTACGTAACCACTTACATAACCGATACTGAGCACAATACTACTTACATAACAGCTTAAAGTAAGGCCAAAAAAATGTGTTACAAACATGTCTGAAATAACACATTAAAATTATGCGCTTACTTACTGTATAAAAATATATACTTACTTCTTACAAAAAAATTAAAATAAGACGTTATCGTGTTGGTTTTTTATAAATGCTAAAACGAAGCATATTCATATTTAATTAATATTTACTCAGATTAATATAAAGTTAACAAAAAACATAAAAGATATTTCAGTCAATATAAATTATTTGTATCGAATATTTTAAACAGAAAATAACACTCATGTATCGCATTACAAATAACTCCTTATTTTGAGGTATTTGAATACACCATCGGTAATAAGTGGGTATTTCTATTAAGTGATCACGTATCACATTAAAAGTAACTCCTTATTTTACGGTTTTAAAATATCCCATCTGTAATAAGTCGCTGCTATTATTTAGAACTCATGTTGTGTATTACAAGTAACTCTTTTCTTTGAGGTGTTTAAATATATCATTGGTAATAAGTTGCTATTACTACCCAGTAGTTATGCAGCACATTATACGTAAGACATTACATTTTAGTTATGAAATAATGCAATGGTAAGGGGTATGGTATTACCAGGTAATGTGTTCTGTAATACCAACATATTACCAAGGTTTTGCTGGGATATTGTTCAAATAGCGCAAGTGATTTTTTTGGTTAAGCAAATAGCTAATTATTTTCTATATTCTATATAATTTGGATAAAACTCATTAGGAATGTGAATTTTCTCAGCATAAATAACAAAACCCCAGTATCAAATTACGTTTTAACAAATACGAAAAGTAAAAAATCGATTTGGTTTTTATTTTCGATTTTTCTAACAAATAATATTGATTACAATTTGTATATTCTTTGTTTAGAGGGAAAAGAGATTATGTCAAAAACATTCCCCAGTTAAGCCATTAGTAAAGTATTTAGAGCAATAGTTGAAATCGGCAGGCAGCAATAGTAGAAAATACTCATAGCATCTGTACAAATTAGTGGAAGGCACGCGGGCATGAAGTAGCAGCTAAAGTAGAGTAGTGATGGTAATTTGATGTTTGTTAAATTAATTAGAGTGCGTATGTTCTTCACTCTTTTTGTGGAAATCAATGCCAGATGCACATCTATTTACCACATCACACAATTCACTGTGTATATCTTTCCATTTAAAGATTCGTAGATACAAAGGAAATTGATGTAACTTTTCTAATGTGCAGCATCATTTGCTTTTACTACAAACAAAGTGATACATATAGTCTACTCTGTATTTATGTTGTACGTATGTTCATACTAAATAGACGTGCAATTGAAAAAAGGTAAATGTTTACTTTAATTTTGAATTTCTTTAAACATCAAAAAAAAACATCAATCTATGTTGTTTTAGTTTAACGCTAGTTTAACATTTAGCAGAATGAGTATATTGTGGTCACATTTATTTTCCATGCGAGAATTTCAAAATTAGCTGAAATTTTTAACATTATAGTTTTGGAGTCTTAATCTATTTTAAAAACCTCTTCTAGCCATCCAAGTGTGAAGGTTTTAAAAATCTATAAATTTGAGCATCGATTATGACAACTGACATTTTTTGTTCCAAAAAACTGGCTTCTATTCCTTTAAAAACCCATTCTATTGTTTTACCACCGGTGATTTTTTTAAGTTGTCTAAGAAACGACCTCTTCTAAGTCTCCAAGTAGATTCTCTCCCCGTTGAGCCAGTTCTAGAACTACAACCAAATTATAAGTCAGTTATATCATTTATATATGTTTTATAGGACAGCTTCTTGAAGCTTGAATCGGTTCTAGTGGAGCAGTTATTGTGGTTGGCAACCGATTGTAAAAATATTCCCTTTCTAATTATAGTACATTTACGTTGGGCGCCATTATAAATATTAAAGTTTATATCATTGTTATTTGGAAGGTAAGTGTATTCTGGCGTAGACGGGACGTACATAGCTCCACATATAGTAGTGGGCTGCTATATAAAACATTTTCAACAATTTCCATGAGAACAAATATTGCAAAAAATACAAAATTGTCTGCGGTTGGGCGCCATTTAACTGATTCAAACTTCGAGCATTCTCCAGTCGGGAAGAGACTATCCTGATGACGACTTTTTGTCTTTAATCGAAATAAAATAATTTCTTTTTCAATAGTTTTGTTGAAAAACTAAAAACCACCTTAACTTCTTGTAGAATTGCAGACCATGTCGAACGTGAATGCTAGCTCTGATTTGTTAAATCTTGTTAATTTTCATTTTCATTATTTTTAGATTTTTTTCATTTAATTAATTTGTTGTTGCTATAAAACTATTCAAATGACTGAAGTTGTTTTCTTTCAACTGCTCTATGTTGGAGATTATTCTTTTTAATTCATGGGTGGTTTTTATTTCATATTCCATGAAAATGTTCACTTATATGAATAATGCTGGTTGCTCTATATACTGCAACAAACTAACTGTAATTGAACCTATAGCAAAATATCAAGGAATTAATCCCCAGCCAAATACTTGTATATATACTAGACTTTGTCTCGTGAACATTCCTTTAACTTCTGATTTGTTGTGTGGCATTCTTCTCCTAAAGTTTGCAATGTTTTTTCATTCTTGTTTCTTTATTAAAAACTCCAAGTTTCTAATTTATTGTATTTAGTTGCATACGAGTATATTCATTCATTCATATGCTCACATTTGTACAAAATGTATGTTAATTGTTTCTTTAAACTGCATTGCCAAGATTTATTATCAAATTAAAATTTTTGAAGTAGAGTTACAATTTGTTTTTCTTTTTTTCTCTAGTGGAGTCTGTACAGAAGTGAGTGATACGTGTGTGGCATGATAAAGCAAATTGAGAAATATATTGTAAACTATAATCTAAAATGTTTCTGTGCAGTGATATTACAAGTTTGGACTAATGTTTGTAATATTGCCCAAGGGAAAATCGTTTTAATGTACACAGAATTCAAGTTGTTGATAACAATGCAATAATGTTAACTTTTCCTGAGTTTTAAACAATTTCTTTGAATATCTCATGAATTTTCAGAATCTCTTAAAAATCTTCTATTGGAAAAATGCTCAGAAATACGTGAATACCCAGGTAGAAATTATGTGTGGTAACAAAAAAGAAGCACTGACAAAGCACAAGTCGACCGCGGTCTTACAAAAAGAAGTATCGGCAAACCACTAAATCTGGACGCTTTACCAACGCTTGGAAAGGTCGACTTCTCAGATCTTGTTTTCCAAAAAACATTATTTTGTTTTTGAAAAAGAAGCTCAAAAAAAGAGTGGATATTTTAAATAATTTTTGACTCCATAATACAATAACTCCAAGAATCATCTATTTTTAGAGTAACTTAAATTCTTCAGTGATCAGGGCTCATAATTTGGTAGAAGGGAAAATACTTGGTTTTTGTGTTTCTTAATGATATCGTATTACTTTGCAAAGCATTAAATATAATGGTTTTATCATTTCGGGTGTCGGGAAAGCACCTAACTTTTTTATTTGGGCGTTGGGAAAGCCTTTGATTTTTATGTTTGTGGGTGCTTTTCCAGGGCTTTGTAAAGCATTGGCATTGGTGGAACGCTGCTATCATTTGGGCGTTGGGAAAGCACTGTCAACATACCACCCATTTCAGTGATTTGCCAGTGCTGGCCGCTTTGTAATGTTCTACCTGGGTAATTTATAGTCTTACTCGAATAAGGTCATTAAATTTATTTAAAGAACTTTAGAGGAAACGCTAGAAACATTGGAAACCCTAATAAATTAATATTTTTGATTATTAACAGCCGCGTATCATGAAAATTTTTAACCCTCTAACCGGCCTAAGCTTTTTTGCAATGAAATTTATACCATGTGTTCCTCACGAAAAATAAACAATAAGTTCTTCTACAAAATTTTTTTTCGTTGCCTACTTTAGGCGATATGGGCAAAATAGTTTAAGGTTGAATCTCGAAAACTAGCGCATAAAAATTACTAGGTTTAAGCACAAATTATTTCTCTTATCAAGATGTAATTGTAATAAAAAAATTACATTTTTTGTGCTATTACTTAAGAGGATGTAGAGATTTTCGTTTTTCGAAAAATGCGAAATTGAGCGAAAACGCACCAAAACTTTTATATATATATATTATTTAAACTTATAAGCTTTGCTATGTATACCAAATATATTCTTTTTACCAAATTTTAGAAAAATCCGTCAATTCGTTTTCAAGTTAAGACGATGTCCTTTAATAGTATCCTTATGAAATCCTGTGTGTCCTTGGACCAAAGTAAGGAATTTTTTAAATAGCTTAAGCTTCAATCTTACTTTATGGTCATTATGAATTGTTTTAGTCGCTTTAAATATGTTGTTAGGATTTTTGAAAATTTTGGTTGTTTTAAAATATTTAATTTTTGAAATTTTACGAAATTTCATCTTCGAAACCGTGCATTGTATACAAACAAATTCTTCACAAAAAATTTAATAAATTTTGTTTTCTGTTGAAAAAACAAAATTTCTTATTATAAAATACTCTTTTGGCACATTTCTGGTCAATTTAATATACCCCGCCTGGAGGCGGGCTTGCCGGTTACAGGGTTAAGAACTCGCGTGCAAAATTACTGTATTTGAAGTAATAACTGGAGAAGCGTTTACAATTTTGACTTTAGATTTTTAATAGGATGAAATAATATTTTTTTTTAATTGAAAGAAAGACTTTTTTTTACTAAAACATATTTTTATAATACTAAAAAAAACACGGACTAAAAAAACAGTTGTTTTTAGCAATCCTGTTAATTGTTTTCTGGTTAAAATTTGTCAGTTATTTTTATTGTATTTGTGTTGTTATTTAACAGTTAAAATCGACTACAGTTTTAGTTATTTTAATTTTTATTTTATATTGTTCGCCTGTTGCAAATATCCATTTTAAGTTTTATTTCCAGTAGATTATTGTGGCAAACTTTTTTTAATGTGCACCATTAAACCGAAATCCCATTTCTAGGATTTGATGCACTTTCCCAAATCATACTGTGGTGTAGGATATTATATAGTCGGCATGCTCAATTTTAATTTCTCTAATTGTTTTTGTATGATTTTAATGCTTTTCTTTGAGTAAGTCTGGTAGCAACCCTGCAAATATTGCAAAATTGTAATCGTTGTTATGGGAATTGAGGGTTTTCTTTCATCATTGCTCAAATATTTTTAAATCCATTTGTATGTAAATAATTGGTAAGGTTTCAAACTTTTTGCATCCGTGGTCAAAACTTGGATCAAAATTAATTTGTGGTTGTTTGAAATTTCAAATAAAAATCACTACTACTCCATGCAATGAGAGGTTTTTACAATTTATTAATTTTCAAAATTTCCCTATTTAGAATTGCTAATATGTATCCATATTTTCTGTACTACAAATTTTTTTATTTTAGTAGTACTATTATTTAATCTCATGATGTATTACCATAATCTTATGTGTATTGTATAAATCTGATTGCATATTCTATAGAATGAACTTTTTATTGAAAGCAAAAAAATGTTTAGAAAAACAAATTTTTTCATTTAAAAATTATTTATTCTATTATTTTTTCAGTCGGTTTGTTTTGATTTTGTCAAATTTGATTGATAGGTGTTTATTTAAAATTTTACCAAAAGAAAAATAGATTTGGATGTACTATATAAAATTTACAGGAAGTAAGATTTATTAAAATAACAGATTTTTAGTAAAGAATTAAACTTTTGGTTAAACATTAAAGTTTTTTTTTTTGCTTACTGAAATTATTAACATCTGTTGGAAGTTATTAAGAAATAAATGCCCAGACAAAAAAGTTTTAATATAGTCATACAATATCATATACAAATTTATAAGATATAATTATATAATATAATTATATAATATTATATGAAATTATATCATATGTATAACTATATCTTTTATATACCACATTATATATGTAGTGCAGCATAGTAAAATATCCAAATACTTATTGATCTACACAGAAGGAATTTTGCTGGATGAGTTTCATTGTAATTTTACAGTAAACTAATGAAATTTTCTTCACAAAGCAAATGAAACATTTTCTTAAATTTGATGAAAAAGCTTCATATATTTTATGAATCTAGTTTTAATGAAACTTTTTCATTGAGAAAGTTTTAATAAATAAAAAGAAATTTTTTACATTCAAGGGACAAGTTCCAGTGAAACTTCATTCGTGGAGGCGGTTTTTATCGCCTCTTATGAACATTAACAGTTTGTATCGAAAAATGTTAGCCTTTGCCAGTGTTGCCAATTTAGCATATTTAATGCTAGATTTAGCATTTTTTTTAATTCATTTAGCATGAAAAAAATGCATCTAGCATATGGCATTTTTTTCAGCATTTTTCCAACAAAATTTAGCATTTTTTACAGTTTTATTTTCTGTTTTTTTTTTTAGAATATTCTACATTAATTTGAATTTATATGTAATATGAAAAAGAAATATTTTTTTTTACTTTTAGAGTAAGTACTAGGAACTATTTTTATACATACACGTTAATTACACTGTGCAGTCGCAATTTTTAACAAGCTGGGAACCGTACTGGTAAAGCTAATTCGAGTACGCTGAATTCAATGGTGATAGCAGTTTTTCAAATTTAGCACTCGTATTCGCGTTATTCGCAATTAAAAATTTTGCCGGGTACTAAAAAAATTTTATTTTTATATTTCTGGGATCATTTTTAAATAAATTTATCAAATTTGATTAAATATGTAAAACATTAAGGAAGCTGTCATTTTTTCACTAAATTTTTTTATAGATTTTTTTTCGCAAAAATTTCGCAAAAACATTTTTTTTTCTGCAAATAAAAAGTATGTGTTATGTTATTTTGTGTATATTCAATAGGGTTTAGAAAAATATTTAATAGAGTTAAGAAAAAAAAATGCTTTCGAAAAAAACAAACAAAAATCGGGAAAAAAAATGTTTTTGGGGAAAAAATAGCGAAAAATTGTATTTAACAGGGGTGGATTGATTGAAATTCAAAAATTATCCCAAAATTATAAAAAATATTGCTTTATGGTACTTTAATATTAAAATTTTAAATCGGCATGCCCGGCTTTAACTTTTTTACTCGTTTTACTTTTTGTTGTTGTTATGGTGAAGGAGTGATTTTGCACAAAATACTCCAATTTTTGTTAAAAAAAAATAATAATAATTTAAAGAATAGAGTTTAAAATAGAATTAATAGAATTGCAAAATGTTGATAAGGTTCGTTTTTAATCTTTGCAATTTTTATTGATTTTTTTAGGTTTGGGTCATAGACTGTAATGTGGATAGCGTTTGTGATAAATTCCTATCTTTTAAGAATTTCAGTGAATTTTGAGTTTTTTACTGTAACACCTGTACATTTTCATTTAATCATACCAAAAATCTTACAACGTCAACCAACACCACAAAAAGTATTATCCCTGATCGCGAAAATAATTTTTTTAAAGAATTTCATGCAGGTAAGCCCAAAGCTGCAGAAATTTGAAAACGGTAAACAGAGAGTGGAATAAAACACATTAAATTAATTTGGAGTAGATAAATTAAGGCTGAATGGGAAATTCATATTACACGCCAAAGTATTCCACATTACCACCTATTTTAGAAATAAAACATTTTGAGGTACTTTTGTTTATCCGCCTTTAATTTTTGAGATAACATATTTTCAGTGACACATTTGGGAAATCAAATAATAATAAATTTATTTTAACCCTTAAATGCATGGTGTAGCTATTTGGCAACATACCGGTTTTTTAATAAAAAAAAAACCCTTGATGCAGAAAACTGCATTTTTGGGCATTAGAGGCCCCTTCTGTACATAGTGCTCCTATATTTTAGCGCAGAATTTTTAAACAGTTAGAGTAAAAATCTTGGTTTTGCTCTGTATATTTGTGAATAATCTAAAACACGCGTTTTTTTACAAAAAGTGTAATATTCAAAAATATTTGTTTAAATATTTAAAGTGGTATTCTCGCAATAAAATTCAGTTTGGAGACAATAAATGTATAAATTACAGTTTATAGATTTGTTTTTGTTTTTTTTTTCATACACGTTAAAATAATCACAATTTAGAAATTTGGCAAAAAACCATATTTCTCAATAAAAATCACCTTTTTTTAAAAACAATTTTTTTTTTTGGTATTTTTCTTGAAATGTACACGCCTTTAGAAATCATATATGAAAAAATGGTTAAAATCGAAGAGATCATGCATTTAAGGGTTAAAGGATTTTTGAACTTTTTTAACAAGAATTAACTTTTGAGTTGTTTTTAATTTTTCTTTTATATAATTTTAGTTAATAAAAGAACTGAATTTATAATTAGAGATGACTTATTTTCAGTCTAATTGTAAAAAGTCACTAAAATAGTATTTTTTTAAACAAATTGAAACATTTTTTTATAAAATTTTTTTAGCATATTTTTTCTAGTTTTTAGCATTTTTTAGCATTTTTATGCAAAAAATCTAGCATTTTTTCTTAAATAAGTTTTGGCAACACTGGCCTTTGCAGACGTGTGTAATTCTTATGGCTGAATTTTTCGATACAAATTAAGAAGAGAGTGATTTAAGAGAGTGTCTTTTAATTATATAGTCGTTGATATATATGGACGAATGTATGAAGATTTATGTTGATTTTTACCTGGGTAGGTTGTTCTAATCACAAATGTCCTATTTAAAATCTTTTTCAATCAATTTAATTTTATGTCTTATCCAAATTAACCAACTTATATTGAAAAAGTTGTTTTAATATTACAATTAGTCCAAAAAACTATAAAATACCCAGCACAAAAAGAAAAGCTAAAGTAGGAGAAAAGAACTACAATTAAGACATGATTTTAACAGCATTTATCAGTACTTTTTGAACAAGTAGAAACTCTTTTTCATCAATCAAAATAAAATAAAAAATTTAAAAAAAACTATAAAAACTGTATCCAAATCACTTCCTAGAATCACTTTTAAAGCAATAATTCCTGATAAGCAATAATTAAGTGATTTTTTTGGATGTTGTAAAAATATATTAATGGATACTTTGGAAGCAAGGAAGGAAGTGATTTTTTTGAAGTCAATCGGAATTACTTCCAAACAGTTAAAATATACTAACGGATACTTTGGAAGCAATGAAAAAGTGGTTTCTAAGGTTTTTTAATTTTTACTTCTTTTTTTTGTATATTTATAATTAATTTGTTTAAATTCTATAATTTTAAAATTGTTTTTTTTTTGCTGGGTATCTTAAAAGTTTTGTAGTTTTTATTTTTGTTTTTTTTTTATAATTGTTTAAAAAAAATCAACCGTAGAAAGATTTATTAGATAAAACTTCCAAACGAACTTAATTATTGCTGCAACCAAACAACAAGCAACCAACTAACAATATGTAATGATTGCAAATTGTTTATAAACTATTTCTTTTTTTTTTTTGGAACGAGTATCTCTATATGACTTCATGTTGTGTGTCGTATTTAGATCATAACATAAAATTAACTTTGGGGCATTTGGTCCACGGCGGCATTGGTGGTGGCGGCATTTGAGAAAGAAATCGAAAACGAAATTATTTGAATTAAAAAAAAAATATATGTATATATAAAAAAGCAAAACAAAGTTAAGGCGTTTACATATGTTAATGTGCAGTTGGGATCAAAAAAGTAGCAGTGAAGAACAAACAGTAACATATATGCAACACATTGAAGCTTTTAACTTACTTTTTATAAGATAACAAAGAAACTACACTTACAACATTATTTTATTAAATTAAATGAAAACGCCATTAAAAAAAGACTACTGTTTTTTCATTATATTCAAACCATTTTGATATTTATTTTCAAATATTCTTTAAATAATCTATAAAGGCAAACATACACGTTCAATATTATTGATCAATGTTTTTAAAATCAACTAATCAGAACAAAGTATTTAAAAATAAAATGTTCTGATTGGTTGATTTTTGAAAAATTGATCAATAATATTGAACGTGTATATTAATTACAATATTAATTGCAGCTTGCTATATGATATTAAAAAACAACACTGTACTAAAATACATTATTAAATTTGTACCGTGGCAACCCTTCTCCATACGCAGGCTGCATTGATCCTGAACATAAAAACCATACGTCAGTGTGGCAACATTAGCGAAAAAGGAGACACGGAGGAGATAGGAAGTAAACAAAAAATCTAAGTTTAATGTTTGCATGTGTCTGAGAAGAAAAAAAAAACAATAACAGAAAGCCGAATAGGAAAGAAAACTATGAATAAGTTACATTGCATTCAAGGCCTTACTTGGGTAAGATGGCTCAGCTGTCGTATCTGTGTATAGTTACGTTTGTAATGTAGGAATAGGCACAGGTTTGATTCCTACAGCCGGCGGGTTGTTGAAAAATTATCATACAGAGACAATTTGGCAATAAAATATATACAATAGTACAATTTAATGGAAAATCACTGATGAAGCCTGTGCGTAGAAAAAGGCGGAAACTAGATCTAGTGTGATTTGTAAATTAATGTGTTTATAATTTTTAGAGAAAAATGTCTATTCTTTTTCTTAACCTAAAACCTACACCTAAAATAAGAAAATTAAACATTTAACTGCAAATATCAACTACTAACAAAAAAAAAAAAAAATTATTAGCCTTAATTATCCAATTAAGGACATGTTAAAAATATAATTTGATTTTAAACAAATATTTAATTGAATCAGTTATTATTTTAATTGAAATTTAAATATTTCAGTAAATATTACTAGAAAATTGTAAAACTATTTAGGAAATTATAGCTGTGTTTTCGACTTAACAATATCCGTTAACTTTAAAAAAAAAACCCCCAAAGTGCATAAAAACGTTTTTTAGACGAAAACTGAAATTTTACTTTTCGTATGTACGTTAACTTACAACTTGGATAATTATCAACGTTGAAAACTCAACGTTTATACAATTTCACACATAGCGTAACTTCTTCGCGTTACTACCTCAAAAGTTTTGCTGACGTACGTTCGATTATACCGGAGCTATCATTAACACTAACTATTTAACAAATTTTTATAATCCGATCAGTTTAACGTAGATTTGCTATAAATACTTAACGGTGATAGGCATGAGAGAAACCACAGCTTATGTAGTTGTATAATTACCAGGCGGTTTTCATCACCTCTTTCGGACATTAACAGTTTGTATCGAAAAATGTTGTTAATTATTATGGCAACATTTTTCGATACTATTACTACTTTACTGATTACTACTTTAACCAAATTTTGTTTCAATTAATCGTATAAAATTTTTTTTAATTAATAGTATTATTTGAGTTATAGGTGCAAAATCAATTAAAATTTTAATTGTAATAAATCAATTTCGTAATTAAGACTCGTTTTTAGTTTTTTTTTTTTTTGTGTACTGAAAATACGTATGTTTTATAGTTTGTTTTTGAATGACTGATACATAAAGTTAAAAGATATGTTTCCATTTATTTTGTTTGATTCTTCCATTGAAAAAATAAATTACCTATTACTTTTGAAATAAATTTCAAAAGGCAATGAAAAATTCTTGTATATTGTGAGTGGCCTTTTAGGATTCCCTTATATTAAACATAATTTTTTCCTTTCCACTGCTATTTTTTTCACATAACTGTTTGTATTTAAAATTTAAATGTCTAGATTGGTGCTTTGAATATTGCACGTTACATGTGGAAGTTAATAAAAGTACACAAGACTTCAACCATAAGATAATAATGAATTTTCCGTTTTTGGTTATTGGGAAGTTTTTTATGTTTTTCTTTTCATTTTCAGTATTTATTGTTTTTCTTTTTCAAATACTTTGATGTTTATTTTTTCCTTTTTTCATCAGACTTTGTTGTTTTAGTTATTTTCGCTGCTTTTTTTTGGTAACACAAAAATAACAGCGAATGATGCTTAACATTCCCTTTTATGAATTCCATTTGCTGTGAAATAAATTGTATACTAAGTTCTACCGTTTATTTGTAACATGTTCAAAATACTGTGATCTGCAATGATCTAAAGGCTCAATTAGACGTGCCATAACCATAACCATATAAAACAGCTGTTCAAACCAATCTTATGGGCTACAATGTATTCAGTTATTATAACCGTAACCACAGATACCAATTGAGTTTTGGTTTTCTGCTATGGCGTTATGGTTACGGCTATGGCGATATGGCACGTCTAATTGAACCTTAAAGGTTTGAAAAAGGAAAATCAACAGTTAAAGTATTTATACTAACAAGGAAAGTATCTCAGGGGTCACCTGCAAATTTCGGTAAAATTGGGATGTGTGATAGAGAAGAGAAAATTAATGAAAATTAAATTTCTTCAGGGGCCCAATCTCGTATTACAGCGATATTCGACATCCTACAGCAAGTCACGAAGCAAGTGGTGCTCGTATGATGAAACCATTTTACTCCAACAGTACAACCTGCTTGCTTGTTTTTTCACACACAAAATTTTATTTTTCACTTACACTAATGCCGTTTTCTTTTCTGAAAAAAGTGTTGCCTTTTTTCTGCCCTTTTTTTAAAAAATGTATTTTTGTGCATAGAAATAATAAGTAAATATAGGCATATTAGGTATAAAATTAAAGGTATTTCAAAGACCTATTTAACTATGCTTCAAAAATGTCCAACAATATTCTACTTATTTAACAAAACACCAAAATATAGAAAAATGTGACATTTTGTTAAATTGCACGAAAATTAGGGAATAATTAGACATATTTTATACACGGTTAGATTGATATCTGAAATACCTTTAATTTGATACCAAATTTGTCTATGTTTACCTTTTATTACTATACACAAAAAGGCATTTTGTAAAAAAGGGCAGAAAAAAGGCAACATTTTTTTCAGAAAAGAAAACGCCATAAAATTGTGCAATAGAAAACTGAATTTATCTAAAAAAACGTTAAAAAAAATATTCTTTTTAAATTGCCCATTCAAAATTTTCTTGGCATAGTCCAATACCATTAAATTATAATAAATATATTAAAAATAAACGCAAAATTCGTCAATGTGTGACCATGCCTGGTCCGCCCACTATTTGGAAATATTAAAGAAGTTCCTCCAATTTTTATTCGTATTATATGGGACAATAATTACTGTAAGTTTTACATTCATGAGACATCCTTTTTTTAGCTGGAAAGCTAGCTTGGAAAGCAACATATACGAGTTTATTTAAAAACAGAAGGTCACACTAGTGTGCTGTATCATTGTCATAATATTTATTATAGGGTATTTAGCATTCCTAGTTGCAACACTGCTTAGTATAGGGCTTTTTGTGTATGTACGACGAGCATTACGTTGATATCCATATATGTGGAAAAGGTGTTTACTTGGATGGAAAATAAAAGACGATGCTGGTTTTCGCTAATGGCTAAAAAACAGATGTTAAAACAAAATTTTAAATACGCATATTAAAAAAAAAATGCCTGTACTCCCTAAACTTAACAGTTTAGTTTTTGTTTTGTTTTTTCTGTCTCGTCGGTTCGTTTATTTTGCTTTAGGCTCTATTTACTATTTAATCGAGGTACTTTCTTTAATAAAAAGCATTTTTTTTAAGAAATTAAAAAAAAAATCAAAGAATTTAGTGAAAAATTTAAATATTAAACAAAACTAAAACAATTTAGTATTTATGAAATATATACATAACAAAACGAGTAAAAAGGTTAAAGTCGGGCATGCCGACTATAGAATACCCTACACCAGTCTGGGTAAAAGCCAACTAATGTCACCAAAATCAATAGGCTGCGTTATTGGGCCAATATAGGTCTGTGTACCAAATTTCATCAAAATATCTTAATATTTGCGACCTGCAGCGTATAAACAGTATAATTTTGGTAGGACCCTTATATGGGCACTAGGTCTAAACATGGACCGATGTTCATCAAAATCAATAGGCTTCGTCCGTGGGCCAAAATAGGTCTGTGTACCAAATTTCGTCAAAATATCTTAATATTTACGACGTGCATCGTATAAACAATATAATTTTGGGGGGACCCTTATATGGGCACTAGGTCTAAACATAGACCGATGTTCACCAAAATCAATAGGCTTCGTCCTTCGGCTGCCATAAGTCGGTGTACCAAATTTCATCAAAATATCTTAATATTTGCGACCTGCAGCGTATAAACAATATAATTTTGGTAGGACCCTTATATGGGCACTAGGTCTAAACATGGACCGATGTTCACCAAAATCAATAGGCTTTGTCCTTGGGCCAACGTAGGTCTGTGTACCAAATTTTATCAAAATATCTTAATATTTGCGACCTGCAGCGTATAAACCATATAATTTTAGTAGGACCCTTATATGGGCACTAGGTCTAAACATGGACCGATGTTCACCAAAATCAATAGGCTGCGTTACTGGGCCAATGTAGGTCTGCATACCAAATTTTATCAAAATATCTTAATATTTACGACCTGCAGCGTATAAACAGTATAATTTTGGTAGGACCCTTATATGGGCACTAGGTCTAAACATGGACCGATGTTCACCAAAATCAATAGGCTGCGTTATTGGGCCAATATAGGTCTGTGTACCAAATTTCATCAAAATATCTTAATATTTACGACCTGCAGCGTATAAACAATATAATTTTGGTAGGACCCTTATATGGGCACTAGGTCTAAACATGGACCGATGTTCAAAAAAATCAAACTTGTTCGTCCTTGGGCCAACGTAGGTCTATGTACCAAATTTCATCGAAATATCTTTATAGGTGCGACCTGTAGAGTGCGTACAAGATTGCATGGACAGACAGACAGACGGACGGACGGACGGACGGACGGACGGACGGACAGACGGACATCGTTAAATCGAAATAAAAAAAAATTCTGAACCGATCGGTATACTATAAGGTGGGTCTACGACCAATATTTTTTGGTGTTACAAACATCAGCACAAACTTATAATACCCTGACCACATAGTGGTGTAGGGTATAAAAATTTAAATCATGATATTTCATGACATGGTTGTATTTTGAAATATTTTCTTTTAGTTTCTCTTTGCTTTACTGGAAGTGAAGTTCTTCAATTATGCATAGACTTTTGGGATGTGAAAACTAACTTTGATAGTTGCAGAAGAATCGTTGGAGACAAAAGTTTATTTTCCCTCTTTTGTGTAAAACTCTTGAGAACTTTTACAACGTGGGTAAAGAATAACTTTATAACCGAACGTACTACAAGTGAAAGTAAAACAAAAAAAGGAAGAATTTTACAAACACCACGCATACGTAATGCACTTAAATAAAGGAAATATTCCCTCAGGGTTTACAGGCCAAGTAATAAGAAAAATAATAAACTAAACAGAGCCAGACGATAAAAGAATTAATTCTTTTTGATGATGTTAAGGTAAGGAGATATCATGATACGATTACAAAATGTGAGCAACGGTTAAGTCAACATTTTGACTAAACAGTCTTATATACCAGCAGTCTTACAGGCTATCGGTTTTATAGACCATCAGTCTTATGGAATATATGATAGATAGATAAACAACCTAATCGATCAAAATTTTGACTATAAGATATATGACCGATCAAAGGTTAAATACAAAAAGTTAAAAACGATTAAGTTAAACATGTGATAACTAGAAGTTTATTTGGAATTTATAGTTGATTTCGAAGAGATGTGAAGCAGATGTGACTCAGATTCTATAGCTAACAAGCCATGGATTCTATTTGGGGCAAACACAAGATATTCAAAAGCCATCTTAAAACAATTTTATTGCGCAGCCCATAATATAATTCCAGAACATCTTAAATCCACGATAAATGGTTTAACTTTATTTCTTATACAGAAATAATTTCGAAATTCTGATTTTGTGCAAATTTAAATGTTACTGATACTTTAGAAAACATATTATTTTCTATTGTTGTTTATAAATGAATGAATGTCACTACATTGCTAGATCTGCCAAAACAACAGCGTAATATGTTGGAAGATGACAAAGCAAATTGTGATAAATTTTTTGTTATTGTTTTTTCTTTGATATTTTAAATGTTTAATAACGCTCCTAGACGAAAACAAAAAATCCTCATTGAGTTTCTAATTTAACTTAACAAATATTTGTAGAAATTCTAAAAACGTCGTCCCTGACGATTTCCTTAGGCAAGAATGAAATCCGGATAGAGACATGCCTGTAAGAGATTATTTTGTCACGATTTGTTAAATAAGTTTTGGAATTTTAGCACATTTAATTCCCTTAAAGCAACTAGTAAAAATGTTTAAATTTATTTCTCAATTCCTAGAGAGAACCCCATAAATACAACCTGATGATACTGCTTGGTAGTACTTGAAAATGCATTAAGCCTAAGTTAGTTTGGAAGTATCGTAAAAAAGTAACGTAGCACTCTTATAATGAATAAAAAGAGTACAAAAAATAAAAGAATTGTTTTTTTTTATATAAATAAATAGAAAAAAAAATAATAAAATAGAAAATTTCTATTTTCAATAGAACTTTTTTACGATTTTACTTGACAACAGTTTCAATGCACAGAAAAAAGACAAAAATATTTTCTATATTATTTTAACACATTAAACTGATTACAGATACGTTTTTTTACTTTAGGATTAGACTAATAAAGCCTTTAATTATCAACCATTGGTTATAGGAAAAGTTTTTTCATAAGTTTCTATTTGTTATAAAACAAATTGTGAATTCTATTTGGAATTTGTCATATTTGATCTTAAAACTGAACAAAAATAACAATCATTGTAACAATCAATAGAGATCAACTAAAAATCGACGGTGAGGCCCAATGCTCCTTATAGGAACGAAAGGAATCAATATATATATAAAAATCGACGGTAAAATGAAAATTTTCACAATATTTTATGAAACATTCTATTAATTCAATGAAAACTTTCAGTGGACGAGTTCCAGTGAAATTTCATTGGTTTTATGCAAAAATTCATTATTATCATGCAGATAATTCGCACAGTGTATAATCAAAGGGAGCCACAGGACTGACGACTGAATGATTTCCATTGGGGCACAGGTGTGGTTTATGGATAGATTAAGAAAGTCTAATGGGCAAATGGGAGCGGATCTTTGTAATCAGGTTCAAACCTGCGTTTCCGATGTAAAAGTGCCCTTCAATATTCCAGGTTGTAGTTTGTTTACTTTATGGACACCTTAAGACATTTTTATTAGCTCAAGGACTATACATTTTTTGTAGAAAAAAAAACAAAAATAATTCTGAACGAATGATTTTTAGAAAAAAGTCCAGAAGAAGATTTTAAGTATTTTTCTATCTTCTAAAAATTTGAGATTTTTGTATAGGAAGATTTAGTTTTATACCTTTTTCAATTGTAATTCAGAAAATATCAATTGCACCTCAGAAAATATCAACTGATATTCAAAAACACATCAATTGAAATTAAAAAATAAATGTCAATTGAGATTCATAAATCATCAATTGAAATTCAAAAACTGTTAATTAAAATTCAAAGTTGCAGCTATTAACCCTTGAAATATTAATTGGGATTAGGAAAACACTGATTGAAATTCAAAATATACCAATTGTAACCCAGAAAACATAAACAGAATTCCTGAACATCAATTTGGAATAAGAAAACATCAATCCAAAATATATAATAAGTGATAATTATTAATTTCCGAATTTCAATTAATAATTTCGTATTTTCTATTGACTTTTTCTGAATTTCACTTCCTTTTTTCCGCATTGCGAAATATGTTTTCAAATTTTAAAATTTCATATGTGTTAAAATTTTTTCTTTGATTATATTTTCTCAATTAACACCTTTAAAGCTCTTGCCCAGAATAACACAAACTTTAACAAGATATTGTACACAAGTACTTACACATACTCATGGTTGCATATAGTAGCATTCTATACTTTTACTAACCAAGTGGACGGACACATACATTTACATACATATACTTGTACTATTTCATAGTTAAATTGTATTGAAGCAATGTTTAACCCTATAAAAACATTGACGTAAAGGTAAAAGTCTCAAGTGCCTTCCAGGTGACATTAAAAATCACAACATTCGCACAGAAGCTCGTTAAGCATTTTGTCGTTCTAATAGTAAAGTGTAATGATGATGACGACAAAGATGATAGTATTGAGGAGTAAAGGGTGAAGAAGGTCAGAATACTTTTAAGTGTTGCAAAATACTTTTTAAAATAGAGTTGCCAGATGTTTTTAGAACAATAACAAATTCATGAATTTAGAATATTACACTGAAAGTTGTTTTCAATCTTTGTTTTGTTTAGAATCTTATGATCCTTTTATCATAATTTCTCCAAGAATTTCAATAAATGATAAAAATTATATGGCAACCCTTTAAATGCACACACCTATCATTTACTCAATTTTCTAAAACAAACATACCTCGTACTCCTTTAGACACCTAGCTTGCAACAAAAACAAAAGAATAAACATCTCTCAGACATGTATTCCACAACTTTCCCACAAATAATAGGGTATAATTTCTATGACATCTTTTATTATTCATCGTCATCTACTCTATTATATTCAAACTCGTACTTTTAAATATATTGTATTTAGGAATATACTCGTTTATGAGATGTTTTTCATCATTATTCTGTGGCTACAATAAACACTTGAAATTGTATTCTTAATAGGATTTTCAGCTACTTTGGTTTTTATTCTCATATTTCCATTTATTTTTTTTTTTTGATTTGTTGTCCTTGTATATTGAGTATGAGTATCTCTATACGAGTGTATAAACAATGATTAAAATTGTATTCCTGATATATTTCTAAAACAAACAAAAATTGTTATTTTTGAGAGGGTTTATCTATTATGGATGATGTCTGGTGATGATAAGTAAAAGTGAAATTATATGCTTCAAAGAAATTGGACTATTTGAGTTATGTAAATTAATATTAAATGGAAATTAAAAGCCTTAGCTAAAATGTGTGATTTGAAATAAATTTTAAGACAATTGAAATATGCACGGAAATAAAATATTCTGGCATGTGATGAAAATCGATCGGTTTCAAATCGATCGTTTTTGAAATTTCAATCCTGAATATTTCGCAGTATTTTTTATTTAAAAGCAATAAAACGACGTAAATCGATATACCTGATAAAACTAAAGCGGTTAAAAACTATTTTATACCTCTCTGCCTTTTCTATTCATCATTTAATTTTTGATTTTTAACCAAATCGATTGAAATCAGAATCGATCGTTTTCCATCACATGCCAGATTAACTTAAAATATTAAAGACTTCTTTAAAAAAAAATATTTAATTGAATCAGTTAATGTTTATTTGACATTTACACATTTCAGTAAATACTTTTTTAAAAAATAGTACACACATTCTTTTTTCTTAAACTTTATGGTAAAACAGAAAAATTAGACCTTCTGAAATCATAACTACCCAGTCAGAAATCGCCAGTGGTACAAAAAATCAAGCACTGGCATACCACTGGGTAACCACGGTATTAAAAATAAATGACTGGCAGAACACTCATTTGGGACGCTTTGCCAGCGTTTGCGAAAAGCGTTTTACCAGTATTTGTTTTACAAAAATTTCGGTGGTTTATAAAAAAAACCACTGGCAAAGAATTGGCTTAGAGTGATATGCCAAGGTTTGCAACCAGTGGTTATCCAGTGCTACCTAGCCAATGCTACCAGGCGTACAAAAATCAATTCACTGGAAAACCAATGATTTTATAAAATCATTGGTTTTCCAGTGACGCTGACGCTTCGTTAAAATATGTTTGTAGTCGGAAGGTTCCGAGTTCAAATCCGGTTGCAAGCAAAAAAAATTTTTTGGATTTTTTATAATTTAAATTTTTTTTTGTTTTATAAAATCTATTTTTTTTGTTTGTGGGAAAGCTCCTTCAAGACCAACTTTTTTTTTGCCTTCCCAACACTGGCATACTAGTTACAAAAAATTGTTTGCCAGTACTAGCATTTTGACACAGCCAGTAGTTGTCCAGCTATTATCACTCATTTATGTGTTTAGCCATTAAATATTATATGTCTCGTTAGCTCAGTGGGTAGAGCAATCGTCTGCCAATCTGACGGCCTGGGTTCAAATCACGGCAGGACCAAAAAAATACAAATGAACTTTTTTTTAATTTTATTTTGGAAAATATATTTCCAGACCACCTATTTATTGGTTTTGCCAGCGTTTTGCCAACGTTTAAAAATTTTGTTCCTCCAGTGCTTTTCAGGGGCTTTTTGAACAGCCGGTCCTTTTGTCTAATGATGTTATCGTTTTGGGAATGGGAAAGCACTTTTTGTTAGTACTTGTACCACCTGTTAAAGTGCTTTGCCACCGCTTTCCCGTTTGTATTTTTCTGACTGGGTATATGAGGGTGATGCATATTTCTGAGGATCCTTTTAAGACTCATGAAAGACTCCTATGAGCATTATTGAAAATTTCAGAATTTCTGACTCTGCTTTGATTCATTTATGAGTACTGCAAGAATTTTCAAAAATTTTCCGAAAAAGCACATAAATAAGAACCAATTATTTTTCATATCTCTCTAGAGTTTGAGCGCTCTAAAATTGATCATATTTTAGAGTTTTTTAGAGTCATAATTTCTGGGCGCTCAGAAAAATTTTGGCTGGGAAAACATAAAAAATTGTCAATGGGTGAGTTCGGCAGATACAATTTGACAGTCAACAGTTCTCCAACAGTTGTGCAACTATCTACTGAACGACCTGATCACTAACCGCTCAGTCTGAGCGCTCAGGTAGCGCTGTATTATTTTGGTAGCGTAAAAATCAATTGGATCAAATAGTAATGTTGTTGCTGATTTTAAAAAATTTTTGTTTTATATAAATGACAAATAAAATCATACAAATATAATTCAAAAACAAAAAATTTTAAAAATCAAAGAAAAATACAGAAAAAATGTATTTAAAAACAAAACAAAGAAAACATCGTTCAGCAGAGTAAGTAATCACAAAGCGCTACAAGTCACTGGTAGCAGTTTAAGGTTTCTCCGCCAAATGCTACCAATGTCTCTTCCTAGTTTTATTAAATACATCCTAGAGAATAAACCAAAAAAAAGTTTATGTATGAAGGATTAGTTAAGGCTCAAAATAAGAGCAGAGAGTTTTTTCCATAGAATTTGACATTTAAAAACGACTGAAAGATGAGGTCGTGAGATAGAATCTATTTTATTTTAATGGCGTTGTTTCGCATTCTTTCATCAACCGTTTTGCTAGTTATACTTAATATAAGAGTAAAGTTAACAAAGAGAATCTATAGCTCTTCTTTAAAGTTATTAAAAATTTGAATTCTTTTATTTAATTTCACAATTTTCTTGAGCGTAAGGTTTGTTGTTTATATATAGAAAATTTTTTTTTTATTTTCTGTTATTTCCTGAAGATGCTACACAATGGAGTAGCGAAATATCGAAAATAAAAAAAAAATTTATATATAAAAAACAAACCTTACGCTCAAGAAAATTGTGAAATTAAAAATATAAAAAGAAAATTAAATAAACGACAAGAATTCTTTTATTTAATTTAGACACTGAGCCTATTTTGTAGTCCCTAGTTCGTCATTTAATATTGTATTTTAAGGGCGGTAAGTTTTTAAGTTTGCAGAGGCATAAAGTCTCTTTGTTATTTGTACTCTATAATAACTTGCCATTTCCGATGTCCGTCATTATTTCAAAAGCAGTTTCTCCCCAGAGCGGAAGTCTCTTACCATTAATCCATATTGAACAAAGGTCAAATATGTTCCAAAATTTTATTTTCAAATTTAAAATGAAACTTTTGTTAAATAAATCTGTAGAAATTGGTATTTTATAATTTTTATTAAAAATCGGGAACAAATATCTTCGTGTAACACACCCAGCGAAAAAAGAGATGCCGAAGCAGTAGAAAAATCACTACAATTGATGATCTAGATGTACTTCTTTTTTAACATAAACATTAATGATTTTAACATTGAGTTATCATAGGAGAGGAGTACTCCGACTTTAACATTTTTTCAGTACTTTTTGAACGAGTGCAAAGGAATCTCTTTTTCACCAATTAAAAGTTAAAAAAAAATTATTCACAAAAAAAAATTATATTTTTTTTTATTTTACAAAAGTTTTTTTTATTGCCGCCACCGGGTATCGAACTTGCGACCTCACGATTGCTAGTCGCTGAGCTCTACCGCTGAATTATTCTTTGATATGAAAGTTGACTGGCATAAAAATACCACTTTGTTAATGCGAGATATTGTTCCTTATTCTCTTCAATAAAACTACTTATTAAACAAGTGTAAAAGGTGCACTCCAATTCAATATTTTGGTGCACTCTAATTCAAGATTTTTTGGATGTGGTTCAGAAGTAATTCTAAAAAAGCTGTAAAAATGTAAAAACGGATACTTGGGAAGCAATGAAAGAAGTGATTTTTTGAAGTTGTTCAGAATAACTTCTAAAAAAGCTGTAGAAATGTAATAACGGATACTTGTAAAGCATTAAAAGAAGTAGTTTGTAAAGCATTACTTGCAATTTTTTTTGCTGGGCACTTGATCCTTTCATGGCGATTTATATTTTTAGTTATTACTAAAAAAAATCATAAACTCAGAATATTTTTTTCAGAATAGAAGATACCTATTTTAGAAAGCTTTCCAACAAAATTTAATACAAACAAAAATATTCAATAGTTTAGAAGATATTCGGCTTCAAATTTTGCGGGATCAAGTGTGTCGCACTTCCTCTATTTAATAAAATCTAGAAGAGATATTAACAATTTTTTATGTTTTGTTTAATAACTTTAAAATAGAATTTTGAGAATTATGCCAAAATAAGGATTTTTGGCCACGGCTTAAAATGAATTAAGTTTATATTGCAAAGCTTATATATTTAATCGGGGTAGTTATAATTCCAATACAAGATTTCAAGGGACTTAAAAAATTAAATCTCTAATATCTATTGCCCGCTATTACATATAGTTCCAAAGAAAAAAAAAAAAAAAAAAGAGGCAAAACGAGGCACCGTTTACACACTTTATTGTTCAGTACCATACAAATTTTTTTGAAAATTTTTAAATAATTAGCGTGTTTTTTAATCACCTGGATTTAGAATTTTTGATACAGAAAATGGATTTATTAAATCCAAAAAAAGTTGGATTTAATAAATCCACAATAAAAGCACAAATATATAAAACAGCCTATTAATTTAATGTCAGAAAAAAATACGAATACAAATTAAAAGAGAAACAAAAAAATTGAAAAACTAACAAATAAAAGGTTTTTCTTAAATTTTTTTTTATGAAATATGTTTAGAAAAAAAAACTACACCTCACCAAATACATATTTTTCATCTTGGACATGGAGAAATAGCTCAAATAGAAATGGCAATTTTTCACTCTACAGTAAGTAATTTAATTAAATCCAATTAGTGAATATTAAATATTGCAATGGAATTTTTCAATTGTGTAAAAATCTAAATTGAAGTGATAAAACTGAAAAGGCAGACTGTTTATCGCTGTTTTATGTAAAATATAATTATAAATTAAAAGTTAAAGTAAAATCCTTCATCATCGAATTCGGTATTAAAAATTAGGGTGAAAGAAGTGTCGGACAGAAAATTTTTTTAAAATAGGAAGAATCTAACCCCATCTGTTGAGCACTTTTAGAAATACTTTTTGGATTTATTAAATCCAAGTGATTAGAAAAACGGCTAATATTTTAGTTTCTATGATTAATGGCTTAATTGGATTTTGTTCCAATTAATCTTAAGGGAACACTTGCGTGATAGGAGGAAAATCAATTTGTTTAAATTTTTTCTATGTAAGATTTAAGATAACGGTATAATTTTGACAGTAATATTTGCTGCGGTTAAGAAAAAATTTTGACAATGGGATGATCTATTTATATATTATGTTTAATATATTTACATAATATATGAATGTAAAATTTATGTGGAAATATCTGTAGTTAACGTTTAACCTTGGTTAAACATGTATAAACATTTTTGTTAATTGGCACATTTAAACGTATTTTTATTTCAATTGGGGTTAATTAAATTTTTATTTAAAATTTTTTTTTATTTCATATTTTTTTTTAAGAACTCATTATGAATTCTTCAACAGTTTTCTAAGTTTATAATTTAAAACTTTCTTAACATTTATACAAACATAGTAAACACTTTAAAAGTACTTTTTCCTCTGGAAAAAGGTCATTGTCTCATTACGCAGACAATTAGTTGCTATTACACTTTAGTGGAGTAATACAACACAGGAAAAACATAAATATAAACAAATACAGTGCAAACTATTGTTAAAGGACATACGACATAAACAAAATCCTTTCAATATACATTTTCTAAATTTGTATGTAAAATAGCGATTTATTTCTATTTAATTTTCCATATCCATTGTAGCAAGCTTTTACTGTTTAACATTCATATGCATTAACACAGCTTGGAGCCTTGTATATATAAGTCTCATAAATAATCTCCTTTTCATCCTGTTCATCCTGTTTACAATTGTATGTAAGAATATTATTAAAACGTGTTCATTCATATACATTTTTTTTTCTTCCTGCCACCGCAACCATAACACTTATCTCTGTTTTTGTTTTTGCTATATACAGAGCTTCGAAAAACTTAATTCAATTTAAGCTTAATTCACTAAAAATTAAATTCAGATTTTAAAAAGATTCATGTACCATTCCCTTAAACCATTCGTAAAGAATTCATTCATAAGCTTCATTCCCAAAGCTTTAATAAGAATTGAATGAATTCCTAACTTGAATCATTCAAATCGCATGTTCATTCAGCATTTTACTAATTGAATGAAGAAATTTTATTACCATTCACTTAGTGCAGTGTAGTTTGAAACTAACATATTATCAAAACCAAAGCATACAAGCTGTAACAAAGCGATACTATTTATTTCTGTTAGATGAATTTTAAACGTTTTTCATTGTATTATGCTAATATTTCAGCAAATACATACAAATTAATATTTTTCATTTGATTAAGTGAATGAAAACAAATAATTTTTCATTCACTTTTTTATTAAATGAATTCAGGTAAATTGGGTTTCATTCAGTTAGAATTCAATCAAAATAGAATGAATTCATATAATTTTAAGCTATGGGAATTAAGCTATCGAATTAATTCCATAAGAATGCTATTACGGAATGAAATTTAACCCAAATTTCATTAATTTTTAAAAAGTGAATGAAAGAATTAAGCCTTTTAAACCTTTGGCTATATACGAGTTATTCTCGTGTTATATGTCAGTCTTGGCTTGGATTGTAGGTGGTGAATAGTCAGCAGAATTTAGTTAGTGTTGCGAATATGAATGGTAGGAACGTACCCGATAGACCAAACTTTTATTGTATACATTGAAATATGATTAAATTAAATTTTTTAGTATAAACATTTCTATGATTACACAATTTGTTGAATAAGTTTTGGGATTTTTAGCACATTTACGTGCCTATTCCTATGAAAAGTCTATGACTCTTAGTCGTGACTGTTTTCCCTATGTATTGTATTTGTTGTTGCAAAGTCATAATAAATTCCATTTATACAAATTTTTGTTTGTAAACTTCAAAAAAAAAATTAAGACTTAGCATCGACACAATCATAACATTGACAAATAAAATTTGAATTTTTTTCAGTTTTATTGTTGTTTTGTACATTAAATTAATTGAAAACACAATTAAAAGAGGACTACTAATTTTTCATTATATTCAAACCATTTTGTTATTTATTTTTAAATATTGTTTAAACAATTCACAAAAGAAATACAAATAATTGAAGAGTCTGTTAAAACAATCATTAATTTTTAACTGACAAAACGTAAAAAAAAAACGATTTTGTGGTTTGTTTTTAATATTTGAAATTTTTTTTTGTTTGGATTTTCAAAACGCTACACACACAACACACACCTTCATATTTTTATTGGCTATGTTTGTGTGTATGAGTAAAGACTTTCTTGTAATTTGAATGGAAATAATTTTGTATATAAACAAACTATTTTAACAAAAAAGAAAACCGAAAATATTTGAATTTTTTGTTTTAAAACAGAAAATAATGAAATTATTTAAGGGGGGTATCGACTCCAGGAAAAATTTTGTTTTCGAATTTTTTTTATATTTTATTTGGATGGAGCATTCTTTTCTCTATATGCTCCAAAAATGTCAATTAAAAAATTCGAAGAAATTAAATTTCCACATGGTTTTTTGTAACTGCTGATATCTTAATAAACATTGTCAAAAATAAAATTATTTTGTATTGTTTTGTTTGTTGTTTTTTATTTTCTGTTTTATTTGTTTTTAAATGATACAAATTTAAAAAATTCTGTGTTTAATTTATGAAAAGATCAAAAAAGTGTCTAAATGCAAAATTGAAATGGGAATAGTTTTAAAAATATGCGTTCATTCAAATAAACAGGTAAAGTTACAAATATACGCGATTACAAAAATACACGGTATACGAGGGTATAAATGCAGTTAGATGAATACCACTATTGTTATTTGAATTTTTACAACCGTTTAAATATACCCCTTAAAATTATAAAAATAGAAAATTAAAAGTAGAACATCCCATTGTAGAAAATCATTACCAGATATGTGGTTATGTAACTACATACTTAGTAATGGTAACTAGTTACTTTTGTTATTACATTTCTTATTACCTTTATATGGCGATGTCGCGAAAAATAATGAGTTGTCGTTACACACCAGCATACGAAAAATCAAAAAATAGATCGTTACCTATGTGCTTACCAGTACTGACAAAAATAATGAGTCTAAAAATAGATTTTCTAAAAAATAAATTATATAAAAAAAAATATTTTTTATTGCATTTTTTTTAATAAAATTTGCTGGTGCGGGAATCGAACCTGGGTCTACAGATTGCCAGTCTACAGCTCTACCATCTAAGCTATATCGCCATGTAATATTTAATAGATAAAAACACAATTGACCTGCTGCACACAAGTAAGCTTACTCGCCAACATACAAAAAATCAAAAAATATGTGGTTACATATATCCTTACCAGTGTTTAAAAAATTTTGAGTCTAAAAATAGATTTCAAATAATTTTCAAAAAAATCTAAAAAATTATTTTCTATTTGAAATAATGATAAAAATAAGTCATGGTTACACACCTGCATACGAAAAATCAAAAAATATATCGTTACCTATGTGCTTACCAATACTGACAAAAATAATGAGTCTAAAAATAGATTTTCAAAAAAATAAATTATATAAAAAAATATTTTTTATTGTATTTTTTTATTAAATAAAATTTGCAGGTGCGGGAATCGAACCTGGGTCTACAGATTGCTAGTCATGTAAAATTTAATAGATAAAAACATAATTGACCTGCTGCACACAAGTAAGCTTACTCGCCAACATACAAAAAATCAAAAAATATGTGGTCTAAAAATAGATTTAAAAAAATTTTTAAAAAAATCTAGAAAATTATTTTCTATTTGAAATAATGATAAAAATAAGTCATTATCAGTAACTCATTATTAGATGTTTTAAAATAATGCAGAAGGTAAGTGGTAGTCCAAAAAATAATGATATGTCATTACCGTTTCTACACTGGGTAGCTATAAAAACTTACGATTTATATTAAAACTCTTGTCGGCCAGCTGGCATACATTCCCTCTGTTTTTTAAACTAAATAAAAATATAATTTTAGTTAGAGGTATGTATGTGTTACTTTTATATTTTTTAAAAAATACTAGTAAAAAACATGTCAATTGTCCTTGTTTATAGAAAATAGAAATAATTCTAACAGTAAGCAGGTAAAAAAAAAGTGTTGCTAACAAATAACAAAAACATAACCCATTTGTCACAAATAAAATATATGTTATTAAATGACATATTATGTAGAAACCCTCTTTCTCTCTTTTTTGTGACTTTTGTTAGTTGTTGAATCCCTGCAACGTCAGCATTAAATTCAATTTGTCATATGTGTTTTATTTAATTCTCTAAAGAGATGTCTTTTCAACATTAAAAAGTCAATAAATCCCACTTGCATGCTTCATTAAATTTTACTAAATATCATCACATTAACTGAAATTGTATAGAGTAAATAGGCGGCTGATAGGCAGGCAGGCAGGGGGAACCCAAAATAATTTACCAAACAAGATTTATTACATTTCCAACTCCCTCTCATTATGTTGAACAATAAAGTCGTAACCTTTCTAATGAAATACATACATACGTAGCAACAAGATACGTTAAGTGCGCAACATATAAAGGCACTAAATTTTATGGTTACTACCGAGGAAGTTTACTAAATATGTACTTTAGGGTGGACCTTGTGTCGATATTTTGGTAGATGAGGGCTCTATTCCGTGCCTTTTTGAAAAAAAATGACAATGCCGAAAAAAAAAATTAAAAAAAAAAAAAATAGGGGTTGCGCACGAGCCGAGAAAAAGGTCCACTTTGCCAAAATTAGGGGGGAAATTGCCATAGGTCATCAGGGGTCACCCGTAGGGGGGAAGAATGTATGGCCGACCCCCATTAACTTTTTACCGCCAACATTTTCCCCCAAGCCACCCACCCCCTAGCTCCTCCCCTTAGGGGGGTCACCATACAAAAATGGAGGTTGCTCAGTATTTTCGAAAAACACCATAGGTCATCAGGGGTCACCCCTAGGGGGGCAAAATATATGACCGACCCCCATTAACTTTTCATCCCCAACATCTTTTCCGAACAAACTTACCCTCTATCTCCACTCCTTGAGGGACTCCCCATACAAAAATACTGAAAATCTATGTATTTACAGTTGCACAATATCGAGATTTTTTTGATTTTTTTTGATTTTTTTACAGAAATTCCACCAATATTCCACCAAAGTTAAGATGACAACACAACTTAGATCGCGCGACGATATTTTTTTGATTGGTTATCCAAGCATGAATATTACGGGGAACAAATTACCGTCGAAGAAGCAAGTGCTAAGAATGCATTTCTTCAACATTCGCAAACGAAACATGTCGAAGAAAAATAGTGCGGTTATAGTCGCGGACGCAGTGATGATTTTTTGGCGCCAAGCAGCTATTCCGACGAAAGCCAGAGGAGATGTTACAAGAAAAATAGCTGCGCTGCACGATGAGTGGGATGCTTTAAGAAAGTCATCTCACAGAAAGACTGAGTCCACTAGAGAAAAAGAGAATAAGTTTTCTGATAGCTTGGATAATCTTTTCGACATCGCACACGCCAACGCCCTTGAGAAAATGACAAATACCGAAGACATTGAGTTTCTGCTAAAGCAAAGAGAAGATGGCCGGCCAGGAACTATGGGAGGTGTGGACGCTACTGATACTCGAACGAGGAAAAGAAAAGCTGAGCGCGAAGAACAAGAAGAGTTGCGACGCAAACGTGCAACGGAATCTAGTAGAGATCAGTTCGCTAAAGGCGGTAAGTTATTTCGCGCTTTGTGTGTTCGTCCAATGTTTATATTCAAATGAAATTCTTTCAATTGCAGTGGTTAAATTCTCAAGCAGTGATTCAAGCGATGATAATGGGAGACAGGACGAAAACTTCCCGGCAGAAGCTGGCCCATCAAATGTTGGTGACATAAGAGGTTACAAACAATGTTTTACTGAACGAGTCCTATCAGCTTTGGACAAGTGCAAAGTGACTGACCGAGACGCGGTCGGCATTATGATAGCGGCGGCAGAAGCATTTGGACGCGATCCTCAACAATACACAATAAACCGTACGTCGCTTCGGAGATGTCGGCGTTCAAATCGAGAGAACATGCTGAGTTATGTGAAAGACAATCCAGAAGTAAGATCGCATAGATTTATTTGCTCTCATTCAGAATTCTTATTCTTCAACGCGTTTCATTTATCTCCAGCTTGTCGCAGCTAAATCCTTCGTAGTCCATTGGGATGGCAAAATGCTTTTGGATTTTGTGGGTACAAAGAAGGTGGACCGTCTACCGGTAATTGTCTCGTACGGAGAAAAAGAACAACTTCTTGGAGTTCCCAAAGTAGAAGATGGGAAAGGAAAAGGCCGGAGAATAGCACATGCCGTTTATCAACTGTTGGCATCTTGGCATATGACACATCGAATACAAGGACTTTCTTTCGACACGACATCAACGAACAGTGGCCCATTCTCCGGAGCCGCAGTTGCTCTTGAGCGGCTGTTGGAGAGAGAAATCTTATATTTACCTTGCAGACACCACGTATACGAACTGGTGCTAAGGGAAGTTTTTGAGACAAAAATGGGAAAGACCAGTGCACCAGGCGTTCCTTGCTTTGACCGTTTCAAACAGGAATGGGACGCTGTAAAGGTTAAACCATTCCATTCTGGCTTGATAGACGATCAAGTCGTCAGAAAAATTCCTGTGGCAATGCAAGTCGGCATAAAGGAGTTTTGCTTAGATCAATTGAAGGAGAAACACCCTCGCGATGACTACAAAGAAATGCTACAATTAATTCTTTTGTTTCTGGGTGAAAAACTTGAGAATTACCATTTCCGAGCTCCAGGACCCGTTTCCCATGCTCGATGGATGGCAAAAGCCATTTACAGCCTCAAGATGTTTTTGTTTCGGAGAACTTTTCACTTATCTGTATGTGAATTGAATGGTATTCGACACGTTTGTATTTTTGTGGTGCGACTTTACGTCAAGGCATGGTTTGGTTCTTCTCGAGCAGCTGAGGCGCCGAATCAAGATTGGAAGTTTTTGAAGGACATCGTCGAGTACAAGTCCGTTGACCAGGATTTATCTCGGGTAATGATAAAGAAATTTATCGGTCACCTATGGTATCTCGCCGATGAGCACATAGCCCTTGCCTTTTTCGATGACAAGGTTTCAAATGAGTTGAAGGCCAAAATGGCCCAAGCATTGCTAGAAAAGGAGAATGACGAAGGTGAAGAAGATGAAGAAGACGAAGAAGACGAAGAAGGTGAAGAAGATGAAGAAGACGACCCGGTTCCCCCAGCTCCTCGCGTCGTAATCAAAAGCACCAGCGTTAAAAAAATCGAGGTGAAATTCAAAGATGTGAATGAGGAATTCTTGGCTAAAGACTTGAGCAACTTCGTCTCTCATAATACCAAAAATTTATTTGTACGATTTGGAATATCGCAAGATTTCATTCTAGCAAATCCAGCAACCTGGAAATCTCGCGCAGACTATCAAGAAGGTCGTAGAATTGTAAATAACTTGCGCGTTGTGAACGACACTGCCGAAAGAGGAGTAAAAATGATACAAGATTATAATAGAATACTGTGTCAAGGCGAAGAAGAGAAACAGTATTTACTACATGTTATCGATTCTTACCGCAAGAAATACCCATCAGCGAACAAAAATATGTTAATTTGACTATATTATATTAAAAGTGCTTAGTAGTACTACTCAATTACAGCTTCTTTTATTTTTGTATGGGGAGTCCCTCAAGGAGTGGAGATAGAGGGTAAGTTTGTTCGGAAAAGATGTTGGGGATGAAAAGTTAATGGGGGTCGGTCATATATTTTGCCCCCCTAGGGGTGACCCCTGATGACCTATGGTGTTTTTCGAAAATACTGAGCAACCTCCATTTTTGTATGGTGACCCCCCTAAGGGGAGGAGCTAGGGGGTGGGTGGCTTGGGGGAAAATGTTGGCGGTAAAAAGTTAATGGGGGTCGGCCATACATTCTTCCCCCCTACGGGTGACCCCTGATGACCTATGGCAATTTCCCCCCTAATTTTGGCAAAGTGGACCTTTTTCTCGGCTCGTGCGCAACCCCTAATTTTTTTTTTTTTTAATTTTTTTTTTCGGCATTGTCATTTTTTTCAAAAAGGCACGGAATAGAGCCCTCATCTACCAAAATATCGCAAAAATTTCATTTCAAGGTCCACCTTAATGTACTTACATACTTGAAATTTCTAATATCAGAGTTAATTTAAAAGTGAACAAATAAAAAATGTTGAAAATACACAGAACTACTTCAGTAGCATTCAAGGTTGGATAGCGTTTCAGTTTTAAAATAACGGTATTTCGGTACCATATTGAAATCCAAACTATGTAATATGAACATTTTAAAATCCTGATACAATAAAATCCGTAAATCACTGTAATAAACCCCAGTTTCAGTTCTTTACCGGTTTTATAATGGCGATTTCAAGGAAATTGCACCTGCAAAAAGGGAAATGAAAACAGTTAATTATAGAGAAAATTGTCCTTAATGATATCGAGGATATAATGCTTTCATATTGGTTTTGGTATCGACATGGTAGACAGATGCTGTTATTTTAAAACTGCAACGGTGCCCAACCTTGTTTACATTCATATCTATAAAAGATATGCAAGTAGTATAAGGGTTGTATTATACATATCTCCTCCTTCATTGTTAGCAATAAGTATCTACTTTATATGATGGTAAAAAAATTTCAAATTTTATAACTTACTAGTTGCATTACTACATATGCAACATTGTATTGCATATAATAAAGTTGCATTTACGATTTTTTTAATTAAAGCGATTGCTGCCATTTCAGTTACATTTTTTTTTTTTTGTTAATTTTTTTATACAATTCATCATAATTTTATGGATGTTTAAATTCAGCATAATTAAAATAAATTACACATGCAAGTAGTTAGTTTTGTTTTTATATACTATGAATTCTCTTATTTCAAGAGAAGTTTCGCTTCCAATGAAATTGTTTTTTTTTTTTTTTTTGCAAAAGTAAAGTAATTTAAATCCTCAAGAATAATAAGCATCTTGGAAATAAATAGTAGAATATAAACAAAAGACCACCCAAATTAGTGAGTACATGCAAATATGATTGTTGGTTAAGGGAAAATGTGAATTCGTATTTCTCTTAAATTCTGAAGAATGTTATAACGGAGTAAAAAGCATGTGTTAGCTGATTTTTTTTATCTCTTTATTTTATCGTAATTTGAGATATGATCCCCAGATGACTAGTTCATTACAAAAATTTTTTTTATAACACCTTTATTTTTTATAAAATAAAGTTTCACTGCAATTCAATTGTTTCGTAATTAATTTAATGTTACTATTAATGTATTTAATACCTCCAAATTCTGAAAGCTTCATTTAATTGAAAACTATCCCTAGAGATTCTGGAAAGTTTCCCGTCTTTTAAATTTTGATAAAATCCCTGTCGTAACATCACAAATTCTAAAACACTAAAATTTTACAGGCTACAGAATATTTCTAGAATAATGAATTTTTATTTATTTTTTTTTTTGCAGTGTTCAAAAAGGTAAGAAATTGTTCGAGAAGATATGGGAAATCCACCTTTGGAAGTAAAATAGTACAGAAATGAATTTTTGATCGTCTATTTAGAGGAAAAATCGTAAGTATTTATACCCAGCAAAAATGTGGAAGCAGTAAAAATGATTACTGCTTCTTTACTGCTACTTTTACCGCTTCTGAAATTGTATAGCTTCGTCAACAGCACTAATGAAAGGCCTTAGTTGATTAATTGTTTACATCGCTTTTTGCTTTGCTTTTCAAAAAGGTTCAAAAAGGCATGAAATAAGCAATACATTTTGATTGCTTAAATATTTTTGCGGTGCTTTTGTCAAAATTTTTTAAAATGCGGAAAAAAGTTATTTTAAATTAAATAAGAGGTTTTACAAAAAAAAAGAAGCATTTTCTCTCAAAATATTCAGGAATATTGTGCTTTTGAGAAGGCATGATTTTAAATAGTTGAAAAGCTTTATAATATGCACTTCCGAGAAAACATTAATTATCGACATTTTAAAAGAAAAACAGGAGCACTAATTAAAAGCAGTGAATTCATGCCTTTTCGGATCTCGAAACAAGTGCTTTCACGCAAGCTATCTCGAACAAAAATCAAGCATGATATCATCAATAATGCAATCGCTTCACTGCTCAACATTCCGTGACAAAACTGCTTCCAAGCAAGCAGTAATTTCTGCTGGGTAGTAACTGTTTATAAGTCTAATTGGTGGGGAATATATTTATCTTGTCAGGCAAACTTTAACCCATAAGAGCGAACACCACACTTAAAATATTTTGTATGTAAAATAACAGCAAATGCATTTAGAAACAAATTAAATTTCGTTAAATTTACATTTTCTTTTGTTTTTGACTGTTAATAAAATGAACCACAAATTAGTCAAAATAACTAATAAAAATTACTTAAATACATTATTTTTAATTTATTTTTTTAGAAAGCAAAACGACAAAATTAATGTTACGAATTATCAATATTGGGTGTGTAACTTAAAAATGCGGGATCCACAACAGATGGGGTATCTTTTACAAATGGTTTGTGTCTTTAATAACTTACGAGTATATGTCATTTTGGAAAGTAAACATTTCTCATTTATTCTCACTTAGTCATTAAATGAAATAGTGTAAACAACAAAGTTTGTTTAGTAGATTTGAGGTTAAGAAGAAGAATAAACCTTTTCTTCAAAAGTTATAAACACATTAAATTTGCAAATCAGACTAGATCCAGTTTCTGCCTTTTTTATGGACAGGCTTCATCAGTGATTTTCCATTAAATTGTATTATTGATAATATTTTTATTGTCACATTGTCTCTATATTAATATTGTCAGAAGTGATCAAACAAACATATACAAACATTTTACTTTAGATTTTTTTTGTTTATCTTCTTATTTCCTCCGTGTCACCTTTCCAAATGTTTGTTTTTGCTTCGAAAATGTCGAATTTTGTGCCAACAAAGCATCATTTGCGGGAAGATTTGCTTTACTTGTTCAATTTGAAAAAGTTCAGCCAAAACATATCGATTGCTTGCCAAAGCTTATCCTGAATAAGTTCCATCGATTTCAATGTGATCTTGACATAGAAGACAAAGACCGCCCAGGTCAGCCAAACAAGTTCGAAGACGATATATTGGAGATTGTTGTCAAACTCAAGAAGAACTTCCAAAATCATTGGGAGTCATTAAAGCAGGAATTTTTGAAGCGAACGTTGGCCGCAAAATGCCCGATATATACGACCATTCATGAAGCCATAATATTCCATTATAACAACGCTCGGCCACATGTTGCAAGACTGGTTTAAAGCTAGTGGTTGGGAAATTGTGCCTCAGCCGCCTTGTAGTGTGATTATCATTTGTTTCGATCGATGCAGAACGCTCTCACTGGAATACGCGTCACTTCAGAACAAGGAATCCGAAACTGGCTTAATTCGTTCTTGGCCTATACAAATGAGAAGTGCTTTTTGCGCGGAATCCATAAGTTGCCAAAAAGATGGGAAAGGGTCACAGCCAAAGGTGGCCAATACCTTGAATAAATTTATATTGTACCAATGTTCCACAATAAATGCCAAAAATCCCGCATTTTTAGGTTATACACCCAATATTTTATGTTGTTTGTTTTTTTTTTGAGTGACTTACGAATGAAGTTAAAATTTACATTTCTTCTACAAATGAATTTTAGTTTCACCTAAAACAACAAAACTGAAATACTACTTAAATAACTAACAAATTCTGACTGCCGAAGTTCCTTGAGTGCAGATAAGTTTTTCTTGATTATTTCTTTCGAATATCTCAGAAATTTCTATCGATAAAAAACTAAATTTTCGATCAACCCATTTTTTAAAATCCCTAGTCAGAAAAATACATACGGGAAATCGACGGCAAATCACTTCAACAGGGGGTACAAGTAATGGCAAAAAGTTCTTTTCCATTCCCAGTATGACAACATCAGTAGACAAAAGGACCGGCTGACACAAAGCATGGGTAAAGTACTGGGAAAACAAAACTGTCAATACTGGCATAACGTTGGCAAAACCAAAAATTATGTGGTTTTAAAATAGAATTTCTAAAACAAAAAAAAAATTTTTTTCCCTTTATTCATAATAATTATACACAGTATTTGTAAAATAATTAGTAGAAAGTTCATAAAGATGAACTTGGGACACCAAACAAAATTAGAAATAGTTAACATATATTTGTTTCGGTCCGTGATTTGAACCCCAGACCGTCAGATTAGTAGAAGATAGCCCTACCCACTGACCTGATGAGACATACAATACTTGGTAGCTAAAAATGTAAATTAATTATAACGGCTTTATAACAACTGGTTGCGTTAATATGCCACCACTGGCAAAAAGTTTGTTTGAACTACCATGTCAACGTTGCAGAAAATACAGTCGGCGGTTTTCTACAAACAGAATAATAAATTTTATGAATCAGAAAATTGTTTCGAAGTAAAAAATAAAAAAAAAAAATGGTTTTTGCTTGCGACTGTATTTAAACACGGAATCTTCTGATTTCAAACTTTTTTTAGCAAACTGTTATAATTTTTTTTTTTTTTAATTATTGTTCTACCAGTGTACTGAGTTCGTACCGTTACCAATTTCTAAATAGATAGTACTGGATAACCACTGTTTGCAAACATCATTTTAAGCCAATTTTTTTCCTTAATGTTTTATACACTGTCTATTTCTGACTTGGTGGTTTGAAATCATTAAAAATTTCTATGAAAATTTAATTTTCTCCTTAAGTTTTTAAATCCTTAAACTTTCTTAACTCATTTACGATTTTAGTTTCAAACTTTCATTTAATGAACATTTCGCCGGAATTCATACGAAATGAGTTTGGAAAAAGCTGCTGCTGTAACCGCTAGAAATATAATAACTGTAATTTTCTGTATATTATGAATTAAGTCAAATTTATTACGACAAAATTTTTTTCCTAATCCAATATATAAATTATAATGAAATCATATCACATTATACCAAGTGTAAAGATAAATTCCAAGACTTGAGAAGTACATCACATACAAAGTATTTTTTCATTCTGAAAAACACTATAAAACTTAACACTTTATGGCCCACATAATTTATAAGAATTCTAATGTAAAGTTACTCTTAAAGACAAATCACACCAATTAACTTTAAATCACAGAGTAATTTATTAGAAATTCCTCTATATGCTCCATAAACAATCAAGGCGCCTAAACCCGAATGACAAAGTTGTTCACCAAGTATTGGCTGATCATGCTGATGATGATTACAGAAAAAATTCTTGTTCCTTCGTTTTTATATAAAAAAAAGAAAAATCACGTTTGATTTTTATTCATAAATGAACGCACTAAATATGTCAGATAATTTTACACTCCAATTGTGGATCAACAGATGAAAAATACACATAAATCCAAAACGTAGGGGAAAAAACCTGCAAGATCAGTTTGTAAAACAAAAAAAGAATTGTGTTAAATGAAACTTCATAAATCAACGTTAAATGATCCATAAAAAAGAATGAGCTTTTTTCATGCCTTGAGTTTTGTGGAATAAGAGCCACAATATACAATGTGACATCATGTTGTTGTTCCTTGTTTTAACGCCGACATCAAGTGTTGAAGTGTATGTGAGTGAGTTAGTAGTGTATTGTCATTATCTTGTGCCTGTTTAATGCAGAAAGTTTCGCTTTTTCTGCCTTAACTTTTTATGATTTTATGAATGACGACGACGACGACGACAATGAATGATTTTGATTGATCGCAAGCGTTTAAAGAGATTTATTGATTTTGATTGATATGACTTAAATAAGAAGCTAATTTAAAATCATTAAAAATCATAGCAATAAGCATATTGAGCAAAATTGGTATAACTTATATCGACAACTGTATTTTGATACAGCATACGAATAAATTATAATATGGGAAATTAGAAATTGATCAATGGAGAAAAATGATTGGTAAATAAACAATAAAGAAATCCTAAAAATATACTCGTATATGAGCACGGTTCATAAGAAAATCGGTTTTAATTAATAAAATTGTCTATTTCCAGCAAAAAATAGGCACGATTTTAGAGGCAAGGCAGAACTGGCAGCAAATTTTTGTGCACCTCTCATCTTTACCTTCCAAAAATGCATAAACCAGTGACTTCACGTCCCCCCCCCCCTCCCGAGGGAAATAATCGAGTGGTGTTAAATCGTACGACCTTGGAGGCTAATTGATAGATCCATTTCTCAAAATCAACTTATCGCCAAATTTTGATTTCAATAAGTCGATGTCTGCGGTCGCCGTAAGGCACGTAGCTCCATCCTTTTGAAACTACATCTCGCCCGGATCAATGCCATCCATATTTTTAAACAAAAAATCATTGAGCATTGTGTGGTAATGATCTCCATTGGTAACTCGAGCTCCGGCTTCATTTTTGAAAAAATAAGGTACAGTGATGGTACCAGCGTGTAAACCGCACCAAACGGTGCATTTTTCCGGATGTAATGGAGTCTGTAGAGTCTGATGTACATTGGTTTCCCTCTATATGCAGCAATTTTGTTTATTAACAAACCCGTTAAGCCGTTTTGCGATAAAACGGGTCTAAGCCAAGGTCTTTGCGCAAAAATTTCCACGCAGTGGACGGACAGAGCCTCAATTCCTGCGACCGACGACGAATCGATAAATTTGTATCTTCTTCCACACTTTCGATTACAGCGGCGATATTCTATTCAGTACGTACATTTCTTCGACGTGTTGGTGTTATTGCATCATTTAGAGCAGCGGTTCCCACTAAGTTTTGCTTCACGGACCCTTTGAGACATTTCTACTAGCTCACGGACCCCCACCAAACCAGTGTTGAGCGAGGGGTACTTTATAAATTATGGGGCAAAATGAATAAAAGCACCTGCTTATTTGAAATGATGGTCAATTTTAAGCAGGAATAAGGAAAACAACATTTTTCAAATCAATATTTTGTTAAATAATTTAAAAATTATAGAAAAAATTGTTTTTTTTTTTAAATAACCTGTTTTATGTTTTTTGTCGGATCTCTTCGCGGACCCCCTGGAATTTTGCTACGGACCCCCATTTGGAAACCGTTGATTTAGAGAGAATGTGGTATGAAATCTATCCACAGTTCGGTGGATGGATTGCTCAGGTGGACGATTATGAGTGCCATAAAAATCACGAAGTCATCTAAAAGTTGCGCGAATGGATGACTGATTTTCAAAGTAAATCTGGATAATTTGGCAGCGTTGTTCAAGCGTCAATCTATTCATGATGATTTGCCAGAGTATACAGATCATAAATGTCAAAAAGTGAGCACATTATGACAGTTAACCCTTTCGTAAGTTCTATAGGGCTGAAAAAAAAACATCCTATACATTTCAATATTATTAACTAAATTACCAGACGTTAGGCAGCTAAGTTGACGAAGCCTGTTCAGTTTTATTGCTATGGTCTTCTGAAGTGGTGCATTGCCAAGCAATACCTACCTCCAATGCAACAGTGAATGCCTTTCCCATTGTACTATAGCCGACTTTCCAAATTTGACGGCAAAAAGTAAATTTTTTAACTTTACATTTTTCAAAAATTTTTAATAGTGTTCAATTCCCATTATATGGGAAAGAAAAGAATAAAAAAAGTATAATAACAGTTGGCAACCCTGTTTATGTTTCCAATGTTCACATTTCTTTTAATACGTATTATCAGTTGAGAAGCAATAAAATTTTTATAAAATTAAAACATTGTTTTCCAAATTATATTTTTTTTTTTTTTAAATCTGTGAATCTGGATTATACACTAATAGAAAAAAGTCCGTAAAAATTTAGTTAAAACTACTAAAAATTAGTTAAAAATCATGCTGCAGAAAAAATTGCTAAAATTGGCTGATTATTTTTGCTATATATCTCTATATATAAAAGAATAACGTGACTGACTGACTGACTGACTGACTGACTGACTCAACATCGCCCAGCCCAAACCGCTGAAGCTAGGAAGTTGAAATTTGGTATGTAGGTTCCTCTTTCGGGGTAGACGTACACTAAGACGGGATTTTTGGAAATTCCTATCGGAACGGGCAAAAAGGGGGAAAGTGTCCCCCTTGACGGCCTGCCAAAACCCCTTTGGCTAGAAAGCTGAAATTTAAGATATGTGTTCCTTGGAGTAGGGGCTAACTTTTCTGGAAAGTACTTTCTAGAATTTTGGACAGGGACGTTGTAAAAATGGGGGGGAAAAGGCCCCCCTTGACGGCCTGCCCAAACCGCTGGAGGTAGGAAGTTGAAATTTGGTATAAAGGTTCCTCCACTATCGTAGACATCCGCCAAGACGGGAGTTTTGGAAATTTTTACAGGGACGGGCAAAAAGGGGAAAAAGTCTCCCCCTTGAGGGCCTGCTCAAACTGCTGGAGCTATGAAGTTGAAATTTGGTATGTAGATTCCTCGACCGGTGTAGACGTCCGTTGAGACGGCATTTTTGGAAATTCTTATCGGGAGGGGCAAAAAGGGGACAAAAAAAGTACCTTTTTCCAAAAAAGTACCTTTTCCCAAAAAAAGTACCTTTTCCCAAAAAAAGTACCATTTTCCCAAAAAAGTACCTTTTTCCAAAAAAAGTACCTTTTTCCAAAAAACGTACCTTTTTCCAAAAAAGTACCTTTTTCCAAAAAAGTACCTTTTTCCAAAAAAAAGTACCTTTTTCCAAAAAAAGTACCTTATTCCAAAAAAAGTACCTCTTTCCAAAAAAAGTACCTTTTTCCAAAAAAAGTACCTTTTTCCAAAAAAAATTCCTTTTTACAAAAAAAGTACCTTTTTCCAAAAAAAGTACCTTTTTCCAAAAAAAGTACCTTTTTCCAAAAAAAGTACCTTTTTCCAAAAAAAGTACCTTTTTCCAAAAAAAGTACCTTTTCCAAAAAAAGTACCTACCTTTTTCCAAAAAAAGTACCTTTTTCCAAAAAAAGTACCTTTTTCCGAAAAAAGTACCTTTTTCCAAAAAAAAGTATCTTTTTGCAAAAAAAGTACCTTATTCCAAAAAAAAGTACCTTTTTCCAAAAAAAAGTACCTTTTTCCAAAAAAAAGTACCCTTTTCCAAAAAAAAAAGTACCTTTTTCCAAAAAAAGTACCTTTTTTCAAAAAAAGTACCTTTTTCCAAAAAAAGTACCTTTTTCCAAAAAAAAAGTACCTTTTTCCAAAAAAAGTACCTTTTTCCAAAAAAAGTACCTTTTTCCAAAAAAGTACCTTTTTCCAAAAAAAGTATCTTTTTCCAAAAAAAGTACCTTTTTCCAAAAAAAATTCCTTTTTCCAAAAAATGTACCTTTTTCCAAAAAAGTACCTTTTTTAAAAAAAGTACCTTTTTCCAAAAAATGTACCTTTTTCTAAAAAAATGTACCTTTTTAAAAAAAAGTACCGTTTCCCAAAAAACATACATTTTTCCAAAAAAATAACTTTTTCAAAAAAAGTAAATTTTCCAAAAAAGTACCTTTTCCCAAAAAAAGTACCTTTTTCTAAAAAAATGTTCCTTTTCCCAAAAAACATACATTTTTTCAAAAAAATACCTTTTTCAAAAAAAAGTACCTTTTCTCAAAAAAAGTACCTTTTCCCCAAAAAAAAAGTACCAAAAGAAGTACCTTTTCCAAAAAAGTACCTTTTTCCAAAAAACATACATTTTTCCAAAAAAAAAACACCTTTTTAAAAAAAAATACCTTTTCCAAAAAAAGTACAAATAAAGTACTTTGTAAAAACAAAGTATCTTTTTCCAAAAAATTTCGTTTTTCCAAAAAAGTACCATTTAAAATAGTATATAATTTCAAAAAAACTACTTTTTTTCCTCCCCCCACGGATATCTCCACTAAAACAAGGTTTCTTGATATTCGGCATAGACGTGCACTAAGACGGGATTTTTGGAAATTCCAACCGGAACGGGCAAAAAGGGGAAAAGTCTCCCCATAAACAGTCTCACAAATTGGAAAAGTGCCTGCCCAAACCACTGGAGGTAAGAAGTTGAAATTTGGTATAAAGGTTCCTCCACTGTAGTAGACATCGACTAAGTTTGTATTTTTGGAATTCCCTACAGGATATCCCAAAAGGAAACTCGGTATGTGAGTTCCTCCTTCTGTGTAGGCGTCCGCTTAGACGGAATTTTTGAAATTCCTATCGGGAGGGGAAATAAGGTAAAAGTCTCCTCCTGACGGCTTGCCCAATCCCTTTTGGCCAACCTAAAATTTTAAATATGTATTCCTTGGAGTAGGACTAACTCACCGGCAACGTAATTTTTCTATTTTGGAACAGGAACATAGTAAAAATGGTGGTTGAAAGGGAAAAATGTCCCCACTAACGGCCTGCCCAAACCGCTTAGGCAATGCAGTTGAAATTTGGTATGAATGTTCCTCATCCATCGCAGATAGCCGCGAAGATGGAATTTTTGTAAATTCCTAAAGGGAGGGGCAAAAAGAAGAAAAGCCTCACCTTGGGGGCCGGTAAAAACCCCTTCGGCTAGAAACCTGAAGCTTAAAATGTGGGTCCCTGGAGTGAGGGCTAACTTATTAGAAAAATACTTTTTTGAATTTTGGACAGGGTCGTTATAAAATGGGGGCTCAAAAAGGGAAAGTTGCCCCTTAACGACCTGTCCAAACTGCTGGAACTAGGAAGCCGAAATTCGGTACTTAAGTTCCTCTCAGCCTGCTCAAACTGCTGGAACTAGGAAGCTGGAATTCCCTGTCGATGGATTTTCGGAAATTCCTACCGAGAGGGGCACAAATAGTAAAAGTTGGCTAGAAACCTGAAATGTAAAACATATGTTACTTGGAGTATGTGCTCACTTACCGAGAAGGTGCTTTTTGGACAGGGACATTGCAAAAATGGGGATTAATGAAGCGAAAAGTGCCGCTGAAAGGCCTGCCCAAACCGCTGGAGGTAGGAAGTTGAAATTTGGTATTAAAGTTCCTCCTCTATTGTAGACATCCGCTAAGATGAGATTTTTGGAAATTTCTACAGGTAGGGTCAAAAACAGGAAAATTCTCCCCCTTAACGGCCTGGCCAAACTGCTGGAACAAGGGATCTTAAATTCGATATTTGGGTTCCTTCTTCAACGTTGACGTCCCCTAAGATGGTATTTTTGTAAATTCATACCGGGAGAGGTAAAAAGGGAAAAAACTTCCCCCTTGACGGCCTGGCCAAACTGCTGGATATAGAGACCTAAAATTATGTATGTAGTAGGTTCCTCCTCCAACGCAGACGTCCTCTAAGACGGAATTTTTGGAAATTCCTACCGGGAGGGGTAAAAACGGAATAATTCTCCCCCTTGATGGCCTAACCGAACCCTTCGGCTAGAAACCTGTAATATATAATATGTTTTCCTTGGAGTATGGGCTAACTAATCGACAAGGCATTTCTAGGACTTTGGACAGGAACGTGGTAAAAATGGTGGTTCAAAAGGGGAAAATTGCCCCCCCCCCCCCTTAACGTCTGCGTCTTTAGCTAGAAACCTAAAACTTAAAGAACAAGTGTATATGAAACACTAAAATTAAGAAACTAAATAGGAAACGAGTGGGATTGAAACACTACACAAGTGGAATGAAATGGATATAAACGTTGAACGAGTGGAATTGAAATTATAGACATTGCAAATGGATTGGAAGAGGGAATTACCTGTTCAAACACTATCAACGGAATATGAAACTTATGTAGCATTGAAACATACTCTCCAAAAAGTTAAACAAATTTTCTGAAAGAGAAAAAACCTTAGAAAAGGAATGGAACTTATATATTCCGATATTTAAACTTCATGTAACGAAGCACCGGTGGAAGAAACCGACGCAGTAAATTTTCCAACTGAATTTGTGAATTTACTTGAATTGCCAGGTCTACCTTTACATAAACTGGAATTAAAAAAAAAACTTTAAGACACGCTAACAACGTAGCTTTGCCCGCTATTTTTAATATTATAAAATGCTTTTCAACCCTGCTTTACGTTATTTATTTTCATTCAAAACACAAATGAACAAAACTACTTACGGGTCTATCTACCTAAGTTCGCACTTTACCAAATTATCTTGACATACACACGTATATTGCAAATTATTATGGATTCATTACTAACAATCCACTCTCATGAGCAAAAGTGATCAAATATTTATTTATTTTAAACCCATTGTTGTGCAGAATTATTTATTTGTGGTGGCTGGGTGAAGGCTTTAAATAAAAAAACGAATTTAATAAAAATTGTGGGGGGCGCAGCCCCCCGGGGGGGAGGGCGTAGCCCTCCCCCCCCTTAACCTTTAAGGCACGCTAACAACGTAGCGGGCTGCGCCCGCTATTAGTAATATAGCAACAGCGAAAATAAAACTGTTAAATGTAAAATTTTTTAGTTATATTTGAGTTGAATTTTTGTAAATGGAAAATAGCAAATTAACCTGCTAAAATCAGCAAAAAATTTTGCTGAATAATTAGTAGCACAAAAAATCAAAAAAAAAATTAAAATTTTCGAAGTTTTTTTTGATTTTTTTTATAGCAAATAAAAATCGAGCCTTTTGGAAACAGCAGTTTACAATTTTTTTTAGCAGTATAGACTGCTATTTGCATTCTACTAAATTTAGCTTAAAAATAACAAAAATTTTGTAGACATAACAGTTTATTTTTGCTATTTTTAGCCTACCAATATTTAGTAAAATATTCTGCAGATTTTACCTACTGTAGTTTGTTATTTTCAATTAACTAAAAGTTGGCGTAAATATAACTAAAATTCTGTAAATCTTACACTTTTAATTTTGCTGTTCTTATTTTACTAGTGTTTAGCAAAAAAATCTGATCATTTTAGCAGTTTTTTCTGCAGCATCATTTTAAACTAATTTTTAGTAACTTTTTTTTGCTATTTTTACAGATTTATTTCTATGAGTGTATTATCCTATTATTATACTATTATTTTTAATGTGGGATAGTTTCTTAATGAGATTTCCAAGATTATCCCCATTTGATGCGGTCACAGCTTTATTTTACTTTTCGTAAGCTGGAGGATATAAAAAAAAAGAAACGTAAAAAAGTGGAAACCACCATTATTTTTTTTTTTTTATAAAATCGATCTTTTCTTACTTTGCCAAAAAATTTCGAATTCCTAATTTTTAACAGTAAACAGCTTCTTTTTTTAAAAAAATCTTGATTATATTTCTTTAAATACCATTAAAATTTTATGACATCTCCATCTCCAAATATAATTATGTATCTACCCTTATTTTAATCTTGACGAAGAAAGTGAAATTAATGAAAATTCCCCCAATTTGAGAAAACAAAAATTGTTTTCATACAATCACGTAACCCTCCTCCTTCATATAAAAACATACAAAAAAAGATTAATTTTTTTTTATGTTTAGAATTTTGTTTAATTTTAATTTCAACACATGCTAAAATAAACTTGTATCATCTGGTAAGAAAACATAAGTATAAAAAGAAATCTTCAAACTCATATGGGAGTCAGATGTTAAAAAAGTTGCCCGTGCTCCTTTATATCACTACACTAGAGTCGAGAGTAAAGTACTCCTTTTTAAAATAAATATACTTTGTGCTTCTAAATGACACCTTTATGTGACAATTGTTAAGCTTATTTTCATGTTAGTTACGCATCAATTGATTTACACATCGTGTTCTTAATGTTTAATGAAGAATGAATATATTTTTTGCTTTTGCTAAAAAAAGGGAAATTTAAAATCTTACACATAATTGGAGAGTTATAATAGAGCAAGTGTATGTCAGTCAGTAAATGGGGGGAAAATTTACATAAATTATATGATGTTTCCACAGAAGGGTACATCCTTTATTTTGGGGGTTGGAGGACAGATGAATGAGAACAAGAGAAAATATTTAATTTATTTCAAAAAGTGACTTCATTTATGACTTTTATAAAGAGGCAAATAAAAAATCGTATATAAATCATACACTCAAAAAAATAAGTTAGTAGAAAAATTAGTAAAAAGTCTTGTATATCAAGTGAATTAGTTTTCAGCAATTTTTTTGCTGAAATTCCGTTTTTAGCAAAAATTTTAGTTATATTTTTTTAGCACTGAACTAATTTTGAACTAATGTTTTACTAATTTATTTTGCTACAAAAATTGTGCTGATAACCGCATTCATAGCGTGGACGACAACCAGATAGACAAGATGTAGATGTCGCAGCTTGTCTGGAAACGGAAATGACAAAAAAAGAAAAACAACTCTACACATATTCTATATTTAAATTTTCAGCAAATAAATTAACTAAAGTAAAATTTCGCTACAAGTTTTTTTCAGTCTACTAATATTCAGCAAAAAGTTTGGTGATTTTAGCAAGGATTTTTTCATTTGCAGTCGACTTAGTGTTAGCAAAACTTTTGCTGAAGATTACTATTTTTTTGGTAAAAATCAGCTCGCTGATTTTCAGCAAACCTTTTGCTGAAATTACCAACTTTTTTGCAAGCACGCTCCTGACTAAAAATTTGCTGACACAGCAACATTTTTTGCTGACTTTACTGACTTTTTTTTTTGAGTGTATAAAAAGTAAATAAACGGAAATGATTGAGAATCTTTAAACTTAAAGACAATGTAAAATCTTTAATTTCCCAAACAAAAACAACAATAAAACAATTGTTTTGCAGTATTTAATACTTTTTTCTTATATTTAACCACACAACATGTAGTAGTGGTACTCGAAACTACTTCTACTACCACAAAAGCAACAGTAACTATTATTACCAGCTACTTAAAGTAGTTAAATCATTCGAACGAACAACGAACACACAAACATACATATAATAGTACTTAAAGAGTACTTTTATGTAAAATGTTGCTTTTCAAAAAGTGTTGATTTATGACTGGTTTAAACAAATCACACAGTTCATATACAAAAGTACAAAACTCTTCTCCATTTGAATTTTTGTACCTTATGTAATGTCTCGGTTTGTATATTCCAATCATCATTTTCTTAAAATTTTGTTAAAATTAGCACAATTTTGGTTTAAAATTTAGCAGTAGTAATAAGTTTTTAAAATACAAACATTGTAATTGTATAGAAATTATTTGTAGGTTTACTAATTTCTAGCAAAAAATGTTGTTAATTTCAATAAATTTTATTTTAAGCCAAAAATAAGAAGTAATTCTATTAAATTACAGAAATCACAAAATAAACTTGTTTTTTGGAATTTCTTAAAAATCTGATGTGATGGATTATTCAGATTCAAATCTGTAGTTAATTTTATCTGCCTATTTTATCTGAAACCCTGCTTTCAAATGATAGAAAATTTCACACAGCAGTGTTGCCACTTTCTGAATAATTATTCAAAAACGGGACTGTTTACACATTCGTTGGATAATTTTTGAATGATGACATTTTTTTGTAGTTTTCACAGAAATTTCCGCAAATTTTTAAAAGTTCCGTAAATTTTTTAAAGTTAATAAAAATTAGTAAATATAGACGAAACGAGATTGTCTGTGAACCATTTACCACAAATCTCCAGTTTCTGGTGAATGATTTTATAAATTTTTTCAATGCTAAACCGAGTTTAGAAAAAATTAAAAATGGTAATATGTATATTTTTTTGTTTTGTTTAAAGCTCCGTCTTTCTTCTTTTAAAAATTCTCTTGGTTTGCAAAATCATATAGAAATTCAGCAAAAGAGTGGGAAAATTTAGGTTTGTTATGATTGTTGCTTCCCAGCAAAAAACCAGCTTCGCTGGATGCAGCTTTGTAAGGGAATAAATAAAATTAATCCCTTACAAAGCTGCTTACGGAAGGCATGATTTTTCCATACAAAGAGCCCGCTTGGAAGCACGCTGTTTTGTGAGAAAAAGCGTATTATTCGCTGCTGAAAAATTGCAGTAAATTCATGTTTTTCGTAAGTGCATTTAACCGCAAATAAATTCATGCACTTTTTTGGAAAAAGTGCTTTTTTGCTGCTGAAAAGATGCAGTAAATTCATGATTTTCATTGAGGGCATTTCAACGCGACTTCTTATGAAAATAAATGCATTCATTTGCCGACTTCAAAATGCAGACTGACTCATGTTTATGTGGCGTCTATACATTAAACTCTACTAAAGAAGGGTAAAACACGATTGAGATGACTCAGATTTCGTGCGCATTAATCTTTGGATAACTTACATTTTATTTTACTCCCTTACAACCTGCTTCGTCGTAAGGGAATAGCGTAGCACTATAATTTTTTAAATAACTTGCTTACGATTTGCTTCGTTTAAGGCAGTTTTGCAGGGTATACAATCAAATTGCAAATTTTATTTGTGTATTGTATACGCATGAAGTGGCGCAACTCTGTAAAGCAGAATTTGTAGCCCGTTTTTAAGCGCTTCGTATTTTTACTGCTTCCAAAATACCAAAAATTTTTTGCTGGGTTTCTAATCTCTGAAATTTTTTTGGCTGTAGTTAACATGACACCGGGCTTTGAACAGACGAAAATTTTGTGAACGCAGCAAGGTGGAGCAGAATCAAAATATTTTAGAATTCGGTAAATCCAACACGTTCCAGATTTCAACAGAATCGTATAAAAGTTTTGAAAAAAATATCGGTAATTTTTTGTGAAATTGTTATATTTTTATTTATGGTTAAAATTTGAAGGTTATGGGAGAGAATAATTAGCAAGTAGGTTATATTTTTGCATGCAACGCATCTGAATGAAGTACCCTTTCTGAAAAAAACATAAATACTTTTTTCTGAAAGAAGCTTTTAATATGGATAAAATACCATTTTATTAATATTCCATTTTAAGGTTCAATTAGACGTGCCATAACCATAACCATAACCATATAAAACAGCTGTTCAAACCAATCTTATTGGCTACAATGTATTCGATTATTGGTGACATGCCCTAACGCCATAACCGTAGATACCAATTGAATTTTGGTTTTCTGCTATGGTGTTATGGTTACGGCTATGGCGATATGGCACGTCTAATTGAACCTTTAATCCTGAAAAAGATATTGCATTGAAATTCCCTTTAGTTAATAGAATAATTTGTTATATTTTTCAGGGAAATTGGCCTGGATTTGCTTTTGCAGAAGGCAAAAACTCAGACCAGGTTATTGCAAAAATGCAAAATTTTAGTTTTAAAATTTAAAAATCGGTTTATAAATAGAAAAAAAAAACAAAACTTTGGTAAGAAATGGCGAAATTTTTTACAAAATATTTTTTTATTACTCCCCACTGTGCTCAGGAGAGTTTATTTTAAAAATTTTTTTGTGTAATTTCATACGGTTTTGGATAATTTTTGACCTACAGCTGTGGCAACACTGGACCACAGTGTAATTTTCAAAAAGTTTTTAGTACGCTTAATCTGCCCATGATTTCAGAATTATTTCATTGTAACAGATTTCCTAGAAATTATATCAGTGTACTAAGAACTTTTCTAAACTGCGGTTAAGGTTCTTCAACAAAAGTCACAATTTTACACTGGTTTTACGATCTAGAGTTGTAGTGAATTTTTTGTTAGATTACTTTATTTGTTTATTAATATTAATTTTTTATTCTTTTAAATCTCTGCCAACTACTTTATGTTCATGTCTAACCTAAGCCTTTTACCAAGCAGACATGTTCATATAAAATTTTTATTATAAAAGTTTGACTGACCATGCTTAGTCAGTCAGAAGGGTATAGTAACTAGTCAAACACTCAGGAAAACAATGTTTGCTTTAACCACTCAACTTGTTCGTGTGTCCATCCTTTGCCACCACCTCGACCCACCCACTAAATCAAATACTCAACACAAATATCCTTTAAAGATTTGCAGGGTAAATATTTATATATAGTGGAAAGTAAAGAGTATGAATGAACAAATTAAAAGTTCGTTTCAGTTTTATTTTTCTGCCACTAAAATATTTTGTATGAACAAAAAAAAATTTAAATGGCATTGAATACATTGTTGGCAACAATATTTCACGTTTAATTTCACGTTAACAATCACAAAAAGGAAAATGGAAAAAAAACTGGACCCTCTTGAATATATATGTATATATAAAAAAATGAGAATTAAACAATATTAAAAAAAGAACATACCTACATATAAAAGATAGAAAACAAATCTATGTCTGGTTCTGGATTTTTTTTTTTCCAGTGATTACAATAGACTTCCATTTTTCATTTCCGTTGACTGTACATATCGAGCAAATATAGACATTTTTGTAAAATAATCTATTGGATTTGAATTTGTTCTATATTTGCAAACACATTCTATTTCTACTATCGTATTGTAGTTTTTCATTGAATTGAAATTGTCATCAAAAAAGCATCATATTCCGTTTACTTTTGTCTTACCAATTTGGAGAAAAAATTTAAATATCTGTGTATAAAAAAAGTTTGTCTAACACTTTTTGCGTATGTTGTAAAATTGTTTTTTTTTTTTGTTTAGTACATGGCAATTTTTTTGGTTTCATCAATTAATTGCTGACACTTTTTTTGGGGTTTCTTATGTTTAAAGTTTTTTTTTTATTTTTGGCTTTAAATCCTTTGGAAGATAACTTAGGGCAAAAAAGCTATTTATGGTATTTTGTCAAGTTTTTATGGCAAGTGGTGGGGATTAAAGAAGTTTTAGTTTAACAATTTTTCAATATATTTGTAAATAGTTTAAGGGATTATATTTGTTAAGTTTTAAAATTACATACTGTAACTTTAAGACTTTTAATAAATATACAAATTTCTAGAGACTTATTGATTTTAATATAGCTTCAGTTAAATTCTGCTAAACTTATGAGTACAATTTAAATAAAGTTCAGTTAATGATTTATTTTCACTTACCCATATAAGATATCGTTGAAATCTGTAAAATAAAAGAATTAAGTTTTAGTAAAAGAAAAAACACTTTTTATATTTTCTACAGTACTACTAATTTTGCATTAAAAAATACAAAAATTTTAGAAATATTTGATAGGTTAATCAACAAACTCAATAAGATTTTCTTGTTTTCGTCTAGGACCGTTATTAAATGTCTTAAATATCAAAGAAAACAAAATTTTCACAATTTGCTTTGTCATCTTCCAAAATACTACGCTGTGGTTTTGTCTAGATCAAGCAATGTAGTGACATCTACTAACGTTCAACCAATTTTTAAATTTTTTTTTTTGAGATTTTATAAATTTTTTATATTAAACGAAAGCTATGTTATAAATCGTATTTAGTAAGCATATGATTCGACTTTATAGACTGTTAATCGGAAGACAAATATTTTTTTTTTTTTTTTATATCATATCCTTAAGTGTTTTTAAAATACAATTTAAAAAGTAAATCAAAGAAATTTACAAATAAATTTTTAACAAGCTTGTAGTCAAAATTTATCTTGATATAATTTTGAAAAAATTGATCACAATGTTTTTTTTTTTTTAATTTTTAAAAATTTTTTAATTTTTAAAGTACCATTTGACATGAAAATCGAGATATAAACCTTTAATTAAGCATTCTCTAAAAAACAAAAGTAATCCCTTGACAGCATGGTGTTTAAATGACCCAATAGTTTTTTAATGTAAAATAAAGCTGGTTGGCTCAAACATTTGTATGGAAAGGTCCATCCGTCTATCTGTCCATGTGTTTCTGTGCGTACACTACAGTTCGCAAATATTAAGATATTTTGATGAAACCTTATGCACCGACTTATGTCAGTCCAAGGATGAGGCTTATTAATTTTGGTTAAAATCGGTCCATGTTTAGTCCTAGTGCCCATATAAAGATCCCCTCAAGATTGGCTTGTTCGCAACTAAAGGCCAACATGAATGCATTTAAATCATTATGTGAAACATTCACTACACTTTTCTCAATTTAGAAATTTTTAATTGAAATTCAGAGAATATCACTTGAAATATAGAAATCCGTAAAAAAAAGTTTAGATCTGATCGGATCTTTTTGGATCTAAATAGATATGATTGAATCTAATTAGATCCTGTACCAGATCTCATCAAATATGATCAGATATGGCATATGGCAAGATCTGATCAGATCTAGTGCCAAATATGTTCAAATCTAAAGTGATCTGGACAATTGCGCCAGATATGCCAAGATCTGAACAGATCTAATTAGATCTAAAATTTGTCCCCAATTTTGAGATATAATTAGATTTGGTAAGATCTATTAAAATCTGGCCAGATATGCCTAGATCTGATGAGATCTAATAAGATCTTAAATTTTCCCCAATTTTGTGATCTAATTAGATCTGGTAAGATCTGCTGAGATCTGGCCAGATCTGATCTTTTTTAAACGGGAATTCTGAATTTTAATTGATATTTTCTGAATTTCTATTGATGATTTCTGAATTGCAAAAAGCCAAGTAAATGTTTCACAGCCTGTTTTGAATGCATTTAGGCAGGGCTTTAATCGCACGCCACAGGTCGCAAATATGAAAATATTTTAATGAAATATGGATACTGACTCATATGGCAAAGCCTGTGGATTCTAGATAGGCTCGGTTCATGTTTGGACATATCGCCCCTCGGGTTTTTTTTTAAACAACATTAGACAAAATTAAAATTTCTTGCAGTTCTTTTTTATTTTTTTATCATTTTGTACACAAATTTTGACGCTAATCTATTTCAACCCTTTCGAGTCTCGGATCCAAACATTAGTTGGATTTCAATTAGACTTCTATAGGGTATCACATAGCAGGCATGCCCGACTTTAAATTTTTTACTCGTTTTTTTTTTTGGATATATTTACGGTTTTTTTTTTTAATAATGAAAGAGATCTGAATATTTTATACTCCAGTTAAAAATTTTGTAAGTTCATTGGAAGATGACAAAGCAGATTGTGGAAAATTTTCTGTTATTGTTTTTGTTTTTTCTTTGATATTTTAAATGTTTAATAACGCTCCTAGACGAGAACAAGAAATTCTCATTGAGTTTGTAATTTAACTTAACAAGTATTTCCAGAAATTCTAAAAACGTCGTCCTCTGACGATTTCCTTAGGCAAGAATGAAATCCGGATAGGGACATGCCTACAACGGCTTATTTTTCACAATTTGTTAAATACGTTTGGGATTTAAGCATATTTAATTTCTTTAATCAAAAACTTCTAGTTTTTTTAAATTTCTTGTCTTAAAGTCACTTAGATGCAGGACCCCAGAAGGTTTCGACCCCCCATTTGGGAAGCATTGCTTTAAATATCAGATTTCTGTGATTGTCTAAATATGTTCTAATATCTTTTCTTATTACCTTCATAAACAAGCATCATATCCATTATACGTGACTTTGTGTAAATATTTGACAAAAATTTTAGCATTTTGTCAAATCCCTTTTCCAGACATATCACATCATTAATCATATACTCATCAAAATAAGACGTGAAACAAAGTTTTTATTAAAACGAAAGAAATATTGCATTAATAAAAGAAAATAAATAGTACCCCTATTGCACAGTTGGAAATATCAAATCACAGCATGTTGCAAAAACTAAAAATAAAATCTATTCGTTCATTTGATTTGATTAAGTATTTCACAAAACCGAAAAGAAAAAAACATAAAATACAATAATTTAACCCTAATTACAATTCAACTTTAACACCTCCTACCGCTTTGTCTTGATAATTTCATCACTTAACTACGAAAAACAGGAAACTCATAATACAACCCACCCGCATTTTTATTTTCAATTTGACAGTTGTAAAAATATACAGACGAATTCAAAGGCCAACACATTCACACATCATTAATTTTCATTTTTCCACCTGAGACGTTCATCGGCGTAAATTAACAATTAATCTTATGTACCAAATCACATTAAAGATTCATTTCCCCAAATTTATTTTGTATAAAAGAGATAAAAGAAGAATTTGTAACCACGTCTACTGATGGAATTATATGTAAAAGGTAAATATTAATATTCTAAAATGTTTTTCATCATTATCATGGTAATATTATCGTTTATTTTTATTATTGCCTTGACCCATATGCCAAAAAGTCGTTATCGAGATACACGATAAGGAAATTTTATATTTTCGATACTGGATATCTCACATATAACTATAATATGAGAAATAGGGAAATAGTTCCCGGAATCAGAAAAAAGGTCTCTATAGTATACGATCCCTAAATCAACTTTTTCAAAAGTGGTCGGTAGGTCAAACCTATAATAAGCCGACGATATCTTCTCCAGTATACTTGATGTTTATTAGTAAATGTTTATATACGAAAAAAAAGTGTAAAAGGGCTTTAAGTTTGTTAGTTTTACGCATAATAAAATTTGTGGCTATTATTATATAAATACCCTCAACAAAAATTATGTACACTGTAAAAAATATTTGCTATAGAAAAAAATATATTTGGGTTGCAAATCTCGACTGATAAATATATTAAGCAATATATTTTGCTAAATCAGGAGAAAAAACTTCATATAAAAGACTATAACAACAAAGACCGTCCTTAAAATCCACTTATTTATAATTCCTCTAGTTAAAAATTTATGGATTTTTAATCCCCTATTTATCCAATTTGACCAAAAATTTGAAACAAGTTGATTTAAGTTTTCTTTTCTATATTACAAAATCTGAAAATTTAGCTTGGTACACTTTTTTTATTAGCCTTATTGGCACAATGTCCCGTCAGCCACTAACTGGGACTTTAATTTGCAAATTTGTAGTTGTTTTGTATATAAAATTTTAATTAAATTGTTGGTTAAATTTTAACTCGGTATTCAGTAACCAGGCCTAAGTGTTTTTAATTAATTTTGTCAAGTTAAATTTTATTTTATTTCACAAATGCAAATGTTTTCATCAAGGTCATTAAAAAAAACACCATCGCTACTCGCTAAGATAATTTATTTTAAAAATTATGTTTTTTTTTTTTTTTTTGCTAATTTTACTTATTTTCCCTGATTGTGATTACAATTCTAACCATTATACTAACCACCTTCATTGTCTTTTCCATTCACTATGCTCATTATCACCATTAGGTTTTTTCTTTGATTCACAACATTTAATTTTATTGTACGTAGTTAAACGTCTGCTAAGGATTAAGCAACCTCCCACTTAACTTCCGTTTTTAGGCAGTTTAACGTTTTTAGTTTTGTTTGCAAATGCCAACCAGACCAATGTGGATATTGTTAAAAATGGAGTCTTTATGAAAAAGAAAAAGATGGAGAAAGCAAGAAAAAAAAAGAAATCTCATCTCATTTCCTCTACTACACACTTTCTTTTTCACAACTTAATGCATCTTAATGGACAGGACTATTGTTGGTTTACTATCTATTGTTTGTTGTAGCACAGCAGGATCTTTTTTGCCTTGTATTTAATATTTTGGTAAATAGAGAAAAAAAAAAGTAAAATAGAAAAAAAACTAAATTGAAAGAAAAGTAAAATTTTTAGAGGGTTGTTGCAGTAGAAGGCAAAAACTTTCTTTTCAATTTTTCTTTACTAAACAAAAGATTAAAAGTAAGTCTTTTGTTCAGCTTTAAACCAAGAAAACTATAAAACGTAGCATGGGATTTGTATTTAAACTTGTGTCAATATATAGAAGAATTGAAATGTAAATGAAAAAATGTAATCAAAAATTAAACATGATGAAAATATTTGCAAAACAATTTTCATAGATACCCTCACTTCTTTAAAAGTCTACAAAAACATCAGCAATTTCTCTAAATGTATCTGAATTGACGCAAATATGAGAATGGGAGAATGACTTTAAACAGAAGCCTTTAAGATTTTATTTTACTATAGACCAACACTCAGGAAATGCTCCTACTAATGCAGTGCATTGTGTTGATAAATATCAGGAAAATATATTATGGGAAGGAAGAACGAGCACTCATTACTGAGATTTCTCTGGACTATTAAGTGATACGACCAGTTTCGAATTAATTTGATATAAAAGTAAGAAAATATATTGAAAAAATCCTTTTAACATTAGAAAAAGTCTTCTTCCTAAGAATGCTTCTAAAGCAAAAAGAAGAAAAGGTAATTTGAAAGATGACAAAGCAAATTGTGGCAAACTTTGTAAAGTGCCGTTCCAAATGTACTTTTTTACATACTTAATACATGGGTGTCTTGATAATCTAATAATTCCTACTCAGTTAAAATTTACCACATATAGTGGAAAAGTTGGTTAGGCCAAGGGGAGGAAGAATAGGGTTATTATTGCAATATGCTTCGCCTTGGCTTTCGAAGCCAAGCTTTCAGTTGGAATTTTACTATAATTCGTCCCGTAAACGAAGCATACATGAATAATTCAACCAGATCCCTATTCCGACCGGTATATACATACCTGTTGTTAGATCATAGCTAAATTATTAACCTCCTAGTTAGTCACGAGAACCGAAGTTTATTCTCGTTTGTATTTAGTCGTATTATTGGAATACGAGAACCGATGTTTTTCTCGTTAATATTTAGTCTTTTATATCTACCCAGGATATATATATATATATGTATGTATGAATATATATATGAACATTAGACTGTCCCTTAAAATAGCGATTTGTCGATTTTCGTTCATTACACCCCCCCAGTTTTATTGGAAATGGTCCCAAATGGAAGAAATCGATTTTTTTATTTTTTTGGAAAACGTTAACTCGTGCCGAAAGTTAGACGAAAATGGCCCATTTTGAAAAAAAAAGTATATTACTATTAAAAATTCCCAAAATTATAAATTTCGAAAAAATTAATTTTTTATTTCACTTATTCATTTAACATAGTCAAAATTATTCAGATATGGAATTGTGACTTCATCGGATATCATTAACCCACTTTTGCCTGGAACCAACAATGACCCACGAATTTAATAAAAATGCAAAAACGTGTTTTTTTTTTAAACTAATTTTAAAGATTTTTTAAAATGCCTAATTTGGGTATGTGGATTGATATTTATACCCCGCAATAGTTGATATTAAAGAAAAAAAATAAATTGGAAAAAATTATAATTCGAGTTTGTATTTGGAGCGACAGCTTTCCAAGACATTTTATCAAAAAGTTAACAAAATTTGAAAGTTTTCATAAAATTTTACACAGTTTTCGGAAAAAAATCACTTAAATTTGGTTAGACTATAATTGTCTTTATAATTGTTTAAAAAATCTTTAACCCTTAGTGGCCTGGGGTTAAAAAAGACCCATGAAACTTTATATTAATTATGACTACGAGATTGTAAAGCCATTAAATTGATTAAAAAAATCTCAAGTGGATAAATATAATTATTTTATGTAACGTGATCCATATGGAGTTAAATTTTATACTTTTGGCCAAAAACGACCCACTAGGAAATTTACAGAATAACACCTTTCATAATTTTCGGAAAAATATCACTTCCAATGGATCAAAAAAACTTTTTCCCACTTGATAAAAATTATTATTTTGTGTAACTTGATCCATATAGGGTTAATGTTTTCACTTTTCGGCAAAAAATACCCACTTGGAAACTTACAGAATGTATTATTTGGACACGAGATCCGCTGTTTATTCTCGTTCATATTTAGTCACGAGAACCGATATTTATTCTTGTTCGTATTTAGCCACGAGAACCGATGTTTATTCTCGTTCATCGCTAGTCGTAATATTTGAACACGAGGTCCACTGTTTATCCTTGTTTATATTTAGTAAATTTATTCGTTTACTATCGCTAATAACTGTCACTAACAACCGTCGCTGATAACAGTCGCTAATAACCGTCACTAATAACCGCCGCTAATAACCGTCGATAGCGAATCATATCAACCAGTCGAGCAGAAACTATTTCGTAGTTCGGTAAATGTTACCTTCGGGTACTGCAGATCAAATACGATCGAAACTCACCTAGTGGACGTAAACAATCCATTCCCAGCAAAAAAAAAGAGATCCCGTGTAAAAAAGTTTAGATCTGACCAGATCTTTTTGGTTCTCAATAGATATGATTGAATCTAATTAGATCCTGTACCAGATCACATCAAATATGATCAGATATGGCATATGTGATAATATCTTATGGCAAGATCTGATCAGATCTAGTGCCAAATTTGTTCAAATCTAATGTGATCTGGACAAATTCGCCAGATCTGAACAGATCTAATTAGATCTCAAATTTGTCCCCAATTTTGAGATCTAATTAGATCTGGTAAGATCTACGAAGATCTGTCCAGATGTGCCTAGATCTGATCATATCTAATTAGATCTCAAATTTGTCCCCAATTTTGAGATCTAATTAGATCTGGTAAGATGTGCTGAGATCTGACCAGATCTGATCATTTTTACACGGGATGCCCAAGCAGTAGAAAAAGCACTACAATTGATGATCTAGATGTACTTCTTTTTTAACATAAACACTAATGATTTTAACATTCTTTTTGAACGAGTGCAAAGGAAGCTCTTTTTCACCAAATTAAAGTTAAAAAAATTCTTGGAAAAAAAATGTATACTTTTTTATTTTCCAAAGTTTTTTATTGCCGCCACCTGGTATCGAACTCGCGACCTCATGATTGCTAGTCTAGCTCTCTACCACTGAGCTATTCTTTGATATGAAAGTAAACTGGCATAAAAACACCACTTTCTCATTACAAGATATTGTGCTTTATTATCTTCAATAAAAGTATTTTTAAACTGCAATTCAGTGTTGTTTCAGTACTTTTTTCATAAGCGCATAAAAAGCAATTTTTCATCATTTTTTTTATACTTTTAAAAACTGAAAAATTAAAAAAATATTGAATTTAAACAAATTAATTATAAATATAAAAAAAGTTAAAAAAGTATTGGTCGCTTCAGGAATCGAACCCGCGATCATCTGTTTAGAAATACTAAATGATACAAAAATCGCTTTTTAGAATCACTTTAAGAGCAATAATGCTTTGGAACCAATACTTAAGTGATTTTTTAGGTACTGTTCAGAAGAAATTCTAAACAAGCTGTGAAAATATACTAACGGATAATTTGAAAGCAACGAAAAAATTGATTTTTGGAAGTGGTTCAGAATTACTGCTAAAAAAGCAGTAAAAATACACTAATGGATAACTGTGAAGAAGTGAAACAAGTAGTTCGTACTTCCATTTTTTCGCTGGGTTGTTGATAGATAAAATTTAATATTTAATACGTAAACCGTCGGTTATCCGCGTCGTTAGTTCTGGGTTGATCGTGTCTTACATTACATCCGAATATGGACAACTGGGTCATACCCCAGTTGGAAAATAAACTGAATCACAATATTTTTTGTTGTTGTTTTTTCTGTCATATTTTAAATGTTGAATAACGCTCCGAGATTAGAACAAGAAATTCTCACTAAGTTTGTAATTTAACCTAACAAATATTTCTAGAAATTCTAAAAACGTCGTCCAACTGAAGCCACCACAGGTTACATTAGCACACGATTTTCTTAGGCAAACTGAAATCCGGATAGGAACATGCTATTAACAGATAATTTTTCACAATCTCTTTAATAAGTTTTGGGATTTTAGCGCCTTTAATTTCTTTAATGCAATTGATGTTTATCCCAATAAAAGTAAATTTGAAGTAATCCGACGTTTTTGTTAAGTTCTTAGATTCTAAGGATTTTCAATAAAAGGATTTTCTAAAGCAAAATCCTCAGATTAAAATAAATGTTTCCTGTAAAAGCCAATGATTCTGGATATGTTTCCTATTATAAATACCTCAGATTCCTAGGAAGTTTCCTATGAAAAATACCTTTGACTCCGAGGATTATCTGCTATAGAAAACCCCTCTGCTTCTTAAAAAAAGCTCCAATAATTAATAATTTTTCAAATATAAAAAGCCATAGATTATGAGCACTTCCTATAGAATAACCACCAGTTTTGTAAAAAACGTTCCCTATAGAAAACTTTTAGATATCGAGAAATTTTTTTCCAAAGAAAATTCATCATCTTTTAAGGACTTCTTCCTATACAAAAAAATTCACTGAATCTAAAACATTTCTTTAGTAGAAACTCCTCAAAACCTGAGTTTTTCTTTGCTATAGGAAAAATTCTCTGAGCCTGATGTGTTTCCATACGAAAAAAGGTACCAGAATTTAAGGTTTCTTTCTATAGAAAGGCGGATTTTTCTATAGGAAGAGATACCCATAACCTGATATTTTCTTAGATAAAGGTGCCCAGAATCTAAAGTCTATTACAAGGTTTAATTCTTTTGTACCGAATTATCTCAAGATTTCGAAATTTATTCCTGGCACTAAAATGTGAAGTTTAAGTTAAACATAACTAGTTTTTGTTTCTAGTTTTCGTATCTAAACAAAAAGTGTAACAGATTATTTTGGATTCGATAACAAAAATTCATTATTTAAAAAAATGGATTTAATAAAGCCATGACTTAAGTTATATATAAGTGTTCATTATATCATAAAATATCAATTCGTTGTAAACAAAATCAATTTAATTTATTTTTAAGCTCCTATTAATCTTGCAACCGATACGCTTTAATCTTTGATCTTTACGAATACTGCCTCCAATTTGCAATATAAATGAAAGAAATACAATTAATTTTACATGAGAACATGCATTTAACCAATATCAGATAGAATTACAAAATTGTATGAGCATTTGCAAAGATTAATTTTATATTTATCTGAATGAAAAACATTGTAAAATTCGAACAAAAATAGTTTTATTAAAAATTACAAAAAATAGTAATTTAAAGTTTTTTTTTTTTTTTGTTTTAAAGAACCATTTGTTTTCAGTTAGTAATTTTCAAATAACAAGTTTCGTTTAGTATTGAGATTGTATTCTGTTGTTGTTCTACTAAACTGGATTTAAAAAATTAAAAAGACTTTAACATACAATCAAAGGAAATAATAATTTTATACTATGTAGTAAGTTGTTGGTGCTAGTTCTTGTTGCTGATGATGATGATGATGATGATGAGGACTGACAAGGCTAACATATTAGAAGGCCGTCTTTTAACTATTTCTCTATGGAGGTTTAATTTTTTTTAGAATAATATTTTAACAAGTGTTTTTTTTTTTTCTTTCATTTGAAAAGCTTACAAAAGTCGTGTTTATATGTGAATATAAAAATCCATTTGTTGGCTACACAATTTACACATGTTTGTTGGCAACCATGTTGCAATATATGTTGTTACTATAGTAAACCTAGCAATTATCATTAAAACCATAAACATGATGCTATTTCTTTATGAATGTAAGCACTGCATTTTTTCACGAGTGTCTGCATACAATATAAATTATTAGATGTTGGCTGAAATAGCCAGCCAGTCAGCCATCCAACAAACAAGAGTATTTTGAACTAAAAAAATATTTTGCACTTTTCATAATTTGTAATTTGTTGTTCAGATATCAACCTGCTACAAAAAATAGTCCAAGTTATTTAGAAAAAAAGGCTACGCTTCATTTGTTTTTCAACATTGTTTATACCCTACACCACTACGTGAATGTGCTGATGTGCAGGTAACAAATAAATATTAAAATATTTTTTTATTAAATTCGCATTCTGCAGCTCACAAATACAAAGATATATTAATGTTAGTAACAATACTGGTTCATATGGGTCGAAGAAGTAAAGCTGTTGGTTTGAAAACGTATCGCTCTATATTTGGTTCTAGAGCCCATATGGACTATATATTCGATTGTCACCTAAATATATGTAACATTTAACAAAATCAAATTATCTTACTGACTTTCTAATTTGTTTACCAAAATATAAACACATTTTTGCCCAAGTCCATTTCATTGCATTTGGATCCAAATATTAGTTGATTTTTAATCAGACTAATGTAGGGTATCATACATTCGACATGTCTGACTTTAACTTTCTTATTCGGTTTTTGTTGGAAACGTTTTAGGTTGGTCGTTTTATTACTTTTTTTTTGTAATTTTGTGTTGGCGCTAAATAACTACATGTACAATGTTTCAGTTTCAGTTTCTATGTCTCATATTCATTATTTTAGAATCTTTAAACTATGAGCTTAATTACTAACAAACACGCTTATCTTCATGTTGCATTCATTCATTTATATGACAGGTATTTTTTTTCATTTTTTGTGAAATAAAATACAAAAATTCACACATCTAATGGCGAATAATGTATTAGGGCAGGTGTTGTTTAGTCAAAGAGTTGTTATATAAATGTTGTTGAAAGATACATGTATCACGTTCTATAAAATACACGCCACTCACTATAGAGGAGTTACAAATAAAATTCATGGTAAATTTTTTAATTGAAATATTCTTTTAGTCAACCCAATAGGAACTAAGTTTGAAGAGTATTAGAAGAAGATAACAATATTCTCTAAAACATTTTCAGGCAATTTGGGTCCGAAATATAAAAATGTTTGCATTAGGGGAAAATGTATTTAAATTCCCAGTGAAATTGCCGCTTACGGCAAATTTACCACTTTTTTCAATACCATAATTATAATGATTCGAAATAAACTTGGCGAAGATCACCACTGATACACTTAAAATAATACGTCAGTAGAAAAATCTGTCAAATCGGTTTCAAATCGGACCTTGGAGGGGCCTTGGACCCTCGGAACTTTTTAATAAAAATTCTCCATTTCAGAAAATGGCCCATATCTCGAAAACAAAGCGAGATAGAGCAAAACGGACAAAATGTTTGCTCCTTTGAGTGCCCGGGGAGGGTCCGAGTTCCTAAATTTTAACAAATTTTACGACTCAGTATAACTACAGATAAAACTGTAGTTTTACTAATTTTTTACTTAAATTTAGATTTGTTAAATTTAACAAAAAAAAAAGTTTTAAAATCAACAAAATTTATTCTAAGCCAAAAAACAGGAATACATTTTATTAACGTAACAAATTTTTCTGTCCAGCCAACAGACATATTATTTGGAGTGGTGTACTCTATACAAATATTATTTACTCTGTGGTTAGGATTTGATATGCTGTTGTCTGTTTTAACACATTCAAATTTCGGATCCAAAATAGTCGGCATGCCCGACTTGAACTTTTTTACTCGTTTTTCCATAACATTAGTAAGATAACGACAACAAAAACAAACTGTTAAATATACAAAATTTTGGTTATAATTAAGTTAAATTTTAGTTAATATAAAATAATATGCTTAATCCGCTAAAATCAGTAAAGAATTTTGCAAAATAATTATGGACTCAAAAATCATAAAAAGATTTGAAATTTTCAAATATGAGGTATTTTAAAAACTAGTAAATAGTACATTAAAAATGTTAAAAAGTTTAGCACCGTAAGTTGTTTGAGTTTCACGGGAAAAAACTGTTATACTCCATATAAAAAAAATGATTTTTCACGACAATCAGTTTCACGTGAAAATTGTATAGAGTTTGTTTTCACACAAATTTAATGTACAAGACTATTATTTTTCTTTTTTATATGGGAAAAAGTAACATTTTGTGTTTATTTTGATTGTGTTTTTGTTATAAAATAAAAAAATTGTTCATTTGTTTAAATTAAATTGCAATTTGAGGCATTTAAAGTTCTAGTGAAATTTTTCCACGTGAAAAACAACTTACGGTGCTTTAAAAAAAAAACGGCTTCCAACAATTTTGAAACACAATTTAGATCTCCCCAATAAAAACCGTAAATACAAAGAAGAAATTGTACGCTTTCTGATATTTAAGAAAGTTATTCGAATTTAGTTCTTTTAAAAGGAACAAAAACTTCCTTTCCACTCTTGATATCGAAAAGTATTTGTGAAATTTATTAATCGCACTAGTTTAGTAAAAAATTTTCTTTAACATTTGTACAATTTCTTACATGACTTTATATCATAACTTTCCAACCGGGCTATGTTGCACATTTTTATATAATAAATCTTTAATTAAAAAAAATTGTTTATAATTTTCCAACAAACAACTGTTGTAGTCAACAGTCGTAGACAATGGACGAGCGTTGACCTAATAATTTATGGCGCGAGTTTAAAATATTAAATACAGCAAAAAAAAAACAAAAAGCAAAACAACACAACATCAAAAACTTAGTCTTCATTTAAACATGAGATCAATTACCATATAAACATCAACATCATTCTGACGTACGAGTGGACGGACAAACTGCCAGAATAAACACAGCTCAATAAAACTACAAGCACATAGTATTGTACTCGTTCATCTGCAATTGTTAACCCCTTGTGAACCAGAAGTCACGAGTTTGAGGAAAAAGTAAACAATTTTAATATGAATCAAGTCTAACAAATAAAACTCATTTTCGTCATGGACGAAGTAGGGATCGACTTTTATGACGTTAACCAGAACATTGACGTTTTCAAAATCAAAGAAAGTCGGCAAACACGACTTTAATTAACTGTACAATCTTTAAGTCCTTCGAAGACGTTTAAATCTTTACGAATAAATAGATATTCCGACGTTTTTTTCAAAGCGAAATATTGTAGTGTGAATTCAAGTCAAAAATACCGAAACATTTTTTCTTATTTTCTTTTGAATATTCGTAGATAGTATTATCCTGATATTTGTCAAAAAAGCAGTAATGGCGATTTTAGTGAAGTTATAAGGCCAGGAATGTTATCGGTACAAGTGTCATCTCTAAACATATCGTCCTTACAAAAAACAGAGTTGTTAAATTTTTTATTTTACTTTAACAAAGATTCCCTATTGGGTTTTCTCTCTAACCTCTGAGTCGTGCTATACTCAAATGTTGCATTTTTTCAATTCAAATTTTAACAACTTTATTTTTTTTTTAGTAAATTTGAGGTTAAGAAGAAAATAAAACGTTTTTCTGTAAAAGTGATAAATACATTAATTTCAAAATCAGACCAGATCTTAGTTTATGCCATTTTCTATGGACAAGCTTCATCAACGACCGCTTAACGATCTCACCCAAGTAAGGCATTGAATGTAATGTATCTAATTTTCTTTCCTATTCATCTTTCTGCTATTATTTTTTAATCAGAAGTGATTAATACAGACCTTTACAAACACTATAGTTTCAGATTTTTGTTTATCTTCCAATCTCCTCCGTGACTTTTTTTTCGCAATATTGACAAATTGACTTATGGTAGAACAAGTTCTGAATGTAGTTGTAGAAATTTTGAAATTGGTTCTGGATCTAGTTGCATGAAATCGGTTCTAGTGAAAACGATTTCTTAAACATTTAAAAAATGGAGGTGGATTATTTAAAAAAACTTATTTTTAAATGGAGTTAAATGAAGTTTTAATGGGTTAAATTAAAACTGAACTACTCGTAACCATTTATCTACCAAAATAAAGATTTTTATCGTTTTGTTTTTTGTTTTACAACACTACACTGAAAAGTGAGCGTCTAGTGCCAAAAGAAGCGACATTTGTTGTCAATTAATAAATACAAATAAAAACACACAGTCAAAAAACTTATTCTTTATGTCTCCACCAATACGCCAGTACGAGTAAAAATAAAATTCTTGTTTTCATTAAATGTCTTTAAACTGAATTGCACGTTTTTAACCCTTTACATGTTTAACATATCAACAAAAATTTAGTAGTTTTCCATTTAATACACTTAAAATAATACGTCAGTAAAAAATTTGTGAAACAGTTCTTAAATCGACTTGACTTATTTTTTTTTTTACAAATTTTTTGTTGACTGACTAATTAACACAAATACTTCAACTAATTTTGAGTGTTAATGATGACAAAATGATTTATAACTAATTTTTAAGAACCCATTTGCTAAGTTTTACACAATTTATTTTTAAAAGACAATATTTCCATATTTCTGATATTACTCGACAGATGGCGCTAGTTTCGTTTAATTAACAAATTTTTGTTTAATTAACAATTTTTTCTATAGAGCCAACAGACATATTATGTTGAGTGTATTTAATCCATTAATGCGTGCTAAGCATAAGGAATCAATAGTGGTAATATTACAAAACAAACAAGAGGAATTATTCTTTCAATGAAAACACAAAAAATTATTATGTTCGAAATGAATTCTTCCCTTTTTTTTATTGTTATTATTAAGTCACGCCTTAATCATTATTGGAATTACCTATAAACATTATGATATTGTATTTCAATATTTTTTTTTTTGAAAATAAATTCTTTTCATTATAATGATCTCCAAGACCTTTAAGATCATCTTGTTTCTTTATTTATCCTTAACAAGTGATTATAATTGACAAGTCATGTCTAGTTTAAAGATTTCATATTACAAATGAGGGTGTTTGAGAGATTTGTCTATTGTTACATCATTGAAACGATTTTCTTGTTGCTGAGCATTTGTGAGATTTAATTATGTAATTCAAGTCGACATCTTTTGTCATACCATGTAACATATGTCTGTCATATTTGACATTTTAAAATAGTGCTTTAGAAAAAAAGTCAATTAGCATCATAGTAAAATGTCTGTTGCAATCTCTGGAGTAAGATTGTTCATAAAGCCTGCACCAAAGTTTAATGTTTTCAATTTTAATTATCTATATAAAGCAGCTGAAATGATTTTTTTCTTAAATATATTTTGTGGGTGTATTAAGCAATTTGTTTATATTATAAATTTAAGTCTTCATTACTGTCTGATGTGTAATCATATAATTTAAATTTTCAAACAAATTGTATGGAAAGGTCATGACCGAAGATCATTATATTCTTAGGATTAAATAATGTGGTTTGAAATTTTAACACACGTACAACAAATTTAATTCGCATAACAGTTTAAAGATTTAAGCAATAACAGACTAAACTTATGACCAGTGTTGTTAGATAAGGGGATTTGGCCCCAAATTGGGAATTTCAACTTCGGTTTTGGAGAGGGATTTTTGAAGGGGGAATTTGGGAATCTCACAAAAACTTTACAGAATCTACCACTCACTATTTTTGGGGATTTCAAATGTGTTTCCATTACCTTTCTAATTACTTTTCAACAGAAAATTCTAAATTTTAATAGATTAGTTATACCCTACACCACTACGTGGTCAGGGTATAATAAGTTTGTGCTGATGTTTGTAACACCAAAAAATATTGGACCTAGACCCAGCTTATAGTATACCGATCTACTCAGAATCACGTTTTATTTCGATTTAACTATGTCCGTCTGTCTGTCCGTCCATGCATTCTTGTGCGCACTCTACAGGTCGCAAATATTAAGATATTTTGATGAAATTTCGTACACCGACTAACGTCGGCCCAAGGACGAAACCTATTTATTTTGGTTAAAATCGGTCCATGTTTAACCTAGTGCCCTTATAAGGATCCCCTCCAAAATTGGCTTGGTTACACGCTGCAGGTCGCAAATACGAAGATATTTCAATGAAATTTGGTTCGCTGACTCACATGGTATCAAGTACCTACCTATCTAGATAGGATCATCCCAATTTGGACCTATCGCCCATATGGGCTATATTTACGATTTTCTCTTCTTTTATCATTTTATAGAAAATTTTTACACAAGTCCCATTTTAACCCATTCGAATGTCGGATCCAAACATTAGTTGGCTTTTAACCAGACTGGTGTAGGGTATTATATAGTCGGCACGCCCGACTTTAACTTTTTTACTCGCTTTTTATTATATTCTGTGAAAATTTTTCAAACATTTCATTTTATTTTCTGTGAAAATATTTTATCTAACTAAAAGCAAACGAGCTCAATAATTAATGAAAACAGAGCTAAAAAAATATTACAATACTAAAAATTCAAAATCTTCTATCTGTAAAATACTGAAATCGCTTTATCCCCAAGACTCCGCAAAAATGTTCATCGTGTAACCTCGATTTATACAAAATAAATGTGAAAAATAGTTGAGAATCCCTGATAAACTTGCACCTACTTTTTTCTGCACCATCAATTTTAACTAATTTTTAGTAGTTTTAACTAATTTTTTTTACAGATTTTTTTCTGTTAGTGTAGCAATGAGCAAAATCATTATTTCTTATTGATTTTATATATTTTTTTAACATTTTGTGACTAATTTTGATACAAGCCCACTTTAAACAATAGTTGAATTCAACAAGACTGATGTAGGGTACCATATAGTCGGCATGACCGATTTTAATTTTTGATTTTTTCTTTAACAGAACACGGATCTGCTTTGGAAATCGGTCAAATAGTATTTGAGATATCGCAAATAGTGTTTACTTTAAAATCACTACTTCAAGATATCACGATATCGCAAAGACGATTTCAAAATTTAAAAAATTTATTTAACCACAAAATTTGATTATCATGCGTGACGTGTTAATATAGTGTGATTTAACCAGAATTTTCCCAATTTTTTTTAGAGCAAATGTAAACAAATTGCGGTCGGTGCTCCCCGAAATTCGACATTTTACAATTTATCTGCCATTGTTAAGGGAATTCAGTTGCAGCAACCCAATAAATTCAGCTGGAAAAAATTCAGTTGTCACAACGGAATTATTTTAGGGTGTTTAACATTTGTTTTTCTTTCTTTTTATCAAAATTGGAATACCAAGTAAAAATCGTGAAAATCCCCTGAGTATTGGGCGCCATTACAGTCGTGGATATTCGATGCACACTAAACCGTACCTCAAAAAAATGTTCGCCGTAAACCGTCCAATCTAAATTATTTTTGCAAGAATTTACAAAAAAAAATTTTAGTTTTTTTGCCGAACGTAGGTGTCCCCATTTTACATTTTTCATTATATATTTGGCATTTACAGTCGGATCTTCAAGTATGATACATCGATGTTTTTTTCTCGAGGGGAGCAATGTCTTGTTCTGACGATCATTGACCTTAAGTATCCCTTTCTAGTATTTGCCCACCATATATCAGTTGCTACCACCCTAATGTCAAAAAATTAAAGCTCGCAAAAAATCATTAAACTTTTGCTAAGGAAGTTTTTCGATAAACCCAGCCGAATTTTTTTTATTTTTTTGGATGCCGAACGTAGCAGTCGCCTTTTTAAATTTTTTTAATGGATTTTCCTTTACAGCAAAATACTGGTCTCCTCGAGGCAAAAAATGGATATATCACACTTGAAAATCCGACTTTAAATGCCGAAGCTACAACGAAAAATTGAAAAGGTATCCCCTACGTTCGGCAAAAAAATATAAAATTTGTTTTGCAATTGCCGTGCAAAAATACTTTATATTTGAAGGTGTACCGCACACTTTTTTTGCCTGTAAGGTGGTACGGTCTAATGTACACTTTGAAAATTTTCAGTCGGTTCCATGGATTATTTTGTGCAATTTTCTATAGCTTCAGAGTGATGTTATAAAAAAGTGTGTAGAAAGTTTTATGAATTTTTCAATATGCTACAAACGAAATGTCAAAATTAAAACACCTCCTCCTATCCTAAGGCGGATAGTATATAATTTGTATTCCTCCTACCATTTATCAACATAGTAGTTTCTTGTGAAAATATATTAAATTTTTTCCTGCTGTGGAAAAGACGATTTTTATGATAGTACTATTAATATTTTAAATTTAATACTTAACATTTTATGGCACACGTTCTTCATTTATCTCATTTGAAGTTTTTATTATTTTTCTAAGAAGTTTTTTTTTCTACTTTTTCCACTAACATTGCATGTTTTTTATTCATCAATTCACCTGCAGCAATTTTATTCCCTCGTTTAAAATGGAAAAACATACCATCCGTTTACTTCTTTCTTCTGCTACTGCTACCACTTATTATAACAATTCTTATCAATTTAAATCTAAAATTGTAAAAATTTCACAAGTAGTAAAAATGAAATGAAAAGTATAAAATCTTCGCATAATAAAATAGTTGTCATTTCTAAATTGCATTCATTCCTTCATATATTACTTATTCGCCATCAAAGTGAATGAATGAAAATGAATTGCTTGAATATAATATTTGCAAATAAATATCATGATGATGGATAAATGTAACAAACACTTCATATGTAAAGTAAATTTACATAATACTAGTTATTTATGCCATGTAGCTGTGGGGTTAAAAAAGAGAATGGGTTCATGTGTGGGAAATGAAGATAACATTTTTTTGTTTGAAAGGATACAAAAAACTCCTATGAAATTTTTTTTTGAAGCCGGAAAAACTAATGAATATTTTTTAAACTTATTACTTAGCAAACGATCTTTTAGCTCATTTACAATTTGGGCGTCTGGCTACGAATAGAAGTTTTACTTATGCATTTTACAGGAAAGTCACGATAATGCAAAGGAGCTAGACTCAATTTTATTTGAACTTAAAAATAAAAGCTTCCTTTATTTTGTGGAAGGGTTTTTCCTCCAATAACATGCTAGAAATTTATCATCGCTGTAGCCTGATGTTAATGAAAGCCATTTCCAGTTATAATGAAATTTTTGAAGTTTGCTTCACAAAGTGAATGAAAAGTCTTTTAAATTTTATGAAGAAGCTTTATGATTTTGTGAATCTATTTTTAATGAAGCTTTTTCATTGAAATTATGAAATTCTTAATAAAGAATATTAATTTTTTCAGTGAACGAATTCCAGCAAAACTTCATTGAATTAATGTATAAATGCATTAATAGCATCCAGATAATTCTCTCAATGTAAGTTTGTCAAAAACGAGGTAAATTGTAGCACAGGATTGTAGGATTATGATTTATATAAAAGAATTTTCATAAAGTGCTGCTACATCTCCGAACCAAAGACAGTATAATAAATTTTGGTTTTTTGTTCCTTCTGCCTGATCCCTAGATAAATATATGTTGAACAGTTTAAATAGATTTTGTTTACTAAGTTACTGTTGTTAAAACATTCATGACTTTTCTTGTTTTAATACAAACATTTGTATTATATCCTAAATCCCTACAACAGGATATAATGCTAGAGTTAGAGCAAAAAAAAAACATGTATTGTATATAAAATTTCTTCAAAGGAATTAATTGTTTTATGAAACAAATGTTAAGATAAAAACAAAAACATTCTAATTTCTATACTTATTCAATTACTTTCTCAAATTTTAAAATAAAGTTCTTGTAAATTTAAAAAATTTTCCAGAATAAAATAGTCTGAGGTAGAGTTGTCAAGTATTCGACCTACTTAAAAACCCGGTTTTCAAATACATCTAAAAACCGCCTTTTTTGAAACCCGGTTTTCGGTTTTTTTAATTCATAACCGGTTCGAATAACCGGTTTTCCGGTTTTTGTAAATAATCATTTTGTATTGCTATATATACAAATTTTTTTATAAAACTTGCAAAGAATTGCTAAAAATCTTGAAACTTACTATTTTCTTCCTTTCTTAATTGCTTCGCAGCGTAAATTATTCCATTAGTACGAATACACCTTCAAAACTAAAAGTTATTTCTAAAGGCGCTGTTTGTGTTTTTTTTTTGTTTTGCTTCTAATACTACATTTATACTTGAGCAAAAACCACTTAGTTTTTGTAGTGACTTTGAGTCGATCGGTGTACTAAAATATGTCCGAATTTTTGGTGTAACAAACATCAGCAAAATAAAATGGAGAATCGGGCTGAACTTGGAAATTAACGACAAAAATCGGGCAAGTCCAACCAATAGCAGTATGTTAAGAAAAGAATTGGTGTGAATAAAAGAACTCCTTCTTTTGCTGTTCTGCCTTTCGTACTAAAGTAAATCCACTAAATTAAAATCTTTATTAAAAAAAATAACACAAAAATCTGTTTATGAAAAATTCTCTCTGTCGTTGTTCATATTATAATGTTGTTTTATAAAATATGAAACCATTTGAGAATTGAAATTTTTTCATTATGATACAAAATTAAAAGTTTTTATGTTTATTTTCTTAAATGAGGTGTGATAAAGATCTTTTTAAATTTGACACAGATACAAACATACACGTAGACATTGCACAAATTGAAATATATGCGTCTAAATTAGTTGTTTTATTTAGTTTTCTAAATCATTAAAACTTCAAAACTATTATGTTTCTGTCATAAATTGAGCAAAATTTATGGCTTATTTGAAACAAATGTTCAGTTTTGTTGTATTTATTTTACTTAAGTGTTAATTATGGGTTGTTTTCTATTTTCTATGAGTTGTTTAAGCAAGCGCCTTTAATTTATTTTATAACACTTTTTTATTTGTTTTTTTTTTCTATAACATTAAGAGACTATATGTAAAAAATATACATCTAAATTTATTTTAAAAATTATGCCAATAAAAAAGTCTTGCAACAACATAAAAAGAATAACTACAAATTGTTGTTAATTATTCTGATATGAATCTTTGAGACCGAATATACAAGTTGTTTGTAATTTTAAATTAAAATTCAGCAGTGGAATATGCTGAGTATGGATGCCTATCAACTTCTATCACTGATTTTGTAAAACGGTTAATCGAAAAGCAAAATCGCTTAGTTGGCAATACTAACGGGGATTGTATTTTGCTTAATTGGCAACAATAGCAATGGCAGTGTTGCCAGTTTAAATAGAATTTGCTCCATTACCGAATCGTAAATGTGCTATAAAGGGCGGATTATGGGCCCGTAAACGTAAATGTGATGGTACCGTGCCGTAGCTAAAAAGTACACTTATAGATTACCGTAAACGACATTACTATTTAGCATCTATTTCATGTGGTTTTATGTTTTATTCTAAATTTTTCCATTTATTTGTTAATTTTTATTCCTTATTTGTTGTTTGAATCAATTTTCTTTATTCATTTCATATTTTTTCCGACTAAAATCATTCAGCTGTTTCGATGCCGAATAGAAAATTCTGATTTCAAAAGAATGATCCGGCAAGTACGTTTAAATTTACGTGTTAGTAACCATTCGTATACATTTCTTCTTGTGGTTTCGAAAGAGCTGATTCGTTACAAATACGTTTACGGTTGGGTAACTCAGCCTTAACTGTAATATGTGTAGCAGAAAAGTGCACCTATACAGTCAGAGAAATATAGTCATGATATTAATAATGTCTTGCGTAAAATCAATGACATTTTACTGAAACTCGTCTATTGAAACTTATCATTAAAATAATGATGCAAGTTTTTATAAAATGTTATGAAAAATATCATTTTAATTATTAAAAGTTTCATGAAGTCAATAAAAAAGTTTTATTAAAAATCTAGTTTCATACAAATTATGAAGCCAAGATCTTTACGAACGATCCGATGTCAAAAGTCGCGGATGGAATGTTTCCGGAACAGATTTTCTTCAAGTGTTTTGACGTTGTGTTACTTGAATGTCGGACGCTGGTGTTTGTAGGTTTTGTGAGTTGGAGGCTAAGTCGTCAGAGCATGTCCTTGCGAATGTACTAGGTTGTCCAATAGGTGACTTAAGTTTCTAGATGACCGCTTCATGTCTCCTTCTGAAATTTGTAATATTTCTTCTAATTAGGGAACTCTAGACAGCACAAAAGATCCTATGCTGATCGCGTTGCGCAGTGCCACTTGATCTACCTATGCCCAATACAGGGAAATAGTAGATAGGGATCGACAGGGATGGAAAGCGTGTGAATCAAGCTTAATTCACCCTTAACTAGTAAGAACCGACCAAACTTTAAATTTCATAATTTAAATAATCCTAACCCCTAAAAGATTTTTAACTCATTAATTTCGTAATTTTGGGAGAGTGTTTAACAACCAAATAACTTTTCTACACTTTTTTTACTATCAAAATATAGACCTATAAAAATTAAAATTTTTTTAATAACATACTCATGTTCTTAATTTTTTCCATATCTTTGCAGATAAAATATCTATTAGAAATGTGTCTAGTATTGTACATAAGAACTACACAAGAAATATTATCATCATCAATACCAAAAAACATAACATTGACAACACATTCCAAACAAAGGTTGTTTCGCTGGTAAACATTACTACGCACTTTAAGATAATATCTTAAATTTATAAAATGAAATAAAATTGCGGAAAAGTTAGAAAAATAATAACAAAAAAAATGTTAAAACGTACCAAATCAAATCGTTCTCAAAGAACGAATAGGAGGATTTCAACTCATGGGACAACTAGTGGTAAAATAGCACAACAACAGCAGCAGCAACGAATGGAAAAGGTAGATGATAAAAGGTGAGTTTTTTCATTTTACTAACTTTATCAAAATATAATACTTGGCAACTCTGCTTAAAGCTGCGTTTACACTGCACCGAAATCCCGAGATTTCGATATTCACCACTCTGAAAAAACTGTGAAGATATGCGTATAAACTTAAATTTTTTGGAAAATTAATTATTAGAACTAAATTTGTGTACTTTATTCAAAATTGAGCACAATAAGCCTTCCTTCATGGCTTTTTAAAATAGGTGAATATCGAAATCTCGAGATTTGTGTGCATGTAAACGCAGCTTAACCCATTTTTCCTCTCTTAATCCTATTGTTTTTTTGTTGTGGTAATTTCACTTTAGCCTGGAATAGCCAGGCGTAAACGTATCTCTGCGTAGCTGAATTAATGAGTTAACCCTCTAATGGTCTTTCTTCTAATTACAATTATATTTAAACCATATATTTGGCGTTGAAAATCTACTATGGAACAAATATTAAAATTTTAATTTATCGCTTTATTTAGGCGATATAGCACAACAAAGGTTGAAGACGTATCTTGAAACACAGTGGTCAAATAATTTCTTTTTTTGCTGTAAATAACACTATCAATAAAATAAAATTACGTACCGAAAATTGCTGATCAATTGTTGTTATTTCAAAAGTTATAGCAATTTTCGCTTTTTGAAAATTACGAAATTTAGCGAATTTGGCACTAAACATCAATACATTTTGACGAAATTAGTTTTGTTTACTACTACCTCTAAGTGTATAATCTGTGTTTAATTTTAAGAAAATCTGTTGGCTAGTTTTTGAGTTAGAGATATACTTGTAATACGTATCCTGGCATTATCCTGTGGGTCCTGGAGAAAAATTTTTAACTGCTTTTACAATTAGAGACTCTAAACTAGCTTTGTTATTATCGATAATGTACGCCAGATCGTAAATGTATTTTTGGCAATTTTTCAAAAAAATTTTAAAAAGTTAGTTTTTTCAGATTTTCTAAATTTTCACTTTACATGCTTCTCGCTTGAAAACCGTTCCTTATACAAAAAAAAATTTCAAGGCAAAAAAGTAGATAGTTGGATGTAACACAACTTGTTTAATAAAATATTGTTATTTAGCCAAAAACTATTCAAAATCTAAAGACTGCCTTTAGGTGGCCTTGTGCATTAGAGGGTTAAATAAGAACAGAAGATGTGTTGTGTTTTTGTTTCATTCTTATGCATTCAATATAGATCAAAAATACATCATACGTTTACGTCTGGCTAATCAAGGCTTAAGTGAAATTACCCCAACGAAAAAACAATAGGATTAAGAGAGGAAAAATTCTAATTGAAAAATAAATTGCTCAAGTATTAGTTAATTATGGCTCTTCTGATTACAAAACATACATTGCATAGGCTTCGATTGAAAAAACTTCAATTAGCTACACTCACCGCTATGCCGACCGTGGTGTATCTGGTTAAGAGGTGATACTACTAGTCCAGCCTGTGCAGAGAGCTGCTGGTTCGATCCCCGTTCATGGCAATACACAAAAAGTTTTTCATATAAAGCCAAATTCACAATTTAAAAAAACTACTTTGATCAAATGACACATAAACTAACCACTGACGAATCTTTGCGGCAGTCTGGTGATTCCCTTATGTCTGTTAAATTTTTCAATAAAAATATTTTCTACTTCTTCTTCCTATAAATCAGCTTTCGATATTTGATAGTATTTCAAACTTTTAGTCAAAATACATAAATTAAATTTATAAGTATACACGATTATTTAAAATAATCGCAAAGAGGACTCAAAATCAGTTACTAAGTTAACACATTTCATTTCTGATACAATTTTAAATTATTACTTGAAAAAATTTCCATTTTGAGGCTTAGTGGAAATATTTCCAAAACGTGAATGAACAACAAAAGAAAAATATCCTTCCAATTGTTTTCTCAAAGGGCATCAAACAGCGAAACGTTCAATACTTTTATATGTGATGTATACTAGTCTAAAGTGCTGGTAAGTGAAATTACCGGTTGGGCAATAATGGATTAAAATTTTATAAAGTTTGGAAATAAGAAGTTACTATAAAAGAATTGCGATTACAAATAATATATTAGTTGTTTAAACATAATTTACTGAAGATAAAGAAATATTTAGAAAACGCCTTTGTGTTAAATACGAAACCAGGCTGATGTGAAGGTTAAATTGTGTTTTTATTATATTTAAATTAAAATGAACTGGGAACCAAATTGGGGATTTTTTGCCGGGCTTTCAACTTGCAAAATGGGGCAAAAGTTCTGGCAACACTGTGTTCTTTTCAAAAATTCACCATGGTTGTTGTCTAAACTTAAGGTGAGAAAATACAAGAATGGTTGCCATACGTGGTTTGTGTCACAACTACTGAAGAGCGCCACCTAAGTGTGAAATATGACACCAGTGGTTGGTAACTACTCTAAAGCAGTTTCAGCCGTTTATTCGAAGTAGTTGGCAGTGTTGCCAGAAAACTTATACACCTTCTCCCCAATATGTAAGTTAAAACTCAAAATAAAAAATCTCCAAAAAAAAACCGTGAAATCCGCAAATTGGTACCAAATTCATTATATTTGATCAAAATTCAACAACAATGCATTTTTAAATCAAACTTGAACAAAAACTTTTAAGGCCCGATTACTGTTAAACTCCTGAAACTAACTGAACATTACTAAAAGGAGACAAAAATATATTTGGCAAAAAATTGTTTTTTTTTTTTTTTAATTCGCTGAAATTAAATAGCTGCAATCGCTAAATTAAATTCTTAATAAAACCTTAAAGTGCAATCCTCAAATTTTAAATACTTGTTTAACAAAAATTTTCAAAAAATTAAAAATCGAGTTTTGAAAATGCTTTGAAAAGCTTTACAATTTTTGGCCATACCTCAGATAAAAAAGTTTGTAAAAAATTTGTAAACAGTTTACAATCGCACTATACTATTTTTCTACTGATTATTAGTACAATTTTTATTTTTAGTAATAATTTTTGCTATTCTCTTATTACAAAACATTTTACTAATTTTTCAAAACTGAGTGCTAAATTTAGCAGAAAAATATACTAATTTAAAAATATTTTTTTTTTTTTGATTTTTTACAATTCTTGTTTAGTTTATATTTGTTACTATTGATATATTCTTAGTTTAAAAATAACACCCAGAAAATTTTATTGCATCTCCAATGCATAAAGCGGCAATAACTGGAGAACCGTTTGCAATTTCGACTCCAAATTTCAAGTACGATGAAGTAATTATACGCTTGTTACAATCGAAAGAAAATTTTTTTTTTAGATTTTACAGTTTTTTTATTTTTTAGTACAATTTTTTGCTGATTTCAGCAGATTGATTTTAAATTACAGTTTACAGCAATTTACTGAAATTTAGTAGCTGCAACTAATTATTTATACTAATTTCATTGTACTAAAATTACGATATTTAGTAAATTTTTTAACTGATTTTAGCAAATCGATTTTGAATTGCATTTTACATAAATTTCACTAAAATTTAGTAGCGGCTACTAATTTTTTCTACTAATTTTATTGTACTACAGATCAGCAGACATGTGTTGCTAAAATTAGCAAAAAATACCGCTGGCCTCAAAACAGTTAAATTTCCCGTAATAACAGCAAAATTTTCAGTAGCCATTACAGACTTTTTTGGTTGAGTGTAGGAACGGGTTAGGGTTATCCTAGAGAGACAAAAACTCATAATTAGTTTTCTTTAAAAAAAAATGTTTTTAAAGATTTGTTATAAAAAAAATATTGTCCTTAAATCTTTGAAGTGGTTTTTGACGCAATAATGACCAGGGAATTTATACACCCAAAATAATATATCTGTTGGCGGAACAAAAAAATTTGTTACTTTAACAAAATTTATTCCTGTTTTTTGGCTTAAAATAAAATATGTTGACTTTAAAACATTTTTTGTTAAATTTAACAAATCTAAATTTAAGAAAAAAAATTAGTAAAATTACACTTTTATTTGTAATTATACTGAGTCGTAAAATTTGTTCAAATTTAGAGTCTCGGGACCCTCCCCGGGCCTAGTCCATATCATCTAAGGGCATGTAAGGGCACTTCGAAGAAAAAAAAAATCATTTATTCCGTTTTGCTCTATCTCGCTTAGTTTTATAGATATGAGCCACCATTTATGATATGGAAAATTTTTAAAAATTTATTAATTCAGTTCGAGGCCAATTTCCTTATTATGAATTAATATAATAAGGACTTTTTTCAAAAACTGCTATTTTTCTTCATCAGGATATTCTCCTAACAAATACTTCACAGAGTTTTTGCTTTCAAAAACCTCTACACTTTCAGGAATGAAAAGACGATCGTTTCGGGGATTTTCCAGGTCCCCTCTTCGGTTTTCTTTAGAAAGAAAAAAAAATTCCCGATGGAGTTTTACAGAGTTAGGGACAGTCGAAATTTTCATCAATTTTGCTCTGACTCTCTTAGTTTTCAAGATATGGGCCATTTTAAAAAATCGGGAGGGCAAGAAATAGCCCTATCTTTAAAACTTCTGACATGCTGGTGGCGCCATCTACCTGCTGATAGCGGAGATTTTATAATATTATTATTTAACAATAAATTGTGTAAAATTAAACGAAAGGGTTCTTAAAAACTATTTATAAATAATTTTGAAAATTAACACACGAAATAAGTTAAAATACTGAAGATTGTGTTGAATGAAGATAACTAAAACCTTTGTTTAAACCAGTGTTTCAACTAAAAATTTTTTTAAAATTAGTCAAATTGATTTGAAGCCAGTTTGAAATTGAACATTTTTAATATAATTTTAAATTATTTTTGTAAAAATAGGCATTCTGATTCTAGGGATTCCGGTTCTGTAAAACTTCACGTAAAAAATGTATTCAATAACAAAATTAAAAAAAAAAACGAAAAACTAAAAAAGACTTGTAAACACTAACCAAATTTTTAATCTATTTCCCGGCGACTTTTCTTTATCGGATTGCCACCAAATTTCATATGAGTAATTTTTAAGTGTAAACGAAAAATTAACTTAATCGGAACTCTTAAAATTCATTTTGAAAGTTCTCCGTAGATCGCTGAACGCCTATAGTGTAGGTGTTGTTGAATGATTAATAATACTTGTAATAGTCGCTTATCAAGTATCATTATCCAGATTTATAATAATATTTCTACAGAGATCGTTCCCGTTCCTGCCTGTTCTCCTTGAAATAACCTACACTCTAATTATACCCTACACCACTATGTGGTCAGGGTATTATAAGTTTGTGCTGATGTTTGTAACACCAAAAAATATTGGTCGTAGACCCACCTTATAGTATACCGATCGGTTCAGAATTTTTTTTATTTCGATTTAACGATGACCGTCTGTCCGTCCGTCCGTCCGTCTGTCTGTCTGTCCATGCAATCTTGTGCGCACTCTACAGGTCGCAACTATAAAGATATTTTGATGAAATTTGGTACGCAGACCTATGTTGGCCCAAGGACGAACAAGTTTGATTTTTTTGAACATCGGTCCATGTTTAGACCTAGTGCCCATATAAGGGTCCTACCAAAATTATACTGTTTATATGCTGCAGGTCGTAAATATTAAGATATTTTGATGAAATTTGGTACACAGACCTATATTGGCCCAATAATGCAGCCTATTGATTTTGGTGAACATCGGTTCATGTTTAGACCTAGTGCCCATATAAGGGTCCTACCAAAATTATACTGTTTATACGCTGTAGGTCGTAAATATTAAGATATTTTGACGAAATTTGGTACACAGACCTGTATTGGCCCAGTAACGCAGCCTATTGATTTTGGTGAACATCGGTCCATGTTTAGACCTAGTGCCCATATAAGGGTCCTATCAAAATTATACTGTTTATACGCTGCAGGTCGTAAATATTAAGATATTTTGATGAAATTTGGTACACGGACCTACATTGGGCCAATAACGCAGCCTATTGATTTTGGTGAACATCGGTCCATGTTTAGACCTAGTGCCCATATAAGGGTCCTACCAAAATTATAATGTTTATACGCTGCAGGTCGCAAATATTAAGATATTTTGATGAAATTTGATACACAGACCTATATTAGCCCAATAACGCAGCCTATTGGTTTTGGTGAACATCGGTCTATGTTTAGACCTAGTGCCCATATAAGGGTCCTACCAAAATTATACTGTTTATACGCTGCAGGTCGCAAATATTAAGATATTTTGATGAAATTTGGTACATAGACCTATGTTGGCCCAAGGACGAAGCCTATTGATTTTGGTGAACATCGGTCCATGTTTAGAACTAGTGCCCATATAAGGGTCCCCCAAAAATTATATTGTTTATACGCTGCAGGTCGCAAATATTAAGCTATTTTGATGAAATTTGGTACATAGACCTATGTTGGCCCAAGGACGAAGCCTATTGATTTTGGTGAACATCGGTCCATGTTTAGAACTAGTGCCCATATAAGGGTCCCCCCAAAATTGGCTTGGTTACAAACTGCAGGTCGCAAATATTAAGATATTTTAATGAAATTTGGTGCGCTGACTCACATTATAGAAAATTTTGACATAAGCCCCATTTTAACCCATTCGAATTTCGGATCCAAACAATACACCAGACTGGTGTAGGGTATTGTATAGTCGGCATGCCCGACTTTAACCTTTTTACTCGTTTTTATTTAAATTTGCCCAACTTTTAGTAGGCAACTGGACAAAACTTTTGGTGAATTTACAACTTTTTTCAAGCACCTTCCTGACTAAAAATTTGCAAACTTTTTGCTGACTTTACTGATTTCTTTTTTTTTGTATGTAAACTGACAGTCTTATTAATGTTTTATTTAAATTTTTTTTTCAGATGCAGCGATGATGACTCCTCGCAATCTTCGGCTACAGCAGCACCAGTTTTTGTAAGTATTTTATTAATTTACATTTACAATATTAATATCGCAAGGAGTCGGTTGGTTTGTTGTAGCAAAGCAGTCATCAAGAAATCTGATAGAAATTGAACCTTCCCTTGCGCCTTAAAGTACACTGGACTTCAACAGCTTAGCATTCAGTTTCGTGAAGTTGATTTGTATTAATAGGTGTTATTTTTGTTCGGTTTTAAGATCAAATATGACAAATTCCAAATAAAATTCACAATTTATTTTACAGCAAATAGAGAAAAAACGTATGAAAAAAAACTTTCCTAGAACCAATGGTTGACAATTAATGCATTTTCAAGTGCTACCAAGCACTATCAGCAGATTGTCTCTATGGGGTTCTCTCTAGGTTATAATGTAGATTTTAGTTTTTGTATTTAGGTTTATTTCGAAGTGAAAAAGTTTCGAGAAGTAAATTCAAATATTTTTACTTAGTTATTTTTTATGTATTACAATGAAAATCCTATGTTTGTTTAAAAATTTATTATTTTTTCTCTATGTTATAGTTGTTGCTATAACTGAAGTTCCTTTAGTAGTAAAGCAAGTGTTTGTATATTGTGTTTTAACATTCAAGCTTTTAATTCTATTTATAGTTAATTTGTACCGAAATTGAAAAATATGTATTTTATTTAATTTTTTCATAAAAAGCACTTAATTTTATTGGCTTCCTTAAATATTCGAATTTAATTATTAGGAAAAAAAACTTATAAATTTTAATGAGCTTCAAAATGTACATAAATGTGTTTTTGCCTGAATTTCGGAGTAAATGCTAAAAATCTTTTTCCAAATTTGTTAATTTACTGTAATTTCTACATTTTTTTTGTTGTTTTCTGATGTTCTTGACGAAAATATTTTAGATCATGTAAATGACTATTTTTATGACAAGTGCAACATGATGATGTTGTGCGACAGCCTTCATAAAATGTATTGTTTTTCTAGTGTGGTGCCTATTTGGAGGAGGCGTGCGTGTTATTTCCATTTGTGCGTGGCACATCCAGTCAATCATAAAACAACATGCATCAACATTATTATCGTTTTTATTTTTATGTTTTTTAAACACAATTTTTGTAAATTTTTGAGGGTAGTGGAGATCATAAACAATTAATTTTAACACAAATAAAAAATATTTCAAATGTTTTCAGTTTTTTTTTTTTATTTTCCAGATTTTTAGTTTGGGAAATTTAGAGAATCTGTTGTGAGTGATTAATGCTAATTGAAAATGAAATAAATAGGAAATTATGGAATGTTCATGACTTTGGCAATTAAGGGGGATTTTTAAAAGATAAGACATAAAAAACACATGTGTTAGGGATTTCGGTAAAATTTGTTAAAATGGTTTGTGCCGAATATTTTGATACTCTTCATAACGTTATAAGTAGAAAAGAAAAACAAACAACACTGAGGAACAAATCGAGTCAAAATGGTGCCCTCTCATGACAGGAATAACTTTATGGATTTGGCAGTTCATTACAGAACAGCTCTTAAATCACCACTAGAGATTTTAACCCAAAAATTCCCGGGAATTTTGCCTACTTTGCACTTCCCGATTCTCGTGAATTTCCCTTTTAAATCCCGGGTATTAGGAGAAACTCTAAAACAACCATATTTCTTAGCTTGAAAATCCGCAAATAGCCCCAATAAGGGTTCGTGTTGGTGGCAATGACCCAAACTTTACTAAATTGAATTTATTCCTCACGGAAAAGTAATAATTTGATACAATTGGTGAAAGTAAAACAATCATAAGTACTTTAGTAGAAAAAAGTTTATTTTTACTTAAGTTAATAAAAATTAGTTAAAAAGGGCCCTGCGGAAAAACCTGCTACAATCAGCAGAATCTGTTGTGCTAAATATTGGTTAGATAAAAACAGCAAAGAAAAACTGCTGGCCTTATCGAATTATTTAAAATTTGTTATTCTTTGTAATTTACTTGTAAAAATTGTATCATCTTTCTTTAATTTGAAATATAATTTAAAATGAATGAGATATTAATATATATGATATGAAATCGAACGAAAAATATTCATTTATTGTGAAATATATTGTTACGAAATTAGATTAGTCTAGTATAGAAAACTCTGTAATTTTCCGGAAGAAAATATCCCGAGAAATGGGATTTTGTAAACACGACAATCTGGTAACGTAACACTTCATTTAAGTATACACCTCAGCATATGCTAGTCAAATGCCAAAACTAAGGCAAAGCTTCTAGCAAGTTCTACAACCAACGACTATTAAACTATAAAAGACCAAACGTTACGAAGGAAGTGGAAGTTGCGCATTAACATTTGTGGAGTGAAGTCGTACTAAGTACACTAGAGTTTGTGTGTTATATTGTTGTATTTAAACCCAACAAACAATTCGTTCCGTTTACGCACCGTTTTCGGTCCGTCATAAACGGAATCCAACTCCGTATACGTACCGTTTTCTAGATCCGTATACGGACCAAAAAACGGAACATAAGGAACATCGAAACTGATTCGAATCCGTTGAAAATCCGTCAATGACGGACCGTTTACGGACCGTTATGTCGTGTTGAAAACGGACAAGTCCGTTTAAAGTCCGTCAATGACGGACCGTTTACGGACCGTTATGTCATGTAAAAAACGGACTAGTCCGCTGAAAGTCCGTCAATACCGGACCGTTTCCGGACCGTTATGTCGTGTAATAAACGGAGTGACTCCGTTTTTAGAATGCCGTTTTCGGACTTTTATATCTACCTAAATTGACACATTACTAACTTTAATATTGTATGCTTTTTAATAGATTTATTAAATAATTTATTAATTTTATTAAAAACTATGTTTAGCGCCGGTGGAACTAACTTCATTAATCGGCCTCAAAATTCGCAAAATTGACCCATAACTAGATCCAAAATATATCTACAAGCAAAAGAAACAATTTATTAATCGAGGTTAAATTAAATGTATTCACGATTGAGTTTTTTCATACGCAATTCGCAAACTATCGTGAAAAAAAACATAAAATTTCATAAACACTTACTATTTAATGATTCTATGTGAATTAAAGTAATTTGGCTACTGTGGCAACGGCCAAGACAGGATGCTCGTTTTTGCGACATCCAGAAACTTTTTTTAACCGACTTTAGCGCGCGACCCGTATTAAATTATTTAAATAATTCTATTTTGCGGACAAAAATTCACGAATTAACTGAAGAAAGACGACACCGTTAGCTCCGGAGTTCAAACTGATGAAAATTGGTGAAGTCCGTATTTAACGGTGCAGAAACGGATATACCAAAACGGATTCAAAACGTATTATATTCGAAAATCCGAAAGTACGGTCCGTTATTGTTCCGTATACGTACAAGCTTTGACGGATACCTGTTTTACGGACCGATAATGTTCCGTAAAAGCCGGATTGATGATTCCGTACATGCCGGAGAGTCAGTAAAAATGTTTCTTGGGAAGTATCACGGTGTTAAATAAATAAGTGTAAAGTTAAATCAAACTAAAGAGAGCATAATAAAATGGGTAATAAGAGGATCATGATCTGGGAAAAATGGATTTGATAGTAACAAGCATTAGCACAAAGACATTTTACAATGAGAGAATTGTCTTCTCTTCGGTAATGAATCTGATCATACTTTCAATTAAAACTGTCCCTGGAACTTGTCCATTGAAACATTTCATAGGATCTATGAAACAGGTTCTATTAAAATCAATGTTTATGGGTATTTTACGGATATACAAAAAATTTCTAATGAAAGAATTCATTAAATAAAAAAGTTTCATAAAATTCTATAATAAGATTCAATGAATTAATGAGATCACTTATGTTTTGAAAAATTGATTGGAATTCAGCCAATGAAGTGCTACATATAATTTACAAAACAACTTTGACAAAATTTTATGAAAAAACAAAAAAGTAAATACTTGCTGTGTTTGTGTGACTCTCTATCAGTGTTATCAAGAACGATTTTGACAATTTTTCATTGATAGGAATGCTACTATTGAACTATTTCATATATATAAAGAATATTTTCATTAAATTTATGAAGAGGTAATTTGTGAAGTTCAATGTATTTTTTTATGAAATTATGAAATCTAATGAAAGAAATGTTATGAAAAATTTCATAAAATTAATAAAATATTGTATAATGAAATTCTTCATTGAATCTACAAATAAATATTCTATGAATTGTATTATTAATATCATAAAGAATAATTCTTGCAGTGTACCCTATATCACAAAGTGCGGGATATAATACAAACAGCACGAAAGAGCAATGCAACTTTCGTAATCTGATTGACGAATGAAATTATTCAGCCCCGTGCAAGAATTTATTTAAAATCGCTTTGGTTTGGTAATACCATTAAAGCCCAATATATTTAAGTCGATTTAATTTTGGTAATACCATTTAAGCTCAATACAGTAAAACTCTTTTAATACGAACTCGGTTAAGATTAATTCTCGATTAATATGAACCAATTTGGAAGCCCCGATATTTAGGCATAATTTTTCATATATCAAACATCCCAATAAGCACATAGGTTTTAAAAATTCAAGTGCTTTAAATTTTGCTTGAAGTAAAGTACATTTCAAATTCTAGAATTTCTATATTTAAAAAGAATATTTCAAACTTGAATTTTTGATTCCCTTTTGCTGGAGTGTGCTATTGAAATAAAATGTAATAAAAGTTGTATTCAAGCCCTGAAACTGGAAAACAGGGCTGGAATTGAACTTGATTTCAACTTGAATTCCAGTGAAATTGTTTATAGGGATCTGTTAATATGAACTCACTTAAGACGAACCCTCGGTTTAACGGCAGTGTTTGTGATAGTCCCACATAGGGCAAGGAATTCCATGCAAATGCATGTTTTTTGTCGATAGTCCTAAACTAATATGGACTAAATATTTATCCGAATCATCAAATTTAGAACAAAATGGCATCGATTTGTAGTTGCATATTTTTGCATATTTTGTCATAAATGCATGTTTTTGCATATTTTGACTTTAAATGCATATTTGGTGCCTTTTTAATGCATATTTTGTGCTTTCTAATGCATATTTGTGCATATTTTTAATTTTTAGAAGGAGTTTTTATTTTGTAAAAATATATAAAAAATTCAAATTTTTATATTTTGATTCAATCAAAATAAACATTCTTAACAACCTTATTGAACTATGGAAAATCTTCGAGTTCTGTGTCTGTTTGGAAAATAACTAACTTAAATATATGTTTAAGTTTTAAATTGCATTATTTTTGCAAAAATAATAGTTTTTAGTGCATATTTCTTATGTTTTTAATGCATATTTTTCTTTTTTAGAAGCATATTTTAGGCGCATATTTTCCATTTTTAAGTGCATGAAATTCCTTGCCCTAGTCCCTCACCATAAATTTCATATTATTGCTCTTGTTTAATAAGCCGAATTAATTTTTTTGCTACCCAACATCAAAACGAGCACCGACTTTAACCATTTTCATTAAGGTGCATCCTTGGGAAAAGACAAACTTATGTAGCAAATTCTGTCAATTATCTTCTGAATTACGACCTGTAGTTCATTAAGATCTGCGAGTCCAAACCGAGAGCCCTCCCATTTTATTGGAAAGAAAATTTTAAAAAATTTAGCTGAATGCAATTTGCTTTGTCGAAAGTGTTTTCCAAATTTTCACTTTAACACATAATTTTTTTTTGTGTCGTTTAAAGTCTTTACATGACCCATGGTGTTGCATCAGAAAAAAAACATCCTGATCCCTTGTGTTAATGAAAATTTATAATTAACAAAATATTTTACATTTTTCTTATGACTATTATTTCTGTTTTTTGCATTTTTAGGCCTCTGTCCATCGACCTAGACATGTGGGTATAAAACGAAATGAAATGAATGTTGCTGCCACCACCACAAACGGAACTACAGCAGCCATCATGCATACAACAGGGAATACAATGGCAATGCAAAGGCCAACATATCAGCAATATCAACAACAAAGAAGAATTCAGTTTCAGCAACAGCAGCAACAACAACAACAGCAGAAACAAATGCATTTACAACCACCCTATCAAATAGTAAATATAGGAGGAAACATACAAATGAATTTGCAACAACAACAAAAATTACACAAAACTAAGGGTTCCGTCAATGAAATGCAACAACATCAACAATTGCCCAACCAACAAGAATTAAATCACTCACAGTATTCGACAGCGAATTTAGTAAACACTAATACTAATGCAAATCGTTTAAGTAATGGTCATTTACAGCAACAACCGCAACACTCTAACAAATCCCGCATACCAATACAACATCAAAAGATGCCATTACATCAGCAACATCAACAACAACAACAACAACAGCAGCAACAACATCATCATCAGCCACATCAGGCATCAACTTTCAATCACATTTCCAAAAATGCCACAAATCTATTGAATGATATTTACGAACGTAACTTGTTGAGTCATACAACATTTTTGGATAATGAACAGCAGCAAAAACACCAGCAGCAGCAACAACAACAACAGCAACAAATGATGCAACTCCAGCATCAAATTATGCAACAGCAACATAGAAATATAAGTAGAGCTCAAATACCATTGCCAGCAAATTTACAAAACTCGCAACAAATTTGGATACATAAAAATCCTAAAGCTCAGATGAAGTTACCACTCCCACCTCCAGCTCCTGCTGTTACACAAAAACAACCTACAGGATCATCAACATATCAACAACAATATTTTCAACTATCAGATTCTTATGTAGATCCTGTCGATACCAAAAAACACTTCTTATTTGATGCTCATAATCATCAAGCACCACCACCACCAGCTCCTCTAAATCATGTCTATGAAACTATTAAAGAAAGGCCAGCAAAGCCGCCCTCACCACCTGAACGTAATCAAAATATGAATAATCCACCACCTTTACCGCCCTCTAGATTACTTAAGAAGAAACTTTTAGCTTCTGCGGCAAATCATGGTGCAACTGGAAGAACTCATAAATCTCATAAGAAATCTTCACACGACAAAGATCCAGAAAAGAAATCGCATAATAAAATGTTACATACACAACCTCCAGCCTATGTGGCACCACCACCTCTCTTAGCCAATGGGGCCACCAAAACCCCAGCCCAATATCCCTATAGTCTACAGCAAAGAACCAAAGCGGATGGAGAATATCGATCAATATTGTATCAACAGTTAAGAGAACAAAATCTAAAGCAGCAGCAACTGCAGAAAAACCAACAACAAACTGAAATGAATGAAAAATTACATCCTCCAACAAGCCATAACATGCAAAAGCATGTTTCAACCAAACAGCATCAACAACAGCAACAACCAACAACTACTCGTGAACTTCCTTTAGGGGCTCATGATGAAAATTCTATCATCACACCAACACAAAATAATAACAATAACCCCATCTCCGCCATCACCCACATCACTACTTCATCTATCAATGATATGTTAGCAGATGAAAATGATGTCCCACTTTCTGTTGAACATACTTTACAACAAGCCGGCTTACTGGCACCACCTAACTCTAACTCCTCCAACGCCAATTCAACTCTTAACAATATCAACAACAATAATAATCGCAACAATAGACCTTCCGCCTTGCCTATCGTTTTTGAGGAGGATACTGGGGAATTTCAGGATGTTTTAGTGCTGGAACAAGATGGTACGGCAAAGTTACCATATCGCCATGGTAAAAAAATTGAAGTCAGTCTTGAAACGGCACAGGCTATGGCTGCTGCTGCCTATTATGCTAGGTGAGTAGAACAACTACTACTGCAACTGCTTCATATATATAAGAGGGTAGATTGGAAAGCGACTAGAAAATTTAGATACAAATTTTGTTGGTCAAGTTGCAAAAATTCAAAGCACAACTTCTTGAGGTTAAGATAAATTCTTAAGAGTGATACAAAAAATAATGCGAATCTAAAGACTGCCCAGTACCTTTCAATTGGCCTGAGCTCTGGACAGTGTGGTGGATTTGCTTCTCGAAGCACCAAAAGCACATTATTATTTAAGTACCACTCCTAAGCAGATTTGCTGCGATAGCAAGAGGCTAGACCAGGCCAAAATAAAGTACACACTCCATGCTGACTACCAAAAGAATTTAGTCGCTACCCCAAGCACTCTTTGATTTTAAAGACTTGCTCCTCTCACCACAAGTGCAGATAGCTTGCCATACCAGGAATTTTCGAAGAAATTTCGATTACCTTTTTGTATAAATTTGTCGTCTACAATCCCTTTGTGAGTCTGCAATGTAGAATTCCTGGCCTGGAAGCTGTGAGAAGTCGGCTAAAACATACATCTCGTTGTCCATCATGCAGCAATTGAATTTTTCAAAAAAAAAAAACTTTTTTAATTTTTGGCATGCTGATTTGCTTCCGTGTTCTTTACTTTTTTCCTATCTGGAATTTTTTGTACTTCAAAAGTTTTCAGGCCAGCGTCCTTTTTGACCTTGCGTAAAAATTCCAAAGAATACACTTTTTCAGCGACTTTTCTCCCTGAAAAGTTGGGATTCTTCTTCAACATGCCATTGATTTTTTTCGCCTTATTCTGGCTTTAGATGCCATTTTTTCTGCCAGAACCTGCCTTTTTAGTGATCTCCAAGTCGTCCTTAAACTTCTTTAGAAGTCCAGAATTCGTTTTCGGGTCAATTTTCAATTCCCAAGCTATTTTTTTATTGTCCACTGAGGGTGGTTTTGAACAGTTTTCACAATGTTTTTTCGCACTTCCAATTCGCTTGCCATTTTGAATCGAATAAAAGCTTCTAGCAAAAAATTTTAAAATATGAAAGTTTCTTACATTCATTTCTAATAAGAAAAAATTTCAATTTGAGTGATTTTTAAAAACGTTTATTGCAGAAAATGTGATGGACAATTTTTTCGATTTTTTTTTTTTTTATCTTCTGCCATGGCTCGAATTTCGAACTATTATCGGACCGTTTAATTTGGCATGGGCCTGTGGCTTTCCCAGAAAAAGCCCAACTTTAAATTTTGCGGAACGCCTCACATATTCATCCACACATTTGTGGGAACATTTGATACAAGAAAGTTTAGATTCCAATAATTTTATTGCAACCAGGAGGGTGCGCAATTACAGTGTTGCCATATTTGAAGCCCTTCATCTTTCACCACCTTTCACTTCTTCTCTATCCCCTTTCCAAAGGAAGCAACACGTTAATTGAAAGGAAGAATTTCCTGAGTATTGCTTCTCTTAAAAAAAAAAATATATTATCAGAGCATATTGTGACAGCCCAACCTATTCAATATGAGCAATAACACAAATTTACCAGTTCTGAAATCAAACTTCGATTATGAAAGATTATACCAGAAGAACCGGTTCCCTTAGAAACAGTAGGTACTGGAACTAGGAATATTTAAGGTCCGTGTAACTAGTTCCATGGAATCGATGTGAGTGAAACCAGTTGCAGAATTGGTGTAATTCAAATAAAAAAATATAGCTGTTAGAACCGACAGAAGAACGAGTTATAAAGTTGTTGAAATAGAACATTTTGCTGTTAACTAATATCCGAAGAATTGTGTAGATTCAGCCTGAAATATAAGGTAACAAATAATAACACCTAATTCTATGTCCGATGTCACCTACAGGTCTTCCAGTATGTGATCAAGGGGTCAGCAAGAACTGGATGACCTGGAGTATCAAACAAATACAAAGGAGTTGACATACTCACTCCTTCTCTCCTGTTGTGCTATAGCTCGGCACGAGTGTTTTGCTTTGTCTATCTCTCAACCAGCAAAAAGTTAAATTGCAGTTAGTCTCGAAATCAGGGACGGCAATTGTATTGACTTTTATCGTAAGGTTATATTTTGAATTTTATTTATGTTTTGACTTTTATTTTTTCGAGCAAAAATAACAATTAATATTTTGAATTAAAATGTTAAAAATATTAAAATTTTGACAAATTAATTTCAAATATATAAAAATATGAGAAATCCCCATAAAAATAAGATTCATTACAATTTTAATTGGCATTTACTTTTGATCAAAATAATAAAAGTATTAATTCGTTGTTTTCCTTTCTATTCAGCTTTCAGTTATTGTTTTTACTCAGAAGTGATCAATACAAATACATACAAACATTCTATTTTTAGTTAAGTAGATTTTTTTAGATTTTTGTTTATCTTCCAATCTCCTCCGTGTCTCCTTTTTCGAAAATGTTGCCAAACTGATACATGGTTTTTACGTATTAAAGCAGGCAGCTTGCGTATATATTGGAGACGGGGTTGCCACAGGTCATTTCCTATTGTGTTTTATGTTTTTCATTTCAGTGTTGTTTTAACGTCATGTAGACAGCTGCAAATAAGATTGTAATTAATATGCATTTTCAATTTTAATTTAGTAGGTTTTTGCCCAAAACAATAAATCAAAATTTAAAAATCAAAGCATTTTTTTCGAAGACTATTCCACAAAGATCAATACGATGTACTTGAATCAGTTTCCCGACATTTGGTTCTATGTGCTTTTTTTGTTTAAAAATCAAAAACAACTGTTATTTTCAGTCCCTACTCGAAATGTTGCTAACACTTCTACTGATGATTGATAAGGATCGCAAAGGCATCATACCTTGCTAAATCGTTACATTTTCTTGAGTCCCAACTAATTCAAAATTCTAAAAAATTACCCTAATAGGCAGAATCTTCGCTAAAATTAAAAAAACCCTTAAATTAGCAAAAATCTCTTAAAATTAAAAAAAAAACGCCATAATAAAAAAAAAAATTGGACAGATTACAAAGTTCAAAAAGAACGGAAATTTTAATAAAATCGTTAAAATAAAAAAATAAAAAATCAGGATGCTTAGTTTTCGAGATAAACATCATCTTAATATCTAGCTATGTAAGTCTAAATATATACAGTGAGGAGCAAAAGTGTAACAGGGTTAACATGGTTCAGATATTTTGCTTAAAATTTTTAACTATGAAAGCAAATCCAATAATTATTTCTAGCGTTATATATTTATTAACTTGTCCTAATTAAAAAACAAGAAACAAAATTTAACTACTTTATTTAACTAGGAAAAAAATTAAATTTTTCTCTTTAAAGACAAATGTTACACTTTTGCACCCGGTTAATTTTTGATAATTTTCTTTAAAAATTTTAAACATAAACTTAAAAATCATGAAAGTTTTCCTTTTTTTCTATGCATTTGGGTGAATTGTTGCAAAATATTGCATTTATCTCTTCAAAAATTAGGTGTCAAATTAAATTTTGCTTATTGTTCAGGTCGCAAGCCCATCTTGAGGTATGACAATATTAACCATACTAATTTTTTTAGTAAATCCAAAAATATTTAACTGGACAATAGAATGGACTATTTGCTATTCAAAAAATTTTCGATTGGGTTGCTTTCCCTATTAAATAAAATGTTTTTGAAGACTATGTATATTGCAAATTTGGCCGAAATTCTAAATTTTTGACAAAAAATGTTTTATTTTTCTATGGTAGCTAGTAAATTTAATCCTCTAATTCTAAGTCATTAATTTTTCTTCAATATACTGTCAATTTAAAACATCGGATGAAACCCATTTTCATTAGGGCGCCTAAAATTGTAGTGAACATGTCAGCAGCTTTCATGGTTTGGGGATCCGTATATGGTAGTGATATCAGAATTATTAAACTAGTAATATGAACCAGTTTTGTGTACAAAATTATTTACTGTCACATTTTTAAATAAAATATATAAAAATAATATGCTTCTAATTCGTTTATCGACCTTACCACGTTTCCCCCAAAAAGAGGACTTCAAAAATAGAAACTTGTAGCAATCTACTTCAGGATATGGGGCTGCCTAGTAAAATGGGTTTCATATGATGTTCTATATTCACGGTATATCAAAGGAAAATGAATGCCACAAAATTTAGTAACCGAACTTACTAGCTATCATAGAAAACTATCACATTTTTTGCAAAAAGTGTAGAACTGTGCCCAAATTCAAAAATTCAAAAATCATATAAAAAAAATTTTTAGTAGGAAAAGAAACCCAACCAGCACATTTCTCAATGAAAAATAGTCCGTGCTATTGCTATATAGTTAATACTTTTGGATTTAGGAAAATTTTCAGCATGATAAACATAGCCAGCCCTTAGAAAGTGCTTGCGACCTGAACAATAGGCAAATATTACTTAATACTCACATTTTCATCAGATAAATGGAATATTTTCCCAACTACACATAAAAGCCGCAAAAATGTTATGATTTTTTAAGTTAATATTAAAAATTTGTTAAGAAATTTATCAAAACTTAACAGGGTGCAAAAGTGTAACATTTGTCATAATATAGAAAAATGTCCTCATCTTCTTCGTTAATTAAAATATTTTAAATATTCTTATTGATTTCTAATTAGAAGAGGTTAATAAACAAATAAATTAATAAAAAATTATTTGATTTGGTTTCGTAGTTAAAAATATAAAGCAGAATAACAGAAATGAATAATGTGTACCCTGTTACACTTTTGCTCCTCACTGTATATTTGGTATCAGCGCATTGGGGGAGGGTTTTGAACTCTGGTTTAGAATTTTTTCTCTCGCTCTTTTCGAAATATGTACGATCAACCCTTTATGTATGTAATTTTCCTATTTATTTTACATCTCATTATGACTTCCTTGGGCGAAAACTCTTGCCCGGAATTTTATTTGGTATATCGCCCGTATTTCGGAAACTACCTAAGATAAATAAAAATGAACCACGGTTTCGGCCCAAGAAAATTGTAATTTATGTGAAAAAAAAAATTGCTTAAATTAAATTTTAATGCATACAGCTGTTGGCAGAAATGTTAGCTACTGGATATTTCTCTGCTGTATGCACCTCTATCGCTTTAAGATAAATTAAATCCAGTAATATTTAAGGCATGATATTAAGAATAGGCTTTAATTATTACTTTAACTCGAGATGGTGCGAACTAAATCAAAAATGTTTCACAGTAAATGTAGTACCATCATTTACGATGAAATAATTTCCCCCATCTGGAGTCTTTTAGATTAATAGCATATACGCCAAAGAATTCCATTACTGCCTTAAAGTTTTACATATTTGAGACATCATTGAACCTGCATTTCAGTTCATTATCAAGTCACACTCGTAAAAAAAACAGAATACATAGAGTAATTTCTTCTAAACAATGCACATCACATTTTGTGGGAAGTAGTTAGGTACTTCTACTGTGTTGTCAATGTTGGAGTGCGGGCACATTTAATTAGATTTTTGTAACAATTACCGAATAGTGTGATGTAGTCAGTGAAAGTAAGTAAATTGGTAACATAAAAGCCAAATCATAGATGGGTGGAGAACAATTCAAAACTGTTAATTAAGTGCATTGCAGTGTAGTTGTTTTCTTTTTTTGAATTCAAGGCTTTTGTACACTGTTCTTTAGCCGCCAGTTTTCGTTTTTTATTTCAATCTGTTGTTAGAGATATGCATACAGATTAGTACCTTAACACAGGATAGTAACCATTTTCAGTTTCTTTTGTTGAATTTTTCAATGAATAGTTACTAAGATAATAGAGCAAAAAGAGCGTTCAAAAAATTGATGAAAAGCGTTAAGGAAGTAAACTAAAAAGAGATGTTAAGTGAAGATTAAATTTGTTTTATACATTTTATGTAAATATTTTGTAATTGCTTTTCTCATAGATTTACAGACTCCTGTATTGTTATAAGATGTTATGGTTTTAATAATGAAATTTTGTAATTTCGAAATTAGTGAAGGAAAGTAAGATATTCATAAATTTTAAATTACAATAGAAAAATTTCAATATCAAACCGTAGCTCTTTAAGAAAAATTCAATAATATAATTATAAAATAATGGAGCTCGAGGTCTTTGAAGTTTTTTATAAAATATCTTTCTTTATTTAACCATAACGATATTTCGTTATTCTTTGAATGACATCATCAGGGGTTTATGTAAACAATAACAAATACTAAAAACGTAATGTAAGTTAATATCACAATTAAAAGTTTTTTTGAATAATACTTCAACATTTAAAAATTCAATAATTTTTAATTAAAAATTAACACCTTTGAATTTTCTAAACTACAGAAATAAAAAAAAATAGTTTTTTTTTCTTTTCGGATTACAAACTGCTATTTATAAAATCAGATGAGTGATGATTTTTCGAACAAAAATAAAATATATTCAATAACTCCATTAAATTGAATTTTGTATGCCCTCTAAAGGCACGCTACAAAATTTTAAGCTACATTTAGAAAATAAAACATTAAAAAATAAGCAAAAATATAATAAGTTTTCATAATTTTTAAAATTCTTCCTCCCCCATTTATGATATCCCTGGATTTTGTGGCAACAGAAATCATTATCGAATTTATGGAAGATGCGTAGCTAAAAAGTATACATAGATGAACGAACCATTACACCATTTGTAAATCATAATGTCAACATGATATTTTCACACTTCATGTTTTTTAGCTACTGCCAAGCATTAAAAGAGATAAATTTAATAAAATGATGAGTGTTTTTGGTATAAATAAAAAAGGGCAAAAATATGAAAATTGAAAAATTTTAATTAATAACTTTGACAGCTTTTAGAGAAAAAATCCAGACATCTTTCGAAAAGACATTGAAGTGTGTACTTCATGTATTTATGTTTGAAACGATAAATTGGATGTTCGTACATCATTGTTAAAGGGCGTTTACAGTGAGTACCTAGAGGAAAAGCGATTTATGTGAAAATTATTAAGAGTTTCATAGTTGTAAAGTTTTGGATAGTACTAAAATCATAAGATAACAAAATTTTAATAGGGATGTATTTATTTTGTTCAAAATATTCTAAAGTGAAACATTCCGAATTTTTTTGCTGTTCTGTGGTCCACATCCGAATTATCTTTTTCGTTTTATTTCATGTAGAAAAAGCTTGATGAAAATAAAACGAATATATACATTTTTGAAACAACTAATATAAAAAAATTTATTTAAAAATTCTAAAATTTGCTCGAAAAAGCAAATTTCCAAAATTTTTAATTCCGTGTGATTTTACAAATTCACTCTAATTAGTTTGAGTTTGACCTAGAAGCAATAGGATATTTTTCTCCAAGCTAGAACAGGTTGCTTTGGAACCGGTTTTAGAACTGGTTATAAAACTAGTTCTGAGACAGTGAAACCTTACATTTTGACTTTTGGAAATCAGTTCTTTTAAAAACGCACCTTTTCTGGAATAGATTCTCAGGTAACCGGTTCAAAAAAACATTGCTGGGATGTTGCGTATGAGATATCAACAATTTTTTTGTTTTATTTGAAAGGCATATTAATCGCATTATGTGTGGAATATAACATCGTTCAAATGGCCGCAGTTGCTTCGCTGTGTGGAGCGCATCCGAGAGGTCCAAGTTTCAATGATTTTTCCTACACTCAACCCAAAAAGTCTGTAATGGCTACTGAAAATTTTGCTGCTATTACGGAAAATTTAACTGTTATGAACCCAGCGGTACTTTTTTTGCTAATTTTAGCAACACATATCTGCTGATCTGTAGTACAATAAAATTAGTAGAAAAAATTAGTAGCCGCTAGTAAATTTTAGTAAAATTTATGTAAACTGCAATTCAAAATCGATTTGATAAAATCAGTTAAAAAACTTATTAAATATCATAATTTTAGTACAATGAAATTAGTATAAGTAATTAGTTGCCATGGATATACAATAAAATTTTCTGAGTGTTATTTCCAAACTAAGAATATATCAATAGTAACAAATATAAACTAAACAAGAATTGTAAAAAATCAAAAAAAAAAAAATTTAAATTAGTATATTTATACCCTACTCCACCTATGGTCAGGGTATTATTTTCTGCTAAATTTAGCACTCGGTTTTTAAAAATTAGTTAAATATTTTGCTGAAATCAGCAGTGTGAATTAGTAAAAAAATCCGTAATTTGTAATAAGAGAATAGCAAAAATTATTACTAAAAAAAATTGTACTAAAAATCTGTATAAAAAAAGTAAAGTGCGATTGGAAACTGTTTACAAATTTTTTACTTACTTTTTTATCTGAGTGTATACAAAATGGAGGATATTCAACTGGAAGGTTTTAAGATATTTATGAGGTAACTGTACACATTTGTAATGAAAATGCCTTTTTATTGTATAGCGTTATAAAGGGTGAAACTAAAGGAAACTGCAGTGTTGCCAACTTTTAAAAGAGGAATAGAACCGTATTCATTAGAGCACCCATGAAGTATATGAAATGTGCAAAAATGTTATTTTTTCACCTCCCCAGGTATTTTCCGGTAGATTTGGCGTTAAAAATAACATCCCCACAAAAATTGGTCCTGTCGGATTAAAACAGGCCAATCACCCGCGGCTTTTAGCCCTAAAAATGGATTAAATTTAGTTCAAAGCTTAACTCTTTAAATTAAACGTTTTACAGAAAAATACTAAATTCGCATATCTATAGGCAATGAAGTGGCTAGCATTTTTCTCATACATACTTTTGATCTATCAATGACGCGTCATGGTGATTTAAGCCTAAATTAGTTTGGAAGTAAAGTGCGGCAAAATTAGGTATCATGAGGTAAAAATTTATTTTCAATAGATTTTCTTACATCAAATGTACTTAAAATTACTAAATATTAGCTAAAAATGATGCTGCAGAAAAAACTTCTGAAATGAGCAGATGTTTTTGTTACATAATAAGAATGCAAAAATAAAACTGCTCTAAAACTTACGGATCGTTTATACCCCTATCTAAAAAGGGTCCAAAAAATCCATTTAATTGAAGAGTAAGAGAAATGTTCCACAAATGTTTAGATTGAAATGTTCCACAAAAATATTTGTTATGAAATTCTACTACACTGATAGAATTGTCTTCACTTCAGTAATGAATTTCTTCATAGTTTCAATGAAAATTGTCACTGGAACTCGTCCATTGAAACTTTTCATAAAATCTATGAAACAGGTTTCATTAAAGTTAATGTTTATGAAAAGTTCATAAAATTAATGAAAATCTTCATAAAATTAATGAAACTCTTCATAAAATTAATGAAACTCTTCATAGAATTAATAAAACTCTTCATAAAATTAATAGGCCACTCCTCCAATGAATATAAATCATTCAGCCAATGAAGAGCTTCATAAAATCTATGAAGCTATTTCATTAACTATTATTTATTATAGTTGGTTGTTGTCATTGCTAAGCTGGAGTGGATAAATAAAATGTTTTTAGCAAATGCAAAAAGCGCAATAAAATTGTAACATATTTTACGGATGTATAAAATATATCTAATGAAAGAATTCATTAAATTAAAAAGTTTCATAAAATTTTATAATAAGCTTAATTTAATTAATGAAATTACTTATTAATGTTTCGAAAAAATATGATTTCTTATAAAAAATTTCATAGTCCAAAATTAATAATAAAAAAATAATTTAAAAAAAATAAAAATTTTAAAAAATAATTCTCTCAGTATGGAAATTAATGCACATCACTAAAACTCGGCCTTGTGGTTACATAAAACTATTGTTTAATATAAAATTCTTATTGTATAAAAATTTTGAAAAATTAATGAAATGAATATATTTAATAAAAACGAGTAAAAAGGTTAAAGTCGGGCATGCCGACTATAGAATACCCTACACCAGTCTGGGTAAAAGCCAACTAATGTCACCAAAATCAATAGGCTGCGTTATTGGGCCAATATAGGTCTGTGTACCAAATTTCATCAAAATATCTTAATATTTGCGACCTGCAGCGTATAAACAGTATAATTTTGGTAGGACCCTTATATGGGCACTAGGTCTAAACATGGACCGATGTTCATCAAAATCAATAGGCTTCGTCCGTGGGCCAAAATAGGTCTGTGTACCAAATTTCGCCAAAATATCTTAATATTTACGACGTGCATCGTATAAACAATATAATTTTGGGGGGACCCTTATATGGGCACTAGGTCTAAACATAGACCGATGTTCACCAAAATCAATAGGCTTCGTCCTTCGGCTGCCATAAGTCGGTGTACCAAATTTCATCAAAATATCTTAATATTTGCGACCTGCAGCGTATAAACAATATAATTTTGGTAGGACCCTTATATGGGCACTAGGTCTAAACATGGACCGATGTTCACCAAAATCAATAGGCTTTGTCCTTGGGCCAACGTAGGTCTGTGTACCAAATTTTATCAAAATATCTTAATATTTGCGACCTGCAGCGTATAAACCATATAATTTTAGTAGGACCCTTATATGGGCACTAGGTCTAAACATGGACCGATGTTCACCAAAATCAATAGGCTGCGTTACTGGGCCAATGTAGGTCTGTATACCAAATTTTATCAAAATATCTTAATATTTACGACCTGCAGCGTATAAACAGTATAATTTTGGTAGGACCCTTATATGGGCACTAGGTCTAAACATGGACCGATGTTCACCAAAATCAATAGGCTGCGTTATTGGGCCAATATAGGTCTGTGTACCAAATTTCATCAAAATATCTTAATATTTACGACCTGCAGCGTATAAACAGTATAATTTTGGTAGGACCCTTATATGGGCACTAGGTCTAAACATGGACCGATGTTCACCAAAATCAATAGGCTGCGTTATTGGGCCAATATAGGTCTGTGTACCAAATTTCATCAAAATATCTTAATATTTACGACCTGCAGCGTATAAACAGTATAATTTTGGTAGGACCCTTATATGGGCACTAGGTCTAAACATGGACCGATGTTCAAAAAAATCAAACTTGTTCGTCCTTGGGCCAACATAGGTCTATGTACCAAATTTCATCGAAATATCTTAATAGGTGCGACCTGTAGAGTGCGTACAAGATTGCATGGACAGACAGACAGACGGACGGACGGACGGACGGACAGACGGACATCGTTAAATCGAAATAAAAAAAAATTCTGAACCGATCGGTATACTATAAGGTGGGTCTACGACCAATATTTTTTGGTGTTACAAACATCAGCACAAACTTATAATACCCTGACCACATAGTGGTGTAGGGTATAAAAATTAAGAAAAAGTAAATACTAGTGAACAATTTCATATATATAAAGAACATTTTCATTAAATTTATGAAGATCTAATTTATGAAATTCAATGAATTTTTTTTTAACAAAATTATGAAATTTTATGAAGGAAAAGTTATAAAAAATTTCATAATATTAATTAAATATTATATACATAATGAAATTCTTCATTGATTCTACGAAAAAAATTCTATGAAATTATATCATTAATATCATGAAGGATAATTCTTTCAGTGTATAAGTCTCTAAAGATGTCAAAGTTGAAAATTTAATTTCAATACCAGAAATAAGTCAAAACTTAAAATGTGTTTAATGGTTAAGTTCGTACTAGTGTTTCCAATTCGGTTAATCGATTAACCTATTCCTCGATTAATCGCCTCTATTTCGGTTAATGTCGAAACAAATAATTTAAAACTCAAATAATTATTCGACCCGAATAATCGGTTAAAATTGGTCGATTAACCGGTTACATTTTTAATATGGAATTTTTCCTTAATTTTTTCCCAAAACTTCACAATTTTCTTAATCTGGGCTACAAAATTACCAGAAAATTTGAGAAAAAACAAATACTAACTAAAATCGCATCAAATTCTTTAAAAATCGTGTGAAATAGTCCCTTAAATACCTTTTTCGAGCAACCGCAAGCAAGTCGACATTGTGAAATCAGACTCCCAATTTTTAATAAAATTTTGCGCAAATGTTTTAAAAAAAATATGTATCAAAGTAAAAAAACCTTAAGAACATAGCAAAAGGCCAAAATGAAGGTGTTTTTTAAAACTTCACAAAACACACGAAATACACGATTGGCTGGAGGATGCTTTATGAAATAAAATAGACAATTTTGCATTACTGTTTCAATTCTTTTAAAAATTTAAACTAATATAAATTATATCTCCATGTCCTTTAAGACAAGGCTGCATTTGTTTTAAAACTGTTACACGATTAACGTGTTAATTCTGTAAGAACTTTAACTTTTCTTATTTTTCCTAAGAAAGTGTACATACACATCGGTTCAAAACCACATCAATTCAACCCGAACCCGTTTCAAGGAATATAAATTCGAATTAAAACAAATAACCTAAAGTTAATAAATTTTAATTTATATAGAATTTGACTTCTGTAACTGCACACTCAGTGAATTGTCTATATGCTATTGATGAATTTATACACTGATTCAATTAAGTTTCGCTGGAATTCGTCTATTGAAACTTTTAATTGAATTGATGCAATTTTTCATAAAATTTTATGAAGAATTTCATATTATTTATTAAAAATGTCATACACCCAAAAAAGTTGTTTTAGAAAGAGATTCATAAAAATTGTGAAGCTTTTTCATAAAATTTAATAAATGTGGCTTTTACTTTTTGAAGAAAACTTCATTAGCTTATTGAAAATTTTGTTTACAGCTCGTCCGATAAAATTCTCTCAGAGTAAGTACGCTAAAACTTTAGGTTATTTTTTTTACTGTTAATGGCCTTTAGTAACGAAAAAGATACTGAGAAACAAAGTAAATTGGTATTCTCAATTAACTGAAATTAATCTCAAAGAGAACTCAAATTTTTTTATCGATGACTTTAATGATAATTTCGTAGCTGTAGGAAGAATCTTATTAAAATTTAAAAAAAACTATAGGTATAGCATTTCTTTAACCCTTTCAGACCCAGCATACACGATTTTTAGCTAAATTATATTTCATAAAATATGAATTGACACCAGGAAACTTTAATAGCTTTAGTACCCTTTTACCTTAAAGTTATAAAATGAATACATTTTTGCAAGCTAGTTGGGTCTGAAAAAGTTAAATGCAATATTAAATTTTATAGTGTCAGTATTGATTAAAAATCACATTCAAAGAAATTTTGTATCTAAGCTTTTCAGATTTTTAAATTTTTTTCTAAATAAAAAATCTACGTTAAGTAATCGATATGTAACAGTTTTAGGTTTGCTGTTCTTAACTTACTAATATTTTGTTAGTTTCAGCAGTTCTTTCTGCCATCTTCAACGAAATTTTAGTAGATTTAGCATCAATTTTACAGACCTTTTTTTAAAAAAATCTCAGATCCCGAAACTTTTCAACCTTCGAATATGAAAACTTTTTTATTAAATACATCGTATTCATATATGACGTTAATATTTAATGAAAAGAGTCAGCTTTTTGTGTTTTAATTAATAAAAAGTTAATGAAATACCTTAATTAAACGATTAATCGATTAACCGCCAATTTTCTCGAATAACCGACCCGAATAACCGGTTAATCCATTTTAGTGATTTTTCGAATAATGCATTAACCGGTTAACCGCCTATGTCGAATAATTGGAAACACTAGTTCGTACTTATTCAGAATTGGCTCTCAAATGTTCCACAAACCTGGATTTTAGGAGGAACACATGTGAATCTTCCATTTTAGGTATAGGATGTGTTCAGCGAACTTATGTAAAATACTACGAGGAACATTTATGTTGAACATTTGGACCCTCTAACTCTGCAACTTACGGGTCTTTTTGGCCCGTTTTTAGAAAGGGACAAAAAAGCCGCGTAAGTTAAGGAGTTAGAGTGTTAAAATGTTCCGCAAAAATATTTGTCATGAAATTCTGCTATAAGTTTCTGAAGACATCAAAGTTGAAAATTTAACTTCAATACCAGAAATAAGAAGTCAAAACTTAAAATGTTTTTAAGGGTTAATCGCGTACTAATTCAGAATTGGCGCTCAAATGTCAAACAAACCTGGATTTTTTTTTAGGTGTGTTCAGGGAACTTATGTAAAGCACTGAGAGAAACATTTTAGTAGAATATTTTTTTTTAAATTTTGTCCATCACAGCCTGGAAATGAATTTTGTATTTAATCATAAAAGTGAAAATTAAATCAAAAAAATGAACAATTTACTTTTGAATTAGAATGTATGATCTTTTAAATCCTATTTTTATCTTTTGTTCACAAGTGATTAGTCGATTTCGCATCAATTGTTGAAAACCAACTGCAGGTCAGAAACACAATAGTGCAGTTCGTATTTCTTTAAGAAAAAGTCCGTCAAATCTCAGAGTTTTGTTTCAAATATGAAAATTTTCTTAATTAGGTATTATCTTAATCGAGGTATTATCTTAATCCGAATCAGCCAATAGTAGCCACTTTAACTCGCTACGGTATCTTGTTTCCCTTTTGGAAGCTACTGTTCGAAAATTAACGGGTTAAAGTTTGGCTCTGAAAAACCCATGATAAATCTTCAATTTCGACTATATTTAGATTCATGACTGATCTTAGATTCGGACTACAGATACATCTACGATAAATGTTAAATTTGGATAATGTATAGATCCACGATTGGACTTAAAAACACGGTTGATTTAAATTAGGATTATAGAAAAAAATACCTGCCTTTCTACATTTAACTAGTTCGAGTTCTTTTGAGGTCGAAAAATTTGCTTTAAAGCTTAAATGAAATATTTTCCGAAGGGAATTATGGTACAATTCGACTGGCTTTACCGAATGTTGAAGTCAGATGTTAAGATACAATAACAACTCTATTAAAAATAAACCGAATTCGCGAAACTTAACGCGATTGAAGACTGGTCACTGTAAACTCAGGTACCAGCTCTAGAACCGGGATCATTCGGATACTGTTTTTCGTAGGTTTTGTGAGTTGGAGGCTGAGACGTTAGAGCATGTCCTCTGCGAAAATCCGAGACCTTAAGAGAGGATACTTAGGTTTCTGGGTGACTGTTTCATGTCGCCTTTGGATACTTCGAAATTAGAAGTGTTTGTGAACTCTGAAATTAGAGTTGTCTTTCTGATAATCGTAGGATTAAAATTTCAAGTTTATGAAAAATGTCTCCTTAATATCCACTCTTATAAAATATTGTATTGTATACATATTTTTTTTTTTTTTGGGTGTTTCTTCAACTTAATGAAGCGCAGTGCCTTCTTTAACACTCATAAAAAATTTAAGTGGCATCTTCTTAAGGCATAAGGCTTCTTTTTTTTTGCTGCTTTTCTTCCTGCGTTCAACATTTTATGGGAGTTTAACGAAAAAGTGACACTTAACTGTAATGGTTTCTTGTGTTATAAAAACTAAATTCAAAATTTACGATTTAAGTTGTACATATTGTTCTGTCTGTTTGTAACCAAGTGTCTAAATATCTATTTTCCAACTAAACAGTTGACAATTATTTAATTTTTGTTGTCTAAGATGGGAGTTTTTCTAACAATTTTGTTAATTTTGCTCCGGTTGCTGTTTTTGTGTATCAGCCGTAAAGTTTTGATGTTTGAGAATTTGTTGTTGTTGTTTTTTAAATAAATATATTAAGTTGTGGAATCTAATTATAAGAAAAAGTCCTTTAGGCAGTGTTTAACATCAGTTTCAAATACCCATTAAATTGTAATTGTACCCTCGAGTGTTTAGCATGTGAATGTTGGTTGTTTTTTTGAGAATATTTTTAAAGTTGTGTGTTGCCACCTGTTTTGTTCTTGTTAAATAAACAATTAGACACGTAGCAAATTTTATCTTCTTCTTGAAAGTTTTATATAGAAATTTGTAAATTTGTTTGATACATTTTTTAAGTTGAAGTAGTTTTGAGTAACTGAAGAGATGTTATATAGTTCAAATTTAAATTTCTGTAATGGTAAAAATTTTTTAGTTTGCTGCTTTTTTCACAAAAACTAAATTTGTGATTTTAGCTTCATGAAAATTTAAATTAAATTTCAAATGGAATATTTTCAAATAAAACCTATTAAATTTTGTTGCATAACTTCTCTCCCGAGAGATTTTTTTTTCCATTTCTTTCCCATCTTTGTAATGCCAACACGTAATAACATTAGATTAAATCAAATGAATTAACCTAATGAACCAATGTTTCTTCTTCATACTCTGGAACATCATTTTATTAAGTTTTGTTTTTATTTTTTTTATTTTCATCATCAGTTACTACAACCTACCTTAAATAATAAGTTCCCTACATTAAAAACAGTTGTAGTACCTAGAATTGTGACAACAAAACAAATTACTTAATCCACTTAGAAAAGTTTACAAATTGAGGAAAAGAACAAAAAAAGTTTCCAAAAAAAAAAATACAATAAAATATAAAACAAGAATTCTAAGCACATTTTCATCAACTAAATGACTTGCTCCAATACATGAATCCAATAGAACAAAGAAAAAAACCTAAAAACGACAAATAACATGACAAAAAACGTCAGCGTGCCGCGTCCCATCAAAAAAAAAAAAAAAAAATTGTTGAGGTAATACACAACAAATGAAAAAAGAAAGAAAATCCCTCAAATGAAATAAAACAAATATTATATAGGAATAGAGTAGTTCCAATACAAACAAATTTCAATTCTTTTTTATCCTTATTGATGTTGCTAAAATGAAATAAAGACAAAATGAACAAATTTGTTGGATTTTGGATGATATTTTGGTAGGAATGATGACGATGATGATGATGGACAAACTGTAATAAATCTGCAAATTCATATATATCACATTGATTACAAAATAGGGAATGAAAAAGCCATCACAACTGAAATGTTATCATGGGTCAGCAAAAAAAAAAAAAGAAGGAATCTTGAAAGGACTTTGTTTCCTAAAAAACTGTTTCGAATGTAAAACAGTTGTATTGAAAAATTAATTTGTTAGATTTTATAAACATTTCCTTCTACTACTTCTCAAAACACTCAAATGGAATTCAAAGTGCTGACAATTGTTTTCCTGTATTTTCACCGTTTTATAACTGTAATTGTATAAAAAAATTGTGCAAAAAGTAGTTTCAAGTCATTTAAATCATACTATAAATACTATGTCAATAACAAGAAAATACCGTTCAATAAAAAATTGTAACACTTGAAGAAAAAGAAGCGAAATATTGCAGTAACATGTCCTAGACTAGATTTGTGAAATGTCAAAAGGTAGAAATTTTCCTTTCAATATGACTTTCAAAGGTTAATTTTATATAAAGGAACAAATTATGTGCCTTTATATAATTGGGCATTATGGGCAATTCAGTGCCAACTGGGGCGAATTTAGATTGATACCAACTAAAAATATAAAAACATTTGCTCAAACTTCCAGAATCTGAGGTTTTGTATATGAAAACAAATTTTAAATGTCACACAACCGCAATATTTAAGAAATAAAGCCACATTCACAATGATAGAGTACTCCACTCTGCAGAGTGGATTTTGTTCCTTTCTTTTTCGCACTTACATATTTTTTGTATTATGCCATTTCTATTTCAGTACACTCCACTCTGCAGAATGGAGTACTCCATCATTGTGAATGTGGCTTAAAAGTTCGATGATTTTTATAGACTAAACTCAGAAAAATATGGGTTTTCTATGGAACTTAACAAAAGAGAAGCAACATTCAGGAAATTCTTCCTATTAATTAACGTGTTGCTTTCTTTGGAAAGGAGATAGAGAAGAAGTGAAAGGTGGTGAAAGATGAAGGGCTTCAAATATGGCAACACTGTAATTGCGAGAGATGTTGAATTTTAGAACAGTTGTTGCGCTCCATCTGATGGTGAGTTGGCGAACTTTGTTGAGGCTTTTTAGTTCATAGTCCTGTTATATTATTTTCCTTCGGTGGGGTTAAGTGCCATGGGAACACCGAAGGAGGACGCTGCGATATGTATGAGGGATAGAAAAAACTATACATATTACTATTTTTCATAAATTGTTGTCGCGCTAACCATTACACCACAGCGCCCACTATTTTTATACTAATTGTTAGTAAAAACGAGTAAAAAGGTTAAAGTCGGGCATGCCGATGTTTGGATCCGAAATTCGAATGGGCTAAAATGGCTTGAGTCAAAATTTTCTATAATGTGAGTCAGCGAACCAAATTTCATTAAAATATCTTAATATTTGCGACCTGCAGTTTGTAACCAAGCCAATTTTGGTAGGACCCTTATATGGGCACTAGGTCTTAACATGGACCGATGTTCACCAAAATCAATAGGCTGTGTTATTGGGCCAACATAGGTCTTTGTATCAAATTTCATCAATATATCTTAATATTTGCGACCTGCAGCGTATAAACAATATAATTTTGGTAGGACCCTTATATGGGCACTAGGTCTAAACATGGACCGATTTTAACCAAAATCAATAGGCTTCGTCCTTGGGCCGACATAAGTCGGTGTACCAAGTTTCCTCAAAATATCTTAATATTTGCGACCTGTAGAGTGCGCACAAGAATGCATGGACAGACAGCAGACAGACGGACGGACGGACAGACGGACATCGTTAAATCGAAATAAAAAAAATTCTGAGCCGATCGGTATACTATAAGGTGGGTCTAGGCCCAATATTTTTTGGTAATACAAACATCAGCACAAACTTATAATACCCTGACCACATAGTGGTGTAGGGTATAATTATATACTTCAGTAAACATTTTTGCGATTCTCATTTTACAAATTATTGAGTTTTTAACTAATTTTCGTTGCTGATTTCACAAAACACTTTAGAAATTATTTAAAATAGCACCTTCGTTATATTTAAAATTCAAAATTTTGAAATATTAGTTTGGTGCTTTTTTACCACTTTTTTGGTTATTTTTTGAACCTTTTTTTAAACGATTTTATAAAGATAAAATGTGTTTTTAAATTCTTGACTTAAATTTTTTTAAAAATTAATATCGTGCTTTTTTACCCCATTTTTGGTAAACTTTTACACTTTTTACCCATTTTCACAATGATCACGGTGCACTATGCTAAGAACCATGGACAGAAATAAATAAAAAAAAATTTTTTTGGCTCAAATTGTGATTAAAGAAGGATTTTTTTGAAGATAGGAAAGTAACTCAAATAAATGTGAAAAAAAATATTTGGTGTGATTGCTTTTGCCGCCAAGAGAGGGCGCTAAACTCAGAGAATTTTTTGCAAAAATGACTTAACAGAAAAATGGGTTTTAATCATGGATGGTAACCGAAACGATGCGGTTATCGGTAAGGGTAAAGGTATTTTAGATTATTTCGGTGACGGTATTTTAAGGGTAACGCTATTGCATTTATTTCGGTATCGGTATTTTAAGGGTAACGCTATTTCATTTATTTCGGTATCAGTATTTTAAGGATAACGGTTTTTTGATTATTTCGGTAACGGTATTTTAAGGTTAGCGGTATTTCAATTATTTCGGTAAAGGTATTTTAAGGATAACGGTAGTCAGTTTTTTCGATGTATGCATCAATTTTTTTTACGAAAAACAAACGGGATTAAAAACAGAACCCATTTACCAACTTAATGTACGAAAAATACTCAATAATCCAGCGCAATTGCCAAAAACAGAAAATTAAAAATATCGGTAACGGTATTATAGGGGTAACGGTATTTAATTTATATCGGTAAGGGTATTTTAAGGGTATCGATATTTAATTTATTTCGGTATCGGTATTTTAAGGGTAACGGTATTTCAGTTATTTCGGTAACGGTATTCTAAAGATGGTGGTATTTCGGTTATTTCGGTAACGGTATTTTAGGGCTAACGGTAGTCAGTTGAAAGGGGTTTGAATCGATAACGGTATTTTAGCGGTATTGCCTGCCAACCCTGGTTTTAATTGTTTCACGAAAATAATTCTCAAAAATACATTTTTTTAAAAACTTGGTCGAAGATTTGTTTTTTAATTACTTCAATATGTTTGTAGTTTGTGAACCTTCCATTTTAGGTATAGGATATGTTGGGCGAACTTTTGTAAAACACTACGAGGAATATTTTTGTGGAACATTCTAACCCTCTAATTATTTATATTGAGTTAACAGTAGTTACAGATTTTCTTCAATAACTTGTAATTTTGACTGTATTAAATAATGGGTTTTTTATAAGTGTACCGAAAGAAACCAAAACAATTGATTTGAATCTTCTTCTTTTTTTCAGTTTATTTCTTCTTTTTTCAGTTGATTTCTTCCAACGTCGTTGTTGGAATTGTTGGATGTTTTGATATGCCCAATAACTGCTCAAAATATAGTGACATCAACAGCATTTGCTGTATCATGTTGGGGAGGCAAACATAAAAGATTGGTAAAAGAAGTTGTCACATTTTTTGTGGGAGAAATTTAGTCATTCATTTTTTTGTGTCCTTGTTGATCTTTAGCCACTTTTCGCATCGGTCATTTATAAAAAAAAGAAACTATAGTTGGGTTTTTTATTCGTTCTTTTTACCTTTAAGTAAGGAATTGATTTGTGTACAAAAGACTACTAAATGAATTCAATTTGTTTACATTTCTTGTAGTTGATTTACCAGTTTTTTGTTATATTTGGTATTAGAAAAGGTCCTTTGAAATAATTTTCAATATTTTTTTGTTACCAGTATTAATTTATGTTTATCACTGCTGCATTTTTATTGGGTTTTGGAAACTTGTCACTTAAAATAGTAAATACTGTTAATGAAGGATTTAAAATCGAACATAAATACATACATAATTGAATTCTTTGTCATATCACTGCCTTAATTGGCCGACGACGTTTTATTATAATTATAATTTTATGAAAAGCATTTTTCTTGTCTCTTAACAGCCTATTTTGTAAACATCTACTACAAACTTTTTAAAGTTCATGAACACTATTCGAATCAATAATTTCCTATTATTTACTTCCTCTTTGTACTAACTTTAAATAGGTTTTTCTTAAAAAATAAAGTCTCTTACCCAACAAAACTACTTTGAATATTAGTGGTTTTACAGACAGTAATAAAACTTTTCTAATGCGACACTGTTAAGTACTTGAAAACATGGTCGGAAAACATGGTATAAAACATTTATTATCGCAAATGCGTATAGCAAACTTTTTAAAACCACATTAACATTACACAGATACAATTCGTTTAAAAGTTTAAAGGCAACAGTAAATCGAAGTTTAGAAAAACTTTAAAATTAACGCAGTTAAAAGTAACAGCAGAAATAGAAAGGGTAAAGGTTTTAAAACTAAGAAGAGGACGTTAAGGATTACTTAATGTTTTAAATAAAATGAGAAGGAAATTAAACTTGTTTTTCCTGAGATTTTATAGCATCCTTAAAATGTTTTTAACACTGTTAACTCGATTAAGCATAAGAAAGGGAGAAAGCACATTATCGAAGAACAGAAAAGAAAAGTTTAACAGTTAACTTTGAATTATTGATAGCATAAAGCAGATGTTACATTTCCCAAATAGGTACAAGGAAACAAGGAGAAATCAAAGATTTAGTTAGTCAATTTCAAGACATGACCAAGTTCAAGTTACGAATTGATTTTGTAATACGAGTCGAGTTAAGTGCACAGCAGTTTGAGGTTTTATGGAACATGCAAGATTCATTATATATATGTGTAGTTTAAGAGTTTAATGTGAGGGAGTTTGGGATTGCATTATTTTTAAGACACGTGTCTAAATGCACGTGTTGCATATTAGCGCCCTTCTTGTTGATGACACTTTAGTGCTTTTATAGAAATACAACAAATATCTGAAACAACATTAAGGATAATTGATTCATTTGAAAAGATATTTTATTTATTTCTTAAGTGGCCAGCATATATAAACACTTGAAATTGAAAAAAGGTACTTTAAAGGATATACGAAACCTCAAAAATGTCTAACACTGTTTCCACAGAAAAGGTTTTACACATAAAAAAAATGTTTGTAAAAATAACAAAAAAAATTGTTAAATAAATGGAAAATTTACAAGCTTTAAATAACATAATTTGTAATCATTTCTAATGATTTTATTTAAATAATAAAATCCTAGGATATCGCTCCCTAACTCGAATCTGGTCTATATATAAATGTGTATAAATTTCCCAAAATAGAATATATCCCAGCAAAAATTGGAAGTCATGCTTTACAAAAGACTTCATTCATTGCTTTAAAAGTATCCACTAGTATATTTTTACACAAGTAATTATTACTCTAAAAGTGATCCTAAAAAGTGATTTTGATACAGTTTATTTCCAAACAGATAAGCGGGTTCGATTCCTGGCGGGTTCAATACTTTTTAGTTTATTTTTTTTTTAACTTGTTGAAATTTTTTTTAATATTTATAATTATATTGTTTAAATTCAATACTCTTCAGTTTTCAAAAATATATTTATTAAAAATAAAGATGAAAAATTGCTGTTTATGCACTACACTCAGATAAAAAAGTTAGTAAAAAAATTTGTAAACAGTTTCCAATCGAACTTTACTATTTTTATACAGATTTTTAGTACAATTTTTTTTTTTAGTAATTATTTTTGCTATTCTCTTATTGCAAATTACGGATTTTTTTACTAATTCTCGCTGCTGATTTCAGCAAAACATTTTACTAATTTTTCAAAACCGAGTGCTAAATTTAGCAGAAAAATATACTAATTTAAAATTTTTTTTTGATTTTTTACAATTTTTGTTTAGTTTATATTTTGATACACGCGGTATCATTTATAATTAATTTTCGATACACCCTGTTACAACGAATATAGAAGTAAAGCAAGTGTCAAAAAAATATGCTTTTTAATTTTATAAGAATATTTCTGTTTTAGTTTGAAATTGTGTGTTGTTATTTATTGTTAAATGTATTAATAATTTTTTTTACATTAATTTAACAATAAAAAATTAAAGAAGTGTGTAATAAAAAAGTGATGTGACAAAGAAAATCTAAATGACCAGTGTAAATGACTTGTCTTTTGTAATTTAGTTTTGTACAAAAACCAGGTGGTTTTTGCTCAGTCTAAATTCAATATCACAAAAATTTACTGAAATTTAGTAGCTGCAACTAATTATTTATACTAATTTCATTGTACTAAAATTATGATATTTAGTAAGTTTTTTAACTGATTTTGAATTGCAGTTTACAACAATTTTGCTAAAATTTAGTAGCGGCTACTAATTTTTTATACTAATTTTATTGTACTACAGATCAGCAGACATGTGTTGCTAAAATTAGCAAAAAATACCGCTGGGCTCAAAACAGTTAAATTTCCCGTAATAACAGCAAAATTTTCAGTAGCCATTACAGACTTTTTTGGTTGAGTGTAGGGTTCACAAAAAAAATTTTTTTTTTCAGTTATTCACTTGGCAACCCTCTGGAAATATTTATTTTGGTGTAAAAATACGTCCCCAAAAATATTATAATAATCGGATATCCGAATTAAAAACATTAAAGAATCGTGATTTGAAAAAATTAAAACTTAAATCGGTTAAAAAATAGCCGAGTTATTACAATTTGCCCGGGTATCCGAATAGAGACAGCCTTACAAAAAATTATTTTTCATTAGTTGTTAAACGAATTCTGGGATTTCAGCACATTTAATTCTTTTAATGCAATTAATGTTTATTACGATAAAAATAAATTTGAAATCTTTTTGTTTTCATATGCAAAAAACAAAATTCTAAAATTTTACAAATAATAAGAATTCTATATAAATTCAAGTACTTCATACTTGGGAATTTTTCATTAGCATTAACACTTAATTGATGCCAATGCCAATGACAAAAAATTTCATTACAATGCAATGCCAATGAAACTTTTTCAATTGACTCTTTGACCATTGATTACTTTAGCTAACCAGCAAAAAAAAGAGATGCCGAAGCAGTAGAAAAAGTACTAAAATGGATGTTCTAGATGTACTTCTTTTGTAACATAAACACTAATGATTTTAACATTGAGTTGTCAAAATTTTTTCAGTACTTTTTGAACGAGTGCAAGGGAAGCTCTTTTTCACCAGTTAAAATTTAAAAAGAATTCTCCCCAAAAAAAATTATATTATTTTTATCTCACAAAAGTTTTTTATTGCCGCCACCGGGTATCGAACTTGCGACCATATGACTGCTAGTCTAGCACTCTACCGCTGTGCTATTCTTTGATATGAAAGTTGAGTGGCACAAATACACCACTTTGTTACCGCGAGGTATTGTTCCTTATTCTCTTCAATAAAAGTACTTATTAAACAAGTGTAAAAGGTGCACTCCAATTCAATATTATTTTCAGTACTATTTTTACAGGTGAATAAAAAGCAATTTCTCATAATTTTTTTTTATATATACATATTTTTAAAAATTGGAAAATTAAAAAAATATTGAATTTAAACAAAAAAAATAAAAAAATATTAGTCCCGCCGGGAATCGAACCCGCGACCCTCTGTATGAAAAAGCTAAATGATACCAAAGTCACTTTTTAGGATCACTTTTAGAGCAATTACTCTTTAGAAGCAATTTGTAAGTGATTCTTTGGATGTTGTTTGGAAGTTATTCGAAAAAAGCTGTAAAAATTTACTAAGGGATACTTTGGAAGCAATGAAAAAAGTGATTTTTTGAAGTTGTTCAGAATAACTTCTAAAAAATTATTAAAAAAACACTAACGGATACCTGCACTGAAAAAAGTTGTTTGTAAAGCATTACTTCCAATTTTTTTTGCTGGGCAGATCATCTTCAAGTAATAATGAAATAGCGAATATTATGAAAGAAGTACTAACAGTCAGGGAACTTCTTTAGTCAAAATTTGTTAGTTGTTTAAGTACACTAATAGAAAAAGTGTGTTAGTTAAAACTGCTAACAATTAGTCTAAAATGGCATTGCAGTAAAAACTACTAAAACGATCAGATTATTTTTACTAAATATTTGTAAGATAAGAATAGCAAAAATGCAACTGCTAAATATACAAGGTTTTAGTTATATTTGAGTTAAATTTTAATTAATAGAAAATAATAATTTTTCCTGCTACTAATAAATCACAAAATTTATTTTTTCGATTTCTCTTAATGCAAATAAGGATCTAGCTCTCTGAAATCATCAGTTTACTATTTTTTAGTAAATATATCTGTAGATTTTAGAAGGATAGACTGGTATTTGCATTCAACTAAATATAAGTAAAAATTAACATAAATGTTGTAGATATAACACTTTGTTTTTGCTATTTTTAGTCTACAAGGAGATAAAAATAATGGGATTAAGAGAGGAAATATTTTAATTGAAAAATAAATTGCTCATTTTTTTTAGTTAGTTCTGGCTATTCTAATTACAAACATATACTGTCTAGGCTGCGATTGACAAAACTTCAATAAGCCACACTCATCACTGTACCGACCGTGGTGTTTCTCGTTAAGGGTGATGCTACGAGTCCTAGCACGTGTAGAGGGTTGTCGGTTCGATTCCCGGTCATGGCATAAACAAAAAAAGTTTTTCATATAGAGACAAGTTAATAATTAGATATACTTTGAAATTTTTTCAATTCACTCTTAAGCCAAACATACACGCTTAAAATTATTGATCAATGTTTTTAAAATGAACCAATCAGAACAAAGTATTTAAAATAAAATGTTCTGATTGGTTGATTTTTGGAAAATTGATCAATAATATTGAACGTGTATGCCCTACTTTAGGCATTCATATACACTAACCACCACGTTCGAATTAAGTTTTTTGAATCGAAATTAAGCTTTTTGAACCGAAAATTAGGTTTTAGCTTCGGCATTGATAAAAAAACTGGGTTTCGGTCAAAGTCTACTAATTAAGATTGTTTTCTATAAGATCTCTAAATTTGTTTAAGATTTAATTTTTGTTAAGATCTTTAAATCTGTTAATTTATTTTAAAAAACTTTTGAATATCACTGAATTCAACCAATGCTTTTCATTAAATCAACAATTTTTTTAGCTGAAACTTATTGAACACCGATTTTATTCAATGCCTTATCTTATGGTGGAAAAAACTTTTATTTTAAGTTCCATATTGAAAGTAATCCCTTTAATAAATAAACATACATAAATACCAACAAATCGAAAATAGTCACATAAAGTTTATTTGTATGTCTAACAAATGTTCTATGATGACATTTGTTCATTTATTGAAAGGTCATATGTTTACATAAATATATAAACAAAATAACAAACTAGCTCAAAACAATAAACACAAATCACTAGAAGAAGACTGACAAAAGCTACAAAGAATCTACTAATTGTCAAAGAAAAACACTAAAGATTTGATTTTGTAATACTGAGAAGAAAATTCCAAAATAAAACAATTTAAGTTATGATATTAAACATCTGTGCTCTCATAAATTCCATTTAAAAACAAACTCACTAAAAATATTCCCTATAATTTTGTTTAAAAACTTAGATTAAAATACCCTCCCTTTATTTAATATATTTGATGGTGTAGTGTCACTGGCACTGGCATAATATGATTTTTCCTATAAGAAGGTACTTAATGCACTCAAATGTGCATTTATCTTGTTATAATTTTACTTCACTTTTAATTTTTACTTCAGCCTTGAAAATCGTTTTCGATAATTGTGTGTTGTTTGGAAATATTGTGGATTTAAGGCTTTATTTCATTTTCATTTTATTTGTTGGTTTGTTTTTATTTGGAATTGGATTAAATTGTTATAAATGGTTTTACAAAAAAAAAAAAAAAAAAAAAATAAGAGTCTTTATGAGAACGACTATATCTTCAGAAATATTGAGGTATTTTTTAAATGTTAATTTTCTGGGAAAATTAAACAGCTGCCCTACATTGTTGCAATGTGAAGCCCTAAGTATTTTTATAAGGTAGTGATTAATTTAGGAAAATAAAGAGTGTGTAGTATTATGAGGGATTATCGATGATAGATGTTTAGTTAAATGTTAATGTTAAAAAATTGTATTTTTCTTTCTCACAAATATATAAACTAGACTAATAAATGGTTTGTATTTTTTAAAATATAGGCAAAATGGGGTGTGATATAAATAAACTTTTCAAAATAAAAATTTTATCAAAATTCTGTGGTAAGCCCGTTCAGATCCTAAGCCCTTTTCTTATTGAAATCTTCCACTAACAAGTAAACTACGAACCGGTATTTAGCACGGTGTTCCGTGATAATTTTAACCTGGATTTTGCTGTACTCGAAATGTTTTATCTGATCTATCTCAGAGAACCATTAGAAAGCATGCACCCATACGGTTCATTCTTTGTAAAAAGAGTTGCCACTATAGGGAAAAAATGCCATACTTCGAGAATTGAAATTTATTTATTATTTTTGAACTGATCTGACATACTCTTGAAAATGTAAAGTTTGATATCCATAATGACCACGCAGAGAAAACATATGGTTGCAATATGATCACGGCTACAAACCTAAGTTCCATACTGCCATACCTGATTGTTGTAGTCAAATTATTAATACAATATATTAATCATACTTTACAAATAATCATTTTAGCCTATAATCATTTCATAGTCAAAATCTATTTTTCGGTTATCATATTATTCTCTCGTCTATTTGCAATTATATATTATTTGTACAATTATATTCCTCTCTTAGACTTACAATCATATTATTATCTGAATTGAGAGAGATCATTGGTATAATTTCGACAACTATAAGGTGGTCAGTATATTTTTTTATAAGCGTCATCGATCGATCGATTTGAGATTTTGTGAAAATAAGTTGTAACAACCATTCAAATAAAATAATACAATTTAAATAAAAATATATAAAAATAGTAAAACATTATGTGTGGAAGAATGCATTTTAGGTCTACCCAGGAAGTCTGGATAAAATGTAGATTATCAAGCAACCTTCAAATAAAATTATTGTTTATTGCACATTATAGTGCTTATTGTTCCAAATTAAGTAAAAAGTTATAAAAAAGTGATTTATTTTTTAAGTTTTTGTACTCACGTTATATGATTATTTTGGATGCATTGTGAAATTGTTTTCTTATCAATATTTTTGGTAGAGAACTAGACTACCAATCTTGAGGTCACAAGTTCAATACCCGTTGGCTCCAATAACATATTGTTAAGAAATAATAAAAAAAATAAATATATTATTTGTCGATATTGATGAAATAGTCTCCTTTGCACTCGTTCAAAAATTACTGTAGCAATTTCAAAATTTGTGTTTAACCACTGACTTTAAATACTTAAATCACCATGACGTGTCATTGATAGGTCAAAAGTGTGAATCACAAAAATGCTAGCTACATTATTGCCTGTAGATATACCTATATAGTATTTTTTCTTAAAACCTTTAGTTTAAGAGTTACAGCGCAAAGTAGCTTTGAACTAACTTTAGTCCATTTTTAGTCCTAAAAGCTGCGGGTGACTGGCCTGCTTTAATCCGGGAGGATCAATTTTCGTGGGAATATTATTTTTTTCGCCCAAACTACCGGAAAGTGTGTAGGGAGGTGAAAAATAACACTTTGGTGCTCTATTGGGCGCCAATTATTAATAAGACCGAAATTAACTCTTAAACACATTTTAAGTTTTGACTTATTTCTGGCATTTAACCCAAAGTTTACCCTTCGATGTCTTCAGAGATAGTAGAATTTAATGACAAATATTTTTGCGGAACATTTTAACACTCTAGCTCCTTCAATTAATGGGACAAAAAGTCCCATTAATTGAAGAGTTAGAGAGTGAAATAGTTCCACAGAAATGTACCTTGTAGTAATATGGAAGATTCACATGGTTTCCTAGTGCACATATGTAATAAATCTATGACTCAGAAAAAGTTTTTGGCCTTTTTGTCTTGGAATAGACGAAATATTTTAAAAAAGCTCACTTTGCTTTTAATCTACGCTAAATTTTCTATTATATGATGAAGAGTATACGTATTTACAGAACCCAAAATTAAATACAAGATATTCAAAATTTAGTTTTCACCGCTTAAAACACCACTAACTGTCATGAGAGGGTTAAAAGTTGATAATTATAAATATATTTTGGGTAAATACTAGAAAATATTTCAAAAGAAATGCCGAAAAAATCATACTTTAAGTATTTAAATGAAATGTCATCTGTACGTCTAAAAGAACCCAGCTGGAAATTGTGTCAATATCATCAGCGACTTATTACATTCAAGTCATCAGCTAAATAAATTTTACTTAAGACGTCTTAAAGACATGTCAGCATTTTGTATTCCGTTTTTAAAAACGCTGACCAACTGCAGACTTGTTAGCACCGCCGGACAACTAAAGTATGACATTAAGCTGCCTACATAAAAATTATAATTTTTTTTTGTATTAAAATATCATCAGGTGTCTTAAGGTTTTTATATGGGACTCAGCAGTGACAGCGACATGTCACTAAGTCGTCTTGAAGACGTCTTGATGACATTTCCAACTGGGGTATTTTATGAAATTTACTTTAACATGGCATTATCTTATAAGTACTTCCATTCAAATAACTTCCCCAACTCTTGCGAAGTATAAAATTTAAAGATCAAGAATTACTTTGTAAAGTGATTTATATTCTGTAAAAATATCAAATGGCGCTTATTTATGTATGCAACATGTTTATAGTTCCATTTAAGAACAAACATATATCTTAAAATATCTACCCTCAATAAACATATTCCGTCTTCCACTGAAGTCAAGAATAAAAATAAATGCTTTAATGAGACCATAATTAAATTTTCAATGTTTTAACGAAAAAAAAAACTATAAAAGTATTTGCAAAATGTAAAATAATATAATAAATTTAATTGCCTAAATGATGTTGGCACTAAAGTCTCCAAACTAATTTTGAAAAACAATTTCCAATTGTTCCAAGAGTAGTAATCATAAAATAAATGTTAAATACTCTCCTCCTTATTCACTGCAAATAACTATTGTCATAAAAATCATGTACAATTATTGGACATGATGATGATTGTACAATTTAAACATTCTATTTAATATGTACTATTAAACACTTGTTGTTGGTCCATTCCCAAAAATTACCCTCAGTGCGAATGAATTCAAAAAAACCAAAAAAAAAAAAAAAAACAATCAACACCATTTCTAAATGAAATTAATATCAAACAAACAATTATTCCATGCATCCTTTTTGTAACCCAAACACCCACCCTTTAACTCTACTAGTGACATCATTGCAAGCTGTGTTCAAATAGAATATCACAGCAACAATTCAAAAAAAAAAAAACCTAAACTGTTTACTCAATAAGTACGTTGAGTAAGTGTAGTGAGTGGTATTGCCAACACAATTGCTTTCAATTCATAGTGTTACTCAAGGGATGCATTAAATGCCACAAAAAAGGGCAACAAAATTGATAAAAAAAGAAGGAAATTCAATAAATGAGGCGAAATTGTGATTGGGATTGTTGCTTTTTTGCGTTAAAAATTACTTTCTTTTAAATTATGTTGGTGAATTTAATTTTGATATTAATTGAAAATTAAAGCGGAAGTAAACACATTTAGATTGCCAAATATTTATAAGTTTAATAGGTCTGGTAATGATTCCTATCTGGCAATATCTTATCATACGAACGGTGACATTACAAATATTAATTAAAATGAGTAAAACCGTTAGAGTCGGGCATGCCGACTTTATGATACCCATTCTGGTTGAAAGTCAACTAATGTTTGGATCCGAAATTTTGATGGGTTGAAATAGAAATGTGTCAAAATTTGCCTATAGAATCATATAAAATTAGAAAAATTGTAAGAAATTTTGATTTTACCCAATGTTAGGTGTATATAAGAGAAAACGGAAATATAGTCCACTTGGGCAATAGGTTCGAATATGAACCGATTCTATCTACAATAGGGTTATGACTTTTAGATTTTTTTTCCAAATATCAAATTTTACATGCCCTAGCCAAAAAGACCATACAAAATATTAACTATCAAAAAAGTTCCCGCACCAAGAGGTAAAAACTACGAAACCTTTTTGGAGCGACTTTTGGATACATTTGTTGCCGTTCTTGTAATAATTCGTTATATAAATCAAGCAAAATTCCTGAGGAAAAAATTATTTTTAGAAACTGCATTTGGTGCGGAAGGTTTTTTTTTGCCAAAATGGTCCGCAAACACGATTTTTATTATTAATTTAGTATTGCCTATCACGTGGTGATAGGTAAAATTTTTGTTAAAAATGAGTCATAACCCTAATCACAATCAATTTGTCCATGAGCCCATATGAATTAGCGTATTAAATTTAATATTTGCGGCCTGTAGCGTGCGAAAAAGTTAATTTTGGGGTACATTTGTATGAACACTAGGTCCAAACATGGACCAATTTAAACCAGCTCCCGCAGGCTTCGTCCTTGGATTGATGTAAGTCGGTGTACCACATTTCATTAAAATGCCCTAATATTTGCGACATCCCAGTGTAGAAACGGTAATGATATATCATTATTTTTTGGAGTTTCTGCATTATTTTAAAACATATAATATTGAGTTACTAAAAACTACACTCATAGAAATAAATCTGTAAAAATAGCAGAAAAAGTTAGAAAAAACTGCTAAAATTAGCAGATTTTTTTTTTGCTGAATACTAGTAAAATAAAAACAGCGAAACTTAAATTCATTTTTTTTTTGATTCCCTTGTGTCTGTTAAATTTTTCAATAAAAATGTTTTCTTCTTCTTCTTCTTCCTATAAATCAACTCTAGAACTAAAACTGTCAAATTTGCAGAATTTTAGTCATATTTAAGTTAAGTTTTAGTTAATTGAAAATAACAAATTATACTGTAGAATCTGGAAAAAAATTTTGCTAAAAATTTAAAAAATATCAATTAGTCGACGAGTTATAGCCAAAAAACCATATAAAAAATTCGAACTAACATAAGCAAACGCCGCGATACGGGTGTTCTAATTTAGCCTCTATTTTCACCCCTCATTCTCAGAATCTACCTAACTTTTGCTAACCTGAATTTGTTCCACAGTGTAATTTAAGAAAAATTTAACATCGAATATGAAAATCCTAATTTTTCTTCTTGAGTTTTTTTGGTTTTTTAAAACCCAGAATGAGATTTTTTTTTAATCATCTGAGTAACTTAGGCTTTATTGATCAGCCAATATAAAATATTTTAAAGATTTTTTCAATACTCATAAATGACTCAAAAATGAATCATAAATAACTCATAAATGTCTCAGAATATCCTAAATTTTCCAATAATATGCATAATTAGATGTCTTTAATGAGTCATAAAAACATGCTTAGGAAGAGGCATCACCATTAAAAAAACACCTTCCCATGATTTCAGAAGATATAAGGGATTTTTTATGAGTCTTGTATGGGATATTTATTAGATTCTTGTAGCAATTAAAAAAAATGTTGACCCCACGTAAATGACACGTTATGGGGGGTCAAAATATGAAATTGCCAAGTTCCTTTCATATTAGGAGACTGGTTCTGTGGTAGTTCGCATAAATTTCCCGTATCCTCAAAAAATTATATACATGATATTGATAAATTTTAATTTTAATTATTAAAAAGAATGAAGGATAAAAATAGCATTGTTAGATTTCGTTGATGTTAGTCTTGTTGAGTTGTTAACATATTCGATTTGCTTTCAACTTTCACATAAGTAGACGATTATCAATGTTTAACCCATCAAGGCAAATGACGCTGATGATGGCTTTGTAGCGAAAGCCGAAAATACGTACAGTGGGGAGCATTATTGAGTACATGTCAGCACTTGATGAAACTTACAAGTGCAGACATAAAAATATCAGTCAAGGGGACTAAAGTATACTTTTCTTAAAGCAAAAGGTTCGCTTAATCTAAATCTGGCCTCAGAAATGACCTTCCTTATCAGACTTTAGAGCTATATAAATGGGAAAAACTTAACTTTTCTTCAAAATATTTCGAATCGTATATTTTCTTGAAAAATATTTTTAACAAGATTCGTAACGGCATCTGAATATTCTACTCTTCCTCTTTAAAATGATTTTTGAATTATTTTGATAACATATTTTTTTACGGATATATCGTTTATTGAAATTTGGGCCTTCACCGCAATTTCGAAATAAAATTGTAAAAAAAATAAAAGACCCAAATTTCAAAAAACGATATATCCGTAAAAAAATATGTTATTAAAAGAATTCAAAAACTATTTTAAAGAGGAAGAGTAGTATATTCAGATGCCGTTACAAATCTTGTTAAAAATATTTTTCGAGGAAACATACGATTCGAAATATTTTGAAGAAAAGTTAAGTTTTTCCCATTTATATAGGTCGAAAGTCTGATATGGAAGGTCATTTCTGAGGCCAGGTTTAGATTAAGCGAACCTTTTGCTTTCTGAAAAGTATACTTTAGTCCCCTTGTCCGATATTTTTATGCCTGCATTTGTAAGTTTCCTCAAGTGCTGACATGTTCTCAATAATGCTCCCCACTGTATTTTGTCCTGCTGGCCTTATCGAATTTTTTATTCTTTGTAATTTATTTGTGAAAATTGTATCATCTTTCTTTAATTTGAAAATAATTTAAAAAGAAAGAGATATTAATATATGATCTAAAATTGAACGAAAAACAATTATTAAAAAGTTCACAAACACATTTCAGAAGTTTCATCAAAAAATAATTTGTAAAAATTATAAACATATTTTATTAAATTCAAGAAATATTTTATTCAATTTGCAAAGAAACCTTAATTAGTTTTCTGAAAAATCTCATTTAAGATCGTCCAATAAAATTCTCTCTATGTGGGATTGTTCTAAAACTGAATATTTGATAAGTTTTCTCTTGCTAAATACTTTACTAAATTTATTTAAAACTTTATTAAATTTTCTCCAATTTTCTTTAATAATTCCTTTCATGCTTTCTTTCTTTTTGTTTTCATTGTAGGTAAGATGAATATCTCATAAATTCGTGTATACAAAAAAAAGTTGTATAACTTTTTATTGTTGGAATATTTGTGGTTGCGACAAATTTACGACTTCCGTTTTTCATTAAAGAAAAAAAAAAAAAAAAACTTTAAAAACCAAAATCGTAGCCAACAAATGTAAACGTATGTATGAATAATAACGTATAAACATTTAAGTGAGTATTAGTCAAACCAAAAAGAAACGCACTTGTATATTGGAATCTATCGTGTAGTCACCATCACCATAGAGTGTACTTAGCACAGATCACATTACAGCAGCAAACTCAGAGATATGAATGAAAGTGTGTATGAATGTAAACTTTTGCTGGTAAATTGCTTCTAGCGTTTTGTCACAACACCATCCGACCGAACATCATTTGCCTCCTATTGTCTTCCTGACTAGATGGCTTGGATAGAATGGTTGGTTGGTTGGTTGGTTTGATGGCTTGTCTGTTAAATGTAATAATTGCCTTAAAACTGTAACGATTTGTCACGTGCTGTAGCTATTATATTTCTGTCTATGTGTTGGTGTGTGACTGGCTGAACATGTGATGGTAGCAGCCGTCACTGATGTTATCTCATATTTCCCACAAACAACAACAACGAAAAAAGTCCTGTTCTAAACTAAGAACAGTAGAAATTTTCAGCTTAAGATACAATTTCTTTTTTTATGTTTCTTATCTTTAAACTGTCGCTGCGAATTTACGTTCAACAGACGTGTATACTTTAAAACAAAATTAAGAGTATTACATATTTTAGAGTATAAAAATATGTCTTATTTTTCCAGGCAGCATTTCAATAGCTTAATATAAAAAGAGCCTAACTTGACTTTTAATTTTTATAGAAAAGAAGAAAAAACTTAAAAATATCTAAAAAACTTTGGTTATAAAATTTCTTTGAGAGCAATTTTTTTATTAATACTAGCAACAATAAAATAAAAAGTGGTTTTCAAAAAAATTTTACAACAAAAGTTTTCACATTTTATTAAAACATGAAGTTAGGCCCTTTCTTTATTAAACTATCGATTTTTCGCCTTTTAATAAAACAAAATCTGTGAGTATGTGGTTGTTTGCTTTTTCTATTTTGTAGTCAATTTTCTGGTTACAATTTCATTATTTCACTTTTTTGTGATAAAAATCTATTGTTTGTAGACTTTAAACGATTTTCCGTTTTTTCTAAACATATTGTCAAAACAATTCTCTAAAATACTCGTATACTTTGACTTTGGTACTTATGGAAGAAAAATCAATGCCAAATATTACAATAAAATGTATTTTTGTCGTAAACTTTTTTCTAAGGGTATTGTTGTGCAAAGTGTTTGTAAGATTTATGAGTTGTAATTTTTATACAGACACATGTATGATTAGAGAGTCTGTCATAAATCTGTGGGGACTGTAGCTTAACTATCCTAGGGAAAAGAAGTTTACTTACTGGTTTAGAATTGGCCGTTACTTTCCCATTCAGCCTAAAACCTGAATGGGAAAGTAAAGTTCGTCATGAAGTAATTTTATTGAAGGATATATCACGAATTGTGTGCCTAACGACTGTTCGGGCGTATTTGGGACAGTCTGCACCTCAGTCGAAAAAAAAAACACGTAGCAATATCGTATTTTATTGTATGTCTCTCAGTTTCCAAACAGCATATGCTCGATTCCTTTGATAAGTATTTCGGTGTTTTTGTTTTTTTTTTCTAATATTTCTTATATTTTGTGCAATATGTATGTAACATATTGTTTCATGTAATTTCTACTTATTAAGTTGTCGCAATTTCGTTTGAAACAAAATTATCATATCTTTATAAAGTAACCTAGTGTCTTCAAATGCAATGAAAAAAAACGCCATAAAGTTTGCAAATTAAATACAAAGCAACAACAAAATTATCTTCGTTTTTGTTGCTTTGTGTGTTATTTTCAAATTTCATTGCACATTTTATTTCAGTTGTAGACACTGGGTAAGTAAAAGTAAAGTTGTCTTAATCGAAATTAAATTTAGACAACTTGAAATAAGAAAAATTTTTTGTTAGGACATTAATGGAATACAAATATTCCAAATTTAAAAGTGGGAAGGGATATTTTATTTGTTTTTCAAAGTTGTCTAAAGTATTGACAAAATTACTAAAAAGTAGTAAAATTTTAGACACCGGAAGTTGATTAGGAATTTTTATCGAAATATTGGACAGTAATATATATAATAAAAAAAATTATTTATTTAGGAGTATATATACCAACTCTAGACCCCTACGTGAAACTACAAAAAATACTGTAACTAAACGCACCTTATACTTTAAGCTAATTACGGAAAAAAATAACCTAAGAATTTTTTGAGGGTACTTGTAGACCTCTACAAGCGTTTGAAGTTTAATATTTCGCGAAAAAGTTGTTTGTTTTTTGCAGAACTCGAAATCAAAATTAGCCAAGGAAAATTTTCTGTTCCAAAGAATCTATTGTAGTACACAGAAAGAATTTTGCTGGACGAGTTTTAATGAAATTTATCAGTAAACTGATTAAGTTTCCTTCATAAAGTAAATGAAAAATTTCATAAATATAATGAAAAAGCTTCATATATTTTAAGAATCTAGTTTTAATTAAACTTTTTCATTGAGTGTATGAAAGTTTTAATAAATGAAATGAAATTTTTTGTAACATTTTATGAAAAACTCCATTAATTCAATGAAAAGTTTCAATGGACGAGTTCCAGTGCAACTTCGTTATTTTTATGCAAAAATGCATTAATATCATGCAGATAATACTCTTAGTGTATAGCTACTTTTTCTTTGTAACCCCTTCTACTATGAATTCTAAAACCAATGATTTTTGTTTTAAATTGTCCCAAAAGTAACTGCTTATATAGCCCCCATAGCGGAACCGCTTTAGAATCACTGCTTTAGAATCAGTTTTGGAACTACACAGAGAGAAATTTATTGGACGAGTTGTAATGAAATTTTTCATTGCACTAATGAAGTTTTCTTCACAAAGTGGGTGAAAAATTTCTTATATTTTATGAAAAAGATTCATAATTTTTATGAAACTATTTTTAATGAAACTTTTCATTGGGTTCATGAAATTTTTAATAAGTTAAGTGAAATTTTTCGTAAAACAATTATTTTAATTTTTCCATTAAAAAATAAAAAATTCTTTCTTTCGGACTTTATATATAAACCCAGCAAACAAAGAGACGCCGAAGACCAGAGATCGGCATTTCTATGCACGCGTGCAACTCACTCACACCTACATACGCTCACACATTGAATAAAAACAAATAAATTTATTCAGTCTCGCCTGAGCATTCATTCGATGAGGTTGTGTCGACGCATGTTGTTGAAATTTTTTTCGGTAAACGAAAATATGTTATTTTTGTTCAAAAAAGGACATTGTGTTTCGCCATCTATGAACCGAGTTTAATTATATATACCTTTATCGCCATGCTGAATAGCACAATAAAATTAAAATTTTTAACTACAACTTTGCCAAGAATTCTAAAACGAGTTTTTCTTTCAAAATCTCATTTTTAAATTATTTTCTATTTTATTTCTATATTCTAATTGCACATAAATAAGTATGAGAAAATTATATCTCTCTCTTTCAGTGCATTGAGAGAGAGAAAGTTACATCTCACTCAAACAAGCACAAAACTAAGGTTGTATGCGTTTGCCGATCCCTGATCTAGACGTACTTCTTTTTTAACATAAACACAAATGATTTTAAGATTGAGTTGTCATAGGAGAGGAGTACTCTCACTTCAACATTTTCAGTACTTTTTGAACGAGTGCAAAGGAAGCTCTTTTTCAACAATTAAAAGTTGAAAAAAAAATTCTTCGCAAAAAAAATATATTTCTTTTTATTTTACAAAAGTTTTATTGCCGCCACCGGGAATTAAACTTGCGACCTCATGATTGCTAGTCTAGCTCTCTACCGTTGAGCTATTCTTTTATATGAAAGTTGACTGATACAAAAACACCACTTTGTCATTGTGAGATATTGTGCTTTGTCCTCTTCAATAAAAGTACTCTTTAAACAACTACAAAAGGTGCACTGCAATTCAGTAATGGTTTCAGTACTACTTTCATAAGCGCATAAAAACCTATTTTTCATCATTTCTATTTTATATATTTTTAAAAATTGAAAAATTAAAAAAATACTTAATTTAAACAAATTAATTATAGATATTACAAAAAAAAAAAAGTAAAAAACAATTTTTTTAATTAAACAAATTTTGGTCCCTCCATGAATCGAACCCGCGATCATATGTTTAGAAATACCAAATGATACCAAAATCACTTTTTAGGATCACTTTTTGAGCAATTATGCCTTAGATACAATACTTAAGAAAATTTTTAGATGTTGTTCAGAAGTAATTTTAAAAAAGCTGTAAAATTATACTAAGGGATAATTTGGAGACAATGAAAGAAGTGATCTTTTGAAGTTTTTCGGAATTAATTCTAAAAAGGCAGTAACAATACACTAACAGATACTTGTAAAGCAGTGAAAGAAGTAGATTGTAAAGTATTACTCCCATTTTTTTTTGCTGGGGAAATTTTATGAAAAACTGCAATAATTTAATGAAAAGTTTTAATGGACGAATTCCAGCGAAACTTCTTCAAATTATTGTAGAAATTCGTAACTAGTGGAACGGTTTGCAGAATTGGCGTTATTAGCAACAGAGTGTAAAAAATTTTTATGGGATAATGCACAATTTCTAAGTATTTATAAGTCGAGTTCCTTAATAGTTCAGAAGGATGTAACTTTTTTTGAAGTTAGTGAATTCGACTCCAGAGCGCATTTTTTTTTAATTTTTTTTTAGTATATTATTGAAATTTTTTTTTATATCCATTAAAACTTTGAACATAATCATTTCAAATAAATTTTTCACAAATAAAAAGAAAAAAAAATTTTTTTTTTTAATTTCGTTTTATTGATAAAAAAAAATATCATTTTTGGAATCGTGAGACAATTTCCTTTAATTTGAGTACCCACACTTACATGTTACTATGTTCCCCCAAAATTAATTTCGGTTTTTTTCTTTTTGAGAAAAAAAATCAAAAAATTATTTTTAAATATTTGCTAAAAATAAGAAATAGGAAACTGCTGATTTTAGAAGGCAAAATTTTTATTTGCAATAAAAAAATCGTAAAAAATCGAAAAAAAATTCAAAATTTTAGCCTAAACTATTAATATTATCAAATATAATTAATAGCTTAAAAATCTGCTAATTTCAGTAAAGTTATTAAACAATTTTTTGGTTTTAACTAATAGGTTTGCAAACTTTTTCCCATTACACAAATTTTGCTGGTTTTTTAATAAATAAACGACATGACCATTTAAACAAATTTTTTATCGAAAACATTTTCAAAATTGCAACAAAGAGTATCTAAATGAAGGAGATGCAAACATTGTCGGACACGACAGCGTACAAAACAGCTTTGTCCTTGTATCCAAAACGACAAATTGGCACAGATGAATGAAACCAACTTTTAAGTGAAAAAAGAAAACTTTCTCGCCGTGGTCTCGTTGAGGCCCGTTCAAATATCGGAGGTCGCGTGTAGTGTCCGATGTTTTGTCCGACTTTAACCCTTCTTGATTCAATATCAAATGATAAGCTTTTAATTTAAATTTTCGTACCTAACTGTTACGAATTAATTTGTTCTGTTTTTATAAATTTAAGTGACTTTTATAAGAACTTCTTATACATACATTTAAGTTTAATCAACCTTAAATCTCACACCAAGCATCCTATTAAATTCATGATGGCCATAACTAGCCATTAAAACCATACATTGTACCATAACACCAACCATTCATAAAACATGTAAGGTGAACAAAATAAGAATGTAATAAAAACATTGTGAAAATAAAGGAAAATTAAGGAAACCAGCACAAATAAACTGAAACAGTTCTAGATTCAATAAAATTTTGCAATAAAAGCTATAAAAAAAAGCTGTAATAAGCAAATTCAAATGAAGAATAGCACACAGAGAACTCAGATTCATTATGACGACCGAATTTCTTGCCAACTGAACAATTTTGATTACAGCAACCGAATTATTTGGTTGTCGTAATTAAATGTATTTATGACACAATTGAAAAATATTGTTCTAATCGTAATTCTGATGTATTAACCGAATTTCTGTTTGCCACAATCTAAAATAATTTATACATCCTCGCTTTTTTGTGGACGATTTTTTTATATTTTTTTTTTTTTTTTTGCTCAATTGGAATTAGTTTGTAAGGCATTAGTGCGGCATTATTTTAACTAATGCTAATGAAATTTTAATGCCAATGAAAAAATGCCGAATATAATTTATATTTCATTTTCTCGACTTTAAAATTGTCGTTCGCTCCAATTATGTGTAGTAAAATAATTTAAATTTACTTCTTGCGCCACTGTTTAAAACTACATCAATCTGTTTGTAGTACTTCATGTTCTTGGTTGTTTAACCAGACACAGTGATAGACAGCCCAGCATTTTTCCAATGCCCGGCACAAATAACGTCTGTATTATGCTGGCATTAACAAGAAAACTCTACATTCAAAAGTTAAATGAAGCATAAAACAAGCAAAATTTAAGGCAACACAAAAGCTTTTACAAAAAGGAAAATCCTATGATAACTGGTCAATAAACATATTTCAAATTGGACAAAGAAAATAATACTGGTAGTCCTGCCTACTATTTCCTATAATCAATTTATAAACTTAATAGGAATAATAATAATATTACTTTGTTACAGTTAAACGTTACTTTTCTTTCTGTTTAATGTTACTTTTAACACACATAATTTTCAGTTTTCATTATATTTATTATTTTCTTTTGCATGTCATATTGACATATGTTAACAGCTGTCAACACTTTGAAAATATCATCAAATCACACACATGAAGAACGATGTGTTTTTCCTCTACTCCATTCAGCTCTTTTGCTGCGTCTGCTCCACTAGTCAGTCTGTTTTAAAGTAGATTGTTAATATGAAACGTACATATGAGTACGTGTTCCCTTGTCATAAATAATCAATTCGACATTCGATTTTTAAGGAAAAAGTGGGGAAGAAAAAAAATCGATGACCTTAAGAACACCAATGAAGAAATAAAATGAACGAATGACGTAAAGATACATACATATAAGACAGAAAATATGAGAAATATAACTTTAAATACCGTGTAAAGAAGAGAAATTAAAATCCTTGACGGAAAATTGACAGCTGACAGTCACAAAATCAGATTATGACATATAACGTTTCTGAAGAAGATGCAAAAATAAAATTAGCCTTACATTTTAAATTGGTGTAAAGAAATTTGTAATACCAGTATGTTGTTTTATATGGGTCTACAAAAATCGAATTATTTCAAATTTCTTTTGAAGTATTTGAAATTCTTAAAAACAAATTTGAAATATACCTTTAAAAAGTTAACTGAAGATAATCACACATACAAATTTTTTATATATGTATTGCATCAGTATATAAGGAGGATATAATAAGTTTCAACTGATGTTTTTAACTACACTGAAAGAATTATCCTTCATGATATTAATGATATAATTTCATAGAATTTTTTTCGTGGAATCAATGAAGAATTTCATTATGTATATAGTATTTAATTAATATTATGAAAATTTTCATAACTTTTTTTTTCATAAAATTTCATAATTTCATTAAAAAAAATTCATTGAATTTCATAAATTAGATCTTCATAAATTTAATGAAAATGTTATTTATATATATGAAATTGTTCAATAGTATTTACTTTTTTTTGATTTTTTTATAAAATATCGTCATTTCATTAATTTTTAAAAATTTTCATAAAATTAGAATTTTATATTAAAAATTTAATTCTCAAATACAATAGTTTTATATAACCATAAGGCCTAGTTTTAGTGATGTGCATTAATTTTCATACTGAGAGAATTATCTTATAATTTTTATTTATTTATTTTTTTTTATTATTAATTTCCTATTATTAATTTTGGACTATGCAATTTGTTTATAAATCATATTAATTTTTTCGAAACATTGATAAGGAATTTCATTAATTGAATTAAGCTTATTATACAATTCTATGAAACTTTTTAATTTTATGAATTTATTCATTAGATATATTTTGTACATCCGTAAAATATGGTACAATTTACTGCGCTTTTTGCATTTGCTAAAAACTTTTTAGTTGTCCACTCCAGCTTAGCAACGACAACAACCAACTATAATAAATGAAATTGCTTCATAAATTTTATGAAGCTCTTCATTGGCTGAATGATTTATACATTGGAGGAGTGGGCTATTCATTTTATGAAGAGTTTCATTAATTTTATGAACTTTTCAAAGCTTTTTAATGAAACCTGTTTCATAGATTCTATGAAAAGTTTAAATGGACGATTTCCAGTAACAATTTTCATTGAAACTATGAAGAAATTCATTACTGAAGTGATGATAATTCTCTCAGTGTACCAAAAACCGCTTTCTGGAATATGAACCAAATTGTTAATCATGTAGTCGGCAGACCCGACTTGAGATAATTTGTTTTTAATTTGACAAAATTTCGATTTTTGACTATTTTTCACTTTTTTTTAACTACAGTGGGGAGCGTTATTGAGTACATGTCAGTACTTGAGGAAACTTACAAGTGCAGACATAAAAATATCAGTCAAGAGGACTAAAGTATACTTTTCTGAAAGCAAAAGGTTCGCTTAATCTAAATCTGGCCTCAGAAATGACCTTCCTTATCAGACTTTAGAGCTATATAAATGGGAAAAACTTAACTTTTCTTCAAAATATTTCGAATCGTATATTTTCTTGAAAAATATTTTTAACAAGATTCGTAACGGCATCTGAATATACTACTCTTCCTCTTTAAAATGATTTTTGAATTCTTTTGATAACATATTTTTTTACGGATATATCGTTTATTGAAATTTGGGCCTTCACCGCAATTTCAAAGTAAAATTGTAAAAAAAATAAAAGACCCAAATTTCAAAAAACGATATATCCGTAAAAAAATATGTTATCAAAAGAATTCAAAAACTATTTTAAAGAGGAAGAGTAGTATATTCAGATGCCGTTACAAATCTTGTTAAAAATATTTTTCCAGGAAACATACGATTCGAAATATTTTGAAGAAAAGTAAAGTTTTTCCCATTTATATAGCTCGAAAGTGATATGGAAGGTCATTTCTGAGGCCAGATTTAGATTAAGCGAACCTTTTGCTTTCTGAAAAGTATACTTTAGTCCCCTTGTCCGATATTTTTATGCCTGCATTTGTAAGTTTCCTCAAGTGCTGACATGTACTCAATAATGCTCCCCACTGTATATCCCACCAAAAAAAGAGATGCCAAAGCTGTAGAAAAAGTACTACCATTAATGATTTGGATGTACTTCTTTTTTAGCAGAAACGCTAATGATTTTTGCATTGAGTTGTCATAAGAGAGAATTACTCCCACTTCAAAATTTGTTCACTACCTTTTAACCGATTTTCCACTAATTAAAATCTTAAGAAAAAACAATCTATGCAAACAAATTTTGTTTTAGAAGATCTTTTTAATGGCCGCCACCGCGTATCGAACTTACGACCTCAAGATTGCTAGTCTAGCTCTCTACCGCTGTGCTATTCTTTGATATGAAAGGTGACTGGCATAAAAACACCACTTTCTGATTGCGAGATATTGTGCTTTATTCTCTTCACTGCACTGCAATTCAATATTTTTTCAGTACTATTTCCACAGGTAGCAATTTTCATAATTTTTTTATATATATATATTTAAAAATAGCAAAATTAAAAATATATAGAATTTAAATAAACTAATTAAAAATATTATTAGAAAAAAAATAAAAAAAAAATTTTAAAAATAAGAAAAAAATATTGGTCCCGCCAGGAATCGAACCCGAGATCATCGGTTTGGAAATAAACTATGTTAAAGTCACTTTTTAGGATTATTTTCAGATCAATTATGCTTTAGAATCCATAATTAAGTGATTTGTTGGATGTTGTGCAGAATTACTTTTAAAAAAGCTGTAAAAATATGCTGAGAATTTGAAAGCACCCAGCGAAATTGTCGAATACAAAGAGCCGGTTGTAGAAAAACTTGTACTTGCATGCAACCTGTTCTAATTTATGTTCTATCATCGGTGATTTTTGTTTGAGTTTGTGCCAAAAGCAACAGGTTCTTTTCCTCCAAACTAGAACAGGTTGCTTTGGAACGGGTTCTAGAACCAGTTATAGAACTGGTTCTGCGGCAGTGAAACATTCCATTTTGACTTCCAGGAATCAGTTCTAGAACCTGTTCCACGGAACCGGTGGTAGAAACACCTGTTCTAGAACAGATTCGGAGGTAACCAGTTCAAAAAAATTTTGTTGGGCAATGGAGGAAGTGATTTCTTTGAAATTGTTCAGAATTATAAAAAATCAGTAAAAATACACAAATGTATACTTCAGAAGTAGTGAAAGAAGTTGTTTGTTAAGCATGACTTCCAATTTTTTTTTGCTGGAAACCGGTACAATTTTGTACCTAGCGCCCATATGAACTATATTTTTGATTTTCACTTAAATACATCTTATAAGAGGCAAACTCAAAATTTCTTACAAATTTTCTAATTTTTTACCAATTTATAGACCAACTTTAACGCAAGTCCATTTTAACCCATTCAAATTTCGGATCCAAATATTAGTTGGGCAGTTGACCCGACTGGTGTAAGGTGTCGCAAAGTCAGCATGCCCGTCTTTAACCTTTTAATCGAATTGCTTTTCTTAGAATTTAAGTATTCAATTATATCTCATATGGAATACCCCATATGTTTATTAAACAATTTAAAAGAAATTTTATTAACTTATTATGATGTTAAACCGTTCAACAATATAGTATATCTTGGAAAGATTTCTTAAGTGTGTAAATATTTTTGCAACAATTTGTTATCATACACTCACTGTAGAAAATAAAAACTGTCAAATGCATGATGTTACTAGCTTTTACATTTTGACTTTAAGTGTTCTTGCATAAATTTACTTACATCGTTTTTTTGGTGGCAACCAAAAAAAACATCCTTCAAAATCCTTACTTAGTAAACATACTTTATACTCCTATTCATATGTGTACTAGTGAGTTGTAAACAAAATCATTTTTTAGTTTACAAAACATCATCGTCAGTAACAGCCAGTAGTGGGAGTATCGTCATCATCATATTCTTTATATAAACCAAAATAATCAACACCTTCCTTGCAATTTTCATTCAGTTAAGGGGGTAAATATCGTAAAATTTTGTGTGTGTTTTTTTTTTATTGTGTAACAGTTTAAACATCCCTATTTACTCAAGTGCAGTTGGCATAAGAGGATTATCTTTGGCATAAAAAAAGATACAAAATAAAGTAAAAAGTAAAGGATAATGGGTAGAGTACTGAAAAGTTCAAGTGTTACAAAAATTATATCGCGTTTTTTTATTATATTTTTTGAAAAGGTTTTTTCAGTTTTTATTTTCTGGCAATTTCTTTCACAACCAACGATGTTAAACGTTGATGTATGTTAAATTGATAAGTGTTATAAAGGATTTATAATTCTTAAAGTAGTAACTTGCTAAAATATAGGGAAGGAAATTTAATTTGGTAAATCTCTATTATTCCTTTATAAAAGCAAGTTTTGTATATTAAAATCTGGACGGCTAATAAGAAGTTAATTTTATCCAAATTTCATCAGTATTGGAAAGGGCATCAACAAAAATTGTTTCATTCGTTTTTTTTTTTTTTTTTTATAAACAGATTAATTTAATTATTTAAGTAATTTAAAATTTTTGTTAAGAAATTTTTGAAATTTTTTTTTTTAAATATAAATCCTTTCAAAAATCCTTGTTAACAAAATATTTTTAAAAAAGAATTGTGTAAACATTTTTCAACTCATAAACATCATCATTATTGGTCACATTATCACAAGCGTCTTAGCTTTTTGTTATTACTCTAAACTTCACGCTTTAATATGCCACATGTGGTGTGTATCAATTTGAATAAAAAAATCTCTAACATAGGCCTTGTTCTTTCAGTCTAAGACAATAACATGTACAGTGGTGGATTATACTTTGGTTTTTATGGAGTGAGTATGAAATAAATGTATGCGAATCCATGAAAAATCATGGCTTATTGCCTTTATTATTGTTGGCTTGGCAAAGAAGTAGATGCTGCCAAAGTAAATAATCAATGGCAGCTATAAGGGACAATATTAAGATGTACGGAAAATAAAGAAGTTTATTATTCTTTACGCAAATAGGTATCTACTAACAAGGATACCTATGCTGCTTGCAGGAGTAAAAGGAACAAATATATATATATAATAAGGAATGTATGCATTCAAGTTTAAATTTTCGTTTTGCACAAAATTTGAAAATGTAGTAAAAGAATACTTCACTCATAAAAATAAAACTGTAAAAATAGCAGAAAAAGCTACTGAAAATTAGTTAAAAATAACCTTGCAGAAAAAAACTACTTTAACTAGAAGATTTTTCAGCTAAATACTAGTAAACTAAGGACAGAAGAAATAAAACTGTTAAATATGCAGTATTTTAGTAATATTTGAGTTTACTTTTAGTTAATTGAAAATGACAAATTATTCTGCAAAATCTGCAAAAAAAAATGTATAAATATTAGTAGACTAAGGTGCCTATTCCAGGGATGGAAAACATGATACAATTGTACTTTTTTGGTACCTTTTGACCTCCGTTGGTACCGTGGTACTACCGCGATCCTAAAATTTCCAAAATTTAAAATTTTTGTATAAATGAGCTTGTTGTACTTTAAAGCTGTCAACAAATATTCGTAAGATGTAGACTGAAATCATTCTAACAAAAACTTGTAACTGACAACTTTTTGGCCCAATGTTGCAAAAAAATGTATTATACTACATTTGTATCTGAGCAAAAACTGCCTGGTTTTTGGCTCTTGTAGTTTTTAACTTGACAAAACGCATACAAGCAAAAACTAGTTTTGTACAAAAATTAGGTGCTTTTTGCTCGAGTATAAATGTAGTATTATTATTTTCCCGTAATCAGCTCATCAATACGCGTCGATTGAGTGCTGGTACTACATAAGATTCGAGAATTTAACCCGCCTCTTTCGTATATTTTTTGAAAAGAAAAAAATATCACATTGTTTTCTTAGGACGGGTAACTTATCTAAAAAAATAGCCAGAACAAAAAGGTAACAACATATATTTTTATATAAATTTGATGTTCACAACGATTGTTTTTTTTTAATAAAAGTTAGCAGGTCTTTGTGTCGTACAGAATAGTATTTCCTGCAAGCTTCACCTAATCTCACGTACTTTTTATATAAAAAAATTGGTGAGGGCTGAATAAGTAAAATTTTTGTAGAAGAATATTTTCTGCAAGTTTGACATTATTCGGAAAAATTTTCTATATATGAAAAATTTTGGTACCGTGAGGGTGGAAAAAGTACAATTTCTTTATGTGGTTGGTACAAAATGAGAAAACTCATTTCCATCCCTGGCCTATTCCTACTTGTGACTCATTGTGAGCATCATAAGACTATTTTTAACACTGAGAGTCATAACTTTTCATACAAAACAACAATAAAATTCAAAAAATTAAAATTTTATTTGTCAATGTTGTGATTGTGTTGATACCAGGTCTTAATTTTATTTAAGTTTTCAAGAAAAAAAAAAAAAAAAAAAGAAAAAATATAATTTATTGTGACTTTGCAACAACAAATATATGGGGACTACAGTCACAACTAAGAGTCACAAACTTTTCGTGGGAATAGGCACGTAAAAATAGCAAAATTTTTGTAATTTTTAAGTTAAATTTAGTTGATTGCAAATAGCAGATATATAGAAATTTTTGCAAAAAAAAAAAAATTAATTAATTAAAAAAGAAACTTCAAAATTTTTTTGATTTTTTAGTCTACTAATTATTTAGCAAAATTGTTTGCTTTGCTTAGCAGGTTAAGTTGTGGTTTTCTATTAACTTTAATTTAACTCATATATATAACTAAAATTATCTATTAAATGAATTAAATGTGCTGAAATCCCAAAACTTACTTGGCAAATTCTGAAAAATTATCTATAATTATCTATGTTTAACAGTTTTAGTTTTGCTCTTCCTATCTTACTAATATTTAGTAAAATACTCTGTTAATTTCTGCAATTTTTTCTGCAAGCTCATTTTTAACTATTTTTTTAGTAGGTTAAATAAAATTTTCAACATATTTTTTTCTATTAATTTACTGTACATTAGACCATACCACCTTACAGGCAAAAAAAAAAAAGTGCGCAGTACACCTTTGCAAGGTAATTTAATTTTTTTTTTTTTGACTACCGTAGGAATCGTTTTTTTATATTTTTCTTCCGCATTTACAGTCGGATCTAAAAGTATGATATATCGATGTTTTTGTCTCGAGAAGACCAGTGTTTTTCTCCAAAGTTCATTGACCTCAAGAAAAATTGAAAAAGGCGACCCCTACGTTCGGCAACAAAAAAAAAAAAAAATAAAAAAAATTTTGAAATAGTTCTGCTGGAAATATTGAAATACTTCCTTAGCAAAATTTTAATGATTTTTTGCGAGTTTTAATTTTCTGACATTAGGGTTATAGGAACTGAGATCTGGTGGGTAAATACTAGAAAGGGACACTTGAGGTCGATGACATCTAGAGCAAAACATTGGTCCCCTCGAGACAAAAACATCGATATATCGCACTTAAAGATCAGACTGTAAATGTCAAAGAGATAACGAAAAATTTAAAAAGGCGACCCCTACGTTCGGCAAAAAAATCGAAAAGCCCTTTCAAAAATAAATTTAGATTCGAAGGTGTATGGTGAACTTTTTTTTGTAGTACGGTCTGCTGCACATGTATTTGATATCCAAATGTTGCTAAAGATCTGATCTGCATTTTTCATAACGAACAAACCAAATATATTATTTTTAAAATTCTATGTATAAAAAATTGCGTTAAAAGATGTGAAACTTTAAGCCATTTTTGCGAAAATTCTGGCCCATAAGTGAAAGTCTAAGCTCACTTCGCAACTCTTTATGCTGTTTCTGAGTGGTATTTTATAAGCAGATTTAATACTGAAATAAAAACAATTTGCATGGAATCCGTATTATAAAATTACAATTAATCCGGATAGATAATACAGCTGAAAATGTCTCAGAGTGATTTTTTAATTTGATTTTTTTTTTTATTAATTTACGTAAAAACATGACATCAGTCGATAATAAAAATTTCGTTTCCCGTTCCAAGTAATTTCGATCCCTGTATTAATGTTTACTCCTTTCTGAACAATTCCGTATCGTTCTCCATGTTTTGTGCTACAATTCTACTTGATCCCCTTCCATTTAATTTCCATTGTTGAATCTTCTAGTTCCACTCGTTCTCCGCTTCATTCCATATCGTTTTGATTTTTAACAATATTCCATTCCATGACATCTTTAAAAAATTATGTGTTACAACTTCCCTGGCCAAACGCGGTGCTAGTTTCCATAAATTAGATTTTTTCTATAACCCAATGCTTTTTGAATCAATTTTAATTTGTTTTTTGTTGTGCATTGTTTTTTAAAATGGCAATTATGAATTTGTTCAAAGATAATTTTTTTATGTTGTTCATTTATTCAAGCATTTAATTATTTAAGCATTTAATCACTGTGACTAAAAATGTTTGAGGTGCTTTAAGAGACTCTAAGTCTTATTTGTACCAATGATTTGAAAAAATAAATTAAATTATTTATTAGTGTATTGCCATTAGTAATGTTTTTTGTAATGCAAAATAATTCAAAATGTTGGGTTTTAATTTTTATTCAAAAAAATAAAAATTGTTTTTTCGACCTTTTTATTAATTAATTAGAAATTTATTAATTCAGTTCGAGGCCAATTTCCTTATTATGAATTAACATAATAAGTACTTTTTTTCCAAAAACTGCTATTTTTCTTCATCAGGATATTCTCCTAACAAATACTTCACAGAGTTTTTGCTTTCAAAAACCTCTAACACTTTCAGGAATGAAAAGACGATCGTTTCGGGGATTTTCCAAGTCCCCTTCTTCAGTTTTCTTCAGAAAGTGGTGGCAATAGTGCAATGCAAATTGAAACATCAAAATTTCATATTAAACGTAGTCTACTACATCAACGAAATGAGAATGGAGCAAACAATAAAATATGTTTTTATATAAATAATTCATTACCATTAAATGGTATTAAAACCAGAGTAGGAAAATAAACTCTAACGAACCGTACTTTTAGGGTTGGGTACTGCACATCGCGAACACAGTACACAAGCCTATTGGTTGCGTAGAAAACACATACGCTATTCTCTCCAACTAGTGATTGTGTGTATACACACAACCCGTATTCGGTACGCTGCGGGGTGTGAATATTTATTGAAAGTACAGTACATAATCGTAGCGTTTGCGTTCATCAGACAATCGTATTGTACCGCATTCGGTTTGTATACAAACACACAACCGCTAAAACGATAGATACGGTATGTGCTCCTTAGCTGTACCCTACCTCACATTGTCGTGTACAGTTTATTTTCCTACTCTGAATAAAATTACCATTAGTTTCAACTAATGATAATAAAATTTCACTGACAATGAAAAAACTCTAAGTATATTTTCATTATATCTAATTTTTCAGTCAAACACTAACAAATTTTTATATTATTTACAAAAGCTTTTAATAGAAAAGTTCTCACGCTTACAGTTTAACCCTTTTATTTAAAAGCAGCCAATTTAAATATATTAATCCCATTAATTCTTTTCATCAAGATATCAAATTAAATTATTAATACAAAAGCAAACAAATAAGTAAAATACAAACAATCGTAGTTATTCATTATCAACAGATAGTGAATTAATTTCAACCCACGATATCAAGGGAAACTACATATAATTTCAACCCTTTTTTATGTTATTGGTACATTTGAATTATTTACACAATGACAACAAAGCAAGCAACATGGCAACCCTTGTTGTGATTATTTAATTTAAACAAAGAAACACACAACTAATATTTGATTTGTTATACAAAAACGAATTAACGCAATCAAAATTATAGCTAACATTTATACAGAATTAACGAATTTTTCAAAGAATTTTTGTAGATAATATTGTAATTGCAGAAGAAAAACTCCCCCCACCGTTATTGTGTTCAGATTCCATTAACCAAGGGAGGAGAGATGAAAAAAAAAACAATTTGGCTCTCTTTCCCCCCAACTTGCTTTCGTTTGTTATTTAATATTGTTCAAAGTGTCAGTTAATTTGACAAGTTGAAATGTTTATTTGTTTGTGTGAAAATGTTAAAAGCACAGAAGAGAAACTAACCGTTAGTGTATGTAACATTGACCTTACCACAAAGCCTTAAAGCTAACATTATTGACACATTCCTGCCGAAAAACGGAAAAAAAACGGGGGAAAAAACTTACACCCTCCATTTTTAGCTCGTTTTCGACACACACATCGTGAACACTACGGAGAAAAAAACAAAACTTACCACTTTTTTTAACCGAAAAAATTCCCTTATAAAACTTTATATAAGGGAAGAACAACCTTTTAACAGCCATTCGGCAATTCTAACTGTTACAGTATTATTTTCAGAAATTGGATTGGTGAGTATGAGAACTAGTTTGGGAAATTCTAAATGTACACTCATAAAAATAAATCTGTAAAAATAGCAGAAAAAGCTACCAATAATTTGCTAAAAATTACCTTGCAGAAAAAACTGGTGAAATTAGCAGATTATGTTGCTAAAAACTAGTAAGATAAGAACAGCAAAAATAAAACTGTTAAATTTACAAAATTTTAGTTACATTTGAGTTTACTTTTAGTTAACTGAAAATGACAAAATCTATACTGTAAAATCTGCAGAAAACTAAAAATACAAAAAAAAATAAATAAACTGTATATCTACAAAATTTATGTTATTTTTGAGTTAAATTTAATTGAACGCAAATAGCAGTCCATCATGCTAAAATCAGCAGAAATATTTGCTAAAAAAAATAGTAAATAAGCTCTATAACAAATAGTAAATTGCTGATTTCAGATGACTCGATTTTTGTTTGCATTAAAAAATTTTGTGATTTTTATCAGTTTTTATTAGGTTAAGTTGTTATTTTATATTAACTAAAATTTAAGTCCTATATAACTCAAACTCGGTATATTTAACAGTTTTATTATTGCTAAGTATTCCTATATTACAAAAATTTAACAAAAATAAACTGCTAATTTAAGCAATTTTTCTTTTCTCCAAGGTAATTTTAACTACCCGAGTAAAAAAAATTGATCTCGCGCAATATCTAATTATATCCAATTTGATATTGTTTAAGATCTGCTGTAATATCTAGCTGATCCAATTAGATCTCAAAATTGGGTGTATCCAATCATATCGTATTAGATCCCATTGTATATATGGGGATAAACTAAGATCAAGTTATATCTCAAAATTGGGAGGTCCAGTGATATCTTTGGGGATAAACCTAGATCTATTTTGATCCGAAAATTGGCGGATCCAGCTATATATTTGCGGATATTTTTAGATCTAATTTGATCCGAAAAATGGCGGATCCAATTAGATCCAGCTATATATTTGGGGATAAACTTAGATCTAATTTGATCTCAATTTTGGCAGATCAAATTAGATCCGGCAATATATTTGTGGATAAACGTATATCTAATTTGATCCGAAAAAGTGGCAGATCGAATTAGATCTAGCTATATATTTGGGGATAAACTTAGATCTAATTTGATCCGAAAAATGGCACATCGAATTAGATCCAGCAATATATTTGTGGATAAACTTAGATATAAATTGATCTGAAAAATGGCAGATCAAATTAGATCCAGCAATATATTTGGGGATAAACTTGGATCTAAATTTATCAGAAAAATGGCAGATCGAATTAGATCCAGCAATTTATTTCGGTATTAAAATGGCAGATCGAATTAGAAACAGCAATATATTTGGGGATTGACATCTAAAAGTATCCATAAAAATGACAGATAAAATTAGATGCCGCATTATATTTGGGTACTACGTAAGATCTCCATTTATTTGGGATTAAATAAGATTCCAGACATATATTGCCAACTGTTCAAAAAATAATAGACTGGCAGAGCACTGATTGTATAAAAATTACAATATTTTGTTAAAATAAGGTTTAAACTCAGAAGGTAACGAGTTCAATATGCATTTCTTTTACAAAATGAATTTCTTTTTATAAAATTAAAATTTTTTTTCTATAAATTTTTTTATAAAATTATATATTTATTTTTTTTATTAAATTGAAATCTTTGAATAAAATAATTTTATTTACATCTTTTTGACGCTCTACACCATTTCCAATTGTATTAATTGTTTTAAGATTTATCAATTGTATTTCAGAAATAATCAATTGAATTTCAGTTTTATCAATTGTGTTTCAGAACTCATCAATTATTTTTCACATTTATGAATTGTATTTCAGAACTAGTCAATTGAAGTTCAGTTTTATCAATTGTGTTTCAGAAATTATTAATTGTATTTCCGAAATTCACAACTGTATTTCAGAAATTATCAAACTGTATTTCAGAAATTATCAATCGTATTTCCGAAATTATGAAATGTATTTGAGAAATTTTTCTCTATTCTGGACACAACTAAATAAATAAATAATTAAATTTGCGTAATATTGTAGTTTCTGAAGTGCAAATAATATTTTGTGATATACAATTAAAATTTTCTAAAATACATTTAATAATTTCTGGAATACCTTTTTTCGATGCTTATAAGTTAGCTCGAAATGCTTTTATCATTCATTTAATTTGTAGCTATCACACATCTATAACAAGTCTCGTTAGATTAGAGTGTAGAGGTCTTGGGTGACAATCTGGTAGACTGGGTTAAATTTCATGTTTTTAAAAGCAAATATTAAAAAAGTTTTCTCAATTTTTTGAAAAATGTTTTTTGAAATCTATTTTTTTGCCAAGATAGTTAATGCAACGTTCTGCCAACGCATAACCGACCATCGCCAACGGTTTGCCAGCATTGTGCCGATTATATTTTTCTGTCTGGGATGTTAAACTTAAACCTATTGTATATTAACATTAATTAACACTATATTTTTATTTTTAGGAAATACATTTTTATTTTATTATAAGTTAACATTAAATTAAATTTTAGATAATGGCACCAATTTGTAGTTGTAATTATTATATATTAAATCGTATATTCATAAACATTCTATACAGTTCGACGAGGTTTATGGAACTGTTTAACTTTATAAAGTGTTTATAAATTATAACTTAAATGTACAAATATATATGTTAAATGTACGTGAACAAATTGTTGATATGGACCCACAAATTGTATCTCAACTGATATTGGAATTATTGTACCATTACCATACATCAATATATATTGAATGATATACATATATTACAATATATGACACTGTATTATAAATATTGTTAATGAAGTGACATCTGATAATATTTTTTATAGCGCCATACAGTTTTACATTATTCAAATTAAACCATATATGGAATTGTATTCAAAATGTTGATGTGGTACCAAATTTGACCATATATTGTTTAAATTGTGGCATATATGACAATATATTATTTAAATGATACCATATATGTCTATATATTAATATTGTTTAAATGACACCATATATCAATATATATGGGACTATATATGGTAGCATATATTATCATATCTGCATCTGTATTAAAAATGTCGTTCATCAAGTACCATATATGAGCATATATTGTTGAAATGGCACCATATATGACAATATATGGTTTAAATGGCACCATATATGGTAATATATTGCTTAAATAACAATATATATAAATATATATGGGACTATATATGGTAGCATATATTATCATATGTGGAACTGTATTAAAAATATTGTTCATGAGGTACCATATATGGGCATATATTGTTGAAATTGCACCATATATGATAATATATGGTTTAAATGTTACCATATATGATAATATATGGTTTGAATGGCACCATATATGATAATATATGGTTTGAATGGCACCATATATGATAATATATAGCTTAAATAACACCATATATAAATATATATCGCACTATATATAGTACCATATATTATCATATCTGGAACTGAATTAAAGATTTGGTTTATGAGGTACCATATATGACCATATATTGTTTAAATGGCACCATATATGATAATATCTAGTTTAACTGTCACCATATATAATTATATATTGTTTAAATGATACCATATATAATTATATATTGCTAAAATGCCACCATATATATTAAGATATAGTTCTATATATTACTATATATGCAATAAGATATAATTATATATGCCATATCTAATATTATGAAGGCCGATATCTAATAAGATGAAATTATATATGGCATAATATAAGGAAAATTTTTCGGAAAAAACCTCATATATAATTATATATGGATATACATAACCACATGTCTAATTATATATTGTAATATATGCCACATATGATTATATATAATTTTTTTTACTCGGGTAATGTTTAGTAGTTTTAACTAAAGTTTTTACATACTTTTTTTCTATTAGTGTACTTATCAATAAATTAAGGTTTGGAGATTTCAGAAAATTCTTACATTTCGGAATGACTCAAATAATTGTTAAGTCAAGTACGGGTTTTTTAATAAATAGTTTAACAAATAACGGACCATGCGTTGTCTAACACTGGTTTGTAGTATTGCTTAACTTTAGTAATGTTTTTTTGTTGTTGTTATTTGTTGTTTGATAATATGTATTGAAAAGGGTGTCTCAATTTTCGTACTCTTCTTCATTTTCTTTGGTTTAGTCTGCTCTAAACATTTTCCTGTGATATGTTTATGCCAGTCACAAATTGGCCTAATTTGACTTTTGTAACGTCGTTTGGCGTTTAATGTTTAAGCATTATTGTTTTGATATTCCTTGTTCTCTACTTCTTTGGGTTTTTTCTTCTTAAAACTTTGATTGTTGTTGTTGTTGTTGTTCGATAAGTACGTTATTATTTCAAACTGTCATTGTGCGGATATAAACGTTTATCTGCCCGTTTATATTACGTATTCCTTGTATATAAGTTAGACGATAAAAGCATGGGGTCCATACATAATTTGTAAACAAATTTATGCCGACGCCTTATGTGACAAGTACTTGACAGTTGTACATGTCAAAATAAAAAACAACTTTCCATAAAAATTAATTCGTTTTTTGTTTTTGTTTAATAATTTGTTTGTGAAAGTAGGATTATGTATCAGCAATTAAAGGAACAAATATAATTTGGGAAATGAACACACATTTTTCAGATTTTAAATCTGTCACTTTTTTACTATTTTGCCGTTAGGTTCTAGTTAAGAATCCTAATAAGTGAACAAAAATAATATTGCATGTTTGTCCCTCCCTCAAATTGTCTTATTCGGTTATTTTTCTTAACCGAATAATCGCATAAAATTTAGAAAATTGATCTAATAAAATATTTTGTAAAATAATATACAAATTATGTTGTATGTTTAATAATTTTATTTAAAAAAAGGAACAAAAATAGTAAAAGGTAAGCCTGGATTAAAGCCTGGATCAGCCAGACGTAAACGTAAACGTATCTCTGCATAGCTGAATTAATAAGTTGAATAAGAACAGAAGATGTGTTGTGTTTTTTGTTTCATTCTTATGCATTCAATATAGAGCAAACGTAAATACACAACGAAAATCTGTTGTGAATAGACAAAAAACACAACACATCTTCTGTTCTTATTTAACTTATTAATTCAGCTATGCAGAGATACGTTTACGTTTGGCTGATCCAGGCTTAAGGCTTCTTTACTAGAGCGTAAACGTAAAGTATCTCTGCGTAGTTGAATTAATGAGCTAAATAAAAACAGTAGATGTGTTGTGGTTTTTGTTTCATTCCTCTGCATTGAAAATATAGAAAAAATCTGTTGTGAATAGATTTTTGTTGTATGTTTACATTTGCGATATGTTGAATTTATAAGAACATGCCATTTTCCAACTGAAATTCGGTTACATCTACTAAAATAGGTTGGTACAACTGAATATTGGTTATAACAACAAAATTCGGTTTATGCAACTGAATTTTAGTTGCAATACCCAAAATCACAAATTAGGAATCACATTCCAATATGGTTTCACCAACCGAATTTATTGGTTGTAGCAACCAAAATAGGCTTAGCAATTCGGTTGGCAATTTTTTTTCCTATGTGAATGAAACAAAAAATACAGCACATTTTCTGTTCCGATAGGAACCCGAACCCGCGGTCATCAGTTAAGAAATAAACTGTATCAAAATTACTTTTCACAATTACTTTTCACTTTTAGAGTAACAATGCTTTAGAAGCAATACTTAACAACTTTGGTTTTGAAAATAAATTCGGTTTATTACGGAATTCAGAACTCTCCAAAGTGCGATTTCTGATTTAGATGTAATTTAAAAATGTGGTAGAGAAAATAAAATTTATGGAAATTTTTTAACCAATTTTTGAGATTTATCGAAATAAGAATCAGTTACAATTTCACTGGTTTTGCGAACTACTATCCTATCAGCTCTTTCCCACATTTCCGAAATCGCAGTTTTTAAAAGCGGTATAAATATAACTTTTATTTCTTTTTCTTCACAGATAATTTTATATACCATAGATCTCACTCTAATATTTGATTGATTCTGGGAATTAAAATGTTTTTTATGTAGTTTGAAAACTAAACATGGAAGTGTCGTCAAGGGATTAAAAAACCTGAACCCCTTTACTCTTTAGTTATCTACATAAATATTAAGATTTGTAATTTGAAATATTCTATTTTGTTCAATACTTACAATAAGTAATAATTTGTGTAATGGAGTCTTACCTAAAAATAAAAAATAAAAAAAAAAAAAAAAATTATAAAAAATTCATAAAATGTACAAACAAGCGATGTTAGAAATGTGGACTTAACAACAACTAATATTGACTAGAATAGCTTAGTTCTCACTTTCACAATTCATCTCTACTTTCGAACCGATTTTTTTCGCGTTAAACCCTGGGTTGTAAGTTGTTTTTCATGTGGAAAAATTTCACTCGAACTTTAAAGGCCTCAAATTTCAATTTAATTTATAAAAATTAACAATTTTTTAATTTTATAATAAAGACACAATAAATATAAAATGTCACTTTTTCCCAAGAAAAATAATAGCCTTGCACATTAAATTTGCGTGAAAACAAACTACACAATTTTCATGTGAAACTCGTTATCGTGAAAAATCATTTTTATTATATGGAGTATAACATTTTTTTCAATTGAAATCGAAACAACTTACGGCGCTGTTGATCGTAATAGACAAATAGGCCCTAAATAATTTCAACTTTTTTTTTATTTATTTTGTTTCACCATCTGTTTATGACCAAGACGTTCAAATAAGAAAGGAATTATAAATTTTTATTAAAGGGGAGATAATAAAGTTCGAAAAATGAGAGCGAAAACACGAATCGCTATGATTGGAAACTTAGAAACTATGTATATCGAACTTAGTAAATTATCAGGAAAATAACTATTTAATTTATTACTTAATTAATTTAATGTTTATTACTTAAGCGTAATCAAAATATTGAAAGTGCCAGTGAACCGTGGCAGTGCTGTCAAACGTTGCATTTATCTGGTTTAGGTTTTAATGATAAAGCGCTACATATGTATCAAGGTAGCGGGTTTCTATGGTCAACTTTCCCATTGTTTCTGAAATACAGTTTTTTAATTTAACCTTCAATTGCTAAATTTAGGAAATATCGTACTATTTGAAATAGTGTAAAATAGACTAATATAATATCGTTTTAAATAAAATCTGCTTCGAAATATCAACCAAGTTGTGATTACTCCTTTTTTTTTATTTTTGATTCGAGCTAAACAATCCCATGATTCGGGACTAATTTTTATTGAAAAACCCCAGGATTTCGGGATTGGCATTCCTGGTATGTATTCAGAATTAGAACTGGATTTTAATTCATGTTTAAAATAAATTAACACACGAAAAAGAACAATTTGAATTAACAAGGCAACTACCATCAGGGGTAAACGCTGAATTGAATGAAACATATACATGGCAAAAATCTAATCGTATTAATTTTGCTAATATCAAAAATATTTGCATTTTTTTATTAATGTACCAAAAAAATTAAAAATTTTGATATGCATATTGTATATGTTTTGGACACAAAGTGGTTACTTTATGGCAAGCAAGAAATTCAAAATTGCAGAAAGTACATATTTTGTATGGGAAAGTACCAAAAAAACACACTTTTGCCTAATTCACTATTAATGTTTGCCTCTAATATATATTATAATGAAAAATTTATGTATTCCTGTTTGAGGCCAATTATTTCCTTATTATGAAATAATATAATATACTTTTTTCAAAAACTCTCCCATGAGGTGTCACAAAAAAAACAGGTCAACCTTCGATTTTTTTCTTAACATATATAAGTTCCGTCCGAATCGGCGTGTACCCCTTGGGGTAGTTCCCTTGTAAGTGTCTTGTACAAAACAAAAATTAATTTTACACTCACCTTAGGTTTTCTAAATATTTATCAAATAATATGTATGACTTTTAACGAACCGTTTACCGATTTTTTTGGTATCACTTTTTTATATTACACTAATCTAATTTTTATCGATTGTCATTTAAAAATAACTAAAAATGTTCTTATTAACCTAACAACAAAATTATTTTCGTTGTTGTTGTTTTGTGTGATAGGGTGAGTTCCTAAACGTCAAAACACATTGCAGTGTTTGCGGTTTTACTACTGTTTCGATACAAAGCAAACAAGTGTGTTGCTTACTTTGTAATAAAAACATGTCAACAAAGCATCAACAACATTTGTGATGCACAGTTTGCTTTTTATATGCGCATCAATTGCGTTTACGAATGCATGACTTTGTTCAGTTGCATTGCAAATGAGGTTTTGGAACTCAGCCTTATTTTAAAATTTCTTTGCACATTTCATTGCATTTGAGGACACTAGGTGAAGACACTAGGTAATGATTGATCACTATCAATAGTGAGGGTTATTTTTTATGCCAAAACAATAAATTACTGAACTTCACAAACCCTAACAAAAAAGCTCTTTTTTAACTTCACTTGCTCCATGACACAACCATACTAGGTAGATGCATTAGAACAACAAACAAGAACAAAAAATGTAATCGGCTACTCTTGATACATAGCGAAAGCATACGCAAAAATCCCTAAATTGTCATAATAAAACCCTGAACTGTCAAACTCTCCTTAATGCATCTACCTAGTATGGTTGTATCATGACTTGCTCCTCATTGACAAAGCACAACTTAGAATTAAAACGGAAAATAAAAACTAAAACGAAACGAAAACAGCAACAACACTTTCACACAATTTGATTGCTATTTCTTTTCACCTTTTTATAATTAATTAAAATCCAATTTGAACACATTTATTTTAAACTTTAATATAAAATTATTAATCACTAATAAACTTTGCATATTATATTTAATTATTTTGTAATTTTTATATCAATTAAATAGATTTATATATATATAATTTCCACTTAAAAACGGACGACACGATAAATGCAGTGTATCAAGTAAGAACTAATGCGAAACTAAATATTGAGAAAAATGATTAAGAGTTGCCAGATCAAATTTTGTGGAGGTAAAGTGGGAAATGTTAAAAATTGCAAATAGCATTTTAAAAACAATACGTCGCTGCGCCTAAGAAATTAGCTATGCGCCATTTTCCGATTTTTTTTTATTATTGCATTAAGAACACTTATTGGTCGAGCGTTTTTATACTAAAAAGTTTTTCGATATCACAATTGGTTCAGAAGTTAGCAAAAGTAGCTATTTGTTTTCTGTATTAAAAAGGTTCACTAAAAAAGCCTATGTGCTCTTCTTCACATAGCTAATTTTATTTCAAGCGTTTGCTTTGCGTTTTCTGTCAAACTGAAATTTGGTAAAGAATTTTTTTAAACTAAAATTATAACAATATTATTTTGAAAAAAAAAAGGAAATTTTAACGACAAATTAAGGCAAATTGGCTTTTATTAAAAAACATAGAAAAAAAATTAATTGTACACTCACCTTAGGATTTCTTAATTAATTATCAGATAATAATATGTATTGTTTTTAACGTACGAACCGAATATCGATTTTGTTGATAACACTGAAATTATTACACTAATCTAATTTTGTCGATTGTCATAAGTGTTGCAGTGGGTTTTTTAGAAAAACTGTAAGAAAAACTGATTTTTTATGATAGAAAAACCGTTTTTCTTTTTTAAATGGAGAAATATAAAAATAAGTAAAAAGTTAAATTCGGGCATTCCGTAAGGTTGACAGGCAACAAATCTTCGGAACCGAAATTGGAGTAAGTTGAAAGGTGTCAAAATTTTTCTATAAAATGGTAAAAAATATAGAAAATCAGTTTTTAATTTGTGTAATGTTAGGTTAATTCAGAAAAAAATCGGAAATCTAGTCCATATGGACGGTAGGTGCTAATATGCACCAATTTTGTCCAAAATCAATAGACTCGATCATATTTGCGACTTATAACCTTCGTAATTGGATTAAGAGCCAATTTTTAAGCGCTAGGTGTTAACAGAGCTTGAAAAAGATAATTCTTTTTTGAATAAACTCGCATTAAAATCGATTCATTTTATAAATCAGTGAATAATTCATTATCACTTTAAATCAATTATTTGATATTGAATAAAGTGAGAATGTGAGAAAATGAGAAATTTTGATTCGATTGAATTATTTGTTTAATGATTTGATTTGCGAACTATAAAACAAGACAATTATTGTTTGTTAAATTAATTTATTAAAATTGAATCAGTTCACTTGATTCTATGAAAAGAATCAAGAAAAATCAAATTGATTCTTTAAATAAGATATTGATTTAATAAAATAGGAAATCAATCAATAAAATGAGTTTCTCGAATCGTCGCGTTCAAAATTGAATCAGATTTAAAGTGAGTTAAGGAATTATGTTTCTAAAAGACTGCTTCGTCCTTTGACTTACGTAAATCAAAACTAATCTCAGGAACTCAATTTTCAGAATCTCGAGACTTTAAAAATCTAATCGTGTTTGGCATCTGTTTTGTGAACGCGTTCTAATTTAAGTTATACCAGTTATATACATGTGAATTTTGATCAACTCAGTAGTAATAGGTTCTTTTCCTCAATACTAGAGCATGTTAGAACTGGTTCTGGGAGAGAGAACACTTAAATTTTGACTTCCATAGAGCAATTCCAGAACTTGCTCCATCCAGAGACTATTAATTGTAGAGATATGAAATCGAAACTAACACTACTCACCGGTAGAGGGGCGCCTGAGCAACTATTTAGTATCCGTTTAGTATCAGCTGAGCCTCACAAACCGTTGAAAACTGCTCAAAATAAGGAAAAAACAAATATTAAAATTTGAGATATCCGATTATTGTTTTTGTTTTGTTGTTTGTTATTATTTAAATTTAAATAAAAATAGATAATTGTCAATTTTTTGAACAAAGTGCCATCTAGTAAATGGAACAAATATGCTGTTTTAATATGAAAAAATTTTAAAAAATGCAGGGAAAACTGTATTAAATTAAGAAAAAACTTTAAAAGAACTAAAAACCTGTTAAGAATCCCAAAAAACTGGAAAAAAGACCAGTTAAAACTGGCTATGTGGCAACACTGATTGTCATTTAAAAATACCTAGAAAGCTGCCATTTTGCCGATTTTTATTGACAAATTTTTTTATAAAGTGTTGGCATTGCGCAGTTTTTGCATGTCTCTAAAGTAGAAGAAAAACGATGTAGCATATATTGTGTAAAAGTATTATACAATATATTGCACTGAGAATGCAAAAGGACGATATATTGGTAATAATATTAACGTAATACCGGGAGGTGTATGGGGTACCTTGTGTTTAGAGAAAAAATAATTTTAAAAATTGTGAAATTTATTTATGTAGTATTCACATAAAATTTCTAAAATAAATCGTTGTGATTATTTTATTTTTATGTTTAGATAATATCTGAATTTGTATCATATATTTATTTATGAAATATACAACATTTTTTTGTTATTATTTAAGAAGGGTTTTAACTTCAATTTAATTGTTAAAATTATAGGTTTCAAAATATATTATTTTAAACTGAAATCACCTTTTCGTTTATATTTTTAAGAAATATAAATTAAATGTTACTTAAATAAATATGTTTGATTACGCCGATTTTTTAAGTCAAAGTGCCGATTTTTCATCAAAATGATCTGGCAGCCCTGTTGATCACTCTCAATAGGGAGAGGGTCATTTTTTACGCCAAAACAATAAGAAAGCTTTACTGCACTTCACAAATACAATACAAAAAGCTTTTTTTAACTTCACTTGCTCCTCATTAACAAAGCACAACTTAGAATTAAAACGGAAAATAAAAACTAAAACGAAATGAAAACACCAACAACACTTTCACACAATTTGATTGCCATTTCTTTTCACCTTTTTTTATAATTAATAAAATTCAATTTGGACACTATTTAAAATTTTATTATAAAATTATTAATCACTAATAATCTTTGCATATTATATTTAATTATTTTGTAATTTTTTTATCAATTAAATAGCTTTTTATATATATAATTTGCACTTAAAAACGGACGACACGATAAACCGACTGCATTAATTTAGAACTAATACAAAACTAACTGTTGAACAAAAAGGGTAAGAGTTGCCAGATTTTTGAAGGTGAAGGGGGAAATGTTAAGAATTGCAAATAGCATTTTAAAAACCTTATGGGTGGATTATGGGACCGTAAACGTAAACGTAAATGTAATGTAACTTTACCATGCCGTAGCTAAAAAGTACACTTATAGAATAGCTTGAAATAACTAAAGTTTAATGCTTAATATGTAGTTATGAACTCCAATTTTTTATGTGGTTAACGTTAAATGCTGGCTACTTTTTACATAAGTAACCCTTGAAATGAAATTATAAATACGTAGGCAGCAAAAATGGAAAATGTATTTATTTTTTTTAAATTTTTCAATAAATAACATGCAAATTTTAGAAATTTTAAATAAAATTCCTCTAAGTTTTAGTCTAACATTTGCAGTTTTTGCTATTAATTGAATTTTGCTTCAGTTCATGTCAAACAAATCAACTTCGGTTTAAATTTCCTTGGAGTATATCAATTTATATAAATGCAAATTTAGTTTTTTTTTAAGGGATATCAGTGATATGATACTCACAAAATTTCCTAAATTTATCAAGTTTGTTAAGAAAATCCCTAGAGTTTTTGCCAAAAAAAAAAGAAATTCTATTTGTTTTGAAATTTCTTTTTATACATTCCTCATATTAAGTTTATACAGAAAGGATTTTTTGTCCTTTTTTTGATTGTGTCTTCTTCAATGCATCAATTGTTATCAGGTTGAGAAAAAAGATGAAGAAAAAACTGTTATGTTTACAGATTTTTTATGTTAAGTTGGTTAAGTGTTTTGCTTGTTTGTTGCTGTCATTCTTGTTCTTTTAAAACATTTTGTACTTTAAACGTCCATTTACTTAGTTTTAAAATGTTATGAAGTGTATTTAAAGTTTTTCTTCTTTTCCATAGTGTTGTTCTTAAGCAGTTCTCTTTCATGTGTCACAAATTTTTCTTTTTCAACATTTTTTTTTGTTTTTTTCTGTTTCCCTTAAGTTGTTTACATTAATGTTATTTAAACATTGCAATGTTGTAGTGTTGTAGAGGACAAGTATTTTTTTGTGCTGTTGTATTGTTTATGCATTTGCACGATTTTCATCATCATCTCATCATCCTTCTGAAAATCAACAAACATTTTCATCTCAAGATGAAATATTTCAATAATATCAATTCTTGTTTACATAATGCAGTGCAAAAGTTTATGGAAAAAAAGATTGAGGAAACATTTTACAAATTACACTTTTTAAAATAAATGAACGGGAGAAAAGTATTCATTATTTTAAATATGGGATATTGCAGAGCAATTACCGATGTTTTAAAGAATTGTTAATTTTTAGAAAATGCCAATAATTAAGTGGCAACCCTGTAGATTTGTTGGCAATAAATAAAATTATAAAAATATTGTTACTTAAATTTTTGACAACCGTTTAAATATGCTCTTTAAAATGCCGCTGTTACAGTATTTACACCCCTACGGTAAAATTGTTTACTTAAGAAATATTAAGGAAACAAATCGATCTAAGTTCTGACTATAAAACTGGACCTATATTTCGTTTCATAAAACTTGTCTAAAATGTAATTCCAACTTTTGAAAATAGTTGTTTTTAAACTGTTGATAAATTATTGCCCGATATTTGGATATTTCTGATGCACCAAGAATTTTAAAAAGTTTTATTGATTTATCAAACTGATTTTTTAAATTTATTCGTTGTTTTCTAGAAAAGAAATGTAAATGTTAGCATTGAGGAAGTTCCTTTACACTTAAATAGTTTTCCGTGCAAATTTCGAATTAAATTTGATTTAAATTTTTTCATTTTTTTTCTTTCTGCTTTTGCTTTTAATAAATTTTAATAAACATGCCGTTGTTAGTTAAAATTTATTAATTTTTGGTAAAAAAAATTTAATTAAAAATATTGTTACGTTTTTATCGTTTAAGTAAAACAGGTTGGTTTATTTCATTTAAATAAACCGAGGTCTTTTCTATTGCAATCAAAATAGCCAATCCCAACGCTAACACCAATTGTTGCGTTTTGCCTTTTAAAAACGTTTGTTTATCTCCTTTAGATAAACCGGGTTGGTGCTCTCCGCGATTAAAATAACACATACTCTTTTGTTTGATAATGAGCTTATAAAACCGTATAACACACACACAAATTTACCAACGACTTTTAATACAACAATTTATTAAAGGCCGACTGAATCACACAATCGCTAATAAACAACTCACTGACTAAATGACATATGGTAGCCTTATATAGTTTTACTTCCATGGTGGTACAGAGTTCCAGAAACACCTAGAGTACTAACATTATACTTAAATGTAGTGCTGCCAGATTGACCGGCTTAGTAAATCCCGTTTCTCGGAGTATTTTCTTCTAAAAGTTTCAGAATTTTCTATACTAGACTAATCCAATGTAATTAGAAAATAAAGAGTATGCAATTTTCTCATTGAGTGAGAAAAAATATGTAAAATGTGGCTGTAAATAGGAAATTAATTTTTTTCGAAAAGTTTTAAAAATAAAATTATAGTTTTTAATATTGCTATTGATAGATTTCATCGTATTTATTATAATTTAAGCAAAAAATTTATCAATTCCTCTTTGATTTACCTTAAAATCAGGCCGTTTCCTGTTTGTAGACACTAGCTCCGCCGATAGGACGATTATCGTCTGACGATATCGTTTTGAGAATGGTTTTGCTCCACGTAGCGGACATTTTTGTAATTGTTTTTTGAAATCGTTTTTTTACAGCTAATTTAGTTTCCATAAGCACTAAGTCTGCCAAGTGCTATCGTCAAAAAGATTGAAAATACACAAAAGCAAAATAACAATTGTTTTGCATATTTTCTTTTTTTTCACAAAAAAAAAAACTTTTTTTTCGCTTTATTTCGATTCTTATGTAGTGTTTCTAGGTGACGTTTTTCGTCACACATTCGAAAATACAATAACAAAATACATGCAGTGCAAAAACAAAATACATGTTGTCACAATACTTTAATTAATTGTGAATCAAATCGATCAATCAAATTTGATTGCAATAAATAAATATATGAATTGATTTCAAAAAATTTATTCAATCGTTTTTATCGTATGTATTCCATGATTTCAAATTGAAATCATAAAATCAATTAACGATTTTGAATGCAATAAAAAAATTGGCAATCATTAACGCAAGATCATGTGATTATAATTAAATCGATTGCAATATTTTACAGATCTGCACCATAAGCACAATATTATTACACACTTTTTAGCTGGTTGTATTGAATCAAAGAAATTTCCGGGATTTCTGATTTAATTATCAGCACAATTTTGCAAACCAAATCAGCAGCGAAAAACATATTTCTCACAAAATGTAAACAAAACAAAACTTCAAAATCCATCACTGTTGCCAATTTAGCAATTTTCTCATCAAATGTGGCGATAAAAAACATTTAGCTATCAGCGGAATATTTAGCTATTAGCATTTAGCTATTTTTAAGTCAGATTTTACATTTTCTTTTAATTTTAGAAATATTTAAACAGAATTTGAAAAATTCCTGAAATATAGCGATTTATTGCTAAATTTTTTAATTTTTTATAATTTAAACTGTTTTGTAGAATTTTTTTTCTTTTATTTAGACATATTTTTAGCAAAAAATTTGGCAATAGTGAATTCAATCAGCTGTTTTACTATCGTTTTCGAAACGATTTTTGAAATTATACGATAGTAGTGAGCGTAAAGATAGCAGTCATAAAAGGATATCGTTTAACCGAATGTTTGAATAATCATCATTTTCAAAATTAAGGAACTGATGCCCTGTTAACATATGGTGTCAGTTTTATAGTGGGCCGATTAACCGCAGCAGTAAACGCGGTTAAGCAGAGTTGCGGTTATATGTAAACTAAACAATATTATTATATTATATTAACTCTCATTAACACAATGTCCTGTTAGACACCAACTGGAACTTTAACTGAAACATTTGTTGTTGTTCACTATATAAATTTTAAATTTAACTTTAGGTTAAATTTTAATGGGACATTGTGCTAGATAAATTAATTCCTTAATTCAAATTTTGATTTCTGAATTAAAAATGCAATGGCTTAATTCACAAAAGACCATATATTGAATATAATTATATATTTGTTTTCCTTCGAATTCTTTTGTTACGAATTAATTCAATTGCTTTAGTAGGTTTGAGGTTAAGAAGAAGAATAAACCTTTTCCTCTAAAAATTATAAACATATTAATTTGCAAATCAGACTAGATCTAGTTTCTGCCTTTTTTCTATGGACAGGCTTCATCAGTGATTTTCCATTAAATTGTATTATTGTTTATATTTTATTGTCAGATTGTCTCTATATGATAATTTTTCAACAACCCGTCGGCTCTAGGAATCGAACCTGTGCATAGTCCTACATTACAAACGAAACTATACTAAGGTGCGACAGCTTAGCCATCTCACCCAAGTAAGGCCTTGAATGCAATGTAACTAATTCATAGTTTTCTTTCCTATTCAGCTTTTTGTTATTGTTTACTCAGAAGTGATCAAACACAGACACATACAAACATTCTACTTTTAGATTTTTATTTATATTCCAATCTCCTCCGTGTCTCCTTTTTCGCAAACGTTGCCAAACTGATGTTGCTGTTTAATTAAATCAAATGAATTAATACACTGGTGAATGCGTACAATTTTATAAATCGAACGTATAAAAAGTAAATTAATTTCTTACTGAATTAATTCAACATTAAATTCGCTCAATTTAATTTTCGTACAGTGAACTAAAACAAAATTACGTGCAGTGAATTAAAAAAATTACGTTCACTGAATTCGAAAACTGTCGTTCAATAAAAGGAAACATTTAGCTGTAGTAGAGTATAAAAGGAAAGTGATCAAAATATTGGATCAATTATTTTGTTTCTTCAAATAGAATATTTTTGTTTATATATTTGTTCCTTTTACTCCTGCAAGGAGCATAGGGCCGCAACAAGATTATCCCAATACGTTCGATCTGATGCACGGTGTTTGATTTCATTTCAAACATCAAATTAAAAAAAAACACTAAAAATATTAAATTGCAATTATTTGTCTTTGCATCATTAATTCCTGCTTCTAAAACTAATTACAATTATAAATCTTTATTAAATGTTTTTAAACTACTACGACTAAAACTTTTACTACAAGAGAAACATTAAATACATTTTTATTAAAGAATATCATTAACGCCCCATATTTGTAGTTAATTAATCACTCTTAAAAATATACTAACAAATTTAAATGTTATTTTCAAAACAAAATAAAACTGAACAATTTTCACACATTACCAAAAATTCCTAGAAATTTACAGACTACAGGTCAAAGAGGAGACAACCAATTTTCGAAAATAAAAAAAAAAGAATTAAAAATCAATTAGTTTTATCTAATAAAAATAAAGTTAAAATATTTAAGCAAAATCACATCATTAACATAAATATTTCTATAATAAATGTAACGAACACACGAGTAAACTTTTTGTGAAAATTAACATAAAAATGGGTGTATTAAAAGAAAAAAAAAGATATTTTTCAAAGAGGCGTGTGGCAAAATGTCATAATGTATAAAATTTGAGAGAAAGTAGATTTTAGTTTACAACATCCAAAATTATAGCAGCTTCAAAATATGTAAAGAATTTTAAAAAAGTAAAATTTTAAAAATATTTTCTTTTTCTAAACTTACGATCAATCTGTCATTATAAACGACATAAATCATTTGACACCATGCCATAAAGGAATATCAACAGAATACGGAAGAAGTGGTGGAGAGAGTAGCATATGTTTCCCTAATTCACCACATGTATAATTTTTAAAAATATGTGTAAAAATTGTTGGTTATGGTTTGTAGAAAAATGTTTATAAGAAATAATAAGAAAAATGATGACTATAAACTTAATGTGGTCTATTTGTTCGCATTCTCGTACCAATCTCATACTCATTCGCTTTTAAAGGGCCAATCACTTAACACTTGACTATTTAAAGTTGTAGGCGCCATAATTTTTCTTTTACCAAATTTGAAGTATGTATATTTTTTCAAGCATAAGTTGTTACAAATGTACATATATTTTTACATTTATACAAACATATTTTTTTTTAGCAATTGTAATAATTCATTTAAATCCTCAACCCTCTTGTTATGCTACAACAATTGACATTTAAGACAGATTTTCTAAAGTTTCATTAACATTTCTTTTGCTACAAGCACGTGCTGTTATCGCTGTTATTTCTTTTTGACAGCAAAATTTTAATGCAAACACATTTTTAACGAATTTTGATTTATTTTAATTTTGAATTAATACTGAAATTATTTAAACAATTTTAATTAACATTATTTCATATGACTCACTCCACGTAAAATCTCTAACAATGCCCAATAGGAAATTTTTAAACTAAAAACAACTTATTTAATGGAATTGTTTTTACATACTTAGATAACACTAGTCTACAAGGTTTTGCTCTAGTCTGAAATCCAAAAAATTCCTTCAAATAGCTTTTCGATTAACTAGCCTTTCTCTTTTTAACCCCTAATCCAGGAAAAATAATTTATATTTCTAGCTTGCTGCAAAGTACGAGTACTTCAGTTTTTAATAAAATTAAATACTACATAAAATGTAGAACATTTGAATATCGTATAATTAGTTCGAGAAATGTTCAAGGGCGCATTCAAAATATTTTATTTGTAAAGACCGCTGCAAATGTAATTAAAAATAAATAAAATTCTACTTGAAAACAGAACTATTAACATTTCATTAAATTTAAATTACATTTTCTTTTGTTTTTTACTGTTAATAAAATGAACCACAAATTAGTCAAAACAAGTAACAAAATTTACTTACATACATACATTTTATTTGGTATTTTTTTTTTTTTTTGTAACCAAAACCACTGCATAAAATGAAAGTTATGAATTTTATGTTGTTTGTTTTTTAAATGGCTTACGAATCTAGTTAAAATTTACATTTTTTCTACGAATGAATGTTATTTTCATTTAAAATAACGAAACTTAAATACTACATGAATAACTAACAAATTATGACTGCAGAAGTTTCGTGAGTGTAAGGATCTTGAAAATTGTCTACTTTTTAAATTGGCTTTAATCCTTTCAGATTTCCTTAAAAATTTAAACACAATAAAACTAGACGCTTCAACGAATAAAACGAGAAACTTGCAACTTTATCCAGAAATATTTTAAATTTGAAATAAAATTTTTAACCAAATTTTCATATTTTTTGAAGGCTTCCGAAAACTTTCTCCACGGTTATAATGGATGAACTGGCTATGTTGCTTAAGACATTTTTTTCAACTTAATCTCCACAAAAAAAGTAGGTTGTGAGCGTTTGGAAATAGGCAATAGAACCCAGCAAAAACATGGTAATGACAGGTCATTACCCTACGGATTACCAAGTAATGATAGGTCATTACCTTTTCATTACTTTAAAATACAAAATAATGACTTGCTGATAATAAGTTATGGAAGTACTTATATATTCTTGCAAAGTAATCACTTACTGGTAATTGATTAAATAAGTACTGATTTAGTCTTTTTTTATATTACTATTTTATTTACTAAATTGTTTTGAACATTTTTCCAAATTTTCGAGGTAAAAATTTATATTTCCAATATGACCAACTATACCACCATGTAGGGTAACCACTTATTTCCTAACTTCTGAGTAACCACTTATTCTATCTTTTTGAGCAACTACTTATTCTTTCACTATGGGTAACTCGTTATTCGCACTTTTTTTGTAAGCGAGAGGGTAATGACCACCCATGAATTTTTGGACATCGTGAACAAAAGTAATGTTGCGAGTAAATAGCCTGGTAAGTAGTGAAACCCCTTGTGTGCTACTTACTCGCTTAATTACTCAGTAATGTCTGTTTTGGCTGGGAACCCATGGAAATTATGACCAATTACTGTGGGGACAATGGTCGAAATTAGTTTAAAAACAAAATATATTCATTTAGCGAAGCCGGTGTTCAGAAAGTCCCAGGGTGCAAAATCTTCAAGCCCAGCCGAATTAATTAATGAAAAAATTCATTAATAGCATGCAGATAATTCTCTCAGTGCAGAGTAAGAAACACCTTACACCGACGGAGGGAATGTACGCAGAAAACTATTTTTAACGAAACCGGCGTTATAAATATCCTAGAGTAGAAATCGCTTAAAAGGCATCTTTTAGCGAATTGGGCGTTGGAAATATCCAAGAGAAGAAATCTCTTAAGCCCGTTCGGTCTTCGGTAGGTTAAAAGGTTTTTTCCCCGAAAATACTAAATACGACTATTATGCACACTAGACCGTACCTCAAAAAAAAAAGTTCGTCGTACACCCTCTAATATAAAGTATTTTTGGAAGGCGATTTCAAAAAATTTTTTTTTTATTTTTTTGCCGAACGTAGGGGTCGCCTTTTTAAATTTTTTGTTATAGCTTTGGCATTTAAAATCGGATTTTAAAGTGTGATATATCGATTTTTTTCCTCGAGGAGACCAGTGTTTTGCTATATAGTAAAAATCCAATTAAAAAAAATTTAAAAAGGCGACCCCTACGTTCGGCAACCAATATATGAAAAAAATTTCTACTGGGTTTAGCGAAAAACTTCCTTAGCAAAAGTTTAATGATTTTTCGCGAGCTTTAATTTTCTAATATTAGGGTGTACATTAGGGTTGTAGCAACTGAGATCTAGTGGGTAACTACTAGAACGGGATACTTGAGCTCAAAATGCCCTTAGACCAAAACACTGGTCTCCTGGAGAGAAAAACATCGATGTATCATACTTTGAGATCCGACTGTAAATGCCAAAGATATAACAAAAAATGTAAAATGGCGACCCCTACGTTCGGCAAAAAAAATAAAAAAATTTTTTTTGAAACCTCCTTGCAAAAATACTTCATATTGGAGGGTGTACGGCGGACTTTTTTTTTTTTGCCTGTAAGGTGGTACGCTCTAATGCACACTCACTATTCACAAAGTTTTTTGGGATTTTTACAACAATTCTGGGTGTAATATCTAAAAAACGTGCTGCCATAATCCCCCTTACTATTGGAGTAGTGGCCCAAAAAATATCTGATAATCCCCAAACTTGAAATGGGGAAATTATGGTGCCCAAAGATTGGGATTTTGTTTTTATACTCTAAATCACTTTGCGGAACTGAGTTTGTGCTGATTTGCTGACCTTATTGTATACCGATCGACTTAGAATCATTTGCTAAATCGATTTTGCGATGTCAATCTATCCATGTTAAATGAAGGACGCTAGTAATCAAACAACAGGTAATAATTCTGAAGGTAATTGCACAAAATTTGGTATATGTGGGTATAATAATTCTTTGTTTTTAACCGGTAGCCATTAGTGCTGGTAATTATATGAGTAGTGGGTATCGAGTATTTGTCTTTTTTTTGGGTACTCGATACTCAAAACTACTACACCATATTTTCAGAGTTGCATTTTCGGCAGACAAAATATATAAAAATGTGACTCCGCTAAAATATTTATCACAAAACTTCAACTCTGCTAAAAGAAAAAAATCAGAAGTCAAATATTTAAAAGTTGATGTTCAAAAACTATGAAAAACGCAATTAACAGTTGGTAAAAAAGTTAAAAAAATGTTAATAAATTTAAATATTGAATTAATATAAACGTTTTCAAAGAATTTTAATAAAAAATTTTAAAAAATTTCAAATTTAAAAACCGTTAAAAGTATTGAGTAGTATCGAGTATCCAAATCAAAAATATCGAGTAGTAAAGAGTATTGAAAAGTAACCGAATTTACCAGCACTAGTAGCCATGGAAAGTTCCTATCTCATATTGAATGTATTGACCTTAAATAATATTACCAAACCAAAGAGATTATAGGCGAATTCTTGCACGGGGCCTTTATAATTTTATTTATTAATCACATGTGTCGGCCAAAAAAGCCAGATAAATCTTAAATTCCTCCCGTTCTGCTTTAAACAGCGTGTTAGAGTTCCAAAAATACTGAAAATGTTAGTGCTCTTTAGTGAATTGTTCACTCTTTGGTATAAAATTATTGAATGAATCGTACCAATTCGAACTCGAGACCTAGCCCGTATTCTAACTTTTAAGCGCCTAACCCGCTTATAAAGCCAAAGGTAAGACCCCCAAATTAGACCGAAAAACACCCGAAAACTTCACGATCTTCATTTTGAATTTATCTCTAAAATTATTCGCAAATCTGACCTGAAAGACAGAGTACTAGAGAAATCAGTATTTGAATTTTTTAAATGCATCCTGACGGAATTACAGGCTATCATGACTTTGTGCAGATGTTTGTTACTACAATAGCAAAACTTTTTTAATAAGGGCCACTTTTTATTACACCTATTTCTATACACATACTTCCTATATTTATTGGAATCGGACCCAAATCGCACTGAGGTTACGGTTTCACAAGGCCGGCATTCCTTCCGCTTTATGGCGACTTTTTCCGAAGAGCTATTTTTACTGTTTTCTCAAATAAATAGCAACAATGAGTCTACGATGCAGGCAATATAGGTATCAAAATTTTTATTTTCTCGGATATTTGAACTCTGAGTTCTAACAAATAATTCTGATTTTCATGAATTTTGGACATGCTTTCATACAAAAATATAAGATTAGTACGATTATGGTTTTCAAGTGGCCATATTTTTCGGCAAATTTGAATATCTTAAGGACAATTCGAAAAAACAATATTCTGGACTTCTACATGGTCTCTAACTGCATCCCGATATAATTATACGGACAGAAAGTAAGCTTTAGGTTAAATTCAAATTAATAAAAACAACGACTTTTAAGTACTTCTCCGCAATATTGAGCAGCAGAAAAATTGATTCTTTTATAGTAGTGTAATTACACATAAAAAAAATTGTCACTAATTTAGAAAAAATTCCAACTAAATAAAATATGTGAATTTAAAAAAAATTTCGGTTAAAAATTAACAAATCTACAAAATTTTGTTATAATTTTAATAAGCTTTATATGATCGGAGTTTACTTCTGGATCAAACAAACCATATTGCATGAGAACTTTTACTTAAATTTAATGGCACCCAACATTGGACCTTTCACGTTTCTTTTCGGTCTAATCACATATTTAGGGGATAAAAAGGACGGGAAGCAAAAAAAATATTTTTAGGATTATTCTTATTTCTTCCAAACCAACAATAAGCAAATTGTGTTTCGAATAAAAGGTATTTGAAAAAGCTACAGTTTTAGTTTCCAAATCAAATTAAAGTGTGTGCGTGGTTTACTAAAACAGCATAATTTGATCTTTGATTGATTTCTGTATGGAGGCGTATTTTTTTTAAACATTTTGTTATCAATTTTGATTAATCAATTAATCGTATTAGATTAAGTAAATTATTCGATATTGAATAATTTTTAAGAAAATTCTGTGATGACTCGAATAACGACTAATCCGTTGAATACCCTAGTGAGTCTCCTTGTTAATGGCTTCCTTTAGTTTCACCTAATATGAAACTTAAATATATATTTTTTACGACTTTCCAACTGGGTATTAGCGAAGTCAACTATGCTTTACTTATATAATTTAGTTAATATATAATGTGTATAATTATTGAAATTCCATAAACATTAAAAATCTCTGTTCAGTCAAATAAAATTAAAATTGTATGTATAATAAACATAACTTTGCAATTATTATTACTTCTCTTCAGTACAATAAAATACAGACAGACAAGCAAACACAGTATGAAATTTAGTTAATAAAGCAACTACAACTATTATTATTATTATTATATCCCGCTGATAGACTACTACAAATACTTATACCTTCACACAAATACGCATACAAAAATATACACACATATAATTACAAAATAATCATTGTATTCCAGACAAAACAATGCCAAAATGTCTGTCAGTTTAGTGGAAATTCTTTAACGTTGAAAAATTTCTGTATCACAAATATGTTATCTGTAGTATTTGCAAGTAGTTGACTGTGATATTTGATTTGTTGGTGTTGTTGGATTGTAATTAAATTAAAATTCCTTTAAAATATGGAGGCATTGTAATTTCCAAAAAAAAAAATGTGTTTTGTAGAATCTATCCAAAAAAGTAAAAGTTAAAGCAAAAGCTTTAAACAAAATTCGGATTTTCAAGATAGAATATATCATGAATGGGGGAAAAGTTTTTAGTTGATCTGTTATTTTAAGTAAATGAATGTTATTTTAGTTTGACTCAAGATCATAAATTAATATCACTTTCTGTTTAAATTATTTTCAAATCAAAGAAAGATGATACAATTTTTACAAGTAAATTACAAAGAATAAAAATAATTGAAAAAATTCGATAAGACCAGCAAGGCAGAATGCGCATTTTCGGCTTTCGCTACAAAGCCATCATCAGTGCCTTTCGCCTTTGAGTGGGTTAATATTTGATAATCGTCTACTTATATGAATGTTGAAAGCAAATCGAGTTTGTTATCAACAACTCAACTTAGACTAACATCAACGAAACAAACTCGATTTGCTTTCAACATTCATATAAGTAGACTATTATCAAATATTAACCCACTCAAAGGCGAAAGGCACTGATGATGGCTTTGTAGCGAAAGCCGAAAATGCGCATTCTGCCTTGCTGGTCTTATCGAATTTTTTCAATAATTTTTATTCTTTGTAATTTACTTTTAAAAATTGTATCATCTTTCTTTGATTTGAAAATAATTTAAACAGAAAGTGATATTAATTTATGATCTTGGATCAAACTAAAATAACATTCATTTAGATAGAATATATCTTTAAATGGTTTAAAAATAAGCAGATTATTAAATAGAAATTTAGCAGATTTTTAATATTAAGCAAAGTAAGTTGTTCCGAATTCACGTGAAAAAACTGTTATGCTCCATACAAAAAATCGTTTTTCAAGATAATGAGTTTCACGTGAAAATTGTCTAGACTTTGTTTTCACGCAAATTTAATATACAAGACTATTATTTTTCCTCTAAAAAAGTGAAAATTTGTGTTTATTGTGATTGTGTCTTTCTAATAAAATAAAAAAAATAAAATAAATTATTTATTTTCAGAATTTAAATTAAGTTTTGAGGCTCTTTAAGTTCTTGTGAAATTTTTTCACATAAAAAACAACTTACGGAGCTTTCTGATGATCAAATCCTTTGGAATGAATTGTTTTTAAAGAAAAAAATAACAATTTTTTTTAAATATTTATTTATTTATAATATTTATAAATAATAATTTTGAATAAGACTTTTCTTTTTAAACAAAAGACTACTTGTCACATTTCAACATCTTCTAATTTCTGTAAACATCCCATAAAGTTTGTCAACTTTTTTTGTGTTTTGTAAAAACATTTCCTATCAAAACAATATTTTGTAGTAATTACGTTTTTCACAAACACCCACGTGTTACGAGAAATTCAGAAAAAAAAACAAAAACAAACAGATGTAAACAAAACTTGTACAATACCCCAAAACTAACGGTAAATGTTACGATACACACAAGAGAAATCTCATAAACATATCTCTCACAAAGGCATTGCCATGTAATAAAAATAATGTTTCAGCAACATGTTGCTAACTGTTTCATATTGGGGGATACGATTATACAAACAGTTCGTGTGTTTAACACAACAATAAAAAAAACTCCACCATTTTTCGTTTATAAAAACGTTCGTATATTGCAGAGCAAAACACTGCCCCCAACTGAAAATGTTTAGTAATAAATGAAACGTTGACGGAAGCGGAACTTGAATAACGGGAATTACGAAAGTGTGTTTTTTAATGCAAAAAAAAAGAAAAGGGGGTGTTTCAGGAGAAAAATTAAAAAAAATAGTTAATAAAAAAAAAGGTTTAACACAAAAATATTTTGAAAAAATCGTAATATTTTGGAAAAAATAATTAGAAGTTAAAAATACTTAAGATAGATAAAGTTTAAAGCAAGTGAAGTAAATAAATTTTAGTTAAAATGTGTTTATATATTAAAATAGTGAATTTATTTCACAAAATTTATCATAAATCTTAAAAATATACAACAAGTGCTAGAAAAAATGGTTACATATGTGCAATTTATACTAATTTAATGGAGTTTGTAGTGAAATTTTATAAAAATCGTCATAAAAACACAAATAAGATAAATTTATAAACTTGGATATTTTAAAGGATTTCAACCGCATACGATGGACAAAAGGTGGATATAAAATAATTTGTTTGTTTTTATATATTCATTAAAATTAATTCTATCATAATTGAGAAAGTGATCTCTAAAATAAAAAAAAATCGTTAGTTAGCTAGATATAACATTTAGAAGTTCTGAGGACTTCTTTTTATAAATGTATAACACAATATAGCAAACATTTTTGGGTATCAACAAAATCAAAATTTATGAAATTTTTAACTTTAAAGCATTGACCCAACACTGGGAAGGAAGTACTTCGTTAAATAAAAATAAATCGTAATGATGTAAACAAAACCCAGCAGGGGTTCTACCTCCGTACATAAGCACTTTCGTTTCCATCTGGTTAGGTTGAGGCCCTAAGCAATATCCATTAAATTCTTGCAGAGTGTAATTAAATTCACAGGACAAATGAAAAATTAAACACTTCTATTCCAAACACGTTATGATATATGATCCGTTGAGTGTAGGTAAAATTTTCACCATTTGGTTTTAATATGATTTCGCATAAAACAGCAATCGATTTTAATCAGGGACCGAAAATAACCGTTATTTATGAATTTTTAAACAAAAACAGCATATAGAACCAAATATCGGAGAACAAATTCAAGTCCAGTCTTTCAAAAATAAAAGTTATTTTCAACTTTTATTTTTTACAGAAAATATAAAATTTATTTTTATATTTTCTGTAATAACAGTTATTTTTTGACCTTTATTTTTTTGAGCAAGAGTAGTTTTTTTTTAAATAAACGGCAGATGAAAATTGCCAAGGAGGTCGCTTTAATAGGGATTTCTCATATTTTTATGTGTTTGATATGAATTTGTTGAAATTTTAATATTTTAATGTGTTTTTTTTCGAAATAATAAATTTTATTCTTGCTCAGAAAAATAAGAGTCAAAAAATAACTTTTTTAATCTGACTTTTATGATAAAAGCAATAACCGCTACGGTCCCTGATTTTAATATAATAGTATTTTATATATAATGATATCTTATTAGGTATGGTTGACATCACATAAAAAAACAATATTTTTATATATATAATCTCATCAACATAGATCAAATTATACAACTTATATCAAATAACATTGGGTAATTTTCCCTATTAAATTATATACAATTTTTTATGGTTACATTTATATGGTCTGCCGTGAAAAAACGATTAGGTTTGATCAAGTTAGGTTTGATCAAATTGTACCTATTCATATTAGAGAGTGAATAACAACGTATAAAATTAAATATGAGTTTATCTGCGATTTCGATTTTCAAAATTTTCTTATTCGTTGCCTTATATAATCATATCTGAAAATATCTTTTCTCTTATATCATTTTATATGCCATATACAAATACATATACTTCATCAAATTATATCTCGTTGAAGATAAATTTGTATATTGCTTCAAACAACTCTTTATAAAACTAAATGTGACCCAAGAATACTTTAGATAAAATTATTTACTATCACGAATTTGTGGATTTAAATACAATGTTTCTAATGACCCAGAATTTTTTCATTTCTGGGATAAATGAGACACACCAATGTCGCACTTTTTTAATTATATCTAATCTTAAATCTAATGAAAGAAATAAGAAAAGGAACTAAACTGAGAAAAAATTATAGTTACATCAATTACTATATCAGATTTTAATTAACATTTGATTTTTTTACGAACACTTTGTCAATAAAGTATGAATATTAGGGCCAGTGTTATAGTCATCACTTAGTAGGATATTTTATTTAAGTAAGAAACTTTAAAACGAAATTTTATAATTGGTGGCTATAATACTTATCCTTATTAAAGTAAATATGATTCTAGTTAAACTTTTTCATATTTAAGTTAATGTGTTTTCCGATTTTAAAAATATGCAGACAATTTTTTATATAAAAAGGAAAAAAACCTGAGATTTGTGTGATTTCAAAGCTGTTTTTATCTTAGTAAACGTTGTTTGTGTATGGTTTTAATTTTTTTCTCCTGTGTAGTTACAACTAACTGATAATGGATTATATAACCCACACAGAGAGAAATTTGATGGACCAGTTTTAATGAAATTTTTTAGTAAAATAATAAAGTTTTCTTCATAAGGTAAATGAAAAATTTCTTAAATTTGATGAAAACGCTTCATATATTTTATGAATTTAATAAATAAAATGAATATTTTGACAACATTTTATAAAAATTCCATTATTTAGTAAAAAGTTTCAATGGACGAGGCCTAGTGAAATTCATCGGTTTTGTGCAAAAATTTATTAATATTATTCAGATAATTCTCTCAGTTAATTAATTGGTTGTTTTCCTACACTATACATATTCATATAAACAAACAAAATTTAATGCAATTGAATAAGACCAAAACTCCGATAAAATTTGATGAAATTATATCAATTCAAATATCTTTTTTATTCGTTTATATACAATTTGATTAATCCATTTTCCGGATAAAATTTTATATAATTTAGTATGATGCTAAATAAAAAAAGATATGCTACTGAATAAATTTTTTTTCACGGGCTTACAAGATCTCAGATTCGCAATTAGCAGCCCAGTGTAGAAAATCATTACCAGATATGTAGTTATGTAACTACCCTAGTAAAAATGATTTTTATATAATCAGATATGATTTTTATACAATCATTTATGAATTTATACAATTATAACTTGTCGAGTATTGTGAAACATATATTTTTATATGATTATATCAAAAGATATTTAATTATATAAAATTATATTAACCAGATCCACCATTTTTCGGATCACATAATATATTTTTTATATAATTATATTAACCCATACATGATTTGATCCGAAAAATGGTGGATCTGGTTAATATAATTTTATATAATTAAATATCTTTTGATATAATCATATAAAAATATATGTTTCACAATACTCGACAAGTTATAATTGTATAAAATCATAAATGATTATATAAAAATCATATCTGATTATATAAAAATCATTTTTACTCGGGTACATACTTGGTAATGGTAACTAGTTACTTTTGTTATTACATTTCTTTAAACCTTCATATGGCGATGTCGCGAAAAATAATGAGTTATGGTTACACACCAGCATACGAAATTTCAAAAAATATATCGTTACCTATGTGCTTACCAGTACTGATAAAAATAATGAGTATAAAAATAGATTTTCAAAAAAATAAATTATATTAAAAAAAATATTTTTTCTTGTATTTTTTTTTTTTTTTTAATAAAATTTGCTGGTGCTGGAATTGAACCTGGGTCTACAGATTGCCAGTCAATAGCTCTACCATCTTAGCTTTATCGACATGTAATATTTAATAGATAAAAATATAATTGACCTGCTGCACACAAGTAAGCTTACTCGCCAGCATACAAAAAATATGTGGTTACATATATCCTTACCAGTGTTTAAAAAATATTGAGTCAAAAATAGATTTCAAAAAACTTAAAAAAAAATCTAGAAAATTATTTTCTATTTGAAATAATGATAAAAATAAGTCATTATCAGTAACTCATTATTATATGTTTTAAAATAATGCAGAACGTAAGTGGTTGTCATTATTGGTAGTCCAAAAAAATAATGATATGTCATTACCGTTTCTACACTGGGATCAGTTTACAATTTTTTTTAGCAAATATTTCTGCTGATTTTAGCAGTATAGAATGCTATTTGCATCCAACTAAATTTAGCTTAAAAATAGCAAATAGCATTTTGTAGGTATAACAGTTTATTTTTACTATTTTTAGTCTACTAATATTTAGCAAAATTTCCTGCAGACTTTACAGTACAATTTGTTATTTTCAATTAACTAAAAGTTACCTTAAGTACAACTAAAATTCTGCAAATTTAACAGTTTTAATTTTGCTGTTCTTATTTTACTAATAATTAGCAAAAATGTCTGCTAATTTTAGCAATTTTTGCTGCAGCATCATTTTTAACTAGTTTTAGTAACTTTTTCTGCCATTTTTACAGATTTATTTCTATGAATGTAGCCTTAATCGATCGTTCTGATTTTTGTTCCTTTTCCTATTTGCTCAGTTCACTGTGCGGTGCCGGTATTTAAACATTTTTTATTTTACTTCTTTTTATGAACAAATTTTTATTTAAAAATAAATATAAGATATTTTTAATTTTTTGAGTTATCTGATGTTGATTTTTTTATAAAAATATGGCGGTTTTTATCATTTCTATGAGTTTGTGCTGCTGTTTGAAACAATCAAAAATAATGGGAACACACCCAGCTTATAAGTAGTGTACTAAACAACTTAGAAGCTGGCTTTGTGTTTGTTGGAACATTGCAACCTGAAGCGTGCGAGCAAATCTGAGAGCCAATTGAAAATCATGCTTTACAAAAAACCACTGCCTTTTTAGAAGTTATTCTAACCAACTTAAACAAAAATACTTCTTTCATTGCTTCCAAAGTATCCGTTAGTATATTTTTACAGCTTTTCTAGAATTACTTCTGAACAAGATCAAGAAAGTCGCCTAATTTTTATTTCTAAAGCATTACTGCTCTAAAATTGATCTTAAGAAGTGATTTGGAAACAGTTTATTTCCAAATGAATGATCGCGGGTTTGAAAACTGGCGGGACCACTTTTTTTTTTTATTTTTATAGTATTTTTTGATTTTATAATAAAAAATAGATAAATTAAAAATTGTAAGGAATTGCATTTGTGAAAAATTGCACTTGTGGAAAAGTACAGTGCAAAAGCATTTTCCAGTGCACATTGTGCACTTAAAGAGAAGAAAGCACAATATCTCGCAAAGACAAACTGGTGATTTTTTGCCATTTTTAATTTATATCCAAGAATATCTCGGCGGTAGAGGGCAATTTCCATATTCAGTGGCGGCAATATATTTTTTTTGCTAATTTTTTGACTTTTAATTGATGAAATAGAGTTTCCTTGTTGAAGTTGGAGTATTTCCGTCCTACGACAACTCAATGCTAAATTCATTAGTTTTTCTGCTTAAAAATAAGTAAGTCTAGATCATTAATTGTAGTGCTTTTTCTACTACTTTCGCATCTCTCATTAATTTATTTTCTTCAACCAGTCAAAATGTTTGAAAATATAAATATTTTTTTTAAGGTTTTTCATACACAAAATGAACTAAACTGTATGTTTAAAAATAAAGCCGAAGTTTAAAAAAACTCTTTTATAATAGTAAGAGCAACAATTTTTAAAAATAATTTTTTTTAATTATTTTTTTTTTTTTTGCTTAAAAACAAATTTGACGGAAAAAATTTTGTTTTATGCTTTGATAAAAATCCTTTCGTTTAAAAAATTCAACGAAAAGCTAATTTTTAGGATTTTTCGTACAATAATTTATAAATTTTTCACTTAAAAAAACTTTTTTTTCGATTTTTTTTTTTGTTAAAAAAATTGTTTTTTTTTTCTTTTTGTATAATAACTAGGGCAAGGAATTCCGTGCAAATGCATGTTTTTTCTCGATAGTCCAATACGTACAATTCGTACAATAATTTATAAATTTTTCACTTAAAAAAACTTTTTTTTCGACTTTTTTTTAGTTAAAAAATTATTGTTTTTTTTTTCTTTTTGTATAATAACTAGGGCAAGGAATTCCGTGCAAATGCATGTTTTTTCTCGATAGTCCAAAATTAATATGGAATCATCAAATTTATAACAAAATTGCATCGATTTGTAGTTGCATATTTTTGCATATTTTGTCTTTAAATGCATATTTGGTGCCTTTTTAATGCATATTTTGTGCATTCTTAAAAACCTTATTCACCTATGGGGAATCTTCGAGTTCTGTGTCTGTTTGCAAAATAACTAACTTAAATATATTTTTAAGTTTTAAAGTGCATTATTTTTGCAAAAATAATAGTTTTTAGTGCATATTTCTTATATTTTTAATGCATATTTTTCTTTTTTAGCCGCATATTTCAGGCACATATTTTCCATTTTTAAGTGCATGAAATTCCTTGCCCTAATAATAACATATTTTATTAAAAAAAAGTTTTTTCTCGTTTGAAAGAAATTTTTCTTTAAAAAAATTTTCCGAAACACAATTTTTGTGTGTTGTCCGTAAAATCCGCAATAATGCAGTTTTTTCTAAAAAAAAAAAAATTAGAAAATCTTTTTTAAGCAAACAAAATTATTAAAGAAAAAACCTCGACCTTTAAATTTGTTTTAACCCTTTCACGACCAATGGTTGATATATGTCCCATTTTTATTTTTTGCTGTCTTAGGAAATCGTGAGACGATTTCAACTAACTTATTGTGGTTGACACTAGAGAGATATAGCTTTGAAAGGATATCCATAACTTGTAGCCAGATAGTCTCAGGGCAGTACAAGGTCAGCTCGAAATCAAAAATTAAAATTTTTGTTTTTAAGTTTTTTTTTTGGTTTTTTGTTTTTAATTTTTTTAATTTTAAAAATTCAATTTGAAATACACAGAGAATTATTTATTATTTCTGGATTGGCCATAGTTTAGAGAAAAATAGAAAATTAAAATTTTTAAAAATCTTAACCCATTCAGAAGCGATAGTCGATTAATGTTATAGCTTTAGTTCCATATTTCTCCAATACGGGACGTAGTAAAGCGCCAAAAATAGCGTAAAACTAATTCTCTGCCATAGGTACATGTTCTCAAAAAGTTTCGTTAAAAGTTTTACAGCGTTTCAAGTTTGGTCGTGAAAGGGTTTAAAACAAAGATTTTATATGGTAAAATGGATTAACATTTTCATTAATATTATGAAACTTTATTAAATTATTTATTTAACAAAAGCTTCATAAGAACAATGCAAAAAAGCATTTTTTCGGTGATTTATGAATTCATTTTGGTCATTCTTGCCCAGTTTTTTACACCCTCCAAGTCCATTATTCGAACGAACTTTGAATTTTTGCGAATTTTTTAATATCTTAAAACTTTTTTTAGATACACAGAAGAAAATTGTTATAACCTTAAATGTCTAATTAAATAAATATTTAGTAGAATCAAATAATACTGAAGTTGAATTTAAATATTTCAGCAAATAGTGTTTTCAACATATAAATCCCATATCCATTTTTCTTAAACTGAATGATTAAAGATTTACACATTTTTAATGGTCAGTAAAAAAGAAAAAAGAAAAACTATTCAAATTGTCAGTTAATGTCTTAATCCATGTGATTACACTCATAGAAATAAACCTGTAAAAATGGCAGAAAATTTGTTAAAAATTACCTTACCGCATAAACTGCTGAAATCAACAGATGTTTTGGCTAAATATTCGTAAAATAAGAGCAGCAAAAATTAAATTGTGAAATTTACAGAATTTTAGTTATATTTCAGTTAATTCAAAGTGACAAGCAATACTGTTAAATTTGCAGAAAAATTTTCAAAATATTAGTAGACTAAAAATAGCCAAATCGAACTGTTATATCAACAAAATTTTTGCCATTTTTAAGTTGAATTTAGTTAAATGTTATCCTGCTAAAATCAATAGAAATATTTGCTAAAAAAAAATAGTAAACTGGTGTAATGACAAGGCTAGATTTTTATTTTCATTAAAAAGAAATCAAAAACAATTTTGAAAATTTTATATTTTTTTTTTTGATTTTTTTAATCTACTAATTATTTAGCAAAATTTTTTTGCTGATTTTACCAGGTTAAGTTGTTATTTTCTATCAACAAAAATTTAATTCACGAAAATTCTGTATATTTAACAGTTTTATTTTTGTTGTTCCTATCTTACTAAGTAATATATAGTAAAAATAATATATACACACAGAAAACAGATTCGTAGTTCCAACCGAATTTTTCGCCAACCGAATTTTTGTAGTTCCAGGTACAATCACTTTTATTTATTTTTAATAACATTGTAACTACCGAAATTTATTTACAATTTTTGAATTTTTGTTATGTTAATAGATTACTTTAATGTTTGTCGATTATAAATTCTATAAATGGAAAAACACGTTCCACAAAATTTATTTAAAAATTAAAATTTTTTTTGTCGCTAACTGGGATCGGATGGACCCTCCGCTTGTCATTGCTTTCCCTCTAAGCTAAGCTCTATTTAAATTTTTTCAGTCAAATTTCAAATTTGAATTTCTTCAGGTTTGAATATTTTGTCTATAAATAAAATTATATCAACAACAGAAAATCAGTTGTGTCTTTTAATTTGAATAAAAAAAATTTTTTTTAAAAAATTTATATCGCGAACTGGGATTGAACCGGCGATCTTCCGTTTGTCAGCCCATAGCTTTTCCTCTAGGCTAAACTCGACATAAATTTTTTATGTCAAATTTCAAATTTGAATTTCTTCAGGTTGAAAATTTGAATATTTTGTTTTTGAATAAAATTATATTCACAACAGAAAATCAATTGTGTCTTTAAATTTGAATCAATAAAAAAATTATTAAAAAAAAAAAGTAAGGCCTTGGTTAAGGTTTGAACTCAAATCTCTAAGGCTATAAGGCTGTGTCTCTACCTCCTGCGCCACAGATACTTACGTTCAGTTGTTGTCTAACTTAGAATTTAAAATATGATAGATTCCAAAATTTTATTATGATAAATAAAATTTCTGTTCCTTGTCTCAATATATTATTACAATTACCAAAATAATGGAAATTAATGGTTAAAGCTACTAAAGTTAAAAAAAAATTTTAAATTGATTGGAAAAACTAATACTTTGGATAGAGTGATCGATTTTATTGAAGCACAACTGATACTAAATTGTTGCTGCCGATATTTTATTCAAATGACTAAATCTTCGATAAATTGGTGGTTGTTGGTATTGAAGGTAATGTGGAAGTTTGTAATTTTTGAATATTGGTTAGAAAAGCCAATGTTTTGGATAATGTGACAGTGTTTTGGTTCATCATATATATTTTTTGTTCACAAATAAATATAACTTTCCTGATGATGAATTTTAAATAACTGTAATTAAAATTATTGAATGATGCAAATATTTCGTTGGTTCCGATAGAATTCCAACCAATTTATTTTCTGTGTGTAGTAAAAATAATAAGCTAATTTCAAAAGTTTTTACTGCTGGGTCAAAAAGTTTCAATGGACGAGTTTCAGTGACAATTTTCATTGAAACTATGGAGAATTTCATTACTGAAGTGGAGATAATTCTCCCGGTGTAGGTCAAACTCCATACAAAAAGAACCGGTTGTAGAACATAAATTATAAACTATGCTAATGCAGTTTAAAGTGTTCTCCAATCTGTTCTTTAAATTTTACCGTTTTACTGGTAGGTATAATTTTAATTGCGTATTGGATCCTTAAATGCTCCCTCCCTCCCCCCCCCACCCCCTTCTTTTTCATATAAATTGTTGTTTTGAATTTTATTCTGCCTGAAATTGAAGCACATTTTTGTATTAACCGCAAAACCACAACATTTTGTAGTTTTATTTTGCTGTATATGGATGGTATGGCATGAATAGCTACTAATTGCCATAATATTTTTACTCCATTTTCAAATTCAAAGAACACATACACATTTATTGAAAAGACTTTATAATTGTGAAATGAATAGATATAATACCCATTCAATTAAAAAAACAGAAACTATCATATCATTAGAAAAATAAAGTTATGAATATCAAACAAATACCATCGAAACTCGTTATAAGCCATAATTCAAAATTATACGAGTTATGCTATAAAGTCAAATTGAAATATCTCCTTTTTTCCATATAAATACAAAATGAGTTTTGTTGATATGACTACTACTGACTGCACCCAATACGAGTAGTCAGTAGCGCAAGTATCAAATGAAAAACCCAGGCTGTCATAGTATAAAGGGACATACGTATGTATATTGAAACAAACAAGTTTAAAGATAAGTGGGTATATGAAAGGACGAGTATGTTGTGTATGTAGATTTTAAAAAACTTTAGAAAAAAAAATGAAAAGGAAACTAGGATAATAAAAAAAAAGAGAAGTATAATTGAACAATACCAGTTTACTTAGCACTTTCACACTGCGATGAATACATCTTTAAACAAAGGGTGTGTTACAGCCTGTTATTGTCAATGTGTATTTTGAAATAACCCAGTAGACAAATAGGTGAAGTTTATGTAAATTGAGGGTTAACTCAGTTTTTCAATATTTTTTAATTTAATTATGTAAATTGTAAGCTAAATGAGAATTGGTAGCACATTCATAACAACGAAATGTTAAACAACTTCGGTAGTTATATATCTTCGACCGGCCTGCAAAATGTCACATGTGTTTTTTAATAGATTTTCAGGAGAGCGAAAAAACTGTTACAAAATCTACTTTTAAGATATTTTATTGGCATCATATATTTGCCTTAATGATGATTCTACTAAATGAGTTCGTGAATCATTAAGTTATATATATGATGCCAATAAAATATCTTAAAAGTAGATTTTGTAACAGTTTTTTCACTCTCCTGAAAATCTATTAAAAAACACATGTGACCTTTTGCAGGCCGGTCGACGATATGCCAATCATCAATCAAATATAAACTTTTGATACAGTTGATTGAATTGCAAATTGTTTACTGGGTTATGTCGTTATTTTATACTCATACACAGGATTCTTTTTTTTTTATAACATAAATACAGTACAAAATAAGTACTTGTTGTATTTATATTTACTTTCTGGTTGTTTGCCGTTGTCAACAATGAACGGGTGTCAAAAGTGGGTGTTAAACAATTTTACTGTACTTTGACTGTTGATTCATATTCATATCCTTTCTACTCAAATCGCATAAATGACTGAGTTCATGCATGAGAGGCGTATGTCTAAAATGTTACTGACAACAATGACAAAATTAATTATTTTTAACAGCATTTTATGTTGTTTTTTTGCCACAGCTTGATATAAATTATTTTTTTATATACAATTATAACTGACAACCCCTTACGATGGTGTTCTTTATGGAAATTCATAGATTTACTTTGTTCATAAGATAAAGTATCTGGTTCAATGTTAAGAAAAATAATTTGGTTTTGAATAAAAATACGTTGTTATAACACCGAAATAATAAAAAAATGTTTTTGTTTACAAATTTTCCAAGTTTAAAAGCCAAAAAGTTACCACAAAATTAACCACTTCAAATTCTACCAAGGAAACTATATATCGGTGTAACAACCCACAGATCGTAACTCATTTTAAGCACACTGTTCCGTTTTCAACCCAATATTTTAAAAGGCCATATTTGCTTCTTAGATACACTTAAAATAATACGTCAGTAGAAAAATCTGTCAACCCGGTTTCAAATCGATTTGACTAATTTTTAACGAATTTTTAGTTGAAACACTGATTTAAGCAAAGATTTTAGTTATCTTCATTTCACACAATACTAAAAATCCTCAGTACCCAGTGTAGAAACGGTAATGACATATAATTATTTTTTGGACTACCAGTAATGACACCCACTTACCTTCTGCATTATTTTAAAACATATAATAATGAATTACTGATAATGACTTACTTTTATCATTATTTCAAATAGAAAATAATTTTCTAGATTTTTTTGAAAATTATTTGAAATCTATCCCAGTGTAGAAACGGTAATGACATATCATTATTTTTTGGACTACCAGTAATGACACCCACTTACCTTCTGTATTATTTTAAAACATATAATAATGAGTTACTGATAATGACTTATTTTTATGATTATTTCAAATAGAAAATAATTTTTTAGATTTTTTTGAAAATTTTTTGAAATCTATTTTTAGACTCAATATTTTTACACACTGGTAAGGATATATGTGACCACATATTTTTTGATTTTTTGTATGTTGGCGAGTAAGCTTACTTGTGTGCAACAGGTCAATTATGTTTTTATCTATTAAATATTACATGTCGATATAGCTCAGATGGTAAAGCTGTTGACTGGCAATCTGTAGACCCAGGTTCGATTCCCGCACCAAAAAATTTTATTTAAAAAAAAATACAATAAAAAATATTTTTTTTTATATAATTTATTTTTTTGAAAATCTATTTTTAGACTCATTATTTTTGTCAATACTGGTAAGCACATAGGTAACGATATATTTTTTGATTTTTCGTATGCTGGTGTGTAACGACAACTCATTATTTTTCGCGACATCGCCATATAAAGGTAATAAGAAATGTAATAACAAAAGTAACTAGTTACCTTACCAAGTATGTAGTTACATAACAACATATCTGGTAATGATTTTCTACACTGGGTACTTTAACTAATTTTGAGTGTTAATTTTCAAAATTATTTAAAACTAATTTTTAAGTACCCATTCGTTAAATTTTACAAAATTTATTGTTAAACGAGTAAAAAGGTTAAAGTCGGTCATGCCGACTATACAATACCCTACACCAGTCTGGGTAAAAGCCAACTAATGTTTGGATCCGAAATTCGAATGGGTTAGCGAACCAAATTTCATTAAAATATCTTAATATTTGCGACCTGCAGTTTGTAACCAAGCCAATTTTGGGGGGACCCTTATATGGGCAGTAGCTCTAAACATGGACCGCTGTTAACCAAAATCAATAGGCTTCGTCTTTGGGCCGACATAGGTATGTGTACCAAATTTCATCAAAATATCTTAATATTTGCGACCTGCTGCGTATGAACAATATAATTTTGGGGGGACCCTTATATGGGCACTAGGTCTAAACATGGACCGGTGTTAACCAAAATCAATAGGCTTCGTCCTTGGGCTGACATAGGTCGGTGTACCAAATTTCATCAAAATATCTTAATATTTGCGACCTGCAGCGTATAAACAATATAATTTTGAGGGGACCTTTATATGGACACTAGGTCTAAACATGGACCGATGTTTACTAAAATCAATAGGCTTCGTCCTTGGGCCGACATAAGTCGGTGTATCAAGTTTCATCAAAATATCTTAATATTTGCGACCTGTAGAGTGCGCACAAGAATGCATGGACAGACAGACAGACGGACGGACGGACGGACAGACGGACATCGTTAAAACGAAATAAAAAAAAATTCTAAGCCGATCGGTATACTATAAGGTGGGTCTAGGACCAATATTTTTTGGTGCTACAAACATCAGCACAAACTTATAATACCCTGACCACACAGTGGTGTAGGGTATAAATATAATTTTTTTTTTAAGAGAAGCAACACTTCTCCTATTTTTCCTATTAATTAGCGTATTGCTTCCTTTGGAAAGGGAATAGAGAAAAAGTGAATGATGAATGGCTTCAAATATGGCAACACTATAATTGCGCGAGATGTTGAATTTTATAACACATGTTGCGCGCCATTTGATGCTGAGTTGGCGAACTTTGTTGAAGCTTTTTAGTTCATAGCCCTGTTATATTATTTTACTTCGGTGCGGTGAAGTGCTATGGGAACACCGAAGGGAGACGCTTCGATATGTATGAGGTATAGAAAAAACTCTTACATATTATTATTCTTCATAAATTGATATTGCCTTGGTTGGGTATGGAACCCGCAACCTCATATGTAACAGTCCAACGCGCTTACCATAACACCACAGCTAACCATTTATACAAATAGAGAAAAAACTTATGAACAAAACTTTCCTAGAACCAATGGTTGGCAATTAATGCATTTTCAAGTGCTACCAAGCACTGTCATCAGATTAGATTGTCTTTATGGGGTTCTTTCTCTCAATTGAATATTGACATCGTTAAGAGCCGCGATTTCACTCCACAATTCCACTTTTCCTAAAGTGTTTTTTTGAACCTATATTTGACAGTTAAAACCATGCGTCCAAGACGTAGGCAATATGGTATTAAAACTTTTGTTTCATCAAGTACTTTAAATCTGTGTAAAAATATATCTGAATTTCGTGAATTTCAGGCACATTTTAATGCAAAAATAGTGTTATTTGTGACCCACCTTTTTAACCCCTAAACGTGAGATTGGCCATCTAAAAAATACGGGTCTATTAACAATCCGAGTTCTATTAACATCTGCTGGTTACACCACTATATAGTTTCCTTGTAAGTTGACGAATATTTTCTATTAAAATCAATTAAAAGCAGACAATACTAATTGAATACAAATTATCAACCAAAAAGAGAAACACTTGAGAAAAACTAAACAACTCAATTACAATTTCCCACAATTATTCAAAAAAGCAAAGAAGCCGAATTAAATAAAAAAATAAATATTTCCATATTACTTTTCCCAGAAATTCACTTCAAGTGTATGTTTGTCTGCTTTAGTGTTGTATAAAATACATAAACAAGTCATTAAGATAGTAAGACCGACAACTTCTTTATATTAATATACTTAACATAATCCTATTAACATGTTAATAGAACATTTTTATTATTAATAATAATAATAATAATAATACATGCTACTGGAAACAGTAGCCAACCACAACAACAACTACAATAAAAAGCAATAAAATAATAACAATAATGATGACAACTTGTGATAATAATACACCAAACGGATATATTTTTTTCTATAGACGGAAAATTATCATACTATCAACACAATTAGTATGTGCTGAAAGAAAAGAATAAAGACAAAAACATGAAAAAGAAATCACCAAAGAATTAAAACATAATAGAAAAGAAGTTATTAATAATAAGATTTTAAAAAATATATAAAGCATAATAGAGATAATAATAGTGTTTCTATTAACCCACTGAGTGATTATTGCTAACACTGAGCAACATTGTTTCCCAGCGTCTAGGAATTCTATACAGGTGAAGGTATTAGCGCTGTGTAGGTTCAGTCAAGTTACATGGCTATTTAAAATTTGAAAAATAAATAAATATTTAAAAAAAGTATAAAAATTCTTTTAAGGTTACTTTTGTGTTCGGATATATATGATGAAATTTTATGAGGATTTTTTAAGATTGTTCCAAATCGGAATTAAGGAACGAATAGAATAGAAACGCTCGGCAAGGGGAGCAAAATGGAACAGAAAACAAGTGGAATTGCAACAGTACACACAGAGAACGATATTAAATAAACGCGGTTAAAGTTTATATTTTGTTCTACACTGTTTATCCAGATTCTACATTATAATTTGCTATTTTCAATTAACTAAAAGTTAACTCCAATATAACGAAAATTTTGTAAATTTAAATCTTATTCTACTAGTGTTTAGGAAAAAAAAGATCAGCTAATTTTAGAAGTTTTTTCTGCAATATAATTTTTAACTAATTTCGAGTAGTTTTTCTAATATTTTTACGGATTTATTTCTATGAGGAAAAACACTTTTTGCAAACGTTGGTAAATTATTTGCCTATGGTGTTTTTTATTAAAAAAAAAAAAATGAAAATTTTCTAAGACAAATGTTATCAAAACGCTTTTTGCAAACGCTGCAAAAGGGTCCTAAATGAGTGCACTGTCAGTCATTTATGTTTAGCTCCACCGTGACCCAGTGGATTGCTAGTGCTTTGTTTTTGGAACCACTGGTAATTTCTGCCTAGGATAGTATTTGAACAATAGAAACAAAACTTACTTGTAAACGTAAAATCTTTAAAATTCAACATACCTGCAAAGAAAATAAAAAGATTATATATTAATTTTGATAAAAAAAATTAAAATATGGAAAAGTTTAAAAATTTCGGGTACAAAAATTTTAGATTTTAATTAAAAATAAAGCTCTAATTATTTTCTAAAGCACTTCGGTGAAGTGTTACTTGATTTCTATAGAGATTAAGTTCACTTCATCCAAGCGATTTAGAAAAGTGGTGTTGAACTCTGAGAAAAATCCTTAATTAGATACCCAACGTATACCCACAAAAAAAAAAGTAACTAAAATTAAGTTTGCACCTTACTAAAATAAAATTATCTATATGAGTAAAAATAAATAAAATAAATTCCTTTCAAATAATTCAAATTATATTTTATTTAAGTTTACCCAACACTTTTATTAAAAATAAAAATATGTTTTCCTTACTTTTTTTCTTCAATGTTGAAAATGTTGAAAAAATATATTTGTTTTTAGTTAAAAATCTTAAATTAAAAGAATTTGGTAAACTAAAAATTAGGAAATTTAAAATTGTATTGAAAACCCAAATTTAAATACAGAACATTATTAAATTTAGTTTAAACATTTTAATTTGTCATACTTATATCTTATATTCCTAAAAATGTTTACACTATTTTAACACATGGAATTCTCATTTGGTTAGTAATTTATATTATATAAGTGTTCCAGTTTGTTGTAATAAAATTTAACTAACAAATTTTACATTCAGAATAACGACAAAAATTTTAAAATTATTTTCGATAATACTTACTTAAGAAAATATATGATATTGATTACTTAAATTTCAGATGTCAAATCTTAAATATTTATATATTTAAATGTTTATACCTAATGAGGATTACAATTAATAAATTTTATTATACCTACATATTAGGGTGGGTCGATTTAGCAATCGATATTGCGTACTCCATTTTTCGAAAGCTTTTAGCATGGGAAAAAAAAAGTTCCACTACGACATATCAAAAAAATCATTTTCGAGGCTCCCAAATTTAAATTTTTTGCAATTTTCTAATAAATGCTAGATTAGCGCCATCTTGAGGTGGCTTTTTGAAACAACTAATAAAGTTGTAAACAATATAACATTACAACCTTTCCAGAAAGGTATTACTTATGAAAATCGGATAAAAAATGTGGCAACTAGAGGTAAAAGTATATAAGTAAAATTATTTTCTGCTTGATGATGAAATAATGATAATGATGAGAAATGATGATAATGATGTTGATGACAACAATGTCGTTGTTCTTTTTAACTGTTATCGTGATCACTTTTTTTCTATGGAAAAGACTGCGATTTTCTGATAAATAAACGAAATAATATTTATGGCGAGTTTTTAAGATGTCAGTTAAACTTGGTGTAGTTAAACCGAAAACGAATTTTATCAGCCATTTCAAAGTTTATTAACAAAAGTTTGCCGGAAAAACTTTTTCTCGTGTATAATTTATTTCTTTATTGAAATAAAACAAAATAAACCACATTTTTAAAGCAGTATTCCAGTTACAAACTGCGTTAAACTAAGTTTAAAGATAATCCACTTCCTAAAAACTGGGCCTTAAAAGAAGAATAGTTGCGACCGGTAACAAAGACATATAGAAGGAGACATTTTATTCAGAAGAGTGTGAAAGCAAGTCACTATTATTGAAAAAAAAAAACATGTATTACTGTGCACAATGAAGTTTGCAAGAAAGAATAGTACAAAAATATTAAAAGAAAGACATTCCGAGTAACTGCGACTTGAAATATTTGATCACTGCCGTTACCAGTGATTTATCAATAACTGTGATTAAATCACCGATATGAAAATATCGCTCATCTCTACTTCGAATAATATGTTCTAAAAAATTACTTTTTACACACATTTCCATTGATTTGCTTTATAATAAAAAAATTAAGTTTTAATGGCTTTTAAATTTATCTTAGCACATCATTAGTTCTCTAATTTAAGAAAAAAACATTTTTACTTCCGATTACTAAATTTGTACATCACTTACGACTTATTTGAGAGAAGAGAGAAAATAAGCAATAGTGTTGCCAGTATCAAATCGAAAAATTAATTTATAGTTAAAATACGATTATGAATCAAGATTTCTAATAACTCTTTATTAAGCGAAATATGTACTTTAACTATAGCAAGCTTCAAATACCAAATAAATTTTTTTTTTTGAAGTAGCACATTAGTTTGCAAATAAAAATCAGAAAATTGCATAACATATTGCATACAATGCATAAAAAAGTAATAAAAAACTAAAGTGTACTTTTATAAGTATGAAGGTATGTATAGTTGATCTTTTAATTCGTAAATGAACGTTTTTTTTTTGATTTTATAATATAAAAAAAATATTAACTGTAAAAACAGTAGTTTTTACCTCTTTTGTCAGTTGTTTTAAAATTTTTGTCGTACAAATTTTTTAGTTAATTTTATTGCATTCTTAGTTATTTTTAATGCACTTGTAAGTTATTTTCAACGGTTAAAAATAACTGAATTTTTAGTTGTCTTAAAGGTAAATAACTAACATTTGTTTTAACACTCATTTTCAGTAGATTCTACCAATAAACTTTTTTGAGCGTATCCTTACTAGAGTTAAAAAAATATTGAGTCTAAAAATAGATTTATAAAAAAAATTAATAAAAAAATCTGGAAAGTTACTTTGTGAAATAATGAAAAATTGTCATTATTGAAGTAATGAAAACAGTAACTACACTTAAAATAATACGTCAGTAAAGAAATTTATAAAACGGATTTAAAATCGATTTGACTTATTCTTAACAAATTTTTTGTTGAAGCACTGATTTAAAGAAAGATTTTAGTTATGTTTATTTAACACTATACTAAAAATCTTCAGTACTTTAACTAATTTTGTGTATTAATTTTAAAAATTATTTATAACTAATTTTTAACTAAATTTTAAGAACTCATTTGTTAAATTTTACACAATTAATTGTTAAAATATAATATTGTCATATTTCCGCTATTACCAGGGTGATGGCGCCACCAGTGTATCCAAAGTTTTAAATACGGCGCCATTTCTTATCTTCCCGATTTAATAAAATGGCCCATATCTCGAAAAATAAGCGAGATAGAGTACCAAGGGACAAAGGACGACCCTTACATAGCCTTAGGTGATATGAACCAGGCCCGGCTAGAGTCCCGAGACCCCATAATTTTAATAGATTTTAGGCTCAGTATAATTAGAACTAAAATTATGGTTTTACTAATTTTTTACTTAAATTTAGATTTGTTAAATTTAAAAAAAAATTTAATAAAATCAACGAATTTTATTTTAGGACAAAAATAAGAAATATATTTTGTTAAAGTAACAAATTTTTTTGTTGAGCCAACAGACATATCCTGTGTGTAGTTATCAAGTAGTAACTCATTATGATATGTTTTAAATTAATGCAGAAAGTAATCAAAAAAAAAAAAAATCATACCACATTACCGGTGGTAATTTTAATTTAAATACTAAGTTCAAAACTTGTCCTATTTTTGAGTTGAAAAAAGTTATTATTATTTCAAAACGGAAAATTCTCAATGGGTTAAATAAAACCATTGCAAAGCAATTAGTCATTTAAAGACTGTAAAAAATTACTCATTATATGAGTTTTTTTGCATAATTTGTTAAAATAAAAAGAGAAAAGGATATTGTTAATTTTTTTTTTCAGTTTCGACATAAAAATATATGTGTAATTAAATAAATCTAAAGGATTGTTGTGGTTGTTGTTGTTGAATTGTATATATCACATTGCATTTATATACAAAAAACAGAAAAAAATTGTTGCATGCTGAGTTTTGTTGAAAGTGCGATTTGTTTCCGTTGTGAAAATTCTATAGCAGTAGCACAAAAGCAGCGGTAGCAGCAGTTTGAGTATGTGAATGTGTATACGAGTGCGTAAATGCAAGTGCATTTGGTGGTTTTTGTCAAGGGTTGTTGAAAATAAAATGAAAAGCACTTAAATATTGTTGAATTATTAATCAAGCAGACTGGCCACTTTACAGCACCATCTCCCTGTGCTGACAGTGTTGAATGCGGCAACATAAATGCAGAACATGCACAAATTTATGAGCAGGCCAAGTCATTATGTTATGAAATACATACATACATCTGCTATATACATAAATGGTATGGCAAATGAAATGGAGAATATAATATTTGTTAATGCAATTAACACTTTTACATTAAAAAAAATTCAAATTAAATAAATTTTAAAATAAAATTGAAAAGTAACAAATATTTGAGTGGCAAAATTTTAACAAATTTTAAGTTAAATATAATTGAATTGTTAGTGGCTTTAATAATTTCTTCTTTAGCAAAAAATTATTTTCATATTATTCCTTCGTAAGTTAAAATTGTCGCCATGACAAAATAAACAATATTTGTTTATACATTTTTAATTTATTTTTCCGAAACCCATTACTTTTTTTATTTCATTTTGCTATGAAAATCCTTAAGGATTTTGTTGACCCAATTTCCTTTTCAGCTTAATAGTATATTTCCCTTATTTATTCCCCATAAAAGCCTTAAAAACCCTGAAGAATTGTTGTTGTTGCTGTTCTATTCTACAAACTTTTCCAAACCAGCAAAATAGACCTTTTTTGTGTGTTAAAATATAGAAAAACAAAATTTCAATGAACTTGGCAGCAAAAATATTTTGATTTAATTGCGTCTACCATGCAAAACCAATTTCAACACAACGGCAACAAACGAACCATAATTTAAAATGTACTTGTAATTTTTATTCAAACTGTATACAAAATATATTAAAAAAAGTAGTCCTAACCCAAACATTTTTGCCTACCACAAATATTCTTTCATTTGTTTTCATTTCAAGTTTTTTTTTTATTTGTTTTACTCAAAATAGAACTTCCGTTTATTGACGGAAGTTAACGCACATTGTTATTGGCTGTTATTGTTTTACATTAATTTATTTTCTGTTTTAATTTTGGGGGTTTTTTTTCCAATGCGAGAAAAACTCGGTCAAAATTCAACTCACTTTAAAATTAAGAAAAATTTAGGTTTAACCAGAATTACGAAAAAAATTTTTAGGTACTGAAAAATATTTGCGAAACTCTACTTTGAAACATAAATTTTAATAATAGGAGTTTGAAGAATATGCCAACAAACTTTAGCTCTGTTACAGAAAATTTTTCAGGTTTAAGCCCCAGCGACGAAAATGTCAAAAACATTATATATGATTTTTATAGCCCTCAGCTAAACAGCTTCAAAAAGCTGTTTAGTTTATAGATCGAATAGGAATAATTTCCTGAGTGTTGCTTTTTTAAAAAAAATTTTGGTATTTTATTTTAAATAGATCTATGTTCGTTCTGGGAGTAAATTTTATCGGTTAAAAGTTGATCCGATCCTAATAAAAGAAGGTATTTGGAACTACATATTTTTTCCATTTAAATCCACCTAAACGAATTCTGAAAATCGGTTAAAAATTGTACTGTCTCCCGAAATGTTATATGCTCAACAAAAGTGCTTTAAGAAACATTGTGCGTCAACAGTAAAATGTCTTTTAATATCTACCGACGTGATTATACTGAAATAAAGGCTAATTTAAATAGATTTATGATCTTTATAAATCTTGGCAGCATTTAATTTTTTTATAGAATTTAACAGAGACTTACATTACTACTTGGAGAGGGTATAATAAGTTTGTGCTGATGTTTGTAACACCAAAATATATTGGATCTAGACTCACCTTATAGTATACCGATCGACTAAGAATCACTTTTTATTTCGATTTAGCGATGTCCGTCCGTCTGTCTGAGCGCACTCTACAGGTCGCAAATATTAAGATAAGGACAAAGCCCATTGATTTTGGTTAAAATCGGTCCATTCCAGTGTAGAATCGGTAATGACATATCATTATTTTTTGGACTACCAGTAATGACACCGACTTACTTTATGCATTATTTTAAAATATATAATAGTGAGGTACTAATAAATACTTACATTTTCATTATTTCAAAATAAAAATAATGTATTACCAATAACACTATGCGACAGTCGAAATCGGGATGGGATGAAACCAACGGGAAATGTTATATCGGTCAAAAACAAGTTATACGTGTCCCGGCGTTTCGCTGGGTCACCCCTAGGAATCAAGATATATCTTTTTTTTGACATAACTCGAGAATCACTAGTCCGATTTTGCTCAAACAATTTTAAAAAAATTAAAAAATTACATTAATCTGGTCATATAACGTTTTTCTATATACTCAACAGTTTTGCCGGTAAAAATAAATGTTTGTTACCGCTACCATAAAAATCAATAACCTTTTGTTTATTACTTTTTTTTTAATATTTTAGGCAAAAAATATTTTTTTCTTCATACATTTATTTTTACCGGCAAAACTGTTGAGTATATAGAAAAACGTTATATGAACAGATTAAAGGAATTGTAATTTTTAATTTTTTTTAAATTGTTTGAGCAAAATCGGACTAGTGTTTCCCGAGTTACCACCAAAGGTCAAATCGATATATCTCGATTCCTAGAGTTGACCCAGCGAAACGCCGGGACACGTATAACTTCTTTTTTACTGATATAACTTTCCCCGGTAGTGTGAACCCTTCCCGATCACTGACCCCTACCATTTGTCTCACAGTGTAATCAGAGCTTTGAAGAATTAACTCCTTAATTCAATTTTTCAATTCTGAATTAAAAATTCGATGAATTAATTCACTAAGCACCATATATTGAATGGAATTAATTCGTATTTGTTTTCGTTCGATTTATTTTGTTACGAATTAATTCAATTGCTATAGTTCTTCTTATTAAATCAAATTAATTAATTCACAGGTGAACGCGTTCAATATTATAAATCGAACTGCAAAAAATTGAATTAATTCCTTACTAAATTAATTCACCACTGAATTCATTCAATTTTATTTTAATTCAGTGAATTAAAAAAAAAAAATAAAATTACGTTCAGTGAATTAAAAAAAAAAATACGTTCATTGAACTCAAAGCCTGTTTTCTGTAGAAGAAAACATTTATTTACAAATAAAATTTGCAACTAAGCAATTTTACAGCGTTTGCTAGTAAAAATAAACAAATTACATATACATATATTAAGTGTTGGAGAAACTTTATCAACCTACATGATTAAAAAATAAAGTCATTTACTTTTAAAAAATAAAGTCTTTTACTTTTAAAATGTAGATGCTATTTCATTTATACGTTTTTACAATACAATGTTTTCTTCTACTGAACGGCAGAAAACAGGCTTTTAATTCAGCATACGTAATTTTTGTTTTTCAAATAAGTGAACGTAATTTTTTTCTTTTTTAACTCACTGAACGTAATTTATTTATTTTTTAATTCACCGAATGTAATTTTATTCTTTTTAATTCACTGAATGTAATTTTATTTTTTTTAATTCACTGAATGAAAATGAAATTGAATGAATTCAGTGGTGAATTAATTCAGTAAGGAATTAATTCCCTTTTTTCCGTTCGATTTATAAAATTGAATGCGTTCACCAGTGAATTAATTCATTTGATTCAATAAAGAGAACTATTGCAATGGAATTAATTCTTTGAATTTATTGTTTGCTGAACGCGTTCAGTTGAACGAATTCAGTGAATTACTTAAGAAAAGGAATGCATTCAATTCTAAAGAAAATTGAATTCGATTGGTAGTGAATTCATTCAAAAAAGAATTAATTCTTCAAAGCTCTGCCAATAATGACTTATTTTTATCATTATTTGAAAAATAAAATAATGTTTTAGATTTTTTTGTAAATTTTTTTGAAATCTATTTTTAGCCTCAATATTTTTTCAACACTGGTAATTATATATGTAAGCACATAATTTTTGATTTTTTGTATGTTGGCGAGTAAGCTGACTTGTGCGCAGCAATTCAGTTATGTTTTTATCTATCAAATATTACATGTCGAGATAGCACAGATGGTACAGCTATAGACTGACAGTCTGGAGTTCCAGGTTCGATTCCCGCACGAGAAAATTTTATTAAAAAATTTTTTTACATTAAAAAATATTTTTTTTTATAAAACTCATTTTTTTGAAAATCTATTTTTAGAATCATTATTTTAGTCAATACTGGTAAGCACATAGGTAACGATATATTTTTTGATTTTTCGTATGCTGGTGTGTAACTGATTATTTCTCGCGACATCGCCATATAAAGGCAATAAGAAATGTAACAATAAAAGTAACTAGTTACCATTACCAGGTATGTAGTTACATAATCACATATCTGGTAATGATTTTCAACACTGGGATGTTTATTTGTGGCGGTGTTCGGTTAAGTTATTTCTTCTAATTCAGCCCAAAGTTTGAAAACTAGGATGTTTTTTGTTAACTGTGGATTAACATTTTTCACACTCGAAAAATTTTGACAGTTGCTACTTGGCAGTTTATGTAGTAATAATTTGGTGTTGTTTTTAACTGTAATATTAGTTGTTTTTCTAAGAAAAAAAATTCAAAACAACTGTAATGATAGTTATTTAAGAAAAACAACTAATAAATAATACTGCAATTAACAGTTGTTTGAAGCAGTTATTTTTAATGTCGTAATAAACAACTACCAAAACAGTATTTTTATATTAATCAGTTGTTTCTGTTAGTTATTTAAAAATTTTTGTTGAATTTTAAAAAATTATTGTTTAGTTTATATTTGTTATAATTGATATATTTCTAGTTTGCAAATAAAAGTCAGAAACTTGTAATGTATGCATAAAAATATAATAACTGGAGCACCGTTTAAATTTTTTACTGCAAATTTTAAATAGGCTGCGATTTTTGTGCACTTAAAAATCGAAAATATGCGCTTAAAATATGCACTTAAATAGAAAAATGCACTAAAAACCCAAATATATGCACTTAAAATCCAAAAATAAACGCTAAAACCAAAAAAATTCACTTTAAATTTTTCGATTTTTAAAATCATATTTATTATTCGAGCATTTAGTAAAAATTAAATCCAATACACATACATAAATGTCTTAGTAGATGACAACTTGATGTTTTCCTTCTAGTTAAGTGCTGCGTTAAGGTTTGAAAATTCTTGTTTTTCTTTATTTTACATTAAATCTTAATTTATTTTTTTATTTATTTATATTTTATTTACTTTTAATTAAAAAAAAGTATGAATATGCAATTTAATGAATAATATGCAAAGATATGCAATAAAAATCATAAAATAAAAAAAATATAATAAAATATGCATTTATAACAAAATATGCAACAACAAATCGATGGCCTTTTGTTGCAAATTCTTTGATTCGGAAAAGTATTTGGTTTAAATCATTTTTGGATTAATGACTACAAACTTGCATTTGCATGAAAGTCGCTGCCCTGATAATTACACATATTTTTGTAATCGAAAGAAAAATAATTGTTTTTTTTTTTTATTTTAATAAAATATGCTTTCATAAACCAAAAGAATTAACTGTTAAACAATAGTTTATAACCATTTTGTCAGTTATTTTAAATTTTTTGTAATAAAAATTTGTCAGTTAATTTTACGAAATTGTTAGTTTTTTTAATGAATTGGTTAGTTATTTTTCACCACTTAAAAATAACAACATTTTTAGTTATGTTAAACGTAAAAACCTTTGTCGCTGTTTTTACTGTCATTTTCAGAATATTCTACCGACAAAAATTTTCGATTGCTCAAATTGGTTTATTCGATTTACACATGAATAGGCAGACCATATTCTTAATTTAATATTGTGTTCTTCGTAGAGGACTTCAAGGAATACAGTATAGTATGTTTTTTGATATTTATAAATTCCTCAATTAGAAACTATACACAGAGAAAAAAAATATAATTAAATCAATTATTCGTAGACTTTATGGAATCCTTACCGGACTTGGATTGGAAACGGAAATGGATTCTATTAAGGGTTTTATAAAACTTAACGGAAATGGTATTACAATGAAGAGAAAACTTTTTAGATATTTGTCTCTCAAAAAAGTGTAATAAATAAATTAAATAAAAAATACTAAAAATTGGCTGTCAAAATTTATTATTGTTGGAAAAACATTTTAGAGTGATCGGAAATTTGCTCATCAAATCCATAGAGTGGATTTATAAAATCTAACAATCGGACATTTCCGTAAGACAAATGAAGAAAATTTTCTGATATTGGATTCTACAAATCCTCTCTACTGATTGGATGAGGAAATCTTCAATCCGATTACAATTGTTTTTATTGAAGTAATTAATTTTAGTTAAAAATTTTAAATGTTATATATTTATTATATGTTATTATTATTTAATTTTTAAAATTTAATATAGTAACTGGATTTTTTGTAAAAATAATCAGACAAATTCAGAAAAGAATAAAAGCGGGTGTAAAATTTTAAAGAAAAATGTTTTTAAGTTAACGAATTCGTCTGATTCTTTTTATAAAAACAGGCAATAAAATTCTGATGACGTCATTGTTATGCCACTTATTTAATTAATTGTTTTAAGTGCTTTTACAAAATCCAATCCCGTTTTCAATCCAAGCCCGATTAGGATTTTATAAATACCACGATTGTATCATATTTGAGATAACATCTTATTTGGCAATATACCGGTTTTTTAATAAAAAAAACCCACTTGATGCACAAAACTGCATTTTTGGGCATTAGGGGTCCCTTTTATACACTGTGTTCCTATAGTTTAGCGCAGAATTTTTAAACGGTTAGAGTAAAAATCTTGGTTTTGCTCTGTAAATTTGTGAAAACTTTAAAACACGCGTTTTTTTTTTACAAAAAAAGTAATATTAAAAAATATTTGTTTAAATATTTAAAGTGGTATTCTCGCAATAAAATTCATTTTGGCTACAATAAATGTATAAATTATAGTTTATAGATTTTTTTTTGTTTTTTTTTTCATACACGTTTAAATTATTACAATTTAGCTATTTGCAAAAAAAAAACATATTTTTCAATAAAAATCACCTTTTTTTAAAAATAATTTTTTTTGTATTTTTCTTGAAATTTACACGCCTTAGAAATCATATATAAAAAAATGGTTAAAATCGAAGAGATCATGCATTTAAGGGTTAAGCATGAATCTTATTAAAGTAAACACGATTCTATTAAAAAAAATAAATAGAAACATGTTTAAATTAAAAAAAAAAAAAAATTCGAATAATTTCAAAGCTGTTTTCATTAAATTTAATATTGTTTTTGCCTTATTTTGATTTTTTTATGAACTGAGAGAATTATATGCATGATGTTAATGAATTTTTGCATACAACCAATGAAGTTTCACTGAAACTCGTCGATTGAAACTTTTCATTGAATTAATGAAGTTTTTCATAAAATGTTGTGAAAAATTTCATTTTATTTATTAAAAGTTTCATACACTAAATGAAAAAGTTCCATTCAAGCAGAATTCATAAAATATGTGAAGCTTTTTCATAAAATTTCAGAAATTTTTCATTTAATTTGTGAAGAAAACTTCATTTCTTTTCACTTAATACCAATATCGATAATTTGGAGAGAGCATAAGTACTGACAGGATATCGACATTACTGTATTATTTTAAAGTTTGAATTCCTTTTCAAGGGATACAAGATGAAATTATTGAATCAGCCAGTTTTACTACACCATGTGTGAAAATAAAATTTAAACTGTGTCATACGGTGTTATTTTGATTCTAGGGAAATAAGAAGGTAGAAATACTATAAATTTCACAAGAAATGTTAAATCTTATTCAAAATATAACACTTTATTTGCTCTCAATCATCAGTTGTAAATGATTTTTGTTTTGATTTTAAATAACATTTACCTTTAACAAAAAGAAAAACAGCAGTAACCCAATTTTTTATATACATTTTTATCAAATAAAATCGATTTATTTATTGACACAATTGCCAATTCAAACCACTCCTTATCATAATAAAACCTTTAAAAAACAACTTTTCTGTCATTCATTCATTCATTCATATACGAGAAGCAATTTTACGCATGGCCAAAAGATGGTTGAATACAATTTGAATGACCATAAAAAATACGAACTTGAGCTTGTTGGGAAGAAAAATATATCAAAAAAAAAAAAAAAAATATAGGAAAGCACTGATTTGACCCTTTTTTATGGTCTTGAAAGACCCAAAAAGAATGAAAAGAAAAATATATGTATAGCAAATAAAAAAGATATTTATTAAACATATACAGTGATTTAATACTTGAATATTTTTTTTAAATATATAATAGAAAAAAAAAGGATTTAACAAAAAAAAATATTAAACTTTAAATCATGTATTTAGAAAAACAAAACAGGACATGTTAAAAACATAAATAAATACTACTTATAGGCCTTTAGTGAATTGTATTTGAAGTTAATATGTTTCCTTTCTACATTTTCTTACTGGCTCTAAACAAAGTACTTAGCATAGAGATATATTGATTTCTTTATAATATTCTTATTTTTAGCATGTTCCTTAATTAGAAACCTCCTGTCAATCTATCCTTTATAATAATAAATATTCCAAATACTGTTTTGTTAAATATTTACATCGGAAAGATATTCAAGCAGAAAAAAATCAATAGACTTTTTTTTCTGTTGTTAAACATTGTCAAAAATTTGTTAAAATATTTACCCTGTTGTATTGATGGAAAACTTATTTGTATTTTTTTTTTTGATCCATTCAAGTATGAGTTGGAAAAAGTGAGCAATGACAAGTTTTCTGCCTGAATGCTGTTAAGGTGGATTGTTGTGGCAAGGCTGACTATAAAAACATAAAGAAGTGCCCAGTAGAAAAAAATTGGAATGCTAAAAGTCTATAGGCCAGTATTATAGTCAGCTCTTAGTAGGAATTTTTGCTAACGGTTAGCTTAAGAAGAATATTTAGTTTGAAGATTTCTTAACTATACTCAAAATAACATGTGTGTTGGCTCAAAAGAAAAATTGGAAGATGACAAACAAATTGTGGTAAATTTTTTTTGGTGTTTTTGTTTTTTCTTTGATAATTTAAATGTCAAAGAATGACATCCGAAAAGGGACATGCCTACAACGGATTATTTTTGACAATTTGTTAAATTCGTTTGGGATTTTAGCATATTTAATTCCTCTAATGCTATTGATGTTTTACTCGATAAAAATAAAATTAAAAAAAAAGAAGAAACATTTTTTATTTATCAAAATTTGTTTCTATTTTTGGGCTTAACAGAAAAATTTCCTTATTTAACAAACTTTATTTCAGTTTCGGTTGATTTAACGCATTTTTTGTTAAATTTAACAAATTATAATTTAAGTAAAAAATTAGTAAAACTACAGTTTTATTTGTAATTATACTTTGTTCAAATTATAGGGTCTCGGGATCCTCCCCGCACGTGGTCCATATCATCGAAGGTCGTGTAAGAATATTCCAAAGGAACAAACGTTTTATCTGATTTTCTCTATTTCGCTTAGTTTTCGGTATATGGTCCACTTTATGAAGTATTATTATACCCTACACCACTATGTGGTCAGGGTATTATAAGTTTGTGCTGATGTTTGTAACACCAAATAATATTGGTCCTAGACCCACCTTATAGTATACCGATCGGCTCAGAATTTTTTTTTATTTCGATTTAACGATGTCCGTCTGTCCGTCCGTTCGTCCGTCTGTCTGTCCATGCATATTGATTTTGGTGAACATCGGTCCATGTTTAGACCTAGTGCCCATATAAGGGTCCCCCCAAAATTATATTGTTTATACGCTGCTGGTCGCAAATATTAAGATATTTTGATGAAATTTGGTACATCGACCTATGTCAGCCCAAGGACGAAGCCTATTGATTTTGGTTAACAGCGGTCCATGTTTAGACCTAGTGCCCATATAAGGGTCCCCCCATAATTATATTGTTTATACGCTGCAGGTCGCAAATTTTAAGATATTTTGATGAAATTTGGTACACAGACCTATTTTGGCCCAAGGACGAAGCCTACTGATTTTGCAGTATTTGCAGATCGAAAATATTAAGATATTTTAATGAAATTTGGTGCGCTGACTCACATTATAGAAAATTTTGACACAAGCCCCATTTTAACCCATTCGAATTTCGGATCCAAACATTAGTTGGATTTTAACCAGACTGGTGTAGGGTATTGTATAGGCGGCATGCCCGACTTTAACCTTTTTACTCGTTTTTTATTAAAAATTTTCGAGGGTCCAAGGAGCATGGAGGTAACTTTTTCGGAAGGAAATAAAAAGCGTCATCTACAAACAGTACATTGATTCATGTGGGCTTATGGACAGAGTCTATTGATTTTATTCAGAATCGGACCATGTTTGGAAACAGATTTGGAACTATCGCCCATATGAACTATATTTCCGATTTTTTCTTAAGTACACCTAACATTAGGTTGACACTGTTGTTTGTAAAAGAAAGAAAAAAGATGTTTTTTTCTATTAAAATATGCTTTTGTAATATCAAAAAATTAACTATAAAAAGTAGTTTCTACAAAATTGGTCAGTTGTTTTAAAAATTTTGTAGTAAAAATTTGTCAGTTAATTCTAAGACATTTTTAGTTATTTTTAATGCGTTTATTAGTTATTTTCAATAGTTTAAATTATAAATTTTTTTTGTATCTAAGGAAAATATCTTTATCGCCTTTTTAACTAAATATATATTTATTTTAACTGTCATTTTCAGTAGATTATGCCCAAATGATACATACCCAGTCAGTAATCGCCAGTGGTACAAAAAATCAAGCACTGGCATAACACTGGGTAACCACGGTGTTGAAAATAAATGACTGTCAGAACACTCATTTGGGACGATTTGCCAGCGTTTGCAAAAAGCGTTTTACCAGTATTTGTTCTACAAAAATTTCGGTGGTTTATAAAAAAAAACCACTGGCAAAGAATTGGCTTAGAGTGATATGCCAAGGTTTGCAACCAGTGGTTATCCAGTGCTACCTAGCGAATGCTACCAGGCGTACAAAAACAAATTCACTGGTAGACCAATGATTTTATAAAAATGCTGAGGCTTCGTTAAAAAATGTTTGTAGTCAGAAGGTTCCGAGTTCAAATCCGGTTGCAAGCAAAAAATTTTTTTTGGATTTATTTTAATTTACAATTTTTTTTGTTTTATAAAATAAATTTTTTTGTTTGTGGGAAAGCTCCTTCAAGACCAACTTTTTTTTTGCCCTCCCAACACTGGCATACTAGTTACAAAAAATTTAGCATTTTGGCACAGCCAGTAGTTGTCCAGCTATTATCACTCATTTATGTGTTTAGCCATCAATTATTATATGTCTCGTTAGCTAAGTGGGTAGAGCAATCGTCTGCCAATCTGACGGCCTGGGTTCAAATCACGGCAGGACCAAAAAAAATATATATGAACTTTTTTAAATTTTATTTTGGAAAATATATTTCCAGACCACCTATTTATTGGTTTTGCCAGCGTTTTGCCAACGTTTAAAAATTTTGTTCCTCCAGTGCTTTTCCGGCGCTTTTTAAACAGCCGGTCCTTTTGTCTAATGATGTTATCATTTTGGGAATGGGAAAGCACTTTTTGCCAGTACTAGTACCACCTGTTAAAGTGCTTTGCCACCGCTTTCCCGTTTGTATTTTTCTGACTGGGTATATTTTTATGTGTGAATTAGGGATACCGATCCCGAAATCCCGATCCCGAAAATCCCGGGATTTTCGGGATTTAGAAATCCCGAAATCCCGGGATTGGTCGTGAAAAAATCCCGGGATTTCCGATTTCATTATTTGGCATATTTTATCTCTTTTTTTATTTGTTTTCATTGTTATATTCGACCTAAATCACATTAATCTAATATATTATTAAATGTTATTAAAGAACTAATTTTTCCCCTTCATAAATAACAGATTAAAATAGATTAGAAATTAAATAAATCTGAATAAAAACCTTAATAATTTAAAAACTTTTATTCAGTTGTGCAACTTTTGAAAATCGTACGGACATGTTTTTATTTATTTTATTGATGATTTGCTAAAATCATAACTTCATGCAAAATAATTTTGTCGACTAAAAACAGTAAATTTTTGTTAAATTAAAAAATCTAACAATCTGCCTTTCGGAAATCATCAGAGGTATGTTCTTAATATTTTTTGTTAGTTGATTTAAAAAACTAATAGTCACTAAATATTTCTGATGACTTCAGCAGAGTAGTTTGTATTTGCATTTAACTAATTTTAGCCAAATATAACTAAAAATTTGTAGATATAGCAGTGTTTTAGCTACTTTTGGTTAAAAAGTTTCTTCAGAGGTAAACTGCAATTTGCTTAAATTTAAGTCATTGGTATATTTCTTATATTTCGGAAATTTAACAATTATTTAGTAAATAAGTTCTGTTGATTTCATTAGTTTTTATCGCGAAGCCTTTTTTGCTAATTTTTGGTAGCTTTTTCTGCTATTTTTACATACTTATTTCTATGAGTGTAGTTTCTGTTTAAAGTCAGATTCTCAATGCTGTAGTACTCCACTCTGAGTGGATTTTGTTCCTTTCTTTTTTGCACTTATATATTTTTTGTATCATGCTATCTCTATTTTATACCCTCAACTCTGCAGCGTGGAGTACTCCAGCATTGTGAATCCGGCTAATTTGTTTATTTCTTCATACTGCAAGAAATAATAAGTAGATTTATAATGAATTATTTAAATTTTTAGGGTTTATTTCAGCTATTTACTTTTAAAATCAAAAATATGATGAAACAAGAAAATCCCGAAACCCCGAAAAATCCCGAAATCCCGAAAAATCCCGGGATCCCGATAAATCCCGGGATCCCGAAAAATCCCGGGATCCCGGGATTGAAATTTTCAAAATCCCGAATCCCGGGATTTGTAAAAACCAGTCCCGTTCGGCATCCCTAGTGTGAATATAAATTAGGTTTCTCGTTCAATTGAGTGAATATTTCAATGGAAATAGTTGAACACATCTGATGATATAACAGCTGATAAAAACAATTTACACGAAACAAAGTCAGGGCTTCTTCGTGCAAGAAGACGAAAAATATTATTCTCTCATGACCGCTCTCATTTAACCAAATTTAGAGTATGCGAACTCTTGGTAAATTTATTATTTATTTATTGGTTTATTTAATCTTATGAATTAATTCTAAGACTAAAGAAAGATTTATGAGCGCTAGCTGCCAAGACTATCGGTAAATTTAGTATCCCTCGGGATACCAATTACCAATCTTGAACACAGCTAATATTGGATAAATGCAGCCAGATATCCTAAAGTTCACATTAAAACTGCAAAAATTATACCTTTAAAACAACAGTGCATAAAATACATCTATGTATACTTTAAAAAGTTTCTATTGGGTTCCTTTTTCTACAAAATCATTTAGTTTGTTTTTTTTTAAATATTTAACAAATATTTTGCTATGAAACATGATACGAAATGACATGACTCGAACTCACTTTAACACCACTACCACCACCATTCCTAAAATTGCTCCACAACAAGACAGACTGACAGACAGTTAGTCTGGTTGCCAGTATAAATGTTTGAAATTTTATTCATTTGGAAAAAATTAAAAGTGAATTTGTGTGTTTAATCCTGTGTCAGTTAAACTACCGGCGAAAAAAAGAGCAACTGCTGGCAATTGTTGTGTGGGATATTATTTTGAGGACTCATCATTTAGTGTCTGACAAAAAATAAAACAACAACTTGTCACAATACTTGTCAATATTATTATTTAAAAAAAAAAATATACATAAGGGAGCAAATATTGAACTGAAGTATAAAAAATTACAACAAAATTCCATTACAATTTTTTTTTTCTTGTTAAAAATCAAAGATAATTGAAGTTTAGTGTTTGAGTATTTTTCAACATTTTTCTTATAAAATATTTGGGAAGATTTGACAGTGATGATTTGAGTAATTTGAGGGTTTGTTTTCCTTTTATTTATTTTTTGATAAACTCAGTCAAAACAGCTTTCTTGTCCAATCATGCAAATTTTAAATTATATTATAATTAAGTGTAAATGACTGGCACTTTATTTGTTTTCATGCTTTTTTGTGAATTTTGGTATTTGAAATCGTTTATTTTTTTTTTTTTTTGGTAAAATCTGCAGACTTAAGAGTACGGTTATTTGAAAAGTAAAAGTTTTGTGTTAACACTTTTGCCAATTTATCATAGATTGTTTAAACAAACTACATTTTTTTAAGTAAATCTAAAGGCGTCATGAGTCTGACTGTCTGCATTGTTGTTTGGTAAAATTTAACAAATTATTTTGTGTTGAAAGTGAAATTGGTTTTTATTTTACAGGTGATTTTGTTAATTTAAAATGCTTTAATAATTTAAAATTTAATAAAGTTTGAAAACAGAAAAGTAACAATATTTAATTGATTTAAAACAGTTATGGCGAAAACCATGTTAAGTTGATTCAATAAAGCTTTTGATTGAATATAACTTATTAATCGTCTCAATTTAAGGATTAACTGAATCTAGTAGAATTAAAATTTTAATCATTTTCAAAACAATAATCACATCTTTAGCAGTAAATTTACAATTTTGTTATATTTATGAGAGTCTTCGTCCAATGAAATGTTTCATCAACGTATTCATAACATATGAATCAGTGTCAATCAACATGTTTTTAAAGAAGTTTTAAATCTTGTTATTTATATTTTCCATCCCTTTCCAATTACGCACTAAAGTTGTAATTTTATTTCCAATTCAATAAACGTATTTTTTATTATCTCTCGATATTAATCAAAAGCCTTATTGTTGTTAATTCTTTTTCAAGTTAAAAAATGAACTTAAAAGATAGACAATAATTATTCATTTGTTTAAATATCCACAATAATTGTACACGTATTTATATAGTTTTATGGAAATAATAAATTATAAAAAAATACTACTACCTTCAACAATTGACATGACAATAATGAAGTAATTAATAAACTTTAATTAAGTACTTTTAAATGCAATAATATGATGGTATATGAATAAATAAACTTAACTCATCTGATAAAATACATTGATACCTCGTTAAGCGGCCATTTAAAAATTTGATTTAACATATTCTCCTAACGTCGTCATATGATGACACCTGATTTAAAAGCAGATGTACTCAGATCGACAATTGATAATACTTTAAAAAAAAATCTGTAGAAATTTTAGTTAAAACTACTAATATTTAATTAAAAATTACTTTGCAGAAAAAACTGCTGAAATTAGCAAACTAGTTTTGCTAAATTTTAGTAAGATAGGAACAGCAAAAATAAAACAGAATTTTAGTTATGTTTGAGTTTAATTTTAGTTAATAGATAGTAACAAATTAAACTGCTAAAATCAGCAACAAAACTGCCAAATAATTAGTAAACCAATATATCACAAAAAAAAATGTAAAATTTTCAAAATTTGTATCAATTACACTATGCGACAGTCAAAATCGGGATAGGATGAAACCAACGGGAAATGTTATATCGGTCAAAAACAAGTTATACGTGTTCCGGCGTTTCGCTGGGTCACCCCTAGGAATCGAGATATATCTTTTTTTTTGACATAACTCGAGAACCACTAGTCCGATTTTGCTCAAACAATTTTAAAAAAATTAAAAATTACATATAACGTTTTTCTATATACTCAACAGTTTTGCCGGTAAAAATAAATGTTTGTTACCGCTACCATAAAAATCAATAACCTTTTGTTTATTACTTTTTTTTAATATTTTAGGCAAAAAATATTTTTTTCTTCATACATTTATTTTTACCGGCAAAACTGTTGAGTTTATAGAAAAACGTTATATGAACAGATTAAAGGAATTGTAATTTTTAATTTTTTTTAAATTGTTTGAGCAAAATCGGACTAGTGGTTCTCGAGTTATGTCAAAAAAAAGACCACCAAAGGTCAAATCGATATATCTCGATTCCTAGGGGTGACCTAGCGAAACGCCGGGACACGTATAACTTCTTTTTTACCGATATAACTTTCCCCAGTAGTTTGAACCCCTCCCGATCACTGACCCCTACCATTTGTCTCACAGTGTTATTTTTAATGCAAATAAAACGAGTAAAAAGGTTAAAGTCGGGCATACCGACTATACAATACCCTACACCAGTCTGGTGTATTGTTTGGATCCGAAATTCGAATGGGTTAAAATGGGGCTTGTGTCAAAATTTTCTATAATGTTAGTCAGCGCACCAAATTTCATTAAAATATCTTAATATTTGCGACCTGCAGTTTGTAACCAACCAATTTTGGGGGGACCCTTATATGGGCACTAAACATGGACCGATGTTCACCAAAATCAATAGGCTGCGTTATTGGGCCAATGTAGGTCGGTGTACCAAATTTCATCAAAATATCTTAATATTTACGACCTGCAGCGTATAAAGAGTATAATTTTGGTAGGACCCTTATATGGGCACTAGTTCGAAACATGGACCGATGTTCACCAAAATCAATAGGCTTCGTCCTTGGGCCAACATAGGTCTATGTACCAAATTTCATCAAAATACCTTAATATTTGCGACCTGCAGCGTATAAACAGTATAATTTTGGTAGGACCCTTATATGGGCACTAGGTCTAAACATGGACCGATGTTCACCAAAATCAATAGGCTGCGTTATTGGGCCAACAGAGGTCTGTGTACCAAATTTCATCAAAATATCTTAATATTTACGACCTGCAGCGTATAAACAGTATAATTTTGGTAGGACCCTTATATGGGCACTAGGTCTAAACATGGACCGATGTTCACCAAAATCAATAGGCTGCGTTATTGGGCCAATATTGGTCTGTGTACCAAATTTCATCAAAATATCTTAATATTTGCGACCTGCAGCGTATAAACAGTATAATTTTGGTAGGACCCTTATATGGGCACTAGTTCGAAACATGGACCGATGTTCACCAAAATCAATAGGCTTCGTCCTTGGGCCAACATAGGTCTATGTACCAAATTTCATCAAAATACCTTAATATTTGCGACCTGCAGCGTATAAACAGTATAATTTTGGTAGGACCCTTATATGGGCACTAGGTCTAAACATGGACCGATGTTCACCAAAATCAATAGGCTGCGTTATTGGGCCAACAGAGGTCTGTGTACCAAATTTCATCAAAATATCTTAATATTTACGACCTGCAGCGTATAAACAGTATAATTTTGGTAGGACCCTTATATGGGCACTAGGTCTAAACATGGACCGATGTTCACCAAAATCAATAGGCTGCGTTATTGGGCCAATATTGGTCTGTGTACCAAATTTCATCAAAATATCTTAATATTTGCGACCTGCAGCGTATAAACAGTATAATTTTGGTAGGACCCTTATATGGGCACTAGGTCTAAACATGGACTGATGTTCACCAAAATCAATAGGCTGCGTTATTGGGCCAATGTAGGTCGGTGTACCAAATTTCATCAAAATATCTTAATATTTACGACCTGCAGCGTATAAACAGTATAATTTTGGTAGGACCCTTATATGGGCACTAGGTCTAAACATGAACCGATGTGCACCAAAATCAATAGGCTGCGTTACTGGGTCAATATAGGTCTGTGTACCAAATTTCATCAAAATATCTTAATATTGACGACCTGCAGCGTATAAAGAGTATAATTTTGGTAGGACCCTTATATGGGCACTAGGTCTAAACATGGACCGATGTTCACCAAAATCAATAGGCTGCGTTATTGGGCTAACATAGGTCTGTGTACCAAATTTCGTCAAAATATCTTAATATTTACGACCTGCAGCGTATAAACAATATAATTTTGGTAGGACCCTTATATGGGCACTAGGTCTAAACATGGACCGATATTCACCAAAATCAAACTTGTTCGTCCTTGGGCCAACGTAGGTCTGCGTACCAAATTTCATCAAAATATCTTAATATTTGCGACCTGTAGAGTGCGCACAAGATTGCATGGACAGACAGACAGACGGACGGACAGACGGACATAGTTAAATCGAAATAAAAAAAAATTCTGAACCGATCGGTATACTATAAGATGGGTCTACGACCAATATTTTTTGGTGTTACAAACATCAGCACAAACTTATAATACCCTGACCACATAGTGGTGTAGGGTATAAATATGGCTTTCTCACATCAGTAGTTTCCTATTTTTTTTTTTTTTTTACCATATATTTCGGTTGATTTTAGCAAGAGAGACTGCTGCTTTCACTCAACTAAATTAAACTTAAAAATAAAAAAGTTTTTTTTTTTTTGTAGATTTAGCATTGTTCTTTGCTGTTTTTAGTCCACTAATATTTAGCAAAAATTTCTGCAGATTTTACAGTATAATTCGTCATTTTTAATTAACTAAAACTTAACTCACATATAACTGAAATATTGTAAGTTTAACGGTTTTAGTTTTGCTGCTTTGCTCTTACTAGATTTTAGCTGAGACTGCTAATTTTTGGAGGTCATTTTAACTAATTTTTAGTAGCTTTTTATATGAGCAAAATTTTGGGTGATTCCGTGAGTATGAATAATACCTAGATTTCGTGACCGTAAGTGAATGTAAGTTGACAAAAACTGTCATGAATGATTGTGCGTGTTTTGATTTTTTTCTCTCGTGAGCATGAGTAAGTGTGAGTTATAGTCCAGTCATGTGCCTATCTCAAGTAAAAATCGTTGGCTATAAACAAAAAACTCCCGAAAATTACCTATACTTAATTTACACTCAAAAGAATATGTCTGTTGGTTTAATAAAAAAAAATATGTTTAGATTCCTATTTTTTCCTTTTTAATTTAATAAATATAATTTTAAGAACAAATTTAGTATAAGAACAAATTTATTTAGATTATCCGAATTTATAGCATGTTTTGATATTCCTTAAGAGCAAGCGTTTTGCTCTATCTTGCTTACATTTCGAGGTGTGCCCCATTTTCAAAAGTGATAAAATTTTCAAAAAAATTGCGAGGCTTCTGGGACCCATCGATGTTCTTTTTGAATAGGAAAGATTTTTCTCTATTTCTCTTAGGCAAAATAGTAGCGTCATGTACCGAGTAATAGCAGAGGCATGAAAATAATATATTTTAACAATATATAGTTATAGTGTTAAATTTAACAAATGAGTTCTTAAAAATATTGAAAATTAACCCTCAAAATTTAAAGTACTTTTAAATGAAGATAACTAAAAATCTTTGTTTAAATCAGTATTTCAACTAAAAATTTGTTTAAAATTAATCAAACTGATTTGAAACCCGTTTGACAGACTTTTTCACTGATGTATTATTTTAAGTGAGGACCATATAGACTTTTATCCGTATTTAATGGAGTCGGTGTTGACACATACATTGTTTATACTTAAAATTATATTAATGCATTATTACATATTTTTTAAATTTATTTTTACGTTTCCATAAGTGTTAAAACATGCCGGTATACACAATAATATTGATTTGTAATGTGATAATAATGTACAAAAATTTAAAAACAAAATGAATAAAAAAAAATATAAAAATATCTTCATTAAAACAATTCAATATGTACAAACTACAAACAGATACAGAAATGCAATATTAAGCATAAACAGTGGGTGGTCAAGTTATTGGAATATTTGAAAAAAACAAGGAAAAAAAACCCAAACAAACTACACCTTTTTACGGTGTCATTTCGAAGTTGCCAATTGCGTTTCCAAAAACTGAAATAAATTTAAAAAATTATCATTTCTTTTCAGAACTTATCAATTATATTTTAGATCACACAAAATTATTTTAAGAACTAAAATTAAGTTTTCACCTTATTATGTATACTAGTTTCTACTAAAAATTAATAAATATACTTTCAAATAAATCAAATTGCTTTCAAATATAATATACATATATAAGTTTATTTGATTTTTTAAAATTTATTTTTATCGGGAAATACATTAATTGTATTAAATGAATTAAATGTGCTAAAATTCCAAAGCTTATTTGACCAATTGTGAAAAATTATCTGTTGAAGGCATGTCCCTATCCGAATTTCATTTTTGACTAAGGAAATCGTCAGGGGACGAGGTTTTTAGAATTTCTAGAAATATTTGTTAAGTTAAATTATAAACTCAATGAGAATTTTTCTCGTTCTCGTCTAAGAGCGTTGTTTAACATTTAAAATATCAAAGAAAAAACAACAAGAAAAAATTGTTACCACAATTTGATTTGTGATCTTCTTAACTAAAAAATAATAAGTATGCCTTAACTTTATTTTCTTAAAACTGTTGAAAAATTTATTTCCATTTAGTTAAAAAAAGTCTTAAAGGTTAAGAATTTGGGTAAACTAAAAATAAAGAAATTTAAAATTGTATGAAAAATCAAAATACAACTAGTGAAATTTCTTTAATTTAGTTTAAACATTTTAGATTCTTTAACCCAAATAAATTAAATTTTTTAAATTTAAGTAAATATTTTCTTTCACATTCCTAAAAATATCCTGATGAAGAAAAATGGCAGGTTTTGGAAAAAAGTACTTATTATATTATTTCATATTCGAGCAAGAATAAATAAATTTTTTCATTCCTAAAAATATTTCAAATATTTATTGCAGATATAAAAATTACAAAAGTGTGTCAGAACTCACTCAAAAATATAAGAAAATTGATATATATAGTACATATCAATAATATTTTTAATATTACGAATTTTAATTGATTAACGATTTCCTTAATTGGTCCGAATTCAATTAAATTTTTAATTGTATTTACACATATTTTTTTTGTCGTTTGTATAGATATAAAAGATATTTGTATTAATTTGAAAATAATTTAAACAGAAAGTGATATTAATATATGATCTAGAGTCAAACTAAAGAACATTCATTTACCAAAATAAGAGATCAACTAAACATTCCCCTCATTCATCTTTAAAAAATATAATATTATTTTCGTTAATACTTGAAGGTATATGTAACGTGAAGAATCAGCTGATTCAACCTGCTTAATGCGAAACACATATTTCTGAGTACTCGACGTAAACGACGGACAATGCTATTGAAAATAGATAGACAAATTCTCTTCGTTTCTTCGTTAGAAAACAGCAGTTTTTATTGTAGTTGCATATCAGTGATGAGATTTTTGGCACAATTGTACCATGTTTGGTACAATTTGTGATGCAGTTTTTGTTTCCAGCCGGGGAAGAACTCAGCGGGGCTGGGTTCGTTAAAGGTCTGCTTCCTTTAGAGTGTCAGCACGATTATTATCGTACTACAGACAATCTCCTGTCAGTGCGCTCGCGAGTAGTCGGCGAGTGACCCGGATTATTTCGGGGAAACGAGGGAATATCGTAACTACGATTAGTAAATAGTCCTAAGTAACTCACGAGAATAGTAAGTGGGTGAGTCGGGTTAATTCGGGGAAACGAGGGAATATCGTAACTATGCTTAGTAAATAGTTCTAAGTAACTCACGAGAATAATAAGCAGGTGAGTCGGGTTATTTCGGGGAAACGAGGGAATATGGTAACTATGATTAGTAAATAGTTCTAAGTAACTCACGAGAATAGTCAGCAGGTGAGTCGGGTTAATTCGGGAAAACGAGGGAATATCGTAACTATGATTAGTAAATAGTTCTAAGTAACTCACGAGAATAGTAAGCAGGTGAGTCGGGTTATTTCGGGGAAACGAGGGAATATGGTAACTATGATTAGTAAATAGTTCTAAGTAACTCACGAGAATAGTAAGCAGGTGAGTCGGGTTATTTCGGTAACTCCGACCTTGTTGGCTTATTCGTGTATACTTCGCAGAAGTACGAAGTATAGTAAAACTCCAACTGGGTTCGGGTTACCTCGGGAACACGAGGAGATGTAAATACGATTAGTAACTATTTCTGAGTAACTCACGAGAATAGTAAGCAGGTGAGTCGGGTTAATTCGGGGAAACGAGGGAATATGGTAACTACGATTAGTAAATACGATTAGTGACTCACGAGAATAATAAGCAGGTGAGTCGGGTTAATGTGGGAACTGTAATCGGGCTGGCTTATGCTTGTATACTTCGGCCGCGGGACGAAGTATAGTACAACTCCAACTGGATTCAACCTTCAAGACACACTTGAAGGTTGATTGTTACACTGACCAGAGCTTTGAAGAATTAATTCTTTTTTGAATGAATTCACTACCAATCGAATTCAATTTTCTTTAGAAGTGAATGAATTCCTTTTCTTAAGTTATTCACTGAATTCGTTCAACTGAACGCGTTCATCAAACAATAAATTCCAAGAATTAATTGCATTGCAATAGTTCTCTTTATTAAATCAAATGAATTAATTCACTGATGAACGCATTCAATTTTATAAATCGAACGGAAAAGTCAATTAATTCCTTACTGAATTAATTCACCAATGAATACATTCGATTTCATTTTCATTCAGTGAATAAAAAAAAAAATTACATTCAGTGAATTAAAAAAAAAATAAAATTACATTTAGTGAATTAAAAAAAATTAAATTTACGTTCAGGGAATTAAAAAAGTAAGTTCAGTGAATTAAAAAAGTAAAAAATACTTTCACTGAATTGAAAAAAAAATTACGTTCACTTAATTGAAAAACAAAAATTACGTATACTGAATTAAAAGCATGTTTTCTGCCGTTCAGTAGAAGAAAACATTGTATTGTAAAAATGTATAAATGAAATACGTCATAGTGAAGCATCTACATTTTACTGGGAAGCATAAGTTTGAAAAATTAATAGTTATATTTTTTCCAAATTCATCTATATCTGTAAAGTTTTTTTTTTTTAATAGTAAAAGTCTTTATTTTTTAATCATGTAGGTTGATAAAGTGGTTTCTCTAACACTTAATATATATGTAATTTTATTTGTAAATAAATGTTTTCTTCTACTGAACGGCAGAAAACAGGCTTTGAGTTCAATGAACGTATTTCTTTTTTTAATTCACTGAACGTAATTTTATTTTTTTTTTTTAATTCACTGAATGTAATTTTATTTTTCTTTAATTCACTGAATGAAAATGAAATTGAATATATTCAGTGGTGAATTAGTTCAGTAAGGAATTAATTCACTTTTTTGCCGTTCGATTTATAATATTGAACGCGTTCACCAGTGAATTAATTCATTTGATTTAATAAATAGAACTATAGCAATTGAATTAATTCGTAACAAATTAAATCGAAAGAAAACAAATATGAATTAAGTCCATTCAATATATGTGACGCGCAAAATAGAAAGGGACCTAAGGATAGAAAGGGACCTAAGGTCAGGAGAGCATGGGATCGGTCTCATTCGATGCTCAGATGTTGTCCACAAAAAAAAAAAAAAATTGATTTTTTTACCCTTAGGTCCCTTTCTCTATGCGTTGTCACATGTGGTGTTTTGTGAATTAATTCATCGAATTTTAAACTCAGAATTGATAAACTGAATTAAGGGATTAATTCTCCAAAGCTCTGACACTGAAACAATCAATACTGTTTTGGCACATATTGGTTATTTCCAAGGTTGTCAACTACTGAAGCCAAAAAAATGGCTGGATTACGAAAAACAAATGCCTACAAATGGCTAAACTTAGAAAATTATGCTAAAACTCAATAATTTTAATATAAATCGTTCATAATAATGAATTTTAACATGAATTTGATGAAAGTAGCTTTTAAATTTTAATGTTTTCCTAATTTATAAAATATTTTAATTTTTTTCACATTTTGTAACATAAATCGACTTTATAAAGTAATTAAAAACATTTTTTTGATAAAAAATCGTTTTGTTTAAAATTGCCTTTAATAATTAAATTTAATACAGTTATTTTAAAATTACTCAAAAAAATTTCTTGGATTTCGTACATTTAACGAAAGATTTTCGTAATATATCCATACGTGTTATATACAATTTTTCAGTGTGAGTTCTGAAAATAAATAATCATTTCTGAGTTTCGTTCATTTTCGGAAGTACAATTGGTAACTGCTGAATTACGCATGAGAAAGGTATTCTATTGCAATAATATGAAACAAAAAAAAAAAAAAACAATAGAAAGTGTTTTATTACAATACGTTTGATTTTTAAACACTAAAAATATCATGGAAATCAGAACGTTTGTTCCTAATTTCAATGATAATCCAAATGGTAAAACTGTTATTTATATGAGATTCAAAGTTCTTGACAGCAAAGTTGATGAAAAAAAAAGTTTATTTCATTGCTGGAGAATTAACCCAATAAGCACATAGGTTTTAAAAATACAAGTACTTTCAATTTAGCTTGAAGCAAAGTCGATTTCGAATTCTAACATTTGTATATTTACGAAAAATATTTCAAACTTGAATTTTTATTTCCCTTTTGCTGGAGTATGCTGTTGAAATAAAATGCAATAAAAGTTGTTTTAAAGCCTTGAAACTGGAAAACAGGGCTGGAATTGAACTTGATTTCAACTTGAATTCCAGTGAAATTGTTTATAGGCAATATTCTTAATCAAATTTAAAAATTTTTTAAAGGAATTCATTTTAATAATTAAATCAAAGTTCTTTCGATTTGATTTCTTACTGTAAAATTGTTTTTTTTACTTCTATGGAATATACTGAATAAAAACTCTAAATGATTTAAACATTTATGGATTTCCTGCTGAAATTAAAAATTATTTTTTTTATATCATACACGAAATGCACAAAAAATGAGAATCACTTGTTTCTGTTTTTATGTGTGTTTTTGGTATAATAAAAAATAATAATAAAATGTAATTACATTCAGCATACTTTTACATACTGAAATACATTAAAATATTAAAAAAAAAATAAACAAAAAAAAAAAAAAACAATAATAAATTAACAAAAAATCCTTTGTGTTTTTAATATTCCGAATATGAGCAAGTAATGAATGATTTAACAAAAAAAAAAAAGAAAAAGTAAAACAATGAAAATTTTTTGAAAGTAACTAGGGAAACTAAAGTCGGCAAAGATCGAAGCTAGCGTAAACAAATATATAAAATAAAGAAACACTTTATAATATCGTAAATGAACCCAAATACCTACTCGGCTCAGTGTAATAATCAGTTCTAAATACTAGCCTACTTACACGATGGTCAGAGGTTCAGTTCGCCCTTTAGGAAGTTATTATTGTTTTATAACTAAACGTTAGTAGAGTATCCTTATGTCGCCCTTGATGATTTTATAGTTTTTATTTACTTTTAACTTTAGTTTTTTTTTTTGTTAACCATATGCAATTTTTTGCATAAATACAAATGTTTGCAATTACTACGTGATTTTTATCCCATTATTTATCTGAAGTTGTTTTTTTTTTCATAGTGGATGAAAAGTTGTAGCTTGTTTTATTTGGTTTAATCGCCTTTTTCATGTGATAATGATAATCCAGCCATTTAAATTGTATTTATTTATTTGTCAATGGCAAAAATCATTTAAAAATTTATAGCACGTCTCTTAATTTACAATATTGGTGTATTAATAAATATATCATTGACATTTTTTATGCAACAGAAATATATAATATGCACTGAATGAAAGGAATTACATTAATAAGGTGCGCTAATAGAAAAAAGTCCGTAAAAAATTTAGTTAAAACTATTAAAAATTATTTAAAAATGATGCTGCAGAAAAAATCTACTAAATTAGCTGATTATTTTTGCTATATATTAGTAATATAGGAACAGCAAAAATAAAACTGTTAAATATACAGAATTTTAGTTATATTTGAGCTAAATTTTTGTAAAAGGAGAAGAGCAAATTAACCTGCTAAAATCAGCAAAAAATTTTGCTAAACAATTATAGTAGTCTAAAAAATCACTAAAAAATTTAAAATTTTGAAGTTTTTTTTCGATTTTTTTTAAATGCAAATAAAAATCGAGCCTTTTGAAAACAGCAGTTTACAATTTTTTAGTAAATATTTCTGCTGATTTCAGAATTTGGACTCTAACTTAATATATGAAAATGTTTCAAATATTTTAACCAATGAAATTCTTATTTGGTTTGTGGTTTGAATTATATAAGTATTTTAGTTTTGTGAATTAAAATTTAAGTAATAAATTTCATATTAAAATGTTTGTATTAACGAAAAAAAATTTTACGATTACTTTCGTTAATACTTAAGCCCAAATTAGTTTGGAAGTATCGTAAAAAAAGTAACGTATCATTCTCATAATGAATAAAAAGAGTATAAAAAATAAAAATATTGTATTTTTTATCCTTTTCTTGTGCATAGAATTAAATGTCAAGTAATAAAATATAAAATTTCTATTTTCAACAGAACTTTTTTACGATTTCACTTGACAACAGTTTCAATGAATAGAAAAAAGATAAAAATATATTTCTATATTATTTTAACACATTGAATTGATTACAGATACGTTTTTTTACTTTACGATTAGACTACTGAAGCCTTAACCAAAAATATATGAAATTGATTACTTAGATTTTAGGTGGCGAAACTAAAATATTTACATATATGAAAGCTTATACCTAATGAGAATTACAAAGTAAAACATATTATTAAATAAACATCTTTTTGTTTCTGTGAACTAAAAATAAGTTTATTCTGAATTAATACAAGGACAAGCGTCTTAAAATTTAACAAAAATTAAATTGTTTATAAGATAGTTTTACTGAATTTTAGAACAACATTATACTAAATTTAAGTAAAATACAAACTAGATTTTAGTAGGATTGCAAAAAATTTGAGAAAAAATTTAATGAATTGAATTAAAAATTTACGTCCATTAAGTTAATTGTTTTTACTTGTTTTTAAGAAAAGAGCATACTTGATTTAAGTAAAAATTTCTTTGAAGCCAAATCAGCCAAAATTCTTAAAATTTTGTTAAAATGACTTAATATTTGGGAAACAATTCTCTGAGTGTATTAATGCAAATTGGTGCGTATGATTAATATATGTAACATATACATTCATATTACTCATACGTAACAATTTATTATTTTTTTTTATCAACGAATTAGTTTTAGTTTTCGAAGTTATAAGCCAAAATCTAAAGCGTTAATTAAAAATTATTTCTAGTGCCTTATTTAGATTTTTCTCATTATGAAGTTTTCAGATTTGGATTCTTTTAAATATAAAAAAAAAATTGGCAAGATATTCTTTGTTATATGTTTTTGAAAAGTTCTTGGAACTGATAATTTGTTTCCGTTTAAAAGTTTTCAGTTGCAGACTTCATTGTTAAATAAAACTATGCGACAGTCAAAATCGGGATGGGATGAAACCAACGGGAAATGTTATATCGGTCAAAAACAAGTTATACGTGTCCCGGCGTTTCGCTGGGTCACCCCTAGATAAATCTTTTTTTTGACATAACTCGAGAACCACTAGTCCGATTTTGCTCAACCAATTTTAAAAAAATTAAAAATTATAATTCCTTTAATCTGTTCATATAACGTTTTTCTATATACTCAACAGTTTTGCCGGTAAAAATAAATGTTTGTTACCGCTACCATAAAAATCAATAACCTTTTGTTTATTACTTTTTTTTAATATTTTAGGCAAAAAATATTTTTTTCTTCATACATTTATTTTTACCGGCAAAACTGTTGAGTATATAGAAAAACGTTATATGAACAGATTAAAGGAATTGTAATTTTTAATTTTTTTAAAATTGTTTGAGCAAAATCGGACTAGTGGTTCTCGAGTTATGTAAAAAAAAGACCACCAAAGGTCAAATCGATATATCTCGATTCCTACGGGTGACCCAGCGAAACGCCGGGACACGTATAACTTCTTTTTTACCGATATAACTTTCCCCGGTAGTTTGAACCCTTCCCGATCACTGACCCCTACCATTTGTCTCACAGTGTAATTATAGTTATTCATAAGTTTAAGCAAACAGCGGATATCGAGTGCACAATTTTTTGTTTACACACAAATTACCATAAACGTAAGTTGTGCATTAGTTATTCGGACTTTATTTTTTACTTATGAATAAACCCCTTAAAGCCCTTAAATTTTTAAAAACTTAAGGACTATTGTTTTTTTTTTATAGATTTTTCCCTTCATCTTAGAGTGAAAGTATTCACATATTTCCTTTTTGGTATGTTTGTGTTTTGAATGTCAATTTAAAAAAATTCAATTTATTTTACTAACACGACAGAAAAAAATGTCAAGTAAAGGACCCTTTTTGTTATTGTTGTTGTAGTTAGTTGTTGGTTAAAATAAGTAATAAATCCACAAAATAAGAAATTATAAATGGAAAATAGCCTAAAGGTTGAAATTTAACATTTAGAGCAACTAGGGAATTTTTTCCTTTTACCAAAAAAAAAAAAAACTTTCATATTTTAGGGATAACAAACCCCAAAAATGTATTGTATGTGCACAAATAACATACCTTAGGTGACACTATTTGAATATGAAATTCTTGTTGGCAAAAAAAAAACGTATGGAGAATAGAATAAAAGAAAGGATGTGAAATATTTGTTAATGTAAATATCTTTTAATATAATGTCCTTTTACAAATGAGTGGAATAATAAAAATTTTCAATATTTAAACTAAACAAGAAACGAAAAAAAAAAATATCGTACACTATTGGAATAAATTCTGCTAGTATTTAAAAGATGTCAGACCTTATAGCTTTAATCAAAACAAAAGTCGATTCCTAAGTTGGCTAATGTTCCTAAATTCTTTGCTGGGCTATGATAAACATAATTATGTTTTCATAATATTCCACTATTGAGAGTGTAACAAAACTTGTTTAATCCTTTTAAACCTCAATAATTTTCTAACAAAATATTTAATTCAAATTTATGTGACTTTTTTGTTTCGTGGGTTTTTACTTTTCAAATATTCTCTTTATGTTACTTTCTACACCTGAAATCCCTTAAGAGGTGTTTAATTTCTAAAACCAAATATAATAAAACAAAAAAAAAAGAAAAGAAATAAATTGTAATTAAAACAAATGTAAAAGTGCTAAAAATAGGATATGAAAAAAGAAACATTTAAAATAATAGTATCAGACATGTTGTTAATACGTTAATTAACAACGACACAAATTCATAAACAAATAGACATACACATACACAAATGTAGGTAAGAATATATCCTTTTTATCCTTGTTATGACAAAAACAAAAACAACAAAATAGCATTAAATTGGAATAATAAACCCATATACATATAGAAATAATATAAAACAACTGCAACTCATATGAGTATTTTATAACTTGCGTATGTATGAGTATCGTATCTTGTGGTATAAGACTGTATACAGCAGAGAAAACAAGACCGCAGTGTAGAAATGTTTTTTCTCTAAAAAAAACATTCATTGCCAATTCATTTATACAATCATATCCACATATATACGAATGTTATTAATTTTGTCTGAATGAATTAAGAAAGGAAAAATTGTGAGAATATTATACGAGGTTTACATTAAAAGTTTTATAAAACTCTCTCACCTGCAATCAAATTAATTTAAAATAGAAAATTGAATGAAATTCGCGGCATACATATGTTAAATTTGTATATACACCAGGACGAACCCAACCGAAAATAGTTAATAGTGCTATCTGAGCTTGAATATATTGAACCTAAATGGTATTATCAAACTAAAGCGATTTTGAGTGATTTCACGAATAGGAACTATATAATTTTATTGGTTAATCAGATAATGCTCATTCCGGGCAAAAAACCCTGGAACCAGCTTTGATTTCAGTTTTGGGGATAGAAAAGTTCGAAAAGTTAGGAATATTTTATTGCTCTTGCAAAAAATTCACAATCGTAAATTTGGATTTCTCTCGGAAACTGTCGAGCCGATATTTATGAAATATACCAAATCGGAAATAGAATATTTGAGCTGCGGATCCACGCGGAGTTCTGATCTTGGTAGAATCGTATTGATAACTTCATTCCCATTGCATTTATATCAAGCGTAATGGAATGATTTTCATCATCATTTTTTTTAAATTAATGATAAAGATTTACACTCATAAAAATATACCCGTAAAAATAGCGGAAACCGCTACAAAAATTAGTTTAAAATAACCTTGCAGAAACAAGTACTGAAATTAGCAGAGTTTTTTTCTGCGTAATACTCGTACACTGAGAGAATTATCCTTCATGATATTAATGATTTAGTTTCATAGAATTTTTTTCGTTGAACCAATGAAGAATTTCATTTTGTTTATAATATTTAATTAATATTATGAAATTTTTCATAACTTTTCTTTCATAAAATTTCATAATTTCATTAAAAAAATTCATTGAATTTCATAAATTAGATCTCCATAAATTTAATGCAAATGTTCTTTATGTATATGAAATTTTATTCAATAGTATTTACTTTTTTCTAATTTTTTCTAAAATATCATCATTTCCTGAGAGAGTAATCTTTTATAATTTTTTATTTTTTTTAATTTAATATTTTATTATTAATTTTGGACTGAAATTTTTTTATAAAAAACTTTTTTTATGGAACTTTTTAATTTAATGAATTCGTTCTTTAGATATACTTATTTTGAACATCCGTAAAATATCCTACGATTTTATTAGGCCTTTTGCATTTGCTAAGTACTTTTTATTTATCCACTCCAGCTTAGCAACGACAACAACCAACTATAATAAATAATAGTAAATGAAATTGCTTCATAGATATTAATTTTATGAAGAGTTTCATTAATTTTATGAACTTTTCATAAACATTGACTTTAATGAAACCTGTTTCATAGATTCTATGAAAAGTTCCAATGGAGGAGTTCCAGTGACAATTTTCATTGGAACTATGGAGAAATTTATTACTGAAGTGATGAAAATTCTCTCAGTGTATAATAAGAACAGCAAAAAAACTGTTAAATTTATAAAATTTTTCTTATACTTAAGTTAACTTTTAATTAATTTAAAATGACAAATTATATTATAAAATCTGAAGAAAATATTTCCTTAAATTGGAAGACCAAAAATAACAAAAGCAAACTGCAAATTACAGTCCATCCTGCTAAAATCGGTCGAAAGTTTTACTAAAAAAAATAGTGAACTGCAGATTTCAGAAGGCTACACTCAGATAAAAAAGTTAGTAAAAATTTGTAAACAATTTCCAATCGCACTTTACTATTTGTATACTGATTTTTAGTATACATTTTTTTAGTAATCATTTTTGCTATTCTCTTATTACCAATTACTGTTTTTTTTACTAATATTCGCTGCTGATTTACTAATTTTTCAAAACCGAGTGCTATACTTAGGAGAAAAACATACTAATTTAACAAAATTTTATTTACAAGAATTCATTGATTTTTTATAATTCTTGTTTAGTTTATATTTGTTATTATTGATATATTCTTAGTTTGAAAATAACACTCAGAAAATTTTATTGTATCTCCAATGCATAAAAAGCTTATAACTGGAGAACCGTTTGCAATTTTTACTCCAAATTTTTTATTTTTTTTATTTTAAAGAGAAGCAACACTCAGGAAATTCTTCCTATTAATTAACGTGTTGCTTCCTTTGGAAAGGGGATAGAGAAGAAGTGAAAGGTGGTGAAAGATGAAGGGCTTCAAATATGGCAACACTGCAACACCGTAGCTGTTGCGCGCCATCTGACGGTGAGTTGGCGAACTTTGTTAAAACTTTTTAGTTCATAGCCCTGTTATATTATTTTACTTCGGTGGGGTTAAGTGCTATGGGAACACCGATAGAAAAAACTCATACATATTACTATTTTTCATAAATTGATGTTGCCTTGGTGGGGGCTCGAACCCGCAACCTCGCGTGTAACAGTCCAACGCGCTAACCATTACACCACAGCGCCCAAATTTCAAGTATGTTGAAGTAATTATACATTTTTTTTTCAATTGAAGGAAAAAAAAAATTTTTTTTATTAAATTTGATTTTAATTTTTTCTTAGATTTTACATTTTTTTTTTTATTTTTTAGTGCACTTTTTTGCTAATTTCTGGAGATTGATTTTAAATTGTAGTATAAAACAATTTACTGAAATTTAGTAGCGTGTACTAATTATTTATAATAATTTCATTGTACTAAAATTGTTAATATTAAGCAAATTTTTTAACTGATTTTAGCAAATCGATTTTAAATTGCAATGTATATACAACAATTTTGCTAAAATTTAGTAGCGGTTACCAAATTTTTATACTAATTTTGTTGTACTACAGATCAGCAGACATGTGTTGCGAAAATTAACAAAAAATACCGCTGGGCTCAAAACAGTTAAATTTCCCGTAATGACAGCAAAATTTTCAGTAGCCATTATGGACTTTTTTGGTTGAGAGTACATTTTTTTTGCATGAAAAAAAATCAAAAAAAAACAAACTTTGAAAATTAAAATTATTTTTGTGGTAACACCCAAATGAAATAAGTCCCAAAAAAGAAGTGAAATAACTCCCAACGTGTTGGGACTTATTGGGACTTATGAAGCAATTTCATTTCTTATTATTTATTATAGTTGGTTGTTGTCGTTGCTAAGCTGGAGTGGATTAATAAAAAATATTTATCAAATCCAAAAAGCGTAATAAAATTATAGCATATTTTACGGATGTACAAAATATATCTAATGAAAGAGTTCATTAAATTAAAAAGTTTCATAAAATTTTATAATAAGCTCAATTCAATTAATCCCTTATTAATGTTTCGAAAAAATTAATATGATTTATAAAAAAATTTCATTGTCCAAAATTAATAATAAAAAATTAATTTAAAAAAATAAAAATAATAAGAGATAATTCTCTCAGTATGGAAATTACATAAAAATATTGTGTTTGAGAATTAAATGTTTAATATAAAATTCTAATTGTATGAAAATTTTTAAAAACTAATGAAATGACGATATTTTAATGAAAAACTTAAACAAAAATAAATACTATTGAGCAATTTCACATATATAAAGAACATTTTTATTAAATTTATGAAGATCGAATTTATGAAATTCAATGAATTTTTTTAATGAAATTATGAAATTTTATGAAAGAAAAGTTGTGAAAAATTTCATAATATTAATTAAATATTATATACATAATGAAATTATTTATTGATTCTACGAAAAAAATTCTATGAAATTATATCATTAATATCATGAACGATAATTCTTTCAGTGTATGACCAATAGGAGAACGATTTTTGCCTACACTCAGGGAACTGCTGTAGTCAGAATTTGTTAGTTATTCAAGTAGTATTTCAAAAAAGTTATTTTAAATGAAAATAATATTCATTTAACTATACACATTCGTAAGTCATTAAAAAAACAAATAACATAAAATATTGAAAAATCATAAAATTCATTTTAAAAAAATAAAGCCACATTCACAATGATGGAGTACTCCACTCTGCAGAGTGGAGTGTACTAAAATAGAGATGGCATGATAAAAAAAAAAATGTAAGTGCGAAAAGGAAAGCAATAAAATCCACTCTGCAGAGTGGAGTACTCCATCATTGTGAATCTGGCTTAAATCAAATAAAATTTATATAAGTAAATTTTGTTAGTTGTTTTGACTAATTTGTGGTTCATTTTATTAACAGTCAAAACCAAAAGAAAGTGTAAGTTGAATTTAATGAAATGTTCGTAGTCTTGTTTTCAAGTGAAATCTCATTTGGTTTAAATTACATTTGCAGCGGTCTTTACAAACAAAATATTTTAAGTGTAAGAGTCCTATTTTATGGAATGAACATGACATGCTGTTCCTGTCTTATTAATATTTAACAAAATTATCTGCTAATTTAAGCAGTTTTTCCCGAAAAGTAATCTATAACTAATTATACTCTACACCACTACGTGGAGAGGGTATTATAAGTTTGTGCTTATGTTTGTAACACCAAAAAATATTGGTCCTAGACCCACCTTATGGTATAACGATCGGCTCAGAATCACTTTTTATTTCGATTTAACGATGTCCGTCCGACTGTCTGTCCATGCATTCTTGTGAACACTCTACAGGTCGCAAATATTAAGATATTTTAATGAAATTTTGCCAAGGACGACGCTTATCGATTTTGGTTGAAATCGGTCCATGTTTAGACCTCGTGCCCATATAAGGGTACCCCCCAAAAATTTTTTTACACGCTGCAGGTCGCAAATACGAAGATATTTTAATGGTATATTTCGCTGACTCACATGGTCCTAAGGAAAAAGCCTGTTGATTCTATATAGGATCGGTCCATATTTGGACCTATCGCCCATATGGGTTATATTTTCGATTTTCTCTTCTTTTATGATTTTATAGAAAATTTTGACACAAGTCTGTTTTAGCCCATTCAAATTTCGGATCCAAACATTTGTTGGCTTTAAATCAGACTGGTGTAGGGTATTATATAGTCGGCATGCCCGACTTTAACTTTTATACTCGTTTTTGTAATTTATTTTTGCTATTTTTACACGTTTATTTTTATGAGTGTATTAAGTTATATACAAGTGCTTTTCTTTTAACTCTCTCTCCAGCTTATTTTAGGTTTGTCAACTCGACAATTAATACTTTAATAATTGCCTTATAAGACACTAAAAAATTAACGGTGGCGCCATCTGCAGATTAAAAGCCAGGGTGTAAATTCAAACTATAAACATAAGTTCTGTTAAAATTAACAAATTAATTTTTGAAAATTTTTATTTTATGAAAAGTTTAATTTGCTTAATTGCAGGTTATGAACAATTTTATTTTGTGGATTTTAATTATAAAAATGTAATATTTAAAAATCAATAGAATCCCATTAAATTAACTGCGGATAACTTTTATATTTTTTTTTTCACTTTTATTACCAATTTTATAACCACCACCACTTTCAAAAATTAAATAGTAGCAGAAAAAAATTAGAAGTAATTCAAGCAAATACTATTATCTTTTAACCTACTATTTTTAATGGTTTCATTTTTGTCGTTTTCTATATCGTATTCTTTGTAATTCTAAGTTAAAATTAAATTCACTTGCACTTGAGAACTTGACGTTTAATGACATTTATTAAAAAGTAAAATTTCATTAAGAAAATGCTTTTTACGACGGTAGTAGTTAAATGTAACTCCAAAAGATTGTCACTCAACCACCAGACCAAAAATGTCACAGCAAAACTGAGGCAAACGAATAATCTCAATGATGGTAAAGAAGACAGAGAAGAAGGAGGAGTTTATTATGGGTTGGGATAAGGAAGTTCTAAGTTAAAATGAAAAAGACATTCTTTAGTGGCTACATTATATTATTACAAGCATAGAAATTTATTCGAAATGTTTAAAAAACATTAGGAAAGTGCATGTTAAATCCAAAATTTTTATTTTATGAGGTGATAAATTTTGCTGCGTATCTATGTTTTCTTCATCAGCAAACATTACGATGATGATGATGAAAATGATGAAATGCTGTTTTTGTACTATTTGGTTGTTAAATTTCGGGGTCATAAATAAATTTATGGCAATTTATGATGATTTAGTAAAATTTTTCATTCATTAAGAGTTGTTTAATATAATAAATGCAAGTATATGTTTGTTGGGATATTATCGAATTTTAGTGTTGTTCTGTATTTAATATATAAAAATCCTATTGATGTTATAAAAAGGAATTAATATTAAATTTTTATTACACCATAAAAGGAATAGTATTATTTTATATTAAATTTTGTTTTTGTATAAATGTGACAGTGACAAGGGCTTCTGTCATTTGTTAGTTTTTTTTTTTAATTATTGTTTTTTTTTATCGGGACAAAGTTTTTTGTTTTGTTGCAAAAACAATTTCACTTTTCATTAAATATTTAAAAAGTTTCAAAGTGCAAAATCATTTCCAAAAGGTTAAAGGTAATAATGTTAAAACAAAATACCTTTCCTTCCTTTTTACTGTTTCGCCTTTTGTTTTGCTGTATTGCGGTTCATGATGTTGTCAAGTCTATGTTAAATTTTGTTTTGTTTTTGTCGTGTGAAATATAAGACAGCTGTCAGTTTTTTGTTTTGTCTGTCATGCTTTTTAATATTAATAAAAGCTTCGGTGGTTTTTAGATTAAAATTAAAGCAAAAGTTATAAAAATAGGAATTTAAGTATTAAAATTAATGTTTTATAAACACTGATCCCTAGTTTAAAGGAAATTTTGTTTGTCCTAAATTTCCCTGATATCAGAAGTTCTTCTGTTTTAAAAATCTCTTACAATCGAAACATTTTTTAAGCGTCTCAGAGTAAAAAATTATTATTTGATTGGCCAGGAAACTAGTATGCGGGGTATCCCGCAGCTCTTAATGAAAATTGGATATGTTGTAAAAGCCAAACAGTTAACTTATTAAGGACATGACATATTTCCGCTGGACATTTTTCAATCAAACTTTACAGATTTATGAGGCAAGAAGCATTTGCGATTGTTTTTATAGCGACCTCTAGTCAACCAAAGTTGAAATTTTGATCAAATCAAATCTTTATTCAAGATGTAAGAAATTTTTGTTTTTTAAGTGTTATTTTTTGTAAAATATATTAACTAATACACTCATAGAAATAAAACTTTAAAAATAGCAGAAGAAGTTAGTAAGATAAAAACAGCAAAAATTCACAATGTCCTGTTAGCTCTTAACTGCGAATTTAACTGACACATTTGTTGTTGTTTACCACATAAATTTTAAATCTAATTTTAGGTAATATTTTAACGTGACATTCTATTATCCGGCCTTAGTTACAGTTAAGTTATCTTTTAGTGAATTAAAAATAACAAATTGTTAATATTAGTAGACAAAAAATAGTTTTTGCTGCAAGGTTATTTTTAACTAATTTTTAGTAGTTTTAACTAAAATGTGTACATTCGTTTTCTTTTTCTATTAGCGCATCATAATGCGATAATTACTTGTGAGAAGTGGAAAAATAACAGGATTAAGAGAGAAAATATTCTAATGGAAAAATAACTTGCTCATGTATTTGTTAATTCTGGCTCTTCTGATTACAAACACATCATGTAGGCTGTGATTGACAAAACTTCAATGAGCCGCACTCATTGCTGTGTCGACCGTGGCGCATCTCGTTAACCCTTTCACGAGCAAACTTGAACCGCTGTAGATTTTCTAATGAAACTTTTTGAGAATGGCTGAGAATTATTGTTATGCTATTTTTGGAAAATTAATGGGTTAACGTTTTTAAAAAATTTTAATTTTCTGTTATTCTCTAATCTATGGTCAATGCAAAAATAATAAAAAATTCACTGTGTATTTCAAATTGACTTTTTAAAATTAAAAAAAATAAAACCAAAAAAAAAATCTTAAATAAGCAAACACTTTAATTTTCTCTTTCGGGCTGACCTTGTACTGCTCTGAGACTACCTGGCTACAAGTTATGGATATCCTTACAATGCTACATATCCCTAGTGTTTACCACAATAGTTTAGTTAAAATCGTCTCACAAGATTTCCAAAAATAGCTTACAGTAAAAATGGGACATATATCAACCATTGGTCGTCAAAGGGTTAAGAGGCGATGCTACGGATAGAGGGCTGTCGGTTCGATCACCGGCCATTGCATACACAAAAAAGTTTCCATATAGAGACAAATTAAAAATTACTTGGATCAATTTGTAACGTGTCGTTACAAATATACTTTTCCACATACCGAACAACAATACTGATGCCCATACCTAATATTTTCTTTCTAGTAATTCTTAGTTAGTTATTAAAACCTATTATTTACATATAGTGGAAAGTTGGGTAAGCCAAGGGGAGCAAGAATCAGGTTATTATTCCGACCATGCTTCGCCTTGGCTTCCGAAGCCTACCACGAAGACATAGCCCGATTCCTGTTGCCGATCCGTTGGAGTTTTATTATAATTCGCCCCGTTACCGAAATATACATGAATAAGTCGACCAGATTCTTGTTCCGACCCGTATAGACTTGTTGTAAGACCTTAACCGATTTGTTAACCGTAGAACAATAGTCGGAATCTCTTGAATTCGTCCCATTATCCATACACATTCGTATTTAGTCGTTTATACTCGTTCATATTTAACCACGAGAACAGATTTTTATTCTCGTTCGTATTTAGTCGTATTAATTAAATACGAGAACCGATGTTTATTCTCGTTAATATTAAGATTTTCACATATATAGTCGTATTATTTGTATTCGTATTTGGTTACGAGAACCGATGTTTATTCTCGTCAGTATTTAGCAGTGTTGCCATTTCAGTGCTTTTCGGGTATTTTTTGGTGCTTTTTTCCTTCCCATACGCGGTAATTTTTTACAAATACCCGTTTAAAAAAAGCGGGTATTTATAGTTCTTTTTCAGATTTCTGGCAGTGCTTTTAGTGCTTTTTGTACAGTTTATATTTTTGGTATTTGTTCTCGTTTTTTTCAATTTTTATTCAATTTTCTGTCAAAGTTGAAAAAATTATACGAACTATACAAAAAATACATTTTTTCACAATGTTTGTAGTACAATTTTAAATAGCAACTTCGTTAAATGTAAACTTGAAAATTTTTAAATATTAATTTGGTGCATTTTTACCCCTTTTTGGTTATTTTTTGAACCTTTTTTACACAATTTTACAAATTTTTCAAAAAATTAATATCGTGCTTTTTTACCCCATTATTGGTAAATTTTTACCCTTTTTACCCGTTTCCACAATGCTCACGGTGCTTTCCTGCCTTCTAGAGTTGGCAACACTGGTATTTAGCCTTTCATATATAGTCGTACACTCAAAAAAAAAAGTCAGTAAAGTCAGCAAAAAATGTTGCTGTGTCAGCAAATTTTTAGTCAGGAGCGTGCTTGCAAAAAAGTTGGTAATTTCAGCAAAAGGTTTGCTGAAAATCAGCGAGCTGGTTTTTACCAAAAAAATAGTAATCTTCAGCAAAAGTTTTGCTAACACTTAGTCGACTGCAAATAAAAAAAAAAACCTTGCTAAAATCACTAAATTTTTTGCTGAATATTAGTAGACTGAAAAAAACTCAAAAAACTTGTAGCGAATTTAATTTATTTGCTTTAGTTAATTTATTTGCTGAAAATTTAAATATAGAATATGTGTAGAGTTGTTTTTCTTTTTTTGTCATTTCCGTTTCCAGACAACCTGCGATATCTACATCTTGTCTATCTGGTTGTCGTCCACGCTATGCATGCGGTTCTCAGCACAATTTTTGCAGCAAAATAAATTAGTAAAACATTAGTTCAAAATTAGTTTAGTGCTAAAAATATATAACTAAAATTTTTGCTGAAAACGGAATTTCAGCAAAAAAATTGCTGAAAACTAGTACACTTGATATACAAGACGTTTTACTAATTTTTCTACTAACTTATTTTTTTGAGTGTATTATTTGAGCACGAGATCCGCTGTTTATTCTCGTTCATATTTAATAATATTATTCGTATACCGTCGCTTCTAACCGGCCATAACTAATCATATCAACCAGTTGAGCCGAAACAATTTTATAGTTCGGTAAATGTTACCTTCGGGTAGTGCAGATCAAACACTATCGAAACTCGCCTAAGAAACATAAACGATCCATTGCTTATAGAGCCGTTTTTTAAATTTGACACGTGAACTGTTGGTTACTCTTGTCGTTAGTTTTGGGTTGATCATGTTTTATATTACATCAAAGGAAGCAGACCTTTGCCGAATATGAAAAACTGAGTTATAACCCAGATGAAAAATAAACTGCATCACAAATTGACACATTAACTAACCACTGACGACTCTTTGGGTGCAAGGAAACTGCGGCATTCAGGTGATTCCCTTGTGTCTGTTAAATTTTTCAATAAAAATCTTTTCTTTTTCCTTTACATTAGAGCACCCATGAAATATATGGAATTTGCCAAAGTGTTATTTTTTCACCTCCCCACGCATTTTCCAGTAGATTGGGCGTAAAAAATATTATCCCCGCAAAAATTGGTCCTCTTGTATTAAAACAGGCCAGTCACCCGCGGCTTTTAGCCCTAAAAATTGACTAAAATTAATTCAAAATTTCTTTGCGCTATAACTCTTAAAGTAAAGGTTTTACTGAAAAATACTATATAAGCATATATGCAGGCAATAATGTGGCTAGCATTTTCCTCATACATATTTTTGACGTATCGATGACGCATCATGGTGATTTATGAGGTTAAAATCAAAGTGATTTATATGGTTAAACACAAAATTTATTTTTTACACCCAATCTACCAGAAAGTGCGAGGGGAGGTGAGAAAATATCACTTTTGCTCTATTGAGCGCCTTCAGATTGGCACGAAATTAACTCTTAAACATATTTTAAGTTCTGACTTATTTCTTGCATTGAACCTCAATTTTAAGCTTTGATGTCTTCAGAGAATTATAGTAGAATTTTATGACAAATATTTTTGCGGAACATTTTAACCCTCTAACTCCTAACGGTCATGGGAGGGTTAAAAGTTTGTATAAAGCTTTTCATTTTGTAAACAACAGCTATGTAACTTAATCACCAGAAACTTCTAGTTTAAGAGTTATAGATGGATAAATCAATGAACCTTTTTTAGGGTAATTTTGAGGACATAAATGTAAACGGCCTGGCCAGTTTACATCGCAGAAACCCAATTTTTGCACGGACCTGCAAAAATAACACTTTTGCACAAATGGATGCTCTACTCTACATCAAGTTAAGAATAAATAGTTATATCTAGTAAGAGTTTGATTAAAATGGATTTTCTAAATTACAATTTTTTAAATACAAACAAAATTATAATATTTACCTTTTTGGTATTTCTAAAAAAAAAATATTTTAAAAATAACATTTTTATTTGAAATTACTACACTTACAATATATTTTCCATAACCGATTGAGGTTTATTTAAAAAGTAATAGGTAAAGTTTATTTTCAATTGAAGAATCAATTAAAATACATTGAAACATATTGTTTAACTGTTTTTTATCAATCAATAAAAAACAAACTAGAAAAAAAATATGTATCGTCTGTACATATTTCAGTCAAATACTCTAGTTTTAGATTTCTATTTTTAGAAAAAATAATTTAAATAATTTCGCTGTTTTCTGTTTTAAGAAGATACTATATGTTTACGGGCCAAGATACTATTGTATATTTAGAAGCAAACATATTATAGTAGAAACAAGGAAAATATATTTGTACAGTTTTTCCAATATGTTTTCAGCAGGGCCATTTTTCAGAGTGTATAACAAAAATATAAAGAAAATTTTATTAGTTTTGTTTTTCAAACGTAGTAGGTTTGAGGTAAAGAAGAAGAATAAACCTTTTTTCTCTAAAAGTTATAAACACATTAACTTGCAAATGAGACTAGATCCATTTGAATTGTATTCCATTGAATTGTATTATTGTTTATATTTTATTGTCATATTGTCTCTATATGATAATTTTTCAACAACATGTCGGCTGTAGGAGTCGAACCCGTGCATTCCTACATTACAAAAATGTAACTACACTAAAGTTCGACAGCTTAGTCATCTAAACCAAGTAAGGCCTTGAATGTAGTATAGCTAATTCATAATTTTCTTTCCTATTCAGCTTTCTGTTATTGTTTTTTGTCTTTTCAGAAGTGATCAGACAGACACATACAATCATTCTAATTTAGATTTTTTTGTTTATCTTCTGATCTCCTCCGTGTCTCCTTTTTCGCAAATGTTGCCACACTGACGTATGGTTTTTACGTTCAATATTTAAAATTTAAATTTTATAGATTTAACAGAATTTTTCTTGCTGCTTTTGCCTTACTAATATTTGGAAAACAGATTCTGCTGATATCAGCAGTATTTTCTGCATCTACTATTTGTAAATTTTATTAAATAGCAATAAACCCTCTTAGACTATATTAAATTATATAAATAAGTATGTCATGATTGAAAATATTTTTTTTTTTTTAAATTCAGTTAGAACTTAATCTTATAAACAAAAGTAAGTAATGTTAAATGTTTAGTAACCCTTTCTTCCTCCCCTTTTCTCTTTACAGAGCGGCACAAAAACTTGCACAAAGTACATCAACGAAATCATCAACACGTACCAACGATATGGCAAATACATCCACACGCAATGGTGGTTTTTGTGGCGCCTTGCAGAGGGCGCCACCGCCTATGCCACCGGGCTTAGCACGACGTTTAGCCAACAAAGAGAATTATGGTATTGGAAAGGTAGGTCACAATAAATATTACTGCATTTATGTTATTGTATGATTAAATTTAATAGTATTTGCATGTTAACTTAAAATGTAACAGTTAAAAAAACGTAGAAACTTCTTGTAAAACTGTAGAGCATTAAAAACAACTTAAACTGTCAGCGTAGCATATAAGGTTAATGACTACAAAACACAGCAACTCATTTTTAATCATACACATCTGATTAATAAAATTTTAGTTTTGTGTGCATTTTAATGTGGCGATATTAATCTTTTGGGAAAAAAAAAACATGTCATTAGGAAAAGTCACCAGCCTTGTTGTAATTATTTTAGGTTAAAGTAATGTTAAGAGTGGCGGATACTCATACAGACTTGGAACAGTCTCATTTTATGACAGTGGATAAAAAGAAGCGGCAGGTGACATTAACAGATCCAGTATCAGCATCAAATGTGGCCGCCTCTACATCACAAGAACGAGGACCTATGGTGGCAGCTCCTAAAATGTTTGCCTTTGATAGTTTATTTACAGCAGAGGATCAACAGGTGGGTTAGTTTGTCTATTTGTTTTGTTTTTTTTTACAAATTTGGTAGAACAATTTATTAAGTGTCCAGTTTTTTGTGTTTATTTAATTTAATTTTGTTTTTTCACTCCTTTCACTTTAGTCTGATGTTTGTTCATCTGCCTTGTCTGAAGTCATCCCTGCCGTCTTAGAGGGTTCCGATGGCTGTCTGCTTACTATTGGTTATCCTAGTTCCGGTAAGTTGTCGTCTTTTACTTCCAGTGCAACTATTTGTATTCATTTCCTGGTGTTAAGGAAATTGCAATAAATTTTTTTTATAAGTTCGTGCTATTCGTTAGCACAACTAATCATGCTTATCTTGCATTCTGTATGGAGATGGTCATAAGTTGATACTGTGTAATTGTTATTTTATATATATTAAGACATAATCAGCAAAATACTTTTAAATGATTGAAAAGTTGTCTGGCGTGCTAACCTTAAATTTATTAAATATCAGTTGAGGGTTGTCAATTTATGGCCACCATTATGTGTATATATATTTCTTCTTATTCATTTTGTTGTTGTTTTTTTTTTCTTTCTTTCTTCTTTTCATTACAGGTCAGTCAAAGACTATGTTGGGTGGTGTTAATCCTCCCACAGAGTTGGGCGCCATTCCTTGCGCTATTTCTTGGTTGTATAAGGGTATTAATGAGCGTCGCCAAAAGAGTGGTGCTCGTTTTTCGGTGCGTGTTAGTGCTTTGGGTGTTAGTGCCACAAAACCAGATTCAACGTCAAAAGATTTACTGGCCGCCCATGCGACGGGTAAGTTTTGACACCCTTTTGTACTTCAAAGTGTTTTGTCATATTTGTAAGCATGTAAGTAATTGGGTTGGTTATTTTGAAAGCTTTAAAGGTGAACTGAAAAAAATGATAAATGACAAAAGTTAAAATAAGTAAGACAATAATATGCTCACTATATGCCTTTAATCTACGAAAGAGCCAGAAGATTTACAGATGTTTCAATGTCATTTGGCTGACTTCAATAGAAATACAGATCGATTTTCATGAGACATTATTGTGTTTTGAAAATCGACATACATCGACCAGTTTTAGCGAATGGCTTTAGAAGTTTCAAAGTTGGTTGCCTGTGGGCGCTGTGGTGTAATAGTTAGCGCGTTAGACTGTTACACATAAGGTTGCGGGTTCGATCCCCAACCAAGGCAACACTAATTTATGAAAAATAATAATATGTATGAGTGAATCCTAAATAACTAAGTAAAAATGTTTAAGTTTACTTCTCATAAAGTTTTTTACTTTGAAGTTAAGATAAATAGAAAAAAAATCTATATTATAACCTAGGGAGAATCCCATAAAAACAATCCGATGATAGTGCTTGGTAGCACTTGAAAATGCATTAATTGTCAATCATTGGTTCTAGGAAAGTTTTTTTCATAAGTTTTTTTCTCTACTTGTTGTAAAATAAATTGCGAATTCTATTTGGAATTTGTCATATTTGATCTTAAACCGAACAAAAATAACACTCATTGTAACAATCTTCAGATCAACTAAAATCTACGGTAAAATACTTAACAGATTCTCAATTCTCTTAAAAAAATACATGGTATTTAGATATTCTTTTAGCTAAAAAATTATCAATTTTAATAGCATTTATAGAAAAGCTCCCACTGTCTTACACGGAGACCTTTTAAGGAAGAACTCGTATTTCACGGAAATGTGGATAAGTTGTAGATGAGACAGAATTTGCGGAACGATGTTCTTAACGTTCCAACCTTAAATTTGGGGGGATAAAAAATATTTATTATTATAGTGTCTAAAATTTTCACAATTTTAATTTATTTGAAGATAAGTTTAAATTTCTCGAGAAAAACAAATTGTATACCCATATAGCCATGTTTAGGGCCACCTATTTAAGATTCCTTAACTACAAATTTAAAAAGTCTCCAGGAAAATTTGTATAAAATCTGAAATCAGAATCAGCCGAAAACACACAATTTGATTGTTTGAAATCATAATATAAACATTCATATTTGATGGTTCAAGTTTTGTGCACCATAAGATAACTCTTCAAAATACCTTCCATGTGATATAGTTACTTTATTTAAAATGCAATTGGAGATCTTACTTGAGAAACTAATATCAATAAATACCCAACAGGTATTTTTTTTAATTCCCCACGTTGTCAACTTATTTCCCTTCAACACATTCATTCAAATTGGCACTTAAAAGTTTTTCAGTTATAAGTTAAATTGTCATTGCAAACATTTTGAGAGATCAAACTGTTATGAAGTTTCCTCAGCTACTCAATAAACATTTTAAAAATTCTAAAAAATCACAAAGCTCTTAAGGATAATCTACATTGTGAACTTCTAAAACATAATCTAGAAAAAAAAAACTCCTTCAACGAAGCAGTGTACACAACACATGCATAGTTATTTGCTTATTTTTAATATTCCTTCCCTCAGCTGGATATACCAACAACATTTATTACTTTTAACTACCCAGCACAACCCCAATAACTAAATATTTATACTAACACCACCACCTTGCTCTCTCTCTCACTGTTTGCATTATGCATAACGTTTAATTTCACATTGTTAAAGTGCTATTTTCTTTTCTTTTTACTTTGTGTTCCACTTTCTATTCTTGTTAACGCAACAGACTCTGATGACTCTCCAGGGGTTTATTTGCGTGATGATTTTCTGGGTGGCCCTACAGAGTTGCGTGCCCCCACTGCTGAACGTGCTGCCTTGTTCCTAGATGCTGCTTTAGCAGGAAGACCACAAGGTGGTCTTGAACCAGCCATGATATTTACGCTGCATGTTTATCAATACAGTTTATCACGTAAAGGAGGTGGTAAGTAGAAAGTGAGAAAAATGTCCTTTGGAATATTTTTCTTCTTTTCTTTTCATATTTTCAAATTTAAATTTCTTTAATAATGAGGAATAAATATGTGTTGAAGATATAAATTTTTATGGAATTTCCGTTATTGCATCCCTTTGTTTTTCATTCATTTGATATAGTGGCTGGTGGCCGAAGTCGTTTGCATCTCATCGATTTGGGTGGCTGTGCTAATCGTAACGGTGGTCTTCCTCTATCCGGCATTGGTAATATTTTGTTGGCCATATTAAGTGGTCAACGTCATCCACCTAATAAAGACCATCCATTGACGCCACTGTTAAAAGACTGTCTAGCACCGTTGACATGCCATGTCGCCATAATGGCTCATGTTATGCATACACAGGTAAGTTTCATTTAAAGCTTTTAATAAAAGTTAAGTAGATACGAGAGATATCCCAGCAAATAGTTTTAATAACTAATTTCAAAGAAGAATGTTTTTTTGGCTCAATTGAAATTTCGTCATAGAAGGATGCCCCGTGCAATATCAAATTAACGACAATTTTAACAATTATTATCACGTGTTTAACTCTATTCCAACATAGACTCTGTTCAGACATTCTTTCAAGGTATGTTAGAGATCATATGTAATTGTATGTTACAGATCATATAAGCAATCATCCTCTTTTTCTTGTCTCAAAACATGCAATCAATAAAGTTGTAAATTTTGATACTGAACGGATTAGAGTGGCTGCAAAATCGATAGGAGTAGACTATATATATGCATGCACAGCAGACCGTACCTCAAAAAAAAAGTTCGGAGTACACCCTCCAATATGATGTATTTTTGAAAGGCGTTTAAAATCGGATTTTAAAGTGTGATATATCGATTTTTTGCCTCGAGGAGACCAGTGTTTTGCTATATAGTAAAAATCCAATTAAAAAAATTTAAAAAGGCGACCCCTACGTTCGGCAACCAATATATAAAAAAAATTTCTACTGGGTTTAGCGAAAAACTTCCTTAGTAAAAGTTTAATGATTTTTTGCGAGCTTTAATTTTCTGACATTAGGGTGGTACATTAGGGTTGTAGCAACTGAGATATGGTGGGTAACTACTAGAACGGGATACTTGAGGTCAAAATGTCCTTAGAGCAAAACACTGTTCTCCTCGAGAGAAAAACATCGATGTATCATACTTTAAGATCCAACTGTAAATACCAAAGATATAACGAAAAATGTAAAATGGCGACCCCTACGTTCGGCAAAAAAAAATTAATTTTTTTTTTTGAAACCTCCTTACAAAAATACTTCATATTGGAGGGTGTACGGCGGACTTTTTTTTTTTGCCTGTAAGGTGGTACGCTCTAATGCACAGTAGACCGTACCACCTTACAAGCACAAAAAAAAGTGCGCGGTACAACTTCAAATATAAAGTATTTTTCGAAGGCAATTTCGAAACAAAAAATTTTTGTAGCTTCGGAATTTATAGTCGGATTTTAAAGTGTGATATATCGATTTTTTGCCTCGAGGATACCAATGTTTTGCTATAAATAAAAAAATCCATTGAAAAATATTTAAAAAGGCGACCCACGTTCGGCAACAAGAAAAAAATAAAAAAATTTCTGCCGGAATTATCGAAAAACTTCCTTAGCAAAAGTTTAATGATTTTGACATTAGGGTGGTATATTTGGGTTGTAGGAAATGAGATCTGGTGGGTAAATAGTAGAACGTAATACTTGAGGTCAATGGCCCTTATAGCCAAACATTGGTCCCCTCGAAACAAAAACATCGATATATCATACTTTAAGATCCGACTGTAACTGCCAAAGATATAACGAAAAATTCAAAAAAGCGACCCCTACGTTCGGATAAAAAAAAATGAGAAAAAAATTTTTTTTCCAAACCTCCTTACAAAAATAATTTAGATATTATAGTACGGTCTAATGCAAAGCGTATACTCCGGGCAAATTTTTTTGATCCACAGTTTACTATGGAGACATTTGGTTAGTTTGGGGACTGTCCTCAAACTCTTCCCAGGGCTTGCGAATACTCTGAAGACATTTTAGAGCAACATACCGTAAAATTTGGGGACTTTTTTGGAGATGTCCACGAACTATGCGCTGTACATACAGCGTGTGCTACTTCTGGTGGTGGTACTTTCGAAAAGGGCGGGGTAATCTGGCGAGTGATAATTGTAGGTTTTTTGGGGTACCAGGGAATATTGCTAGAGTAAAGCACATCTTATGCCAATTTCCGGCTCTAACGCTCTCAATTCTGTATGTTTTTAACGACAAAATTCGGAAGTTAAATTGACAAGTTTTCACAGTAAACTGGCAAGTTAAATTGACAAGTTTTCACAGTAAACTGGCAATTTAACTACTGAATTTTGTCGTTAAAATGTTAGAGAATCCCACTACTGGAGCAAATCTCTGGAATCTAAATCTTGAGACTTCTGACTTTCGCTAAGATAGTGTGCGGTACCTTAAGTGGATCATTTCTCCGCTGGTAATGCTAGGGACCCATCGGTCTATGTGAGGTCTATGGTCACTACATAAACTGACATAATGAAAAGAAGAAGTTATAAGTTCTCGACGAAGGATGTTATTGAATAAACATTAACAATAACTTTCCAAAAATATTTGCTGGGCATAATTTTTTTCATTGCCACTATGCTTTGGCACAAAATCATTTTGGTAGTTTTAGAATAAGAGGGAGTTAGAGTACAATACGTGCTAATGAATTCTTAATCATAATGTAATGCAAGTATATAATGTTCAAAACTGATTGTCATTGTCAATGGTTATATGAAATGCTACTACCATAAACAATGCATAAAGATAAATCTCTATATCCTACCTGCGCCCTCTCTATCTCTCTCTGTGTACCATTCAATCGACATGTTTGAACATGTCATTTGTGCCTCGGTTATGACTAATGTTTTCCAATCTAATATTTACTGTATGATATTTTCAAATTGCAGTCGCATACGGATGCTTTAACGACCATACAATTAGCCTCACGTATACATCGCATGAGAAGGCGAAAACATCGTTTTCCTATGGGTGGCGATAAATCAGGAGGAGTGGGTGGTTTAGCAAATGGCATAAATGCTGGTAAGTGGAATGTTTGTTTTGTTTGAAATTAATTTGAAAATTAAAACGATAAATGTGCTTGATTGTTCTTTTGCCATGTATCTTCTATATAAACTTTGTTTTGTGTTTCCTACTTTTTCTTATGAAGGTCATCAATCTACTGGTTCATCTGCTGGCTCAGGTGCTGACCCTTCTAGTTCAGAGTTGTCGGCAGACACTGTCATTTATATGGGACCAAGTGATGATGCCACGGATGGTGAACATCCACCTGTTTATTTGCCTTCTCTTAGTAGTGGTGACAATCGCGGTGTAATGAGTAAGGCCTTAAAAGGTAGTGGTGTGGAAAAACAACAACCCAATAGCCCTTCTAAGATACCAGGTTCAGCCAAAAAAGTGGTAACACAAAAACCCCCACAAAGTCCTGTAGTAGCAGGAAGAACGGGTAGTCTAAAGAGAAGTGCTCATGCAAATAGTCCAACACCTCAAATTAATTCAGTGTCAGCCCAAATTATTACAGAACAACCACAATTTTATTCACCTGTTCATAGTGTGAAAACATTACCAAATTCTGCTTCTTCACCTAAAATAGTGGCGGGAACTTTAAGGCATCCTGGTATGACCATGATGTGTTCAAAATCCTCAAATGTTCCTTCACCTAAAGGTTCTCCTCTAAGAAGACCTGGTGTAGGTGGAGCGGCAATAACGAGCTCGGAGGCATTAGAATGTCCTGGCAGTCCTATGCGTAAAATTACCGAAGAACAATGGATAGATGGTCCGCGGGTATCACGAGCCAAAGTAGCCGAAGCTAGACATCTTATGCGCGAGGTTAATCACATCAAACAATGTGAAACTTGGATAGATGGTCCTAAATCACAATCTAGCCGCTCTCTAACCGCCGGTAATCTACCCATAGCAGCCTCGCAAGTACAGGGTTATGGTTTTATGGATTCTCATAAAAAATCTATGATTCGCCAATGGGTAGAATATCAAACATCACAAGTCTTCCAAACAGCTTCGGCTGGTTCTTCACCGACTCATACCCACCGAGAACAACAAGCCCAGCATCTACGCAACATCACCTTCCATATGTCACAGCTTAAACAAAAGTCTCTGGATAATCCGGAAGATATTTATGCAACAAGTACAAGACAGCAACCACAACCACCATCAGGTGATCAACATTCACTGCGTAGCAGCCAATTGGAATTAGTTAATCCGATTGGTCCTGGTCTCACCAATACAATGGATACCACAAACGCATCTGCTCCTGCAGAAATAAGAGAAGCTCACCATTACCGTCAAAATTCCGGCCATTCACAACCACCGCTTAGCTCACATTTACCCAATATCGAGACTTATATCGATGAAGAGACTGATTTACATTCAATACATTCTCATGCCATCAATATTTATGGCACCGTAAGTGGCCATCGTCATTCTCATCATATACCCACGACTTCGGCTTCCGATACCAATGTACCACAGGATCGTCAGGGTGATTGTGATGAAGATCAAGATCAAGATAGTGGGCCGTCAGAAGTACCACCTGCATTACCTTTAATTGAGCCTTTAGGTTCAAGAGAAATATCCCACGAAAGTTTGCATCGTATTTTGTCACGACATGTCTCACGCGAGTCTCTCTATCAGCAACAGCAACACGAAATAAGACGACATGAAGAGCAACTAGTACATCGACAATTATCACGTCAGTCTTCACGTCATTCGCACTATTCACAACAGAGTATGGGCATGTCGGATTGTGGTATGCAGGTAACAGAAGAGGAAATTGCAAGAACAATGGGTGTAGGGTAAGTTGAAAATAATTTCAGTATTTAAACCAGAGCCGTAATTGAATCATTCATTTTTGAATTAATTCGCGAATCAATGAATTTGATGAATGAATGAAATGAATTTGCAAAATAAATTTGGCAAAATGAATCGCAATTCATTTCCAATTCATTTGAATTGAATTGATTTTGAATTAATTCAAATTATTTGGAACAATGAAAAATCAATTGCCATGAAATTATTAATTGCTTCTTGAATATTAAATATGTTTTTGTCGTTCAGTGTATCTCAAAACGAAAATAAGTAATACCTGAGGAAATAAACTCCAAACACCATGTCTACTTTGATTGATTGCAATTTATTTTTAATTGATTTAAATTAATACAAAATGAATTCAATTCATTTGAATGGGAAATGAATTGCAATTCATTTTGCCAAATTCATTTAAATTGGAAATGAATTGCAATTCATTTGAATTGGAAATGAATTGCAATTCATTTTCACCAAATTCATTTGAATTGATTCAAATTTTATTCAATTATTTTCCTTGTTGAAAATAATTAGTTCAAAATTTAGCAAAATTCGTAATGAATTGAAATTAAAAAAGAATGATTCATTTACAGTTCTGATTTAAACTTAATAAATATCGATGCTGCACACACATATTTTTTAACTGGGTTTGGAATATTTTTATATTTTCTTTAATTTTTGTAGCGAACATCCTTTAGCTGCTTTAAGTCATGTTGAAAATATGTCCATTGTTTCGAGTTTCAATATGGCTGGCGATGCGTTTAGTGATTGTGCCATGGGTGAAAGAACGAGGTATGTTATTTATTTCCGATGGAAATTTTTATTTATATCATAACTCACAAAGTGTACTGTTGGAGTCCGAAGACCCTTAAATTTCCTCAAATTATAGCAAGATGAGGGGTTTTTTGACAATGAAAAACATAAAATAATAGTCAATTACATTTCATTTATGACTGCAAAATTTGAGCGTTATTAAAATTATCATAGAGACTTTTAAGAGTCATAATTTTTGAGTGCTCTGACAAAAAATCAGTGTTCTGACCAAGATCAGTTCATCAGATTTTCCCGAATTTTGACATGAATTGGCCGAATTTTGATACGAATCTAATATGATTTGTTTTGTTTTATATTGTGTTTGCAGGAACCAATTTGACCAATTAGCGCGTCTACGTGAGATATTTACATCACAGCTAGCCATGGCGGAAGTAACACCAGTTTTTCGCTCTGGGTGCGATGTGGGTAGTGTTTATAGTGAGCCGGCCTATCGTTTCAATACAGGACCAGGAAGTGTGTGTAGTGAGCCCCCCTATCGACCACCTAGTCCAAGGTAAGGAGTTAAAATCAAAAAAAAAAATTTTATAAGGTAAAGAACGCTCCACTGATTTCCCTTGAGTAACTGATTCACCACTAACACATTAATACCACGGCAATTTAGGATAGAGGTCTCAAATTTTTGTAACGTATGACATAAGTAAACTCTATAAATTAATTTGTCAGCAGATTTTTATTCGCCAAACATTTTGTGATCTTGAAAATATTTTCATGCAAAAAAAAAAAAAAAATTCACAACATAAAAAATTGTGGTGAAGAAACTTTTTTTTGTAATGGGATTATTTACGAAAACGCATTTTTAAATTAAAAAATATTCGAGGAAAAAAATTTAATGGGAAAACAAATTTTTTCGCGTCAAAAATTCAATGAAAAAAAGTAGGAGTAGTAGTAGTAGCACAAATTTGTATTGAAAAAAATAATTCATAATTAGTTGTATGATCGAGTGGACGTTGATATTTTCTCTTAAAATAATCTAAAGAAATATAAATTACGTGCTGTCTTAAATGAATTACCAGAACTCCAATATTTTATTTCCATCTTTCAGGCAACCTTCCCGAAGTCCCAGTCAAGGAAGTTTACCAAGTTTAAATGGCATAATGCAAATAGCAGGCATGGAACAATACGCCTCCCTTAGACATCCTGATGGTGCTTCCGATCCTAACTTACCTAAAGTGGAAAAGCCCTTTGTTATGGAACATGAAGATATCTGTGAGGTGGATGAAAAGTCCGCCTTACTATCCCCCTCGAAGAGATCAACGGCGGATAACGAAGAAGATGATGTTGTATTGGTACAACTTAATACTTCTTTACCCATAACTAATCAATCCCAATTACCTCTATTACCCTTAAATACCTCATCGGAAGCTTATGATAGTGGCCATGACTCCTCAACACCCAGAACCTCTAAACATTCTGGCATATCTAGAAGAGCGGAGAGTGGTTATCACAGTGTAGCGACAGCCAGAGATAGTGATGAGAGTAGCTTTACTTCCGGTTTATCTAAAGAACATCAAAATCGTATAACGGTAAAGAAAAAACGTCAGGATAAGGGATTGTGTACATGGCTGATAAATCCATTTACTTGTACTTATCCGGAGACTGAGGGAGAAATAAGCGACTTTTAAATTGAAGAATTTTCACAAATATTTATAAATAAATAACCCACCAGATGAGAAGATGAAAAACGAAACTTTTATGCATTTATATATGTACTTATTAAAGAGAAATAATTAAAGAAAAATTCAAAATGGCCAAATTTTTAAATTTTAAAGAATTTGAAGAAATACGACTGACACTTTTTTTGTATTAGATAAATATGAGTAAAAAATATAAACTATTAAAAGGAAGAGACAAGATAAATTTTGAAAAATAAAAACTTTGTTGTGCTTTACATTTGCAAATAAATAATAAAGCTTTGATAAATTTAAAGCTTAAAGCTAATGCTCAAGCTTGGTAGCTAACATAATTAATAAACCTTTAAGAAAAAACAAAGAGAAAAATTTTAAAATAATTTCAATTTATTTGAGTTGCTAAGCTTCTCCACAAACCAAAAACATAATATAATTTTCTTAGTTTCTTATGAACGGCCTTAATATAAAACCAAGCTTTTTCTATTCTCTTCTCTAGAAAAGTTAAAAAGAGAAAGCTTTTATTTATTTATTATTTAGTAAATGTTGCATTTCAAAATAATTGTTTTCTATATAATTTAAAATCTTTAATTGTTATTAATAATTAGCAAAACAAATAATTGTTTAATTTAAATTTGATATATGCCATTATCAGGATTAATTTTGAAGAAAACCATGCTACAAACTATTAGTGTAAGTGTAACATTGAGAGAAAAAAAAATAAAAATTAAAAAAATATATCGTATATAAAATTTTGTTGCCAGTTTTGCCTATTTAAACTATGTTAAAGGTTTATTAAAAATAATTATTAACTAATTAGCAAAAATCCCATAAACTGAAGAAGAGATGACAAGATAATTTATTAAAAGCCCCCAACAAATAAAAATAATAAACATATTATATTATAATAAATAAAATTTATTACAAAATATTGTATGTATTTATACCAAATATATAAAAAATTTATAATAAAAAATAAATCCTATTATAAATTACATACTATAATTAACAAAAAAAGAAAAATATCAATCAATTAAAATTGATATGAACTACTCTACTTGGCTAAACTAACTTTAATATTTATTATTAAATTTATATTTTAGCTAAGATTTATTTTGTTTAATTTTTTGTCTCCTTTTTCGATTGGTTTTTTTTAAAATGCTTTGAATTTAAAAGTATTTTTCTTAACTATTCTTTTGTTGAAATTTTTTGAAAATTTATATATTAAAATATATATTTTTTTCTTAATATATATTTTAAATCATAAACGAAAATAAATTACACATTATTGTATGTAAATAAATATTAATATAGTATGTACTATGATATATGAATGAATCCAGAAAGAATAAGAAACAATTTTATATAAATAATAATAAAAAAAACTATATATTAAAAATATTAAAACTGGAAGTTTTATTTGGAATATATATATACGCTGGTAAGTTTTAAAATTCTATTTGAAATTAGATGTAATTGGCGCTACGAAATAATCCCCACTGAAATAACACCTAAACGAAGAAGTGAAATAACACCGAATGAAATAGAGCCAAAACAAATGAAATAATGTCCAAAAGATTGAAATAATCAGAACTAAGAAATTAGCCCCAACAAAATAAAATGCAAAAACCCCCAATGAAATAAGAGCCAAAAGAGGTGAAATATTACCAAAAAGAAAAAAATGAATTAACTCCCAAAATAAATGAAATAACCCCTGAACGAAAAATTAAATTAAGGCCAAATATTGGCCTTTATTTGATAATGAAAGAACTCCTAAAAAGAGATATGAAATAACTCCCAATGAATTTGACCCCCAAAAAATTAAATAAAGACCAAAAACATTTCTTTAGAAATTAATTTTATTTTATACGAATCATGCGCGGTTCCAGCAATTAATATAATGGGAAAAATCATACGCCTCAGTGTCCATCTCAATGTATTTGTCTACGGTGGCGTATGATTTTTCCCCTTATATTAATTGCTGGAACCGCGCATGATACGAATATACATATATGAATGCTTCGGTTGCCAAGTCGATTAACTCCATAAAGAAAAATGAATAAGTCTCAATGAGAAAAATTCGAAAATAGTATATAATTGTTTCTTAAAATTCCTGTTCAATTTTTATTTACCCAGCAAACAAAGATGATCATTAATGACTCAGAAATGAGCTCCAAAAACATAAACATTTTTCAACTTTTTCCTATGAAAGTTGTCCGTCCAAAAGAGCCCCCCGTGTACTCAGAAAAAAGAACATATAAAATTGAAATTTTCCTCATAAATTTAAATAATTTTGGAATCTTCTTTGGGTCCGAAAAATGAACCCTCATTTTGAGACAGCTTTTTAGATTGTAAAGACAATTTTGTGAATTGTTTTCTGAGGATTCATATTTTCTACCAAAGAGTGTTTTCAAAAAAACAATAATCATTTCTATGAATGGGGGAATGTTTAATTGATCTCTTATTTAAGTAAATGAATGTTATTTAGTTTGACTCTAGATCATAAATTAATATCACTTTCTGTTTAAATTATTTTCAAATCAAAGAAAGATGATACAATTTTTACAAAGAATAAAAATTTTTGAAAGAATTCGATAAGACCAGCAAGACAGAATACGCATTTTCGGCTTTCGCTACAAAGCCATCATCAGTGTCTTTCGCCTTGAGTGGGTTAATATTTGATAATTGTCTACTTATGTGACCTTTGAAAGCAAATCGAATTTGTTATCAACAACTCAACTTAGACTAACATCAACGAAATTTAACAATGCTATTTTTATCCTTTGTTATTACTACTCTTTTTTGCTTTGAACCTTAATTCTTAAGATATCTCAGCTGATTCTATTCAACAAATTCGATTTGCTTTCAACGGTCACATAAGTAGACAATTATTAAATATTAACCCCTCTTTAATATCCCTGTGTAGAAACGGTAATGACATATCATTATTTTTTGGACTACCAGTAATGACACCCACTTACCTTCTTCATTATTTTAAAACATATAATAATGAGTTACTGATAATGACTTATTTTTATCATTATTTCAAATAGAAAATAATTTTCTCGATTTTTTTGAAATCTATTTTTAGATTCAATATTTTTTAAACACTGGTAAGGATATATGTAACCACATATTTTTTGATCAATTATGATTTATCTATTAAATATTACATGTCGATATAGCTCAGATGGTAGAGCTATTGACTGGCAATCTGTAGACCCAGGTTCGATTCCCGCACTAGCAAATTTTATTTAAAAAAAAAAATACAATAAAAAAAATTTTTTTTTTATACAATTTATTTCTTTGAAAATCTATTTTTGGACTCATTATTTTTGTCAGTACTGGTAAGCACATAGGTGACGATATATTTTTTGATTTTTCGCATGCTGGTGTGTAACCATAACTCATTATTTTTCGCGACATTGCCATATAAAGGTAATAAGAAATGTAATAACAAAAGTAACTAGTTACCATTACCAAGTATGTGGTTACATAACCACATATCTGGTAATGATTTTCTACACTAGGATATACATCCACTGACAAGGAAGGTATCCCGATGGGTTCTCTCCGATTTAAGTGAGATTCGATTATTTAATAGAGGATAGAAAAATTATGTACACGTATTTTTTTAGCGGCCCAATCTAATGTCTAGAAGTTAAAAATGGGGTTAAAATTACTCAATTGGGTATCAAAAGAAAGCTTTTTTGGAGAAGCATTCAACGGTGTACAAAACATATCCAATATTTTTATTATTCAATTATATATATTTTTTTATTATTTCCATGGGAATTTTGCATGGGAATTTTTTTTGTTTTAGTTGAAATTTATATATAGTAATGCCTATTTAATTTAATCAAGGGAGTATCTGGGCTTTTTCCGATTTCTGTTATCATTCGGTTTTGGATGACTTTTTTCCAACATCTTTCTCACCAATATATTTCAAATACTTGATATGAGGGACAACCAGGGTTGCCGACAAATTTTCAAAACAAATAGCTAGATCAAACCCCAAAATCGCTAGAAAATAGATTGTTGATAAATGGTATTTAAAGGGTTTTTTTTACCCAAAAGTTTGTTTAATTAATATGTTCATAAGAAGTGTTGTAAACTTTTAGATAAAGAAAACTTTTATGTTTAATAATGAATCCCGATTTTCATTGAATTAATATTAGTATTGAAAATACTCAATAGAGGGCGTTGTTATGCGGTGAAAAACTACAATATGTGTATTTTTTTACAATATTTTTTTAATACAATCGTTTGGCAAGTTTGTTTCTATAATAAAAAAATATCAATATGCGAATTTTATATTATTTTTCAACATATGATAAAACCGATTTTTAGAAATTATATTAAGGTTGATAATAAATCAGGAGATTTTTGATTAATAGCTACACGACAATTTTTCCCGGAAGGAGTAAAATAAAGTCGCTAGGTCTGACAAGAAAATCAACGCTATGGCAACAGTGCTGACAATCCTGGCCCCACAACTTGAGCAATTTGGGTATAAAAATATTTATATTCCCGAGTACTTTAATAACGTGTACACTAGACCGTACCTCAAATAAAAAGTTCGCCGTACACCATCCAATCTAAATTATTTTTGTAAGGAGGTTTCAAAAAATTTTTTTTTTATTTTTTTTTTTGGCATTTACAGTCGGATCTTATAGTATGATACATCGATGTTTTTCTCTCGACGGCACCAATGTTTTGCTCTAAGGACCATTGACCTCAAGTACCCCGTTCTAGTAGTTACCCACCAGATCTCAGTTGCTACCACCCTAATGTACCACCCTAATGTCAGAAAATTGAAGCTCGGAAAAATCATTAAACTTTTGTTAAGGAAGTTTTTCGATAAACCCAGCAAAATTTTTTTTTATTTTTTTGGTTGCCGAACGTTGGGGAAATTTTTTTCCATTGGATTTTTCCTCGAGGCAAAAAAATCGATATATCACACTTTAAAATCCGACTTGAAATACCGAAGCTATAACGAAAAATTGAAAAAGGGAACCCCTACGTTCTGCAAAAAAAATTTAATTTTTTTTGGAATCGCCTTAAAAAAATACTTTATTTTTGAAGGTGTAACACGTACTTTTTTTTTACTCTATGTGTAATTTTACATTGAAAAATATTAAAAATCCACAAAAAATGCGCAAAAATCCACAGAAAGTGCGTAAAAATCCCCCAAAAATGCATATATTTACCACAGGCGTGCTAACTTTAAGCACAAACATTTTTTTTTTTTTTTTAATAAAACAACAACAAAATTTTTAGTACGTATTTTATTAAAAATAATATCCGTGTCAATCTCGGATAATCGTTTATATCGGACTTAGTCACTTTGAGATCTTAAGGTATTTGTGTAAAATTGATATAATGAAAATTTGTTGTAACTATTGAACTAATTTCAAATTTGAAAAGAGGTTTAGACTACCACATGCGTCAACAATAATTACCAAAACAATTTTATCCTTATGTTTGTAGAAATGTAGTAATTCACGAAAAATAATCCGTTTTAGCTTTTTTTATTACTTAAAATTTTTTTTTCAATTACTTCCAATTTAAAATGTCGGAGTATTTATTACTATTATAAGTATTATTATTATAACTTGTATATTTACCAACTTTGTGGATAAAAAATGTATTTAACAAAAGAATAGTAATTTTAAGCACAATGTGTTTATTTGTAAACATATAATGTCTAAAAATACTTTGTGTCTATATTATTGTGTATGGAAGTAAGTACAAAAACAATTGACGCATTTTTGTTTATATTTACTGAATTCTCGTAAAATTATACAAAACGTTACCCATTTTATAGTAGTAAATTTATTTTTAGAATGTAGATATAAATTGAAATTTCGTAAATTTGAGACTTGTTTTCATATAAAAATATGTGTCTCTTATTTCTTTTTTGTTCTCCTATTTAAAGCAAAAAAATGTTGTAAAAAAAAATTAACCAAAAGTAATAAACTTGGAAAAAATGCAGTATTTTTAGAAAAAAAAGTTCAAAGTAAAGAGAAGAAATAACTTTTTGTGTGCAAAAAAAAAACATTTTGGCCAAAAAGTCTTACAAAAAATCAATTTAAAGATCAAAAATCTAAAGAAAAAGCTATTTAAACTAAAAAACGGCAAATTTACATTAAGTTTGTAAATTGATTTGAACTGCCAGGTCTACATCCATATAAACTGAAAATAAGTCACGCTAGCAACGTAGAGGGCTTATAGGCGTAGAGGGTAATATATTACAAAAAACAAGCCATAATATAATTCATAAAGATATTTCCATATCATGTCCTTCTAACATTAGAAATTATCTTATTAAGTTTATATTTCGAGAATACAACATTAAAACATTTAAAACAAATTTCATATTTATGATAATAAAAGGTCACTTAAATTTTTCAGACACATTCATATATCTTTATAATGTCTTGTCTTATTATTCGAATAAATAAAAGTCAAGATAATGATTATATAATGATATCTTCATGTTAATTTTCATTCAAAGACTCCTTCACATGCATAAATATAGTATTTGATAACTAAATAGCAAAACAACAATTATTTATATTTCCTCAAAAATATAAAAGATAAAACAAAAGAACATTAACTTGTTGGAAAAACAAAATGACCTTTATTTAATTTAGTCTTAGTCTGTATGGATTTATATTTCTATTAGCAGAGACGTCTTTGTTGTGTTGTTTTTCACTTTTATTCTTACTTCATTTGTTAGTTAATGGTTTAGTTTGACACTTGTCTGTCACTTTGAGGTCCCCAAGCATAACAAATAGTAGGTTGTTTTTTTAACACAAAAAATGGCAACACACAAAGCCTTAATGTATACCATCACAATAACATATTGTCACCTAAACAAATACTACTACAAACATACTTTTTGAATATACCAACACATGTGTATTGTAAATAAACTAGACTTTGTTAACCTCATATTGCCACCTATGTTTTTCATACATTCTCTAGACCTCAACACCATTTCTCAAATTGAAAATATTATCAGAAATATTTTAAAATATAATTTTTGGTAAGGAAGGAAATACTTAAGTCTTAATCATTAATCCTAGGAAGTATTTTTCTTTATTTATTGTAAAATTAGTTATCTCTTTCTAATTTAAATTAATTTTAGTATGATCTTAAACGTCATAAAATAACAAACAAAAATTATAAGTCATAAAATAAAAATGGATTAAAAAATATTAATTATAATTTAGTAAGAAACTGGAAATGGTGTAACATTTACATATTTTTTTGCGAAAATCAAAAGTGTAAATATAATTGTAGAGGTGGAGAGTATCTATGTAGTTGGTACTGCTGTTAAAACTGTGTCATAAATTGATGGTTGCAAAAAATCAGAAGGAAAAACTTTTTATACTTTTTTTGCCACTTAAATGTCTTGTTTTGAATGAGTGACAGGTAGTCCTTGTGTAGTTATTTGAAGTTACTAAAATATTAAAATATGCAAGTGTTTGTTTATCATTTTTCATAGAAAAGCAAAACAATTTTGTAGACAAAAGTTGACACTTTAAGCAAAACCCTCGGTATATTAATTAAATAATAATTCAACAGAAAAAATTTACAACAGTGTGATTTTATATTAATAGTTTCCTATGCAAGTAAAAACCTCTACCGGATTTTGCGCCGCTAAGCCTCTATTTCTTCAATTAAAGGGACTTTTTCGAACCCCTTTTAGAAAGGAAAAAGGCCCATAAGTTAAATAGTTAGAGAGTTAAAATGTTCTGCAAAAATATTTGTCATGAAATTCTACTATAAGTCTGACGACATCAAAGTTGAAAATTTAACTTCAATGCCAGAAATAACCCAGTGTAGAAACGGTAATGACATATTATTATTTTTTGGACTACCAGTAATGACACCCACTTACCTTCTTCATTATTTTAAAACATATAATAATGAGTTACTGATAATGAATTATTTTTATCATTATTTCAAATAGAAAATAATTTTTTAGATTTTTTTTTAAATTTTTTGAAATCTATTTTTAGACTCAATATTTTTTAAAGACTGGTAAGGATATATGTAACCACATATTTTTTGATTTTTTGTGTGTTGGCGAGTAAGCTTACTTGTGTGCAGCAGGTCAATTGTGTTTTATCTATTAAATATTATATGTCGATGTAGCTCAGATGGTAGAGCTGTTGGCTGGCAATCTGTAGACCCAGGTTCGATTCCCGCACCAGCAAATTTTATTTAAAAAAAAAATACAATAAAAAATATTTTTTTTTTATATAATTTATTTTTTAGGAAATCTATTTTTAGACACATTATTTTTGTCAGTATTGGTAAGCACATAGGTAACGATATATTTTTTGATTTTTGGTATGCTCGTGTGTAACGACAACTCATTATTTTTCGCGACATCGCCATATAAAGGTAAGAAGAAATGAAATAACAAAAGTAACTAGTTACCATTACCAAGTATGTAGTTACATAACCACATATCTGGTAATGATTTTCTACACTGGGAAGTCAAAATTTAAAATATGTTTAAGGGTTAATCTCGTACTTATTCAGAATTGGCGCTCAAATGTCCAACAAACCTGGGTTTTAGGGGGAAGCCATGTGAATCTTTCATTTTAGGTATAGGATGTGTTCAGAAAATTTATGTAAAACACTACACTGAGAGAATTTTCATCGCTTCAGTAATGAATTCCTTCATAGTTTCAATGAAAATTGTCACTGGAACTCGTCCATTGAAACTTTTCATAGAATCTATGAAACAGGTTTCATTAAAGTCAATGTTTATGAATAGTTCATAAAATTAATGAAACTCTTCATAAAATTAATAGGCCACTCGTCCAGTGAATAAATCATTCAGCCAATATAGAGCTTCATAAAATCTATGAAGCAATTTCATTTACAATTATTTATTATAGTTGGTTGTTGTCTTTGCTAAGCTGGAGTGAATAAATAAAAAGTAGTTAGCAAATGCAAAAGGCGTAATAAAATCAGGGGTATGGCATCACCAAAAAAATAAGTTATAAAAAAATCGTTATCACTAGATGGCACTTTGTAAAAAAATTGACAATTTTCTTTTTTATTTAAATTTAAATAATAACAAACAACAAAGGAAAAAATACAAACAAATATTTCAAATTTTATTATTTGAATATATTCCGTGTTTGTTTTTTCCTTATTTTGAGCAGTTTTTGAGTTTTTAAATATAGGCTCAGCTGACACTAAACTGATACTAATACTACTACTCAGGTAATACTAAATATCAGCGCCCACTATCGGTGAGTAGTTTAAGTTTTGATTTCATATCTCTATAATTAATAGTCTCTGAATAAAATCGTAGCATATTTTACGGATGTACAAAATATAACCAAAGAAAGAAATCATTAAATAAAAAAGTTTCATAAAAAAAGTTTCGAAAAAACTAATATGATTTATAAAAAATTCTCATAGTCTAAAATTAATAATAAAAAATTAATTAAAAAAAAATAAAAATTATAAAAGATTATTCTCTCAGGAAATGACAATATTTTATAAAAAAAAAAATTTAAAAAGTAAATACTATTGAACAATTTTTTGTTAAAATGGTTTGTTTATATACAAAATTACTCATACACACAAGCATAGCCAATAAAAATATGAACGTATGTGTTGTGTATGGTGTATTGTTTTGAAAATTCAAACAAAAAAAAAAAAACTTTTAAATATGAAAAAACAAACCACAAAATCATTAAAAGAATTAAATATGCTAAAATCCCAAACGTATTTAACAAATTGTGAAAAATAATCCGTTGTAGGCATGTCCCTATCCGGATTTCATTCCCTAAGGAAATCGTTTTTTTTCTGTTTTCTCACTTAAAAATTGATGATTGTTTTAATAGACTTTTCAATTATTTTTATTTCTTTTATGGATTGTTTAAACAATGTTTAAAAATAAATAGCAAAATGGTTTGAATATAATGCAAAATTAGTAGTCCTTTTTTTAATTGTGTATTCAATTAATTTAATATGTATTTTAGGTTGTTTTTAAGGATAAAATATTGTGAGTGTATATAAAAACATATTAGCTTCTTTCTAAATATGTTAAAAAAAAAACTACTAAGGAATTCAATAAAACTATATTTAAATATAAGCTATAAAATATATCCTTAGATATTCTCATCCGTTATAATCTTTAAAGTTAAATTAAGTACTCTTGAAGTGCTGTGCCGCTTTATAAAGCCAATTTAAATAAACTAACGAAATAATGAATACAATTTGTTATAAAAATAATTCAAATACTTTATATGTACATTTTCGCAAATATATTTTAAGTGTGGTTTATTACTTTCTTTCCTAAAAAAAATAATTTGTTTAGAAAAGATTTTATTCCAAAAAGCCAACATACTGAAAATACTTTTGATGATAAATTATACTATACAGAGGAGAATTATGAAATATTTTAATAATAATGTTAAAAAGAACACAAACATCAACATATAACCGCATAAAAAATAAAAGGAAAATATAAAATAATGAATGAATGAATGGAATAACTAACAATGATGAGGATGAAATAATATATTTACAGTGTTTGAGAGAATAAATTGTTTAAAAATCGATTTAAACTTTTTTTTAAAGAAGGGAATATAAATCATTTAAGAGTATCATATAATTATTCGGAATATTAAGATGATCATAGTATGATTATAGTATAATCATAATTTGATTCTAATTGATCATAATATGAAATAGTGTTTTAGTTGAAATTGAATACGTGGAATTATTAAGGATGATCGAAAAATCGCGTACATTAACCTTTTTCTATCCATAAACCCTGAGGATGTCATTCAATGAATGACGAAATATCGGTGATATATATAAAATAATAAAAGATATTTTATATTAAAATCTAAATGACTTCTAGCTCAATTATTCATTAAATTAATAAACTGTATTCATTAAATTCAAACCAATTTTATTTTAAACAAATCTTTAACTATAAATTTTTTTAACAACAATTTTTTCTGTGTGTGATGAGAAAATTTTAAGATCGACATATTCAAATCTTTGGGCCATATTAATACGAATTTTAAAGAATTCATTATTTCATAGCTCTTGCATTACTTGTGTTATGTGTAATGTTTACATATGAGGAAAATTAAGGCTTACATGGTAAATAAATTTTAGAGGTTTAATTAAAGTGAGAGGGTGTGGTTAGATGTTTGTGTAAGTGGTTGATGAACTATTTTGTAAATCTTTTTTTTTTCTTCTTGTTCTTGGCAAAGAAGGAGTAACAAATGATGAAAAAGCTAGTTAGTGTAAAATTTGAGGTTTTTCTTTCATGTTTTGAAAGTTCGTGGTAAATCATGAAAGAAGGAAAATGAAAATATTGTACTATTATAAGTTTAAATTAATGATGTTGAATATTTCAAAAACTACTAGAAAACTTTGTTTGAAAGTTAAGATTAATATTTGTTAAAATTATAAAGTTTTTAACATACTTATAATGATATTTTGCGTTAAGCTTTTGAAGCATACATACATATATTAAATATATTTTTCATATTTAGCTTGCTAAAAATGTCTGTTAAATATTTTTTGGTTTTGGTTTTCATAAAATTTATGCACCCGGAGGTATTATAAATTACTGTCACCTTGCAATCGATATTATTTGCGGCAATGTTTTGTACTTGTTCACATACACATCCATACACATGCATATAAAAACAATCAAGAACAGCTATTTATTGTGGTGTTTGTATTATTGTTGCTATTAAAATACACATACACACTTCAACCATGAACTTATTGTTTCATTGTTGGTATGGGTATGTGTGTGTATTTGTAGGAAATATTTTATTGTGTATTTGTCTGCTAGAATCATAACTTATACAAAAACAAAATAGCATTAACACATACATACATAGACAAGCTGATAGACATACAAACACAAATATTATGTACATGTTTTAAATGCAATAACACTGCATTGCGAATACCGTATGTCTATCGTTAGGATTCTTATAGCATGGACTCATTAGGAGACACATAATCAGGGCCCAAGTTTATGAAACATAAAATGAAATTGGTCAAGTTATTTTTCCTTGATAAATGTTAATACAACTCCAAAAATTTGCCATTCAAAATTATGAATTTGGTATAATTTTATATTAATATACACCTCAATGCACGCAGAGAAAAGATATGGTTGCAATATGATCACAGCTACCAAACTATGGTCACTACTGCCATACATGGTTGTTGCAATGAAATTATTAATGTATTAATCATACTTTACAAATGATATGATCGCCTATAATCATTTTATAATTAAAATCTCTCTTTTTTTCGGTTATCATATTATTTCTTTCGTCTACAATCATATATTATCTGGACAATCAATTCCTCTCTTCGAATTGCAATCATATTATTATCTGAGTTGAGAGAGATCATACTCACAATCATTGGTATAGTTTCGACAACCATGAGATCAAAGGTTTAAAAGGCTTAATTCTTTCATTCATTTTTTAAAAATTAATGAAATTTGGGTTAAATTTCATTCCCTAACAGCATTCTTATGGAATTAATTCGATAGCTTAATTCCCTATAGCTTAAAATTATATGAATTCATTCTATTTTGATTGAATTCTAACTGAATGAAACCCAATTTAGCTGAATTCATTTAATAAAAAAGTGAATGAAAAATTATTTGTTTTCATTCATTCATTCATTCATTCACTTAAAAATTTTAATTTGTATGTAATTGCTGAAATATTAGCATAATACAATGAAAAACGTTTAAAATTCATCTAACAGAAGTAAATAGTAGCGTATGCTTTGTTACAGCTTGTATGCTTTGGTTTTGATTATATGTTAGTTTCATACTACACTGCACTAAGTGAATGGTAATAAAATTTCTTCATTCAATTAGTAAAATGGTGAATGAACATGCGATTTGAATGATTCAAGTTAGGAATTCATTCAATTCATAATAAAGCTTTGGGAATGAAGTTTATGAATGAATTCTTTACGAATGGTTTAAGGGAATGGTACATGAATCTTTTTAAAATCTGAATTTAATTTTTAGTGAATTAAGCTTAAATTGAATTAAGTTTTTCGAAGCTCTGCATGAGATGATCAGTATATTTTTTTAAGAGCGTCATGTATCGTTGGCGTCAGTCTTGTTTAAGATTTTGTGAAAAGAAGTTGTAAGAAGCACTAAAATAAATAATAAATATGTATTAAAAAAAATACTTAAAAATAGAAAAATATCTTATTGGTATTCATATTAATAGCGACATTGTTTTTTGAAGAAAGAACTCGCTCTACCCAAGAAGTCTAGAGAGATATAGATTGTCAAGCAATCCCAAAACAATATTATTTATTAATTATATATAAAAAGTGTTTAGTGCTATAAATTAAGTAAAAAAAGTAATTATTTTTCTAATAATTTGTACTCACGTAGCAAAAAGATTGTTTCAGAGCGTCTATAATAACAAGTGTGATAGATTTTTGTTTTGTACGAAAACAAAATTGTAAAAAGTGCAAAATTAAAAAGAAAAAATGTAAGTGCACAACGAAATTATCATAATATTTTCGTACTGATCATATCATGTTCCTAATGATCATAATATGATCCCAAATGATCACAAAATGTTCTTCATTACCATAATATGATCATGAGGAAAATATTATGATCATTAGGAAAATAATATGATCACTGAGAACGTGTTATGATCATTTCGGATGCATTGTTAAATTGTATATTTAACAATACTTTTTCACTCAACTTCAATAGAATGCTGAGAAAAAATATAGGGATTATAGTATGACATACAGGACTATAATATGATAATATCGGAATCAGTTTGGAATCATAATGTAGTAATTAAGGGATCATATTATGGCAGCAAAAGGTATTTCATAATATGATTGTCGCAATCATAAACCCAAAAATATATGATGCTCTTCGAATATGGTCATCCCAACCATATTTTTTCTTTGCGTGTGTTTACACGTCGATATGAATGAATAAAAATTTAAGGTTTACCGTTTTAATGTGCCTACTCTGCTGCCGGTTTTTTTCGAATTACAGAAAGTTTTCCATGTTGCCTAAAAATTTCCTTTACACTACCTTTTTTTTACCCACTAATCATCGAAGATGGCAAAAAAGCATTTGAATTTCTATTACATATCCCAGTTTTATCCAAATCAGCTTGAAAGCTTTAGGGTGGATTTCCTTGTGCGATAATTATCTACAAGATATTAATGATTTTTTGTGTAAAATCATTAAAATTTCGCTTGAACTCGTTCATTAGTTTTTTTTTATCAAACTAATGCAGTTTTTCATAAAATTTTATGAAAATTTTCCTTTTATTTATTAAAAGTTTTATACACTCAACGCCAAAGTTTAATCACAATTAAACTTCTTAAAAATTATGAAGCTTTTCATTAAATTTAAAAAAATTTTCATTCACTGTATTAACATATAATAGTTGCTCACATTCTTCTTTATTCCTAGGCCCAAGACCTCCTCGTTTACTTCTCTGTTTTTCGTTTTACTATTTATTTTTCTATCCATTCATCGGTATTTGAATGGGGTTTTTAGCGTTGCTTTTGCTTTTCATTGTGCGGCTTATTTTGTCGTTATACACATTTTGCATTTAAATAAATAGTATTGTTGGCTATTTAAAACATTATGTATAAAACGTTTTCATAGATTTTGGGAATTTTATATAAATGCCAAAAATATGCAAATTATTACTGTTTATAACTGCTTCAATGCATTGCGTTCGTGTAATATCAATGCATGCTTTTATACCTGCGTATTTTATACACACAGCGACAAAAAAAAAGTTTGCTAATTTAATGTTAAAAAATAATTTATATCCCTTTAAGACCCAGCATAATATTAAAAAAATTGCAATTATACTTTTGAAATTTTAATAGATTTAATACCATTTTACCTTAAAGTTACAAAATCAATAAATTTTTGCAGCTGTTTGTGTCTGAAAGGGATATAGCCCTGGTGGGCTTTTTATTAGCATGGTAAATAGATAAAAATAGTTTGCAAATACAATTAAACTTTTTGTAAACTTTGTATTAAAATTGAGCCTACAATCGATTTTGTAAATAAAAATAACATGTTTGTTATTTGATTATTGAATTTGTTTTAATTAAATAGTCAGTAAACACATTTGTAGAAATTCAGAGCAAATTTTAATGAACGATGTTGACTTCATTGTTAAATTTTTTTCAATTAAATAATTTATCAAAACAAATGAGTTTGTTGAAATTCAGAGCAAAGTTTAACAATCATATTTGTTGATTTTTATTTATTTTTTAATTAAAAAACACCCCTTAAATAAAATAAAACATATTTTTTGTCAAAATTTTTTTATTTCAAAATTTTTTCTTTTTGTATAAATTTAACTTATATTTTAATCTAAATATAGTATATTAAAACACTTAAAAACACAACCAAAACAGATTCATGGTGACAACCGAATGTTTTGGTTGCAGCAATCGAATTATTTAATTGTAGCAATCAAATGTGTTTCTGACACAACTCAGATGCATAGTTTCAACCGAAATTTTGTTGAGTTAACCGAATTTCTGTTACCACAAACAAATAAATCAGTGGATCCAACCAAAGCATTCGGTTGGCAAAAAAATCCGGTTGTCACAATGAATCTGTTTTCTGTGTGTATTTATGTGCCTATGCATAGTAATTTGAAAACCTCATAACAAGTTCATAAAATAAATTTTGTATGAAAAATTTGTTTTATAAGCCATTTATAAATTCAAAAAATGAACGAACTAGTTCAATTGAACGATTCAATCTTTTGCATGATATTAACAAGTTCATCATTATTCGGTCTTTTGGTTCAATCATAACACAATTTTTTTTTTATTTTTAATAAAGTTTCCGATTCTCTGATACCTTTACCTTCGTCAAACGGGCAAATCCATTCCGACATGCAGTTCAGTCAGAACTCAAAACAAAAAAGGACGACCTGAACGAACTACTTCACTGACTCGAATAGACTATAATGACCGGGCCAGCAAAGTGAATTTCTAAAAATACGTTGGTTTAGTTTCAACAAACAAGTTTAATTGAAAAAAAAACCTGGAAATTAAATTAAATCAATTATTTTTAACGAGTTGTTCAAATAAAAATTGAATTTTAACAATTATTCTTTCACTTAAAATTTGCTGGAATTTATTTCAAGTTTGAAGTGAAGTTTGGGTAAATTTCAAATAATTTTTGAAACTTTGTCTTTGTATTAAAACAAGTTAAAAAAATAAGTCATTTGCAGTACTTAATTTGGAATCATGAATTATTCAGAGTCCATTTTCTAGATATTAAAACAGGTCTCCAAAATTTTTTTTGTTGATAAAAAAATTCAAATACATAATTTAAATATACTTTAAAAAATAGTTAAATTTTCAAGATTGAAGTATATAATATTGTGTATTCCGGCCAAAATTATGTGGATTAAAAAAAAAATAAAAACTTGCCTAAAAGCTAAGTAAATGCCAAAAATCGCTGTTTTCTCGAAATCCGCTGAAATAAAATCTCTGCCCCAGCCAAATGAAAAAAGAAATCCCTACAATTTTGATAGTTTTTAATTTCTAATATGTTAGCGGCCCTATGTTCCACTGGGAATTAAAGGATTAAATATAATATGTTCTTAATAAAAGCCTAGATTCCAATCGTTGATTTTTTAAAATTTCTTTAAAAAAATTTAAAAAAAATTAAAATTTTAGATTTGAAAACAGTGATTAAGAATTCTGACTTCTTTGGCACTAATTTAAAACGAGTTAGCAAACCCCATTAGAAAATATACTTCTTATCTGGGTTTCTTGGAACTTATAGAATACAAAATGCTTCGGCAGTAGACTATTTCAATAAATTTAAAATTCGGACCCGAATTCTTGATTAAGTGGTCTGCGACTTATCAGTTGCCTGGGGAAATTATAATAACTCGGCTGTTTTTTAACCGATTTAAGTTTTTATTGCTTTATTACAAAGAGAATTCACGCCAAATCACGATTCTTTAATGTTTTCAATTCGAGTTAGTTTTAAAATATCAATGTTTTTGAGAAAATGCACAAAAAGTCATATCTTCCCCTACACTGATAGAATTTTTGTTAATACTATTAATGCGTCGATTTCATTAATCTGAATTTACTGATTTAATGAAAAAATTTCATTGAGTTAATGAAAAATTCATTAATGTAATGAATTCTTTCATTATATATTTTCAACTAACCCGTAAGATATGCTATAATTTTTATAAGGGTTTTGAATTTGCTAATTACTAAAATAGATATATGTTCCAATAATGAACGCTAGGATTGCAAACTGAAATTATTTAAATATAAAAGTCCAAATAATGACATCATTTTGTTTTGGCTATTTAGATCAATCGGTAACGCGATAATGTTTACATAACGCGATAATGTTTACATGATTGCGGGTTCAAGTCGACTTCAGGGAGATGTCAAAAACGTTATAAAAACGAAAAAGAAATATATGTACAAATAAAAATTAATAAAATAAAAATAAATAAAAAAAGTAACGCAAAAAATATATAAATTTTTTTCAATTAGTTTTCACTTAATGAATACGTTTCATTGATCTAATGAACGCGTTCTTTGGGGACTTTTCAATGAAAAAAATCATTGAATTAATGAACAAATTCATTAATACTATGCACAAAATTCTATCAGTGTAGTAATCCGTGTTCGAAATTTCAGGGCCGATGCGGCACGTCTTCCCGATATCCGATTATCCTAATTTTTTTGGGGAACGTAGTTTTGCACCCAAATAAATATTTTTGCAGGGGGTAACCCGGTTAAAAATTCAAAATTTATTTTCCTCTATACAAGCTTGGAGACCTTTATGTAGATATAGGTCAATAAATTGAATTTTATAACGTTTTAAAATCACGCCTTTCACTCTCTGTCACTGAATCAAATAAATTTCTGTGACAATCCCTACCCCCGCGAGCTTACCCCAGCTAACAAAGGAAAACTCGTCGTTACAAATTCCTTTAATTAATTTAAAAATTAAAATAGTTTTTCTAACTTTTGTTTTTTGGAGCAAATATAAAAGTTATTTCCTGACTTACTTTTTCAAACAAAAATAAAAGTTATTTTTTTACTTTTATATGTATATTTTTTTTAACAAAATCAACGCCAATTAGAAATTGCCATGGAGCCAACTTTTATAGGGATTTCTCATATTTTTATATGTTTTAAATGAATTTGTCAAAATTTTAATATTTTAAACATTTTAATATGTTTTTTTACCAAGAAAATAAATTTTATATTTGCTCATAAAAATAAAAGTCAAAAAATCACATTTATTTCTGTTCAAAAAAATAAAAGTGAAAAAACTTTAATTTTTACTCAAAAAAATAAAAGTGAAAAATTAAGTTTTAGTTTTGCCCCAAAAAATAAAAGTCAAAAATAACTTTTAAGAATTTAGAAATTATTTGATATGCCGAAACTTTTTTTTTGTCGCCAATTGTATATGCATGCATTATGTCTACATAAAATTATAATCAATATATTAAATTCCATTTTACGTACAATCGTACATTTACCGTTTACCCTTTCTTCTCACCTCAGCCTTATGTGTTAATTTGCCGGTTTGACAATGGCAATAATTCAGTGAGGTAAAGTGCATTGTGTGTATTCCACCACATATCGATCCCTATTACTTCACTTACCTTAACTGCGTGGTGTATTGTAGTAAAGTGTGAGTATTTAATTTAAATTCATATAAAGTTTATAACTACTTTTTGCTGCCGCTGTTGCTTTGCACACATTCGAAATTCATATCGTTCCGATTTTGCCATATTGAATTGAATTGTTTATTTACCTAAATTGTATTTGTTGTTTATGTTTAAAATAAAATAATTTATATTTTATTTACGGAATTGCCAATTTATAACCACCATGGATATTTTGATTGTATTTATTTACTACCTACATTTATATGTGTGTTCCTTGTATTTAAATTATTACAAAAAGCTGTTTAAATGTTGTTTTTTCTCTTTGTTTTTTGTTTGTGCTAATTTTTCATACAATTCAGGTAATTTTATTGCAAATATGTTTATTTTATTTGATGCTGATTTAATTTTAATTACTTTACGCTAATTGTTTGGAACTTTTTCTATAATATGGTATGAAATATAAAAATATAGCCCCGTATTCATAATGTAAAGTTCCTTATACATCTCACACAACGAGCTGTTAACTAGTAGGCCTAGCAGCTTGTTAGAAGAGTTTATTCAAAATGATTTCTTAGCACAGCGATTAAGAGCAACCCTGTGTTTGAAAATATAAGGCTTTTTTGTATTATTGTGAATGGAATTTTTTGTGTTTTGGTGTTTAATAACAGAACATTATTAGAATGAGTTAAACAAAAGTATTATGAATAAACCCCATGTTAACTTTATGCTTAATTTTCATTATTAATACACTCACAATATTTTATCGTTAAAAACAACCTAAAATACATATTAAATTAATTGAAAACACAATTAAAAAAAGTCCTACTGATTTTTCATTATATTCAAACCATTTTGCTATTTATTTTCAAACATTGTTTAAACAATCCATAAAAGAAATAAAAATAATTGAAAAGTCTATTAAAACAATGATCAATTTTTAACTGACAAAACGTAAAAAAAAAGATTTTGTGGTTTGTTTTTTTTATATTTGAAAGTTTTTTTTTTGTTTGGATTTTCAAAACACTACACCATACACAACAGACACGTTCATATTTTTATTGGCTATGTTTGCGTGTATGAGTAAAGAATTTCTTGTAATTTGAATTGAAATAATTTTGTATATAAAGAAACTATTTTAACAAAAAAGAAAACCGAATATATTTGAATTTCTTGTTTTAAAACAGAAAACAATGAAATTATTTAAATTATTTTTTCTAAAAATAGAAAACGTCTCCGATATACACAAATTGCCTGCACTTGTACATAAAAACCATACGTCAGTGTGGCAACATTTGTGAAAAAGGTGAGAAAGAGGAGATAAGAAGATAGACAAAAAATCTAAAGTAGAATGTTTGTATGTCTGTTTGATCACTTCTGAGAGTAAATTACAATGTGGAACAAATTCAGGTTAGCAAAAGTTAGGTCGATTTTGAGAGTGAGGGGTAAAAATAGAGGCTAAATTAGAAGACCTGTATCGCGGCGTTTGCTTATGTTAGTTCGAATTTTTTATATGGTTTTTTGGCTATAACTCTTCGACTAATTGATACTTTTTAAATCTGTAAAAGCCAAATTATAGCTAGAGACCTGAACAACAATTAAAAAAAAAACAAAAAAAATCAATCAAATCAATTTTTTTAAAAATTTTAATTGTTGCACAGGTCTCTAGCAATTTAGAGATTTAAAAAATATCAATTATTCGACGAGTTATAGCCAAAAAACCATATAAAAAATTCGAACTAACATAAGCAAACGCCGCGATACGGGTCTTCTAATTTAGCCTCTATTTTCACCCCTCACTCTCAGAATCGACCTAACTTTTGCTAACCTGAATTTGTTCCACAGTGTTATCATATAGAGATAATCGGACAATAAAATATAAAAAATAATACAATTTAATAAAAAAAAAGGCAGAAACTAGATCTAGTCAGATTTGCAAATTAATAATGTGAAAAAAATGTTTATTCTTCTTCTTAATCTCAAACCTACTTAAGTTTATTAAAGGAATTAAATATGCTAAAATCCCAAACGTATTTAACAAATTGTGAAAAATAATCCGTTGTAGGCATGTCCCTCCGATCCGAATTTCATTCTTGCCCAAGGAAATCGTCAGGGTACGACGTTTTTAGAATTTCTGGAAATATTTGTTAAGTTAAATTACAAACTCAATGAGAATTTCTTGTTCTCGTCTAGGAGCGTTATTAAACATTCAAAATATCAAAGAAAAAACAAAAACAACAACAAAGAATTTACCACAATTTGCTTTGTCATCTTCCAATATACTACTCTGTTGTTTTGACAATTTGTAAAATACGTTTGGGATTTTAGCATATTTAATTCCTTTAATGCAATTAATGTATATCCCGATAAAAGTAAGAGGCTACTTAAGTTTATTTATTGTGTATTTATTTGTGGTGAAATAAGTTTATTTATGGAAGATCACTGATGAAGCCTGTCCATAAAAAGGCAGAAACTAGATCTAGTCTCATTTGCAAATTTAATGTGTTTATAACTTTTGAGGAAGGTTTATTCTTCTTCTTAACCTCAAACCTACTAAAGTTTATTTATTGTTCATCAGAACAACAAATTTCAAATTCACATACCTCGTCATAAATAAGAATCCTTTTGTCTAATCTTTATATCTTATCACAATTGTAACCATAATACATACACACTAATGTTATTTTAAATTAATATAATTAATCTTGCGTGTATATCAAATAACAACTAATCCATACATACAAACAAACATTCTGCTCGTCCATAAATTTTATTTGTTCATTCAAATCACTTCACAGTCGTTCATTCATAAAAATTCAGTGGCATTTCGCAAATAAGTCACAACAAGTCGTTAACACGAGAAAGTTATCAGAAATAGTCTGAGGAAATGTATGTTATAAAATATAGTAGAAAAACAAAATAGAAGAAAGAATATTTTCATATAATTTTTTTAATTTAATGCCATTAAACATGCAATCATCCATTAAAGGAAGATTAAATTAATGTGGAATAAGAGTTTAAATTTAAGAATTTTGTAGTAAAATCTTTCAAAAATTGTCCACATAAAATTATATTTTTACTAAAAATACATATTTTTAATTCTCACAATAAGATATTTATTGTCTTCATCACTTATTTCAGAAAAATATAGGCAAATTTGTTATCAAATGTAAGTTATGTTAAAGACATATCGCTATAAGAAGACTCCAAAAATAATTTCAATATTTGAACTTATTTTATAATACACCAACTTGTCTGAGGGTTTTATTGTACAACACCATGAGATGAGAACGTTTAAAAATCTGTATACAAAACTTTTGAATGAAAACAAGTTCTTTGTGGAAACCAATTTTCTAACCAACTAAATATATTTCTGGCACAATTTAAATACATATTTCCAAGTGCGTTTTTTTGTAGAAAAGTAAAAACATTAACCCTATATGGATCAATTTACACAAAATAAAAATTTTTATCAAGTGGAAAAATGATTTTTTTGATCTATTTGTAGTGATATTTTCCCGAAAATTATGAAAGGTGTTATTCTGTAAATTTCCTAGTGGGTCGGTTTTGGCAAAAGTGTAAAAATTAACCCTATATGGATCATGTTACATAAAATAATTATTTTTTTCAGGTGAAAATTTTTTTATCGCATATCCCAGTTTAATAAAAATCTGAGAAGTGTTAGTGTAAATTTTCTAGTTGGTCTTTTTTTTTGTGAAAAGTGAGAACAATAATAATTTTTATCAAGTGTAAAAATTTTTTTTGTTATTCATTTAAAGTGATATTTTCCCGAAAATTATTAAAGATGTTATTCTGTAAATTTCCTAGTGGGGCGTTTTTGGTCAAAAGTTTAAAAGTTAACCCCATATGGATCATGTTACATAATATAATTATTTTTATCCAGTTGTGATTTTTTTTTTATCAATTTAATTTCTTTACAATCTCGTAGACATAATTAATATTAAGTTTCATGGGTCTTTTCTGACCCCAGGCCACTAAGGGATAAATATTTTTTAAACAAATGTAAAGATAATTATAGTCTAACCAAATTTAAGTGATATTTTTCCGAAAACTATGTAAAATTTGATGAAAACATTAAAATTTTTAACAAAATAAGCAATTTTTGTAAAATATCCTGGAAAGCAGTCGCTCCAAACACAAACTCGAATTATCATTTTTCCAATTTTTTTATTTTTTTTTTAATATCGACTATTATGTAGTACAACTAGCCAGCGACATCTCCAAATCAGGCATTTAAAAAATCTTTAAAATTAATTTAAAAAAAAAAACGTTTTTGCATTTTTATCCGATGAAGTCAAAATTCCATGTCTGAAATGAAACAAAATACTAAATTTTCTAAAATTTCGAATTTTGGGAATTTTTAATAATACTACACTTTTTTCCAAAATGGATCATTATCGGCCGCTACTCGGCACGGGTTAACGTTTTCCAAAAAAAAAATCGATTTTGTTAATTTGGGACCATTTGTAAAAAAATTGGGGGGTATGCGCGTTGAAAATCGACGAAACACTTTATAAGGGACACCCTAATATATAGTTTCAACCGATATTCTATTGCATTAACGGAATCTTAGATGCCACAAATAAATATTTATTTTTGCTGTTTCTATCTTACTAAGATTTAGCAAAAATAATCTGACAAGTTCAGCAGTTTTTTCTGCAAGATCAATTTTAATTAATTTTTAGCAGTTTTAATCAAAATTTTTACAGACTTTTTTCTATTAGTGTACTCTAATTTTTGGGTGGTATCTCAGTTATAAAGATACAGCTACCATACCAAGTTTGGTTCAATTCAAATGGGGTGCAGAAATTATAATTTTTGATTTTATATATTCTTGGGTCCTTAGTGAGTTGAATATGGAATAATTTTCCTGGTAAGTTGAAATTGAAAACTCTATCCTATATCAATAACACCTTGCTAAATTAATGCATGTTTTGCCCTAATAAAACAAAACGAAAAATGGCATCAGAGGTTTTTGTGCTTTTACTACTCCTTTAAACGCTCTTTCTTGCTGGAGAACTTACACTGAATTGCAACAAAAAAATTCACAAAACTGTATTTAAATTCACTATCTATTGGAATATGACTGCATTTAATTAAACAAGCCACCACACAAATAACTTTAAAACAGTAGTTATTATATAATAATTAAAAAAAAATTTAAACTTTATATTGGTGGTAGTTAAATGAATTTTTAAAATTAAATATTTAGTTGGTTGGCATGTTGTTTGGTTGGATGGTTTTGTATGATTTTTTTGCTGCTACAAACGTTTGTTGCTCAAAAAGTAAACGTATTTTCTTGACTACAATAGATGATAGCACTTAACCTTAACGACCCAAGTAAAAAAAAATGATATGGAGCCATATAAAGTTATATTTAATTATATATAATCTTCTATGTAATTAGATATAATTATATCCGAAAAATGAGAACGTCTTATTGTATCATATTGTATCGAATTGTATACAATTGTATACAATTTGGTACAATTTGATACAATTCGATGCAATATGATACAATTCTATCCGAATTTTGTCCTCATCCAATTAAATAAAATTATATCTTTTTGTATAAAATTATATAAAATGTTATAAAAGTGGACATAGTTTGATACAATTATACCTAAATATTAACCCTATATTTTTACCATAATATATATGACCATATCTAACAATATACAAAATTATATTTTTAAATAAAAAAAGATATACAATATCTGGAGATCAGACCTGAGGGATTTCAATTACAATTACTTGTAATGAAATTACAAGTAATTGTAATTGAAAATTTTCGATTAAAAATTACTAGTAATTGTAATTGAAAGTGATTTCAATTACATTTAGAATTAAAAAGTGTTTTTTGTTAAAATTTTGTAGAAAAATCTGACTGGGATAGGTTGCTTAGGCATGGATGGATGCGTATAAAAAGAATGCGTCATGTTGGGCTTACCCCTAACTTGTGCTTTTTGTCATTATTATTTTCCCAAAAAATGTAATTGACATTTTTCAAATTACAAATTACTTGTAATTGTTCTTTTTTGAATTACAATTACAAATAATTTGTAATTGTAATTGAGTTTTTTTCAATTACAATTACATGTAATTGTGTAAATGAATGTGTAATTATTTACAAAATGTAATGATTAACCCCAGGTCTACTGGATATCCTATAATTTCGATAAATCTTCCATTACTTTTATCCAGATTTACCATGACAGTGCATTAAACATGAACAAATTTTTCTTTGTTTTTAGTAATTTTAAAATAAGGTTAACAACACTGAAATTTTTAACTTAATAGGATTGTGATATACAACCAAGATATAAGAGATCAGTCAAGTGTGCGTTATAGTATAGAGAATTCCATATTAAAGCTTCAGTATTGTTAATTTTATGGGCGCGTTATCCATTTTGACTCACGCTCCTAAACAAATTACTCACGCACGAGTATTTCGTGTCTTACTCACGCAGACATGAGTATATTAAAAATTTACTCACAATCAGAAAATTCTCACGCAAAACAGTTAAAATTACTAAAAACATATGATGCAAAAAATAAACTCACACACGAATCATGCACGGGTTATATATTCTTACTCACGCTCACGTACGAATTATATATTCTCACGCTCACGGGCGAATTACTTTGGTATAGTAATTATTACTCACGATCACTTGTGAATAACTTCACTCACGATCGTGTCATGCGCCAATCCCTAGTAATTACTAAATCTAAAACTAGTTCAAAATCTATTTTTTATATGGAACCACATTTAATACAATACGGTTTTAAAAGGACCTTATACATATATTTTTATATAAAATCACATTGAAAAAATTGCTAATGTGGGATGATATATAATTAAAAATGATTTTATAAAGAACGTTATATCGTTATATATAAAAGAAATCATGAAATATTGTAGATATGAAACCATACTAAGTTATATATGGGTTCTTATGCGCCAATATATAACCATATATAACACCTATTATATAATATTTCTTAAATGGCTCCATATATAGTTTTATATTATTATGTATAGTGTCATACTAAATTATATATAAACGTATATCTAATTATATCTTTTATATATTACATTGTGTACTTATATATAGCATATACACTTATATGTAGGCCAGTATGTAATAATATAAAATCACATATGTCTCAATATTAAAATCTTTGAGGAAAAAATATTTAATATAGGACTATATAAAAGTCTATATGCTTCAATTTAAAAGCATATGTGGCCATATCTAACTATAAGTTACTATATGTAATTACATAAAATAATATATGATTATATCAAAACTTTTTTACTCGGGGAAGTAAAATAACATAACAGGGATATGATGTAAAACAAAAAGCTTCAAGAAAGTTCAACAAGTCATCAACAACTGCTCTATGATTCAAGATATCACGCCATTTTAGTGGCTATATTTGAATCCTTTCATCTTTCACCAACTTTCATCTCTTCTTTACCTCCTTTCCAAAGAAAGCCACAGGTTATATAAAGTGGAGAACTTCTTGAGTGTTGTTTTTCTTAGAAAATGGAGAATTGTATTTTCAAAATTAATTTAATACATTGTTGTAATTTTTTAGCACAGTGTACATCATATACTGCAGTAAGTAATTTGCTTATCGAATGAACAATCAAATAATTGTTGTTGTGGTATTTTTGGTGTATAAACTATGTAATATAACGTGGACTGCGTTCAGTATTTTATTTATATTAAATAATACAATGCAATTTTTTGCACTAAGTGGCATATGAAAGTTAAGTGCAACCATACGCCCAGAGGTGCATGTTCTCATAACGTATGTACAATCGGTGTACACTATGGTTAACCTTATTTTTCAACTTGAAATTATCTGAATTTCAATTAATTTTTTCAAAACATTAATAGGGGTTTTCATAGAATTCAATGTAGCTTATTATAGAATTTTTTTAAACTTTTTAATTTAATGAATTTTTTTTTTTTTTATATCCCTAAAATATGCTACAAATTTATTAGGCTTTTGCATTTGCTAAATACTCCCAGCTTAGCAGCGCCAACAACTAACTATAATAAATAATAATATATGAAATTGCTTCAATTTTATGAAGCGCTTCATTCTCAGAATGTTTCATTCATTGTCGCTTCATTTATGAAGAGTTTCATTAATTTTATGAACTTTTTATAAACAATGATTTTAATGAAACCTATTTTATAGATTCTATAAAACCTCTACGGGAAATTTTAACAAACTGTCACCGAACTGGCCCCTTTATATGAAATAGACTGGTCACTTTTACATGACGTTGCCATAGGAGGGGGAAATTGACCCCTTGTGACATGTCACAAGACAAATCCTAGGACAGGTTACTGAACTCTCATAAAAAACAAAGTTCAGGGACCTGTCCTAGGATTTGTCTTATGACATGTCGCAAGGGGTCAATTTCCCCCTCCTATGGCAACGTCATGTAAAAGTGACCAGTCTATTTCATATAAAGGGGCCAGTTCGGTGACAGTTTGTTAAAATTTCCCGTAGGGATGTTTCAATGGACGAGTTACAGTGATAATTTTCTTTAAAACTATTAAGAAAATCATTACTGAAGTGAAAATAATTCTCTCGGTAAATAAACTCACTATATTGAGACAACTATCTGCATAATATTAATGAATTTTTGCATTAACCCAATGAAGTTTCACTGGAACTCATCCATTAAGACTTATCATTGAATTAATGGAATTTTTCATTAAATGTCGTGAAAAATTTCATTTTATTTCTTATAAGTTCATATACTCAATGAAACAGTTTCATTAAAATTAGATTCAAATCTAAGAAATTTTTAACTTTTACTTTGTGAAGAAAACTTCATTATTTTATTGAAAAATTTCATTAAAACTCGTCCAGCTGAATTCTATCTATGTTTAAACTTAATATACCCTGTCCACCTTGTCAAGTAAATTTTGTAGTGAACAAAATAGGAAAAAAATCAGCAATTTTTTTTTTTTTTTTAATAAATAAAAATATTTTAAAATTATTAAAAAAAATTTAAAAATTTAATTTTGCTGTTATCTTAAACTTTTTCCAATATACTTAAAGTGAAGACAAAGCTTTCTCAGTAATATGTAAGAAAAAAGACATTGTAGAAAACCATTTTGTAAATACATTAAAGAATATATTTACATATATTAATTTATCCCTAAAATGTTATAATATCTGCAAATTCAAAATAAATTTATATAACTGTTGTGCAAAACTTGTGATAATGGATTTTGCATGTTTTTTAGATTAAGTATTCTCTTCAAATAAATAAAATATATATTCCCCATATAATACAAAGTACTCGTCGTATCCATATTCATGTTGTATGTGAATGGTAAAAGTATGAAAATGCATTGTATTCGTTTGTGATGTGATTAATGACTAATGTGATATGTTGATTTCACAAAATATATGTATATTCGTTTTGAATTGTTATTGCTAGGATATTTTTGCTATTTATTGTCACGATATGTAATTTTTCGATATATGAAAAGGGGAAAAATATGACGGTATTACTTTAAAGTGCATTTCGATGTGTGGATTTGAAAACTTAAGAGCGTTAAAAAAAATAGAAAATATATAAATTTTTGTACTAACATTATTTCATTGTCTGTTTTTTTAGAATACTGTGCCAACATTTCTATGTAAAGAAATTTGATTTTATGGAATATGTGTCGTATGAGTGATATAGAATAAACTTATGTTAAAATCAATCATACGCCTACGGTCTCTTTAGTATTATTTTGTTTTAAAAATATTATATGCAACGGAATTTTTATCTTTTGTTTGCTTTAAATGCTGTTTTTCAATTTAAATGCATATTTGATCATTTCTATTCTTCTACCCGTGAGTCATAAAATGCTCTAGATAAGAAAATATTTTGTGAAAATAATTTAGAAGCATTAAAGTGCATTCATCTCTCTAAGGATGTAGGTTGATAAAAATTGTTTTTTTTTTTTATAAAATATCGATAAAAGGAGGATGTGAAAGAAAAAAGTAAAAAGAAAAGTATACAAGGAAATAAAAAAAAAGTTTAAATTGTATTATGAGTAAACAGTGGAACAATGGAAACTATGCTAGTCAAGAGAAATAAATGAAAAATAAAATTAAAAATTCTACCATGTTTTCGATTATTTTACTTATTTTTAGGTATAGTTTTTATATGTTTAAAATTTCCCAGATATATATGTATATTTTCTATTAAACCTAAGAAAAAAAAAACATCCTAAACAATGACTTTAAATGTATAGAAAATTGCCACAATTACTAAGAAAATAAATGGTATGCATACAAACTTAGTATACCATGTTATATATATTCCTTGGAGATGTTAAATAATTTTCAACTTAAATAGAAAAAGGGAATTTGCCTGCTAGAGACATTGGAATAGAGATAGAGACAAGATTATTTAAACAATGTTTTGGGCAGAGAAAAAAAGTAATAAATTTCACTTTGGGGAGCCGCAAATCAACTTAAAATATTTTTAAACTATTTAAATAAGAAAACATTCTTAAGAACACATTTACATAGAAAAAAATAATTGTAGTATAAAGTTAAGAGATATAAGTATATAAAATTATATATATATAATTTTTTTTTTAATGTTTACAAAAGATTTATCACAGATGTATAAAAATTTGCTATGATAAGTTTAGTTAAGTTATAACAAAGTACCAAGTATTAACCCATTATATTAAATAAAAGTATTAAATGAAGGCTTCACTTGCCAAATCTGTTAACTGCATTTTATAAATTTTATTAAATTTTAATGTCAAAACACTTCATTAACTCACAACTGTATAATATTTAAAACAAATTACTCTGATAATAAGAATTAACATTTAGTACTTGTAATCAGAGAAATTTGTTTCGAATATTATACAGTTAGGAATCAATAAAGTGTTTCGATATTAAAATTTAATTAAATTTAGAAAGTGTAGTTAATCGATTTGGCAATTTAAGCATTCAAATTTTAACTCAAATCGCGTCACGTCGAGAATTTTTTTTTTCACGAAATGAAATGGAACGGTGAACGAAATTGAATGGAACGTGAAACGAGTGGAAATGCAACACTAAAATTGGGAAACTATGTGGAATGGAGCGGGGAACGATTGACATTGAAAAACTGAACAATTGGAATGAAATGGAGCGGAACGGAACGGCGAACGAGTGGAACACCTAAAATTGGAAAACAAATTGTAAACCAGACAAGTGGAATGAAATGGAATGGATTTGAAACATTAGAGAATTATAATGATATGGAATGGCTGGGACGAAATGAAATGGAGCAGAGAACGACTAGTGTTGAAACACTAAAATTGGGTAACAAAATTGAACGTGGAACAAGTTGAACTGAAACAGTGGTCAAGTGGAATGTAATGGAATGGAGAAGGAGTGCAAATAAAACACTAAAATTAAGAAACGGAATGGAAAGAAACGGGGAACGACTTGAATTGAAAAGCTGAACAAGTGCAGTGAAATGAAATGGAATGGGCGAAATTGAAATACTAAAAGTACGGAACGAAATGAAATGGAGCGAGCTTGGATTTTAGTGACATTTATAGATTTTAACATATTTTTTATTGTATCGAATTTTCACAATTTTACGTTTTTTCGAAAAGGGCTGTGGGGTGCAAAAAACGGGGGGGGAGTGGGGACAGTGGGCTCTTAAGAAGGGGCCTATTAAAAAAAAATTTAAATGTGACTAAAATGAGTTTTTTCTTTTTTCAGCCCCTCCCAAAATTAATTTCGGTTTTTTCTTTCTTAATTCCAGACGGGGTCATATTTTTTTTTATTTTTTTTTTTTGGCGGAATCCAATAAACTGCATTTAGCCAAAATTTTAAATGTGTATATATTAGATTTTTATAGTAAACTCTGGAATTTTCTGTAAGAAAATATCCCGAGAAACGCGATTTACTGAAAACGTCAATGTGGTAACGTAACACTACATTTAAGTATACACCGCAGCACATGCCATAATCTGAAATGTCATAAATAATATTAAGTGTTATAATTATAGATACTGGAAGATTCTAGCATGATGTACAACGAAGGAAATTGAAGTTGTACTTAAACATTTGTGCTGTTAAGTTGTGTGTTAGAGTTTGTATAGGTAATTGCGCTTTAGACTGTGTATAGATTTTTTGTGTGTGTGTGTGTGTGTGTTATATTGTTGTATGGAAAGTAATACATTGTTAAATAAATAAGTATATAACCCAGCAAAATCTTTCATTACCAAATAAGTGGTTATATAACAGAAATTCATAGCTCCGCACAACTTATTTTTTGGTGTCTAAACTCATTATTTTTGTTTGGCGTGGTCGTTTTTATAAGTAGTCACGCTTACCCGCTCGCTTACGAAAAAATGAGAAATAAGTAGTTATGAGATTTTAAATAATCAGTGGTTACAAACATGCTTACAAAAAGTTTAATTATAAGTGGTTATCCGATTGCTTATTTAATTCTTAAAAATAAGGAGTTAAACAAATACTATTAGCTTAAGAAAATACATTCAGAAAAATTTAAGTTTTTTCTAGTATGTAATTTTAGGACTCGTCATAAAAATTTACACATAAAACATATTTACATATAATAAATACAAATGTATACAATTTAACTGTGTAAAAAGTACTTATTTAAAATATTACAAGTAAGTCATTATTTTATATTTAGAAACAATGAATACAATAGGCCGTTATTAGGAAGTCATTATTTTATATTATAAAATAATGCAAAAGGTAATGATATATCGTTTTTGGTAATGCAAATAGTAATGAGGTGTCATTACCAATATTTTGCTGGGTAAGCTAAACCAAACTAGAGAGAGTGTGTTATTTTTATTTACAAAGAGCACCAACCCGGTTTATCTAAAGGAGATAAACGTACGTTTTTGAAGGTAAACATAACAATTGGTGTCAGCGGTGGGGTTGGTTATATTGATTGCAATCGAAAAGAACCCGGGTTATTTAAAGGAAATAAACCAACGTTTTTAAAAGGTAAAAACTTAACAGTAGTAATTGAATACGAACAAATTTATTTTAACTCGAATCATATTTACGTTAACAAATAGGATTAAGAAAGGAAACATTCTAATTGAAAATTAAATTGCTCAAGTATTGATTAATTGTGGCTCTTCTGAATAGGAAACATACATAGGCTAAAACTTAAACTAGCCACACTCACCGCTATGCCGACCGTGGTGTATCTTGTTAAGAGGTGATACTACGAGTCATAGCCAGTGCAGAGGGCTGCCGGTTCGATCCCCGGTCATGTTAATATACAAAAAGTTTTTTATATAGACACAAATTAAGAATCAGTTGACACATAAATTAGCCACTGTTTGGGTGACCCGAAACTGCAGCAGTCCCTTGTGTCTGTTAAATTTTTCAATAAAAATGTTTTGTTCTTCTTCTTCCTAAAAATCAGCTCTAGAGAAAATTCGTATTTAATTTAACACTTTTCGAGAAAAAATTAGATTTTGATTTAAATATGACATAATAGCTGATTTTAAAAGGTCTCATTAAAAATAGTTTCATAAAAATTATGAAGCTTTTTCATAAAATTTAAAAAATGAGTGGGTGAGCCCAGAGGCTTCTTAGTAAAAATTCTATGATCGCATTTCTCCAAAAACTAAAAGTTTTTTCAAAATATTTATTGCACATCTTTCAGTTTGTTTTCGTAAATAGCTGTTGTTGCATTTAAATACGGTGCTGCCTTTAAAGGGTTAACCTGAATGCATGTTTATCTAATATAAATCAAAATTCTTTCCTTTGGTGCCTTATAGTCATTCCTGTTGTTAACAAAAATAAAAATTCAAGGCCAAAAAGAAGAAGAACTCATAATTTTTAAAAGAAAACAACTACAAAGATCGCCTGCCCTCGGTTCATTTTTATCATTTTTGTTACCAAAAAAAAAAAAAAAACAAATTGTTCTGGCAATTTACAAACTTCATTGTTAGAAATTTTATTATTATTATTCTTGTATCGCTTAAACTTCAACTTTTTATAGCATTTTAAAAAACTGCATTTCTCCTTAAAATGAAATAAGAAAAATTATACTTTGTATATTGTTGGGTATTCGTGTAATTTTAATGCATTTAAAAGTTTGCAGTTCAACATAAACCAAATGTTGTTGGTTGTTGGTTGTTTAAGGTTGATGTTGCTTGCTGTTATTTATGGAGTGCGCATTTTCTTGTTAATGTCTTATTTTTCATGTGTTAAGACATTGTTGTTTGTCTGCCTGTTTGTATGTTGTTGGTCATGTTGTTATCTGGGTTGTGTGTTCCGTCCAAAGATATTGTGGTTAAAATAACATTGAGGTTAGTTTCTTTTCTTTTATAGTTTTCACTCATAAAAAAAATTTGTAAAATAACAAAAAAAGTTACTAAAAATTAGTTAAAATGGTACTGCAGCAAAAACTGCTAAAATTATCAGATTTTTTTTTTTTTTTGCTAAATACTGGTAAAATAAGAACAGCAAAAATAAAATGTTAAGTTTATAGGATTTTAGTTATATTTGAGATAACATTTAAGTAACTGAAAATGACAAATTGTGCTTTAAAATCTGCAGAAAATTTTGCTAAATATTAGTAGAAAATATTATATGCAAGATAATTTTTAATAGTTTTAACTAAAATTTTTACAGACTTTTTTCTATTAGTGTGGAAGTATTATTTACAATAGTGTCTATGGTCGTCTGTGGTAATGTTTATTAGATTATAACAATTTTTTTCTTCTGGTAATGTTAAATTTAACCTTAACACAGTAATAAAATTAATAGCATCTGAAATTAAAGTTTTGCGGTGTTGCTCAGTTTGGCAAAAAAAATATCATTATTTAGAAGAGTTTTGTATTGTATTGAAAAGAAGCCAAATAGGGTCGGACATTTAAAAGTGATGAGTAAAATATAATGAGATCTCTAAAAATTTCCCACTAAAAGATGAACTTCAGTGCATTTTAATAATGCTGTCGAAACTCGATTTGCAACACCCTTTGAAATAGGCATAAATATGGTTGCTTCTTTCATAAAATTCAAACAAAGAACTTTAAAACTAAGGGCAGTTGTATAGTTAGAATTGAGATCGATTTTTTTAATATTTCTTAAGTAAGAAATTTCTTAATTAATAAATATCTAAGAAAAAATCGATTATAGTTCTGACCATAAAATTTCCTAGTGGGTATTTTTTTGTGAAAGGTGAGAACATTAACCCTATATGAATCAAGTTACACAAAAAAATAATTTTTATCAAGTGGAAATTTTTTTTTATCCGAAAATTATGAAAGATGTTATTCTGTAAATTTCCTAATGGGTCGTTTTTTGGCCAAAAGTATAAAAATTAACCCCATGTGGATCATGTTACATAAAATAATTATCTTTATCCACTTGAGATTTTTTTATCAATTTAATGGCTTTACAATCTCGTAGCCATAATTAATATTAAGTTTCATGGGTCTTTTCTGACCCCAGGCCACTAAGGGTTAAAGATTTTTTAAACAAATATATAAAGTCTAACCAAATTTTAGTGATGTTTTTCCGAAAACTGTGTAAAATTTGATGAAAATATTCAAATTTTGTTTAATTTTTCACAAAATAAGCAATTTTTCTAAAATGGCCTGGAAAGCAGTCTCTCTAAACACAAACTCGAATTATCATTTTTCCAATTTAGTTTTTTTTTCTTTAATATCAACTATTATGTGGTACAAATAGCAATCGACATCTCCAAATTAGGCATTTTAAAAAATCTTTAAAATTAATTTAAAAAAAAAACATGTTTTTGCATTTTTATTCGTGGGTCATTTTGGATTCCAGGCTAAAGGGGGTTAATGATATCCGATGAAGTCAAAATTCCATATCTGAATCACGTTGACTATATTAAATGAATAAATGAAATAAAAATCATTTTTTTGAAATTTCGAATTTTGGGAATTTTTAATAGCAACCCGTGTAAAAAGATCAGATCTGGCCAGATCTCAGTAGATCTTACCAGATCTAATTAGATCTCAAAATTGGGGACAAATTTGATATCTAATAAGATCTGATCAGATCTGGGCATATCTGGCGCAATTGTCCAGATCACTTTAGATTTGAACAGATTTTGCACTAGATCTGATCAGATCTTGCCATAAGGTATTATCACATATGCCATATCTGATCATATTTGATGAGAGCTGGTACAGGATCTAATTAGATTCAATCATATCTATTTAGATCCAAAAATATCTGATCAGATCTAAACTTATTTACACGGGAATACACTTTTTTTCCAAAATGGGCCATTTTCGTCCAACTTCTGGCATAGGTTAACGTTTCAAAAAAAAAAAAACCATTTCTTCCATTTGGGACCATTTCCAATAGAACTGGAAGGTGTTATGACAAATCTATTTGTAAGAGACACCCAAATATATATTGTGAATTTATTTGTCGTTTATTTATACTGTCTATCATAGTCGAAAACGAAAACTTGCAACAAAATAACTAAACTAACGTCTCGATATAAGCAGCACGTTAAGAATTTTTGATGAAGCTCAAATCCAAAACTCCTAAAGGCTTATTGAAAACTGAAAAGAATTTTCACTAAAAGTATTGATTTTATTTCTTTAACACAAACAAAATAAATGAAAATATAAACTATGAAACTTTTAATACAAAAATCATAAACAAAATCATAGTCTAAATCCTAAAATTTAGGTAAATATTTCTAAAATTGGATAGAAAGAGGTGAAAATACGTATCTAAGAAATGACAATATTTTCCATCAAAAGGAATAATTTCCTAAATTTCTAAGCTAATAAACCAAAAATGTTTTATAGCTTTTTAGGGATTTACACTATATGTATGTAGTACTACTTAGTGTGTACTTTACGTTCTTATGTATGCATTAGTGTTAGTGTTATTATCTGTAAGTCTATGTATGTGTTTGACAATAAAAACAAGTATTATTGGCGAAAGTAAAACTATTTATTTAATGATGTTTATATGTTTTTTTTTCCTTTTTCCCAAATACTATTGCTTAATACTTACTAACAACATATGTGTCTTTGGGATTTTGAGACATATTTGACAAATAAAATAACCAACCATAATAACAACTAAAGGAAAAAAGGATAATATTGTGAGAAAATAAAATACAAGTAATAAAAAAGCAGTAAAAAGTTTTTTTTTTATTGTATTTAAGTAAAAAAAAAATTTTGCAAAAGGGTACTTTGACAGAAAAAAAAAATCACATTTTAAATGTTATATAATTATTTTGTTATGTTTTAAACAGAAAAAAAGCAAAAAAAAATGGACAATTTGCTATAAAAATTATGCAAATTACTTAAGAAAATCTCAATATTACTTCAAAGGTATGATTTTAGCAGCCATGATCACAACTTTTCTATCTAAATGCTAAATTTATTTATTTAAACACACACTAATAGAAAAAGTCTGTAAAAATTTTCGTTAAAACTGCTAAAAATTAGTTAAAATGGACTTTGCAAAAAACTGCTAAAATTGGTAGATAATTTTTGCTCAATATTTGTAAGATAGGAACTGTAAAAATAAAACTGCCATACAGAACTTTAGTTATTTTTAGTTAAATTCTAGTTAACAGAAAAAAAAATTAATTTGCTAAAATCAGCAAAAAGTTTTGCTAAATAATTAGTAGAATAAAAGATCACAAAAATCATTTCAAATTTCCAAAGTTTTTTTTTAGATTTTTTTTATGCAAAAAAAAATCTTGCCTTTTGAAATCAGCAGTTTACTATTTTTTTAGCAACTATTTCTGTTGATTTTAGCAGAATAGAAGATTATTTGCAATCAACGAAATTTAGCTTAAAAATAATAAAGAAAATTTGTAGATATAACAGTTTGTTTTTGCTATTTTTATTCTACTAATATTCAGCAGAATTTTCCACAGATTTTACAGCATAATTTATCATTTTCAGTTAACTAAAAATTAACTCAAATATACCCGATTAAAAAAAAATTTATGAGGCTTTATACTATCATATCATACAGAAATCCTAAATATTTACGGAAATAATTACCTGAGAAATTGTCAGACCTGAAACTTCATGAAAGCTATTAAACTTTTTCGGATTTTGACAAAAGGACATTTTACAGGAAATCACAAATACCTTCACTGAGACTTTAAACTGTTTGTATAAATTTTCTAACAGTTTCTTTCCATTGAAATTTTTATTTTTAACAGTCTCTGATAAAATTACCTCCAAAAGAATAAATCCTTCGTTCTAAAGAAAATTAAAAAAAAAAAACTTTGAATCGATTGTTTGAGATTTTGTAACTCATTTCGACTTAGGTTGTTTTAGAAAAGGAAGTTTTAAATTTTAACGAAAGTTGAGAGCTTAATCCTGTCCATTAGACCGTACCTCAAACAAAAGTTAGCCGTACACCCTCCAATATGAAGTATTTTCCGAAGGCGATTTCAAAAAAAAAATTTTTTTTCCACAACGTCGGGGTCGCCTTTTTAAATTTTTCGGTATATTGTAGCTTTGGCATTTAATGTCGGATTTTAATGTGTGATATATCGATTTTTTTGCCTCGAGGAGACCAATGTTTTGCTATAAAGGAAAAATACAATAAAAAATTTTTTAAAGGCGACCCTACGTGCGGCAACATAAAATTAAATTCTAACTTGTCTGATTCTAATACTGTTATTTATAAGATACTTTATCTTGTTGTATTAGAAAATCAAATATTTTAATAAAGAAAGAAAGAAAGAAAGAAAGAAAGAAAGAAAGAAAGAAAGAAAGAAAGAAAAAAAAAATAAAAAAATTTCTGTTTAGTTTTTCGAAAAACTTCGTTAGCAAAAGTTTAAAGATTTTTTGCGAGCTTTAATTTTCTGACATTATGGTGGTAGCAACGGAGGTCTGGTGGGTAAATACTAGAACGGTATACTTGAGGTCAATGGCCCTTACAGCAAAACATTGGTCCCCTCGAGAGAAAAACATCAATGTATTACACTTTAAAATCCGACTGTAAATGCCAAAGATATAACAAAAAATGTAAAATGGCGACCCCTACGTTCGGAAAATTTTTTTTTTAAACTGCCTTGAAAAATACTTCATATTAGAGGATGTACGGCACACTTTTTTTTCGTCTGTAAGGTGGTACGGTCTACTCTCCATAGAAGAAGGCAGAAACTGGATCTAGTCTACTTTGCAAATTTAATGTGTTTATAACTTTTGAAAAAATGTAACCTCAAACCTACTAAAGTAAAATAATAATAAGTCAAAATATTTTAATAATTCACTTATCCTTACAACAGTGATTGCACAAATACTAAAAATGAATGTTACAATTTATTACTGTCTTTTTAAAATTGTGCACGGAAAATAGACTATAGTGAAAGCTTATAATGCTGCAAACGAAAATTATTAAAATTTCTAAAAAAAAAAGTTTATTTTAGAGGTTTAAGATGTATTTTAGTGTATAAGATGTAGAAAATATGAGGAATATACAGAATTATGCGAATTAAAAAATTATATTGTAGACAAAAATCTTAGAAAATGTTTTTAAGCTGATTTAAATTTCTTTGCCAAAAGTCGTTAGATATGAGAGACAGAAAATTTGGCTAGTATTTAATGTAATATAAAATTGTATCCAAAAGGCGACTGACAAATTTTCTAGTGTGACTCTGAATGGGGTATATATAATTCTATCCAAAACGAAATCGTGTTTTTTTTTAATGATATTATATCAAAACACATATATTATTTTGGATTATGTACTAATAGGTAACGTCATATAAAATTGGATTATCGGTATCTAATTGTAAATGCAATATACAATATATTACACTATGCGACAGTCAAAATCGGGATGGGATGAAACCAACGGAAAATGTTATATCGGTCAAAAACAAGTTATACGTGTCCCGGCATTTCGCTGGGTCACCCCTAGGAATAGAGATATATCTTTTTTTTGACATAACTCGAGAACCACTAGTCCGATTTTGCTCAAACAATTTTAAAAAAATTAAAAATTACAATTCCTTTAATCTGTTCATATAACGTTTTTCTATATACTCAACAGTTTTGCCGGTAAAAATAAATGTTTGTTACCGCTAACATAAAAATCAATAACCTTTTGTTTATTACTTTTTTTTAATATTTTAGGCAAAAAATATTTTTTTCTTCATACATTTATTTTTACCGGCAAAACTGTTGAGTATATAGAAAAACGTTATATGAACAGATTAAAGGAATTGTAATTTTTAATTTTTTTAAAATTGTTTGAGCGAAATCGGACTAATGGTTCTCGAGTTATGTCAAAAAAAATACCACCAAAGATCAAATCGATATATCTCGATTCCTAGGGTTGACCCAGCGAAACGCCGGGACACGTATAACTTCTTTTTTACCGATATAACTTTCCCCGGTAGTTTGAACCCTTCCCGATCACTGACCCCTACCATTTGTCTCACAGTGTTATTATTAATTAACAGTTTTATTTTTGCTGATCTTATTTTGCTAGTATTAGCCAGAACAGATCTGGTAATTTCAATCATTTTTTCTGCAAGGTAATTTTTATTTAACTAATTTTAAGTAGCTTTTTTCGCTATTTTTACAGGGGTATTTATATTAGTGGAAGATTGTCATAACAGATTTTTGACAAATTGGGATATGAATATCCAAAGAAAATAAGTTAGTTAAGTTAAGCTCACACAACATTATTTCTGTTCGGTAATTTTAAATTTTAAAACCAAAATTTGATTGTAACCGGAAATCTTTAAGACCTAAAGAGCGTTTGAAAAGTCGATTTGTGTATAGAACTTTTAGTGATAGCAACTGACAACAATATTGTTTATAATCCTTACTTTAGTCGGATTTATACCACCCGGTTACCGTGAAGAAAACCACAAAGTTGTCTTAAAAATCCAAAAGTTGAATTCATCAATCATACGTCTTGTGGTATATAAAAAATAGTCTATTAAATTAAATACAATTTCTATTTAATATACACAATTTTGTGTAAATATCTTCTACTTCATCATAATATATTTTATTATATAAATGAATTTTTCTTATATTTTAAAACCACAAAAATAAATTAAATTTTCTACCATATGTTTTCACTTATCATGTCCTCAATATAAATTTCTTCATATTTTTCTACTTCAACAGTGAATGGGTTTGTGTGTGTGTGTGTGCATGTATTCCTTGGTAGTAGTATAGTATATTGTATAACATTTTAATCCTGCTTAATAATTAGTTACTTTATTCTACCAAGTTTATTTCATACTTTCCTCCACCAAAGGAAAGACTACTAGAGTACATCATCCATCCATACCAACACGAATCTTATGTTTGTCTTGCAACGTGCTTGGCAAGTTTAATTCCTTCTCTTATACAATAAATGTTTGAAACAAAAACAAACAAAAAAACAAAAAAGGTGGGAATATAATGGAGGTTTTTTAATATAGAACAAGCATAGAAAAATGTTTCATATAAATAATATTAAAGATATTTTAAATATGGCAAAAAATTATATAATATTAAGTGAATATCAGAGGAGGAGAGTAGAAATGTAGAATGAACAAAAATATTCAATTAAGTGAATAATAGATAATTATAAATGCTGGTCAAGTATTGAAAACAATTGAAATAAGAATATAGATGATGATGATGATGATGGTAATATTAAAAGATATTAAGAATTTATTTGATAATATGATATAAGTTTTTTCTTCATGCCCTTTTTTGTGTTTAAAGTTCACATAACTTTTTAAGTAGATTTTCATGTTTTCATACATTAAATTTTCATCAACAATTAGTTAATAGTATTAACAACACGTAAGTAGCATATAACATTTTAGTTTAATATTATATTGGCTGAGAGCAAAAGTTAGTTGGCAAATTGATGTGCCTATAATGGATACCCAAAATTTGAGTGATATGTTTGCCTGCATGCTACAGGTCGCATTTAGAAATATCTCTTGATTAAATTTTGTGCATCCACTCAGAAGGAGCTAAGGATATAAGCAATTGATTTTGGTTAGAATTGGTCCATTTGACCCATATAAACTGTATTTTCGATTTACTGTTAAATACTCTTAACATTAGGCGAAATCTTTCTTTTTAATTTTTTAATTTTTTACCAAATTAAAGACAAATTTTGACTTAAGTCGATTTAAAGCCATTAAAATTTCGGATTCAAACATAAGTTAACTTTCAGCCAGACTGATGTAGGGTAGCAACTTTAACTTTCTTACTTAATTTTTGTTTATTATTTTTTAAATGATGTACAGATAAGATTAATTACATAAAGTTTTTTTCTTTTCTAGGATAAAAGAATACCTCATGTGTAGTAAAGCGCCTTCTAGAATTTTAAACAATTTGTTTAGAAGTTTCCGAAATATTTGTTTCTTTTAATCCATTGTAGAAAATAAACACATACATGTAGCTTGGCATGTTGTGGTCTAATCAATCACTTGATAAACAGAAAATGTTGTTTTCACTCCCATCCCTAATGAACATACGTATAGAAAAGAAGACACATACAGACATATATTACAGCCTTTGACACTCTCACATATGGGGAAATTTTTCTGAAATATCCACAAAACATTTTCAGTATTTTGGCAGTTTATTAAATCCTTTAACAGTTTTAGTTTAGCATTATAAAATTTAACATAAAAATCTATTCTTGGTCGAAGATTAAGGCCTGTTTTTCTCAATATTTTGTGGTACACTCATAGAAATAAATCTGTAAAAATAGCAGAAAACACAACTAAATCTTTGATAAAAAATGACCTTTCTGCAAGGCCTGCTTAAACTGCTTAAATTAACAGATTTTTAATTTGCTAAATTCTAATAAAATTAGAATCAAAACAACAAAAATAAAACTGTTAAATTTAAAGAATTTTAGTTATATTTAAGCAGAGCTTTGAAGAATTAATTCCTTTTTGAATGAATTCACTACCAATCGAATTCAATTTTCTCTAGAATTGAATGAATTCCTTTTCTTAAGTAATTTACTGAATTCATTCAATTGAATGCGTTCATCAAACAACAAAATCAAAGAATTAATTCAATTGCAATAGTTCTTTTTATTAAATCAAATGAATTAATTCACCGGTGAACGCGTTCAATTTTATAAATCGAATGGAAAAAAAGTGAATTAATTCCTTACTGAATTAATTCACCACTGAATTCATTCAATTTCATTTTCATTCAGTGAATTAAAAAAAAATAAAATTACATTCAGTGAATTAAAAAAAAAAATAATAAGTTCACTGAATTGAAAAAAAAATAAAACAAATTCACTGAATTGAAAAAAAATAAAATAAGTTCACTGAATTCAAAGCCTGTTTTCTGCCGTTCAGTAGAAGAAAACAATAATGTACAAATAAAATTTTTAAATAAGCAATTTTACAGTGTGTGCTAGTAACAAATTAGAAACTGGATGCTGTTTATCAACCTATATGATTCAAAAATAAAGCCTTTTACTATTAAAAATAAAAACTTACAGATATAGATAAATTAGGAAAAAAATATAACTATTAATTTTTCAAACTAGTTATATAGTTAAGTTTTTATTTTTAATAGTAAAAGGCTTTATTTTTGAATCATGTAGGTTGATAAACAGCATCCGGTTTCTAATTTGTTACTAGCACACGCTGTGAAATTGCTTATTTAAAACTTTTATTTGTACATTATTGTTTTCTTCTACTGAACGGCAGAAAACAGGCTTTGAATTCAGTGAACTTATTTTATTTTTTTTCAATTCAGTGAACTTATTTTATTTTTTTTCAATTCAGTGAACTTATTATTTTTTTTTTAATTCACTGAATGTAATTTTATTTTTTTTTAATTCACTGAATGAAAATGAAATTGAATGAATTCAGTGGTGAATTAATTCAGTAAGGAATTAATTCACTTTTTTTCCGTTCGATTTATAAAATTGAACGCGTTCACCGGTGAATTAATTCATTTGATTAGAAATTTATTAATTCAGTTCATTTGATTTAATAAAAAGAACTATTGCAATTGAATTAATTCGTAACAAAATAAATCGAATAAATTGAAATATGAATTGATTCCATTCAATATATGGTGCTTAGTGAATTAATTCATAGAATTTTTAATTCAGAATTGAAAAATTGAATTAAGGAATTAATTCTTCAAAGCTCTGTATTTAAGTTAAATTTTAGTTAATTGAAAATGTCAAATTACACTCCCAAATCTGCAAGAAAATTTTGATAAATATTAGTACACTAAAAAAAGCAAAAACAATGCATTATATCGACAAAATTTTTCTTATTTTTAAGCTAAATTTACTTGAATGCAAATAGCAGTCTATCTTGCTAAAATCAACAAAAATATTTGCTAAAAAATTGTAAACTGCTGTTTTCAAGACTCAATTTTTATTTTAATTAAAAAACAACACGAAAAAACATGCAAAATTTAAAATTTATTGTGGTTTTGTAAAATTTTTTCCTGTTTTTAGCATGTTAAGTTGTTATTTTCTATTAAACAAATTTAACTGAAATATAACTAAAATTCTGTATAATTAACATTTTTATTTTTGCTGTTTCTATCTTACACTCAGATAAAAAAGTTTGGAAAAAAATTTGGAAACAGTTTCCAATCGCACTATACTACTTTTATACTGATTATTAGTACAATTTTTATTTTTAGTAATCATTTTTGCTATTATCTTTTTACAAATTACGGATGTTTTTACTAATTTTCGCTGCTGATTTCAGCAAAACATTTTACTAATTTTTCAAAACCGAGTGCTAAATTTAGCAGAAAAATATACTAATTTAAAAATATTTTTATTTTTTTTATTTTTTACAATTCTTGTTTAGTTTATATTTGTTACTATTGATATATTCTTAGTTTAGAAATAACACCCAGAAAATTTTATTGCATCTCCAATGCAGAAAACGGCAATAACTGGAGAACCGTTTGCAATTTTGACTCCAAATTTCAAGTACGATGAAGTAATTATACGCTTGTTACAATCGAAAGAAAAAAAAATTTTTTTTAGATTTTACAGTTTTTTTATTTTTTAGTACAATTTTTTGCTAATTTCAGCAGATTGATTTTAAATTACAGTTTACAGCAATTTACTGAAATTTAGTAGCTGCAACTAATTATTTATACTAATTTCATTGTACTAAAATTATGGTATTTAGTAAGTTTTTTAACTGATTTTACATAAATTTTACTAAAATTAAGTAGCGGCTACTAATGTTTTCTACTAATTTTATTGTACTACAGATCAGCAGACATGTGTTGCTAAAATTAGCAAAAAATACCGCTGGCCTCAAAACAGTTAAATTTCCCGTAATAACAGCAAAATTTTCAGTAGCCATTACAGACTTTTTTGGTTGAGTGTACTATTGTAATATATGTATAGGAAAAATAATCTGCTAATTTCAGCAATTTTTTCTGCAAGGTAATTATTAACAAATTTTTAGTTGTTTTAACTAAAATTTTAACACACATTTTTCTACCAGTGTATGTATGTGAAAAAAACCTTGGTTTGGTTACGACAGCATTTAAAACAAAAATATTGGCGAATGTGCCCCAGTCTACGCTACACTTAATGTAATACGTCAGTAGAAAAATCTGTCAAATCGGTTTTAAATTGATTTGACTAATTTTTAACAAATTTTTAGTTGAAACACTGCTTTAAGAAACGATTTTCGTTATCTTCATTTAAAACAATAACTAAAAATCCTCAGTAATTTAACTAGTTTTGAGCGTTAATTTTCAAAATTATTTAAAACTAATTTTTAAGAACCCATTCGTTGAATTTTAGAAAATTTAGTGTTAAAATATAATATTTTCATGTTTCTGTTATTACCCGGTAGATGGCGCCACCAATGTATCCGAAGTTTTAAAGATGGCTATTTCTATTTCTTTCCCTCCAAAATTTATGAAAATTTCGACTACCCCTAACCGTATAATACCCCAGCGAAAGGCGTTATCTCTATCCAAAAATGGAACTTTTCGGGGACTTTGACCCTCGGAAATTTTTTGAAAAATATCTTCGACTTCATAAAATGGCCCATATCTCGAAAACTAGGCGAGATAGAGCAAAACGGACAATATATTTGCTCCATTGGAGTGCCACATGATATGGACTAGGCCAGGGGAGGGTCCCGAGAACATAAATTTGAATAAATTCTATGACTCAGTATAATTATGGATAAAACTGTAGTTTTACAAATTTTTACTTAAATTTAGATTTGTTAAATTTAACAAAAAAAAGTATCGAAATCAACAAATTTTATTTTTAGCCAAAAAACAGGAATAAATTTTGTTAAAGTAGCAAATTTTTCTGTTTAGCCAACAGACTTATTATTTTGAGTGTACATATTTGATTACCAACCTCGATAAATTATGACGTGTTGCTGTGGACACCTGAGAAATATTGTCCCATATGTTGGTATTTAAGTATTAGTAGGTAACATCTTCATTTATACTACTACGTATTATATGTTTTTAACCTCATTCATAAATTAATTGTTATTAATGACAAAGAAATATGAGTTTCCACAACAACAGCAGCAACAAAAGTTAATACATAAATATTAAATATTTTCATTTTGTGGTTGTGTAGTAGCAGGAGTAACTGATATAAGGAATCAAAAAAAAATTTTTTTTTTGGTTTTTGAAAAGTAAATAATATAAAATAATTGCAGGTAATAAAATTAATGTAGCAAATTTTATGATGTTATGCTTTTTGACTTTTAATATCTAATTTGTTTGCTGCCATTTTTCTTTGGTCCCTTGAACTTGCAAGTATTTTAGTTTTTTAGATTTTGTTACTGGAATTTGTTTAAATTACTTGCAATAAATCAAACAAAAACGAAGAGTGAATTGTTGAAGAAAATAAGAAATTTACTTTTCAAACTGTTAGACGTCTCGGTGCATTTGTCACTTTCGAGTATTAAACATTTTATATATACAAAAGTAGTGTGTCTTTATTGAATTGTTTTCGTCTGACGACCATTGGGTTCTTTTAACGTTTTTATTTTTGAAAGTCTTTGACATTTTCTTTAGATTTATAACCAACGATAATACATTTTCAATTGATCGTTAAAAAAAAAAAAACATAAAAAGATTAAGGAGTGAAAATAAAAACGTTGTGGTTGGTTAAACAAAAGAAATTGAAAGTTTAATTTGTTAGCAATTGGAAAATAAAAATAAACAAGTAGTTTTCAGGTTTAAAATAACCGAAAGTTGTTTTTGAAAATTATTTTAAAGAAAATATTATAAAAATGATAAATTTTTAAATTGAAAATTAGTTTAAAGATTTTGTTAATCCATTTGTTTTAATTTTGTTTTATTCCAAAGAACCTTTTGTAGAACAGCTACCAGGGAAAATGTTTCGTTCCAAAGTATCGGCTGTAGAATAGCAAATTTTCCTTTGTAACCTCTTCTACACTCAAATCTAACACCGATGATTTTTGTTTAAATTTGTCCCAAAAGCAACCGCTTCTATAGCACTAAAGTGGAACCAGTTGCCCTAGATTGAGTTCTGGAATTTTCAGAACTGATTCTCCATTAGTTACACCTTGCATATAAGATCAGCCGAATAGTTCCTGAACTAGTTCGAACCAGTTGCAGAATTGGTTTGGTATACAAACGATTATTAAATATTTTCCTGGGTTCTTTTCCCTTGTAACGAATTTTACTGTAGTTTCTAATACCGATTATATTTGTTTAAAATTGTCCTAAAAACAATCGCTTTTACCTCCAATGTAGAACTGGGTGCTTTATAATCAGTTCTAGAATTAGTTCAGCCATTTACACCTTATATTTATATTCCCAAAAAAGGTTTCTGGAACCAGTTCTATGGAATCGATTCTAGTGGCACCAGTGTTACAACTGATGTGATTGGAAACTGAGAAATAAAACGACTTTCAAAATTTTTCAAAATATTAATACAAAAATTTATTTTTGGTCGAAAATATTAGTGATTCCAAATAAATGCCTCTTTGGCTCTATTTTTCTCCCCAACACCACTCTCTGTAATATTGAGTTCCCTAAAAGAATGAAATGTGAAATTTAAAAAGACGCATTTAAACAATGGGCATTATTTATATAATATGGTAGTAAATTTTGTATCTTTCTACACTCAAAAAAATAAGTTAGTGTTACAACTTTGTAAAACAACTTGTATATTAAGTATACTAGTTTTCAGGAATTTTTTTGCTAAGTCTGTTTTCAACAAAAGTTTTAATTTTATTTTTTTTAGCACTAATCTAAAGCTAAAATTAAGTTTTTACTTTATTAAAGCAAAGTGTGTGAGTTTTAAGTAGAAAGTAATAAAATTAATTTCAAATAAATAAAATCGCTTTCAAATAAAAGAAATTTTATTTGATTTTAGTTTGTACAATATTCTTATTAACTAAAAAATAATAACACTTCAAATTATATTAATAATCTTTCACAATATATGGAATCATATACAAATAAAGCTTATAGCATTTAACCCTACGGTCAATAACCAAAAAAATACACGTTAGTCAATAACCGGGTACCCCTATGCATTTAGTTTTTAGCTTCTCTTGTAAAAAGATACAAAATTTAGTTACATCCGTTTGCATTTATGGTGACGATATGTTGTTTTTTCCCATCAGTAGTCGATCAGTTGAAAAAGAAAAGGTGAAGAAAATGTCACGAAACTTAGAAGTGTTATCAAAAAGGAAATTTTTAAGTTTGACGGAGGAGGAAAAAATAAAATACATCGAATCAATTTTTGATGATGTTGTGGATAATGAACCCATGTCTGAAGGAGAAAATGAAGAAACATCATTTGTAGAAGATGTAGAAACGTCAGACACAGAAGAGGTCTCCGTTGAATGTACTTCTCGTGATGGATGAGGATGCTAATTTTGAGGTTAATGATGAGACTACCGATGAAAGTGGTGATGAAAGCGGCGACGAAAGTGAACCATTAAATAACTATGATACAGATGAAAAGTATGTTGCTCGTGATGGCACTGAATGGCAAAAGTACGACGCATCAAGTTAGGATCTATAACGTTGTATGTCAACGGTGTGGCCCAGCACGAATAACAGACATGATGTCAAAATCTAAGACTTTTAAAAGTTATTTGAGCGTGGTAATGGTCGATATTATTGTGCGCCATACAAATAAAAAAGCTTATGCCACTTATGCAGCCTACAATGAAAAAATCCAACAAAACCGCAGGTGAAATGGAAGGATGTAACAGTGCACTGTGGGCCAGCATCGCCATTTTTGACCAAAAGTACAATTCGCGTAAAGGGAAAATATGTTTATATATTCAAAATCTAGGATTATTGAATATTTTGTGAGTGAAATATTGTATCATTATGGTTACTCGTTGTTAGTTGGCGAGAGTTCAAAATCAAAGTTTTTTAACTTTATGACATTTTTTATTTTATAATGATACAATAAAAAAATCATATATAAACAATAATTTGTTCCAAAAACAATCTCAAATTATAAAACTTAAACTAGTTCTCCAAAAAAAATAGAAATCTGTTAAGTATTTACGAAAAAAGTAACAAAATTATTAATTTTACCTCAAAAATGTGAGTTGTTTTGAAAATCCTAAATTTTCAAAAAAAAAGCTCAAAAATGTTCCAAGAGATATTTAAAAAACTTGAATGCCAATCTGTTTCATAAGAAGTCCTCTACCTAGGTTTTTGCGACCGTTCATAAACTTTCGAGTTTTTGCCCTTTAACTGAAAAAGTAGATCTCGCTGATTTCCAGCATTCCAGAGTTTTAGTAAAAACTAAAAAATAGCACTAAAAATTACCTTAAATGAAGGTTCTGGTTTTCTCACACAGACTAGCCCCCTAAAGTCCAGGTTTGTGGGACATTTGAGTGACAATTCTGAATAAGTACGAAATTAACCCTTAAACACATTTTAAGTTTTGACTTATTTCTGGCATTGAAGTTAAATTTTCAACTTTTATGTCTTCAGAGACTTATAGTAGAATTTCATGACAAATATTTTTGTGGAACATTTTAACCCTCTAACTCTTCAACTTATGGGTCTTTTTTGACACTTTTTAAAAAGGACCAAAAGAGACCCTTTAATTGCAGAGTTAGAGGGTTAATATGTTCCACAAAAATGTCCCCCGTAGTATTTTACATAAGTTCGCTGAACATATCCTTTACCTAAAATGAAAGATTCACATGGTTTCCTATGCCGATTCACAATAAACATTTTCAAAAGAGGAGAAATTTTAACCCCCACAAACATAGGGCCAGATGAAAACTTTTAAAATGCCGATACACTTATATTTTTCTTTGGTCCCCTCTGCCAGAATCAATTGCCATCAGAGCCTTTTTTTTTTACAACACATAACAATTTTAAATTTTTGGCCGCCATATTTGATCCGCCATGTTAAATTTTTAAAATTTGATTTCAGATTCGTAATCTGCTAACCAAAAACTTCCCCTAGTGGAAATTTGAAGTAAATCAGGCGACATAAGAAATATAATGAAAAAATTATTTGTCGCCATATTGGATCCGCCATTTTTAATTTCAAATTTTAATTTCAGATTTTTAATCAGCGGATCTTAGGCCTATATAATTGATTATTTTTAGTCCAATATAATAATAATAATAAAAACTAAAAATCAATTGCCGCCATCTTGGATCCGCCATTTTGAATTTTATATTTTTTATTTCAGATTCGTGATCGGCAACAATCAAATCCCCCTTTTTTATATCTTTTAGTCCCATAAACTCAATATTCTAGTTTTGGCCAAAATTCGAAGATGATGGTCCACTGTGCAGTGCTGAAATGTATGAAATATATAGCTATTTAATATGCAAATATGATTACATATTATGTTATTTATGATCATTTATAAATACATATGACAATTGGTCTGTCATATCTCATTATGTGTAACATATATGATTGATATCTAATTTTATAAAAGACTATATATAAAAATATATGGTTATATAATGTACCATATAAGAAACATATAATTATATATGGCTATTCATGGCAACATATATATATTAGGATGTCCCTTAAAATAACGATTTGTCGATTTTCGTTTATTACGCCACCCAGTTTCATTGGAAATGGTCCCAAATGGAAGAAATCAATTTTTTTTTTTTTGAAAACTTTAACCCATGTCGAAAGATGGACGAAAATGGCCCATTTTGGAAAAAGTGTATTATTATTAAAAATTCCTGAAATTCGAAATTTAGAAAAAAATATTTTTTTGTTTCATTTATTAATTTAATATAGTCAAAATGGTTCAGATATGGAATTTTGACTTCATCGGATATCATTAATCCACTTTAGCCTGGAATCCAGAATTAATTTTAAATATTTTTTAAAATACCTAATTTGGAGATGCCGATTGCTATTTGTACCACATAATAGTTGATATTAAAGAAAAAAAATAAATTGGAAAAATGATAATTCGAGTTTGTGTTTGGAGCGACTGCTTTCCAGGACATTTTACAAAAATTGCTTATTTTGTCAAAAATGTAATAAAATTTTAATGTTTTCGGAAAACTATCACTTAAATTTGGTAAGACTATAATTATCTTTACATTTGTTTAAAAAATCGTTAACCCTTAGTGGCCTGGGGTCAGAAAAGACCCATGAAACTTAATATTAATTATGAATACTGGATTATGGAGATTATATGGAGATTATTAAATTCTGCCGTCGTTTAATTTACTTTAAATAATTTTATTTTAAACCGGGAAGCAATAGATTTTTCTACTAAAAATAACAGATTTTTTTTTGGCTATTTTTACTAAAATATTTTTCCTAATGTAGTTAATTTCAAACTAGCGTAGTCTTCTTAATCCCGTGCATGCGCGGTTCCAGCAATTAATATAAGGGGAAAAATCATACGCCACCGTAGACAAATACATTGAGTTGGACACTAAGGCGTATGATTTTTCTCCTTATATTAATTGGTGCAACCGCGCATGATCCCGTTAATGAATTGTATGCAATCTTAGTTGTTAATTTTTTCATAAAATGTATTGGTAATTCTAAATACTTGTTTTTACTGAATTTCGGTTTTTTCTTTTTTTAATTCCAGAAGGGGTCATATTTTTTTGACAAAACCCCATAAACTGCACTTTAGCCAAATTTTCAGTAACCAAATAAGAAATTTTCAGTAAAAATATGTAGTTTCATAAAATTTAATAAATTTTTCATCCACTTTGTAAAGAAGACTTTATTAGTTTAGTGAAAAATTTCATTAAAACTATTTTCTCCGATATTTCTCCCTGTGTGGTATTTGACTTTAATAGCGATATGTTAAGGGTAACAATACAAAATTTTCCTCATTTTTCTAATACATTCAACAATTTTGTATTAAAATTTATATTAAACTTAAATTGAAATTTGCAACAACCAATAAACTATTGCAATATTGATTAAATGAAAAGTTTTTAGCATTCATAATGCAAAAACTTTTCATTAAAATAATTTGGCAAATTCAACATGATTTTCATATTTCATTAAACGCGTGTTTGGCATACAAATTGTTTTCATCAATGAAAGGAAAGCTAAAACAACAAAATTTCCATATAACATCAAGTGTTTTTCATATAAAAAAAAAATTACCTTTAATTTTTTTCAATATACGAAAATCTTGTAACATTTTTTACTACATTTCTAAACAAGAATATAAAGAAAATTTCTAACAAAAACTTAGAACAAATCTTGAAAAAGTAGAGAAAAATCTCATCAAAACTTAGGCACACGTAAAAATCATAAAAATCAAAGCATTCCATTCGGAACAACAAACATACATACGCAAACCAAAAAATATAGATGGAAGTGTGGTACTTTTTTCATAAATGTTTGTATGTGTGTGTGTGTGCCAGTGAGTGGTTGAGTTTGTAATATTTTCAATACATTTTTCATTCAGATTTCTCTTTGTGCTTGTGTTTGTTGTACAAAGTTATACTCCTTAAAGTATACTACTTACAAGTCATTTTATTTGTATGATTGTTTGTGTATGTGTTTTGGCACATATACTAGTAAATTTTATTTTTATTTGTGTGTGTGTGTGTGTGTTTGTGAGTACCTAGTTGCTATAAATATTATACCCCTTGTGTAGTATCAAGATGACTTTTTGATGACACTTGGCGTAGATTTTTATGGTACCAAAGTTATAAAAAGTTTGAAAAAAAAGAAAAGCTCAAAAAATATTCCTCTTTCTCAAGACATAAAAAAAAAATATCAAAAATACCATTTACACTAATTCGAAATACTTTTAGGAATAAAAAAAATATATCTTAGCCAGCAAAATTGGGATAATTTTTGAAGGGTTCTTATTTTATGAGTCAAAAATTACTCGAACAAACCACATCTTCTAGAAACTTGAAAAAGGAATTGATTTATAGCTGGTTTTACCAAATCAGACAGTTCATATAAGAAAGTACAAAATTCTCGTCCCGTTGATTTTTTGTACCTTATGTAATATCTCGGTTTGAGTAAGAAAGTTATCATTTTCTTATTGCGGACAACTGAAGATTAGAGTGATGTCTACGAAACAATTGTATTGTCTATCATGAAAATGATCAACCCCTTTTTGAAACAACAAATAAAAATCTAATATGACAATATCATATTAGAATTTGGACTTGAGGTGGAAGAATATTCTAACTAAATATATGAAAATATAGAAAGTTCAAAAAAACAATTTTTGTATTTTTTAATGCAAAAATTAAAAAAAAAAAAAAAAAAAAAAAAAATAATTGTTGATTTTTTGTCGAAAATTTATCGTTTTATGGACGAAAATGTGAGCCCTTTAAAATTTTTGGCACAAAATTTTGAGACAAATTATTAATTCCAAAAAATGGTTCAGAAATGTAAATAAATTTGAATATTCTGTGAATAATTCAAAAAAGCCTCAAAAAAGAGAATAATTTTAGAGCCTATAGAAATTTTTAAAATATTTTTTTTGAGTAATTTTTGAATCAAAAAGAGGGCTCTTTTGAATGAACTAAATACTTACATAAAAAAATTTAAATTTTTAATAATATATTTTGAGCTCTTTTTTGATTAATTTTTGGGCCCGTTTACTGGCTGGGTAACTATTTCTAAATGATCAGAAATTTTAACTGTTTATATAGTAACTCACATGTACCGGCAAATTCATTTTCCTTGCTAAAAGAGAGTTCTTCTTTTCGTATTTCTTCCACATTTTCTTATCTTTCGTCTGTTTGAATGCAATTTGTAAAGTTTTATTTTATTCATTCACAATTGTTAAATGCAAAATAGCATTGTTTTGACCATTTAAGTTTATGATTTTATTATGACCACAATAAACATTCAACAACTATATTATGAGCATGAAACTTGTTTCTTCAATTGTTATGTAACATCATCATTTTTATTATCAGAGTGCATGAATGCGAAAAAGAAAATTTTCGTAATTTTCTTTCACTTCTTGTTGTGGGTATTTAAAATGCAATAAAACTGAAAATGTTTTTATAAAACAGAAATGAAATTACAAATTATGTTTCATTTTGATGGGCAGAGTGTAACATTACGAAAATAAGATTAAGTTTCAAGAAAGCTTTTAGCTTAGCCAGCTTTAAGGTTTACCCCTGGACTTAGATATGAGTGTGGTCAGACCCTTTTTGTTTTTATATGAAGTCTAAATATATTAAATGAGTATTTTTCGTTAGATATGACATCATACAAGTAAATTTCGGAGAATAAAAATTTAAAAAAAATTCGAAAAAAATAACAGTTTGTTAATTTCTGGTTTTTTTCTGGCAACAGCCTTATAAAATGTGTCTCCACTTTCAAATAAATTGTTAGTGATTGATAAACTTAGTAAACGGTTGACTCATTAATCGTAGATGAATGATGTTGTTTTGAAGATTTTATTAATAAAAACAATTTTTGCACATATCTTGGTTATGTAATAGTGTAAAATAATATTTTAAAGACAGTTAAATACTACGAGTACTGAAAGTATTCGAATGACGAATATGTCTTGATTACATCAACATCACTATTTTGTTTAATTTATGTTTTATTTTATTTGTGCACCAATTTGAGAAAATTTAATGAAAATAGTTTTAAAATGTTGCAATTCTTCCAGCTATTTTTAATTTGTTTGCTACAAAATGTTAGATTCTACATATTCTTGGTGGATGACCCATGAAAAAGTCTTTAAATAAATGAAAACTCAATATTTTTGGTTTCAACAGAGATTTTTATTTTCAAAACTTTATGAAACGCTTATTTTAGGTTAACCCTACTTTAACAGATTGTTAAATTGTTAGCTCAAAAACATTTAATTAAACTGTTGAGAAACTTTATGTATTCGGCTGTTAGTGTTGTACTGTGTTATAATTTAACTTTTAAAGCTATTTCTCAAAAAAATTTTCCGATTTCAAAAATTTTAATATCACACTGATAGATAAAAATCTGTAAAAAATTTAGTTAAAACTACTAACAATTAGTTAAAAATGATGCTGCAGAAAAAAAGCTGCTAGAAAAAACAAAAATAAAACTGTTAAATATACAGAATTTTAGTTATATTTGAGTTAAATTTTTATTAATAGGAAATAACAAATTAACCTACTAAAATCAGCAAAAAATTTTGCTAAATAATTAGTATCCTAAAAAATCACAAACAAATTTAAAAAAAAAATTTTTTTCCATTTTTTTAAGTGCAAATAAAAATTGAGCTTTTTGAAAACAGCAGTTTACAATTTTTTAACCAAATATTTCTGCTGATTTTAGCAGGATAGACTTCTATTTGCATTCAACTAAATTCAGCTTAAAAATAGCAAAAATTTTGTATTTTTGCTATTTTTAGTCTAATAATATTTAGCAAAATTTTCTGCAGATTTTACAGTACATTTTGCCATTTTCAATTAATTAAAAGTGAACTTAAATACCCGTGTAAAAAAGATCAGATCTGGCCAGATATCAGTAGATCTAATTAGATCTCAAAATTGGGGACAAATTTGAGATCTATTTAGATCTGTTCAGATCTAGGCATATCTGGACAGATATTAGGAGATCTTACCAGATCTAATTAGATCTCAATATTGGGGACAAATTTGAGATCTGATCAGATCTAGGGATATCTGGCGCAATTGTCCAGATCACTTTAGATTTGAACAGATTTGGCACTAGATCTGATCAGATCTTGCAATAAGGTATTATGACATGTGCCATATCTGATCATATTTGATGAGATCTGGTACAGGATCTAATTAGATTCAATCATATCTATTTAAATTCAAAAAGATCTGATCAGATCTAAACTTTTTACATGGGTATAAGTAAAATTCTGTAAGTTTAACAGTTTTAATTTTGCTGTTCTTATTTTTTCAGTATTTAGCAAAAAATCTGCTAATTTCAGTAGTTTTTTCTGCAGCATCATTTTCAATTAATTTTTAGTAACTTTTTCTCTATTTTTACAAATTTATTTCTATGAGTGTATATAAAATTTGTTTTATAAGCCATTTATAAATTTTAAATTATTTTATTTCTTTAACACTTTATTACTTTACAAACAATTTCACAATGATTTACTAGCACAACTTAACCCCACTAATGCTAATGCGCGATTGACTAGCCAAACCTAAGCTGCAGCCCTTTTATAGTGTAATGTCTGTGATTGTAGAATGATCTAGAAGGTTCCAGAGATACCCATATTGTTTGTAGAACAAACTAGAAGGTTCTAGAGGCATCCAGATTGTTAGCCATGGTTGTAGAATAAATCAGAAGTTTCCAGAAGCATCTAGAGTATTCATATCGGAGAAACCAACCACCTGGTTTTTTTTTAGCCGAGACACAAACCAATTTATATTTAGCCAAGAAACAAACCACTTTATCCATAGCCAAGATACAAACTACTTTATTCTTAGCCTAGACAGAAACCAATTTACAGTATAACACTTTATACCACATTATAGCATAATGTTGTATACTCAAATGTAGCGTTGCCAGATTGACAGGTTTAGTAAATCCCGGTTTTCGGGATATTTTTATTCCAAAATACCAGAACTAGACCAGTCCAATTTCGTAACAATATGTTCCCTATATTTTCGTTTACTGGGGGTGTTTGGAAATTTCGAACATTTGTAGTTTTTTGCTAATAAAATTGTTAAAAGTGAAAATTTCTAGAAACGCCGAAAGAGGTTGCTACTTATTTTTACTATTAGAATATGAAAACTTCATTACGATCTGGATTTTTATGCAGCAAAGGGTTAATCCTTGCAAACATAGATTTCGAATATTTATACATGAATTGTAACCACCTTAAAATTATTAATGTATTAATGTTCTCATATATAAATAAATGATGATGGTATTGAGTATGAGTATAAACAATTTGGTTGATTTATGCTTAAGACACGTGCTAGCATTTAACAACAAAATAAAATAGCAACATTATTTTTTATAATAACGACAACAACAAGACACATACTAAAAACACATGTTGTATTAAATATATCCCATAGATACATTTATATTGTATGTACCTACTCGTAATATATATAGAACATATGTATACACGTACACAACAATACCTACACTTTCATAATGCCGAAGAAGCCTATTTTTTATTATTAATAATAAATACCAACACGTCAAAAGTGTTAAACAATTTTTATGATGATATTAATAAAGCAACAAAGTCACGTTAATAACAAAAAAAAAAAAAAAAAAAAAAAAAAATACAACTACAAACATACAATAGGTACATACATACATCTGCATAATGTTTATATATGTGTTTGTCCGCTTATTTGTACATTCTGCACTTGTAGATGGAGTTCCTATTGTACACAGAGTTGCTGTTGTTAAAGTATTTCTTTCTTTATGTTCTTCTTTCTCATGCTCCTTGTTCCATTCATATTTGCGATATACTCATCATTTTACCACACCATAAAAAGTAATCGAATACCAAAGTTGTCTACTTGCTGTTATTTTTTGTTTTTTTTTTGTTGCTTCTGTTATTGAGATACACAAATACCTTCATGTGCCGAAGTTAAGGTTATCGTTATCATAATCATTATTAGTGTTATTATCATGATGCTGTGGATAATGCAAATTATGATGCTGATGGAGAAGATGTTGCTTATTTGCACAATTTGAAAATAAGAATAACAATGAATTAAATATAAATGGAAATTTTTTGTAGAAAAGACATAGGGCCATATTTAAAGTTTCTAGACTGGATTTTAAACACGGAAAACAGAAAGAAATATTAAACTAAAACATCAAATTTGAGATACGTTTTAAATAAAATGCGTTTTTAGCAAATATTTAATTATATCAAATAATATTTTAATTGAATTTTAAATATTTCAGAAAATATTTTTTAACGTATAATTTGCACATACTTTTTTTAAACTGCATTGATTTATAAAAATGACGACACTATGTTCAAAATGGTTTTTAGTAGAAAAGCTTACAGTTCAGCTGTTTAATTCATTATAACAGCCTAAAAATTTATTTCAAAGAAAACTGTTGAAATGCATAAATTTGAATTGGAAAATTTGCAGAAAAAATTACGTAAAAAATTTAGTTAAAACTACTAAAAAATTAGTTAAAAGTGATGCTGTAAAAAGACTGCTAAAATTGGCAGATTATTTTTGCGATGTAATATTGGAACAGGAAAAAAATTTTTAAATATACAGGATTTTAGTTATATTTGAGTTAAATTTTTGTAAATAGAAAATAGTAAATTAACCTGCTAAAATCAACAAAAAAATGTTTGCTAAATAATTAGTAGCTCAAAAAATCAAAAAAAAAAAGATTTAGATTTTCGAAGTTTTTTTCGATTTTTTTTAAGCAAATAAAAATCGAGCCTTTTGAAAACAGCAGTTGACAATTTTTTTAGACAATATTTCTGCTGATTTCAGCAGTATAGACTGCTATTTGCATTCCACTAAATTTAGCTTAAAATAGCAAAAATTTTGTAGATATAACAGCTAATTTTTTTTGTTTGCTAATATTTAGCAAAATTTTCTGCAGATTTTACAGTAGAATTTGTTATTTTCAATTAACTAAGTTAGCTTAAATGAAACTAAAATTCTGCAAATTTAACAGTTTTAATTTTGCTGTTCTTATTTTTTCAGTATTTAGCAAAAAAAAAATCTGCTAATTTCAGTAATTTCTTTGCAGCATCATTTGTAACTAATTTTTAGTAACGTTTTCTGCTATTTTTACAGAATTTTATAGTTCTTTTCGATTTTAAAATAATTAATAGAAACATTTTAATTTTTTCCACAATTGTTTTTTAATTACAAGAATCATTGCGGCAGCTGTTCGTTTTATAATTTACCAAACTCACCAGAAAAAAAAGTCTGGGTAACTTTGGGTAAAAAGAGAAACACAAATAAACTCTCATTAGCATACTCCGCAGATTTGAGAACCACGAGTTCCCGCAGTAACGTAAAGAAGCGGACCTAATATGTAAAAGTCTATACATAAAAACTAGGGGAATAACTTTTTTAGGGTGCAAGCTTCCAAGGCAAAACCTAATAGATAATATTGTCCATTTGGTAAAAAAAAAACCTTCCGCACTGAAAGCGGTTTCTAAAATGCTTAAATTTTTTTTTTATTTTGTAAATGAATGTTTTTAGTTCGATTTTAGATCACAAATTAATACCTCTTTCTGTTTAAATTATTTTTTAAATTAAATAAAGATGATACAATTTTCCCAAGTAAATTACAAAGAATACATTTTTTTAAAGAATTCGATAAGGCCAGCAAGACAGAATACATATTATCGGCTTTCGCTACAATGCCATCATCAGTGTCGTTTGCCTTGATGGGTTAATCATTGATGATGATCTACTTATGCTAAAGTTGAAAACAAATATAATATATTAACAATCTAACAATGCTATCCTGTTGTTATTACTGTTTTTGCTTTGAACTTTAATTCTCAAAGTATCGCAGCTGGTTCTATTCAACTCTGTGTATGATAACACAGATTTATGAACTACAATGAACTGTGAAATTTAAATTTAAATGTAATTTTATTTAAATTATATTTTTTTCCCGTATCTTGTGTTTTAAGATGAATGAGGGATATGTTTAGTTGATCTTTTATTTGGTAAATGAATGTTGTTAGTTCGATTTTAGATCATAAAATAAAAGATCAACTGTACATACCCCTCATTCATCTTAAAACACAAGATACGGTGTGAGCTAGTGTAATTAGTACAATTGTGGCAAGATATAATGTTGATGGTTACACAGAAAAATCTATTGCCAATAAAATTTCAATTAAAATTTTGTTTGATTTGAAATACATTTTCGATTAAAAGTTTAATCATATTATTTAAATTTTTAATTGAAAATCAGTATGGTGGCGAAAAATATTTTAGTTCACCTTAAGTGTGACGCTGTGGTATAATGGTTAGCGCGATGAACTGTTACACATAAGGTTGCGGGTTCGATCCCCATTCAAGGCAACATCAATTCATGAAAAATAATAATATGTATGAGTTTTTACTATCCCTCATACATATCGCAGCGTCCTCCTTTGGTGTTCCCATAGCAATTAACCCCACCGAAGTAAAATAATATAACAGGGCTCTGAACTAAAAAGCTTCAAAAAAGTTCACCAACTCTTCATCAGATGGCACGCAACAACTGTTCTAAAATTCAACAACTCGCGCAATTACAGTGTTGCCATATTTGAAGCTCTTCATCTTTCACTTCTTCTCTATCCCCTTTCCAAAGGAAGTAACACGTTAATTAATAGGAAGAATTTCCTGAGTGTTGATTCCCTTTAAAAAAACAAAAAGTACTATTGACAATATATTAAAACAAAAAAAAAACGCCTAATATGCTTTGCATAAAATCTTAATTTGTATTATTTATATTTTAACTTTTATTGCAGATATAAAATTCACAAATGTGTGTCAAAACTCACTGAAAAAAATAAAATAAAATTAACAAATTAGTATTAATCATATATTTAATATTACGCATTTTCATAAAAGCGTCATAACTTAATTTACACCAATTAAAATTTTAACTGCTATAATTAAAGCTTTAATTGAAAATTTTTATGAATTTTGTTTAATAGTTTAACTGATATGATTAAAATATTAATTGAAAAAATTTTAAATTCTTTAGATGCAAATTTAATTGATATAACGATTTTCTTAATTCGTTCGAATGCAATTGAATTTTTAATTGTATTTACAATTATTTCAATTGAAACTCGATTTTTAAATAAGGCTGTGTGCAAAATACGATCGTATACAGAAAAAACAGTAGGCACCAACAATGGGATTTTGTAGAAGTAATCACAGTTCCTTTTAAATTGAAATTTTATTTCCAACAATTTTTTTGTTTGAAATATTAGTAACTCGTTTGTAAATTGTTATCTTTCATATAAAAATTGTTTAAAAATAAAAATTCAAAGTTACAAAAAAAAAAAAAAAATTTTTTTTTCTGGATTTACAAATTTGGTATGAGAAAGGTGTTTAAAAATTGAACTATAATTTTGTAAATTCTTTCTGTGTACCTTAATTATCAAAAATATAAAAGTCATCGTGTTTTTATTTAAAGAAAATAATTATTGATGACCCGTGTAAAAAAGTTTAGATCTGACTAGATCTTTTTGGTTCTCAATAGATATGATTCAATCTAATTAGATCCTGTACCAGATCACATCAAATATGATCAGATATGGCATATGTGATAATACCTTATGGCAAGATCTGATAAGATCTAGTGCCAAATTTGTTCAAATCTAAAGTGATCTGGACAAATGCGCAAGATATGCCTAGATCTGATCAGATCTAATTAGATCTCAAATTTGTCCCCAATTTTGAGATCTGATTAGATCTGGTAAGATTTACGAAGATCTGGCCAGATATGCCTAGATCTGATCAGATCTAATTAGATCTCAAATTTGTCCCCAATTTTGAGATCTAATTAGATCTGGTAAGATGTGCTGAGATCTGGCCAGATCTGATCTTTTTTACACGGGGAAACTGAATAGATTAAGTGGAACCCCAGCTGTAAATAAAAACTGCATTACAATATATTTGAACTTCATTAAGATCTGATGTTTCCTTATAAGTGCTGTTATATAGATTTTGATACGGAATGCAAAGACCGTCCAGGTCAGCAGAGTTCGGAGATTATGAATTGGAGGCATTATCCGATAAAGATTGTTGTGAAACTCAAAAAGAACTTGAAAAATTATTGGGAGTAACTGAAGCAGTAATTTCAAAACGTTTGCAGGCAACAGCATTCATCCAAAAGCAAGGAAATTGGGTACCACCAGTTGAAGCCGAGAGACGTTGAAAGAAGATTTTGCATGTCCGAAATGCCATAAACAGAAGTAATTTTTGCATCGAAATGAAAACTGGATCCATTACGACAACCCGAAGTGCAAAAAATCCTATGTGAAGCTTGGCAAACCAGCCAAATCAACGTCAAAGCCGAATATCCAAAATTTGCCAAAAATACCGCATTTTTAAATTGTACGCCCAATATATTTTTATTAAATAACAATTATGTCCCAAGAAGTCTTCTAATAACGTACTTACAACTATATAAAACGTCAGTGTAATTTTAAGATTTCAATATAAGTTGCAAGGTGCAAGAATTAAAGTTTATTTTTCCCAAAAGTGCAAAAACTCCACTCGAACTTATATTTTAGCAAAAATCAATATTTATTTTTGTGAAACATTTTCGTATATAAAAAAATTCTGTTAGTAATTTTAAATTTGTCAAATGTAGTGCCTACCAAAAAGAAAAAAAAAAAAAAAAACAAACTTAAAAAATGTTTACAAAGTAAAACCTAAGGAAACTTTCTTCTTATTTTTACGAAAACTCCTTGAACAGTTTTTGTCAACAAAAGTTGATAAGGAAAAAAAAAACGACAACAACTTTATAATCTACGTGCACGGAAAATTCGAAAGGCAGTGTATGAGTTAAGAATGAAAAAAAAAAATGAAAAAATTAGGATAAGCTGTAAGTTTTTTTCGACTCTATCCCTGTAATACCCAGTAGGATACTGTAGGCTAAATAGAAAAAAAAATTAAATATAAAAAATAAGCCAGTCAACCTATTACCAACAAGGTTTGGAGGAACCTAATCAACACACACGAACAAAGTTGTTTCAAACTTTTTTTGTGTTTTTTCTTCTAGCTTGTTTGTATTTGTATTTTGAAGCAATAAGGTGACATTTATATGAATTAAAATACTTAAACAAAGCCAATGTGATTGTAAGCTTTAAATGGTGATTATTTATAGGATAGTATATAAACATATTAATCCAATTTTTTTATTGCTTGATCAAATGATATGTTATATAGATTCTTCCAAGTTTAAACATAAGCGCCAGCCTATTTAGCAATGTGTTATGCACAGCACGTACGAGACAAGCAAATTTAGTTTTAAAAAGAAAAATGAAGAACCAGCGCAGCACAAAAAAAAATTTATATATAAAGGATCAACAAAGGTCATTATATATAAAGTTATAAAAAAAAGAGGAAACCTTAAATTATTTTATTAACAATTTCAAATTTTATAAATCAAGATTTCTTTCAATATTTTTATTTCTACAAAATATTATTTTCAATCTACGCCACACACACATACTCGTACACACTGATTTCTTACATAATCGATATTTTGCTTTTGGCTTTATTGAACGTCATGTTATGCGCGAAATTAAAATGTCATTTTGTCGGGTAAAATCTGGCTTATGCTAGAGTAAATCTCGCTTAAAGGCAATGTCTGTTTTATATTTACACACACCAACTAAAATATGAGTGTTTGTGTGTGTGTGCGTACGCTAGTGTGTTACTGCCTCCGTCTAAGTGTTATTAATGTGTGTGTGTGTGTTAGTTTGGTTTGTTGGTATACGGTTTTGAGGTTAAATTCCATACGCATTAATAACCCATTTAAAGTTCAATTTAATAATGTTTAAATTTGTTTTGCCCTATCGCTCGCTTTCATATTCCAATCAATTCCATTTTAGTAAATAAATAACTGCATATGACAAAAATTCTAATCGTAATAAGAGAGAGCGAATATTTTATAACATTTGAGCTAATAAATTTTTCATATACTCCGCCTAAAAGACAGATATTCTTCATCAAATGCATAAATATTTGTGAAAAGGTTGAACGTAATCCATGAACCCCGTGTAGAAACGGTAATGACATATCATTATTTTTTGCACCACCAGTAATGACACCCACTTAACTTCTGCATTATTTTAAAACATATAATAATGAGTTACTGATAATGACTTATTTTTATTATTATTTCAAATAGAAAGTAATTTTCTAGATTTTTTTGAAAATTGTTTAAAATCTATTTTTAAACTCAATATTTTTTCAACACTGGTAAGGATATACATATGTAACCACATATTTTTTTTATTTTTTGTATGTTGGCGAGTAAGCTGACTTGTGTGCTGCAGGTCAATAACGTTTTTATCTATCAAAGATTACATGTCGATATAGCTCAGATGGTAGAGCTATTGACAGGCAACCTGGAGTTCCAGGTTCGATTCCCGCACTAGAAAATTTTATTTAAAAAAAAATTGTACAATAAAAAAATATTTTTTTTTATAAAACTTTGTTTTTCGAAAATCTATTTTTAGACTCATTATTTTTGTCAGTACTGGTAAGCATATAAGTAATGACATATTTTTAGATTTTTCGTATGCTGGTGTGTAAGCATAACTCATTATTTTTTGCGACATCCCCATACAAAGGTAATAAGAAATGTAATAAGAAAAGTAACTACCTTAGTAAAAATGATTTTTATATAATCAGATATGATTTTTATATAATCATTTATGATTTTATACAATTATAACTTGTCGATTATTGTGAAACATATATTTTTATATGATTATATCAAAAGATATTTAATTATATAAAATTATATTAACCAGATCCACCATTTTCCGGATCAAATCATGTATGGGTTAATATAATTATATAAAAAATATATTATTTGAACCGAAAAATGGTGGATCTGGTTAATATAATTTTATATAATTAAATATCTTTTGATATAATCATATAAAAATATATGTTTCACAATACTCGACAAGTTATAATTGTATAAAATCATAAATGATTGCCCATGTGAAAATCGAAATATATATGAACATACATGATCATACATGGACTAGTATAGGATCATGCATGGGCATACATGATCATATACGTCCATGCATAGTTCAATGCATGACCATATATTATCTCATATCTTTCCATATATCTTCGGATCCGAAATTTGAGGGTATATCACCGTACATGTTCATATATGATCATATATGGCCATATACCTCCATATATCCTCAAATGGAAATATATGAAATCATGTATGGTCATACATTGAACTATGCATTGACGTATATGATCATGTATGACTATGCATGATCATATACTAGTCAATGTATGATCATGTATGTTCACATACATTCGATTTTCACATGGGTGTATAAAATTATATATGAATATATAAAAATCATTTTTACTAGGGTAGTTACCATTACCAAGTATGTAATTACACATATATTGTAATGTAAAATGGTAACATACTTTCCCAGTGTAAACAATTATCTGGTAATAATTTTTCACACTGGGAAGTTTAATATTTTCTATACTTAAATGAGGTAGATATAAAGCGAAAGCGTGCGCCACTAAAAACTGTAAAAGAGAAAAGTTTTGTTAGTTTTTTGCATCAGCGTTCTTCTAAGCATTTCTGTTCGGAACTTTCTGAGATTCAGATGTTTTAAGCCCGATGTAAGATCTAACTCTGTGCATAAAAATTTAGGAATATTTCACGAAATATCAGTTCAAAAGTTTTGTTCTTTACTTAGTTATTTTATTATTTTCTTTCAAAAAAATATTACAAATAACAATTATATTTTTTGAAATCATGACTTTCACAATAAGTTAAATTTTACAACATTTGTTGACTTTCTTAGTTGGCCCTTCATAACCAGCTGTTTGTTATTTTCGTTTAAAAATTTCCCAAAATGAAAAACAAACCAACACACAAACAAAAGTTGGCATTGGTTTGTGTCTTACTATAGATATGAATGTGTGTACACAAGTTTTGAAATAAAAAACAGTATTTCAAGTGGAAAATTACTTTCACAGCTTTATGATGCGGAAATTATATGAAAAGTCATGATGCAACCACGAAAAAAATATATATAATACGCCAACCAAAAAATATCAAAAAACGAGGAAAATAACAAGAAATAAAGAAGCCAAACCACAGTCAGAAGCTTACCAAACCATAATGCTACCAGTTTTTCTTTTTTTTTTTTTATTTTCATCCCATAAAATATTCTTGTTAAAAGTAGGAGTCCTAAAAATCATTATTTCCTTTTTTGTTTTGTGTATGAATTTGTTTGCTTTAACAACAAGTGAGAATATTTACGCTTTTTTTTTTTGTATAAAGTCAAAGAAATGGAAGTTTACTTCTTAGTTTGTTAACAAAGTACGAGCAGCTCCATATTCACCGTATAAACTGACTGTCGTAACAAGTAACATACATTTTTAATTAGTAACATTAACAAATGAAAAGGGAAAGAAGACAAAGAAAGGTGCGGTTACAGTTTTTTTAAATACTTTATATGAATGTTAGTTTACTTTTTTCCAAGGTTTTTTTTTTATGATGCTCTTTAAAATAAATTGTTGAAAATCATCATTTAAACATTATTTAACAATGATGAGAAATATATACCAGAGTTGTATTTAGAAAAAAAAAAAAGTATACCGATGCTAAAGGATGCTTAAGGATGCCAAGACAAATAACAATAATAGCAACAACTACAAAAAAGTGAAAGGTAACTTGTTATGACATTTACATTTACATGAAAGACAATGTTGTCATTGTTCTAGACTTGCTATTTCTGCCTTTTGTGCTTCTCTCTTTTTGCGTACCAACTTCAATTTCATTGCAGACAATACAAACGTGTTTTAGTCATCATCATCACCACCAGTATGGCACCGTGTAATGATTGATGATTGAAAGTGAAAACAATTGCGGAAATCTAAAATTAATTTTTATCTGAATAAACATTAATTATATTAAAGTAATTAAATGTGCTAAAATTTGTTAAATTATTGTATTATTTTAAAGAAAAATATGTTGTAAATTTTTTCCAAACCGGATTTTATCTATGCCTTAGGAAATCATTAGGGGGCGATGGTTTTAGAATTTTTATAAAAAAATTTTAGTTTACAGACTCAATGTCAATTTCTTTCCAGTTGTAAATTTCCTAAAGATGTCTTCATGGCGGCTCCGTGACATATTACTGTGTCTGCTGATCCGCTCCCATAAAAAACACTTATAGACACCTGCTGACATTTTTATACAAATGTAGGTTTGAGGTTAAGAAGAAGAATAAGCATTTTTTCAAAGTTACAAACACATTATTAATTTGCAAATCAGACAAGATCTAGTTTCTGCCTATTTCTATGGACAGGCTTCATCAGTGATTTTCCATTAAATTGTATTATTGTTTAAATTTTTATTGTCAGATTTACTCTATATGATAATTTTTCAACAACCCGTCGGCTGTATGAATCGAACCTCTGCCTACATTACTACTTTACAATTTTTTTTAATTCTTGGTTGAATAAATTTCAACAAAATTTAATTACAGTTTAAAGATGTGAAAAAGTACACTTTAATTAATTTTTGTTTAAATTTACCCAACTTATAGTTGGAAACTGGACTCCTACTATATTTATAGTAAAGTTACTCCCAGTGTGTAAAAGGTAAAAATTTCGCATATGATGAAATGTAAATTTACATTGAAATTGAGTAAAGGTAATTTCAAAAAATCGTGTAATATTACCATTTTTGTGCTTAAATTTACCAAAAAATATAAGTAATGGCGTCCAAAAGTAAACGAATAAAATTAGTTTTAAAATATTTCATTAAAAATAAATGTTACAATAATATTTAAGCCCACTACGATATTATGAGAACTTTTTATACAAGAATTTTAGGATTCTTCGAGGTATTTACCATATGAAAAATTCTTAGAAAGTCAGGGATATTTGGTGGAAAGAAAACCTCAAAATTCGAGGGATTTTCTGGAAGAAAAAGTTATCGAAATCTGTTGTTTTTTTTTTATAGGAAGAGTCCTTTGGAATCCCGAAAAACTGCTCAGAAATAGAGCATTTTCCGATGATTTGTTTCTGTATTCCATACAGAATTCTTCACTTCCCAGTGTAGAAAATCATTACCAGATATGTGGTTATTTAACTACATACTTGGTAATGGGAACTAGTTACTTTTGTTATTACATTTCTTATTACCTTTATATGGCGATGTCGCAAAAAATAATGAGTTATGGTTACACACCAGCATACGAAAAATCAAAAAATATATCGTTACCTATATGCTAACCAGTACTGACAAAAATAATGAGTCTAAAAATATATTTTCAAAAAAAATAAATTATATAAAAAAAAATATTTTTTATTGTATTTTTTTTTTAATAAAATTTGCTGGTGCGGGAATCGAACCTGGGTCTACAGATTGCCAGTCAATGGCTCTACCATCTGAACTATAACGACATGTAATATTTAATAGTTAAAAACATAATTGACCTGCTGCACACAAGTAAGCTTACTCGCCAACATACAAAAAATCAAAAAGTATGTGGTTACATATATCCTTAGCAGTGTTTAAAAAATATTGAGTCTAAAAATAGATTTCAAAAAATTTTCAAAAAAATCTAGAAAATTATTTTCTATTTGAAATAATGATAAAAATAAGTCATTATCAGTAACTCATTATTATATGTTTTAAAATAATGCAGAAGGTAAGTGGGTCTCATTACTGGTAGTCCAAAAAATAATGATATGTCATTACCGTTTCTACACTGGGCATTTTATGAAATGGGAAATTTTTATTAAAAATTTCCGATTGTCCAAGGCCCCATCATGGTCCATTTTTGGATAGAGTTAACCTTTTCACGAGGTATCGCACTGTCAGGGAGTCGAGATTTTTATAAATTTTGCTCTATCTCTCTTAGTTTTCGAGATATGGGTCATTTTAAAAAATCGAGAGGGAAAGAAATAGCGCCATCTTTAAAACTTCGGATATATTGGTGACGCCATCTACCGGGTAATGTAAATATTATATTTTAACAATAAATTGTATAAAATTTAACTAATGGATGCTTAAAAATTAATTATTAGTTAAAGTACTGAGGATTTTTATTATAGAATTAAATGGAGATAATGAAAATCTTTGTTAAAATCAGTGTTTCAACTAAAAATTTGTTAAAAATTAGTCAAATCGATTTGAAACCGGTTTGACAGATTTTTCTACTGACGTATTATTTTAAGTATGGGCGCTGTGGTGTAATGGTTAGCGCGTTGGACTGTTACACGTGAGGTTGCGGGTTCGAGCCCCAACTGAGACAACATCAATTTATGGAAAATAGTAAAATGTATGAGTTTTTTCTATCCCTCATACATATCGCAGCGTCCTCCTTCGGTGTTCTCATAGCACTTAACCCCACCGAAGTAAAATAATATAACAAGGCTATGAACTAAAAAGCTTCAACAAAGTTCGCCAACTCACCATCAGATGGCGCGTAATAACTGTTCTGAAAATTCAACATCTCGCGCAATTACAGTGTTGCCATATTTGAAGCCCTTCAACTTTCACCACCTTTCACTTCTTTTCTATCCCCTTTCCAAAGGAAGCAACACGTTAATTAATAGGAAGAATTTCCTGAGTGTTGCTTCTCTTAAAAAAAAAAAAAAAAAAGTGTGACCTTACAAGAATTTATTAGAGTGCATTGACAAAAATATGAATTTTTTAGATTTAATTTTTTCTGTGTACCCACAGAAAAAATCGTAGTTAAATCAATTATAATCCTATATTAAAATTAACTTTTTACTTTAAACGAATATTTTCAATTTAAATATGAATATTATTAAAATAAATATCAATCTAGTTAAAATAAACTTTTTCTGATTTAAATTAATATTTTAAGAATTTAAATTGTGTTATCGCATTTTAGAAATATGGTGAAGTGAAAAACTGAAATTAAAAGAAAAATCAACTTACTTGGCTCTCAAGGCGGTTTCTATATAATTTGATGTTGTTTCATATTTGATTTTAAGTTGCATTACACTGTATATCTAGTAGTTTCTAATGTTGACTAACATGTTTTAGTAGCATAGTAACGTGTTCCTTTTGGTAGACATTTTTCACTACCAACACGTGGTAGACTTTGTTCGAAAAAAAAACTATAGAGTCTGCATAGTTTTATTTAAACAACCCAGCAACCCAGTAAACAATTTTTATACCCTACACCACTATGTGGTCAGGGTATTATAAGTTTGTGCTGATGTTTGTAACACCAAAAAATATTGGTCGTAGACCCACCTTATAGTATACCGATCGGCTCAGAATTTTTTTTTATTTCGATTTAACGATGTCCGTCTGTCCGTCCGTCCGTCTGTCTGTCTGTCCATGCAATCTTGTGCGCACTCTACAGGTCGCAAATATTAAGATATTTTGATGAAATTTGGTACACAGACCTATGTTGGCCCAAGGACGCAGCCTATTGATTTTGGTGAACATCGGTCCATGTTTAGACCTAGTGCCCATATAAGGGTCCTACCAAAATTATACTGTTTATACGCTGCAGGTCGTAAATATTAAGATATTTTGATGAAATTTGGTACACAGACCTACATTGGCCCAATAACGCAGCCTATTGATTTTGGTGAACATCGGTCCATGTTTAGAACTAGTGCCCATATAAGGGTCCCCCCAAAATTATATTGTTTATACGCTGCAGGTAGTAAATATTAAGATATTTTGATCAAATTTAGTACACAGACCCATATTGGCCCAATAACGCAGCCTATTGATTTTGCTGAACATCGGTCCATGTTTAGACCTAGTGCCCATATAAGGGTCCTACCAAAATTATACTGTTTATACGCTGCAGGTCGTAAATATTAAGATATTTTGATGAAATTTGGTACACAGACCTACATTGGCCCAATAACGCAGCCTATTGATTTTGGTGAACATCGGTCCATGTTTAGAACTAGTGCCCATATAAGGGTCCCCCCAAAATTATATTGTTTATACGCTGCAGGTCGCAAATATTAAGCTATTTTGATGAAATTTGGTACATAGACCTATGTTGGCCCAAGGACGAAGCCTATTGATTTTGGTGAACATCGGTCCATGTTTAGAACTAGTGCCCATATAAGGGTCCCCCCAAAATTGGCTTGGTTACAAACTGCAGGTCGCAAATATTAAGATATTTTAATGAAATTTGGTGCGCTGACTCACATTATAGAAAATTTTGACACAAGTCCCATTTTAACCCATTCGAATTTCGGATCCAAACAATAGTTGGCTTTTAACCAGAGTGGTGTAGGGTATTGTATAGTCGGCATGCCCGACTTTAACCTTTTTACTCGTTTTTTTGTAAATCCCTTTTAAGCGAAAATGGGTGATTATTAAGTGGCATTTGGCAAAACCTTTGACACTAACATTACTAGCACGGCTTCCAACATATTTAAACGAATTTGTGTACCCTACTAAAAAAAAAAATTATGTGACTTTTGATATTATATATAATTATATCCGAAAACATCTAATTGCATCAAGTTAGATCGTATTATGATCATATTAGATCTAATTTGACACAATTAGATCTAATTAGATAGAATAAGACATGGTTTGATATAATTTTATCCGCATATTGTCCTCATCCAAATGTATCAAATATAATATAATCATATCCAACTAGATATAATGGTATATTATTCGATACAATTATACATAATTATATGAGGCATATATATAACTATATATAGGTCTATATATAATTGGATATTGTAATATGCTGCACTAAATATTGTGCAATATATAACAAGATATAGTTATATATTTAGGATATAATTTCGTGAAATTTTATATAATTATATCTTGGTATATATGTTCCAATATATAATTATACAAAATGTTATATGATAATATATGACTATATCAAAACTTTTTTACTTGGATAATAAAAATCTATACTGGGATGCATGTCTGAAAAGGCAGTTAGTTTGCTGTTACTCCTGTGTGTTTGTGTATTTGAATGATAAATGTAATTTTTCTATTCTGTACCGTATTCTATACCATTCACATCTACTACTACAGCAATTTCTATTGTATTGCAATTATATGCTTTGTTAAATTGAGAATATGCAAGAAACATGTTCAAGTATCAAGCCTAGACTTATTGTTTGTAATGTTTATAACGTAGTTGTTGCTGGTTGTTGCTGTTGGTTGTTGTTAGTTATTCGAGAGTTCTTCATGGAGAGTTCTATCTATTTAACAGTCTTATTTGCCTATTTACAGTTCAAATCCATTTTTTTTTTGTTTGTTTCCTTCAACTAAGATCGAGACAACAACAATTATATTTCGCACTTGAAATCTCAACATTTCATAATGTACAATGAAATTTCTTAATTGAAGTTGTTGAATAGTAGTTTTATTTTTTAATTTTTTTTTTTTGTTATTTTATTTAATTGTGTTTTTCACTTTCCATTAAGAGTTTAATAAGCGTAAGTTTTTTACAAAAACTTTTAAACTCTATTTTAGTGGTTTAAGTAAATAAATTATAATGAATTTGGAAAATCTACTAAATGCAAGAAGAGTTAAAATTTGATATTATTATTTAAAAGCAATAGCCGAAAAATAATAAATTACACTATACAACAGCATAAGAAACCATCTTGTGCAATACATTTTTTCTAAAAACTTTGATACCCTAAATCTCAAACCGTTAAAAAAAAATAAATATAATAGATCATTTTCGAAAAATCGCGGTAGGTACCACTATTTACTACATTTTTCACAAATAATCCTTGAAACCACGGAATGCAACTCTCAATTTTTATTTGAGTATAATCATGGCTGGTAGATATTTAAATATATTTTAACAAATAAGCAGGGAATTCGAATATGATATTTCTGTTTTTATCCGCTAGATTATACTTATTGAATTTATACACTAGATACTCCAATGAACAAAAAAAGTTTGCATAAATCTTAAATTTGCCTTTGATAGAGGCACAGATGCATCGAAATCTCAAACTTATAATTTTTTGTAAATTAAAAAAAAAAATTATACCTAAAATTTTAAGAAAACATTTGTATTGAAAAATTTAACAAACACAAGGGAATTAACACCAGACTGCCGCAGTTTCGTGCCATGCGCGGACTCCGCAGTGTTAAGCTTATGTGTTAATTGATCAAAGTATTTTAGATTTTTAAATTGCCTCTATACGATCTTTTTCTATACAGGTTATTCTGGACAAAAATGCTAAAAATAATGTTGAAGCCAAAAAACGAGCGAAACTCCTCTTTGTTATACTTTTTAGTGGCGAACTCTTTATATCAAAAGGTTGGCTTGTTTCAATTGGGTGTACAAATTAAAAATGCGGGATTAACAACAGATGTCGCATCTTTTAAACGTGGTTTGTGTCTTTAATACCTTATATGGCATTTTGGAAGGTAAACATCTGTCATTTATTCTCATTTAGTCATTGAACGAAATAGTGTAAGAATAAGAAGAAGAAAACATTTTTATTGAAAAAATTAACAGCTCTAGAAAAAAAAAATTCTTTAGTAATTAATTCCAATTAAGATTGTCCTATGTGACGGTTACAAACACTTAACTAAAAAACAATTTTTTTTTTCCTCGAAAATGTCGAATTTTGTATCAAAAAAGCGATGTGCATCTGAAGCACATCGCTTTAAACGTGCGAGAGATGGTTTGTAGAGTTCATAAGTGGTGATTTTCACATGGAAGATAAAGACCGCCCAGCTCAGCTCAAAAAGTTAGGAGATAATGAATTGGAGGCATTACTTGATGACTTGCAAAAAGAACTTGCAATCTCATTGGGAGTCACTCAAGCAGCAATTTGAAAATGTTTTCAAGCAGCAGGATTCATCCAAAAGCAAGAAAACTGGCTAACACACGAGTTGAAGCCGAGAGACATTGAAAGACGATTTTGCATGTCCGAAATGCTGCTTGAACGCGATAAAAAGACGACATTTTTGCATCTAGTCGTTACTAGCGATGAAAAATGGATCCATTACGACAACCCGAAGTACAAGAAATCATATGCGAAGCCCGGCCAACCAGCCATATCAATGACAAAGCCAAATATCCATGGCACCAAAGTAAAGCTCTGTATTTCGTGGGCCCAGAAGAGTCCCATCTATTATGAGTTGTTGAAATCCTCTGTGACCGTTTGGCCAGATTGTCTCTAACATATATGATAATTATTTCAACAACCCGATTCCTATAATCGACAGGTTGAAAAAAAGATTATCATATCGGGACAATCTGGCAATAAAATATAAACAATAATTATTGTTTATACAATTTAATGGAAAATCACTGATGAAGCCTGTCCATAGAAATAGACAGAAACTGGATCTAGTCTGATTTGCAAATTTAATGTGTTTATAACTTTTGAAAAAATGTTTATTCTTCTTCTTAACCTCAAACCTACTAAAATAAAATATTTTAATCAGCCCATGTTAAAATCGAAATATATATGAGCATACATGATCATACATTGGCTCGTATGTGACCATGCATGGGCATACATACTCATATACGTACATGCATAGTTCAATGTATGACCATACATGATCTCATATATTTCCATATATCTTTGAATCCGAAATTTGAGGGTATATGGAGGTATATGGCCATATATGAGCATGTATGAGCATACATGAATCATATGTGAGCATATATGGTCATATATGAACAGGTACGGTCATATATCCTCAAATTTCGGATCCAAAGATATATGGAAATATATGAGATCATGTATGGTCATACATTGAACAATGTATGCCCATGCATGATCACATACGAGCCAATGTATGATCATGTATGCTCATATATACTTCGATTTTCACATGGGAGTGTAATTATATTATGAAGTTTGGAAATATGGTTCTAACTAAATCCAACAAAATCATTCAAGTACATCTTTAAAGTTTTCACTAGTTTTTTTCGATTTCAATGACTTTTTATTAAAAAAAAAAATATGGTAAATTATCATTCTCTTAATGCGCGAGTTGTTTTCTTTTAATGCCATTATAGAAAAGTGTTCTTCATTTTCTTATTTATTCCAATACATCCCTACGGCTGAAACTTTCACATGAACTTCAGTTGTGTTTTACATGAAACTTTATAAGTAAACATGTAACAATTGAACGCACAACAAGTTTTCTTTGTACCCTACAAAACAAGTAAAAATAATCCGTTTGTTGTTTGATATAAATACCTGTAGCTTTTTGCCTAAAATTTTATCTATTGAAATTTAAAACTTTTTAATTCAAATTTTGTTAATTTCAATCAATTTCTACTGTCAGATGGTAATTTAAATTGTGTAAGTGAAATTATTTGATCGATTTTAATATTTTCCCATAAAATCAGTACAATTCACTATGCTTTATTTAAGAACATAATCAGAGTTATTTTTGTTAAATTACAGATGGAAAATTTGAAAAGACTAAAAATATTTCAATTGTTAATTACAATTGTTTTTAAACTGACTAACGAAATTTTAACTAACCGGAAAAATATTTTAAAATTCCCTATTACAGTGTAATATATCATCCGGCTCATTGTAAATTCCCATTAAGTTTTCTAAATTACTTTTTCTCAATTTTTACTCACAACAAAACTTTTAAAACCAACAAATTCTAGTTACACTACTACTACGTATATTTTCTTATTCTTCTATTCGAGAAACCTAAAATTATAAGTACTCTACTTAAATTACTTGAACAATAAAGTTTCCTTAAAAATAATGGCAGCAACACTAAACCACAACTAAATAATTTCTAAGAAAGTTTCTAAATCACTGGGTAGAAAAGATTACAAAAAAATCAAAAAAAAAATCATATTTATGAAATTAAGACGATGAATTTATGAAGAAAACAATATTAAATATTTTGTGTAAAACAATATAAACAGGAAACCTTAACATTATAGTTACACTCACACAACAAAAAATTGCAATTAACAGGGGAAACCTACGAAATGTTGTTAAAGGTTAATCGTATCATTGATTTGACATATGTTTTCACGCTAAAAAACAATCATGTTAAAATTAAAATAAAAAAAAATAAAACCTAATAACATATTATATTACAATTACATATAAAATTACATTAATAATGTTTTTTAAACATGACCTTTAAAATTCTACCATTCAAATTTAGAAACAAACACACATGGAGAACACTAATATGTAGAGATGTAATTTACTAGAAGTTGTATTTGAATAGGGAAGGAAACCCAGAGTAAAAGTGTGATTTTTGGAAAATAACTCTAGGCGAAAAAAGGAAATTCAGCAAAAACGTGCCTTATCAAATCATGTGGTGTAATGACACTAAAAATTTTTTCTACTTATAATTGGGAGTCACTACTTTCGTTAGACGAAATCTTCTAGCTTACACGTGACTACTTACTCGCAGAGAAAAAATATAGTTGAACATGAATTTCGTGATCATACACTCTCAGAACAATTCCGTTGTGGAAACCGAATTTTTTGCCAACCGAATTCAGTAGTGGCAACCGAATTCGGTCTCAATTCCTTATCACAACGGAATTGTTTTGAGAGTGTAAATATAATTCTAACTAATCAGAAATATGATTTTTACTGCTCATATTATGATCATATTAGGATCATACCATGATCATTACGATCATATTATAATCATTATGTATTATAATCATAAAAATATGCTTTTAAACTATCATAACATGGGGCTTTCTTCTCTGCGTGTATTTAATTACACAAATGATGTGATATTGGTAATTAGTTTTTTTTTTTTTGCTTTTGCCTTAAAATGGCATTTTTACTATTTTCCAATTATTTTAAAAAATGCCATTTTTATGGATCCTTACAAAAAAAAAATGTTGTTGACTTTATTTTTATTTTCGTTAAAAATGACACATGCGTTCAAAATCCGATGCTTTTTTTATATGGGAAAAGTGGTCAGAGGCTGACGAATTATCTATAGACTTCAAAAACAAATGATCAGAAAATACCACAGAATTCTGAGAAATGTTTCTAAAGAAAAAGCTTTAGAGATTAAGAGAGGAAACATTCTAATTGAAAAATAAATTGTTCTTCTACTCGTATCTGTTAATTCTTGCTCTTCTGATTACAAACATGCATTGTGATTGAAAAAACGTCAATTAGCCACACTCATCGCTATGCCGACCGTGGTGTGTCTCGTTAAAAGGTGATACTACACTTAAAATAATACGTCAGTAGAAAAATCTATCAAACCTGTTTCAAATCGATTTGACTAATTTTTAACAAACTTTTTGTTGAAACACTGATTTAAGCAAAGATTTTAGTTACCTTTGTTTCACACAATACTAAAAATCCTCAGTGGTTTAACTAATTGTGAGTGTTAATTTTCAAAATTATTTAAAACTAATTTTTAATAACCCATTCGTGAAATTTCAAAAAATTTACTGTTAATATATTCAGTTAGAATATTCTTCTACCTTAAGTCCAAATTCTAATATGATATTGTCATATTAGATTTTATTTGTTGTTTCAAAAAGGGGGTTGATCATTTTCATGATAGACAATACAATTGTTTCATAGGCATCACCCTACTCTTCAGTTGTCCGCAATAGAAAATGATAACTTTCTTACTCAAACCAAGACATTACATAAGGTACAAAAAATCAACGTGACGAGAATTTTATACTTTCGTATATGAACTGTCTGATTTGGTAAAACCAATTATAAATCAACTCCTTTTTGAAAGCAACAATTACATAAAAGTACTCTTTGGGTACTATTTATATTTGATTGACAACAAACATACATATAAATAGTACCCAAAGGGTACTTTTATGTAATTGTTGCTTTCAAAAAGGAGTTGATTTATAATTGGTTTTACCAAATCAGACAGTTCATATACGAAAGTATAAAATTCTCGTCACGTTGATTTTTTGTACCTTATGTAATGTCTTGGTTTGAGTAAGAAAGTTATCATTTTCTATTGCGGACAACTGAAGAGTAGGGTGATGCCTATGAAACAATTGTATTGTCTATCATGAAAATGATCAACCCCCTTTTTGAAACAACAAATAAAATCTAATATGACAATATCATATTAGAATTTGGACTTAAGGTAGAAGAATATTCCAACTGAATATATGAAAATATAGAAAGTCCAAGAAAACAATTTTTGTATTTTTAATGCAAAAATTAGGATAATTTACTGTTAAAATATAATATATTCATGTTAATTTTATTACCCGGTAGAGGGCGCCACCGATATATCGGATGTTTTAAAGATGGCGCTATTTCTTTCCCTCCCTAACTCTACAATACCTTAGCGAAAGGGGTTATCTCTATCCAAAAACGGACCTTGGCGAGGCCTTAGACCCTCGAAAATTTTTAATCAAAATTTTGCACTTCATAAAATCTCGAAAACTAAGCGAGATAGAGCAAAACGGACAAAATGTTTGTTCCAATGGAGTGCCCTTATATGCCCTCACATGATATGGACTAGGGCCGGGGAGTGTCCGGAGACCCTAAATTTGCATAAGTTCTACGAGTCAGTATAATTACAGATAAAACTGTAGTTTTACATATTTTTAACTTAAATTTAGATTTGTTAAATTTAACAAAAAAGTGTTCAAATCAACAAATTTTATTTTAAAGCAAAAAACAGGAATAAATTTTGTTAAAGTAACAAATTTTTCTGTCCAGCTAACAGACGTATTATTTTGAGTGTACGAGTCATAGCCTATGCATAGGGCTGACGGTTCAATCCCCGGTCATGGCAAGAAAATTTTTTCAGTTGTAACAACAGAAACCCAATTGAGACGGGACCAATTTGACTGTGACAATTGAATTCCAGTTGTATCACGAATAATTCGCTAGTCACAACCGAAAAATTCATTTGATACGTCTGAACCTGAATATATTAGAATTGAAAAATCCTTAAATAAAATAATTGCATTTTCTTTCAAATATATTTCGATATTTAGAACTACCGCTAATATAATATCGGGATTTTATAATATTTCGATATACGCTCAGGGAACTTAAGCAGTCAGAATTTGTTAGTTGTTTAAGTAGTATTTCAGGTTTGTTGTTTCAAGTGAAAATAACATTCATTTGTAGAAGAAATGTAGATTTAAAAATACTGAGAAGTTTTAACATGCATTTTATTCAGTAATTTTTTTTTTTTGTAATAAATAAAAAAAATATATGAAAGTAATTTTTGTTAGTTGTTTTGACAAATTTGTGGCTCATTTTATTAATAGACGAAAACAAAGGAATATGTTGAATTTAGTCAAATGTTAGTTAGTGGTCCTGTTTTCAAATTAATTTTGATATGTTTTTAAATTTAAAATAAATTAAAACTCAAAATATTTAAAGTGCATATGGGTGATATCAAAAAATGTGATAAAAACCGTGTAACCACCTAATTTCTAATACATGGATTACATTTGAGTTATATATTTCGATATATATCAGCGCATTGTCACCTGTTTTACAAAATTTATAACAATCTGACCAATTTTTGGTTAATACATAAAATTTGTGACCAATTTTATAGGCCAAATGTAAACTCCGTAACAAGTAACTCATAAGGTTTTTTAACTTTAATAGCTTATATTTTAATAACCAATAAAGCTAAACACTAACTGTAAGAATTTTTATGAAGAGGAAAAGTGCCGTTTTTAATAAAAATTAATACATTTTACAAACTTTTTCTTATATCTTAGCTATCACGACTTCAACTCTGTAACGATTTATCGTCATAATTTTTGATAAAAATGCATATACCAGAATTTTGGAGTTATCTATTATTTATATTGCGAAAAGTATAATGTTATTTATACTCAAATGATCGTTGGACTGTAAGTAATCATCCAGTATAACAGACTTGAAGCTTTTCTGCAGCATGTAACATTCTCGAGATGAAAAAGGATGTCTTTAATACGATTTGAAAAAATGTTGTAAACTCCGTTCCTAAGTTTTACACCAAACTATTTAACGAGTAAGAAAAACAATGTCATATTTGGATTCACCTTGTAGGCATCATGCGATTTTGTTTCGGAAAAAAATTCTGACAAAGCGTTTCCGAAAGAAAACGAAAAAAGTAACCAAATGTAAACTCCGTAACTGTAAACTCCGTAACCACAATTGTTTGCATCAGATTTCATTCAAATGAATGTTTATAAATGTTTAAAATATTTTAAAATAACCATAAACAGAGGCGATTCAACTAATATTTATGCGTCAAAAGACGATTCAACTAATAATTTTGCGTCAAATCAAAAAAAGTTATCAGTTTTTTACCCTAAGCTGCTGGAGCGAAAAACGATTGATTTAGCATTTCATTGGTTTTGAATCGATATTTCGAGTCATTACTGACATTAGTTTGACAAATTAAATTTGTTTCACACAATTTAAGAGTTTTTTGATCGCGAAATGTTATGTTTTTAATATAATATTTTGTAACTGCGCAACCGCTGTTTGGATTTTAAAAAATTTTATATTTTTGAAAAGCATTTAAAAGGACCAAAAATACAAAATTAAAAAAAAAATTTTTTTTTCGCGGAATGAATTGTATTTTTATTCGCGAAACCGCCAATTTGATAAACACAAATTATATATCATTGGAAAGCAAGTTGAAAACCCAAATACGAAAAACTAATAAATTGAAGAAAATTCGTACGCAATTTTTTTTTTTTTGTTATATCTTTTGTTTGCAGAAATGTAAACTCCGTTACAACAAAAAAAATTAAAATTGTGCAGAAAAAGTTATTGCAACAACTTGTAGAAGAGATTTTTTGCAATTAGGATAATAATGACTAAACTTACTGATTCCATTAAGAAAAAACCGAAATATTAACACTTTTTGCTTCTCACAAATTTGGCCCAAAAATTTATCACATTTTTTGATTTCACCCATATATATTTATGTTTTTTTTTTTACTTAAACTTTGTTTTTCTTAAAAAGTCTTCTTACCGATTTTATTATAAAATCTAAATCGCTTGCTTGGCATAACTTCCTTTAAAAGTACTTTTACAACTTGTCTGTCCTTATGTCTGCTTACTTAAGTGTAAATAATACTTGATTAACATAAACATTAGTTTTGTTTGACATTGTTTTTTGTTGATATTTTCCAATTTTTTTTTTTAGCTGTCAACTTTATTGGTTTCAATTAAATTTAACTTCATGACACATTCATTCAAATATAACCAACTAACGATATAAGTCAAATATATTCAGTTAGTACTTTTTTTTTGGTTTTGGAATATTTAATAAACATGCGACACATCAACACTGCTTTTCTACACATAATTTACAATAAAATGATGATTAACATTGTCCTTTACACACATGCACACACATGCACCCACACAACTACACAAACAGTTATACAACTGTATGCATTACAAATAGAGGGTGAATATCATAATAATGATAAGTACAAATACTACTATAGATTATTATCAACATAAATGTCATTAAGTCAGTCAGTATTCCAACAACGACACAAACAAAAAACTGGGTTGAGTCAGGATTTTGTGGTCTACCACACTATGACGTGTTGTGGTCAAAATTTTAGTTTTATTTTCATCATTTACATATCAAACGTAATCAAAAATAATAATAAAAACAGACACATTTATCATGCAATTGACAAAATTTCTATAGAGAATTATTTGAGTAAAAAAAATAAATATTTTTTTTTTCGTTATTAAGAATTTAAGTTTTATTTTTTTTTTAATCCTTTAAACCACTTTAACCACATTGTCCTGTATGGTGGTTTTAGTTTTAATGGTTTTTCTATATTATCATATAAATCATTATTGAAAGAACACTGAAAACTGCAATATATAGTTTTGTCTTCAATATTATATGTATGCAATATCATTGTTTTCTTTTTTTTCAAAAAGTATGGAAATAAAAACTTTTAAATTGTCACACCTTTATTTTAAATTTTACATTTCCACCCATTTCTTTGGTCCAATATCCACGTGTTAAATGGTGTGTGGTTTAAAACATTTATCATACAAATACTATATATACAAATTCTCGACTTTTCTTTTACACCATTTACAAGCTAATTTAAAATAAATAATATTTTGAAAAAGTTCTATATCAATGTATGAATGTATAGTTGATCTTTTAATTGGTAAATGAATGTTCCTTTGTAAGATTTGAGATCAGACAAGTAAATTACAGAGAATAAAAATTTAAAAAATTCCGATAAAGCCAGCAAGATACGTATTCTAGGATCCAGCTACAGGCCCATCTTCAATATCCATGCCTTTATGGATTAATAATTGATAATGATCTATTTGTATTGACTGTGAAACAAATAATCAAATGTAAACACAACTCAATTAGACTAACATCAACGAAATTCTAACAATGCTATTTTTATCAACCGTTATTGACCTTTAATTCTTAAAGTATCGCAGCTGGTTCTATTCAACTATGATCTTTAGGTTATGAATCACAGATTTATTGAACGACAACGAACCGTTAACCCTTGGAGGACCATAGAATTTCTGCCGAAGAGATTTTAAAATTTTTGCGATTTTTATGATAATAATAGTTTTTACAAGAAAAATTGACTCAGTAGAACTCCTCCTTTCCCCGCATTTCGCTTGCCAAAAATATTTGCCATTTGATGACCCTACCGTTCCGTTCGTGATCTGCAACTAAATTGTAGATATTTTACTAAAAATTGGCCTCATAGACCCCTTACTGGCCCTTCATTTCGCTTGTCAAAATTTGTGATTTTTACCCCTTAAATGAAGAATTCTAGTTAACCAACTTCGTGGGCTCGCAAGGGGAAAGCGGGACCAGGTAGGGATTTGCCGTGTACTACATTTTGTTGCCCCAACCCTCCTATATAAATCACCTTTGGATATATTTACTCTATCTATTGTCTGGACAATTATAAGTGCGAAAAATCCTTGGGCAAGCATACTTGCCTGTGGTCGTCAAAGGGTTTATAAGCTGACGATCTAATTTAGTTGTGTTTACATTTGTTTATTTTTTTCACAGTCAATATAAATAGATCATTATCAATTATTAACTCATAATGGTATGGATAAGGGTACTTTTATATAAAATACTGCTTTTCAAAAAGTGTTGATTTATGACTGGTTCTACCAAATAATACAGTTCATATACAAAGTTACAAAATTCTCGTCCCGTTGAATTTTTCTACCTTATGCAATATCTCGGTTTGTGTATTCCAATCATCATTTTCTTACTGCGGACAACTGATGAGCTGAGGTGATGTCCACAAAACAATTTTATTGTCCATCATGAAAATTGTCAACATTTTTGAAACAACTAATTAAAATCTAATATGACATTATCATATTAGAATTTGGACTTGAGGTTTAACAATATTCTAACGAAATATATGAAAATATAGAAAGTCCAAGAAAAAAAAAATGTTTATATTCTTTAGTTCAAAAATTAAAATAATTATTTTCATAATAGCTAATCCAGCCTTAAATGATATATTTGTAATTCCCAATTTATTTGCTTAAAAAAGATAAATCTCAGTATTTTAATGGAAATGGTGCAGCTCTAGTCTGGTTGTCTTTTGTCGTCTGTAGTTGTTGCATATGTGTCTATGTGTATTTGCCCGAATACATATAACATTATTACTGCGGATTTTAAAACATACCGCATGTTTTTTGTTACATTTTTTTCTCCTTAATTTTTGCAGAATAATATTTAGTGAAATATGCTTTTGATCATAAATAATGAAAAACTATTTTTATGGTACACCGAGGAGAAATTCATTGTTTTAATAGTGTGATGAAATTTTTGTTTATAGCACTTTAAAAATACACATTTTGTATTGCAATTGTATGTGGAATTTTTGAAAAACTAGGGTTTCTAGACTATAAAGGTAAAAATAATTTGTTTGTTCATTATAAGGCCACGAAATCTTAGTGTGAAGAAGCCATAAAATTTCGGCACTAATCTAATAGCTTCGGAAAATATGTATTTTCTGAAAACCAATAATCTCTATATATAAAGCCCGATACTTAGTAACCGGTAGTTCAAAATATCGCAATATATTAAAAAGAAAATTACTAGGGTAATTTTTGACGCTACCTTTTTAACTTTATCAAAGCTGTAACATGGAATCAGAAATTAAATAAGTTTCATTGGTCTTTTCTGTGCCCAGGACACTAAGGGTTAAAGATTTTTTAAATAAATATTAACCCTATGTGGATCAAGTACATAAAATTATAATTTTTTCCAGTGGCACATATTTATGTTTCTACCAATTCCAAAATTATAGAAACATGAAGTCAGAAGTTACATAAGATTAATGGGTCTTTTGTGTTTCCAGGGTTGTAAGGGTTAAAGATTTTTCCAATAAAAGTAAATATGACAAACTGCAAATAGAATCCACAATTTATTTTACAATAAACTGAAAATAAATATATGAAAAAAACTTTTCTAGAACCAATGGTTGACAATTAATGCATTTTCAAGTGCTACCAAGCACTCTCATCAGATTATCTTTATGGGGTTCTCTCTAGGTTATAATGTAGATTTTAGTTTTTTGAATTTACGTTAACTCAAATTTGGAATGAATTCTATTTGGAATTTGTCATATTTGATCTTTAACCGAACAAAAGTAACACTCATTGTAACAATCTTCAGATCAACTAAAATCTACGCTAAAATAAAAGTAAATATTTAATTGATATGTTTTGGGAAAAAATGCAAAATTTGGTGAAAACATGCTGCCTACAATTTTTGATAAAATAATCAATTTGTTTTTCACTTTGAAAGTTAACATATATACAAAAACTAAAATCTACATTATAACCTAGAAAGAACCCCATAAAGACAATCTGATTAAAGTGTTTGGTTGCACTTGGAAATGCATTAATTGTCAACCATTGATTTTAATAAAATTTTTTTCATAAGTTTTTTCTCTATTTGTTATAAAATAAATTGTGAATTATTTTAATTTTTGCATTAAAAAATACAAAAATTGTTTTTTCGGACTTTCTATATTTTCATATATTTAGTTAGAATATTCTTCCACCTCAAGTCCAAATTCTAATATGATATTGTCATATTAGATTTTTATTTGTTGTTTCAAAAAGAAGTTGATCATTTTCATGATAGACAATACAATTGTTTCGTAGACATCACTCTACTCTTCAGTTGTCCGCAATTGAAACAACAAATAAAAATCTAATATGACAATATCATATTAGAATTTGGACTTGAGGAGGAAGAATATTCTAACTAAATATATGAAAATATAGAAAGTCCGAAAAAACAATTTTTGTATTTTTTAATGCAAAAATTAAAATAATTGTTGAAAATAAGCACACCACGGCTAAAATCTCATTCAAATATTTATTTTGTTTTGAGTTTAAAATTAGTTGTTTTTACAAAATGTATTGACAACAGACATACATATAAATAGTACCCAAAGGGTACTTTTATGTAATTGTTGCTTTCAAAAAGGAGTTGATTTATAGCTGGTTTGCCAAATCAGACAGTTCATATACGAAAGTACAAAATTCTCGTCCCGTTGATTTTTTCTACCTTATGTAATGTCTCGGTTTGAGTAAGAAAGTTATCATTTTCTTATTGCGGACAACTGAAGAGTAGAGTGATGTCTACGAAACAATTGTATTGTCTATCATGAAAATGACCAACCCCTTTTTGAAACAACAAATAAAAATCTAATATGACAATATCATATTAGAATTTGGACTTGAGGTGGAAGAATATTCTAACTAAATATATAAATTGTGAATTCTATTTGGAATTGATCATATTTGATCTTAAAACCGAACAAAAATAACACTCATTGTAATAATCAATTTTCATAAAATATACTGGGAAGGAATCGTTCCCCACACAAAGCCCGTATTATCATTTTTTCAATTTATTTATTTTTATTATTTTTTGTTTCTTTAATTATAACGATTATATTATAAAATTAAAATAGTTGCTGACATTTCCAAATTAAGCACTTTAAATTATTTTTTTAAAACGATTTAAAAAGTCAAATTCGGACATATATGGTAGCCTACACCAGTCTAAATCCGAAATTCGAATGGTTTGAAATGTAAATGCGCCAAAATCGTCTATAAAATAAAAAAAAAAGATTAGCAATATATAGGAGATTTTAATTTTACCTAATTTTAGGTATATTTAATAGAAAATAGGAAATATAGTCCATAGGTGTGATAAGTCCAAGTATAGACAGAATCAATAGGCTTTGTTCTTAATTGAAAATTACTAATTTTACTGTGAAATCTGATTTTAATATTTAGTTGTGATAGGAGAGGAGTACTCCCACTTTAACATTTTTTCAGTACATTTTGAACGAGTGCAAAGGCAGACCTTTTTCACCAATTAAAAGTTAAAAAAAAATTCTTCGGAAAAAAAATTTTATTTTTTATTTTAAAAAGGTTCTTTTTATTGCCGCCACCGGGTATGGTACTTCCGACCTCATGATTGCTAGTCTAGCCCTCTACCGCTGAGCTATTCATTGAAATGAAAGTTGACTACTATAAAAGCATTACTTGGGTATTACGAGATATTGTGCCTTATTCTCTTCAATAAAATTACTTATTAAACGAGTGCAAAAGGTGCATTGTAATTCAATATTTTTAGCAATATTTTCACAGGTGCATAGAAATCAATTTTTCATAATTTTTTAACACATATATTTTTAAAAATTGAAAAATTAAAAAAAATATGGAATTTAAAGAAATTCATTATAAATATTAAAAAAAAATAAATAAATAAAAAAAATTAAATAAATAAAAAAAAATTAAATAAATAAAAAAATTTTTTTTTAAATATTGGTTGCTCCAGGAATCGAATCAGCGATTATCTGTTTAAAAATACCAAATGATACCAAAATCACTTTTTAGGATCACTTTTAGAGTATATATGCTTTAGAAGCAATATTTAAGTGATTTTTTGCATGTTGTTCAGAAGTAATTCTAAAAAAGCTGTAAAAATATACTAACGGATACTTTTGAAGTAATGAAAGAAGTAATTTTTTGAAGTCATTCAGAATTACTTCTAAAAAAAGCAGTAAAAATACACTAACGGATTTTTGTGAAACAGTGAAAGAATAAGTTTGTAAAGCATTACTTCTAATTTGTTTTGCTGGGGGGTTAACATTTACAAAAAAAATAAATAAATAAAAAAAACTGGGGGTGTAATAAATGAAAATCTACAAATGGTAATTCAGGGAATATTTAATATACATATTACATTCACAACGTTTGCAGTAAAAATGAAATAATATACAGCTTCCATTACATTCAGAAACCCTGACGATATTATTAAAAAAATTACGAAATATTGGTATTATAAAATAAAGAAAGATATTTTATGTAAAAAAAACTATTCTACAAAGATCTCGAGCTCAATTATATAATAATTATAGTCAATTTGTAAGGTCGAATAATACTTAAACATTTATTTAAAACAAATTCTATTTAACGAAACTTTTATTTTTTCGAATTGCCCATAAAACTCTCTTGATATATTCAAATTGATAGCATTTTCAAAATTCCATTAAATTATTATAAATAATATAGTAAAATTGAACGCTAAATTGGTCAATGTTTAACGACATCTGCTGCGCCCAATGTTTGGGAAAATTGATGAAGTTGTTCTATTTTTCATAAATATCATATAGAACAATTAATAATATAAGATTTATATGGATAAGATATTCTGGTTTCTCCAGCGAGGCAGTTGGCTTGGAAACCCTCATATGGGGTTACCTGTAAAATAGACCGTACCACCTTACTTTCGAATATAATGTATTTTTGTAAGCCAATTTCGAAATTTTTTTTACCGAACGTACGGGTTGGGTTGGCTTTTCCGTTATAGCTTCGGCATTTTAAAGTGTGATATATCGATTTTTTTTCTATAAAAGAAAAATCCACTGAAAAAATTTTTAAAAGGCAACCCCTACGTTCGGAAACAAAAAAAAAATTCTGCTGGATTTATCGAAAAACTTCCTTAGCAAAAGTTTAATGATTTTTTGCGAGCTTAAATTTCCTGATATTAGTGTGGTACATTATGGTAGTAGGAACTGAGATCTGGTGGGTAAATACTAGAACGGGATACTTGAGGTCAATGGCCCGTAGAGCAAAACATTGGTCCTTTCGAGAGAAAAACATTGATGTATCATACTTTACGATCCAACTATAAATGCCAAAGAAATAACGAAAAATTTGAAAAGGCGACCCCTACGTTCGGGAAAAAACTTTTTTTTTGAAACCTCCTTGCAAAAATAAATTAGATTCGACGGTGTACGGCGAACTTTTTTTTGTGGTACGGTCTACTGTATAAGCTTTTTAGCCGAATTCCTACTTTACCTTCAGAGAAAAGTAAAGAACGAGAACTAAAAGAGTTGTGGCAACTTTTTACAAAAAAAAAGTCAAAAAATTTGAGGACTTATGGCTCAGCTCAATCTCAAATATAAGTTGACTACGACTGTGTGAAAAAAAAACATTTTGGGGGGTTTTAAATAAGAAATTCCAAACCAATTTTTATTTAAACTACTAAGAATAATATACAAAAATTACTTTTTAAATTTATAAATGGCCTCTAAATCAAATTTTTCATACAAAATTGATTTTATAAACGTCCCTACGGGAAATTTTAACAAACTGTCACCGAACTGGCCCCTTTACATGAAATAGACTGGTCACTTTTACATGACGTTGTCATAGGAGGGGGAAATTGACCCCTTATGACATGTTACAAGACAAATCCCAGGACAGGTCCCTGAACTTTGTTTTTTATGAGAGTTCAGTAACCTGTCCTAGGATTTGTCTTGTGACAGGTCACAAGGGGTCAATTTCCCCCTCCTATGACAACGCCATGTAAAAGTGACCAGTCTATTTCATGTAAAGGGGCCAGTTCGGTGACAGTTTGTTAAAATTTCCCGTAGGGACGTTACAAGGTTTTTAAAATGTTATGCATAAGCACTTAAATATCTATTTGAATATTTATATCATGCTTATCGATGTGTATTAAATTATGCTAATGAAACACTCATTTTAACGTAATGAGTTCAAAATGTAACGAGAAAATGAGAAATTGACAGAAGGAAAATAAACCGTTGCTTTTCTTTTATCAATATTATGAACTATTTCTATCATTATACGCTACAACAAATGAGATGAACAGTAATCATCATCCGTAATTTGAGGGAAAATATGGCAGGATGTAACTACAACTAAGGACGAATGTAACCCAAAGTTTTGAAACAGATTTTTGAAATTTTTACTTTTGAAGTGCAAAAAGTCTGAGTAATAGTTTTAAAGTTGAGTCTAAATTGTGAGACGGCCAAATGACTTTAAAACTAATATTATATATCGATAACATAAATCATGTAAATCTGATTTTTTTGTATATAATTTACAATACCTTCCTAGTAAAATATAATATGGTAAAAGCATAATAAGTAGATTGCATTACATAAAAGAGATATTGTATTTTCCATTGACTTACCACAATTTAACTGAAGCAGAATTTATGACAACGCCGGAAAAATCTGTAATGAAAACAAAATGAAAAAAAAAAAATAAATATGTCAGTTGTATATAAACTAAAGTTTACCTTATTTTAGAAAACAAAAAGTCCAAAAAGGAATACAAAAAACTACAACACAAAGGTAAAAATGAAATTTTGTTATACAAAAAAAAAAAAAAAAAAAAAAAAAACAAATTTATTCTATGAACTACATAAAAATGATGGAAATGTAAATTTTTTTGTTTTGGAAAAATCCATATTTCGTTTATCTTTTAAATTAAATCACTCTTAAGTGAAGCGTAGTTTTATGTTTATGTTGTTGAAAATTTTACGATTTTTAAATTATAATTTTTATTTTCTACATATTTTGGTATGGTTGGAGAAAGAACTTAATTTTTTAGGCAAAAAAAAAAAAGTTAAAAACAATTTTACGGTATTTGATTTAATACTATATATGTAACAGGTAGAGGGGTAACTATATTTCCTTCCTTTATTAAAGGAGAAAGGTAACAAGGATAGCATAAATAAATAGTTAGAATGCTAATGAAAAACGTGTTCAAGTTTTTATACATTTTATTATTTTATGGATATAAAGAAAAACTTCTTTATGCTTTTTTATTTTTTACGCAATTTATTGAGGCATTACTTTTGATAGAAAAATGTTTAAAATTTATTTTTACCATTTTTGTGATACGAGTATTTGTTTAGTTTGTGTGTACAGGGAGACGACAATAAAGTTGTTCAATAGGAAAAGTAGTACCTCAAACTACATACTAAAGTATTTGAGCAAAAGCTTTTTCAAGCTTGATTATTTAAAAGAAAGCAATGCTGATGGATCCACACCGAGCGTCATAAAATTTGGTTACATACAAAAAATTAAAAACGAGTTTCACGCATATTTTATTTTTAGAGGCTCAGTCTCACATTTAGGGGTTTAAAAGTGGGGTCAAACATCTCTTAAGTTTTTTTTTGTGTTTTTAAAGAAAATGGAAATAAAATATTGAAAAAAAAGTTAGAATATAAAAAAACGCTTGAATTAAACAAAGTCGCTTAAAACAGAAAAAAAAATCCTAATAAAATTATAAAAATTGAAAAATAGAAAACCGACAAAATTGAAAAGATTGCTAGAATTTAAAAATTTGTTAAAATATAAAATGAGTCGCTAATACTAAATTTTAAAAATCTCTAAAGTTTGAATACAAAACAATCTCTAAAATTCAAAACAAATCACTAGAATTTAAAAAAATCACTAGAATTAAAAATAGCTTAAATTGAAAAATTGCCAAAATTTTCAACAAAAAAAATCGACAAAATTTAAAAAATTTTCAAAATTGAAAGAAGCTAAAATTGTAAAAATCTACTTAACTGACAAAATTTAATAAAGTCACCACAAGATGACATTGGCAGAAGATCGAAATAGCGGATAGTAAATTGATTTTCTTAATAAAACACAGTTGACTGTTAGTCTAAGTTGAGTTGTTAACATATTCGATTTGCTTTCAACTGTCACATAAGTAGACGATTATCAATTATTAACCCGTCAAGGCAAACGACACTGATGTCGGCTTTGTAGCGAAAGCCAAAAAACGTATTCTGTCTTGTTCGCCTTATTGAATTCTTTCAAAAAATTTTTATTCTTTGTAATTTACTTTTGAAAATTGTATCATCTTTCTTTAATTTGAAAAATAATTTAAACAGAAAGTGATATTAATTTATGATCTAGAGTCAAACTGAAAAAACAATCATTTATTTTAAGATTTTTTCAATATTTTAAAATTTGGCGATTTTTTAAATTTTAGCGATTTTTGTAAACACTGAGCTTTTTAATTTTTCAAATTTTGCCGTTTTTTAATTTAAGCGATTTTTTTTAAATTTGGCGATGTTTTTTAATTTTTAAATTTGTTTAGATTTTTTGTAGTTTGTTTGTTTTGATTTTAAACTCCTATTTTCAATCTTGGATATTTGTCGCATTTCCAGGGGTTTTTTCTTAATTATTAAAATTTTTTTTAATTTTGTTGCTTTTTTAATTTTAGTTATATGTTTAGTTCTAGCGATTTTTATATTTTGCCGAATATTTTGTTTCAATTTTAGTGATTTTTTTTTAACGATTTCTTTTAAATTTTGGCTAAGTTTTTCTATTCTAGCGTTTTTTATATCAGCTATTTCGTAATTTTGGCGTTTTTCTTATCTTAATTTAAACGATTTTTTTAGTTTTGGAGATTGTTGTTAATTTGGACAATTTTTCCATCTCTTCTTTGAAAATGACTAATTTTTAGACATTTTGTCATTTTTATTTTATTTCGAATTTACTGCAAATACTTAGCGAATCAACTGAAATCCCATTTTTCTATTCACCTTAAATATCTTTAAAGCACACATATGGACATTAGAGCGCCTTCCAGGCAAAAAAAAAAAGTTCGCCGTACACCCTCCAATATGAAGTATTTTTGCAAGGAGGTTTCAAAAAAAAAATGTTTTTTGCCGAACATAGGGGTTGCCATTTTACATTTTTCGTTATATCATTGGCATTTACAGTCGGATCTTAAAGTATGATACATCGATGTTTTTCTCTCGAGGAGACTAGTGTTCTGCTTTAAGGTCCATTGACCTCAAGTATTCCGTTCTAGTAGTTACCCACCAGATCTCAGTTGATATGACCCTAATGTACCACCCTAATGTCAGAAAATTAAAGCTCGCAAAAAAACATTAAACTTTTGCTAAGGAATTTTTTCGATAAACCCAGTAGAATTTTTTTTTATATTTTGGTTGCCGAACGTAGGGGTCGTCTTTTTAAATTTTTTTTCATTGGATTTTTCCTTTACAGCAAAACACTGGTCTCCTCGAAGCAAAAAGATCCATATATCACACTTTAAAATCCGACTTTAAATACCAAATCTATAACGAACGAGTAAAAAGGTTAAAGTCGGGCATGCCGACTATACAATACCCTACACCACTCTGGTGTATTGTTTGGATCCGAAATTCGGATGGGTTAAAATGGGGCTTGAGTCAAAATTTTCTATAATGTGAGTCAGCGCACCAAATTTCATTAAAATATCTTTATATTTGCGACCTGCAGTTTGTAACCAAGCCAATTTTGGGGGGACCCTTATATGGGCACTAGTTCTAAACATGGACCGATGTTCACCAAAATCAATAGGCTTCGTCCTTGGGCCAACATAGGTCTATGTACCAAATTTCATCAAAATATCTTAATATTTGCGACCTGCAGCGTATAAACAATATAATTTTGGGGGGACCCTTATATGGGCACTAGTTCTAAACATGGACCGATGTTCGCCAAAATCAATAGGCTTCGTCCTTGGGCCAACATAGGTCTATGTACCAAATTTCATCAAAATATCTTAATATTAATACCTGCAGCGTATAAACAGTATAATTTTGGTAGGACCCTTATATGGGCACTAGGTCTAAACATACACCGATGTTCACCAAAATCAATAGGCTGCGTTATTGGGCCAATATAGGTCTGTGTACCAAATTTCATCAAAATATCTTAATATTTGCGACTTGCAGCGTATAAACATTATAATTTTGGTAGGACCCTTATATGGGCACTAGGTCTAAACATAGACCGATGTTCACCAAAATCAATAGGCTGCGTTATTGGGCCAATGTAGGTCTGTGTACCAAATTTCATCAAAATATCTTAATATTTACGACCTGCAGCGTATAAACATTATAATTTTGGTAGGACCCTTATATGGGCACTAGGTCTAAACATGGACCGATGTTCACCAAAATCAATAGGCTGCGTTATTGGGCCAATATAGGGCTGTGTACCAAATTTCATCAAAATATCTTAATATTTACGACCTGCAGCGTATAAACAGTATAATTTTGGTAGGACCCTTATATGGGCACTAGGTCTAAACATGGACCGATGTTCACCAAAATCAATAGGCTGCGTTATTGGGCCAATATAGGGCTGTGTACCAAATTTCATCAAAATATCTTAATATTTACGACCTGCAGCGTATAAACAGTATAATTTTGGTAGGACCCTTATATGGGCACTAGGTCTAAACATGGACCGATGTTCACCAAAATCAATAGGCTTCGTCCTTGGGCTAACATAGGTCTGTGTACCAAATTTCGTCAAAATATCTTAATATTTACGACCTGCAGCGTATAAACAATATAATTTTGGTAGGACCCTTATATGGGCACTAGGTCTAAACATGGACCGATGTTCAAAAAAATCAAACTTGTTCGTCCTTGGGCCAACATAGGTCTGCGTACTAAATTTCATCAAAATATCTTAATAGCTGCGACCTGTAGAGTGCGCACAAGATTGCATGGACAGACAGACAGACGGACGGACGGACAGACGGACATCGTTAAATCGAAATAAAAAAAAATTCTGAACCGATCGGTATACTATAAGGTGGGTCTACGACCAATATTTTTTGGTGTTACAAACATCAGCACAAACTTATAATACCCTGACCACATAGTGGTGTAGGGTATAATGACCACATAGTGGTGTAGGGTATAAAAATTATAAAAGGCGACCCCTACGTTCGGCAAAAAAATTTTTTTTTTTGAAATCGCCTTCCAAAAATACTTCATATTGGAGGGTGTACGGCGAACTTTTTTTTTTTTTGAGGTACGGTCTAATGGGCATATATGGATATTTATGTATCAATGTATGGCCATTCATGCATGTTTATTGGCATGTACGAATATACATTAAACCTGTGTGTATCCATATATTTATATGGGGTTTAGATGATATAATATTTTGGATTATATGAAAATGATAAAAAAAATTATGGGCCACTTATAATGGGCCACAAATATTAACGGCTCTTGCATTATTTGATTCTTTGTGAAACCTATCATTCCCTATATTTGGGAACCCATCAACGGTGTTTCTTTGTAAGTTCTTAAAAATTATGAAATCCCATTCAAAAAGCTTAATTATATTTGTAATAATTCACCAATAAATACCCTACGGGGAATGAGGAGTCAATTGCCTCCAAGGACCTATCCCGTGACCGGTCAACCGAAGGCATATTACTAAATTAGTACAAATATGAACAAAAGAAAATGAATTAATTTTCTAAGTATTTTCTGATCCGTTATTTTCACTGTTGCTTTTAAAAAAACTTGGCCGATACCGAAATAAAAACAAAATTCGCGGCATATTTTTAAAAATATTTTTTATTTATTTTACTCTTTTATTTATTTTTAACTTTATTTTTTCACGATTTGCTTATTTTAGCTCTTATTTTAAATTTCTATAATGTTTTGCTAAGAAATTTTAAGTTTTGTATTTTCAACGTTTTTTTAATGTTAAAGCTGTTTTAGTTTTAACAATTGGTATTTCATTTAACTTTTCTTTGTAACTTAAGAGGAATTTTTAAAATTTTTATTTATATTATCAGAGGTTTTGAGGTAATTTTCTTATTTTTAATTGATTTTTTAATTTAATTTTGGCCAACGAAAAAAACAAGTCAACTGCCATTAAGGGACCTATCCCATGACCGGTCAATTGGGGGCATATTCAAGGCACTTCCACCATATTTGTGTGTGTGTTAATGTTGTTTTCTTTTCTATTTTTTTCTTTGCCATGTTTTTTTTATTTGCTGTGTGTGTGTTTGTTTTTCATTCTCTTTTTTATTTGAACAGAAACGAAAAACATAACTTAACCATCAGCCAGCCATCACGCATAAGCAACGTTAGCTCAAACGGTAGAGCGTTTGCCTTACAAGCAGAAGGTTGTGTTATCGAGCCCTACTTCGACGCCAAGTAGATTATTTTTAATTCTTAATTTTTTGTTAGTTTATTGGTAAAGCTATTTTTAGACACACCACCTTACTGCCACAATGTGTCTAAACTGTGGCAATTGGTCATTTCCAATGACAAGGCCATGTTAAAGTGATATGTCTCTTTCAAACAAAAAGACCGATCAGCGACCGGTCTCCGCCCCCTTGGGACCTATCCTGCGTGTCATCTGGGACCGCTCCCTTTCCCCGTAGGGTATACTCAGTTAAATTTAATCAAGTAAATTCTTTAAAACTTGTTATCAAATTGTCTATTGGGAACATAAAAAACTCAATTTTTATTTTGTTAAACTACAATAACAACATTATTAACTTTTTGTAAACTTTTTTTCATTTGATTTTGTTAGATTGTTTTTCCTTTTTGGTTAATATGCACATATTTCAAATAGAGTTATTATTAAAATGAAACAAACAAAAAAAGTTAAACGAAAAAATGTTTTCCTTTTAACTATATTAAACAAATTCACCTTTTATATCCCTACCGCACCCTGAGGCTCCTTATGACCTGACCTTTTTCTATTGTTGTTGTAGTAGTTGGTATATGTATTGTATTTTTTTTTTTTTTGTAACATTTGTTTATTTTTATGGTTTTGCACATGTTTTCTACTGCAGTAACACGTACGCTGAGAGAATTTTTAAATAACTAAACAAATATTATAAAAAGAATTTTGTTTAAAAATAAAACGTTTTCTGGAAATTGGAGGGATAGAAAGATTATGACATGACCATGCCATAAATATTTAAATTAAAAGTATGATTTAAAACTAGACAATGAGTAGGAACTAATAATAATAAAGGTATATTAACCATTATCATCATTATTATATTTCAGATAACATCTATACTCCAACTATTGCCCCCAGCTATCAAATATTTTCATTTCACTATTTGGCATGTTTTTTTGTCATAAACTTTAATTGCGCATTTAATTTAACCCTTTTAAAATTTTATAAATAAAACCTTAATATTTTTTTTTTTTTTTGTATTCTTTAAATTACTCCAATTAATCTTAATACTAGGACAAAAATTCCTTTTTTCTATATTTTGAACAATACGAGTACATTCTACTAATTAAGCTTCATCTACATGTGTGTGGGTGTGTGTGTTTTAACAACAATCTGCAAACAAAGCCAAACAAATTATTTGCACAACTATAGTAGAACACAAGGAACAAAAGTGCCAATATACATGCGATTTAAACATAAATGTACTTTAAGGGAATATATTTTTTATATCTCCATTGGAGTGTGTATAGGAAACACCGCGACTTTTGAATACCCTATGAAAAAATTTACAAAAAATATAAAAACCTTATATGTAACTACACTAAAGTTTTTTTAGTTTTAAAAAAAAATTTTAGGCATATATTTAATGTGTAGGTTATATATGTATGTATATTGCTCATACGTCTGTACACCACAGTGCACTATGGGGTAGAGTCTTCCAAAATATAACATTTAGTATACATTAGGGCGGATCGATTTAAAAATCGCCCAAGTGACAAGGAAAATCGTATTCTAGGGATCAAAATAAGAAACTTTGCCCGAAGAACCATACCTCTAAAACGAATTCTGAATCCCCGACTTTTGATGTCCCAAATTTTGAAAAATTCCACTTTGACCCATTTAGAGGGCCCCTATCGAGTCCAACTGTATGACCGACCCCCACTAACTTTGGAGGGCCGACCCACCCATGCCAGTGGAACACCCCCTGGAATCCCCTGGGGGGTTTCCCATACAAACATTTCAAAAAATTACCATTTTTGGCACTTTACACGAAAAGATGTTTGTATGGGGAACCCCTGGAACCCCCTGGGGTGTTCCCCATACAAACATTTCAAAAAATCACCGTTTTTGGCACTTTACACGAAAAGATGTTTGTATGGGGAACCCCCCAGGGGGGTTCCAGGGGGGTATGCCACTGGCATGGGTGGGTCGGCCCTCCAAAGTTAGTGGGGGTCGGTCATACAGTTGGACTCGATAGGGGCCCTCTAAATGGGTCAAAGTGGGATTTTTCAAAATTTGACCCTACGGGTCAAAAATCGAGGATTCAGAATTCGTTTTAGAGGTATGGTTCCTCGGGCAAAGTTTCTTCTTTTTATCCCTAGAATACGATTTTCCTTGTCACTTGAGCGATTTTTTTGCCTCCCTACAAATCGACCCGCCCTGGTATATATATATGGGGGTCGTTGATAACAAATCCGAAATCAAAATCACAGAGTTCAGCATGGTGCACGTTATTTAAAAAAAAAAGTCATCGGTTCGATAAATAATTATCAGTAAGCGACGTTATACGAGCTCTTAAATCGAAGGAAAATCATTTATTTATCAATTAAAAGATCAACTATACATACCTTAATAAAATTCTTTTTCATTAAAATAATTTTAAATAAAAAATAATTGTTTTTACTGTGTTTTAGTTTTGTGTAGCTGTGTTTACAGTACTTGGTCAAAATAATAAATACATTGTTGAATTCTTTAATATTTTAGCTGTCCGCTCTGTTTTTCTGGCAGGTCTTTTAGTATTGTTCCTATTTATTCATAACGAAATAAAGAAAAAAAAAATAAAATCATTGACATGTAGAAAATGTCATTGTTCTTCACAGCAGAGAAAAATTGCTCCGAAACTAAAAGAAAATGGGCAAAGCCTTCGTTATCTTGCTAAAACTATGGATCGACAGTCAGACAGAAACAGAAAATTTTAAAGGCTAGGTTAGCATTTGCAAGAAATTACCGCAATTGGTCCGGTGCAGACGGTGAAAACACATGGCGAAACATTTTGTGCAGCGATGAAACAAAAATACATATATTTGGAAACAACTCCGCCCGGAATGGTCGACGGCCTAAGAGTAAGGAATTCATTTTCGCTTTAGAAAAAAGACAGTCCAGAACTGGGTCGGCAATATTAAGGTCTGGGGTTATTTTTCCAACATATCGAATTACTGACACTATGACCAGATTCCTCTACAAAAATATCTTTAAAAATACGATGTTAACCTATGCTGAGGAAAGTATACTACTCAGATGAACATTTCAGCAGGATAATGATCTGGACCAATTGGAATGACTTCTTTCACCACCTTTCTTCTCCCCTCTATCCACTTACTAAAGAAAGCAACACTTTAGTTAATAGGAAAAATTTCTTGAGTGTTGCTTGTCTTTAAAAAAAACATCCATAAAGTGACTTATTTTTTTTTATCAATTTATCTAATGAGACACTTCGATAATACAAATTTGCTACCCTGTTCGAGTTCATATCGTTACCTGAGTTTAGAGTTCCAATTTCATTCGTCCCCACAAATACTAAATTAAACTTCTTGGCTGAATTAATCTATCACAAATCCTGATGTAGGGTATAAAAAAAACATGACACAAAATAAGTAAGTGTATGTATTGTTAAATATTTAATACCAATTAAATAGTAACACTGACCTTTTTTCACAGTTTTTCAAAACAAAACCATTTCAGACTTCAATACTACCGCACAAAGCAAACACCAATATTAATTCGTTCCAAGGCAACAATTCTGTTGTCTTTTATATTGTTTAATTCTTTCATTCGGTATTATTTTATAAGTATTTATATTTTAATGATGTGTGTATAAAAATGTAACTAATGGCCGCTAATATTAAACTTTATGTTGGTTAAGGGATTTAAAACGGAAAAACCAGGCAAATCTACAAACACACACACACACATAAACTACACTCACAATATTTTATCGTTAAAAACAACCTAAAATACAAATTGAATTAATTGAAAACACAATTAAAAAAAGTACTACTGATTTTTCATTATAATCAAACCAGTTTTCTATTTATTTTCAAACATTGTTTAAACTATCCATAAAAGAAATAAAAATAATTGAAAAGTCTGTTAAAACAATCATCAATTTTTAACAGACAAAACGTAAAAAAAACGATTTTGTAGTTTGTTTTATCATATTTGAAAGTTTTTTTTGTTTGAATTTTTAAAACACTTCCACACGTTCATATTTTTATTGGCTATGTTTGTGTGTATGAGTAAAGAATTTCATGTAATTTGAATTGAAATAATTTTGTATATAAAATAACTATTTTAACAAAAAAGAAAACCGAAAATATTTGAATTTTTTGTTTTGAAACAGAAATCAACGAAATTATTTAAATTATTTTTTATAAAAATAGAAATATAAAAGTAGAATATTTGATTGAAAATATCAACTCCAACAGGCGATACATATTTTTTGTAGTTTGTTTTTTTATTGACGAATATAAAAAGTTAAACAATATGTTTCAATGTATTTTAATTGATTCTTCAATTGAAAACAAACTTTACCTATTACTTTTCAAACAAACCTCAATCGGTTATGGAAAATATATTGTGAGTGTACTACTATTATAGCAACAATGCTAAAGTATCACTATATTTGTATGTGTGCGTAGGTGTATTCGTGTGTATAAGTAACTGCGTGTATACGAGTAGCATAAACGTATTTAATGTGTCTGGCGCGACTTTTCACTTAATTTTCATTATATCCGGTTAGCATTTTTCTCATATTACAAATGTCTTTTTGTAAATTGTATAGATGTGAATGTTTGAGAGTGTGTGTGTGTGTGTGTGTGTGATTATCGTGTGCGGTCTGAAAATCGTGCCACTAATTATGTGTTTTATATGTTTATACTAAGAAATAAAAAACCCAACCCGAACTCTATTCCATTCCACTCTTTACAATATGCTCCACAAATGAGTACGCTAACGAGTTTTGTTTAAGTATCTTTGTTTTTAAGATTATTTACATTGTTAGCGTGATTTAAAGCCATTTCCATAAGGTGGCTCATTTTTTGGTAATAATTTTTTTTTTGTTTGCCCACTTTTTTGCTGGTTTGGTTTTGTTTTTATGTTTGTTTTGTTTTCCGTATTATGTGGCGAAATACAACAAAAAAAAGTGTTGCATGTATGAACAACCACTTTAGATTGTTTCGTATTGTGGCGTTACACAAATTTTTCATTTTCTTATTAGATTTCATAGTTTGTATAGACGAGGGTGGAGTGAAAAGTCAATGGACAACTAAACTGAAAAATAAAGTTAAAGGACTGGAAAAGTATGTAGCAAAAAAAATTGGAAGTCAAGCTGTAAAAAAACCACTGCTATCATTGCTTCAAACAATGAAATCCGGATAGGGACATGCCTACAACGGATCATTTTTCACAATTTTTTAAATACGTTTGGGATTTTATCATATATAATTCCTTTAATGCAATTAATGTATATCCCGATAAAATAAAAAATAAAAAAAAGAAAAAATAAAAAATAAAAAAAAAAAAAAATAAAAAAAAAATTGTTTAAATTTAATATTTATAAATTTTTTTAATTTTTAAAAATATATAAAATAAAAATGACGAAAAATTGCTTTTTATGCACCTGTGAAAATAGTACTGAAAAAAATACTGAATTGCAGTGCCTCTTTTGCACTTTTTAATTAAGTACGTACGTTTATTGAAGAGAATGAGATACAATCGTGCCTATTCCTACGAAAAGTCTATTACTCTTAGAGTCATATATTTTTTGTTGCAATAAGAAATGTTGCAGTAACAAATACATGAGGAGGAGTTTGAAAGATAAACAAAAATCTAAAAATAGAATGTTTGCATGTGTCTGTGGTTATTCACTTCTGAGTAAAAGGTAATAACAACAAGCTTAATAGAAAAGAAAATAATCAATTTGTTACACTGCATTCAAGGCCTTACTTGGGTGAGATGATTAAGCTGTCATCGCACTTCAGTATAATTATGTTTGTAATGTGTGGACATATTTCCGCATTTTTAAAGTTTTCGTTATATCTTTGGCATTTACAGTGGGATCTTAAAGTACACACAGAAAAAACTGCAGGCACCAACAACCAAATTTGTAAAAGCAATCACATTTTCTTTTAAATGGAGATTTTATTCACAACTATTTTTTTGTTTGAAATATTTGTAACTCGTTTGTAAATTGTTATTTTTCATTTAAAAATTTTTCAAAAATAAAAATTCAAAATTACAAATTTAATAATTTCTTTGTGGTACCTTTTAAAAACGTTTTTTTTTTGTATTTACAAATTTGGTATGAGAAAGGTATTTAAAAATTTAACTAGAATTTTGTAAATTCTTTCTTTGTAGGATACGCCGCTGCTTTTCTCTCGAGGGGACCAAGGTTTTGCTCTAAGGGCCATTGACCTTAAGTATCCTGTTCTACACAATTTTTAGTTTTATTTCAGAAAATCCCAAATATATTTCAAAATTGTCTAAAAATGTTTTAAAATTATCGATAAATATTTTAAAATAGCCCAAAAATGTTTTAAAATTGTCCAAATATATTTTAAAATTGTCTAAAAATGTTTCAAAAATCTCTAAAATATTTTAAAATTATCCAGAAATGTTTTAAAATTTTCCAAAAATGTTTTAAAATTGTCCAAAAATCATTCACAATTGTCCCAAAATGTTTTAAAATTGTCCAAAAATCTTTCAAAATTGTACAAACATTGTTTAAATTTGTCTAAAAACCTTTGATATTTGTCCAATTGCATTTCAAAATTGCCCAAAATGTATTTTAAAACTTTCAAAATGTATTTCAATATTATACAAATATATTTTAAAATATTTTATTTGTATTTAAGAAAATTCCATTTATATTTTAAAATTGTCCAAATGAATTTCAAAATTATTCACTTGTATTTAAAAATTTAAAATCTGTATTTCAAAATTGTCCAAATACATTTCAAATAATTCCATTTGTATTTCAAGATTCTCCAAGTGTATTTGAGAAAATTCCAAATGTATTTAAAAAAAATTCTATTCTGGAATAGTTTTTTTATATACGTAGGGGCGTTTGGCAAAAAAAAAGAAGTCGAAATTACCTTGCAAAAATACTTTATATTCGAAGGTGTAGCGCGCACTTTTTTTTTCCTGTAAGGTGCTACGGTCTACTGTCCATAAAAAAAAGGCAGAAACTAGATCTAGGTGCCTATTCCTACTTGTGACTCATTGTGCCCGTCATAGGAATATTTTTAAGAGTCATAACTTTTCAAACAAAACAACAATAAAATTAAAAAAAAATTAAATTTTATTTGTCAATGTTATGATTGTGTCGATACCAGGTCTTAATTTTTTTGAAGTTTTCAAACAAAAATTTTAATAAATTTAATTTATTGTGACAAATGCGTGGGAAAGATTCACAGACTTTTCGTAGAAATAGGCACGCATCTGATTTAGAAATGAATGTTTTTATGTAGGAATGTTTTTTTATAGGAAAATGTTTATTCTTCTTCAAACCTACTAAATTAAAGTTCTACAGAAATGTTACTCATGGTGTTTTAGTTAATTTCGCTGAACAAACCATTTGAATCTTCCATTTTAGGTATAAGATGTGTTCAGCGAACTTATGTAAAACACTACGGGGAACATTTTTTTGGAACATTTTAATCCTCTAACTCTGCAATTAAAGGGTTTTTTCAGCCCTTTTTAAGAAGGAACAAATGAGACCCATAAGTTGACGAGTTAGGGGGTTAAAATGTTGCACAAAATATTCCTCGTAGTGTTTTCCATAAGTTCGCTGAACACATCCTGTACCTAAAATGGAAGATTCAAATGGTTTCCCCCTAAAATCGAGATTTGTTGGACATTTGAGCGCCAATTCTGAATAAGTACGAGACTAACCCTTAAACACATTTCAAGTTTTGACTTATTCCTGGCATTGAAGTTAAAATTCCAACTTTCATGTTTTCAGAAGCTTATACTAAAATTTCATGAAAAATATTTTTCCGGAACATTTTAACCCTCTAACTCTTCTTTGGCTTTGATGGTACCAACTCAATACAAAAGAGTTTTATTTTTTGTAATATTTGATCAATTTTGAAATGAGATTTACCTTCCTTTTACAATGAATTATCAATTAAGTCTCGTCTAATTTCGTTGGCCTTAGTAGTGTGAGCGGTTAACTGTGGGAGGGGAGGTTGGTATATTTTCCCCTTGTTGTCATATATATGAAACTGTATCATTTATTATATTCATAAGTCAAAAATTTAATACAAAATCGTTTATTTTGTTTTCGTTAGTTTCGTTATATAAAATATTTTTTTTACGACTTAAAATAAATCCTTTAGTTAGTTATTTGTAGAAACAAATTCTTTTCATTTTGTTTCGTTTCATACATGTAAAAAATATTATAAATTTATATTATATTTGCGGTGACTGTGACTGACTCTACTGGTGGGGTTCTTTGGTAATCATAATCATGCAATTTATTGCTTTTTATCGCTGTTTATTTTCATGCAACAGTATGTTGTCGCTTTGCTTTCATTGGGTTGCTTTTGTCTTGGTTTAGAAAAGGATTCAAAGCTTATCTTTTAGATATTTTTTTTTTCGAAGGATCAACAATATATTTTTATGTATGGCATAATACAATGATAGTTAAGCTGCTTAATATGATTGATAAAATATTATTATGAGTATGCGTATTGTACAGCAATAAGTGAAGTAAAAAATTGCTTGTTATGTGATTACTATAAGTACCTATTGTGAAAAAAAAGTATTAAGCCTTAAAGCTTTGAAGGACTTTGATTTCAAGGTTAAATAACACTGTACAACAATTTCGAACTTTTTCTAAAATTAAGGAGTTCTGACAATGGTTTCTGGTAGAGGAGATCAAAAAAAAAAAAATATACGTGTGTCTGTGTTGTGAAAGATTACATCGGAATTTTATTTTAGGGGGTGTTAAAGTTTATACACTTTTTTAAATATTTATTGCCAATCGGCATAGGAAACCATGTGAATCTTCCATTTTAGGCATAGCATGTGTTCTGCGAACTTATGTAAAACACTACGAGGAACATTTTTGTGGAACATTTTAACCCTCTAACTCTTCAATTGAAGGGACTTTTTCGGACCCTTTTTAAAAAGGGACAAAAAAGACCCGTAAGTTGAAGAGCTAGAGTGTTAAAATATTCCACACAAATGTTCCTCGTAGTGTTTTACATAAGTTTGCTGAACACATCCTATACCTAGAATGGAAGTTTCACATGGTTGCCCCCTAAAACCCAGGTTTGTTGGACATGTGAGCGCCAATTCAACATATAATTCAGTACTTTTTTACAAGTGCATAAAAGGCAATTTTTCGTAAATTTTTATATTAAAAAATTTTTAAATTAAAAAAAAAATATATTGGATTTAAATAAACTAATTACAAATATTAAAAAAATTTTTGTTCTTTTTTTAGTTTGACTCGAGATTATAAATTAATATCACTTTCTGTTTAAATTATTTTCAAATCAAAGAAAGATGATACAATTTTTACAAGTAAATTACAAAGAATAAAAATATTTGAAAGAATTCGATAAGACCAGCAATACAGAATACGTATTTTCGGCTTTCGCTACAAAGCCAAATTTTTTTTAATTAAAAAAAAATATCAGTCCCGCCAGGATTCGAACCCGCGATCATCTGTTTGGAAATAAACTGTATTGAAATTACTTCTTAGAAGCAATAACTAACTAATTTTTTTGATGTTGTTCAGAATTACTTCTAAAAAAAGGCGTAAAAATATACTCGTACTAATGGATACTTTGAAAGCAACGAAAGAAGTGATTTTTTCAAAGTTGTTCAAAATTACTTCTAAAACTGCCGTAAAAATATATTAACGGATACTTGAATGCGACGAAAGAAGTGGTTTGTAAAGCATGACATAATTTTTTTGTTTTGTTTTTTGCTATGGCCTTATTTACTAAAAGTCCAATCACTTCATACACGCAGAGAAATATATGTTTGAACATGGTTGAGGATACGAAATTATCATAGTATAATCCCAGTGACCATAAACATGATTCTAACTGATCATCTTGTGATCGCTGAGGTTATCATGACTTAGAATTACACTGTGGAACAAATTCAGGTTAGCAAAAGTTAGGTCGATTCTGAGAGTGAGGGGTGAAAATAGAGGCTAAATTAGAAGACCCGTATCGCGGCGTTTGCTTATGTTAGTTCGAATTTTTTCATATTGTTTATATGGTTTTTTGGCTATAACTCGTCGATTAATTGATATTTTTTAAATCTGTAGCCTCTATTTTCACCCCTCACTCTCAGAATCGACCTAGCTTTTGCTAACCTGAATTTGTTCCACAGTGTAATATTATGATCAATAAAATCATATTATATTCACTAAACAATGCAATCATAATATGATGCTTTTTAACTATAATAACATGATGGTGTTTTCTCTTTGTGTACAATTTGCATATATATATGGGTGAAATCAAAAAATGTGATAAATTTTTGGGCCAAATTTGTGAGAAGCAAAAAGTGTTAATATTTCGGTTTTTTCTTAATGGAATCAGTAAGTTTACTCATTATAAGCCTAATTGCAAAAAATCTCTTCTACAAGTTGTTGCAATAACTTTTTCTGCACAATTTTAATTTTTTTTGTTGTAACGGAGTTTACATTTCTGCAAACAAAAGATATAACAAAAAAAATTGCGTACGAATTTTCTTCAATTTATTAGTTTTTCGTATTTGGGTTTTCAATTTGCTTTCCAATGATATATAATTTGTGTTTATCAAATTGGCGGTTTCGCGAATAAAAATACAATTCATTTCGCGAAAAAAAAATTTTTTTTAATTTTGTATTTTTGGTCCTTTTAAATGCTTTTCAAAAAAATAAAAAATTTTAAAATCCCAACAGCGGTTGCGCAGTTACAAAATAATATACTAAAAACATAATATTTCGCGATCAAAAAATTTGTAAATTGTGTAAAACAAATTAAATTTGTCAAACTAATGTCAGTAATGACTCGAAATATCGATTCAAAACCAATGAAATGCAAAATCAATCGTTTTTCGCTCCAGCAGCTTAGGGTAAAAAACTGATAACTTTTTTTGATTTGACGCAAAATTATTAGTTGAATCGTCTTTTGACACATAAATATTAGTTGAATCACCTCTGTTTATGGTTATTTTAAAATATTTTAAACATTTATCTGCATTTATTTGAATGAAATCTGATGCAAACAATTGTGGTTACGGAGTTTACAGTTACGGAGTTTACATTTGGTTACTTTTTTCGTTTTCTTTCAGAAACGCTTTGTCAGAATTTTTTTTTCCGAAATAAAATCGCATGATGCCTACAAGGTGAATCCAAATATAACATTGTTTTTCTTACTCGTTAAATAGATGGTGTGAAAATTAGGAACGGAGTTTACAACATTTTTTCAAATCGTATTACAGACATCCTTTTTCATCTCGAGAATGTTACATGCTGCAGAAAAGCTTCAAGTCTCTTATACTGGATGATTACTTACAGTCCAACGATCATTTGAGTATAAATAACATTTTACTTTTCGCAATATAAATAATAGATAACTCCAAAATTCTGGTATATGCATTTTTATCAAAAATTATGACGAAAAATCGTTACAGAGTTGAAGTCGTGATAGCTAATATATATATATATATATATAATCCTTTAATTCCCAGTGGAACATAGGGCCGTGATAGCTAAGATATACGAAAAAGTTTTTAAAATGTATTAGTTTTTATTAAAAACGGCACTTTTCCTCTTCATAAAAATTCTTACAGTTAGTGTTTAGCTTTATTGGTTATTAAAATATATGCTATTAAAGTTAAAAAACCTTATGAGTTACTTGTTACGGAGTTTACATTTGGCCTATAAAATTGGTCACAAATTTTATGTACTAACCAAAAATTGGTCAGATTGTTATAAATTTTGTAAAACAGGTGACAATGCGCTGATATATATCGAAATATGTAACTCAAATGTAATCCATGCATTAGAAATTCGGTGGTTACACGGTTTTTATCACATTTTTTGATATCACCCATATATATATTTCTGTTCCCTTTTTAGTTATTCTCTTTTTTTTTTGGAAAATTCCTTTCCATCTTTATTTAATCCCAACAGTTATATTGTATTACAATAACACCCTGTATATCTCTGATGATTTATTACTTTAACAACACATCCCGAATATGATTTTCTAAGAAAACAGAGACATATTCCTCCATACGGTGCAAGCATACATACAAACGAAATTTTATATGCAAAATAAAGAAAACATTTTTAGAATATTATATTTTGAAACATATAAACAAGTATTCCAAGTAAGAACAACCGACCATGATACCAGGAATATATTGACATTTCATGAATTTTTTTGAAATTTACTTAACTTTTGTACTCCTACGGCATGCATGAAGAATGATTTGCTTTGAGTCTAAAACTTTCAAGGTTTCAAACATTCATACAAACGTATTTGTCGTAATGTCATTCATCCCATCGCATACACTGTATGGCATTTCACTCTTCCAAATACACAGAGTCATGTTATGGTACATAGGGAACAAAATGTGATGTGTTGCATATCAATTTAAAATTGAAATTCACTGTTTTCCTTTCTAGGATTCACTTTAATCTGATGTTGTTGTTGTTGTTACTCCTTAAAAGGGGGGGGGGGGGGGGGGTTTCATTTATAGCAACTTACAAACAACTAAAACAAAAGTAATATTATGTACATTTAATGTTAAGAATTTTATGTATAGAAATTTTCAAATTGTTTACCAGAATATACATACTGCAGGGAATTGCAAGTATGATTTGAGGATGAAGAACAATGAATATGTTTTAATATTTTAAATTATACTATTTGTTAATTTAAAAATAAAACAAAAATATTAATGCATATTTTATAAATGTATTTGTATGCATTTTCAATTTGGTATGTACCTACTCGTATGTGATACAAAATTTATGCTGATGAATTTATTAATGTCACATAAAATGTACATATTTTATATAATATGAATTAAAATAATATTTGACAGAAAGTTCATGAGAAATTTTAGTTTAAAATTTAAATAGTTAATATTTCTAAATCTCATAGCCTGAATCCACTATCGTATACACTGTAGTGATTTTAAATATTGAAAACAATATGCCACTAAAAAAAAAATAGCAACTAGTAACCAACTATGTTGTTACGTTTTTACCTTTTAAAAACGTTGGTTTATTTCCTTTAAATAAACCGGCTTCTTTTCAATTGCAATGAAAATAACCACACACTCCTTTTTTTCTTATACTCTTATGTATTCAACACTTTATTACTTTACATACAACAGTATAACACACACAAGTTTACCAGCTAAAGCTCAACTGAACTATACAGACGCTAATGCGCACCTGTTAGTGCATTCGTCTAGTGGCAGCACTTTTATAGTTTAACTGCCGTGGTTGTAGCACAAACTAGAGAGTTCCGAAAGCATCCATAGTTTTAAAATTATATTACTTTATTTTATTCATAACGGAGTCCCTAGCCCCTTAATATTATACTTAAATCTAGTACTGCCAATTTGACCAGAACTAGACTAATCCAATTTCCTAACAATATGAAACATTACACTCTAATTAATATCTGTTTAAATCTACCAAACTTAGATTTTATTTTCGCTTCCCATGCGAAAATCGAAATATATATGAACATACATGATCATACATATGTGATCGTATGCGATCATGCATGGGCATACATAGTCATATACGTCCATGCATAGTTCAATGTATGATCATACATTATGTCATATATTTCCATATATCTTCGGATCCGAAATTTGAGGGTATATGGAGGTATATGGACATATATGATCATATATGAGCATACATGAATCATATGTGAGCATATATGGTCATATATGAACATGTATGGTCATATACCCTCAAATTTCGGAAAGAAATCGATTTTTTTTTTTTTTTTTTTTTTTGAAAAACGTTAACCCGTTCCGAAAGTTGGACGAAAATGACCCATTTTGGAAATAAAGTGTATTACTATTAAAAATTTCCAATATTCGAAATTTCAAAAAAAAAATATTTTTTATTCCATTTATTCATTTATTATAGTCAAAGTGATTCAGACATGGAATTTTGACTTCATCGGATATCATTAACCCACTTTAGCCTGGAATCCAAAATGACTCACGAATTTGATAAAAAAAAATGCAAAAACGTGTTAATTTTAAAGATTTTTTAAAATGCCTAATTTGGAGATGTCGAATGATATTTGTACCACATAATAGTTGATATTAAAGAAAAAATAATAAATTGGAAAAATTATAATTCGAGTTTGTGTTTGGAGAGACTGCTTTCCAGTACATTTTACAAAAATTGCTCATTTTTTCAAAAATTAAACAAAATTTGAAAGTTTTCATCAAAATTTACACAGTTTTCGGAAAAACATCACTTAAATTTGGTTAGACTATAATAATCTTTATATTTGTTTAAAAAATATTTAACTGGCCTGGGGTCAGAAAAGACCCATGAAACTTAATATTAATTATGACTACAAGATTGTAAAGCCATTAAATTGAAAAAAAAAATCTCAACTGGATAAAAATAATTATTTTAGGTAACCTGATCCAGATGGGGTTAATTTTTTTACTTTTACAGAATAACATCTTTCATAATTTTCGGAAAAATATCACTTCAAATGGATCAAACAAATATTTTTTTCATTTGATAAAAATTATTATTTTGTGTAACTTGATCCATATAGGGTTAATGTTTTCACCTTTCGGCAAAAAAAAGCCTACTTTCAGAATAATGTCTTTCCAAGTAGAAAGCAATAAATGCATAATAAACAAAAGCTTTTAATTAGAATCTAATACGATTACAAAACTAAAATTGCTATGAACATACGGACACTTTTGACCCCACCTTTTTAACCCTTAAAAATAAAAAAAAATAAATTGCTCATGTATTAGTAAATTCTGGCTCTTCTGATTACAAAACCTACATAGTTTAGGCTGTGATTGTCAAAACTTTAATTAGCCATACTCATCGCTGTGCCGACCGTGATGTATCTCGTTAAGAGGTGATGCTACGAGTAATAGCCTGTGTCGAGGTTTGCCGGTCATAATTTAGTCAATTGAATCATAAACTAACTACTGACGAGTCTGCTGATTCGCTTGTGTCTGTTAAATTTTTCGATACAGATGTTTTCTTCTTCTTCCTGTAAATGAGCTTTAGATATTTTCTAAATTTTGAATGTTATTTTGTAGATTTTAAATGATTTCTTCTGAATTTAAAATGGAAAATCTGAGTTTTTATTGATGTTGTCTTAACTTCAAATGAAATTCTGAATTTCAGTTAACATTTTCTGAATTATAATTCGAAAAGGTGACTATGGATTTAATTATTTTACAAGAGTATACGCTACACACAAAATAATCCATGCATAAAAATACGAAAAAATGTCAAAATAACAAAAAAATTTGTAAAATATACGAAAAATGGTTTATTTTACGAAAGTTTTTGTTGTTTTGACATTTATTTCGTATTTTTATGCATGGATTATTATGTGTGTATGTTAGCCATTGCACCTGCGGATTGTTTTTACCATCAACTGATGCATCATTTCAATAATTTAAAGAAACTTAAATAAAAATGTAATTCTCTTTTTTTTAACAAATTTCTGGAAATAATATGTTTTAACTTAATTTTTTTCTTTTCTATTTGCATGCCTGTAGTACATGTGTATTTTTGTTTACGTGACAAATGAAATTTTATTTTACGAGCACAAAAAAAAGAACTCATCTGATCTCAATTTAAAAATAATTTCCGTTATGATAATTGACAGATGAAGAACATGTAACTGTGCAAAAAAAAAAAAAAGAAGACATGAAAAACTACTCTGTGTACCTGTTATAAGACAAATATTTAATATGATTGTTTGCAGTAGAGAAAAGTTACATTTTGTTACAGTTCGAGTGGGAGGAAACAAAATGTATTTAGGACAAAAAACTTATTTTGAAAAGGAAGTAATTATAAATTAGTATTGGAATTAAAGGAAAGAATTTAGCAAATAGATTTTAAATGATTTAGAATTATGTGATTTTTTAGTTAGAAGCCATTACATTTAGAAAATTTTAATTAGAGATGGGAACATGAATGAATTCAGACTCAAGCTCACGAAAAAAAAAATACAATCATGCACAACTAACAAAGGGAAAGTTAAATTCTACTCTGGATCCTATAGACCAGGGGTGGCAAGACTTTTTTCGCTGCGTGCCAGAAACGGACAAATTGTTTTTGTATACATTTCTCGCGTGCCACCTTAATTTTAGTTGTCTTTTAAAAGTCATTTTTTAAAATTTCTAAAATTTCCCAAAGGGAAAAATTAAATAACATCTAAGAAATGACGGAAAAATTTTTGACGGTTATTTAATTTTTGAGGGTTTATTTAATCTTTAAATACTGAGATTATTTCATTATGAAATAATCCCCAATTAAATAAAATTAAAACAGTTTAAACATTATAGCATTTTTAGGAGGTTATTTTTGGTGGTTATTTCATTTTGTTAAAAAAAGTTAAATTATTGGGCGCCATTAAGTATTTAAGTGCGTAAGAAAAATAGTTGAAAAATATGCTTCGCGAAAAAATTTGATTTTGTTAAAATAAATCGCGCGTTTTTTATAATCATAATAATGAATAAGAAGCGAATATAAATAATGAATTTTTAGATCCAATTTTAATGCAAGTTGTTTTAAATTTTTGTGCAATTTTCTGGTACTTTTTATTTATCCAATTATGAAGCATTTTCTCATCGAAATATTTAAACTTCTTTCAATCTAGGATTTTAGAAATTTTCCCCGAATTTTCTGATATGAAAATCTATGAAAAATTTCACCATTATGGAGTTAAATCACATATTTTTGTAGCGAAATTTAACATTTAATTGAGTTTTTTGCTGGTCTTCCAATAGTTTAAATTTTTTTAAAATATCCAACAAAACGTCTCGTGCCACCTAAAATCCACTCGCGTGCCACTACTGACACGCGTGTCATAGTTTTGCCAGCCCTAAGGCTGTAGACTAAGGTCTACGTTATAATCATTTTCACGAAATACTGTAAAAATTTTCAAGGAATTTCTCATGGGATTTTCATAGGAAAAGTCTTCAGTATCGAATAGATCTTAGGAAAAAGAGATTTCACTCTACTAAAACTAAATCTATAAGGATTTGAGAATTTTTCTATAAAAAATTGTTCTTTCAATCTTTTGTCATTTATTTAACCTTCTTTTTATTTTCAACTCCACAATTTCTTTGAGCTTAAGGTTTGTTTTTATAAATAAAAAGTTTTTTATTTTCAATATTTCGCTACTCCATTGTGTAGCATCTTCAGGAATTAACAATCAAATTAAATTACAAACTTTTTTTAATTAAATTGTTATTTCCTGAAGATGCTACACAATGGAGTAGCGAAATATTGAAAATAAAAAATTTTTTATTTATAAAAAACAAACCATTTATATAAAACAAACCATTTATCATTAATATAATCAATATGTTGAGTCACAGCAAAAAAATTGCAAGTCATGCATTAGAAATCAATTCTTTCGTCGCTTCAAAATTATCCGTTACTGTATTTTTACTGCTTTTTTAGAGGTAGTTCTGAACAACTTCAAACAAATCCGTTCTTTTATTGGTTCCAATAGTTTAAATTTTTTGAAAATATCCAACAAAACGTCGCGTGCCACCTAAAATCCACTCGCGTGCCACTACTGACACGCGTGTCATAGTTTTGCCAGCCCTGCTATAGACCAAGGTCTACGTTATAATCATTTTCACGAAATACTGTAAAAATTTTCAAGGAATTTCTCATGGGATTTTCATAGGAAAAGTCTTCAGTATCGAATAGATCTTAGGAAAAAGAGATTTCAATCTACTAAAACTAAATCTATAAGGATTCGAGAATTTTTCTATAAAAAATTGTTCTTTCAATCTTTTGTCGTTTATTTAACCTTCTTTTTATTTTCAACTCCACAATTTCTTTGAGCTTAAGATTTGTTTATTTATAAATAAAAAGTTTTTTTATATTTATTATTTTCGCTACTCCATTGTGTAGCATCTTCAGGAATTGACAATCAAAATAAATTACAAACTTTTTTTAATTAAATTGTTATTTCCTGAAGATGCTACACAATGGAGTAGCGAAATATTGAAAATAAAAAATTTTTTATTTATAAAAAACAAACCATTTATATAAAACAAACCATTTATCATTAATATAATCAATATGTTGAGTCACAGCAAAAAAATTGCAAGTCATGCATTAGAAATCAATTCTTTCGTCGCTTCAAAATTATCCGTTACTGTATTTTTACTGCTTTTTTAGAGGTAGTTCTGAACAACTTCAAACAAATCCCGTCTTTTATTGGTTCCAAAATATCCGTTAGTATACAGATTTTTTTTGAACTAATTTTGAACAAGATCCAAAAAAATTACTTAATTATTGCTTCTAAAACATTATTACTCTAAAAGATATCCTAAGAAGTGATTTTGATGCAGTTTGTTTCTAAACAGATGATTGCGGGTTCAAATGTCGACGGGACTAGATCTAGTTTCTGCCTTTTTTTATGGACAGGCTTCATCAGTGATTTTCCATTAAATTATATTATTGTTTATATTTTATTGTCAGATTGTCTCTATATGACTATTTACTCTCAGAAGTGATCAAACAGACATACAAACATTCTATTTTAGATTTTTTGTTTATCTTCTTATCTCCTCTTTGTCACCTTTTTCACAAATGTTGCCACAATGACGTATGGTTTTTACGTACAAGTGCAGGAAAAAATATTAATCTTTAATTCACTCTTTTATTAAGCATTTCTTTAGCGATCCACTCCTTTCACAAATTTGAATCATTTGAATTGGAATTTAGTTTAAATTCTTTGACATTAAAATCTTTAGTCGACTATTTTTGCAACTTCACTTTATCACTGTCAATTTGCTACAGTTCTTTAGACTCATGTGTATACACTTTAAAAATGTTTACACTTTTCTTATATGTGAAAACATATTTACAAACGAAATAAACTGACAAAGTTTATTTGTAAATTAATGGTTTGGAAATGTGTCTGTAAATGACCCCTTTTTTTAACACCACATACCAATATCTGTACAAACAATATGAGTAGCACAATATTAGTACGGTGATGATGATGTAGAACGTACGTACGATACGTACGTATGTGGATGATGAAGAGTAACGCACTTTTCACAAATCAAAAGTAGAAAAAGAAAAAAACATGAAGGGTGCATACATCAAAACTAGATTTCATTAGACACACTCATACATACAAATGTATGGAAAATGTCAATACATGTGTGTAAAATATAAACAAAATGAAAAATACATAGAAATGTTATGCACGTAAATGATGTCCATCACATGATATACTTTTATACGAATGCACGTTTCAATATGCATGTTGGTTGAGTTTATTACCTACTCAGTGCTGGAAACACTAACTATGTGCTGCAATGTTGTTCGTTTATTTGCAGTCTGTTATGTCGACTACTATTCTAACAACTCCATGTTGTTTATATGTTTGTGTTGTTGAGAATATGACAAGTGTGTCATTGTGAAACACTAAAAATAAAACCAAGAGGGTTCAAATATGTTATGTTTTCCCTGCCAACATATCATTCTCAGATATACTATATGGATGTATGATGAAAAAGAAGTGGTTGCTAAATGAAAAATAGCAGCAAATGGTTTGTTCTGTGTTATGTGATGGTATTTGCTTAACTTATCACATTGACATAATCTAAAATGTAAAGTTAGTACATCCATAGAAAAGAATTAACAATTCTTTAGTTTTTCTTACTTTTATTAATAACATAAAATGAAAAGAAACTTAAAGTTGAGTAATAACACTGAAAAAGTTAAAATTCTTTTTCTTATACTCACGTTAAACTTAATTCTTTAATGTTTCCTAATACTGAACATTCTTTCCAGTCACGTTTTAGCTTACGCATGTATTAGTAAATACGTATACAAGTCACTCATACTTAGGGTTTTTCTTTTCCCGGACTTTTTCATTTCCCGGGACAGCGGGATTTTTTTCTGAATTTCCCGGGATCCCGGGAATTCCCGCTCGTTAGAAAATGAATATATCCGACGTATGTTTACTTGAAAACTCTATATATTTTAAAAAAAACTTACGACAAAGTTCATCTTTTGGTTGCAGTCATGAGAAAATCTACTTAATATATTCTGAAATAAAGGCTTAATATAAAATATCCATATCTTCCACTTTTTCCAGATCAATTCGTTTAACATTTTAAATAGCGAACTAATATGCAGGTAATATATTTGTATGGAAGGCCGTCTTAATTTTAAAACAACTCTTAAAAATACATTAATCAAATATTAATTCGCGGTGGGTGCAAATTTGTATAGGACCAGCTTTAGAATCAGAACTGAGATCGATTTTTTGATTAAATATGGAATCCAAAAATTTCTATTTCTAGATATTTTGTTTCTATGCAGATTTTCAGAAGTATTCGTCTATTTTTATTAAAAAGTTTAAAAATGAGTATTTTTCACACAAATTTTTAGACAAATCGTCTAAATCTTTTTATAAAAATAGACACTAAAATATTATTAAATAGTTTTATAACTTTAATTGGTATTTTTTGAATAGAAATTTTTTATGGCACAACTACTTAAAAAAAATTATTTAATTTTCATTGTTGCATTTTTTTAAAATTAACATATAAAAAATCCAAAATAATTTGAAAAAGCATCTGATGCATTACCCAGCAAAACTTTCTATTACCTGGTAATAAGGTTTGTAAGAAGAAATTAAGGTATGTAACCTCTTACTTTGCTATTCCAACAGCTATTATTTTAACAAGGGCATGTCATTGGAGGTATGTACTTTCCAAAAGAGGGCTAGGTAACAACATAAGAACATGTTACTTTAATGATACATGTTAGAAGTTACGTAACCACTTACATAACCGATACTGAGCACAATACTACTTACATAACAGCTTAAAGTAAGGCCAAAAAAATGTGTTACAAACAGGTCTGAAATAACACATTAAAATTATGCGCTTACTTACTGTATAAAAATATATACATACTTCTTACAAAAAGAATTAATATAAGATGTTATCGTGTTGGTTTTTTATAAATGCTAAAACGAAGCATATTCATATTTAATTCAATATGTACAAAACATACCCTATAAACATTTTCACTGGAATTCAAGTTGAAATCAAGTTCAATTCCAGCCCTGTTTTCCAGTTTCAAGGCTTGAATTCAACTTTTATTACATTTTATTTCAATAGCATACTCCAGCAAAAGGGAAACAAAAATTCAAGTTTGAAATATTTTTGTTAAATAAACAAGTGCTAGAATTTGAAATATACTTTACTTCAAGCAAAATTTAAAGCACTTGAATTTTTAAAAGCTATGTGCTTATTGGATATAAATTATTTGTATCGAATATTTTAAATAGAAAATAACACTCATGTATCGCATTACAAATAACTCCTTATTTTGAGGTATTTGTATACACCATCGGTAATAAGTGGCTATTTCTATTAAGTGATCACGTATCACATTAAAAGTAACTCCTTATTTTACAGTTTTAAAATATCCCATCTGTAATAAGTCGCTGCTATTATTTAGAACTCATGTTGTGTATTACAAGTAACTCTTTTCTTTGAGGTGTTTAAATATATCATTGGTAATAAGTTGCTATTACTACCCAGTAGTTATGCAGCACATTATACGTAAGACATTACATTTTAGTTACGAAATAATGCAATGGTAAGGGGTATGGTATTACCAGGTAATGTGTTCTGTAATACCAACATATTACCAAGGTTTTGCTGGGTATTTTAAAAATAATAGTAAGTCCTGTTCAAAAATATATTTTTTAATATATTGTATTTTTTAAATATCCCAGAGGATGATTTGCGATGCAAATCGAAATATCGGAAGAAAATTAAAAAATGAAATATTGAAAAATAAAATACAAAACATTTGGATTTTTATTTTTTAAAAATTTATGACCTAAAGCCAAACAATACTGAAAATATAATAACACCAAAGGTCAACAATATTTAATCTAACAAAAACATAAAATTTGAAAAATACAACTGAAATAAAGGAATAGCAATTGAAATTCAAATGAAATTATTTGAAGTAGGTAATAAAAACTCAAAACACTTACATCAATTGAAAATTCGAAAATATTATCATTTTTTTTTTTTAATTTTAATGCCGAGTTTTTTTTGGAGGTATTTGGAGCTGAAATACTGATGTTGAAATGTTGTTGTTGATTGCTTTATTTGAACAAAGACCATCATTAAAAAATATAAAATTTCCGAGGTGCGAATATTTTTGTTGGTATTTAAAGTTGATAATGTCTAATAAAATTTTTTTACGCTTTAAATAAACCCAAAAAATTCGACCAAAAAATTTTTTTTTTATATTATATATTATATTATTAAATTTTAAAACGCATTTTTTAATTTTAAATATTTTTTATTTAAATAATTTTTAAAACAATCAATGTTTTTAATTGAAATAAAACTTCCAAAATTTTAATATACTAGCTAAAACTTCTATAAAAGAATAAAAAAAATCCCGGGAAATCCCGCACTAAATTCCCGGGATTGCGGGATTGAAAAAAGGGCGGGATTCCCGGGAATCCCGTCCCGGGAATTCCCGGGACATAAACCCTACTCATACTCCTATATTCTCTATATATTAAGGTATTTTCTATGTCAATATCCTTTAGTAAACCATAAATGTTTTAGTTTTATTTTTACCAGAAAACAATAACAACACATATAGAAATTTTTCTTAATATGTTTTATTCATGGATATTGGGTAAATGATTTAGTAAATTCTAAAGGCCTGCATGAATGCATTCGTTTCAGGAATGTTTCGCTATCTTTTTGCTGGTGAAACCAAGTGAAACTAAATATGATTGTTTTGTTTGTGTGTTTAATGTTCGTGGATAGAGTTGAGTAAGACGAGTAGGTTTTTTTATAAATCCCAAACGAACCCTACGTTCGCCTCAAGAATAAGTGAGAACTATTCTAGAGTGAGAAATATTCTAATAAAAAAAAGTCTGTATTAAATTTAGTTAAAACTACTAAAAATTAGTTAAAAATGATGCTGCAGAAAAAAACTGCTAAATTAGCACATTAGTTTTGCTATATATTAGTAAGATAAGAATAGCAAAAATAAAACGGTTAAGGGGTATAAATACTGTAACAACAGTATTTTAAAGGGCATATTTGAACGGTTGTCAAAAATTTAGCCAACAATATTTTTAATATTTTATTTTTTTTATTTAAAAACCATGTTATTGTAGTATTTTTAAAAAATATCAGTTTTATATTTCCCCAGCCAAAAGCGCCAGAGTTGCCACTTCATTACTGGCCTTTTTTAAAGCCTTCATTAATTATCGGAAAATAAACATGCAAAGTGACTCTTAAACCCAGATAAATTCTCTAGTCCTTATCGTGGCCCGATTTTTATTTTTAAAATTTTTTTTAACAAAGTTACCACACAAATTTAAAAATTCCAAAAAAGGCAAGAAAAAACACATTTGCTTGGGGATATAAAATTTATTTGACAAAAATTCAAAAAAAAAGGGCAACGATAAGGACTAGAGTTTTTTGTTGCCTACGAAGGAAAAAACCCCGGATCGAAATCGGTTAACCCGCCTTGGATGTACAGTGGCAGCCGATTTTGAACTCAGGGTTGTGGAAAAACGCGTTCAAAGTTTAAAATTAATTTTACGCTAAGAAAACAGCAAAATTTCAAAAAACCGTGTATGAACAAAATTTATATCTCGCAGTTTTCTACTTATATACACCAAATTTGGGAAGGAGCGTATAAAGAGTATTTCATATATTAACCCAAATATTCTTAAAAACGGTGGTGAAGAACTTATTAGATATTTAATTTCGGTCAAAATCTTTTATTCCGTACATTTTTGAATTTGTTTTGTATTTAATTTTTTATTTGTTATATCGATTGATTAATTTTATGGCTTATAAAAAGGCATCAAATACCCGCCTCATATAACGTGCCTTCGCCCACCATCGAGGAATCGTCATTGGATTTTCTTTAAAGACTGCGTGCAATTCTTGCATCTTTAGATGTAGTTTTTTTCTTTTTGTTCTTCTGTATTATGCGAAATAAGATTTATAATAAAGACAGTGATAAAAAACACTCCCAAAAAATTTTGTGTACAAATCTAATGCATAGAATATTACTTTGTGACTAAAATATATTTTACAAAAACACATGTGTAAATTTTAATTCTCCGAATTTTATACTGATATTTTCTGGGCATATACTGAAGAGTATGCCCTATCCAAATAAAATAAAAAAGGAATCGAAAACAAAAATTTTCCTACAGTCGATACCCCCCTTAAATATACAGAATTTCAGTTATATTTGAGTTAAATTTTTGTTAATGAAAAATAAAAAATTAACCTGCTAAAATTAGCAAAAAATTTTGCTAAATAATTTCTAGCCTAAAAAATCACAAAAAAGTTTTTTTTCGATTCTTTTTTTTAATGCAAATAAAGATTGAGCCTTTTGAAAACAGCAGTTTACAATTTTTTTAGCAAATATTTCTGCTGATTTTAGCATGATAGACTGCTATTTGCATTTCACTAAATTTTGGTTAAAAATAGCAAACATTCTGTGGATATAACTTTTGCTATTTTAAGTTTACTGGTATTTAGCAAAATTTTATTCAGATTTTACAGTACAATTTGTTATTTTCAATTAACTAAAATTAACTTAAATGTAACTAAAATTCTATAAATTTGAAAGTTTTATTTTTGCTGTTCTTATTTTATTAGTATTTTGCAAAACAAAATCTGCTAATTTCAGAAGTTTTTTCTGCAGCATAATTTTTAACTAATTTTTAGTAACTTTTTCTGCTATTTTTATAGATTTATTTCTATGAGTGAAGATTTCCAAAAAATTATTTCTAAAGGTTATCGAAAATATTTCTTGCCCAATCTAATATTTCGCCTTTAAAACCACATTACAAACTATCATAGAAAAGCCATATAAATATGTACATACCATATATGTCCATATATGTATTCACTATTACAGACACCAGCTACATATCTATACTTTATTTTAGTGTATAAGTAAATGTTGAATACTATGATTAGAACATGTTTTTATTACCCAAACATTGACAAATCTATCACTAACACCTGACACATTACTACTACATACGAGTACTAAACGTATACTCGTATAAGTATACGAGTATGTACGATAATATGTAAGCCATCAATTGTTGGTTGGTTTCTAGATATTCTTCTACCTTAGGCTGGTTTCAGTTAAAGTTTTCCTTTCTATTACTTTGTCGTTCGTTGTCTGTAGGAGTCCCCCTCTAAAGCTAGTTGCGTTTTCTTATCACGCATAGCTATTTATTCTTAATGGCCACCGTAAAATCAAGTTAAAAAACTTGTCCTTATTTCTGACATTGTTTGGTATCGAATAACAAGGATAATACTCAATTTTCTTTATAGTATCGTATGCATATCATGATTTTGTATTTTTTTTTTTTTTGTTATTTCTTAAGGATTTTTTTGTAGGCTTAAAATAAATTGCCTAATTTCTTCTAAAAGAAGCGTAAACATACAATACACTATGGTGGACGTGTATACCACACTTCACACACAATTTCTTAGAGAATTTCAATTTCATTTAGTAAGAATTTCATACCTTTTCTTAAACCATGTTAAAATTAAATTTTGTTTACTCCAATATTGCATTTACTTTCTGACCATAGTGTTTAATATACGATACATAATATGTGTGTTGTTTGTATTTTTGTTTTGTTATTTCTTTGTTTATCCCTGGTCAGTTTATAAATGTTGTCATTTCTTATTTTATGTATATTTAAGGATATTCGTCCAGTGTATTGTTGGCATTACTAGTTCTATGTTATTGTATTTGTTTTCCTTCATTTAAGTCACGTGTAAAATACATTGAATTTCATTGGCACAAAAATGACCTGTTCAAGCGTTAAATTGCATACACGTGTGTGTGCGTTTGTTCAAAGTAAGATTTCAACTCTGATTTCAATTTTATTTAACATTCTAGTTTTGAAGACAAAAGGGTTTCTTTTTGATTTGAAAATTGTAACTTATTATGCAATTTTTATCATATGTAAAATTAAAGAAGTATTTCCTGTTATTTTAACTTAACCCTTTTATGGCTTAAAATGACTAAAAAAAAATCAATTCCATATAAAACATAATTAACTATAACAATTTTTTAGGTGTTAACTAAAGTTTACAAGGTTTTTTGTTTTTTTTTTTATTCCTTGCCAAATACTCACCAAAATCCAATAAAGGGAGGGAGACAGGAAAAATCAACTTTCCGCAGAATTTCTTCTCTTCACGTTTACCTTCTTTTTATGTGCACAATATATACGAACGAAAGAGAAAAAAATTAAAATACAAACTACCCAGTCAGAAAAATACAAACGGGAAAGCGGTGGCAAAGCACTTTAACAGGTGGTATTAGTACTGGCAAAAAGTGCTTTCCCATTCCCAAAATGATAACATCATTAGACAAAAGGACCGGCTGTTCAAAAAGCGCCGGGAAAGCACTGGAGGAACAAAATTTGTAAACGTTGGCAAAACGCTGGCAAAACCAATAAATAGGTGGTCTAGAAATATATTTTCCAAAATAAAATTTAAAAAAAGTTCATATGTATTTTTTTTTTGGTCCTGCCGTGATTTGAACCCAGGCCGTCAGATTGGCAGACGATTGCTCTACACACTGAGCTAACGAGACATATAATATTTGATGGCTAAACACATAAATGAGTGATAATAGCAGGACAACTACTGGCTGTGCCAAAATGCTAGTACTGGCACACAATTTTTTGTAACTAGTATGCCAGTGTTGGGAGGGTAAAAAAAAAAGTTGGTGCTGAAGGAGCTTTCCCACAAACAAAAAAATTGGTTTTATAAAACAAAAAAAATTTTTAATTAAAAAAAATCCAAAAAAATTTTTTGCTTGCAACCGGAGTGGAACTCGGAACCTTCTGACTACAAGCATTTTTTAACGAAGCGTCAGCATTTTTATAAAATCATTGGTCTACCAGTGAATTGAGTTTTGTAAGCCTGGTAGCATTGGCTAGGTAGCACTGGATAACCACTGGTTGCAAACCTTGGCATATCACTCTAAGCCAATTCTTTGCCAGTGGTTTTTTTTTATAAACCACCGAAATTTTTGTAAAACAAATACTGGTAAAACGCTTTTTGCAAACGCTGGCAAAGCGTCCCAAATGAGTGCTCTGCCAGTCATTTATTTTTAACACCGTGGTTACCCAGTGGTATGCCAGTGCTTGATTTTTTGTACCACTGGCGATTTCTGACTGGGTATTCTAAATATTCTGATTTAACTTATTAAATATATTAAAGGCGCTATTTTACTAATCAAAGGTTAAATTTATGAAATGAAAATGTTACAGAAAAATTCTGAAGAGTGTTTCTCTGCGATGTGGAAAAAAAATGTAAGATGTGATAGAAAGGACAGAAAGAAAACAAATTTTGACATTTTTATGAATTTTAGAAGAGTTACTAAAATAAATGTTGTTCCTTTAAAAAAAAATATTAAAAATACAACAAAATTTGTAAATTATTTTTTTAAAAATTAAGGTCGATTTATTGATTAATTTTAAAATTATAGTAGATTAATCGGTAAAGAAAATCCCGAATAATTATTTGCACGATTAATCGAATAAAATATAAAGTCGATTAAAAGTTGCCAATTTTATTCTTAATGGTCACGTTCGACAGAAAAACTTCCTCAACAACAGTGAACTGCTAGTAAAACAATAAATGGATCAATATTTGACAAAAAGTGTTATAAAAGTTTACGTTACGAGACTTGTTAAAAAAGTATTTTGAACATGGATGGTAACCGAAACGTATGCGGTGCGTTAGGGTAATGATATTTTATGTTATTTCGGTAACGGTATTCTAAGGTTAACGGTATTTCAGTTATATCGGTAACGGTATTTTAAGGGTATTAAAATTTCATTTATTTCGTTATTGGTATTTTAAGGTTAACAGTATTTCAGTTATTTCGGTAACGGTATTTTAAGGATAACGGTATTCCTGGTATTTCGGTAACGATATTTTAGGGGTAACGGTAGTCAGTTGAAAGGGTTTTGAATCGATAATGATATTTGAGCGGTATTGCCTGCCAACCCTGATTTTGAAGATGCATGCAGTTCGGAATGATGCAGTTAGCTAGAGAGTTTGATATGGCAGAGCAATTCTGAGGCCTGATTCGAATTAAACACACCGCTTTCCTTTAGGGAAGATTACTTAGTCCCGGTGTGTGATATTTCTTCGCTGCTTGACCTTAAAGGTTAACTAATATTTTATGACTCAAAATTGTAGGGTCCTTTTCTTGGAAAATGATTTATAACAGTTTTAAAATTTTAAGGTTTTAAATTTATTGGTTCCAAAGATAGTAAAGTCTTTACCAAGTGAAAATTTGTTAACAGGATTTTAATTCCTTTCGCCCAATACATTTTTTTTCGTATCATTTTGGGTTAAATTTAAAATTTTCCAAACCTGTTCTGTGAGAGGTTAAAAAAATTTCCAAAAGAATATCACAATTTAATAAAAATCTGATAAATGTTATTCTGTAAATTTCCTAGTGGGCCTTTTTTTTTGTAAAGAGTGAGAATATTAACCCTATATGGATCAATTTATCAAAATAATAATTTTTATCAAGTGGAAAAAATTATTTTGTTATTCATTTAAAATTATATTTTTCCGAAAATCAGTAAATATGTTATTCTATAAATTTCCTAGTGGGGCGTTTTTGGCCAAAAGTATAAAAGTTAACTCTATATGGATCATGTTACATAAAATAATTATTTTTATCCAGTTGAGGTGTTTTTTTTTTTTTTTATCAATTTAATGGCTTTATAATCTCGTAGTCATAATTAATATTAAATTTCTGACCCCAGGCCACTAAGGGTTAAATATTTTTTTTTTTATGTAACGATAATTATAGTCTAACCAAATTTAAGTGATACTTTTCCGAAAACTATGCAAACTTTGATGAAAACTTTCAAATTTTGTTAAATTTTTGACAAAATAAGCATTTTTGTAAAACGTCCTGGAAAGCAGTCGCTCCAAACACAAATTTGAATTATCATTTATCCAATTTATTTTTTTCTTTAATATCAACTATTATGTGCTACAACTAGTAATCGACATCTCCAAATTAGGCATTTTAAAAAATCTTTAAAATTAATTTAAAAAAAACACGTTTTTGCATTTTTATTAAATTTTTGGGTCATTTTGGATTCCAGGCTAAAGTGGGTTAATGATATCCGATGAAGTCAAAATTCCATGTCTGAATCATTTTGAATGTATTAAATGAATAAATGAAAGAAAATACTAAATTTTTAAAAATTTTGATTTTTGGGAATTTTTAATAATAATACACTTTTTTCTAAATTGGGCCATTTTCGGCCGCAACTCGGCACGGGTTAAACATAAACACTAATGTTTTTAACATTGAGTTGTCATAGGAGAGGAGTACTCCTACTTCAACATTTTTCAGTACTTTTTGAACGAGTGCAAAGGAAGCTCTTTTTCACTAATTAAGAGTTAAAAAATTCTTCACAAAAAAAATTATATTTTATTCATTTTACGAAGGTTTTTTCATTACCGCCACGGGGTATCGAACTTGGGTCCTCACGACTGCTACACTCTCAGAACAATTCCGTTGTGGCAACGGAATTTTTTGCCAACCGAATTGATTCGGTTGCTGCAACCTCGTAATTCGGTTGCAGCAACGGAATTCAGTTGTGGCAACCGAATTAGATTTCAATTCGGTTGCGACAACCGAATTCGATTTCTATTCGGTTGCAACAACAGAATTATCGATTGCCACAACTGAATTCGGTTGAGGCAACCGAATTACGAGGTTGCAGCAACCGAGCCAATTCGGTTGGAAAAAATTCGGTTATCACAACGGAATTGTTCTGAGAGTGTAGTCTAGTACTCTACCGCTGAGCTATTCTTTGATATGAAAGTTGACTTGCATAAAAACACCACTTTGTCATTACGAGATATTCTGATTTATTCTCTTCAATAAAAGTTTTTATTAAACGAGTGTAAAAGGTGCACTACAATTCAATATTGTTTTCAGTACTATTTTTACAGGTGCAAAACAGAAATTTCTCACCATTTTTTTATATATACATATTTTTAATAATTAAAAAAATATTGAATTTAAACAAATTAATTATAAATAAAAAAAAAAATTAATAAAATAAAAAAAATTAAAAAAAAAATTAAAAATTCCCGCCGGGAATCGAACCCGCGACCCCCTGTTTGGAAAAGCCAAGTGATACCAAAATCACTTTTTACGATTTCTTTCAGAGCAATTACTCTTTAGAAGCAATACTTAAGTGATTATATGGATGTTGTTCAGAATAACTTCTAAAAAAGCAGTAAAAGTACACTAACGGATACTTGTGAAGCATTAAAAGAAGTAGTTTGTAAAGCACTACTTGCAATTTTTTGCTGGGATATGATCATGTTACATAAAATAATTATTTTTATCCAGTTGAGATTTTATTTTTATCAATTTAATGGCTTTACAATCTGGTAGTTATAATTAATATTAAATTTCATGGGTCTTTTACGACCCCAGGCCACTAAGGGTTAACGATTTTTTAAACAAATGTAAAGATGATTATAGTCTTACCAAATTTAAGTGATACTTTTCCGAAAACTATGTAAACTTTTAATGAAAACTTTCAAATTTTGTTAAATTTTTGACAAAATAAGCATTTTTTGTAAAACGTCCTGGAAAGCAGTCGCTCCAAACTCAGACTCGAATTATCATTTTTCCAATTTATTTTTTTTTCTTTACTATCAACTAATATGTGGTACAAATATGAAGTCAAAATTCCATATCTTAATCGTCTTGACTATATTAAATGAATAAATGAAATAAAAAGTAATTTTTTTCTAAATTTAGAATTTTGGTAATTTTTAATAGTAAAACAAAATGGACCATTTTCGTCCAAATTAACGGCACGGGTAAACGTTTTCCAAAAAAAAAAAATCGATTTCTTCCATTTGGGACCATTTCCAATAAAACTGGGGGGTATAATGACAAATCTATTTTTAAGGGACACCCTAAAAATATTTTAAAGTTTTTCTTATAATTTTAGCGCTTTTTAATATTTGGTCGCCAACACGGATGGTATCTAAGCACTAATAGGTATCTTTTGCTTGAAATTACGGGCATAAGTCCTTTAAAATAATGCACTTTAAAAAAATACATAAAAAGTTATCAGTAAATGGGCCTCAAAAATGTAACATTTTTATACTTATGCATATAACATTTTTTAGGATTAAATAACAAGAAAATAAACCAAAATTGCATCAGTCTTTTAGTTCCACTTTTACCCCCTAAATACACAAAATGGACCAACAAACTGGACAGATTGATACTAGAATTATTTACCATCACTCATCCATATTTTATAAAAATCGTATAGCTAAACGTGTGAGCAATATTAATACAATTATTGCTCATACGTGTCAGTGCACATTTTAATTAAATTGAAATTCCCTAAAATATTATTCTCACAATAGATATTTTAAATTAATTAAGCGATTTTTAATAATGCTCACAGCAATTTTTCTTTGCAACCTAGGAGAGTAGTCATATTCCCACACATTAACATATTTTCAACAAGGGAAAACTATCAATTGTGGTTTTACATAGAACAGAAAAAAAAAACTAAACTGTGACCTGAATGCAAATTACTTAATTATGATATTTCTGATAGGAAAAATACTTAGCGTATGGTAATAAGGACAGAGAAAAAATTAAAAACCTTATACTTTCGAAATGAAGCTGCAACTGTTAATTTGTTTATATTGTTTTAATTAACATAATTCAATTTAAAAAACTTTTTTTGTGCAATTTTGTAAACTACTGGTATAATAACTATTTAAATTTATGTTCATTTGTTTATTTTTGTTAACTATATATTTAAATGAAACAAAATTTTATTACCTTAAGTAACCTTAAGGAAGTTCTGTATAAAAGAGACTTTTTATACTATTTTTTTTTTTTAGAAAAAAGTATTGTTGTTTTGCCATTAGTTTAAATCTTTTGCATTTACATTGACTTTAACAAAGATGCTAAAATGTTTTACGATCTCTTTTTTTTTTTGTCTGCACAATGTTAGAGGGAATATAAAGGTGACACTTTTCCCAACTGAATTAATAAAAACAAGTAAGAAACTGTTACATATTTTATTCTATAATTTGTCATTTTTCAATTCATTTTAAATCGCTTAAAATTTGTTTGAAAAAATTTTAAAACACTAAACTTTTTCATCGAAATTTAAAATGATATCAAATGAAACGCAAAACGAAATATTTTAGGGAAAAGATGCTAAAATTGGTTCAAATAACATTATTTTGATGCATTAATTTGAGGTATCAATAGTTAAAATAAATATTATATGCTAATAATAAGAACATGTTATATACGTATGAGTAATATTAATTGAAATATTACTCATACGCACTTTGAAATATTTATATAATAAAGACCTGCATGAATGCATTTAAAATATGCTGTGAAACATGCACTAAATTTTTTGCAATTCAGAAATAATTAAAATTCAGAAAATATCAATTAAAATTCAGAAAATATAATACCTATTTTAATTCATGATTTCTATATTTAATTGAGATTCTCTGAATTTTAATTAAAAATTTCTGAATTGCAAAAAGAGTAGTGAATGTTTTCCATAACATTTTAAAAGCATTTCTTGCAGGCTTTTAATATAATAGCTGTGTGAGTTTCGAAACTAAATAGAATTTTTCTTAAAGAAAATAAATCTCACCCTAAAGCACATAGAAGTATATACCAGATAACCAAATGCCTCTAGAGGTCCAACTACCTAGTATTGCTATAGATATAAGCTGCAACTTGGTGTTATACTTTTCGCAAGAAAAATGCTTGCAAACGAGTGCATAATTTTAAAACTTCTACAAAAGGCTACATGAACTGTATGATGGCGGCTCTAGTTTACGATACGAAAAATAGTTAAGACTATAAAAAGAAAATGAAAAATTTTATATTTGCTTAAGGGAAACCATCTCAAAATTCCTTTTCTTTTACGTTGTCTTGTAGTTCATGGTAGTAAATATATTAGGAAAGAAAAACAAAACCAAGACGGCATTGATTTTGCTATACTTTCCTGTGGAAGTTAATACCGAACAGCATTTAAATAAATGAAGTTTTAGTTATAGTTAAATACATTTAAACAATAAGTAAAATATAAAACTAATTTATGGCTTAAACTTAAAAAGTAATTAAATTATAAAATTTAACAAAACGAAAACCTTGAAGTAAAATATAAAAAATAAACAAACACAAGCAGCATATTTAGTTAAATATTAAGATGTACTTATTTCTAAACATAACCTTATTATTCTCACTTATTTACAGATTTCTTTCGGTGAAAAACTTTAAATGAAATTGTAAAAAATTCAACAATTTATCGGCTCAATTAACATTGAATATCCCATAAATCTCAAATTTCATTATTATCTTTACATCCCACACAATCAGAGCATAGACAGACGTTGCGACAGACAATATCAGTTTGTTGTGTGTTGTTGAGACTTTGAAAACTGTAGAAAAGTAAAATTAACATAATGAGTGAAGGTCCTTAAGGGACATTAAATAATTGTAATTTAAATACTCTTAAAAGTAAAAGAAAAACTATAATATTTTAAACAGTTGACAGTTTCCTTTTTTTCAGCTTTAAATTAAACAGGAGGTTTGGTTTTTATAAAGACTTGGTAAAATGGATTTCATTGTTGGTAGAATTATTTAAAATGTTATACTTTTTTATCACTAAAAACGGAAATATTTTGAAATATAAATATATAATAGACTGTCCCTTAAAAAAGCGATTTGTCGATTTTCGTTCATTACACCTTTCAGTTTTATTAGAAATCTTCCCAAATGGAAGAAATCGTTTTTTTTTTGTTTTTGGAAAACGTTAACCCGTGCCGAAAGTTGGACGAAAATGGCCAATTTTGAAAAAAAAGTGTATTATTATTAAAAATTGCCAAAATTCGAAATTTCGAAAAAAATTATTTTTTATTCCATTTACTCATTTAATATAGTCAATATGATTCAGACGTGGTATTTTGACTACATCGGATTTCATTAACCCACTTTAGCCTGGAATCCAAAATGACCCACGAATTTGATAAAAATGCAAAATCTTGTTTTTTTTAAATTAATTTTAAAGATTTTTTAAAATGCATAATTTGGAGATATCGATTGCTATTTGTACCACATAATAGTGGATATTAAGGAAAAAAAAATAAATTGGAAAAATGATAATTCGAGTTTGCGTTTCGAGCGACAAAAATTTAACAAAACTTGATGAAAGTTTACATAGTTTTCCGAAAAATATCACTAAAATTTGTTTAGACTATAATTATCCTTATACTTGTTTAAAAAATCTTTAACCCTTGGTGGCCTGGGGTCAGAAAGACCCATAAAACTTAATATTAATTAAGACTACGAGATTGTAAAGCCATTTAATTGATAAAAAAAAAGATATCAACTGGATAAAAATAATTATTTTATATAACGTGATCTAGATGGAGTTAATTTTTATACTTTTGGCCAAAAACGCCCCACTAGGAAATTTACAGAATAACATCTTTCATAATTTTTGGAAAAATATCACTTCAAATAGATCAAAAAATTCTTTTCTCCATTTGATAAAAATTATTATTTTGTGTAACTTGATCCATATAGGCTTTTCGGCAAAAAAAGCCCACTTGGAAATTTTCCGAATAATGTCTTTCCAAATACAAAGCAATAAATGCATAATAAACAAAAGCTTTTAATTAGAATCTAATACGATTACAAAACTAAAAGTGCTATTGACGTACGGACACTTTTCACCCCATTTTTTTAACCCTTGAAAATGATATTGGGGCTATAGAGAATTGCGCTTGTTCGTTAGTTTTGTACCCTCTATCGCATATTACAATTTAATAAAAATTTGATAAATATTATTCTGTAAATTTCCTAGTGGGTCTTTTTTTTGTGAAAAGTGAGAACATTAACGCTATATGGATCAAGTTACACAAAATATTAATTTTTATCAAGTGGAAAAAATTATTTTATTCATTCAAAGTGATATTTTTCTGAAAATTATGAAAAGTGTTATTCTGTAATTTCCTAGTGGGGCGTTTTCTGCCAAAAGTATAAAAATTAACCCGATATGGATCACGTTACATAAAATAATAATTTTTATCCAGTTTAGATTTTTTTTTATCAATTTAATGTCTTTACAATCTCGTAGCCATAATTAATATTAAGTTTCATGGGTTTTTTCTGACCCCAGGCCACTAAGGGTTAAAGATTTTTTAAACAAATGTAAAGATAATTATAGTCTAACCAAATTTAAGTGATGTTTTTCCGAAAACTGTGTAAAATTTGATGAAAACATTCAAATTTTGTTTAATTTTTGACAAAATGAGCAATTTTTGACAAAATGAGCAATTTTTGTAAAATGTCCTGGAAAGCAAAGAAGTCGCTCCAAACACAAACTTCGAATTATCATTCTTCCAATTTATTTTGTTTCTTTAATATCAACTATTATGTGGTACAAATAGCAATCGACATCTCCAAATTAGGCATTTTAAAAAATCTTTAAAATTAATTTAAAAAAAACACGTTTTTGCATTTTTATCAAATTCGTGGCTCATTTTGGATTCCAGGCTAAAGTGGGTTAATGATATCCGATGAAGTCAAAATTCCATGTCTGAATCACTTTGACTATATTAAATTAATAAATGGAATAAAAAATATTTTTTTTCGAAATTTCGAATTTTGGGAATTTTTAATAGTAATACACTTTTTTTTCAAAATGGGCCATTTTCGTTCAACTTACGGGTTAACGTTTTCCAAAAAAAAAAAAAATCAATTTCTTCCATTTGGGACCATTTGCAATAAAACTGGGGGTGTAATGACAAATTTATTTTTAAGGGACACTCTAATGCTCATATATGATTCACATATGCCCATATATGATCATATATGGGCATATACCCCCATATACCCTCAAATTGCGGATCCAAAGGTACATACATTGAACTATGTATGGACGTATATGACTATGTATGACCATGCATGATCCCATACGACCCAATGTTTGATCATATATGTTCATATATATTTCGATTTTCACATGGGTATTGCTTCTAAAGAGTAATTGCTTTATAAGCGATCCTAAAAAGTGATTTTGGTATCATTTGGCATTTCCAAACAGAGGAAATATAACAAAGTCGTGTTTTTATGAAAGTCAACTTTCATATCAAAGAATAGCTCCGCGGTAGAGCGCTAGACTAGCAATCGTGAGGTCGCAAATTCCAAACCCGGTGGCGATAATAATAAAACTTTTGTAAAATAAAAAAATATTTTTTCCGAAGAATTTGTTTTAACTTTTAATTGGTGAAAAAGAGATTTCTTTGCACTTCTTCAAAAAGTACTGAAAAAAGGTTAAAGTGGGAGTACACTCATAGAAATAAATCCGTAAAAATAGCAGAAAAAGTTACTAAAAATTAGTTAAAAATGATGCTGCAGAAAAAACTGCTAAAATTAGCAGATTTTTTTACTAAATACTAGTAAAATGAGAACAGCAAAATTAAAACTGCTAAATTTACAGAATTTTAGTTATATTTAGGCTAACTTTTAGTTAATTGAAAATAGCAAATTGTACTGTAAAATCTGCAGAAAATTTTGCTAAATATTTGTAGACTAAAAATAGCAAAAATAAACTGTTAAATCTACAAAATTTTTGCTATTTTTAAGCTAAATTTAGTTGAATGCAAATAGCAGTCTATTCTGCTAAAATCAGCAGAAATATTTGCTAAAAAATTGTAAACTGCTGTTTTCAAAAGGCTCGATTTTTATTTGCATTTAAAAAAAAAATCGAAAAAAAAACTTCTAAAATTTTAAATTTTTTGGTGATTTTTTAGGCTACTAATTATTTAGCAAAATTTTTTGCTGATTTTAGCAGGTTAATTTGCTAATCTCCATTTACAAAAATTTAGCTCATATATAACTAAAATTCTGTATATTTAACAGTTTTAGTTTTGCTGTTCCTATATTACTAATATATAGCAAAAATAATCTGCTAATTTAGCAGTTTTTTTCTGCAGCATCATTTTTAACTAATTTTTAGTAGTTTTTACTAAATTTTCTACGGACTTTTTTCTATTAGTGTACTCCTCTCCTATGACAACTCAATGTTAAAATCATTAGTGTTTTTCTACTGCTTCGGCATCTCTTTTTTTTTGCTGGTTAGATTTTTCTTTTCTCCTTGTCATTTCTTCTAACATAATCTTAAAACGAGCAAAGTAACAATCATGTAACAATATTTTGATGAACTAAATCTACAAATCACAAGTTAATTTTTTTTAAATATATGAAAGTTTTAATTTCTTTCTTGAAAATCGTTCATTCTACAAAATATTTAGTAGTAAATTATGTAGCGGTAATACAAAATTAAGATCTGAAACCGATTTTTTTTGGCCCAAAAGAGGGTTTAGCATTGGTTTTTAAAATAAATCTTCATTATTATTAATAATTCAATTGAATATTGAAGACTTAACTTTTAGAATTAAACAATTTATTGACATATCAAATAATTAGTGTCAATATAATTTTAAATGCATTAAATATGTTGTTATATAATAATAAATTCCAATTTCATATATTACAGTATTGATTACATATAATAATCAAATAATTTCTATATATAACAATATTTAAATATGAAACTAATCATAAATAATTTATCCGAAATGTATAATAAAATTGAAGCATTATTGCAAACTATTCTTGCATAATTCTACTAATAAAGACGAATAAATTTTGCATGCCTTAAAGTCATCTATCAAATTAAATTGGAAATAAACACATATAGAAATACCAACATCACATTTATATCATGTAAAAATGATACAATGACAGGTTATAAATAATTCAGTTATTAGGAAAATTAATAATAGCTAAAACTTATATGTATCATACTTGGGAATATTTCATTACCATTAGTTGGCACATGCATTGAAGAAAATAGCTGACATTGGAAAAAAATCCCTAATATTTAAGAAAAGTTATCAAATTAAAAAATAGCTTTAATTAAAAAAAAAAAAAAATCTTAAAAAAATTCGACAAAATTGAAAATCGCCAAAATTAAAAAAAAATCGCCAACATTGAAAAATATTTGAAAAAAATCGCCAAAATTTAAAAAATTTTAAAATCGCCAAAATTTGAGAAATCGTCAAAAATTAAAAAAAAATACCAAATTTAAAAAAAAAAATTAAAAAATTGTCCATATTTGAAAAATATCGTCAAAAATTAGAAAAAATCATCTGAATTAAAAATAAACGCTAGAATTCAAAAAATCGCTAAAGTTGAAAACAATCGTCAAAATTTGTAAAAATCGTCAAAAATTAGAAAAAGTCTCCTAAATTGGAAAAAAAATGTCAAAGTGCTAAAATATTTTATTATCAAAATTTCAAAAATTAGAAAATAATCGCTTAAATTAAAAAATTGCCTAAATTGAAAAAACCCGCCAAAATTTGAAAAAATTGTCATAATAGGAAAACATCTCCAAAATTGAAAAAAAATCTTAAAATCATCAATTTTTAATAAAATTTAAAAATTTACAAAATTTTTAAAATTTAAAAAAAAAATCCTTAAAACTTATTTCTTTAATTTATTTTTCCATTTGTATTTATTTTATTCCAAAAGCGTGGTCCATTTTATCGAACTTATCTCATTTAGTTTTTGAGATACGGGTGATATTCTAAATAAAAGCCTCTCTCTGCGCTGAGAGACGATAAAAACGCGATCTTAAAATTCAGCCGTTTAAGTTAAAGTTCGGTTTCGATGTCACGTATTGGGATTGCTTTTTGGCCTATGCTGCAATATTTTTATATTAAGTATGAATCATACTAAAGTAAGTATTAATGCAATAAAAACAAACTTTCTCATATTTAAATTAGTATGACAACAATTTAGATTTTGTTTTCGCATAATACAAATGGTCAGAAATATCCACTCAGGGAACTTCTGAAGTCAGAATTTGTTAGTTATTCAAGTGGTATTTCAGTTTTGTTATTTTAAAAGAAAATAACATTCACTTGTAGAAGAAATGTAAATTTTAACTACATTCGTAAGTCATTAAAAGAAAAACAAATAACATAAAATACTGAAAATTTGTGACATTAATTTTCTGCAGTCGTTGTTCTTAAAAAAAAAAATAAACCCAATCAAATGTATGTCAGTAAATTTTGTTAGTTGTTTTGATTAATTTGCGGTCCATTTTATTAAGTCAAACATAAAAGAAAATGTAAGTTGGATTTAATTAAATGTTAGTAGTCCTATTTTCATATGAAATTTCTTTTCAATCTTTACGTCTTCTTCACGTCTTTATGAATAAAATATTTTAAGTGTATTTAGCTTTTAAAAAAATGAACATGGTTTGATATCAAAATAATTTCTATTTAATTTAATGTTGTCTGTGCTTAATTTTAGGTGTATTTTTCAACAGGAATTTCTTTTAAGATCGATGCCAACCACACCGGTACTGCAGATGTTTATACTAGAATCTGTTCTATGGAACGAGTTCAGAAAACTGTTCCGCTGATCTTATAAAAAATATATAACTTACAAACAATTAGTTCTAGAATTAGTAGCAGAACTTATTCTACTGCAACTTCTTCCACTTTGAAGCCATAGAAGTGATTGCTTTTGGGACAATTTGAAACAAAAGCCAATTGTGTTCGAATTGACATTAGAATGTGTTTCAAATGAAAAGTAGCTATTTTACAACCGATTCTTTGGTACAGAACACAATCCTGGATAATTCAAAATTTCAACAAAAAAACTTACTATAGAATTTTAAACTCTCGATACATACATATTGCTGACTTTTAAAATTAAAAAAAAAAAATGTTTTAGCCTAAAAAATTGGTTGTCGCTGCTGTTGTCATCATTATCAGTTTTCTACAAGTTAAATAAAATGTCAAAATAGCATTAGTGTAGTAATTTTATTAGGATTAAAGCATCATTTGTGTAAAAAGAAAAGAAAACTGTTAACTGACAAACAGACAGATAAAACAGACATTTATTCCCCTATACACACATACACACACACACACACAGAAACAGACACATAACTGTATACGCACATCTTACAAATAGATAAGCACTCGAACACATGTCTGTATGAATACAATGGGGCGTAAAAATATATTAAATAATAAAACAAAATCATTTTAAAAATTTACCACTACTGCGTATGAGCAATATTATTTATCGCTGTCGAATAAATCATACGTACCGGTGTACATTAAAATTAAACCTGCTTCAAAGAAAATTTCTTTAGAATAATAATGAAGATATTTGAAGACTTCAGACAAACAAGGCAACATTTAAGATTTGAAATAGAATGTCAATCAATTTATAAAGAAAATTTCAGAATACTATATTTCAAATTACTGATCATCGACATTTTACTTTTATAATATTTTCCAAGATTCCGGCCCATAGTGATATTTTATTATATAGATTGGATTGAGTATGTGTGAAATTGTAGATGATTAGGTTTATTTTACACATAACATTTACCAGGATTAGTTGAAATGCCTTTACAAAAAACAAACGAAACGAAACGAAAAAGGTTTCACTGAGATTATTGTCGTAAGCGATAAGATATGAAAGTGAAGGATTTATTCTGGAATTAACTAAAAATTTTAAATATTTACAATTCTTGAAAAAAAGAAAATATTTAAAACTTTAATACAATACTTTAACTTCATATATAAATTAAGAATTGTTGAAATTTTATCACAAAATTTTTCAACTCCATTTAACGAGTAGGTAGAAATACGTTACATATACTATTTTGTTTTACAATATGTTTTTTCATCATTATTTAATTTTCTTTTTTATATACGAGTATAAAACTAAATGAATATACTCCTATACTACACTACAAGCTTAACAGAGCTCTTCTTTAGCAATGGCCCTTCCATTTACCAAGTTTTGTTCGTATTAAAATTTCCTGTCCATGTATTCAACTATTTTGACTGTTAATCCAGTTAAATTGGAATTTAAGCCCAAACAAAAAAAAGAAAAGAACCAACCAAAAACATTTACAAAACAAGCCACAACACAACAGAATATGTTTTGTTCTTGTTGTAACAGTTATTACATACAAACTACAGGAGCTGAACTCATACCATTTAGTATACATATATTTTCAGGATTATCGAGCAATTTTCATACCCTACAACTTATTACATATAAGTGTATTACACAGACGACATATAAAATATTAACATGATATATTTGTAACAACATTATTTAAATGGTTAAAATGAAGAAGAGGGATAAGGTTAAATAGATTGTATAAAACACCACGGAACTTGGTATAAATTCTATTCAATTCTCAAACATTTATTCATTTATCTGGAGGCAGTTTACCGGGCTATATATTTTGGTTCTATGTATCAAGTTCAAGTTTCATCAAGTTCAAGATTCAATGACTTGTGACAACTGCCAGATATTTACAGTTCTGCGTGTCTAAGTAGTAAAGGGCTGCATTAATGCATTTAAAATGTGCTGCGAAACATTCTCTAGTGTTGCTTACTATAAAATATCTTAGATATGCTTCGCGAAATGAAACGAAACAGAAGTAAACGAAATGAACTGCAACAGAAATAAAGTTATTATTAGATGAATTCACCAGATGCTCACCTATTGTTAATCTGCTACTAAGCAATTTGATGAACGATTTGATTACCTGTTGAGGTAGCGCTACGTTACTTTAGTAGCGGAAAATTGCATGCATCTTTTGATCAGTTAGTGATACATCAACTGTCATTTGTTTTATGTTTTTATTAATTTGAAAACATAACCACAAAATTAAATGAAAATCATGACATTAAAAACAAATCGCTAAGACTAAAAAAACATCGCCAAAATCAAAAATGTCGATAAAAAAAGGTTTTAAGTAGGAAAAGCATTTGAAAGAAAAAACAATACATTAAGCGCTATCTCCAAAATCTTAAAAAAATCACCAAAAAAAAATCACTAAAATTTTAAGAAATTAAAAACAATCCACAAAATTTAAAAAAAATCGCGAAAATTTGAAAAGATTTGCCAGGATTGAAAAATCGCCAAAAAAAAATCGCTAATATTGAAAAAAAATCATCAAAATTAAGAAAACATTAAAATTAGAAGAAAAAAAAATCCTAAATTAAAATGCCAAAAGAACCGTTAACATTTAACAAAAAAAAAAACAAAAAATCATCAAATTAAAAAAATCGCTATAATTTAAAAAAAATCGTTAAAATTTCAAATAATCGTAATAATTCAAAGAAAAATAAATCCAAAATTAGAAAACTAAAAAGCGTTCAATTTAAAAAAATTAAAAGCCATCTCTAAAATTGAAAAAAAACGCTAAAATTAAAAAAGTAAAAAATCCCCAAAATTAAAAAAAATCGCCAACATTTAAAAAAAATCGCCAAAATTGAAAAAAAAAAAATCACAAAAATTTTAAAAAGTTACAAAAATTTTAAAAATTTAATAAATCTAAAATAAAAAAATCATTTAAATTAAAAACAACACAAAAATACGCAAAATTGAAAAAAAGCTAAAATTTAAAAAATCTCCGAATTTGGAAAACGTAAAAAACTGAATTTAAATACAATTTATAAAATTAAAAAAAAATCGCTAAAATCAGCAAAAATCGACAAAATTAAAGAATCGTTATAGCCGAGTAAAAAAGATCTTATCAGATCTGTATGCCTGCATCTAATTAGATCCACATATGCCACATATGTGGAACTAATTATGCCACATATGTGGAACTAATTAGATGCCACATATGATTACATATAATCAGATATGGAATATGTGATAGATTTTAAAGCCAGATCTGATTAGATCTAGTGCATGATCTATTCATAACTAAAGTGGTCTAAAATATTGGGCGATTTTCATAGCCAGATTAGTTACCAGATCTGGTACCAGAGATTATCCTTTTGAGCTGATAACAAAATAAAAATACAAAAAATATTTGTCCCCAATAATTACATCTGGTACACTCAAAAAAAATTCAGTTAAGTCATCAAAAAATGTTGCTGTGTCAGCAAATTTTTAGTCAGGAGCGTGATTGCAAAAAAGTTGGTAATTTCAGCAAAATATTTGCTGAAAATCAGCGAGTTGATTTTTACCAAAAAAAAATAGTAATGTCAGCAAAAGTTTTGCTAACACTTAGTCGATTGCAAATGAAAAAATCCTTGCTAAAATCACTAAAGTTTTTGCTGAATATTAGTAGACTAAAAAAAACCGGAAAAATTGTAGCGAAATTTAATTTAGTTAATTTATTTGCTGAAAATTAAAATATAGACATTGTGTAGAATGGTTTTTTTTAATTATCATTTCCGTTATCTGTAGTAAATCCAGACAAGCTGCGACATCTAGGTACATCTTGTCTATCTGGTTGCGGTTATCAGCACAATTTTTGTAGCAAAATAAATTAGTAAAATATTAGTTCAAAATTAGTTTAGTGCTAAAAAATATAACTAAAAATTTTGCTGAAAACGGAAATTCAGCAAAAAAAAATTGCTGAAAACTAGTACACTTGATATACAATACGATTTACTAATTTTTCTACTAACTTATTTTTTTGAGTGTACAATTAAATATTCTGAGATATAGTCAGATCTGATCTTTTTTATACGTGTAATCAGGAAAAACAAAAAATATTGAGTACAATCAAAAAAATTTTTTTAAATCGCCAAAATTAAAATTTTTTGTAAAAATTAAAAAAAACGCCAAAAATTAGAAAAAAATCTAAATTAAAAAAAAATCCCAAAAATTAATTACCAAAATTTAAATAAAAATCCAAATTAAGAAAAGTTAAAAAAAATTTAAAAAAAACTCTAAAATTACTAAAAATAAAATAATAAAAAAATTTAACAAAGTCGCTAAAATGAAAAAACTCTTAAATTGAAAAAGGTCGCTAGAATTGGATAAGATCCCTACGGGAAATTTTAACAAACTGTCACTGAACTGGCCCCTTTATATGAAATAGACTGGTCACTTTTACATGGCGTTGTTATAGGAGGTGGAAATTGACCCCTTGTGACATGTCACAAGACAAATCCTAGGACAGATTACTGAACTCTCTATTTCATATAAAGGGATGCTAATAATAGTCAAAATCGTTATAAATCAAAACGCCGTTAAAATTACAAAAAACTTGAAATTGAAAGCAAACAATATAATTTGAAAAAAAAATCGTCGAAATAAAAAAAGTCTTCAAAATTAAAAAAAAAAAATAAAATTAGAAAAAAATCGTCCGATTAATTAAAAACAATCTCCAAAATTGAAAAATCGTCAATATTTTTAAACAAAACGCCAATATTAAATAAAAGCACTAAAGGAATTAAATGTGCTAAAATCTCAAAACTTATTTAACAAATTGTGAAAAATAATCTGTTGAAGGCCTGTCCCTATACGGATCTCATTCTTGTATAAGAAAATCGTCAGAGAACAAAATTTTTAGAATTTCAGAAATATTTGTTAGCTCAAATTGCAAACGTAACATTTGAAATATCAGAAAAAAACAACAACAACAAAAATTGTTTACAACAATTTACTTTGGCTTGCTTCGGTAAACGCTCCGGAGTGAAGTAACATAACAGAGCTGCAACAAATTTGCCAGATTTCCATAAGATGGCGCGCAACAACTAATCCAAAATTCAACATCTCGCGGAATTATAGTGTTGCCATATTTGAAGCTAATAGGGGTTGAGTATGTTATGTCACCATTAACTTTTTGAAACTCTAATCAAAAATATCCCATACCACCTTGCTTTGTAGGGTATTTAAAATGTATTATAATAGTGTTGTAGTTGTTGTTTTCTACTCCTCTTTTGTTGAAAGAAATACACGTATGTAAATTTTGTGACATTCACAAAAATTATTGGATGATGTGGCAAATTTTCACACTCGTTGACACATAACTAAATTAATTGATTCCATAAATGTTGTCAACTTTTTATGAGTGCATATTTCCATTTCATTTCATTGCCGGTGATAAATTATGTCTGGCTGGAGCAAAAAAAAAACATGAATAAATAACAGGACATATTTTTAGAAACAGAAAAAAAATATATATTTATAAGAGTTAAGCCAACAAAAAGTATGCAGTTAGTAGTTTAAAAAAAAAAAACACCTAAATGTAGGCAACAGAAATTGTTTAACTTAAAACTGTAATAAAGCTAAACTGCAAATTGATGAATTTAGAAAAAAAATATTAAAACTTACTAATATCAAAAATCAAAAACGGCATAGCATGGCGAAATATGCCACTAAAATTTATTATGAAAAAAATATGTTACTTTTCTGAGATCGAAAAATTGGGGTTCGAGTAAAAGTAATGCATTTTATTTAGAAGAAGTATACGAGCAAATTGCAGAAAATATTGATCAGCTTAATGAAAATGGATTCCCAGGCTCCGATTGACTAAGGTGTCTAAAATTATTTTACACCCCCCAATATGAAGTTTTTTTGCAAGACAATTGCAAAAAAAAAATTTTTTTTAATTTTTACCGAACGTAGCGGTCGCTATTTTACATTTTTCGTTATATCTTTGGCATTTACAGTCGGATCTTAAAGTATGATACATCGATGTTTTTCCCTCGAGGAAACCAGTGTTTTGCTCTAAGGTCCATTGACCTCAAGTATCCCATTCTAATAGTTACCCACCAGATCTCAGTTGCTACCACCCTAATGTAAGAAAATTAAAGTTCGCAAAAAATCATTAATTTTTTTCGATAACCGCAGCAGAAATTTGTTTTATTTTTTTGTTTGCCGAACGTAGGGGTCGCCTTTTTAAATTTTTTTTCATTGGATTTTCCCTTTATAGCAAAACACTGGTCTCCTCGAGGCAAAAACATCGATATATCACACTTTAAAATCCGATTTTATATGCCGAAGCTATAACGAAAAATTGAAAAAAGCGACCCCTAGTTCGGCCTAAAAAAAATTTTTTTTTCCAATTGCCTTGCAAAAATACTTCATATTGGAGGGTGTACGGCGAACTTTTTTTCCGGTACGGTCTAGTGGATGCGGAGAAAGTGTAATATAAACCACTTCAGAAAATATATACAGCGCCTGTGCTGCTTAAGCATAAGCGCTCCCATTAGAACAACATCCACTAGGATATTGGAGATAATTTTGTTGCCACAACCTTTTCAGATTCGACTTAAACATGACGCCGCTTTGACTATGTTTCGTCTGCATGCAACTCGTAAGTGTATTTGTGGCAATCGGTAAACCAACCACCAGAAAGAAGACCTTAGACGAGTTACCGGGATACAACATCAAGAGATGGAATTGTAATAGAATAGAGGATAGTTAGAGATCAGAAACTGCAAGGTGCAGTAGACGTATCCCGGATCCTAGTTGAAGGGTGCCATTTTGGGGGACAATCAAGACTGGGCATTTTAGTTCATTTTGCTGACCGCTCTTTCTAGTTCAATTTGTTGTAAAGATCTAGTTCGCTCTTCTAGTTCAATCGCTCTTTGACAATTTCGTTCATAAAACAATTTTTCCTATTGTTCGTTTGGCTATTTTGTTAGCTACCTATTCATTTTTCTCGTCTTTTAGTTATCAAAGATATAAAATTCAGACAAATTAACAATTTTGGGAAAAAAAGAAAAATATTTAGAGTAAAATAAGTTTTTTAATTAATCAAAAAGTAATAAATTTACCCGACCAAAGGTAATAAAATGAACGGCTGAACTAAAAGAGCGATTAGAAGTGAACTAGATCTTTCGATCAATTGAGTGACTAGTTCAATTGAACTAGTTCGTTGACGAACGACACAAGTCTATTCATGCGTAGATCACGGCAGTCACGGAATTTATTAAGTTTATTAATATTAAAGAATTTACCTGAAATATAACTATCAATATCTTTGAACTCTGTGAGATCAGGCACTATCCTCGAGTGCAAGGAGGAGACCAATAACTTCGCAACCATAAGCAGTACTGAAATTGTATGATGGACCTGACGAATTGGCCAGGGAAAGTTCTTGTCTGTCTACAGCAAAGGTTTAAAAGGCTTAATTCTTTCATTCACTTTTTAAAAATTAATGAAATTTGGGTTAAATTTCATTCCGTAATAGCATTCTTATGGAATTAATTTGATAGCTTAATTCCCAATAGCTTTAAATTATATGAATTCATTCTATTTTGATTGAATTCTAACTGAATGAAACCCAATTTACCTGAATTCATTTAATAAAAAGGTGAATGAAAAATGATTTGTTTTCATTCATTCATTTAATCAAATGAAAAATTTTAATTTGCATGTAATTGCTGAAATATTAGCATAATACTAATGATAAACGTTTAAAATTCATCTAACAGAAATAAATAGTATCGTATGCTTTGTTGCAGATTGTATGCTTTGGTTTTGATTATATGTTAGTTTCAAACTACACTGCACTAAGTGAATGGTAATAAAATTTCTTCATTCTATTAGTAAAATGGTGAATGAACATGCGATTTGAATTCATTCAATTCATATTAAAGCTTTGGGAATGAAGCTTATGAATGAATTCTTTACGAATGGTTTAAGGGAATGGTACATGAATATTTTTAAAATCTGAATTTAATTTTTGGTGATTTAAGCTTAAATTGAATTAAGTTTTTCGAAGGTCTGGTCTACAGCTTGGGGAATGTAAATCTTTTTGAGGCTTTTAGGGTTGAACTACAACCGTTATTGCTAATAAGAAAATAGGGGATACCGCAGCAGTTGATGAGATCACCAGGATTCTACAGAGTGGCCAGGTTAGGGAAGAAACTAGGGGACTTTTGAAAACTTGTATGGCCCCTACAAGTTTTATGTTTTATCTATCTCTGAGTCTGTCTGTATTGGGGTGTTCAACACTTATCTGCTAATAATATTCCAACTTTGGGTGACCTCAGGGGAATAGGGTGGAGGAGACTGTGGAATTTCGTCAACAGGACGTAGTTCTTGGAGTAGATAAGGATGGAAATTGCCGATTCGTGAAAACTCACAACAAGCCGTCTTTCGGTATTAAATGCATGTCTTATTTCTTTGCTGAACATCAGTTGGTTGTGAAGAGTAACTTCCGATTCCACTTTTTCAACTTAACTTAACCTAGACTAACATAATTAATTTAGTTTTTTATGAAAATTTTCTGCTGTCTACTTTTAGTTGTTTATTGAAAACCTATATTATTGCCTACTTTTTGGCTTAATGCGTTGTTAAATTAATTATAGTATTTAAATTTTTATGTTCTCTAGAATAAAAGAAAAGATTCTTTAACACATATTAAAGACAATACATTCTGCTGCCTACTTTAAGTTGTATATCTTAAAGCAATATCATTGCCTACTTTTAGGCTTAACTCTTTTTGTTAACTTTAAAACAATATCATCAAGATTTAAGAAATTATTTTTTTTATGTTTTAAATTATCTTTACTGTTTTTCGTTAAATAATAAATCATAATAATACTTTTTTTTTATATTGCAATTTTTTAATAAACAAATCACTTTTAAAGACTTTCAACACTTAACAAGTGTTTATATTTTGCTTTACAACTTTGCCCTTTTATTAACTGTTACACATATACAATTTTTTATATTTTCTCCTAAACAAGTGTCAAATTTGTTATCCCTCTCCCTCCTTATCCGAGAATATTACGGTTTCCAAAGCAAAACAACTTATTGTATAAGTAACCTATAACCAAACATTCAACCACTTTAAAAACTTGTATATATTTTATATGGGGTAGTTGGTTTCTAAATTATAATTTATGGCTGTTTATGGTTTCTTTCTTTGTAAGCTCAACTCAACACCACAACAAGAAGAATATTGAAAACACTTTGGCTATAATTTCAACACTTAGTTGCTACTACTACTTTTAACTTTATATTTTGGCAGCAAAGTAAAAAATAAAACATATAAAGAACGAAACATAAAAACAAGATTGTATTTAAGACAAGTGGATTTTCATTGCCAGAGATTTTGTTGTTGGATTTGAAGATATTTATTGGTGGTTTTAAATTGCAGGGTTTAGGGTATGCTATAAATATTTATTGAACATGTATGAAAAGAATTTCAAAAAGAAAATAGACAATGAACTTACAAAGTAAATAAATTTTAAATATAGATGAAAAATAATTGGAATTCGGTTTAAAAAAACTTTCATTAGCTCAATTGTCTTTTATTTTATTTTTATTTATTTAAATGTAATATAAATATAAAAAAAATATTTATGAGTTAGCGCCTAAAAGTAGGCTACTTTGATAAATATATCATACCATACTTGGGATTAAAGCACTAAAGCATTAAATTTTTCACATAACTATCAATGCTTTGGTATAAATATTTGTATGGTAAAACTTATGTTTTCATGCTTTTTCCCCAAGTTTATCAATGCAGAGTTAAAAAGGATCATAATATATAATTTATTTTTTTTAATTACCAAAACACGATTTTGTTCTTGGAAACGTTTAAAAAAAATTAAATAACATTAAGTTTATGAAGAGCTGTAGATATTGTGGAATTTCTAGATCATGGTTTTATACTCTCCCGTATAATCCTTAGTAGAATTTCAGTAAATAGTAACCATAAAATTTTTTTTTACTTTTTGTATCATTTCTGAAGGTAATAATAATCTCTACTCCACAATTTAAAAAAAATGATTTAAGCCAATATACTTTGCTCTTAACCACAAATATTTAAATGTAAAACATACAAACTATTTAGTATTTGACTCAACACAACAAGAAAAACATGTCCAAATTACATTACAACAAAACCACTCCTTACTCCTGATTGCCTCTTGGAAACTCACAATCCAAAATACATATAACTATGTGGTATACAAAACAAAATAAGGTTATAACTGGATAACTTAGAATTTATCCAACAAAAAAAGATTTATTCCTTTTTTTTGTCTCTGTTACCAGATGATTGTTGAATTTGTTACAGTTTACCACTGATTCTACCATTAGAATTTCGAGTTTTTTTTGTGATTATACTTTCAGGCGTTAACACTTTTGATGACAGTATATATTTATTTCGATTTAACTTTTTTGTGGTTTTCTTACCATGAAAAGGAATTGAAATTAATTTGATTTACTTAGGTATACTCAAAAAAGTTTGTCGGTCTGAAAATTGCAGATAAAACAAATGTGTATGCAGTTAAAAAGGCTGCAAAATTTTTAAAACAACTAAACATGTAGTTAATTTCAACTGTTGAAAAATAACTAATAAATACTGTAAAAATAACTAATATTTCTGTAAAATTAACTGGCAAATTTTTACTAAAAAATTTTTAAAACAACTGACAAAATTGAAAAAAATTACTGCTTCTTCCCAGTTAATTTTTTGATATTATAAAAGTATATTTTGTAATATTAAAAAATTTTTGATTAAAAAAATGCGTTATTTCTTCAGCTCATTTTAAATTAGAAATAAACATTCCATAGAGTTCTCCAGTTACTGGAATTTAATGCACATAAAATTTCAGATTTTTATATGCAAACTGGGAATATATTAATAATAACAAATATAAACTAACTAAGAATTTTCAAAAACTCAACAAAATTTTTATCTTTTAAATAACTAACAGAAATAACAATTTACTAAAAAAAAATACTGCTTTGATAGTTGTTTAAAATAACTTCTTTGAACAACTGTTACGTAATACAGTATTTTTCGTTAGTTGCTTTTTTAAATATTTGTCATAATATTTGCTTTTTTTTGTATAGAAAAACAACTGTAATTACAGTTAAAACCAACAACCACTAATTACTACACAAACAAATGTCATGTAGTAACTGTCTAACTTTTTTGAGTGCACTTACGGTTAACAGTAAGTAAGTTTTAAGTTCATTTACCAACCATTTGTTCATTATCAAATAATGACTGGCTATAATATGGAATTTTTAGATATTAGGTGAGAAAAAGTTTAGTTAATAGTATCATTGGTGATGTACATGGGAAACCATTTAGCGAAAAATTATTGTATGCTTTTTGTTAGGTTGGACTTGTCTAGTTTTTAATTTTTGGTATAAAAAGTCGTGCATAAACGAAAAAATAGCAATTAAAAAAATTTAAATCTGTCATACCGACTACACACTCTAAAAAAAATGCATATATAATTACCACCAGTAATTATATAAATTTAGATATAAAATTTAAAAAAATTACTGAGAATTTTTTCTCCAAAAAAACCCTCCAGATTCTGAGAATTTTTTTTCTATAGAGAAACCCTCAGAGTGTGAGCTCTTTTCGCTATAGAAAATCCTAAGATTCTGAGAACTCTTCTTTCTGAGAAATTTTTCTTAGAGAGAACCCCTCAGATTCTGCGGCCTTTCTACAATAGAAAAGCCCTGAGATTCTGAGCTAAAAGATAACATGAATGGATGTCACTGCGTTCCTAGATCTGTCAAAACAACAGAGGATATTTGAAGATGACAAAGCAAATTGTGGTAAAATTTTTGTTGTTGTTTTTGTTTTTTCTTTGATATTTTAAATGTTTTATAATGCTCCTAGATGAGAAGAAGAAATTCTCAATGAGTTTGTAATTTAACTTAACAAATATTTCTAGAAATTCTAAAAACGTCGCACTATGCTTCGTCCCATGGACAAAAATAAAAAAAAAATTTTTTGTCTCAAATTGTGATTAAAGAAGGATTTTTTTTAAATATAAGAAAGAAACTCAAGCAAATGTGAAAAAAAATATTTAGTGTGATTGTTTTTGCCGCCAAGAGAAGGCGCTAAACTCAGAGAATTATATGCAAAAAAAATGACTTAACAGAAAAATGGGTTTTAATTGTTTTACGAAAATAATTCTAAAAAATACATTTTTTAAAAAACTTGTTCGAATATTTGTTTTTTTAATTACTTCAATATATTTGTAGTTAAATTAAAATATGGATTTTAGTATAATATGTGACCTTCTCCGAGAAAAGGGACCTAGTGTATGAAAATGAAGTTTTAAATTAAACATTAAAATTATAATGTTTTTCTCATTTTTTATCGATTTTCCCAAGTTTTTGACACACTAGGTTTTTTGACACACTAGGTCCCTTTTCTCGGAAAAGGTCACATATGTTTACAAAACAATTATTTTTTATTCCTCCGAAAACACATTTTTTTTTTGTTGAAAAGCCAAAAATTACTAAGTTTGATGGAGTGTAAAAAAAATTATATAAAATTACATATTTTTTTTCCTTTTTTTTGTAAGTTTATACTGTTATATAATCGAACATTAAAAAATTATTTACTATTTTTTACCACAAATTAAAAAAAAAATAGATTTTTTGAAATGCCTAAATGCATGATTTTTACACAAATTTCACGCATTTAAGAGTGTTTAGTATTCAAACCATGTGAACCTTCCATTTTAGGTATAGAATGTGTTGAGCGGGCTTTTGTAAAATACTACGAGGAACATTTTCTAACCCTCTAACTCTTCAATGAAAGAGAATTTTTTGGCCCCTTTTTAAAAAGGAACAAAAAAGACCCTTAAGTTGAAGAGTTAGAGGGTTAAAATGTTCCACAAAAATGTTCCTCGTAGTGTTTTACATAAGTCCCATTAACACATTCTATACCTAAAATGGAAGATTTCCATGGTTTCTTCCTAAAATTCAGGTTTGTTTGACATTTGAGCACCAATTGTGAATAAGTACGAAATTAACCCTAAAACACATTTTAAGTTTTTACTTATTACTGGCACTTAAGTTAAATTTTCAATGCTGATGTCTTCGAAGACTAATAGTAGAATTTCATGACAAATATTTTTACGGAACATTTTAACCCTCTAACTCTTCTACTTACGGGTCGTTTTTGCCTGATTTAAAAAGGGGCCAAAAAAGTCCCTTTAATTGAAGAGTCAGAAGGTTAAAATGTTCCACAAAAATATTCCTCGTAGTTTTTTACGTAAGTTCGCTGAACATACCCTATGCCTAAAATGAAGGATTCATATGGTTTCCTATTTTAATCCTATTTTTTTTTTTTTTTTTTTATTGTTTTAGAAAAATCATTTTAAGCGTTTAAAACCCATTTTTTGTGAAAGGCATTTTTTTTTTATTATTAATGAATCGATTTTACCCAAATTTAGCACAAATATGGGTTGACTTTATATCAATTCACGTGCTAAATTTTGTCGCAATCGGATAATTTTTGCAGGTTTTATAAAAATTTTAAAATAAAGGATATATGCAGGACTAAGAGTCCTTGCTTCGATTTTGATAAAAATTGACACAAACGTTTCCAGTTTTATGTGCATCTCAATGGATACTTTTTGTAATTTTACGTCCATTTATGTAGCTAATATAATATTATTAAATTTCAGGACCTATGGGAGGTGGGCGTGTCCTTTGCCCGATATTTCCAAAAATTAGAATTTTTCTTAACTAAGGGGTTCCATGTTAGCATACCAAATTTCAAACCTCTGTCTCCAATTCTTCTATTTTTGTCCAATCGTTATATGGGATCAAAGCACTGTGCGTCGTCCCCTGACAATTTCCTTAGGCAAGAATGAAATCCGGATATGGACATGCCTTCAGCAGAAAATTTGTTAAATACGTTTTCGAATTTTAGCACATTTAATTCTTTTAATAAATGATAACTATTTCATATAAAAAAAAAACCCCGAAAAATCGGAGTGCTTTTCCATTGTAGACCTTTTCGTATAGAAAACTAGTAACCTTTCCTTATAGAATGCCGCTCAGACTTCAATGACGTTTTCCCATAAAAAAAAATGCAGAGACTGAAGACTTAAAGAAAAGCCCTCTAATTTTAAGTATATTTTGCTACACTCATAGAAATAAATCTGTAAAAATTTGCTGTGAATTTCAACAAATTTTTTTGTTAACTATTTAATTAAAACATATTTAACAACCAAGTAACAAATATGAAAACTGTATTTACAAGATCAATTGTAAGTTCCATATCAATTGTAAAACTTTTATTGTATTTACAAACTATTTGTATCTGTTTATAGTTCAAGCTTATGAGTTTTGGCTTGGTGTTTTGTTGTAAAACAAATCTCATTTTGCTTTGCATTCAATTAATATCTGTATTTCAAAGATATTTAATACCCTTGAGAATTCTACCAATATTAAATATATAATTTATTTTGAAAACAATATTAATTGAAATATAAATTTAAGTACATACACTTCATGTTGTATGCTCATATATTATTTTCTCTATATTTGCATAATTTTAACATATATTTGTGGAGAAAAACCTTTAATATTATCCTGAGACACGTTTCTAGGAAATTGCAATTTCCTTATAAGCAAAAACACGAAGAGGTATAATAAAAGCCACATGTGTAAAAGTTATTTCCAAAAAAAGATGAAAAAAAATAGAATAGGAAAAATTCTTTTAAACAAAAATAATTTATTGTACCTTTTTTGAAAAATGCATTATATATATTTTATTTTTGAATTGCTATTACATATACAAGGAGCATATACGCACACATATGTATAAAAAGAGATACAAATTAACCCTACGATAATCAAGATAATGGAATTATTTTTATGTGCCTCCAATATGAGTAATATCAACGAGCATATAATTAAAAGAGGTACCAACTTTCCCAACCTCTGTTAGATCACTCTCTTCTTAATTTGTATCGAAAAATGTTACCATATGAATTACACATGTCTGCAGAGGCTTCAATATTCAAAAGAATGAGTTGAGAACCGTCTGGTAATATAATTTTTTGTCTAAAACAAATAATATTCATATATTCCTTCAGTTTATTTTACGAATGAGTAATTTGTAATTATAAAAAACAAATAATAAACATACGCACCGTAATTTTTTTTTAAATAAATGTGTAGATATAGAATGTTACATTATAGGGTTAATAAACACATCCACATGAATTGTATGTTCCCGTAGAGACATTTATTTAAACAGACATTTAGCAGCTGTGACTTTTTCCTCTTTTTTCCTATTACGAGTTGTTGTATAGTGTAAAGTACAATGACTTTTTTCTCTTTATTTTTTATTTTTTCATTCATTCAAATAAATTGTTATTGTTTACAACAGTACCGACCCTGAAAGTGTTTTTTATGTGTTCGAATAAAACTTCCGTTGTTGTTTTGAATTTCAACACTTTTGATTTCACTCGGTTGTTGTGTTGAAATTATTTGAAAGAATGATTGTATTTATGTGTTTAAAAATGAAAAATCATTAAAGCGTTAAATCAGTTCTTACAGTGTACATAAGCATACAAATACACCCACACATTTGCTAACAAAAAAAAAAAAAAATACTTAAACAAAAGACAATATATAACAAATAAACTTTTTCTATTTGTTATAATGTTTTGTTGTTGTCAACCAACAGCTGAGTCTCAAGTCTGACTGAATATTGTACCCACTGGATTTTTAAGGTTGCGAATGTCTGAGTGTTTAAGTATTGTAAGAATTATTGTAATCATTTTATTTCTATGGTTTCAAAATTGTTATATTATATTTTGGCAACATCTCATGGAAAATCAGGTGGCTTACCCATATAAAAATATGACTTCTGTTTATATTTATACACTCATAGAAATGAACCTGTAAAAATAGCAGAGAAAGCTACTAAAAATTAGTTGAAAATGATGTTGCCGAAAAAGTTACTGAATTTAGCAGATTTTGTTGCCAAATACTAGTAAAATAATAACAGCAAGTATAAAACTTTTAAATTTACAGAATTTTAGTTATATTTAAGTAAACCTTTAGTTAACTCAAAACGATAAATTATGGTATAATTTGAAGAATATTTTGAAAACTAAAATAAGAAAATATTAGTAGACTAAAAATAGGAAAAATCAACTGTTATAACTAGAGAATTTAAACTTTATTTAAGTTAAATTTAGTTTAATGCAAAAATCAGTGCAAATTTAAAAAAAAAAAAAATAGTAAACTTCTGGTTTCAGAAGGATGGATTTTTATTCGCGTTTAAAAATTGAAAAAAAAAACTCTGAAAATTTTTAATTTTTTTATTATTTTTTTTGCTGATTTTAGCAGGTTAAGCTGTTATTTTCTATTAACTAAAATTTAACTATTGTTATCTCACTAATATTTAGCAATAATAGTTTGCTGTTTTCAGTAGTTTTTTCTGCAAGTTCACTTTATCTAGTTTTTAGTAGTTTGAAAAACATTTTTTAACTCTCTCACTACCCTTGTACATAACAGTGTACACATCTTTAAAAGAATATATAAATTTTAATAGTGCAGAAAAAACCTTATACTTTCCGCAAATAAGTTTATTAAGATCTTGGACTTCAATTAAAAATCATTGTATGTATAAGTAGTTCAACGTGGCAATATGGTCGCGATATTTGTTAATGAGGTCTAATTTTTTTGAATAGATCATAAATTCCGTGAAAAGGGGTTTTGGTGTTTCTCCTAAACTAATGAAGATAGATAATTGAAATTTGGCAGGTAGGAGGGGGAGGGGGCAATATTTTTTCTAATTTGAGGACTCTTAACAAGAATCTGAAGTCAAAATAACGATACATCTGCAAACAAAAAGTCGGTAGTGAAAGGGTTAATTAGTGGGCGTCAGCAGTAAATTTTTTCAAATTCAATTAAGGGTTTTCTGAAATTAAATTAAGAATAATATTTTTAGGTCTAGAAAAATAATATCAAGAAGTTCCATCAATATCCTCTCAGGAATATCTGTTATATTAATATGTTTATAAAAAAAATTTAAATTTCCTCAAATTTGACCTCTGACCTTAAACAGGGGCAATTTAATTTATTTATATTTTGACCTAATTTTCAGGATTGAAGAATTTAATCTTGTGTTGTTATATTTCGGACAAAATCATGTGGAATTAAAAGAAGAAAAAAGAAAAACTTGCCTAAAAGCTAAATAAATGCCAAAAATTGCTGTTTTCTCGAAATCCGCTCAAAGAAAATCTCTGCCGCACCCAAACGAAAAAAGGAATTCCTACAATTTTTGTACTTTTTAATCTCTAATATGTTCTTAATAAAACCTTAAAGTCCAATCGTTGATTTTTTAAAATTTCTTTAAAAAAATTTTAAAAAATTTTAAATTGTAGATTTGAAAATAGTACTTAAGAATTCCGACCTTTTTGGCACTAATTTAAAACGAGTTAGCAAAACGCAATATAAAAAAATAATTCTTATTTGAGTTCTTGGAACTTATAGAATAAAAAAATGTTTCTGTAATAGATTATTTCAATAAATTTTAAAATTTGGACCCGAGTTTCTTGATTACGTGGCCTGCGACACATCAGTTGCTTGGGGAAATTGTTATAACTCGGCTGATTTTTAACCGATTTAAATTTTTATTACTTTATTAGAACGAGAATTCACTCTAAATCACGATTCTTTAGTGTTTTTAATTCGTGTTAATTTTAAAATATCAATGTTTTCGAGAAAATTCACAAAAAGTCATAAATCCCAGGACACGTCCCTGAACTTTGTTTTTTATGAGAGTTCAGTAACATATCCTAGGATTTGTCTTGTGACATGTCACAAGGGGTCAATTTCCCCCTCCTATGACAACGCCATGTAAAAGTGACCAGTCTATTTCATATAAAGGGGCCAGTTCGATGACAGTTTGTTAAAATTTCCCGTAGGGACCTTACAGGCAAAAAAGAAAGTACGCCGTACACCCTCCAATATGAAGTATTTTTTTCAAGGAGGTTTCAAAAAATTTTTTTTATTTTTTTCCTCGAACGTAGGGGTCGTCATTTACATTTTTCGTTATATCTTTGGCATTTACAGTCGGATCTGAAAGTATGATACATCGATGTTTTTCTCTCGAGGAGACCAGTGTTTTGCTCTAAGGGCCATTGACTTCAAGTATCCCATTCTAGTAGTTACCCACCAGATCTCAGTTGCTACCGCCCTAATATACAACCATAATGTTCGAAAATTAGAGCTCGTAAAAAATCATTAAACTTTTGCTAAGGGAGTTTTTCGATAGACCCAATAGAAATTTTTTTTATATTTAGTTGCCGAACGTAGGGTCGCTTTTTTAAATTTTTTTTCGTTTGATTTTTCCTTTATAGCAAAACACTGGTCTCCTCGAGGCAAAAAAATCGATATATCACACTTTAAAATCCGACTTTAAATGCCGAAGCTATAACGAAAAATTGAAAAAGGCGACCCCTACTTTCGGCAAAAAAATAAATTTTTTTTGAAATTGCCTTACAAAAATACTTCATATTGGAGGGTGTACGGCGAACTTTTTTTTTGAGGTACGGTCTAATGGCCACGTACATCCATTATCTTATATATTTCCATATATCCTTGGATCCGATATTTGATGTCGTTTATTTCCATATATCTTCGGATCCGAAATTTGAGGCAATGTAAAAAAATCCAAAATCGGTTGGAAAATATTTAATTGCAATTTACTCAGCTCATTGTAGGGTTAAAATGAGATAAATTATGAAAATCGTAAAAAATAAAATTTTTTTCAAAACCTTACAATATTATACTCTAGTTTCATTTCCAAGATCCACAGATTTTTGTTTCCCTCGCATTATGATAACCTAGTCCCAGGTATGGCCAAAGATTTTTATAAATTTGCAAAACTCTAGTTTTGAGTTTTTTAAAATTTTGTTCAGCAAAACACAAGGAAAAGGGGTCAACGCATAGAGGTTTATTAAATATACCTTAGAGAATAATTCTACTGAAAATTACACATATCCCTCTTTTAACTTAACAGTGACGGAGTTTTAAATTTGAAAATTTTAGAGAAAAGCGTGATTTTGGCCAATAATTTAGATAATAGTATTAATTTTTGTGTTTTTACTAAGATATTTTGATAAAATTTGGTATACAGACCTACATTGGCCCAGTAACGCAGCCTATTGATTTTGGTGAACATCGGTCCATGTTTAGACCTAGTGCCCATATAAGGGTCCTACTAAAATTATATGGTTTATACGCTGCAGGTCGCAAATATTAAGATATTTTGATAAAATTTGGTACACAGACCTACGTTGGCCCAAGGACAAAGCCTATTGATTTTGGTGAACATCGGTCTATGTTTAGACCTAGTGCCCATATAAGGGTCCCCCCAAAATTATATGTTTATACGATGCACGTCGTAAATATTAAGATATTTTGACGAAATTTGGTACACAGACCTATTTTGGCCCACGGACGAAGCCTATTGATTTTGATGAACATCGGTCCATGTTTAGACCTAGTGCCCATATAAGGGTCCTACCAAAATTATACTGTTTATACGCTGCAGGTCGCAAATATTAAGATATTTTGATGAAATTTGGTACACAGACCTATATTGGCCCAATAACGCAGCCTATTGATTTTGGTGACATTAGTTGGCTTTTACCCAGACTGGTGTAGGGTATTCTATAGTCGGCATGCCCGACTTTAACCTTTTTACTCGTTTTTTTTTTAAGTAAAGAAAAATTTTAATTCCAGAACCTGCAGATTTAGCAAAAACATTGAATTTTTATTTTTGTTTCCCATTTTCTGGAGTATGTTATTAAAATAAACTGTTATATAGATTGTATAACATTTTATTTCATTACTCCAACTTGAATTCCAACGAAATTGTTTATATGGCCAAAACCTTAAAATATGTTTCTTCATTAAGTAAAAACAACATTTAAAAACTTTTGTAATAACATTAACTCAATACTATAACCATCAACAACAAGAACATGAGATGACATTCTAAAATATACTGCAAAATATCCACATGTTTACATACTAACATAACTGCAAAATACATAGTTACATACTAAACTAAAGTTAAAAGTATTTTATTCAAGACTAAAAACTCTGCAAACTAAAACAATCAAATGTTTATGCAAATGAAAATGTATCCTATTAAAGAGTGCAATAAAAGTTTAAACTCCTAAACAACCAAAAAATTCTAAAACAAAAAAAAGAAAAATGCAACAACAAACAAGTCCCAGTGAACAGGATTAATGGAAATATTTTACATTACATAGTCTAGAAATGATCTTAAGATCTTTCGTTTACCAGAATGTAGTCCTTGAGGACTCACTTGTGACATATCACACAACTAACGCAAAATATGTCTTCAGAGTCAATCAGCCATTTCATGGAACAACACCATATTAAAGTGACAAAACTTAGGACCGGTTCCGTATAATATTTCCTAAATACTAGTGAGTAAATGCTTTTTATTAATAAAAATTTTGCTGGTTTATTTTCGGTTGTGAAGTATTTTCAACAACATTGTCACAAATCTAGCATAACAATTTTTTTTTTATATCCAAACTTTAACGGGTTGAGTAGTTTTAGAGAAGTTCAAATGACAAATAAAAAAGTGAATATGGTTTTCTAAAAATAAAATGAATATGCTACAAATATGTAGATTCTTGTTACGTTTTATTGTATTTTGCATGTATGCTTAACAAAATGTTACTAATTTCTAACAGGAAACGGAAGTGTATATGCGACTACTGGTACTATAGTTTGTTTGCCATATCAAGTATGTGCTGATGAATGTACGAGGTTGAATTTATATTGCATTAAAATAAGATTAACAAATTTAAAAATTGTATTTTCAAATCAAAAAATATTAACCGAACCAATGATTAAAATTGAGAAAAAAAACTATAAATTTAAATTGATTAAATAATGTGAACAACTATAGGACCCTTTAAATAAAACTTGCGGGCAAAGTGCGCTACGTTGTTAGGGTATCTTAAAATTTATTTAATTCCAGTTTTGGATGAGCTAGACTTGGTAATTCAATTGAATTCGAAAATCATTTGTAGTTTCTAAAAACTATCCCCTTAAAGTTAATTATCAATTAACCTACGTTTTATATAAATGTATGTAAAATAACTGTAAATGCAGAAATCTAGTTGTGTTTGTGGTTTATTTAAATAGTTTGCTTAGTGTAGACTAAAAACTACAACTTTTTTGGGGCTTTTTCGGTCGAGTGTCGTATTGTTGCCACAAAAATATGCTACAGTATTTGGGGTTCAACTTTCATCAAGAATTTCTCGAATTATTACAAAAAAAAAAGTGCAATTATAAAAATACCAAATATATTTTTCACAATTTCAGTTAAATCTACTCTCTTTTAAAAAACATCTTCAACAAATGTACTTTAACTGCGCAAAGGTAAAGTAAATTTAAAATGTCATTTAATGTTAACCGACGTTATCACTCAATTATCATATACAACAAGCTTTATTGTTCCTGGCTTGTTTGGCGGTGTGTTGATAATAGCGCTGATGATGACGGTGTTGTTGGCGGCATCGATGATGTTACTGAATTGTAGACTATGACGATGTTATCTAACTCAATATTATTGAAGCAGTTGTATGATGCGTGGTATTGCGTAAAATAAATTGACATTTGCTTAGAGGTATATCGTACAATGAAAGAACACTTTTTCGCCAACCACATGGTTGCCGGTGTCAATAGACAATGAATGTTGAATAAGTTTTGACATTTTAATTGCAAGTTAAAGTCAAAGCTTTTAAATGGAAATGTCTTTCAATCTACTTTTTTTAAAAAAGGCGGCAAAAGGAAGTTAAACAAAATTTGAATGAAATATTTAACTCTTCAAAAGTTAACTTATACTTCATTTTATGTATACAATGGCAAAATTTCTAAATCTCCTTCAACAAAGATCCACTTAATTGACTTCAAATACATCTAATCTAAATATTCCTAAACCATCTTCATATGCATGAGCAATTATTATAATCCTTTAAATTAAATCAATTATCACATAAAATATAAATATTTTTATATGCATTTCTAGAAATCCTTTCAAATGGAAAATAAGTTCTAATACTCATAGAGTTTATCATAGAAATTTATCAGTAAATGGGGCACAATAAATTATTTGAAATTGCTTTATGTGATTTTCAAAGAATCAATAACAAAAACACATTTGCAATATCAAGGCTTATATATACATTAGGGCGGGTCGATTTAAAAATCGCTCAACTGACAAGGAAAATCGTATTCTAGGGATCAAAATAAGAAACTTTGCCGGAGTAACCATACCTCTAAAACGAATTCTGATATTCCAACTTTTGACCCGTAGGGTCAAATTTTGAAAAATCCCACTTTGACCCATTTAGAGTGCCCCAATCGAGTCCAAATATATGACCGACCCCCACTAACTTTGGAGGGCCGACCCACCCATGCCAGTGGCACACCCCCTGGAACCCCCCTAGGGGGTTCCCCATACAAACATTTCCAAAAATCACCATTTTTGGCACTTTACAAATTGGTGCTCAAATTTCCCACAAATCTGGATTTTAGTGAAAAACCATGGGAATCTTCCATTTTAGGTATAGGATGTGTTGAGCGAAGTTATGTAAAACACTACGCGGAATATTTTTGTGGAACATTTTAACCCTCTAACTCTTCAACTTACGGGTCTTTGTTGTCCCTTTTTAAAAAGGGACAAAAAAAACCCGTAAGATACCTTTTTCAAAAGGGGCCAAAAAATTCCCTTTCATTGAAGAGTTAGAGGGTTATAATGTTCCACAAAAATGTTCCGCGTAGTGTTTTACATAAGTTCGCTGAACACATCCTATACCTAAAATGGAAGATTCCCATGGTTTCTCCCTAAAATTCAGATTTGTGGGACATTTGAGCACTAATTTGTAAAGTGCCAAAAATGGTGATTTTTTTAAATGTTTGCATGGGGAACTCCCCAAAGCGGTTCCAGGGGCTGTGCCACTGGCATGGGTGGGTCGGCCCTCCAAAGTTAGTGGAGGTCGGTCATACATTTGGACTCGATTGGGGCACTCTAAATGGGTCAAAGTGGGATTTTTCAAAATTTGACCCTACTGGTCAAAAGTTGGGACATCAGAATTCGTTTTAGAGGTATGGTTCCTCCGACAAAGTTTCTTATTTTGATCCCTAGAATATGATTTTCCTTGTCAGTTGAGCGATTTTTTTGCCTCCCTACAAATCGACCCGTCCTAATATGCATATAATAGACATATTGTAGTATTTGGAAGACAGGGGCGTAGTTATGGAAATAAAGTATGAATCAAAAATAAATATATCCCCCTCTTTACTCTCTTAATTTATTTTAGTACTTTGTACTTTTCGATAAGGAATTACAAAAAATTAAGTATGTGTTAGTTTCAAACTACACTGCACTAACCCAGTAAAAAGGCAAAATCCAAAGAACTGGTTGCAGAATACATTATTCTGCATTAGCATAGATTCTAATTTATTTTTTCTAAACGGTTCCTTTTATATGGAGTTTGACCTGGCCAAACTGGGACAGGTTGCTTTAGAATCGGTTTTTGAACTGGTTCTGGGACGGTAAGACCTTAAATTTGACTTTTGGTTATCAATTCTAGAACCCGCTCCATGGAACCGTAGGTAAAAGCATCGGTTCTAGAATAGATTCTTATGTAAGCGTTTCTAAAACATGTTGCTGGGAAGTGAATGATAATAAAATTTCTTCATTCAATTAGTAAAATGTTGAATAAACATGCGAATGATGAATGATTCAAGTTGGAAATTTATTCAGTTTTAGTAAAGCTTTGGGAAAGAAGCTTTAGAATGAATTCCTTAGGATTGGTATATGAACATTTTTAAAATCTAAATTAAATTTTTCGTGAATTAAGTTTAAATTGAATTAAAACTGTCGAAACTCTGCATTAATGTTACATTCAGATTAAGTGTAACATCTTAGGGCCTTTACAAGAAATTGTAAAACTCTTCTTCCTACGACTCTGCTAACAATACTTATTCTCTCATACACGAAACTAATTTAATCAATTTACTGCAAAATCTACTAAGAATGCAGTAAAAGATAGATTGTTTTTTGTTGCCAATTCCTATATTTATGTATGTTAGTTAGTATGTGGCATCCATGATTGTCTATTGGTGTACACAGTAAACTATAATATTTTTTTGCTATATTGATTTAGACAAAGTCAGTCAAGGCAGTTAGTTATTCGTTTTGTTGTTGTTATTCATACAAATTGCAGTAAGTACGGAGTAGTAGGTAGTAACTCAAATTTCGCTTCAACAATTTCAATTTGACTTTGTAGCTTGCAAAATACTTGACTCTATATTGTGAATAAGTAGAGACTATAGTTGAAGTTGCTGTTGTTGATGCTGATGATGTTGATGTAATGTTGTCTAAATACCAGATTCCCCATTATGGAAATTAACGCATCGTTAGTCATTTGATGAGATAATACCTCGGCCAGACAACCACATGTACTAAATATTCAACATAAACTTTGGTATAGAGCAGGGGTGGCAAGACTTTTCGCTGCGTGCCAGAAACGGAAATTTTTTTTCTTTAAAAATTTCTCGCGTGCCACCTTTCTTAAAAATTTTTAAAATTTTGAAAATTTCTCTTAAAAATATCATCGCAGATGTACATATTTATCAGCGCTATCAATAACCCCCATGAAATAACCCCCAAAGGGAAAAATTAAATAACATACAAGAAATGACGTAATAATGTTTGACGGTTATTTAATTTTTGGGGATTATTTAATCTTTAAATATTGAGATTATTGCATTATGAAAAAATCCCCAATGAAATACAATTAAAACAGTTTGAACATTATTGCCTTTTCATTTTTTGGGGGGTTATTCCATTTTTGGTTGTTATTTCATATTGTTAAAAAAAATTATTGGGCGCCATTAATTATTTAAGTACGTAAGAAACTAGTTGAAAAATGTGCTTCGAGCAAAAATTGGATTTTGTTTAAATAAATCGTGCGGTTTTTATCATCATATAATGAATAAAAAGCTAATATTATTGATTTAAACGGAGAAATTTCTATTTCAGATGAAATGGCTCTGCGAAACACAATCAAAACCCAATTTCAAATTCCAACAAAGGGGGTTATTTCATTATGAAACTTATTATCAGCCTTTATTTCATTGAGGGTTATTTCGTAACACCTATTTTCCCTTAAAAAAAAAAATTTAATTTTTTAGATCCAATTTTATTACAATTTGTTTTCCATTTTTCTGAAATTTTCTGGTACTTTTTATTTTTCCGATTTTGAGGCATTTTCTCATCGAAACATATAAACTTCTTTCAATCTAGAATTTGAGAAATTTACCGCGAATTTTCTGATAATCGAATTTGCGAGTTCTGTATTAACCATATTTCTTTAAATAAAAAATTGTGGCAATACAGAGTTTTATTCATTTTAAAAGACCATTTACAAGCTCTATGAAAAAGTTCACCATTATGGAGTTAAATCAGACATTATTGTGGCGAAATTTAACATTTCACTGAATTTTTTGCTGGTCTTCGTATATTTTAAATTTTTTGAAAGTATCCAACAAAACGTCGCGTGCCACCTAAAATCCACTCGCGTGCCACTACTGACACGCGTGTCATAGTTTTGCCAGCCCTGGTATAGAGTGTTGAATTTATTCTCTCTCGTTTATCGTCGTCTATTATATTGCTAGATGTTAACCTATCAGTCATTTCGACATTTAACAAAATATTTACATAAGGGTGGTATTTCATCTTGAATTTAGGAATCAGTTTTAGGGTATTCTTAGATCACTGTTTTCCCAAATATCATAAGACTTAATAGATAAACCTGTCCGTGAAATTACCGCTAAAATTTTCAATTTTTCACATCGCAATAATAATGAAAATTTTATCTGAAATCAAGTATTTTAAAATTATTAATAAAATTTGAGTTTTTAAAATTCGCTTAAGGAGGGACATTACATTCGCGGCAAAGAAAACAGAACTTTTTTTAAAAATTCATAACTCAGTCAAAAACAAACATTTTTCAAAAATTGAACAAATTACAAGAAAAAAAATTCAAAAAAATATATTTTTCACTCCAACATGGTTTTTGAGAGCTCCAAACTGGCGGCAGAGAAAAAAACGGGGCCTCGTGGTTGTAGCGCTGGGAGTTGTAAAAATTGTCCGATCTGGAAAAAAAATTACTTTTTTAAATCTTAACAAAATTGGTTATCTTATGACACGAGCTTTTTTCTTTTCAATTTTTGGTCATGTTCCAAATTTGAAAGTGTGTTTTTTCTAAAAAAATATTGACTTTAAAAATTCATAAAAATTCGAAAAAAAATTTAAAAAAAAAGCTCGTGTCATACGATAGCGAATCAAGTTTAAAAAAATACAAAAAAAATTTCGTCAAAAAATGAACCCGCTAGTGCCGCAACCAGTACGAAAAACATGGTTTCGAGATAAACGCGTTCAAAGTTTGTGAACAAAGAAAAAAAACGGTACGTAGGTAGCGCGAAAATTAAAAATGCGCTCTCACTAATCCGGCTGTAACTTTTGAACCCGCAGGAATATTTCCATGAAATTTTTTTTCGTAGAATCTTAAGAATATTTACTAAAATACAAAATTATAAAAAAGTCGCTTTCAAAAAACGGCCAATATCATGTTCCCCCTTGACATAAATAAATGTCTTCCTAATATGAATTTAAGTAAATGACCCCAAAGATTTCTATACCGGTACATCGTCATATGGAATGTGGTGGCTCATATTTAACAGCTTGTTTTGTTATCATATATGGGACTAGTTAAATTATTCTTGAGCATTCTATTGATTTAGTACTTAGACGTTTTTCTAAAGGCATCCGATGCCATTCAATCCTTGAAAAAAAACAATTTATTACTTATACGGTAAAGAAACTTTTTCTATTTTTCACTAATGGAAATGAAATTTCAATAATAATAAAATATCCCCAAGTATGTTTTATATTTAGAAAGGAATTCAATCACAGTGTAAATTTTTTGTTTTCCACCAAAAAAAAAAAAAAAAAGGAATCTAAACATTTTCATTTTATTTGTTGGTTCTTTCATTTGATAGCGAGAAAATTTGTCTAAACATTTAACAAATTATTATTTTTGAGGGTGTTGGCTTATAGCTGTTTGTTTGTTACAAATAGATGTTCCATGTTAATCCCAAGTAATTATTTTATTTTTTGATTGACATTTTAAGTCAAGTTATTACTGCAAAAATAAAGGGGATCTGGTCTATGTGTTTTAATATTAAATTTATTCTATCGTAAAGACATTGTCACATATGTTTTATGTCACCTGACTGACATTTATGAACACCAGACCATTTTACATTCAATGTCAGACTTTTGTTTTCATTTTATAGACTCAAATATGCAAAATATTCACATTCATTCTACAATATTATTTTATCCTTAAAGAAAAGGACTATGGAAAAAAAGAAAGACTGTAAAGCATACTTATTATTATTACTCTGCAGTAATTGTGTGTTTTCATTACAAAAAAGGAAATCAATTTGAAATTTGTCTTTTCAATGTCCACACCAAAGGAATTCAACACATTGCTAGTGTTTATCTGAAGTCGAGTAACCGATTAACCGAATTAAAAAATGTGACAAATTTATAATTTCTAATCTTTATCAGAGAGAAAGTGGGGATGGGAGGTGGATAGTTCAATGAAAATTATCACTGGAACTCATCCATTAAAACTTTTCATAGAATCTATGAAACATGTTTCATTAAAGTTAATGTTTATGAAAAGTTCATTAAATTAATGAAGCTCTTTATAAAATGTATAGGCCACTCCTTCAAATAAATAAATCATTCAGCCAATGAAGAGATTCATAAAATCTATGAAGCAATTAATTTTTTACTATTTATTATAGTTGGTTGTTGTCCTTGCTAAGCTGGAGTGGATAAATAAAAAGTTTTTAGCAAATTCAAAAAGTGTAATAAAATTGTAGCATATTTTACGGATGTACAAAATATATCTAATGAAAGAATTTATTGAATTAAAAAGTTTCATAAAATTTTATAATATGCTTAATTCAATTAATGAAATTCCTTATTAATGTTTCGAAAAAATTAATATGATTTATAAATAAATTTCGAATTACAAAATTAATAATAAAAAATTAATTTAAAAAAACTAAAAATTATAAAAGATAATTTTCTCAATATGAAAACTAATGCACATCACTAAAACTCGGCCTTATGGTTACATAAAACTATTGTATTTGAGAACTAAATATTTAATATAAAATTCTAATTGTATGAAAATTTTTAAAAATTAATGTAAGGACAATATTTTATAAAAAAATTAAAAAAAAGTAAGTACTAGTGACCAATTTCACACATATAAAGAACATTTTCATTAAATTTATGAAAATCTAATTTATGAAATTCAAATGATTTTTTTTAACGAAATTATGAAAATTTTATGAAAAAAGGTATGAAGAATTTCAGAGTATTAATTAAATTTTATATACATAATAAAATTCTGCATTGATTCTATGAAAAAAATTCTATAAAATTATATCATTAATATCATGAAGGATAATTCTTTCAGTGTGGTTGGTAAAACCTTTATGTTATCGCTGATGAAACTTGCATTTTTTTTTATATAAGCGTGAAGTAGGTTTGGGGACCATTGATATCGAATATTTACAAAAACGAATTTGAATAATTTTTCAAATATGGTTAACATTTCTTTTAAAGTCTTTATGTAATAATATATTGAAAGAAATGTTGGCCATATTGAATCCACCATTTTAATTTGTTAATACCTCAACATAAGATTGGGCCGCTAAAAAAATACATGTACATTATTGTTTTTCTCCTCTATAGGGGAGATAGTGTGAAGCAAATTTTTAGTTTGTAAACTAGTGTAACATAATGAAATTTATTTTACATAGGTTCACATTTATCACAGCAATTTTAAGGAGTTGTAAACAAATTCAAAAGTAAATTTTTAGCCATAGAAATATTTAAAATATGTTTTTGAAAATATCAAATGTTCCATACACTGAAAGATAATTCTTTATACTCAAAAAATTTTGCATAAAATCAAAGAAATTGTACTGGAACTCGTCAATTGAAACTATTCTGAAAAATATAATTTTATTTATTAAAACTTCCCAGGAAAATTTTCTGTTCCAAAGAATCGGTTGTACAATAGCTGCTTTTCATTCACAACCCCTTCTACTGTCGATTCTAACACCGATTCTTTTTGTTTGAAATTGTCCCAAAAGCAACCCCTTCTATAGCTCCAAAGTGGAACCGGTTGCCCTGGAATCAGTTCTGGAACTAGTTCTAGAAATGATTCTACGTCAGTCATACCTTCCATATTGGATCCCTGGAACTGGTTCCGGAACCAGTTCCATGGCATCGGTTGCATTGGAACCAGTTGCGGAACTAGCATGGTTGGCAACCGATTGTAAAAATTTTTCCTGGGTACTTTTCATTCACAACCCCTTCTACTGTCGATTCTAACACCGATTCTTTTTGTTTGAAATTGTCCCAAAAGCAACCCCTTCTATGGATCCAAAGTGGAACCGGTTGCCCTAGAATCAGTTCTGGAACTAGTTCTGGAACTGATTCTACGTCACCCACACCTTCCATATAGGATCTCAGGAACTGGTTCCGGAACCAGTTCCATGGAATCGGTTGCAGTGGAACCAGTTGTAGAATGGGTGTGGTTGGCTACCGATTGTAAAAAATTTTCCTGGGAGGTTTTATTGAAAAACTACCCAGGAATCGGTTGCAGAATAGCTACTTTTCCTTTACAACCCCTTGTGCTATCAATTCTAACACCGATGATTTTTGTTTGAAATTGTCACAAAAACAACCGCTTCTATAGCTCCAAAGTGGAACCGGTTGCCCTAGAATCAGTTCTGGAACTAGAACTAGTTCCAAAAGTTCCTTCCCAATAAGCTCAGTGGAAATTTTTGTGGAACTAGTCCCATGAAATCGGTTACAGTGGAACCAGTTGAAGAATGAATGTGTTTTGATACCGATTGTAAAAAATTTTACTGGGAAGTTGCATTAAAAGCATGAATCTTTTCACTTTGTGAAGAAAAGTTTCATTAAGTAGTTTACAGAAAACTTTAATTATTTTCCATTTAATAAAAAATCCTTTCTGTGTATGGGTCTTCATTTCAAAGAAGAATTTAATTTTACATTTTCCTAGATGTACGGAAACAGTTCATAGAATTTTCTTTTATGTACATATAGATTAAATTCTCATAATTTGTAGTTTTCCTTTATGTCCTATAAAGGATTTATATTTTTGTTTTTTTTTTTGTTGTTGTTGTAATAGTTGTCTAAAACACAACAGGTGGCAGTTAAGTAATACCTTGCTTTGGTATTCTTCATTTATATGATGAATATGAACAAATAGTTATGTAGAAAATAATAGAGAAATTTAACTACAGGCATCTAAATCTTCTAAGGACGAAGGTCACCTGAGGTAGGCTCTCAGATCTTCATGAAATATTGACATGTGGTAGAGGAGACAAAACTAATAAAAATTCTGTAAGCAACACAATGCACCAATCACATTTTTGGTGAGAAAAATGGGTTTAGAATTTCTTTTTTCCAAAATCTGTGACTTTAAAACTTTTACTTTTATATAAGGGGCATCCTAATGTCCAGCCACCACCAATTTAAAATATAATATAAAGTGTTGTTTTATTTACGTAAAATCTGTATTAGCTTCGACAACATTTATGTTAAATTTTCAGAATCATTATTTTTAGAGTGGAATGGTTCGACTAAGTTTGCCTTATTTCTTTCGAACTCAACATAACAAACAAACTGTACTATACTGCCTGCTCTTGAGCGTAAAAACCATACGTCAGTTTGGCAACATTTGAGACACGGAGGAGATTGGAAGATAAACAAAAATCTAAAAATATAATGTTTGTATGTGTCTGTGGTTGATCACTTCTGAGTAAAAACATTAACAGAAAGCTGATTAGGAAAGAAAACTATGAATTAGTTACATTGCATTCAAGGCCTTAATTGGGTGAGATGGCTTAGCGGTCGCACCTTAGCAATGTAGAAATAGGCACATGTTCGATTCCTACAGCCGACGGGATGTTGACAAATTATCATATAGAGACAATCTGAAAATAAAATTCACACAATAATACAATTTATTGGAAAATAACTGATGAATGCTGTCGATTAGTGCTGGTAAATTCGATTACTTTTCAATACTCGATACTACTCGATATTTTTGATTTGGATACTCAATACTACTCAATACTTTTAAGAGTTTGAAATTTTTTAAAAATTTTTTAGTAAAATTCTTCGAGAATGTTTATAGTAATTCAATATTTAAATTTATAAACATATTTGAAAAATTTTTCATCAACTCTTCATTGCGTTTTTCATAGTTTTTTTAACATATAATTTTAAATATTTTACTTCTGATTTTTTCTTTTAGCAGAGTTGTAGTTTTGTGACAAATATTTTAGCAGAGCCACATTTTGTGGTAAATATTTTAGCGGAGTCACATTTTTATATATTTTGTCTGTCCAAAATGCAACTCTGAAAATATCGAGTAGTAGTTTTGAGAATCGAGTACCCACTACTCATATTTTTAGCAGCACTTCTGTCCATAGGAAAAGGCAGAAACTAGATCTAGTCTGATTTGAAAATTAATGTGTTTATAATTGTTAGAGAAAAATGTTTATTTTTATTCTTAACCTCAAACCTACTGAAAAATAATTTTTAAGCGATCTCCAAAATATCTATGTTTCATTAAATATACTAAAATCCCAAAACTTATTTAACAAATTGTGAAAAATAATATGTAAAGGGCATGTCCTCCTCCTAATATCATTTCTTGCCTAAGGAAATCGTCAGGTCAAGACGTTTTTTGAAATAATTTTTAAATTAAATTAATAACTCAATGAGAATTTTTTGTTCTCATCTAGGAATACATTTGAAATAACAAAAAAACAAAAAAAAAATGTTCATAAGATCTGAGATCAACCCAAATAGACCTGCCTTGGAAATAAAAGTATAAAGTGTAAAAGGTACGAGTTCTTTCACTTTAATGTAAATTGGAATTGTGATGGAGTAGAGAAAAATAAGAGACACGTATTTTTTGGCAGCCCAAGCGCATGTTTAAGGATTAAAAAGTGGTGGAAAATTTAAATAAATTTTTTAATGAAGTCATGCCTTATATTTGCAGAAATTAGATTTATTTGCGAATAGCGTTAAATACAAATATTTATGCCCATATTGACCAAATTATATAACAAAAAATTTAAGTTTTCAAAGCTTTCTTTCTATTTTTTTTATTGCCAGACTTCTGAAATCACCACTTTACTATTTTTTTTAGCAAATATATCTATTGATTTTAGCAGGATAGTCTGCTATTTGTATTGAACTAAATTTAACTTAAAAATAACAAAAAATTTTGTAGCTATATAACAGTTTGTTTTTGTTATTTTTAGTCTACTAAAATTTAGCAAAATTTTCTGCAAATTTTACAGCATAATTTATTATTTTCAAACAATTAAAGTTAATTCAAATATAACTAAATTCTGTGAATTTAACGGTTTAACTTTTGCCGTTCTTATCTTAATAGCATTTAGCAAAGAAATCTACTAATATAAGCAGTTTTTTCTGCAAGGTCATTTCTAACTAATTTTTAGTAGTTTTTCTGCTATTTTTACAGGTTTCTTTTGTATGAGTGTACAAAATGCAGTACTTTTCGTTAGTTGTTTTTTAAATAACTATCAGATTAGTTATTAGTTGTTTTGTAGTTGTATATAGAAAAATAACTGTAATTACAGTTCAAAACAACAACTACCGATTATTATACAAACAACTGTCATCTAGTAACTGCCTAGGGACTATATATATGCGCTCTCATATGGCCACATATGTTTATATCTGATCATATATGTACATATATGGTGGCATATAAGACCATATATGGTATCACATATGCCCATATTCAAAATTTTAGGGTATATGGCGGTATATGATCATATAAGAGCATATATGAGTAATATATGTGTATATATGATCATATATTGTCTCATATATGTTTGCATTGGATGAAAAATTTGAGATTATGTGGTCATTTATGTTCGTATAAGAGCATATATGATTAATATATGTTCACGTATGATCATATACTACCATATACACCCAAATTTTGGATCCGAACACATATTGTCATATATGAGATATTATATAGTCATATATTGTACTATATATGGGCATATATAATCATATATAGCAATATATGTACATTTACTAGCCCATATATGATTAAATACGTTTCAACACCATCCCATTTTCAAATGGGTGTCAAATCTTTTTTGAGTGCACTTATACCAGTTAAGTGGTATGTTTTCGTTTCATCAGTTATCAGCTTAACCCACAGCAGTGACATATTATACCAGTCCTGTGACAAGACCTGATTTTATCCAGTAATGAGATAGGCAATTTTAGGGAAATTGACCGCTCATTTCCCATAGGGTTATTAATTTCTCCACTATCTCATTAAGGTCGGAGATAACCTAGTGGAGAACTTCATTAAATTAAAACTACTGTAAATAAGTAGAATATTTTATTAAAATAAAACTTGCCTATCATTTTACACATCACTATTTCAACATAACTGAAGAATGTACTTTGTATGTCCATAATTTTCCAGTATGATAATTTCGTTTGCTTATTGTATCCTTCCAGTAAGAACAAGAATTTTAATGAAAAATTGCTGTGATGCTGTAAATTGTCTACACGTAAGGTACATCTCAGTATTCCTTTTTCAATTTCCTTTCCTTTTAGCCACAAATGATGTCTTAAAGTCTTTCATATATGTATATAAAAATAGAAGTGTCTGTATATTTCAATTTTGCAAGTGTAAATTATATGCCATTATCTGTACTGTTACTTGTTAGCTTTTTGATCTTTTAATAATCTATACAAGTCTGATGAAGTAAGAGACAAACAACAAGAGGAAAAAAGAAAATAAAAGTTTTCATAACAATTTCTATATAATATAAATTATTCAACAAATATTTTTGTACTTGAAAAATTTCTTTAAATTCTATACATTCGTTTTATAAACAAACAATAGTCTAACTATCAATTTTGTATTCACATCCCTAAAACATATTTTCATAAACAAACAACACTAGAATTTGTATATAATTTAAGAGCAGACATATCATGCGATATACATCTATGATTGTATGTATCATCATAGGGAAAAGTTATAATTACAAATGCCACATTTGCACGTCTGATTATAGAAACATTTGTTTGTTATTTGTTACACTCATAAAATACAATAGTAGATATTGGAAGAGCAAGATACTTTAAATCAAATTATAGATAAAGTTTATCGAGTTGCATAAAAAGTTTTGAAAATTATATTTAAATTGTAATTTGCCAATGAATAAGTTCAAATATTTCTTTAAAAAAATCACTGTTGTGCATTAAAGTGTTTTAAATTATCGAAATATGAAGCATAAAATTAAATTTAATATTCAAAATAAAGTTGAATGCAACGAAAATTGCTTTAAAATCCCACTTCATCATAACAATAGCGAAAAGTATACTTGTGAACAATTTTCAACATAAATTCTCAATAATCCATCTCAACTACTATCGTACACTTTGTGTATGTGTTTGTTTTTTATCATACGTATGATTTTCTTTTACCGATTTTTTTTTAGTTTTTCTTAAATTTTTTACACATTTAAGTTACATACCACACATGATATATAACTGCATATATAGTACTCGTAATACCACTACGGCAGCAATATTCAAATTCAGTTTTACATTTGGATGTAATAGAAACGATAATGGTTTTTTCATGTCATACATAAGCTTTTGTCGTTACAAAAAGAGATTTGAATTATTGTTAGAAATACCCTATGCTCATACAAAGAATATGTACCGTCAATATGTTTGTTTCTGTAAGTGCACTATGGGACAAAATCTTAGGCACACTTTGTTATTTTTTTAACTACTTTCGTTAAAATTTTAAAGTTGGATGAAGTAAATTCAACTAAGAAAAAGTATAACAGTGGTTTCCAGAAGTTCAAGAAAAATTCTTGCAAGTTTCGCAAACATAAAAGTGAAAAAAAACACCCAAAAATTTGTCATACAAATATGAGAAATTTTTTGGGCGATAACACCGTACAACACGAAAAAATTACGGTGTTCTGACAATGGATTCTGGTAGAGTAGACCAAAAACATATACGTTTTGAAAAATCACATCGGATTTTAGGGGGGTTTAAATTTCCCACCTTTTTCAAATGTTTATTGTGAATCGGCATAGGAAATCATGTGAATCTTCCATTTTAGGTATAGGATGTGTTCAACGAACTTATGAAAAACACTACGAGGAAAATTCTTGTAGAACATTTAAACCCTCTAACTCTTCACTAAAGGGACTTTTTTGGCCCCTTTTTAAAAAAGGAACAAAAAAGACCCGTAAGTTGCAGAGTTAGAGGGTTAAAATGTTCTACAAGAATGTTCCTCGTAGTGTTCGCTGAACACATCCTATACCTAAAATGGAAGATTCGCCTGCTTTCCCCCTGAAATCCAGGTTTGTTGGACATTTGAGTGCCAATTTTGAATAAGTACGAGATTAACCCTTAAATACATTTCACGAGGGGTACTATTTATATTTCGGGAACTGGCATCATTAATGTCAATAGCTAAAATCTGGCAACACCATAATAAAAGTTGACATTTTTTAGCACAAAGGTACTCACAATGTCTTGATATGCAAGTGCTATTTGTTTTGTTTACAGTGAGTTTAGAAATTCAATTTGGCCAAAAAATGAAAATTTCAAGAGAAGGTTTTCTTTGGATTATTTTTCACAACTTTCGACGTGGATTATCTCAACAAGAATGTGTCGATGAACTAAGTTCTTTGTATGGCGATAAAGCAGCATCAAAAACTACAGTATATCGCTGGTATAGTAAATTCAATCGTGGTCGTACTTCGGTCGCCGACGAATTCCGTGAAGGTCGTCCAAAATCGGTTGTTGTGCCACAAAACATAGATGCAGCGCGTGAACTGATAATGCAAGATCGACATGTGACATATCGTGAGATAGAGGCATCCTTGCACATTAATTCCACATCAACACATTCGATTTTGCATGAACACTTAGTTGTAAAAAAAATTTTCTATTGTTGGATACCCCATAATATATCAATCGCTCAAAAAAAGGCTCGCCTCGATTGGTGTAAGGGAATGATTAAAAAGTTCGACCGTGGTGCTTCAAAAGACGTATATAAAATCATGACAGGTGATGAATTATGGATATATGCGTATGAGCCGGAAACAAAACAGCAATCGACCGTGTGGGTATTCCAAGACGAGCGAAATCCAATAGTTGTTCGTGGAAGAAGCACAGTGAAGCAAATGGTCGCCTATTTCTTCGGCCGAATGAGTCATGTGGCCACTGTTCTGCTTGAGCAACGTCGGACGGTCAATTCTGAGTGGTATACGACCATTTGTTTGCCGGAAGTCTTCGGAGAAATTCGTAAAACTACCCAGGAAAATTTTTTACAATCGGTATCCAATCACACCTATTCTACAACTGGTTCCACTGCAACCGATTTCATGGAACTGGTTCCGGAACCAGTTCCAGGAATCCTATATGGAAGGTATGATTGACGAACCAGAGCTGATTCTAGGGCAACCGGTTCCACCTTGGAGCTATAGAAGTGGTGGCTTTTGGGACAATTTCAAACAAAAATAATCGGTGTTAGAATCGATAGTAGAAGGGGTTGTAAAGGAAAAGTAGCTATTCTACAACCGATTCTTTGGAACAGTAAATTTTGCTGGGTAACCCCCAAAGACGAATGATTCTCCATCATGACAATGCGTCAAACAGGTGAATTTTTGAGCAGTCAAAACATCGAATTGATGACTCATCCTCCATACAGTCCTGACTTGGCACCCAATGACTTCTTCTTGTTCCCGAATATCAAAGGTAAACTGCGTGGTCAACGATTTACGAGCGCCGAAGAAGCAGTTGAAGCGTTCAAAAATCATGTTTTGGAGGTGTCTCAATAGGAATGGAAAACTGCTATGACAAATGGTTTGAACGAATGCAAAAGTATATTGCTCATCAAGGGGAATATTTTGAAAAACAATCAAGCCATTTTTATTTGAAAATGTTTGCTATTATTTGCTATTCCCGAAATATAAATAGTACGCTCGAAAGTTTTGACTTGACAAATCTCCCAGCACTGCAATATTATCTTGCATATGCAGAGAAAAATACGATCATGTTATGATTTTAAATACTAATTGTGATCATAATATAATAATAATATAGTTAGAGGAATATATATATATAATCTATTTTCTGATAGATACTTTTAACAATATTATTATCTACCTTTAACCATTTTTTATCCTGTATTGAATATCTCTTAAAAATGCATGCACAATTTTAACGAACTGTAGAGCAGTTGTTGGAGATACCATGCAGATATTAAAAACAAAATCAATCTGCTATTTTACAATTTGCTGATTTTTGCTATTTTCTTTGGAGGGGGGGGGGGGTTCTTCAGTCACTTTTCATATTTGTTGGTGAAATTAGCTTCTTGAGTAATTTATTCTTTAATTTTTGTGCATTTATTCTTATTTTTTGAGTGATTTTGATATTTTTGCTTTTGCATCATTTTTCGATTTTTGATTGCGCCTACAGCCATTGCTGATATCAAAGATTTCAAAATAATATTTTTATGTCTTTTAAGCCTTAGTAAACCTTTTTCACTAGTCTTATGAGACCGTTTTTAATAAGAGTGGAATATGTGACTAGACTTAAACTATTTTGTATGTAAAGACCGCAGCAAACATATTTAAAAACAAATTAAATTGCATTTGAAACCAGGACCACTGACATAACAATAAATTCGACTAACATTTTTTATTGTTTTTGACTGTTAATAAAATTAATGACAAATTAGTGAAAACAACTAACAAAAATTACTTACATACACTTTTTTGTTAAAAAAAAAAAAAAACAAAATGACTGAATAAAATGAATTCTCATTATTTTATTATTTGTTTTTTTTTTTAATGATTTACAAATGTAGTTAAAATTTTCATTTCTTCTACAAATGAATTTTATTTTCACACAAAATGGCAAAACTAAAGTACTACTTAAACAACTAACAAAATATGACTGCAAAAGTTCACTTAGTGTAGAATAAACCGTACCGCAAAAAAAAAGTTCACCGTACACTCTCCAATATGAATTATTTTTGCAAGCCAATTTTAAAAAACTAATTTTTTTTTTGCCGAACGTAGGGGTCGCCTTTTTAAATTTTTTGTTATAGCTACGGCACTTAAAATCGGATTTTAAAGTGTGATATATCGATTTTTTGCCTCTAGGAGACCAGTGTTTTGCTATAAAGGGAAAATGCAATAAAAAAAATTTAAAAAGGCGACCCCTACGTTCGGCAACCAATATATAAAAAAAATTTCTACTGGGTTTATCGAAAAACTTCCTTAGCAAAAGTTTAATGATTTTTTGCGAGATTTAATTTTCTGACATTAGGGTTGTACATTTGCGCTGTGGCAACTGAGATCTGGTGGGTAACTACTAAAATGGTATACTTGAGGTCAATGGCCCTTAGAGCAAAACACTGGTCTCCTCGAAAGAAAAACATCGATGTATCATAATTTAAGATCCGACTGTAAATGCCGAAGATATAACGAAAAATGTAAAATGGCGACCCCCCTACGTTCGACAAAAAAAATAAATTTTTTTGAAACCTCCTTGCAAAAATACTTCATATTGGAGGGTGTACGGCGCACTCTTTTCCCTGTAAGGTGGTACGCTCTAGTGTACGATATATCGAATATAGGGTTTCATAAATCCGAAGACAGGATTTAAAAAATTAAAATTTCGGATACCTACAATTTTTTATTTTTATTTTAGGGCCATTTTGACTTGCGCGATTTTGCCTACAGTCAAAAATTCTGTGGCAAATTTCGGAATAAGCTCAATAAAAGCTATTTGTTGAAAGCTATTTTCAACAAGAGAACTAGCTTTCAGCAAATTTATGTTTCAGATTTATCTATACATTTTTCTTATATTAAGAAATTGTGCCTCTGGCCCATAGTGTAAACAAGGTATGAATATGCATATGAGGCTTTCCATAAATACTCACTACCCAGCTAACAACAACATAACTTATTCATATCGAACTTACAGTATTTATTGTCCTATATGAAACGAATAAAAATATAATCAACTTTTTCAAAATTGGCGTGATTAGATATTGAGCAATTTAGCGCTCATTTTTAATAGGGTAAGTTGGGGTAATTTGGGAATAGTAGTTTTGACCAGGCTCTAAGAGTTTGAAATTCCAACCAACTAAATATAGGAATATTATCCCCTAAAAAATAGATAGAATTTAGAATAAGTGAGTCCTCTATTAAATAGAAATTCGGAACTAGTTTGGAGTTTTTAAAAAATTTGATTTTTTCAAATTCCCGGTTAAATTTTCAGCATTATTCAAATACCATTAAATTATTGTAATTATTATACTAAACATTTCCACTATATTGCTCAATATTTAACCATGCCTACTTTGGCCACTTTTTGAAAAATTTGAAAAGATTGCAGGATTTTTTTATTCGCATCCAACAGGATAACAATAAGTGTAAGTTTAGCATTGATTTAATATAATTTTTTATGATACACGGAAAGCCTCATATGCATGTGATACCCCACAACAATACGGTGCGTATACTTTGTGTAAATTTGCGTTTGTCATATGATCTGATATAGGCTTTATGCAGTCATACATGTAAATCGAACAAAAAGAACAAATTCAACCATTACCAATATAAAAGACAAAAGTTACAAAGAAATATCTTTTGCAAATGGAATATTTTTACGTATGACTGCTAAAAATCATTGATAATAAAAAATTCACTATTAATTCACATACAGAAAATATGTATACACAAATATATGCTCACATATATACAGTTACTCACGTAATTGAAGCAAGACAAAAATATTAATTTAATTTTAGCTTTGTAAAAATCCTTCAAATTATAAAATATTCAACCTTACTTTGACAAATAACAGATTTGAATAAAATTTGTACATATTTTTAGCGTGCCAGTTTTATACTTAAGGGCTAAAAGTGGGGTCAAAAATGTCCCCGTTTTTAGTTTTTGTTGTATATTTTTTTTCCAATGAAACGTACACAAATTGGCTATCAAATGAAAGGTATTTTGCGGTATTTTAATCCCCTCCCACCCCTAAATATAAATTTAGCCGATATTTTTAGAACCGAAAATTATTGAATTTTATCATCCCCTCTATCACAAACCTAAAATCCATTAAAATCCTCCTTGTCAGTCAAGCCCATACGACACCAGCTATTGCATAAATTTGTAATTAACAGCCTCCAGAATTTCCTATTTGATCTGTTTTATTTCATATGACATTTAATCGATCGCCTCCAGCAATTTTTGTGACTTTTTCTATTGGCTTGATTCCTCATGACACCCCATTTTCCCATATCTCAGTCATATTTATAAAAAAAAAAAACTTTATTGAGTGTTATTTTTGTTCGGTTTTAAGATCAAATATGACAAATTCCAAATAGAATTCACAATTTATTTTACAACAAATAGAGAAAAACTTATGAAAAAACTTTCCTAGAACCAATGGTTGACAATTAATGCATTTTCAGGTGCAACCAAGCACTATAAATATAAACAGAATTAAAAAACAAGCTTGAATGTTAAAAAGCACAACATGTGGTTTTTGTTGTAATATGAAATAAATAAGTAAAGATGTTTGATTTTACTTTTTCAAATGTTTTTCACTATGAAAGTTAACATATGTGACGCGCAAAATAGAAAGGGACCTAAGGATAGAAAGGGACCTAAGGTCAGGAGAGCATGGGATCGGTCTCATTCGATGCTCAGATGTTGTCCACAAAAAAAAAAAAAATTGATTTTTTACCCTTAGGTCCCTTTCTCTATGCGCTGTCACATATATAGGAAAAACTAAAATCTACATTATAATCTAGAGAGAACCCCACAAACACAAAGTACTTGGTTGCACTTGAAAATGCATTAATTGTCAACCATTGGTTCTAGGAAAGTTTTTTTTCAAAAGTTTTTCTGTATTTGTTGTAAAATAAATTGTGAATTCTATTTGGAATTTGTCATATTTCATCTTAAAACCGAACAAAAATAACACTCATTGTAACAATCTTCAGATCAACTAAAATCTACAATAAAATAAACTTTATTTTTATGGTATATTTTTGTTTTCCTCTAAATATTTAACATCGTTTTTATTCATATTTTTTTCATTTTTGTACATTACTTAACAATTTAGTTGTTTTTAGCAAACCAACAAATAATTTTACGATTTTATTTTTCTCAAACATTTATTAAATATTTTTTTCTGCTGAACAACACACTTTATGAACATAAAATTAAATGTTATGAATGCAATCTTATATATATTTTTTGGCTCTTTTTAACTTCAGTAATCATAAAAATGTCATAAAATTTAAAATTCATAATTTTATAAATATTTGCTGAACTTGAAGGAAGAACATAAAATTAAATATGATTTAAATAGAAAATAGCAAAAAAAAATATATGGTGGAGAAAACATTTTTGTTTAATGGATATAAAAAAAGGCAACGAGTTTGTTTTTATGATTATTTAAAAATTTATTACGAAAGAAAATAAAAATATAAGTTAAAACAAAGAAAGCAGTTGTTAGAAGATTATAAGAATTTATTTATTTCTAAGACTTGCAAAATAGACACAGCACTTGTTTCCATCGAGCCATGACTGTGATAAACAACATCCTAAATGCAAGTTCCATACACGCTGAAAAAAAAAATATAGTTGAACATGATTGGGAAAATGAAGTTTTCATAGTATGATTCTACTGACCATAAATATGATCCGTACCAATGATATTATGAACATTGATGACGATTTTATAACCATTTAGTATCATATTATAATCATTAGGTTAATATTATGATCACTAGGATCATATTATGATCATCAGGATCATATTATAATCACTAATTATTTCAATCATAACAGCATGCCCTTAAACTAACATGATATGATGCTCTTTTCTCTGCGTGAACTTAGTATATATCGCCAGCTTATTATTGGTTTGGCCCACTAATGTTTTTGAAAAAAATTGAGTTAAGAATAGTTTATATATACTATAAATATCCCCCTTCTTATACCGAAACCCGCTTCTCAAATCATTTTTGAGACATCGTATCATATTTTCGATATCTAGTATGGACTTTGATGTACAAAAATTAAAAAGAATATAAACCTTCTTTGTCGTTTTTCTCGACAATTCCTTTTTTTTTGGCATATGTCAAAGCAGTAATTTACCTGATGCTTTGGGAAACCCCTTAGCAAAAATTGCAAAACCAAAAATTTTTGCTTTCAGTTTATAAAATTATTTAATAAATTTGGAAAAAAAAATTTCTAATAATTTATCATAAATACTAAAAGCTTATAAGTCAAGATTTTCTCCTTTCCTTAGACTATGCTTCCGTCTACCTACCTATAGCAGGAACCACCCATAGAGAAAAATTGAAATAAAATTCACGAATTCCATTAAAATGTCAGACTTTCACTTTTCACAGCTTAAATTAATATGAATTATTGCTTGACAACAACACCAACACCAACAACACAAACACACCTTCAAACACTCAAATTTACTTTAGGGAAGCCGGATGTAAAGGATAATTTAACTTTTAAGTATTTTTTGTGTGTATTTTTTTGGTTGGAGTCTTTTTTTGTTTTTTCTGATTGTGTGTGACATTAACACCTTTTTTGTGCATAAATAAGAATTCATAAGCGTATGTTGCACGTACCTTGTTCTCCTCGAAAGCTGTATTCCTTGGCAAGATGTTGGCAAAAAAAATAATATTATAAAGCTTATGTTTAAATTATGTTTTTAAGATTTTTATGACAAAGACATGCTGAAGTTGTAATAAGCTGGTAAAAAATTATAGTGAGTTGTTCATATAAAGAAACAAACTCTCTACATGACTTCTTACACTACAATAATAACAATGATGTTGCCTACAGAGAGGGAGAGTTTCATATTAAGAGTAACAAAGTTAAAATAAAATAGCAGGTGGTGTTTAATTTAATATAAACTGACAAGTTCTAAATGTAACAACACACTTTAAAATCAGTAAAATTATGGAATATATCCATTTTTAGGTTTCAAAAGTTTAAAAGGTTAAATTGTTGATTTTAAATAAAAAAAACATAATTTTCAAATATCTGGTTTATTACTCGTACAATTTGTATTTCCTTATAACATTGATTTGACATTGAACCCCTTTTATTATATTTTATTTCTTTACAAACGGACATCATTAATAAGTCAAGACATTAAATAACAACAAAACAAAAATATACTTTCTCTAATTTATTCTAAAAACGTTTGATATTTTTATTTTGTTGTATTCAGCGTTTGGCCATTGATAATAAATGAGTTTCTTTGAAACGTAACATCCTTTTCAATTTTTTTTTTTTTTTTTTTTTTTTGCATTTTAGGCCTACATCACATTTTAAAACGCAGACTTTCGATAAATTTTGTTAAATGTTTTTGTGTGTAACTGACATTTGATTTAATGATAAATGATGATGAAAGAAAATGAGTTTTTTAATATACAAAAAATAACTCACAAAAACAACAATTCTTTAACAAAGTTTAATTTTCTTTAATAAAAATTACGACGAAATGAAATTTTTGTTAAGATTGTAAACTTAAAATATATATTTTAGCAGAAACTTTAATGATTTTAACATGGAGTTGTCGTAGGAGAGGACAATTCCAGTACTTTTTGAACTAGTGCAATTATCAATTAAAATATTTAAAAAAAATTTCTAAAAAAAATATATTTAAATAAATATAAAATAAAATATATTTTTCATTTTATAATTTTTTTTATTGCCACCACTGGGTATCGAACTTGCGACCTCAAAATTGCAAGTCTAGCTCTCTATCGCAGAGCTATTCTTTGATATGTAAGTTGACTGGCATAAAAACATCACTTTCTCGTTATTCTCTACAATAACGGTGGGTCTCATACTTTAGGTTTAACTTTAACTTAACTACCCAGTGTAGAAACGGTAATGACATATCATTATTTTTTGGACTACCAGTAATGACACCCACTTACCTTCTGCATTATTTTAAAACATATAATAATGAGTTACTGATAATGACTTATTTTTATCATTATTTCAAGTAGAAAATAATTTTCTAGATTTTTTTGAAAATTTTTTGAAATCTATTTTTAGACTCAATATTTTTTAAACACTGGTAAGTATATAAGTAACCACATATTTTTCGATTTTTTGTATGTTGGCGAGTAAGCTTACTTGTGTGCAGCAGGTCAATTATGTTTTTATCTAGTAAATATTATATGTCGATATAGCTCAGATGGTAGAGCTATTGACTGGCAATCTGTAGACCCAGTTTCGATTCCCGCACCAGCAAATTTTATTTAAAAAAAAAAATACAATAAAAAATATTTTCTTTTATATAATTTATATTTTTGAAAATCTATTTTTAGACTCATTATTTTTGTCAGTACTGATAAGCACATAGGTAACGATATATTTTTTGATTTTTCGTATGCTGGTTTGTAACCATAACTCATTATTTTTCGCGACATCGCCATATAAAGGTAATAAGAAATGTAGTAACAAAAGTAACTAGTTACAATTACCAAGTATGTAGTTACATAAGCACATATCTGGTAATGATTTTCTACACTGGGTATAAACAAAAAAAAAAATGTAAACAAAACAACAACACATTTTTGGGTTAACTATTAACTCAAGTTTAAACCTGAAGTATGAGACCCACCGTAAAAGTATTTATTAAATAAGTGCCAAAAGTGCTCTACAATTCAGTAGTTTTCCCAGTACTATTTTCGCAGGTACATAAAACCCGATTTTTCATAATTTTTATTATTTTATATATTTTTAAAAGTTACATATTTTTAAAAATTCTAAAATCAAAAAAAAAAATAAATATTATAAATATAAATATTAAAAAATAAATTTTTTTATGTTTTTTTATTTTTAAAAACTATTTAAAAAATATTGGGCCTGCCAGGAATCGAACCCACGATCTTCTGTTTGGAAATAAACTGTATCAAATCAATTTTTGGGACCACTTTGAGAACAAAAATGCTTTAGAAGCAATACTTAAGTGATTTTTTGGATAATGTTCAGAAGTACTTCTAAAAAAGCTGTATAAATATACCAACGAAGCAATGAAATGATTTTTTTGAAGTTGTTTAGAATTACTTCTTACTAAGCAGTAAAATTTCACTTGCGGATGCTTTTGAAGAAATGAAAGAAGTGGTTTGTGAAACAAGACTTCAAATCTTTTTTCTGCGATAGATAGATTCTCTGAAAAATTAACAGGTTTTGTGCTTTGGAACATATACCGAATTTAGTTAAAATATCTTCACATTTCTTGCCTTTAGAGTGCGAACTAGATTTAGAGGCAATATTTGTGGGGCCCTTATATGGGCACTAGGTGTAAACATGGACCGATCTTAAACAGATTGGTCCTTCGGCCGATATAGGTGCATAGAAAAAATTTCACATAAATATTAACTGCAATTCGAATGAGTTTTTGTGGCGTTTTGTAACTATGGATAAAACATGGATCCATTACAACACACCGGAGACCGGGTGAACCGGCTCCAAAGAAGACTAAGATGGGTTTGTCGGTCAACAAGGGTATGGCGACAATTGGATACCTCATCAGCCATATTCTCCGGATTTGGCCACCAGTGACTATTTTTTAGCTCCAAAAATGAAATTATTGCTCGAACAAATGCCTATTTTGAGGACCTCTAGAAATCTAATTTTTGGAAGGAATAAAAAAAATTGGAGAAATGTTGAACTAAGTGTATTGAGTTAAAAGGAGACTACCCAGCTGGCACAGAAATCAGAAGGTTGAGGGTTCGAATCCCACCAGGTCGAAAAAAAATTTTTGGAACTTATTTTACACAATTAATAACTTTTTGTAGTTATTAATGTAAAATTTTCATTTTTAATTGTCGAAACTATTTGGAAAAAAAAATTTTTTTTTTAATTTTCTATAAATTTTTAATGAAATTTTATGGAAATGTAAACATTCTAAGTAAAAATCTAAATATTTTTTTTTAAATACCAAAAAGGTAAATATTACAATTTTGTTTGTATTTAAAAAATTGTAATTTAAAAAATCCATTTTGATCAAATTTTTACGAAATTTGTTTATTATTACACTAACAGAAAAAGTAAAATCCTGTAAACATTTTAGTTAGAACTACTAAAAAGAAGTTAAAAATTACCTTGCAGAAACAAGTATTTTTTTCTACTAATATGCTGCAAAATTTTTTCCTGATTTTATCAAGGTAATTTGTTATTTTTAATTAACTAAGAGTTGACTTAAATGTAAATAAAATTTTGTAAATTTAACAGTTTTATTTTCCTGTTTTTATCTTACTAGTATTTAGTAAAAAAATGTGCTAATATCAGCAGTTTTTTGCAAGGTTATTTTTAATTACATAATTTTTAGTAGCTTTTTGTCCTATTTTTACTGCTTTATTTCTTTCTGTGAGTGCATTATTTTTTATAAAAAATAACACTTTAATAAAACTTTATATATTTTTCCAATATGTTATATATTTTTGTTAATAAAAAATGAAAGCAATGAAGATAACAATAATTTACTGAAAAAGGCTGCTAAAAGTCAGCTATCATCTATAACAAGCGATAGCTCAGGGGGTAGAGCGTCTGCTTGAAATGCCAACAAGTGTGGGTTCAAAACCCACATGCTGCAAATTAAAATAAAAAGAAGTGAAAAAGAACTTCCTTATCATTAGTTCAAATATACATCATTTGTTTTTAAAAACAACAACTCCCTATTCAACAGTTGCAGTGCTTTAACTACTTCTTTTTTTCACTTTTTTTCCTGGGTATGTTGGAAAATAAAAAAATTGTATTTCATGAACTAGAAATCTTCTGAACTAGAAATCTTCTGACTACAAACATTTTTAAAAAAGGTGTCATAATTTGTAGAAAATCTGTGTTCTACCACCGCATTGATTTTTGTACCGTTGGTAATTATGACTTAGTAGTACTGGAAAAAAGCTTTTTGCAAATGTTGACATAGCACTCTAAGCCAATTCTTTGTCAACGGATTCTTTTTATAAACCACTGAAATTTTTTTTAAAACAAATATCACGTAAAGGCTTTTTTCAAATGCTAGCAAGGGGTCTTAACTAAGTGTGCTGTGTGTTACAATATCTCTTTAATTCCACGGTTACCCAGTACTTTATTTTTTGTACTGCCTGGGAGTGTATTTGAATAATCCCCATGACTATTGATAGCCGGAAAATAGAAGACAAAAACTTACTTGCTATAATTTTTAAACGTAAAATATTTAAAATTCAACATACCTGCAAAGAAAAGAATAAGATTATATGTTAATTTTAATTTTTCTGTTAATTTTAATTGAAAATAAAGCTCTAATTATTCCCTAAAACCCTTCGATGAAGTGTTACATAACTTTGCAATGTAGAAAATCATTAGCAGATATAGGGTTATATAACTACATATCTGGTAATGGCAACTACGCCATTTTCAGTTTTATTCCAGAAAATTCCAAATATATTTAAAAATTGTCTAAAAATGTTTTAAAATTTTCCGAAAATGTTTTAAATTGTCCAAATATGTTTTAAAATTATCCAAATATATTTCAAAATTGTCTAAAATTGTTTCAAAATTGCCTAAAATGTTTCAAAATTATCGAAAAATTTTCTAAAATTTCCAAAAAATTTTATAAAATTGTCCAAAAATCTTTCAAAATTGTCCAAATATTGTTTAAAATTGTCTCAAAACCTTTGATATTTGTCCAATTGCATTTCAAAATTGTCCAAAATGTATTTTAAAATTTTCAAAATGTGTTTCAAAATTATACAAATATATTTTAAAATATTACAAATATATATTAAAATATTTTATTTGTATTTAAGAAAATTCCATTTATATTTTAAAATTGTCCAAATGTATTTCAAAATTATTCATTTGTATTTAAAAATTTTAAATCTGTATTTCAAAACTGTCCAAATGCATTTCAAATAATTCCATTTGTATTTCAAAAATTTCCAAATGTATTTAAAAAAATTCAAAATGTATTTAAAAAAAAACAAGTATAGTTTTTTTAAATACATTTGTAATTTTCTCAAATACATTTGGAGAATTTTGAAATATGATTTCAAATCTGACAAAGAACATTCATTTAAAAATAATGTGTCCAAAAATATATTTTGAAAAAAATAAGATTGAAACAATAAATATAGAAAGTTGGAAGAATTATTTTTGTATTTCTAATGCAAAAAATAAAATAATTGCCGAACAAAGTACACCATGGCAAAGTCGCATGAAAAATATTTATTTTGTTTGGGATAATCTCGTTTTTACAAATGTTATTGACAACGAATGTTATTGAACTTAAAAGCTTTAACAAAGTTCGCCAACTTAACATCAGATGGCGCGCAACAACTGTTCTAAAATTCAACATCTTGCGCAATTACAATGTTGCCATATTTGAAGCCCTTCATCTTTTACCACCTTTCACTTCTTCTTTGTCCCCTTTCCAAAGGAAGCAACACGTTAATTAATAGGAAGAATTTCCTGAGTGTTGCATCTCTTTAAAAAAAAAAAAAAATAGTACCCAAAAGGTACTTTTTTGTAAAATGTTGCTTTACAAAAAGTGTTAATTTATGAGTAGTTTTACCAAAGCAGACAGTTCATATACAAAAGTACAAAATTATTTCGGTTTGTGTGTTCCAATCATCATTTTCTTATTGCGGACAACCCATGAGCTAGGGTGACACAATTGTGTTGTCTATCATGAAAATGTTGACCATTTTTGAAACAACAAATAAAATCTAATATGACAATATCATATTAGACTTTGCATTTAAGGTAGAACAATATTCTTACTTTATATATGAAAATATAGAAAGTCGGAAAAAAAAATTTTTTTATTTCTTAATGCAAAAATTAACATTATATTAAATTCAATTTGCATTTCCTTTCCTTTTTGACCGTTAATAAAATAAACCACAAATTAGTCAAAACAAATAACAAAAATTACTTACATTAAATTTTTTTTATTTTATTTTTTATTTTTTTATAAAACAAAAAGACTTAGTAAAATTAATCTTATACTCATAGAAATAAATCTGTAAAAATAGCGGAAAAAGTTACTAAAAATTAGTTAAAAATGATGCTGCAGAAAAAACTGCTAAAATTTGCAGATTTTTTGCTAAATACTAGTAAAATAAGAACAGCAAAATTAAAACTGTTAAATTTGCAGAATTTTAGTTATATTTAGGCTAACTTTTAGTTAATAGAAAATAACACAACAAATTGTACTGCAAAATCTGCAGAAAATTTTGCTAAATATTAGTAGACTAAAAATAGCAAAAATAAACTGTTATATCTACAAAATTTTTGCTATTTTTAAGCTAAATTTAGTTAAATGCAAATAGCAGTCTATACTGCTAAAATCAGCAGAAATAGTTATTAAAAAAACTGTAAACTGCTGTTTTCAAATGGCTCAATTTTTATTTGCATTTAAAAAAAATTGAAAAAAACTTCAAAAATTTTTAATATTTCGTGATTTTTTATGATATGTATTTAGCAAAATTTTTTGCTGATTTTAGCAGGTTAATTTGCTATTTTCCATTATCAAAAATTTATCTAAAATATAATTAAAATTCTATATATTTAATAGTTTTATTTTTGCTGTTGCTATATTACTAATATATAGCAAAAATAATCTGCTAATTTAGCAATTTTATTCTGCAGCATCATTTTTAACTAATTTTTAGTAATTTTAACTAAATTTTTTACGGACTTTTTCCTATTAGTGTATAGTGATTTTTAATGTATTCTCTTATAATCTTATATTCACTAAATGATTTATTAGTCTATTTTATAAAATCCCATAAAAGGCATTAAATTTTAAATACTTAACATCGACAAGACAATTTTCTCAATTTTCCTCTTAAGAAAAATAAAGTATATGACTCTTAAAATGACATTAACACCTTTAAAATTATTATTTATGCATTTTAATACTGTTATGTATAATGAAATGAATTGGAAAGTGTTAAACAAATTTACTATAACATAAAATATTATCATCTTTAAAGGAAAACTGTCTTCTTAGGCACATAACTCTTTATATTATTAGTAAATTGCCTTCAACAGACAACATGTGGTAATAATAATGGAAAAGTTAACACAGTATGTGTGGACATGTTTAGTTAAAGAAAAGTAAAACTAGAAATGTTTTAAGATATTTTAAATAAATGTGTGTGTAATATTTTGTACATACATACGTATGAGTGATATTTAACTTTAATATAAATATTTCACATACGCTCAGGTGTATCATTACACTATTCAGAAAATTTTCTATTTTTGAAGACCTTCTCTTTAAATGGACATTTTTTAATAAAATATGTTACGCTGATTCCGAATATGGAAAGGAAATGACCAGGAACTGTTTTGATACCCCATTTTTTGGTAGTTTTGCTAAATTTTAGCAGCTTTTCATGATGTTTTTACAGGTTTATTTCTCATTGAATGTATTAAAGACCGCTACTCTTATCTCTGGGTAATCCAGACTTAACTTAATAAAACCCAAATTTTAGACGGACAGAAAAGATAAAAATTTTGATAAAATATGATCTCAATTTAAAATTTTTTTTATTTCTATGAATTTCAGAAAAGTTTATGAAATGAATTCTGTTTTTTTTTCTCTTTTTTAATTATTAGAAATACAATAAATTTTTTATATATTTTTTCATAAAATTAAGTACGAATAATCGATAAATTTTTAAATTGTATTCGATTAATCGGTTGAGAAAAAAACACGAATAATTATTTGCACGATTAATCGGTTAAAATTAATTATTATTAATTATTATTAATTGAACACCCTAACCATGGCACACTGACTGACTGACTCACTGCCTCAACATTGCTCAGCCCAAACGATGGAGCTAGGAAGCTAAATTTGGTTTCTTCTCTGGCGTAGATATTCGACAAGGAGGATTTTTGGCAACTTTTGTGGGTAGGGGCAAAAAGGAAAAGTCTCCCCCTTGACGGCCTGTCCAAACCGCAGAAGCTACGAAGTTGAAAATTTTTGGAAATTCATATATGAAGGGTAAAGTCTCGGGATTTTTAAAAATTCTTACGGAGAGGGAAAAGGGAAAAGTCTGCCGCTTTTAACGACCTACCGAAACCTGAAATTTAAAATATCTCTTCCCTGGAGTATGTTCTAAGTTATAAATTCTAAGTATAAAATTTTCGAATAATATAAGTTACATATATTTTGGAATTTTCGCCTGGAAGGTGGTAAAATTAGCTGTTAAAAGTGGGAAACGCTACCCGATTAATACTCTGGCCAAACCTCTTTAGCTAGAGATCGTATATTTTAGAACGTATGAAACTAAAACAATAAAAGTGGGAAACGAAAATAAATGTAACAGGGATCGATTGATATTGAAACACTGGGCAAAGGGAACGAAGTGGAATGGAATGGAGAATGACTAGACAATGGGAACAAAATGGATCCAGACCACCAAAATTTTCTAGAAAATGTTTACTGCAATATTAGGTTTTTGGACTGTTGTATAGTGTATTTTTCTAATAAGTTTTTTCTAATCATTACCTAAATATAATACCATATATACGCTAAGGGATATACGAGTATTTTGTTCAAAATTAGGTTAAAGTAAACTTAAGCTCTATTAAATATATATATAATACCCTTAAAACATCTGCTGTAACCTTCAATAAACTTCATTTATTTCATTTTATACAAAGTCCCTTACAAATCATAAAAATGCACTAAAATTCTAAAATAAAATCTCTGTTGTTATTTTTATTTTTTAGGTTCATAAAAATCTAAACACATTTCTAACACTTGCTAAACACTGCATAGAGCTGTATTTTAGCACAGAATCATTTATTTATTTATGTTTGTTCTTTGTAAATCTTTTCAAGTCATGTATGTATTCCAAAAAGTCATAAAACACACCTTCTATATAGTATGCGACATATCGCACCCTAAATACAAAAGTGACAACTCAAAATTGACTTATTTCCATAAATGAATGCACAGTACACATCTCTAACTACTTCAAAATTTTCTTTTTCATCACTATCTTTGTTAAATGGAAAAAATCCCCTAAAGAGAACTATTTTTAGTTGCGTCAATGTGGTCAAGAACAAGTGATTACTTTTGTTACACATAAAGAGGATTATTTTGAGTTTAGCCACTATTACTGTAAAAAGTAATAAATTTGTATTATTTTTCATTGTGCTTCTTTAATTGAAAAAAAGTGATTTCAATTGACTGTATTATTTCATTATTGTCCTTTTCAGTTAAAAGGTCATAACTCAAAATTTTAATTTATTTAAACCTGCTTCAAAATGGACAAAAGTCATAATGAAACTAAAAATTTTTTTAAATATTACAATAATTTTTTTTTACATTAACAGTTTTTTGTCTCTTCTGAAAACTTAAAAATTTTCAGTTGTGTCACTTTTGTATTTAGGGTGCGATATGTAACTTTTTATCATGGTGCACAACATTTCTCGAAAAGGTCATAAAATTTTCTGTTTTTAAGAAACCCCTTTGAGTGTTATTATTTTGTATAAAGAACATGTGTGTGTACTAGTGTTAACAAAAAAAAGCTTAAAAAGACCAAAGGGGCTTTTAAGAGTATGTTTAGTGTTTTTATAATAAAAACAAAAAGAAGAAAAAATTCAAATAAAAAGTTTAACTATTATTTTATATTGATGTATTCTTAATGTATTTAGGAGGTTTTAAATTATTTCGAATATATTTATTTTAAGGCATTATGTAATTATTATTATTGTTTTATATTCTAATTTGCATTATCCCTTTCAGACCCAACATACAAATATTTCAATGCTAATAAGTTCATTTAGATGAAAAAGAATTCAGTTATACTTTTAGCTAAATTATATTTCATAAAATATGAATTGAAGCCAGGAGATTTTAATAGTTTTTATACCAGCTGGTTGGGTTGGGTTATACACCATTTTGAAGTAAAATTTTAATTAAGTTTGTTTAACAAAAATTACAGTCCGTAAAAACTAATTAAATAATACTCATACGCACCGTAGTCCAGTATTTGAATTCGATATAAATTATAAATTTATTTCATAAATGTTTATAAAGTTATTAATAAAAATCCACATTTAATACTTTTTTTTTTTGTGAAACTAATTACTCTTTGAGCTTAGCTACTAAATTATTATAACTTATCGTATACAATTGTAATTTAATTATCTAAATTTAATTATAATTACTTACCCGCATATTTGCGTATTATGGTATGCGTATATACATATTTACATAGTACAAAATATAATATTTTTTCTGTTGTTTTTTGTGTGATAAACAACTTTTTTGATTTTCAGCATCATTTAACGCAAATTAATTAAAATCCACTTTATGTAATTGTGCGTGTTCTAAGCACACACACAATTCTACTCGCCCTCACACTGTTATAAATATGGGGCTTTCCATACCAACTGCCCCACTACAGGAAAAAGTATATTATATCAACGTAAGACCTACGGAATTCTATATGAACGAATAAGAAATGGAATAACTTTCTAAATTTTTACAAAAGGTATGATTTGGGTCACATTCCGGCAAGGGAATTTCAATTAACGGTGTAAGAAGTATTTACTCATAGAAGTGAACCTGTAAAAATGGTAAAACAAAAAAGATACTAAAAATTTGTTCAATTGTTCAAGAAATTACCAGATTTTTTTGCTAAATACTAGTAAAATAAGAACAGTAAAAATAAATGTGATAAATTTACAGAATTCTAGATATATTTGATTAATTGAAAATGAAATATTATACTGTAAAATCTGCAAAATTTTGCTTAATATTAGTAGACTAAAAAAAGCAAAAACGAGCTGTTATATCTACAAAATTTTTGTTATTTTTAAGTTAAATTTGGTTGAATGCAAATAGCAGTCAATCCTGCGAAAATCGACACAAATATTTGCTAAAAAAAATAGTTAACTGCAGATTTCAAAAAGCTCAATTTTTATTGGCATTAAAAAAAAATCGAAGAAAAAACTTTAAAAAAAAAATTTTTTTTTTGCTTTTTTGCTGAATTTAGCAGATTACGAGTATGTTGTTATTTTCTATTAAAAAAATTCTTAACCATAAAACTACTAAATTAAAATTGATAATGTATGCAGCTGTCTATATGACGTTGAAAAAACACTGTACTACAATACATTATGAAATGCCCTGTGGCAACCCGTCTCCTATATATACACAAGCTGCCTGCTCTTGAACGTAAAAACCATACGTCAGTTTGGCAACATTTGCGAAACAGGAGACACGGGGGAGATTAGAAGATAAACCAAAATCTAAATGTATTGATCACTTCTGAGTAAAAACAATAACAGAAAGCTGAACAGGAAAGAAAACAACGAATTAGTTAACATTGCATTCAAGACCTTACTTGGGCTAGATGGTTAAGCTCTCGCACATTAGTATAGTTGCGTTTTTAATGGGGGGGGGATTCCTACAGCCTACAGAGTTGTTGAAAAAATTATCATATAGAGACAATCTGACAATTTACAAATAAACAACCCAAGAAACTTTTCTGTTCCAAAGAATCGGTTGTAGAATAGCTACTTTTCATTCACAACCCCTTCTACTGTCGATTCTAACACCGATTCTTTTTGTTTGAAATTGTCCCAAAAGCAACCCCTCCTATGGCTCCAAAGTGGAACCGGTTGCTCTAGAATCAGTTCTGGAACTGGAAAAAGGCAGAAACTAGATTTAGTCTGATTTGATAATTAATGTGTGTATAATTTTTAGACAAAAAGTTTTATTCTTCTTCTTAACCTCAAACCTACTAAATTAAAAGTTTATACTATTTATATCCTACAAATATTTAGCAAATATCTGCTAATTTCTGCAGTTTTTTTTGCAAGGTAATTTTTAACTAATTTTTAGTAGTTTAAACTAAATTTTTACAGACTTTTTCTATTTGTGTAGGAATATATAAAATTAGTTACAATAAAATGTGGATATCGGTTAAGTTTTTTGGTAGTAACACGCATCAGTGTAATTCTATAAAAGCGTGTTTAACAAATTCGGATACCAATTTCTTAGACATTGAAAGGGATGGGCTTTCCGGCCTATATACTGCCTATTAGGTCTGATATTCTGGTTTCCGAATTGTTATGTTGACAGTTTCAGAAATAAATACAAAATGGCGATAGTGAATTTTTGTGTTTTTCAGTTTTTTGGGGTCTTGAAGTTTTACAGGTAAAGCTTTTGGCTTTCTAGCCCCGTCATAGTCCCAAAATTATGTCTATTAATTAGTCTCAAGTTCTACTTTCTAAATTTGTACCTACGACTCTTTCAATATTTTTATACCAAAGAATAACCAACACACAACAAAATCTATACAATTTTCATAAGTTTTCAAATTATGCCGGTCCGGTGGAAGCAACTGCTTAAAATCGCTTTGGGTTGGTAATACTATTTTATATCAATGCATTCAAATTCAGACCCACCTTGTAGTATACTGATCACATACAGACTAACTTCATGATTCGATTTATCCATGTCCGTCTGTCTGCATTCCTCCGTCTGTCCATGATTTTTTTGGCACGCTACATATTTCAAATACTAAGATATTTTGATAAAATACACGAACTTATTTTGCTTCAAAGAAAAAGTCTGTTGATTCAGTTTAAAATCGATCAAAATTTTGACGTAGTGCTCATGTAAAGGTTTTACTCTTGTGTCTACTAACATGCTACAGGTCGCAACTAGTAAGATATTGCAATAAAATTTAGCAGACAAATCGTGTTGATTTTGATTAGAATCGGTGCATATTTAAAATCTAAATAGTGGCCACGTAAGAGTTCCAGCGAAAATGTGGATATAATTAGAGTGACCATTCGTACTGATTTCATCAGTACATGTACAGATTTTTGGTCACGTGTACTGATGACAAAATCATGTACTGATTTGTACTGATTTTTTGAATTTTGTACTGATTGTACTGATTTTGGACATTTTAAAAATATTACATTTTTACATAAGAATAATCAAAAAACTATTTCCAATATAATTCAATTGCCGTTAAATGGCATTAAAGTTTTGTCTAAAGAGATCGAATTAATATTTTAAGAAAATCGAGTGAATTCATTTAATTGAACGCGTTCACCTGCAACAATAGCCGTTTTTTCTAATCACTTGGATTTAATAAATCCAAAAAGTATTTCTAAAAGTGCTCAACAGATGGGGTTAGATTCTTCCTATTTTAAAAAACTTTTCTGTCCGACACTTCTTTCACCCTAATTTTTAATACCGAATTCGATGATGAAGGATTTTACTTTAACTTTTAATTTATAATTATATTTTACATAAAACAGCGATAAACAGTCTGCCTTTTCAGTTTTATCACTGCAATTTATATTTTTACACAATTGAAAAATTCTATTGCAATATTTAATATTCACTAATTGGATTTAATTAAATTACTTACTGTAGACTGAAAAATTGCCATTTCTATTTGAGCTATTTCTCCATGTCCAAGATGAAAAATATGTATTTGGTGAGGTGTAGTTTTTTTTCTAAACATATTTCATAAAAAAAAATTTAATAAAAACCTTTTATTTGTTAGTTTTTCAATTTTTTTGTTTCTCTTTTAATTTTCATTCGTATTTTTTTTCTGAAATTAAGTTAATAGGCTGTTTCATATATTTGTGCTTTTATTGTGGATTTATTAAATCCAGCTTTTTTTTAGATTTAATAAATCCATTTTTTGTATGAAAAATTCTAAATCCAGGTGATTAAAAAACACGCTAAATGATATAAAAACTAATTGAAATGGTGCTTTTTATCAAATCAACTTTATTAATTCACTGACGAACGACTTCATTTTTTTTTTTTAATCGAAAAGATCTCACTCAATTAATAAACCGTGCAGTGTGAACAGAAAATTTGGTGATTTAAAAAATATCTTTTCGTTTGGTGATTTAAAAAAAAAACTTTCCCTTAAGTGATTAATTAAACAAAAAATATATCGGTTGCGACAATAGAAAATCACTTGATATAACAGTTATTTGGCAGTGACAATAAAATTTCAATTGTCCTAATAAGTACTCGGTTGTCCCAAACGAAACGGCTGTCAGTACGATTCTGTTTTCTTGATGTAGGAAACTCCATCATAAGCTGTGGAGTTTTCGTAGAAAAAGTACTTAAAATCTGTAAATTTTTATGTGGGTATTTCGAAAGCTTCGGAAAGCTGCCTCGAATCTGAAGGTTATTTGATAGAAAAAGTTCACAAAACCGTAAAACTGTCTATAAAACATTTTTAATTTTGTAACATGTCTATCTATGCCAAAAATCATTCAGAAATTAACGAAGAGAAACAGATTTGTTAAGACGGCTAAATTTGTGGCCAATCGATTGTTACATTGTGGTTATTGAATATGCCGTTTGTGTATAGGGAAAATTAGTTTAGAAATTTGTTAGCCTGAATAAAAACTGGGTAATATTAACCGAGAAATTATTGTTGCAGCAACTTAACCATTCGATTGACAACAAATTCGGTTGGCAGCATAATTAATTTTTTTCTTGTGATTATATTTTAAGAAAATTGTACTGATTTCAAGTGAGAAAGAAATGGTCACCCTATATATAATAGGTCCATGTTCCGACCTAGCCCCATTTTTTCTAAAATATACCTTGCACTAGACGAATTAAAAAATTTATTACAGAAATTCTACTTCATTTGCCAGTGAAAAGGTGGACACAATTTTCCATGGAAATCTATATATATATAAATTATAATTATATTGTATACTCATTTAACAGAAGTGTATTTTAACTTCATGTTTACATAACTAGATAAATTCTGTTAAAACAATTTAAAATAATACTTTTTTGTAATGAACAAATAAATTTAACCATCATATTTATGTTGAAAGTAATATGTAAATTAAAAGTTTGAGTTGGTGGAAACTTATTCGAGAAGGTCAGCATTTTCTTTCTTCTAACTTGTCTTCCAAAATTAAAATGAAGCACGTTTGCAGTTTACTCGACTACCATATTTTACCGAAATACGTGCAAAGCAATAAACAAAACAAAAAAAAAATTTTAATTTTTCAATAAAAATGTTTTCTTCTTCCTATAAATCAGCCCTAGTAAAAAGAAGAAATACTTTTTGATTTGCTGTAGTTCAGTTGCAGCCAGCTTCATATTAGAACGTTATAACAATTTTAGATTTTTTAACATTTTAAATTGTAAGTACTTAGATAGTTTTCACACAAAATATAATTGTCCGCTTTGTTATTTGTTTTAGAAGGTGCTGAAGGTTTAAAATGCTCAAATTTGAAATATGAGGAAATTTCACGTTACATATTGCTGGTCATAATTTAACACCTCGTAGTTGATAAGTTTTTATAACTTGAGATAATCTCACCAAACGACTTCTCCCCATCATATAGAAGTAGTTTGGCATATTTATCCCAAGTTGTCATAAATATCCAAAAACAACGGTATTCGAAAAAAAAGAAGAATAATTCTGAAAACTTATTGTCTCGTTTTTAATTTATCTCTTTTAAATTTTTACATTTCAAAGTACTTTACCACCTTAATATATGTTTTATGAATGCGAGTGTATAGTATTTGCATTGTAATGTATTATGCTAATTACTTGTGTTGTTTAAACATATTTTTAAAATTATTAATTTGGGTATTTCCTGCAGGAAATTTACAAAATATTTAGATAAAAGTAATTATTAGTAAAATATCCAACAATTTCTAAACTATACACCGAAAACTATTATGGTTAAAGGATGTAATATAAACCAGAATTTACAATACCACCAACCACTAGCAGTTTCCATAAAAATTTTTAATAAAAAAATTAAAGTCTGTAAAAATTACTAGTTCTTGGTTGTATTCCCAGCAAAAAAAAAAAGAGATCCCGAAGCAGTAGAAAAAGCACTACAATTGATGATCTAGATGTAGGTTAGGGTGGGTCGATTTAGCAATCGATATTGTGCCATCCATTTTTCGATAGCTTTTGGCATGAGAAAAAAAAAATTTCCACTACGACATATCAAAAAAATCATTTTCGAGGCCGCCAAATTTCAATTTTATGCAATTTTCTAATAAAAGGTAGATTTCCGCCATCTTGCGGTGGCTTTTTGAAACAACTAATGAAGTTGTAAACAATATAACATTACAACCTTTCCATAAAGGTATTACTTATGAAAATCGGATATAAAATGTGGCAACTGGAGGTAAAAGTATATAAGGAAAATTATTTTCTGCTTGTTTTCATCAACATCATCATCATCACTTCTCATCATTATCATCATTTCATCATCAAGCAGAAAATAATTTTACTTATATACTTTTACCTCTAGTTGCCACATTTTATATCCGATTTTCATAAGTAATATCTTTCTGAAAACGTTGTAATGTTATATTGTTTACAACTTCATTAGTTGTTTCAAAAAGCCACCGCGAGATGGCGCTAATCTAGCATTTATTAGAAAATCGCAAAAAATTTAAATTTGGGCGCCTCGAAAATGATTTTTTTGATATGTCGTAGTGGAACTTTTTTATCCTCAGGCCAAAAGCTATCGAAAAATCGATGGCACAATATCAAAAAATTTTTGTCCATACAAATCGCCCCACTCTAATGTAGGTACTTCTTTTTTAACACAAACGCTAATGATTTTAACATTGAGTTGTCATAGGAGAGGAGTACTCCCACTTCAACATTTTTTCAGTACTTTTTGAACGAGTGCAAAAAGCTTCTACCAATTAAAAGTTCAAAACAATTCTTCGCAAAAAAAATTAAATTTTATTTATTTTACAAAAGGTCTTTTATTGCCGCCACCGGGTATCGAACTTGCGACCTCATGTATGCTAGTCTAGCTCTCCACCGTTCAGCTATTCTTTGATATGAAAGTTGACTGGCATTAAAATACCACTTTGTTCCTTATTCTCTAAACAAGTGTAAAAGGTGCACTCCAATTCAATATTCTTTTCAGTACTATTTTTACAGGTGCATAAAAAGCTATTTCTCATAATTTTTTGTATATATATATTTTTAAAAATTTTTAAATTAAAAAGAATATTGAATTTAAACAAATTAATTAAAAATATTAAAAAAGGTAATACAATAAAAAAAATACTTAGAAATTTATTAATATAGTTCGAGGCCAATTTCCTTATTATGAATTAACATAATAAGTACTTTCTCCAAAAACTGCTATTTTTCTTCATCAGCATACTTTCAAGTACTTCACAGAATTTTTGCTTTCAAAAACCTCTAGACTTTCAGGAATGAAAAGACGATCGTTTTGGTGATTTTCTAGGTCCTCTTCATCAGGTTTCTTTAGAAAGTGGTGGCAGTAGTGCTATGCAAATTGAAGCATCAAAATATCATATTAAATGTAGTCTGCTACATCAACAAAATGCGAATGGAGCAAACAATAATATATGTTTTCGAAGTCTTCTACAAAGCATAACCAACAACAGAAATATTATGAAAGTATTTATTATTTTATTTTTATTCATACCATCGGTATAAATAATAAATAAATACAAATTTTATTTTTACCTTACTTCTTTGTTAATACAAAAATAGGCAAAAACATTTTTTCTCCGTACTATGAGTGTTGTCAAAATATTGGTTTTTAATTTTTATTTAAAAACAAAAATGGTTTTTTACCTTTTTGAAAGCAAAAGCTCTGTAAAGTATTTTTCAGGAGAGTATACTGATGAAGAAAAATAGAAGTATTTGAAAAAAGTACTTATTAAGTTAATTCATAATAAGGAAATTGGCCTCGAACTAAATTAATAAATTTTCTAATTAATCAATTAAAAAGGTCGAAAAAAACAATTTTTATTTTTAAATAAAAATTAAAAACCAATACTTTAAAAAAAATTTAAAAAATTTTTTTTTTAAATTTAAAAATATTGGTCCCGCCCAGATCACCTTTAATTGCTTTAAAGGTGATCCAAAATCACTTTTTAGGATCACCTTTAAAGCAATTATTTTTAGAAGCAATACTTAAGTGATTTTTTGGATGTTGTTCAGAAATAATTCGAAAAAAGCTATAAAAATATACTAACGGATACTTTTGAAGCAATGAAAGGCGTGATTTTTGAAGTTGTTCAGAAAAACTTCTAAAAAAGCAGTAAAAATACACTAACAGATACTTGTGAAGCAGTGAAATGAGTAGTTTGTAAAGCATTACTTCCAATTGTTTTTGCTGGGTAAATGAATTTATGGGTAAAATGATTTTAAAAATATATTTAAAAAAAATTAATCCAGTTTTGCAATTTTTTGCAGATAAATACTGTTGAAATTAGCAGATTATTTTTGCTATATATTAGTAATATAGGAACAGCAAAAATAAAACTGTTAAATATACAGAATTTCTCTTTTTCAATTTATTTTTATCGGGATATACATTAATTGCATTAAAGAAATTAATTGTGCTAAAATACCAAACTTATTTAATAATGAAAAATAATCGGTTGAAGGTATGTCCCTATCAGGATTTCATTCTTGCCTAAGGAAATCGTCAGGAGCGGATATTTTTAGAATTTCTAGAAATATTTGTTAAGTTAAATTACAAACTCAATGAGAATTTCTTGTTCTCGTCCCGGAGCGTTATTAAACATTTAAAATATCAAAGAAAAAAGAAAAAATTTACCACAATTTACTTTGTCATCTTCCGATATACTGCTCTATTTCAGTTATTGCAGTTATACTTGAATTAAATTTTTGTTAGTAGAAAATAACAATTTAACCTGCTAAAATGAGCAAAACATTTTGCTAGATATTAAGTAGGCTAAAAATTCAAAATTCAACAAAATTAAAAAATTGAATTTTCAAAGTTCTTTTTCCATTTTTTTTAATGCAAATAAAAATTGAGCCTTTTGAAATCAGCAGTTTATAATTTTTTAGCAAATATTTCTGCTGATTTTAGTAGGATAGACTACTATTTGCATTCAACTAAGTTTAACTTGAAAACAACAAAAATTTTGTGTATACAACAGTTTTCTTTTTTTGCAATTTGTAGTCTACTAATATTTAGCAAAAGTTTTTACAGATTTTACAGTATGATTTGTCATACCCAGCCAGCAAATTCGGAGCGCTCATATATAAGATTCTTAAATAGCTCATAGAAATGATTATTGTTTTTTTGAAAACACTCTTTTTTTGGCAAAAAATATGAACCCTCAAAAAACAATCCAAAAAGTTGTCTCTACAATCTAAAAAGCTGTTTCAAAATGAGGGTTCAATTTTCGGACTCAAAAAATATTCCAAAATTATTTAAATTTATGAGGAAAATTTCGATTTTATACGTTCTTTTTTCTGAGTCATTTCTGATTACACAGGGAGCTCTTTTGGACGGACCACTTTCATAGGAAAAAGTGAAAAAATGTTTATGTTTTTGGAGCTCATTTCTGAGTCATTAATGATCATCTTTGTTTGCTGGGTAACTAAAATTTAACTCAATTATTTTTATTAAAAAAAATCTGCTAATTTTAGACGTTTTTTCTGCAAGGTCATTTTTAATTAATTTTTAGTAGCTATTGTGTGCTATTTTTACAGATTTATTTCTACAAGTGTAGGTGTAAAAAAGTTAATTTCAAAGGCCGAATAAATTGTTTAAAGAATAACAAATCAAGCAAAAAAAAAGTTGATTTTTGCATTTTCAAACACGATTTTATTAATATTGTGACTGTATAGACATTTTTGCTAAGTAGATTAAGTATCTGCGGTTAAAAATCTATAAAAATTATGTCGTGCAACAACTGCTCTAAGATTCAACATCTGGTGCAATTACAGAGTTGCCATATGAAGTGCTTATCTTTCTCGACCTTTCTTTCATCTCTTCTCTATCCCCTTTCCAAAGAAAGCAATGTGTTAAAAGTTAAGAAGAATTTTTTAAGTGTTGCTTGCTTATCATTAAAAAACAGAAAAAAATGTGAAAAATTAAAAAAAATAATTTTTGTAACAATCAGTAGAGTACCAAGTTTTATGCTGAGTGGGAAGCGTTGCAGTCGAAAAAGTGTTTTTGTTTTTTTGTCAATAAGCTCTTATTACCCTATAAAAAAAATCCAATTAATTTTGGTGCTTTTTAAAAATGTTAAATTTCAGTTGTGATAACATTTTTCCTACAAATAAATATATTAATACATCTCTAAGTATGTTCTACTAAATATAGTCAACATTGTTAAAACAGCAGTCACCTGTCAATACAGTTACTATTATACAATTTTCCAATGTTACATGTTGTTAACTGAATCTTTTTTTTTTTTTTTTGTAACAACCTTTAGTCTCCAGTGTAATATAAGAGGATCCTGTCGTGTGCCAGAGTAGTTATTTTTTCTTGTTTTTTTTTTCAATTGATATTTCTCTAGCAATGTTTTTTATTATATACACTACTACGTTTTATGGGTCATTTAGCAATTTTTCTCTATTAACTGGGTATTGTTAAAAATTCCTATTCTTTGTGGCATGACCATAGTCAATATTACAGAATATCAGCATCAAATGCCAGCCAAACGAGAGTAGTAGCAGTTTAAATGGTCAAGTAAGTTCATTTTGTATTTCAATTGATTTTTTATAAATATGTGTGTATATTTAATAAGATGGCATATATTTTTAAAGGAATAAAATATTTAAAAAGGAGGTAATAATAATTTTGTTATTGAGATCCTTTTTAATTTATCAATCCCACAAACTGTAAAATTTTATATATGAGCGATACGTGTTTACAATTTGGGTAAAACATGAGATCATGTATGGTCATATTTATAATTTTTTTTTTGGTTTTTTCTGCACAAAATTGATTTCTTTAAAAGCAGTTCCACCCTAATGTTTATATTGTGTGGCTTTATTGTATGTTTGTGAAGTTTATTGTGACACAAGCTGTGGTTGTAGTTATTAGTAGAGTCTTATATATTTAGAATGAATGAAATGTCCAGTGTTCACTTTTTTACGAGTTTGGTTTTTGACATTGTTAAATGTTTTTTTTTTTTTTGCTATTTTAGAACATGGTTTTTATATAATAATATTGGTTGTCTATACGAATATTTTTCAATGTGTCTTTTTCATATATTGTTAGGATTATTATTATTGTAACATCTCTTTCAATGTGTCAGCATCAGTTTCACATTGTGAAAAAAAAATAATAATGACAAAAGTTTAAGTACTAAATTATTATATTGATGTTTATTACACTGATAGTTTGTGATTATTTTTATAGCGTTAATTGTAAACTGTATCCTTGTTTTCATAATATTTCTATTTTAGAGTTTTGCAGAGCCCTAGGGACAGTATTATAGCAAGTACTTTGATTTAAATTTTAATTACCCATGCAAAAATCGTATATGAACACACATACATGGTCTTGTATACGATCATACATGGGCACACATGATTATATACCTTCATGCATAGTTCAATATATGTTCATTAGGGCGGGTCAAATTGTATGGATAAAAATTTTTTGATATTGCGTCATCGATTTTTCGAAAGCTTTTAGCATGGGGAAAAAAGTTCCACTACGACATATTAAAAAAATCATTTTCGAGGCTCCCAAATTTAAATTCTTTGCAATTTTCTAATAAATGCTAGATTAGCGCCATCTTGAGGTGGCTTTTTGAAACAACTAATAAAGTTGTAAACAATATAACATTACAACCTTTCCAGAAAGGTATTAATTATGAAAATCGGATAAAAAATGTGGCAACTGAAGGTAAAAGTATATAAGGAAAATTATTTTCTGCTTGTTTTCATCATCATCATCATCATCACTTCAACATCATTATCATAATTTCATCATCAAGCAGAAAATAATTTTACTCATATACTTTTACCTCTAGTTGCCACATTTTTTATCCGATTTTCATAATTAATACCTTTCTGGAAAGGTTGTAATGTTAAATTGTTTACAACTTTATTAGTTGTTTCAAAAAGCCACCTCAAGATGGCGCTAATCTAGCATTTATTACAAAATTGCAAAAAATTTAAATTTGGGAGCCTCGAAAATGATTTTTTTGCTTTGTCGTAGTGGAACTTTTTTTCCCCATGCTAAAAGCTTTCGAAAAATCGATGACGCAATATCGATTGCTAAATCGATCCACGCTAATGTTCATACATATTAAAATATCAAACTCTAAATGTTTGATATTTTAATATGCTGCTTTAAATTATTAAATATGACATATACTGAATTCCAAATAGAAAAAAGAAACAAATGTCATCTAGTCAGTCAAGTTTATTTCCTTACATCTCACAGTAATATAATAAAAAGAACAAAAAAAGGAACCTAAAACGAAATATGAGTCTGTAACATATTTTTTATGCATAAAAACATGAGTTTTTTACTATTGACTAGACTACAGAACACTATTCGTATGTCACATATTTTGTTCTTGGTCTATTGTTATAAAATAACAACATAAATTTGTCAATGTGAGTTTCCTTATTTTGGTATTTGGGTGTAAATGAATATGTTGACATTTATATTTTTTCAGTATATGTATTAAAGTTTTTATAATAGACATTAGTCATAGTAAATATTAAACAGATTTAAAAGATTAAAAATTATAGGTTTAACTAAAATATACGGGAGTTTACTGGATAATAAAATTTTAGATAAAATAAATACTGAAGGGCTTCACACTTTAATTAATAATGTGCAGCCGTTGTAAAGTGGCATGATTTTTTTAAATTTAACCGATAGAAAATTGTCAATTTCTTTGTTTCTTTTTCACTATAGACGAACACTTAGGGCATGCCCCTACAAGTTAATATTTAACATAGTACACTAATAGAAAAAAGTCCGTAAAAAATTTAGTTAAAACTACAAAAAATGAGTTAAAAATTATGCTGCAGAAAAAAACTGCTAAATTAGCAGATTATTTTTGCTATATATTAGTCATATAGCAACAGCAAAAATAAAATTGTTAAATATACAGAATTTTAGTTATATTTGAGCTAAATTTTTGTAAATGGAGAATAGCAAATTAAACTGCTAAAATCAGCTAAAAATTTTGCTAAATAATTAGTAGCCTAAAAAATCAACAAAAAATTTAAAATTTTCTAAGTTTTTTGTCGATTTTTTTTTTTAAATTCAAATAAAAATCGAGCCTTTTGAAAACAGCAGTTTACAATTTTTTAGCAAATATTTCTGCTGATTTTAGCAGAAGAGACTGCTATTTGCATTCAACTAAATTTAGCTTAAAAAGAATAGAAAAAATTTTGTAGATATAACAGTTTATTTTTGCTATTTTTAGTCTACAAATATTTAGCAAAATTTTCTGCAGATTTTACAGTACAATTTGCTATTTTCAATTAACTAAAAGTTAGCCTAAATATAACTAAAAGTCTGTAAATCTAACAGTTTTAATTTTCTGTTCTCATTTTCTAGTATTTAGTTAAAAAAAACTGCTAATTTTAGCAGTTTTTTCTGCAGCATCATTTTCAACTAATTTTTAATAACTTTTTCTGCTATTTTTACAGATTTATTTTTATGAGTGTACAAACTGTTAATTACATCACTTTTATTCAATAACAAGGTACAACAATTTCGAACTTTTCCAAAGTTACGGGGTTCCGACAATGGCTTCTGGTAGAGGAGACCAAATAAAATATACATGTGTCGTCATTTTTGGAAGATCACATCGGAATTTTATTCTTTTTCAAACGTTTATTGTGAATCGGCATAGGAAACCATGTAAATCTTCCATTTTAGGTATAGGATGTGTTCAGCGAACTTATGTAAAACACCACGGAGAACATTTTTGTGGATCAGTTTAACCTTCTAACTCTTCTATTAGAGGGACTTTTTTTGCCTATTTTTAAAAAATAGACAAAAAGACCAGTAAGTTGAAGAGTTAGAGGGTTAAAATGTTCCACAAAAATGTTCCCCGTAGTGTTTTACATAAGTTCACTGAACATATTCTGTACCTAAAATGGAAGATTCGCATGGTTTCCCCCTAAAATCCAGGTTTGTTGGACATTTGAGCGTTTATTCTGAATAAGTACGAGATTAACCTTTAAACACATTTTAAGTTTTGACTTACTTCTGGCATTGAATTTAAATTTTCAACTTTGATGTCTTCAGAGACTTATAGTATAATTTCATAAAAAATATTTTTGCGGAACATTTTAACCCTCTTTCTCTTCAATTAAAAGTACTTTTTTGTCCCTTTAAAGAAATCGGGTCAAAAAGTCCCTTTAATTGAATAGAAAAAGGGTTAAAATATTCCGCAAAAATATTTGTCATAAAATTTTACTATAAGTCTCTGAAGACATCAAAGTTTAAAATTTAACTTCTATGCGAGAAGTAAGTCAAAACTTAAAATGTGTTTAAGGGTTAATCTCGTACAGAATTAGCGCTCAAATTTCCCACAAACCTGGATTTTAGGAGGAAGCCATGTGAATCTTCCGTTTTAGGTATAGTATGTTTTCAGCGTACTTTTGTAAAACACTATGAGGAACATTTTTGTGGAATATTTTAACCCTCTAGCTCTTCAACTAACGGGTCTCTTTTGTCCTTTTTTAAACTGGGGTCAAAAAAGTCCCTTTAATTGAAAAGAAAAATGGTTAAAATGTTCCGCAAAACTATTTGTCATAAAATTTTACTATAAGTCTCTGAAGACATCAAAGTTGAAAATTTAACTTCAATGCCAGAAATAAGTCAAAACTTAAAATGTATTTAAGGGTTAATCTCGTACTTATTCAGAATTAGCGCTCAAATATCCCACAAACCTCGATTTTAGGAGGAAATCATGTGAATCTTCCATTTTACGTATAGGATGTGTTCAGCGAACTTATGTAAAATACTACGAGGAATATTTTTTTGGAATATTTTAAGCCTCTAGCTCTTCAACTAACGGGTCTCTTTTGTCCTTTTTTAAACTGGGGTCAAAAAAGTCCCTTTAATTGAAAAGAAAAATGGTTAAAATGTTCCGCAAAACTATTTGTCATAAAATTTTGCTATAAGTCTCTGAAGACATCAAAGTTGAAAATTTAACTTCAATGCCAGAAATAAGGCAAAACTTAAAATGTATTTAAGGGTTAATCTCGTACTTATTCAGAATTAGCGCTCAAATATCCCACAAACCTCGATTTTAGGAGGAAACCATGTGAATCTTCCATTTTACGTATAGGATGTGTTCAGCGAACTTATGTAAAACACTACGAGGAATATTTTTGTGGAATATTTTAACCCACTAACTCTTCAACTTACGGGTCTTTTTTGTCCCTTTTTAAAAAGGGGCCAAAAAGGTACCTTTAATTGTAGAGTTAGAGGGTTGAAATGTTCCATAAAAATGTTCCTTGTAGTGTTTTACATAAGATCGCTGAACACATCCTATAACTAAAATGGAAGATTCACATGGTTTCTTATGCCGATGACATTTGAAAAAGGGGGCCACGCGTATACATTTTTTTTTTGCTCTCCTCTACCATAACACAATTGCCGAACACCATAATTTTTTTTCGTGTTGTACTATGTAATTTTTTTGACCCCTTTTTGTTAGTATAAAAAAAGAATAATCAGCAATATTTTCTATTATAATTAAAAACGAACAAATTTATTTTGAACACATAAATGTTATAAAGAAAATATATATAAATTTCAATTTATAGTTAATACACTCATAGAAATAAACCTGTAAAAGTAGCAGAAAAAGCTATTAGAGATTAGTAAAAAAATTACTTTGCAGAAAAATTTGCTAAAATTAGCAGATGTTTTTGCTAAATATTAGTAAAATAGGAACAACAAAATATAACTATTAAATTTAAAGAATTTTAGTTATATCTAAAATAACTTTTAGTTAACTGAAAATGCCAAATTATACTGTAAAATCTACAAACAATTTTACTAATCATTAGTAGACTAACAAGGTTCAATTTAGTAGAATGCAAATAGCAGTACAACCTGCTAAAATCAACTGAACTACTGAATAAAAAATAGTAAACTGCTGATCTCAGAAGGCTCGGTTTTAATTTGCATTGAATAAAAAAAAATTTTTAGTGATTTTTTTTTTAGTCTACTAAAAATCAATAAATTTTTTTGGTGATTTTAGCAGTTAAAGTTGTTATTTTCTATTAAGAAAAATTTAACTCAAATATCACTCAAATTCTGTATATTTAACAGTTTTGATTTTGCTGTTCCTATCTTACTAATATATAGCAAAAAATTATCTTCTAACTTTTTAACTAATTTTTAGTAGTTTTAACTGAAATTTTTTCCGCCTTTTTTTTATTAGTGTACAACAAGAAAACACTTAAAACTATACTGTTATAACTACCATAATATAAAAAGAAACTTTATGAGTAATTTTTTTTAAATCCAACCATCAATTTTGTTAACAGTTTCAATTAGACATTTATGGGGAAAACAAAAGGATATAGAAATAGGAACTAAAAGTGACAGAGATAGAGAGGGAGGGCGTAAAAATGTTAGTAACGATAAAAATTTAATCAGCATAAAATTTTTATAGCCTACTTTTTCATCAAATTGCCAACCGTCATTTAAAAATCGTAAAATATTTAACATAAATTTAACTTCCTCCACAGCACCCACACCACTTGTTTGGTGGTGCTCTATCTTGCACAACAACTTTCAAAGAGACTCTTTTATATTAGCACACTACAACAGCTGTTATAGAGAATAATAAGTAGTATGTACTCCCACTTAAACATTCAACAACAAAAGGAAGAAAAGGAAACCCCTTTTTCATCATTTTTATGTTTAAATATATTAAATGTTATAGTAATCAGTCAGTCAGTTATGTAGTCTACACAAACAAACAAAAAACCAACAACACAAAGAAGCAAAACTACCAACACTACAAAAATTATACTTCTACTAACATTAACATAAAATATATTTAACCCTTGAGGGCCAGGTCAAAAAGAAAGCCCATAAAAAGAGAATTTAAAATTTAGTACTTTTCCATTTTTTTAAATGCGGACACAATATTGAAGTTACTTGCTACAATTTTATTTCACAAAATATTTGAAAAGTTTGAACAAATAACTGATATTACACTGAGGTAATTGTCTGTTTGATTTTTTTATGAATTTTTTGCATAAAATCAATAAAGTTATGCTGGAAGTTATCTGCAGAAAAATTTCATTTTATTTGTTAAAACCTTCATACACCTAATAAAAAGGTTTTGTTAGAAATTAGTTTTATATGTAAATTTACATATTTTCAATGTAAATTTACATAATTTCAATGTAAATTTACATATTTTGTGTGTAATTGTTTTCATTCACGCATTGGGATTAAATTTACCATATTTACAGTAGGAGTTCAGTTTCCTACTATAAGTTAGCTAAAATTTAAACAAAAATTAATTAGAGTGTACATTTAATAAAACGCTTAGAAACTTTTCTCAGTCTTTGTGATTTATTTCATACAAATATTGAAGAAGTTATTGTAGACTTTTGCCTTCAATATGTTTTAGTGTGTATTATTTTATTGCTTTCTCTATTTAGGCCAATATTTAACTTTGTTAGACTTTATTTTCCAATTCATAAATCCTTTTTTTTCATTTTCATCATGTTGTTGTATATGCCACCCAGAGCTTACAGGAATTAACTCCTTTTTGGAATGAATTCCCAAAAATTTAATTCAATTCTTTAATTCAAGGAATGAATTCATCAATAAGACATAAGCAGGAATTAATTCCTGTGAATGAATTCAAAGAATTCAAATTTATAGAATGAATTCCCTGACCAAAGCGTAAAGAATTAAAATTAAATAATTCATTCACTAAGGAATTCACTCAACACTATTTAATTCAATTTGAAGTCAAGGAATTCATTCAATTCTAGTTAATTCAACTTTTGGCTAAGGAATTCATTCAACTGTGCACTTAATTCAACTTTTGATCAAGGAATTCATTCAATTCTAGTTAATTCTAGTTAATTCAACTTTTGGTCATGGAATTCATTCAATTCTAGTTAAATCAACTTTTGGTCAAGGAATTCATTCAAGTTCAACTTTTATTCAAGGAATTCATTCAATTCTAGTTAATTCAACTTTTAGTCAAGATATTAAATTTATTTCGTTTAATTCCTAGGGAATTAAACGAAAAAAATGTAATTCCTTAGGGAATTAAACGAAATAAATTTAATTCCTTGACTAAAAGTTGAATTAACTAGAATTGAATGAATTCCTTGACTTAAAGTTGAATTAACTCGAATTGAATGAATTCCTTGACCAAAAGTTGAAATAAATAGAATTGAATGAATTCCTTTACCAAAAGTTGAATTAACTAGAATTGAATGAATTCCTTGTTGAATGAATTCATAAAATTTTATGAAGGCATTAGAAAAAAACGAATGAATTCCTTTAATATAAATCGAATGAAAAAAAAAGGAATTCATTCAATTCCTTAAGTTTGGTCAGGGAATTCATTCCCAAAATATAAATTCAGTTCAGAAAAAGGGAATTAGGGAATTAATTCTTCGAAGCTCTGATGCCACCCACAGAAGCACTAAAACTGAAACGCGAAATATGAAGAGTAGAATATTTTAACATACAAGCGTACATTTGATAAGTATTTTGCTGAATTTTATGAGGCTCCTTTGTACATAATCGTATTTACATACAAATTCACATGTGAAAGTTTATAAAAATGATTTTGTTGAAATCAGTTTTATAAACTTTCTTCGTTTGTTTGTATTTGTATTCAGTGTTTTTTATGTTTATAAATGATTATGATAAGACGATGAAAAGCAACAGTTGTATAAATAAGTACTACATAGATGATAATGATTCCGATGGTTAAGAGGCAATGCTAGCTGCAGGCAGTGGTAGTAAAAGTTTCCCTTGCAATAAAATTTAAATTTTATTTCAAACAATTATACTTTATCGTATGAAGGATTAAACAGTACATGTACTTTAGGGTGGGTCGATTTAACAATCGATATTGTGCCATTGATTTTTTGATAGCTTTTGGCATGAGGAAAAAAAAGTTCCACTACGACATATCAAAAAAATCATTTTCAAGGCACCCAAATTTAAATTTTTTTACTTTTTCTCAAGTTTTATTTTTAAGGTTTTTTTAGTAGGTAATAAAAAAAAATCGGCTGATTTAATTTTTTTTTAATATTACCTTTCCAAGGTGAAATTGTACGCTAAAAACGATGGCGATAGCAGTTTTTCCAAAAAAAATTCTTTCTTGAGGTTTTGGACGAGTAAATTCGCCGATACGCTTAAAACGAGGGCGATATAATTTTTTCAAAAAAAATATGTTTTTTTTTGGGGTTTTTAGACGAGTTTTTTTTTAAGTTTGGGTCCCGGGTAAAAATCTTAATATGGTGTCATATATAATTATATCTTATTTGATAAGTCCCCATACACAACCACATACAGCTTGATCCGAAAAATGGGTCATCTGCATTTATCTAATTATATAAAATTAGATATAATTTGATACAGTTTGATCCGAGATTTGTCCATATCCAGGACATCATATTATATCTAATTCGATATAAAAATATCTGATTTTATATAATTTTGTCTGATAGTAGGTATGCTTTTTATGCATACCAGCTATTAAATTGATATAGAAATTTGTATAGTTTGAACAATATCAAAGACCCAAATTTTATAACATAAAATAAAAATTTAGTTGAATGCTTTTGTCTTCTAAATCGTACGCATCATTTTTTACATGATTTTACATGCAAAAAAATCACGTGAAAATTATTTGGCTATGGAGTAATTAACTCTTCATTTGCAGACTACTAAATTTGATGTTGAACTACATATTAATTTCTACGGGAGTATATAGAAAGTTATATAAAATTACAAGAATATATTTTTAGTATGACGACACATACAGTGTAATATAACTTAGTATCGAACCATATATAATCATATCGGTCACTACATATATTTTGATTAGTTTTATATGGCTTATGTCAGATTTGGGGATATGTAGTAACATCATTTACTATACAAAAAATTCGTTGAGAAAATAATATCAGATGTAGTTGTATATAATGATATGTGTCTTAAAGTGACTCCATTCATTGTCAGATATAACCCAATCACATTATATATGACAATATATAACTATTTTTACTCGGGGCGCCTCGAAAATGATTTTTTTGATATGTCGTATTTCGTTTCTTTTTTCCTCATGCCAAAAGCTATCGAAAAATCGATGGCACATTTCGACAAATTTTTGTCCTTACAAATCGGCCCACCCTAATGTACATATCTACTAGCTGTTTTGTCATGAACGTTTATAAGAATTTTCTCATTTTATTGGAGGAGACATCATAATGTTGCTGCAACATGATTTTTTAGCAACATTTTTATGTTGCAAATATTCATATTAAAAAATAATGTTCAAATAATGTACTTTACTTTTGTTTATCAAAGTAAATCTATACGAAAAAATTAATTAAAAACCAAATTGTTATAAGGCATGTATTTCGTACTGAATTTTATCGAAATTCTAATGCCAAAACTAGGATTTGTTTGATATAATTGTGTGCTAAATTTTGGCAAATCCAATTGGAGATTTTATAGAATTTTCAAAATAGAAAAATAAATGAAGTTTTGACTTAAAATGCAAGATGTTTAATAGGTCGATGTTTAACTATGACATAAAGAAAAGTCGCGCCTGAAATCGAATGAAATTTTTATTAGCATTTATAACGCGAAAAAAAGACTTTTCCTTGATTCTTTTTTAAACCACATGATAAAGAAACATAATCATCGCTTGATTATATCTCCAAAACGATAAAAAATTTAAATCGGTTCGAAAATATCCAAATTATTACAAATTCGTCAGGTCATTTATGTATCAAAAATCACTAGAACTAATGGTTGACAATTAATGCATTTTCAAGTGTAACCAAACACTTTGTTCAGATTGTCAAAAATTAATTCATTTTAACCCCTCTATCAGCATATCCAAATTTTATTTAAATCTGTAGGAATCCAGAAACAGATACTCCTTGTTAGTCTAACGAAAAAAAAAATACTTAATTCATTGCCATATTCTTCCTCAAAGGACCCCCACTATTTACTGTAAAATATGTTTTTACTTTCATAAATGCAACTATTCACATTTAAGGGGTCACTTACTTCATAACGGTCAATTTGTTTAATGAAAAATTTACAAATGCTTATTATGGTAGTGATTATATAAAGTATACACTTGAGGGGTAAATAACTTACCAGTAAACAAATTAAACTAAAGGATTAAAATAAACACTAAACTAAACACAAGCTGTTGGAAAAATAAACATATTTTTTATGTAAAATATACAGCATTTTATATAGAAAAATGTAAAAAAAAATGCTAAAGAAAATATTTTATTTTGCTATTTAAAATATGCAAAACAATTTTTTTAAAGCAATTAAGTTATTTTTTTATGATAAATATAAAAACAAAAGAAAGCAAAAAAGTGAATGTTAAAGACCTTAGCTTATGAATAAATTAAAATATTTAACATTGATGTTAAAAATATACATCCCTACTTACTGCTACTTAATTTACAACACTAAAACAAACAAAATTTATATAAAAAAATGGAAAAAGACGTTTAAATTTTTCGCTGAAGAATTTTTTCTTTCGCACCCATAATTTTCCTTAGTTCTTTCCTTTTCTTCTTTTTTTTTTTGAGATGAAAAAAAAATCTACTTAACGCACTTAATTAACTTAATTGATTGTCATTAAATTCATCCTCTTAAGAATGTTCGTTTTTATTCATTTGGGTTGGTGGCACTGTTTTCTTTAGGAGTGTTTACTTGTTTGATTTTTTTTTTTGCTTTTTTGTGAGAAAATGAAAAGTTACTCATTCAAGTGATGGCAAATTAGTGTGCACGTATTTTAAGCCTACAAATTGTTTTGCCGCCAAACTAACAACATAATTTAAGGCGTTGTATAGTAAATTATAATAATGAAGAATGAAGGAGATTAGATAACAGCAATTATAACAATTTACTGTTTAAATAACCTTACAATTTGTTATTTTTAAAGATATTTTAAAATTATCATATAAGAATTTGGACTTGAGGTAGAACAATATTCTAACTAAATATATGAAAATATAGAAAGTCCAAAAAAACAATTTTTATATTTTTTAAGGCAAAAATTAAAAACAATTTTCGAATTAACAAATATTTTTATTGTGTTTACTACAAAAATTAAAAAATTTGATATCATTGAATAAGTAAAAGTTATCTTAAGCAACCATTGTAAAGTGGCATATAAGGCGTATGAGTAATATTTATATTAATAAATATCACTCATACGCTTGTATAAGCAGGCAGAACAATTAAGTAGCAACTTTAGAGGAATCTTAAATATTTTTTTCATTTGCAATCGACTAAGTGTTAGCAAAATTTTCGCAGAGATGATTATATTTTTTGATAAAAATCAGCTCGCTTCTGACTAAGAATTTGTTTACACAGTAACAGTTTTTAATGACTTTACTTAATTCTTATTTTGAGTGTATAAAAAAATAATAAAACTACACTCTAATTAATTTCTGTTAAAATTTTCCCTTATTACAAATTGTGCAAATTTAATCACTGTGTGTGTAAATGAGGAAAAAATATAAATATTTTGTTTAAACTTAATACAAAAATTTGTATTCCAAGCGCCAAAAAAAATTATTTAAAATTTTAAATATTTTTGTATACGCACAAAAAAAAATAAAAAAGCATATCTAATGTGTAAAAATACAATGTAGTAGCCAAATTTATAGTAAATTTTCTCAAAACCAAAAAAAATGCTTTCTAAATTTTCTAAATCGATAGCATTATAAATATATCCTTTTTCGATTAAAAGTATTAACAATTACTTGTTTCAGAATACTCGTAAATTGATTTTTAGAATGAGATATTCGGGCATATAAATATTCTGAAATTAAGAAAAAATATTTATATTCGTATCACTAGTGAACAGCCCGTGCGAAAATCTTTTTAGAAAGGTGGAATTCAAAATTTAGTGTTTTTTCTAGAAAATCGCAGCAAAGCGATATATTTTTTAAGGAGTGTCATGACAAAAAATAGTCAATTTTGCTTTGGGTGATTTCGCTCATCAAGTCTAATATATGTGGTAAGTTTGAAGAGGTTTTATTTTAAAGTGGGTGGGATGAACTAATTTATCTTCATCTGTTTTATGAAAAATAACTTCAAATTTAAAAATATCTCTAAAATTAATACGAGTAAAAAGTTCAAGTCGGGCATTCCGACAATATGATACCCTATACTGGTTTGAATCTGAAATATGATTAGATTAAAATGGTGTCATAATTTGTCTATAAAATAGTAAAAAAAATAGAAAATAAGTCAGAATTTAGAATTTGAGAAAATTACTTGTTTTCATCTAGCAGGATTATTAAACATTTAAAATATTGAAGAAAAACAGCAACAACATAATTATCACAAGTTGCTTTGACATCTTCCAAACTACTTCTATGTTGTACTTTTTCAATAAAAATATACTTATCGTATTCCTATTTGTGGCCTGCAGCATGCGAAATAACTTATGAGCCAATCGCTCTACTAGGTCTAAGTTTTTTTGGTGTTACAAACATCAGCACAAACTTACTACACCCTGTCTAGATCACAAAAAAACTGCTAAAATTTTAAAAAATTTCTGGAATAAAAAACGATAAAACAAATAACAAAAATCGCTTTTTGTTTCAAGTTTTTAAAACTAAAGTAATATCTATAAAAAATCGCTAAAAATCTAAAAAAAAAATCGGCAATATAAAAATTGCCTAATTGCTAAAATCGCTTAAATTAAAAACAAAATCGAGAAAATCGCCAATATTGAAAAAAAATTTCAAAATTAAATAATTTTTTTTATTCAATATTTTTTTCAATATTGACGATTTTCTCGATTTTGTTTTTAATTTAAGCGATTTTAGCAATTAGGCAATTTTTATATTTCCGATTTTTTTTTTAGATTTTTAGCGATTTTTTATAGATATTACTTTAATTTTAAAAACTTGAAACAAAAACCGATTTTTGTTATTTGTTAAATTTTTTTTTTTCTTCTATTGAAACAAAAAATTGTTAAATTTGAAAACTGTCGTAGATATTGCAAAAAATTGTCTAAGTTTAAAAAATCGCTCAAACTTAAAAAACTAGCTAAATTTAAAACAAAATCGCTTAAATTTACAAAAATCGCTTAAATTTTAACAAATCGTCAGAATTGTAAAAAAAATATCAATAAAATTAAAATAATTGTCAAAATTAAGGAATTACTCGCTGCCCTCATAAAAATAAACGTGCTAAAATAGCGGAAAAACTAATAAAAATTAGTTAAAGAACAGCAAAAATAAAACTATTAAATTTACAGAATTTTTTACATTTGAGCTAACTTTTAGTTAACTAAAAAGGACCAACTAAACTGCTGATTTCAGTAGACTGGATTTTTTATTTGCATTAAAAAATCTTTCAAAATTTAAAACATTTTTTGTGATTTTTTAGTCTACTAATTATTTACAAAATGTCTTGCTGAATTTAGCAGGTTGAATTGTTATTTTTTATTAACAAAAATTTAACCGAAATATAACAAAAATTCTGTATATTTGACAATTATATTTTAGCATTTTCCATCTTACCAATATTTCGCAAAAGTAGTAATTTCAGCAGTTTTTTCTGCAACGTAATTTTTAACTCATTTTTAGTAGCCTTAGCTAATTTTTTTACAACTTTTTCTATTAGTGTAGAAGCGAAAAAATTTGTAAATTTAAAAACAATTGCCGATATTGCAAACAAATCATTAAAGTATAAAATCGCTAAGGCTTAAAAAAGTCTTTGATTTTGAAAAAAAATCGCTTAAATTGTAAGAAATTGCCAGAATTGCAAAAAAATCGCCAAATGTAAAAAATCAATAAAATTAAAAAATTGTCAAAAATAAAAAATTAATCGCTGGAAAGAAAAAAATGACAAAACTAGAAATAAATCGCTAAATTCGAAAGAAAAAAATTGTTAGAAATTGGATAAAAAAACACTTGGATAAAAAACACTCATATGAAGTCGCGGAAACCAAAATTTTGTTCAAGCGGTTTTTTTTATATACTTCAAGGCTCATTATGACTTCCGAACTCATTGTCCGTTTTCGAGAAACCACCAAAAGGTAATCTGGATCTTAAAATATATAAAACAAAGTTAAAATTTGGGAATGGTAATGGGTTATAGGGGTTGATTTTTGCCCTCTGGCATAAATATTTTCTCTTTAGATCGGTTAGTTCGTGGGATATGGTAATTAAAATTGCTTTGGATAAACTTTTAATCGTCTATGTTTCGAAAAGCTGAGTTCAAAACCCCCAGGGCCAACCACAACAATTCTGCAACTGGTTCCGGAACCAGTTCAATTCCACGGATCTTATATGGAAGGTATGACTGACGGAGAATGAGTTCTGCAACTAGTTTCAGAAATGATTCTAAGGCAACCGGTTCCACATTGGACCTATAGAAGCGTTTGACTTTTGGACAATGTCAAACAAAAATCATCAGTATTAGAAGTGATAATGGAAGCGGTTGTAAAGAAAAAGTAACTACTCTACAACAGATTCTTTAGAAGAGAAAATTTTCCTGGTTATTTCTTAAGTTAGAAATTTTACAATGAGTGTTATTTTTGTTCGGTTTTAAGACCAAATATAACAAATTCCAAACAGAATTCACAATTTATTTTACAACAAATAGAGAAAAAATTTATGAAAAAAAACTTTCCTAAAACCGATGGTTGACAATTAATGCATTTTCAAGTGCTACCAAGCACTATCATCAGATTGTCTTTATGGGGTTCTGTCTAGGTTATAATGTAGATTTTAATTTTTGTAAGTGAAAAAATTTAGAGAAGTAATCTCAAACATTTTTACTTATTTATTTCATATTACAGCGAAAATCACATATTTTTAACAAACTATTATTTTTCTCTATGTTATAGTTGTTATTATAACTAAAGCTCCTTTAGTAGTTAAGCAAAAAATTTATGATTTAAATTAATGTTTTTTGTTTGATTTGATATCATACAAGTAAACTACAGAGAAGGAAAATTGCAAAAATTCGATAAGCCAACAGTTTCAATACGTATTTTCGGGTCCCGCTATATAGGATCCTTTATGGGTTAATAATTGATTATGAACTATTTATCTATTTATCTATGTAAACAACTCAATTAGACTAACATCAACGAAATTTTAACAATGCTATTTTTATCCTCTGTTACTAATATTTTTGCTTTAAACTTTAATTTTTAAAGTATCGCAGCTGGTTCTATTCAACTCTGAATCACAGATTTATTGAACGACAACGAACCGTTAATTTTAAATTTGTAAATGCATATTCTAATTATTTTTAACCTACAACATAAATCCATGTTGATAGTAAACAATTAGGCATATTAAATTATATTTTCATTGTATCTAGTGTGTTGAAATGTACAGAAGGTATGTATAGTTTATCTTTTAATTGGTAAATGAATGTTTTGTGTTTGATTTGAGATCACACAAGTAAACTACAGAGAAAAAAATTTTAGTTTTATAAAAAATAGTACAAGCCATTTTAGAATGTTGTTTTTTAACTTTATTTTAGAAAACATCAAAGGTACAGCGCAATAAACCCAACAGCTCTTTATATACATATCAGTACTTTGAAATATTTAGCAAAACCGGCCTTTGTGTGTCAAAAAAAACATGAAAATTCGTATTCAATTTCACCAAATGTAATATTCTTCTTTAAAATAATTTCTCATTTTTTTCTCCTTTAGACTATAATTTTATTTTTATTTAGTATTCAAAAGTTGTATGAAAACTATTGTAAAGTGTGGTGTCTGGAAAATGAAAAATAAATTCAAATGAATAATGACAATTGTTTTTGGTTGGTATTTGTGGTTGCAACCATGCAACTATAAAGCAACATGAATTTGTTGAAAAAAAAACACACACACACTGATGCACTATAGAACTAGAGACAAACATTCAGCTAAAACAAAATATAGTAGAGAGAATGGGCGACGCACAAAATGGACTAGGAAAGACAAAAAAAAAGGAATGCAATTTTCTATTTTTACCACAATAACATGATACAAAACAATGCCGTTTGAATGGGAAAAAAAAAAAAAAAGAACAACATCTAAAATGAAAAATAGTCTTAAAATATAGGAAAAATGGGTTTATGTGTAAACAAGATTTTTTAATGATTTCATTTGAAAAAAACAAACTAAATATTATTTATAGCAACAAAGTCCCTTTCTAACTTAAATTTTATTCTTTATCCCTTTATTCATTCTTGACTCAAGTGTTATATTTAATTTCTTTATTATCAAGTATCTGTTGGAATTTATTTTTAGTTTCTTAGTTGTTCTTTTTCTTTCTTTCGTTCTTCTTTTTTGCTGGCACTCATAATCAATTCAATTTCTTTTTGCCGCAAAATGTTATTAGGATTATTTGCAGCTCAACTTGTCGCGACTTTGTTAATGTTGTTTTATTTTTTGTATTATCCTTATAACAGAAATAATGTGACCAACTAAAGTTAATTTCTATGATTAAAATACCTATTTTGATATTTACCTGCAAAGAAATGAACACACCCCATCAGCTGTCACATAATTAGTGAACTGCTGAGTGAGGTAGGTCTGAATACAACTATAACATAGAGAAAAATAATAGTTTGTTAAATACATTAAACAAATAAGTAAAAATGTTTAAGTTTACTTCTCTAAATGTTTTTCACTTTGGAGTTAACAGAAATACAAAAACTAAAATCTACATTATAACCTAGAGCTTGGTAGGACTTGAAAATGCATTAATTGTCAACCAATGGTTCTAATAAAGTTTTTTTTCGTAAGTTTTTTCTCTATTTGTTGTATTTGAATTTGTCAATTGTATTTGATCTTAAACCCGAACAAAAATAACATTCATGGTAAAATTTCTAACTTTAGAAATACTTACAAAAATTTTCTCTTCTAAAGAATCTGTTCTAGAGTAGCAACTTTTTCTTTACATCCGCTTCCATTATCAATTCTAATACCGATGATTTTTGTTTGAAATTGTCCCAAAAGCAACAGCTTCTATAGGTCCAAAGTGGAACAGGTTGCCTTAGAATCATTTCTGGAACTAGTTGTAGAACTTCTTCTCCGTCAGTCACGCCTTCCATATAAGATCCGTGGAATGGAACTGGTTCCGGAACCAGTTGCAGAATTGTTGTGGTTGGCAACCGATTGTAAGAAAATTTTCCTGGGTATACCCAGTAAACTGGATGTATATGGAACTGAGAGATATGGATGACTAACACTTTATCCAAACTGGGTTAGTCCTTCAGCCAAGAGAAGCTCATGAATGAAGGACATCGGAATGGACAGACGGACGTATATCACGAAATTGAAACTGAGTTTGTAATTAATAAAAATTTATAAAGGCGCCTAAAAAATAAGTAATTACCATCCAGCAACTTTTGTTAGAACTGATTACCATTGAATTTGTTAAAGAACAGGTTCCTTTAGCACCAGTTTCATGGATAAGGTTACAGAACTGATTCCCAGCGAAAAAAAGATATGCCGAAGCAGAGAAAAAGCACTATAATTGATGATCTAGTTGTACTTCTTTGTTAACATAAACACTAATGATTTTAACATTGAGTTGTCATAGGAGACGCACGCAAAGAAAAGACATGGTTGGGATGACCATATTCGAAGAGAATCATATATTTTTGGGTTTATGATTGCGACAATCATATTATGAAATACCCTTTTCTATCATAATATGATCGCTTAATTACTACATAGTGATTCCAAACTGATCCCAATATTATCATATTATAGTCCTGTATATCACACTATGATCCCTATAGTTTTTTCCCAGCATTCTCTTGAAGGTGAGTGAAAAAGCTGTACACGATCTGTTTTATTCAAAATAGTGCATTTATTTATTCAATGACTAATTTACAATCTTAAATAATTTAAATTAATTTTAGTTATCACTTATATTAACAAAAATTAATTATGGAAACATCTGATAACAGCGCGTTGAAAAATATTGTTAAAAATACAATTTTACAATGCATCCGAAATTATCATAACATCTTCTCAGTGATCATATTATATTTCTAATGATCATAATATTTTCCTCATGGTCATACTATGGTAATGAAGAAAATGTTGTGATCATTTGGAACCATATTATGATCATCAGCAATATAATATGATCAGTACGAAAATATTATGAGCATTTCGTCGTGCACTTACATTTTTTTTCAAATTTTGCACTTTTTTTCAATTTTGTTTTCGTACAAAACTAAAATCTATCACACTTCTTATTAAAGACGCTCTGAAACAATCTTTTTGCTACGTGAGTACAAAAAATTAAAAAAATTAAATACTTTTTTCACTTAATTTAAGCACTAAATACTTTATTGCATAATAAATAATAATTTTATTTGAGGATTGCTTGACAATCTATATCTCTCTAGACTTCTTGGGTAGAGCGAGTTATTTCTTCCAAAAACAATGTCAGTAATTAAATGAATACCAATAAGATATTTTTTATTTATTAAGTATTTTTTTTAATATATATTATATTATTTATTTTAGTGCTTCTTAAAACTTCTTTTCACAAAATCTTAAACAAGACTGACACTAACTGATAGATGACGCTTTTAGAAAAATATACTGATTATCTCATGGTTGTCGAAAATATACCAATGATTGTGAATATGATCTCTCTCAACTAAGATTATAATATGATTGCAATTCGAAGAGAGATATATAATTGTCCAGATAATATATGATTGTAGACGAAAGAAATAATATGATAACCGAAAAAAAGAGAGACTTTAACTATAAAATGATTACATGTGACCATATCATTTGTAAAGTATGATTAATACATTATTAATTTGATTGCAACAACCATGTATGACAGTAGTGACCACAGTTTGGTAGCTGTGATCATATTGCAACCATATCTTTTCTCTGCGTGCGAGTACCCACACTTAAACACTTTTTCATTACTATTTGAAAGAGTGCAAAAGAAACTCTTTTTACCACTTAAAATTAAAAAAAAAAAAACCCTTCAGAAAAAAAATTATATTTTTGTTATTTTACAAAAGATTTTTTATTGCACCGGGTATTGAACTTGCGACCTCATGATTGCTAGTTTAGCTCTCTACCGCTGAGTAATTCTTTGATATGAAAGTTGATTGGCATAAAACACCATTTTGTCATTGCGAGATATTGTGCTTTATTCTCTTCAATAAAAGTACTTTTTAAACAAGTGCAAAAGCTGCACTGCAATTCAGTATTGTTTTCAGTACTATTTTCATAAGCGCATAAAAAGCAATTTTTCATAATTTTTTTTCTTTTTTAATTGAAAAATGAAAAAAATATTGAATTTAATCGAATTAATGATAAATATTGAATAAATGATAAATTGAATCGAACCCGCGATCATCTGTTTAGAAATAGCAAATAATACCTAAATCAGTTTTTAGGATCACTTTTAGAGCAATTATGCTTTAGAAGCAGTACCCAGTGTAGAAAATCATTACCAGTTATGTGGTTATGTAACTACATACTTGGTAATGGTAACTAGTTACTTTTGTTATTACATCTCTTATTACCTTTATATGGCGATGTCGCGAAAAATAATGAGTTATGGTTACACACCAGCATACGAAAAATCAAAAAATATATCGTTACCTATGTGCTTACCAGTACTGACAAAAATAATGAGTCAAAAAATAGATTTTCAAAAAATAAATTATATAAAAAAAAAATATTTTTTATTGTATTTTTTTTTTTTTTTTTAATAAAATGGTGCTGGTGCGGTAATCGAACCTGGGTCTACAGATTGCCAGTCAACAGCTCTACCATCTGAGCTATATCGACATGTAATATTTAATTGATAAAAACATAATTGACCTGCTGCACACAAGTAAGCTTACTCGCCAACATACCAAAAATCAAAAAATATGTGGTTACATATATCCTTACCAGTGTTTAAAAAATATTGAGTCTAAAAATAGATTTCAAAAAATTTTCAAAAAAATTTAGAAAATTATTTTCTATTTGAAATAATGATAAAAGTAAGTCATTATCAGTAATTCATTATTACATGTTTTAAAATAATGCAGAAGGTAAGTGGGTGTCATTACTGGTAGTCCAAAAAATAATGATATGTCATTACCGTTTCTATACTGGGATGTAATATTTAATACGTAAAAACATAATTGACCTGCTGCACACAAGTAAGCTTACTCGCCAACATACAAAAAATCAAAAAATATGTGGTTACATATATCCTTACCAGTGTTTAAAAAATATTGAGTCTAAAAAAAGATTTCAAAAATTTTTTTTAAAAAATCTAGAAAATTATTTTCTATTTGAAATAATGATAAAAATAAGTCATTATCAGTAACTCATTATTATATGTTTTAAAATAATTCAGAACGTAAGTGGGTGTCATTATTGGTAGTCCAAAAAATAATGATATGTCATTACCGTTTCTACACTGGGTACTTAAGAGATTTTTTGGATGTTGTTCAGAAGTTATTCTAAAAAAGCTGTAAAAATATACTAACGTATACTTTGGAAGCAATGAAAGAAGTAATTTTTTGAAGTTGTTCAGAATTTATTGTAAAAAGCAGTAAAAATACACTAACGGATACTTGTGAACCAGTGAAAAAGTAGGTTTTAAGGCATTACTTCCAATTTTTTTCCCTGGGTATATGAATCCAGTAAAAAGAGATTTTCTTTACTGAAAATACAATTTTTCAAAATTTCAGAAACTCTCATGGGAAAAGGTCTTCCGAATTTTTATCTTTTTTCTGTATCTTTCCAAGTATGATTGGTCTCATTAACTAACGGTACGGAAAACATATTGTACATTATTACACTGAAAATATTATTACAGTAACTGACTGTAGTTTATTTAAAAAGTTATCCGTACATTTATTTTTAAATGATTATTCAGTTAAAATACAAAGAAATATATTTTTCAACTGTTTTTGTCGTTTATTTAAAAAATAAATTACATATAAATACGGATTTTCTGTTACAGTTAATATTTTCATTTAAAATGTTTTGTTAAAAAAAGAATTCCTTTTCGATTTCTAGGTCAGTTAAAAAAATTAAATAAACTAAATATCATTTATTCTTACGGATTTTGTAGTTAATTTTTTGTAATTTAAAAAAACGAAATAAATGAAAAATCATTATTTTTTAAGGATTTTGTAGTTTATTTATTAACATTTAAAAATAAATGAAAAGTTCTTTTGATTTAAATGAAAAGTCAGTAGACCGGTTTTCAAGTGATTTTTCATTTATTTTAAATTACATTTTCAGTTAATTTAAACTACAAACTATTTTGAGTGTACTTTTTTCATACACAGCCACTTACTGCTTACATTCGGTCTTTTTCTATTTTGCCTGGTTTTATTTATTCTACAGACCCTACTAAATCTAATTATTTGTGTCCATGATAAAGAGAATTCAAGATTAAGAAAATATATATAAATTTTGTATAAAAATCTAGTCTTTAAAATAATTTCTAATAATAATAGTTCATTAACAAAGAAACTCCTATTTATGAAAATCATAAATAAAAAATCATTAAACAAAACCACTTCCACCTTTACTATAAAAAAGAAAAAGGCGATTTTAAATCACAAAAGTCGACTATTATTTTAATTTTCGTACCACACAAAATATTTAAAATATACCTTAAAATTCTGTTTTAAATTTGAAATTTTCATTGGTTTTTATTTTATATTTATGTATTTTGTTTTTATTGTTTTGAAATTTTGTTTACATTTATTTACAAGTTTCCTTTTTATTTTTGAATATTTTGCTTTGGTTTTCAATTGGCATTGTTTTAAAAGGTTCATTTTAAATATTGTGTATAGTATGTTTAAAACAAAACCTTTGCTCTAAAATGAAGTCGACTTTAACAAAAAAATATACCTTTGAAAAATATTGATAGTAAGGCTGGTTGTTTTCTATTTACACTTTTTTATATCTTACTAACAAATAGCTAAACTTTAAAATATTATTATTATTTTTAACAAAAAACAAAACTAACTGAGGATAAGGAAAAAGTTTTTATTTTCTCTCTTAAGAACTTGCAAAAAAATTAGTCAGTTCAATGTTTGCATGTTGGTTAAAGTTACTGAAATAAAAAAAAACATACAATAACAATATTATGAATTGCAACAAACACATAAACAGGATACGGAAAAACACAACATTTTCTCATATAAAGTTTTCAATATTTTTATATGTCTTCCATAAGAAAAAGTAGCATGTGCAATTGCCAAAATATATTTTACATGCATTATAAATAACACTCAAAATAATTTTATAGAAAATTAAAAATATACATACAGACATATTATGAAAATTTTAATGAAGAAATCAGTGAAAATTTGGCTAAAGTGCAGTTTATAGGGTTTCGTCAAAAAAAATATGACCCCCCCTCTGAAATTAAAAAAGGAAAAAACCGAAATTAATTTTGGAAAGGGGTGGGTACTGAGAAACTTTCCGTTCATTTGAGTACAATTTTCGTTTATATTCATTTTTCACTTTTATCGACTTCCCCCCCCCCCCCGTAGTTGTCGAAAAATGGCTCTAGGTAAGGCTACGTTTTATGGATAAAAGAAAAAAAAACATACATTTTTGAAATCGTTAGACAATATCCTTTAATTTGAGTACCCGCACTTATGTGTTACTAACTTACCAGTTTTTTGTCCCCACGGGCCTCCAGGGGCAAAGCCCCTCCCAAAATTAATTTAGGTTTTTTTTTCTTTTATATTTTTTTTTTTTACGAAACCCCATAAACTGCACTTTTGCCAAAATGTTTGCCAAATTTTATGCTCTCCCTATATTAAACAGAGGTCTTTCAAATATTATTTAATTCAGATTTTAATTAAGCATTTAGTTGTTGTACAAGGTCTCTATTTGAAGCAAACTTAGTAAGAATTAGTTCATTAAATTTTGCTAAGTGTATTACAGTGTTATAAAAACAAAGTTTCAAGTTTATTGTGCCATTTCCCATATTGTTTCCAATATTTGTTGAGATAATACTTTGAAGAGACTTTCACACTTATTTTTGTATGTAGTTCCAATATTGCTGTTTAGAAGTTACGTTACTTTGCTGAAATCAAATTATTGGAAAAGTTTGTCGATATTTGTTGGGGAGCATAAAAATTTGGAATAAAAATCAAAATAATGTTATTACTTTATATACAAGTACATTAGCGTGTCCCATCCCAAAAAAAATTTATTCAGATTTACAAATAAAAAACTTTCGTAATACGACTTTTATTATTATGCATTGCACAATGGCCCAGCAAAATATTTTAGAACTGGTTACCTCTGAATCTATTCCAGAACTGGTGCTATCACCACCTTTTCTATCGAACTTATTCTAGAACTAATTCCAGAAACTCAATATGTAACATTTCACAGTCTCAGAACCACTTCTATAACTAGTTCTATAACCGGTTCTAACTCAACTTCTTGTAGTTTGGAGGAAAGCAATCTATTGCTTTTAGGTCAAAGTCCATACAAAATGATACGGTTGTAGAACATAAATTAGAACCGAAGTTAAAAAATGTTCAATACTTAAGTCGTACCGCTGCAGAAGGGTTGTGGAGAAATTTTCGAAATAGGGAAAAAGTAAAATTTAAAAAATCGGATAATGTCTTGCGTGTTTCGTAAGCGATCGCAATTTTTGTGTTGCGAAAAATCACCGAAATTTCTAATAGTCAACTTTTGTAGCGTGATACAACATTTTTTTTGTTAAATTTGATACACTGATCACGATTATGGCAAAATTTTCTTAAATCTGTTGAAAAGTTGAAAATAATCATTAGCTTTAAATTAGCTGTAAAATTTGTCAAATTAAAAAACACATATTACTAAAAATTAGCTTGCAAAGTTAGTTCAAATACGGATAAAATTAATTGTTATATTAAATTGAAATTACAGAGTGGTAGTATACGGCCATAACTTCGTTATGTAAATAGTTGATATTACCATATGTTATGATAGTTGTTTGTGTAGTAATAAATTTTAACTGTAATTGCAGTTGTTTTTCGATGGAAAAATACAAAACAGCTATTATCACGGCTATTTAAAAAACAACTAACGAAAAGTACTGTATTTCGTAGCTATTGTTTAAATCAGTTGTTTTTAATATTATAATAAAAAACTATCCAAACAAAATTTTAGCAGTAAACAGTTATTTTTGTTAGTTATTTGAAAATAATTTCATCGAGTTGTTAAAAATATTTGTTTAGTTTATAGTTCACTCAAAAAAGTTTGTCGATAGAATCTACTAAAAAAAAAAAGTTAAAACAAAGGTATACGCAGTTAAAAAGGCGACAAAGGTTTAAAATAACTGAAAAATCTTGTTATTTTTAATTGGTTAAAAATAACTAACAATGTCATATAATTAACTGACAAATTTGTATTACAAAAATTTTAAAATAACTGTCAAAGTGGGTAAAAACTACTGTTTTTCTAAATAATACTTTTTGTATTATAAAAGTATATTTTTTATTTTATTTTATCGGGATATACACTTATTGCATTAAAGGAATTAAATATGCTAAAATCCCAAACGTATTTAACAAATTATGAAAAATAATCCGTAGTAGCCATGTCCCTATCCGGATTTCATTCTTGCCTAAGGAAATCGTCAGGGGACGACGTTTTTAGAATTTCTGGAAATATTTGTTAAGTTAAATTACAAACTCAATGAGAATTTCTTGTTCTCGTCTAGGAGCGTTATTAGAAATTTAAAATATCAAGGAAAAAGCAAAAACAAAAACAACATCAAAATATGTTCAACAATTTGCTTTGTCATCTTCTAATGTACTACTCTGTTGTTTTGACAAATCTAGCACATTTTATTTAAAAAAAAACTTTTTTTTTTCATTTACAAAAGTATGTGTAATTACTTCAGCATATTTAAAATGTGAAGTAAAATTTCCAAACGGTTATCCAGTTAAGTATTATGCTTTTATACATTGGAGATACAATATAAGTTTCTTATATTTATTTGCAAACTAAACTAAACAAGAATTTTTTAAAACTGTTACTAAATTACAGTACTTTCCGTTAGTTGTTTTCTTAAATAACTGTCATAACAATTGTTTTGTATTTTTCTATAGAAATCAACAGTAATTAGAGTTGAAAACAATAACTACTGATTACTACACAAACAACGGTCATGTAGTAATTGTCAAACATTAATGGGTTTATAAGTATTTATTTCAAAAAGTTTTTGGTGGTTATTTGAATTTTTTATAGGCTTTCATAAAAATTTTATTCTTTTTTAATGTATGGACTACCTTTAAAAAAACGAAAAACCCGGTTACTCGGTTCTTTTTTAGCAAAAACCGAAACCGGTTTGTTGAAAAGGCCGGTTTTTTGAATACTCTAAAAATTTCGGTTGCCATAATGAATCAGTTGCTCTGTGAATTGTCGCAGAAAAGTTGAATTATATTGTAAACTACTGTAATTGCAGTAGTTAACTCCATTTACTTTGCATAAACTATGCAATTGTTTCCATTTTTTTGTTCTTTCTAGTAATTAATGTTATTTACCATAACAATTTATAATATTTAAATTAGTCTTTCTCTAAACAAATAAATATAAAATTTCATTGAAATATCATTAGGGCAATAAAGTTTTATAAACATACTAAAATATTCATTAAAACTAAAAATAATACTCGTAATAGTGTTGTTTAACAAAACAATATTCAAATTTACAACTTTTATTTTTACGATCGGAAAAAACAGATACAATAGCAATGAATTTGAATTTGAATATCCTTTTCCAAACAAACGTATGAAAAACAATTTTAACATATGCCATCAAAATACTTCATGTGAAAAACATTTGATAGAAAAACGTAAAAAAGCTTTTAATGTATGCAAAACTACAATCAAGTTGTACGAGTATGTTGGTTGCTGTATGTATGAGAACTAGGGGGGGGGGGGGGAATATAAGAGTTGAATGAATATTAAATGCACTTTTTTTGTTAGAAAATTTCTAGGTCGTCGGATTTGAAAAAGGCCAGAAAATGGAGAGGCCTTATAAAGAGATTTCCAATAAATTGTTTCAATTTTGGCTGATGTCACCAATTGTGATATTAAACGCAGAGTTTTAGCTTATAGATATATTGACGATGGTCATAAGTTGATAAGTAGCTTTCAATTGTTTATGTTTTCTAGATTTTGAGATAAAAACATGAAGCGGCTCATATTTATATCAAACTAACGTTATTTATAAAATTTGGTAAAGTTTGAAAAATATTCTAGTTAAGTGGTGTCAACTGGTTTCAAATTATGAGCATTTTTAAGAAATATGATATGAATTTCAATTACCGGGGCTGCAAATATAGTGAAATGTATATTAATATATTATTAAAAAATAACTCTGGGTCAAAGCAATAAAAAGTGGGTCAAATGATTTGTAGCACAAAGTCGTGGTACGCTATACTACATATTATAGGGTATAATTCTATAAGAACGCGTTTATACACAGAAAAAATTATTGCCAATAAAATTTCAATTAAAATTTTGTTTGATTTAAAATTAGTTTTCAATTAAAATTTTAGTCATATCAATTAAATTTTTAATTCAAAATGAGTATAGTGTCGAAAAAATATTTAGTTTGCCATAAGTACTATTGCCAACACTATTACAAAAACGAGTAAAACAGTTAAAGTCGGACATTCCGACTATATAATACCCTAACCAGTCTGATTTAAAGGCAACTAATGTTTGAATCCGAAATTTGAATGGGTTAAAACAGACTTGTGTCAAAATTTTCTATAAAATCATAAAAGAGGAGAAAATCGAAAATATATCCCATGTGGGCGATAGGTCTAAATATGGACCGATTTTATCTAGAATCCATCGGCTTTGTTCTCGGGACCATGTGAGTCAGCGAACCAAATTTCATTAAAATATCTTAATATTTGCGACCTGTAGAGTGCGCACAAGAATGTATGGACAGACAGACAGACGGACGGACAGACGGACAACGTTTAATCAAGATAAAAACATCAGTACAAACTTATACTACCCTCTCCACGTAGTGGTGTAGGGTATAAAAACGCTTAATATGCTTTATGTAAAATTAAAATATTTTCTGTTATTCATATTTCTATTTTTATTGCAGATATAAATATTACAAAATTGTATTAAATTCACTCAAAAACAAGAAAATTAATAATTAATTAATTAATTAATAATATTACAATTATTTTTAATATTATGAATTTTAATAAAAGCGCCATAATTTAATTTATGTTAATTAAAATTTTAATTGATTAGTTAAAATTTTAAGTGAAAATTTTGATGATTTTTGATTAAATTTTTAATTAAGGATTTTGATGATTTTTGATTAAATTTTTATTGATATAACGATTTTCTTAATTGGTCTGAATTCAATTAAACTTTTAATCGTATTTACAAATATTTTAATTTAAAAACTCTATTTTAGTTCTTTCTTCGTAAAGTTAAAATTCCAATTTCTTCAATAACGGAACGGATCTTGGCTTTAGTCTAAATGCTGTACAAATACAAATATCAGCAAATTTTAAATGACAAAAAAAATTGTTAAAATTTTATTTCGCTTTCAAAAATATCTTTAATAGAATTAATTAACTATATTGTTGATGTCACAAGTTTACATTTTTTTTTATCAAATCAATAAAAGTCAAGAACCGTGTTTGCCATTAGCGTCAATTCCAGTCGTGAAGTAGTTAAAATCGTTCTCTTTTATTTTGTGATGGAACTGTCGTGGACGAATTTGTTCATTTCACAACTTTTTTACGCACTATTCACCTTTTACATTAATTTTTCAAAATGGTTGTCTAAAATCTAAGAGTAGAAACATAATCAAAGTTAAAACTAAAAGCGCAAAGGATTTCCTATAAATTTTGTATGAAGTGCACAGATTCGTCGGGCTACTGACTAAATTTCGCCAGAATGGAATCTATGTTCATGATGAAAATTTCACAGTTCTCTCATTTACTCTCACTATTTGTGTTTAGCGTTGCAACTAGGGAATGCATCCCGGGATTTTTCAGTTCCCGCATTCCCGGGAATTTGGACTGCGAATCCCAGGATTTTAAAAAAATGCAATATGAAATATTAAAGTTAATTATTTAAATTTTTCTTATGCAAAATTTTCCAACGTTTTCAAAACAGTAGAAATTTTACATTAGGCTTGTTCGTTTACTACAATTTGCTACTTTTACCACAACTGGAAAAATTCAAAAAGAAAAAAAAACAGCAAATGTAGTAAAAGTAGTAAGATTTTCGAGTAAACGAACACACTGTGTACTTATTCTGTACAGAATTAAAGACAAATTTGTCCATTGATTTTTAAAAATTTTCAAGTACGTTAAAATTCCCATAATTTTTAAAATTTTTTCGAATTTTCTAAAACTATTTTCTATAATCTTTTTTTTTATTTATTTTTTCTTTTGACGGACAAGTTTTTTAGTCCAAAAATTAGTTTTAGTTTATTCAATTTTTAAAAATATATAATTAGACTTATATAATTTCTAATATAAAAATAATTCTTTCCCACTACGAAAATTCAAAAAAAAAACACCTCAGCTTTTTCACGATCATGAAAATTTTGATCTTTAAGACATTTTATATATAGCAATTTTTAAATTATAAAATGTTTTTTAATTTATTTCCCTTCCGGGATCCCGGGAATTTTTTTCTATTAGTGTTATTATATAAAGCCCCATATAATTTTTTTTTAATCGTCTAGAAATAAATCTGTAAAAATAGCAGAGAAAGCTACTAAAAATTAGTTAAAAATTACCTTGGAGGAAAAACTGCTGAAATGATCAGATTTTTAGCTAAATATTAGTAAGATATTAGAAGAACTGTTAAATTTACAGAATTTTAGTTATATTTGAGAAAACTTTTAGTTACCTGAAAATGATAAATTATACTATAAAATCTGCAGAAAAATTTTGCAAAATATTCTTAGACTAAGAATAGCAAAAACAAACTGTTATATCTATAAAATTTTTATTATTTTTATGCTAATTTTGTTGCTTTCAAATATCAGTCTATCCTGCTAAAATCAGCAAAAATTGCATTAAAAAAATCTAAAAAAAAAATTATTTTATAGTGATTTTTTCGCCCAATAATTATTAAGGACAATTTTTGCTGATTTTAGCAGGTTAAGTTGTAATTTTCTAATAACAAAAGTTTAACTCAAATATAACTAAAATTCTGAAAACCCAGCTAAAAATCGACATATATGGATCCATACCTGTTAAATGTATGTTCGTGCATGCTCATAAACATGCATTCATGACCATGCATGGATACAAAAATCTCCATACATGAATCATATATGACCATAGGTGTGCATTAACGAAATTTGTGGCTTTCTAACCAGATCAGGTGCCTGAAAGCTAGTCAATCAGTTAGGGACCTTTCTTCGTCCCTGGGCAAAGCCATTGTTAAAAAAAAATGTCAAAGAGAAAAGAATTCAAAAACATTAGAAGGCCTGAAAACAGTTAAATAGTTTATACATATAAACATGGTAGAAAATATTTCGCTATTGAATTAAATTGCAAAAGGATTAGGAAACATACATGTAAATTGAAAAGTTTATAGAAAAAATTTAAGTAAATTATTAAAGGCCGAAAAGCTGCCTAAAAATTAATAAGAGATTAACACTTACTCATAAAATCTCATAACAATTCCGTTGATTTTTTCTCCAACCGAATTGATTCGGTTGTTCCAACCTCGTAATTAGGTTGGCAAAATCAAATTCAGTTGTGACAACCAAATTAAGCCCCTAAATCGTTGTCACGTCAAATTCGGTTGCGATAACTGAATTCGGTTGTGGTTGGTTTGGTAGTCAGCACAGAATTTTTCTGAGAGTGTAATTATTTCCACACAAATTTACATTTAACTATGAAAAGAGATAACGAGCCTGAGACTATATGAAGTTTAAAATAAATTTTATAAAAGTTTAATAATTCATGAAAATCTGGCAACCTTATATCAAAATTTATAAACATCAGAAGCTATTGATTGCATTAATACATTTTGTAACTGAGAAATTGTAGAAATAAAAAAAAATATAAATATAAAAGGAAAAAACAATAGTATACCTGAAAGGTATATCAAATAACTCAATTATGTGTAACAATATATTTGAATAAGTATTGCCATAAAATAAAACACAGAATTTGAATTTATAATTTAAAATAAAAAAAAACTTATTGCAACACGAAGATGGCAGCTCATGGCATACAAATAGTGTGTTCTTACACTAATAAAAAAAAATTGCAAAAATTTAAGTTAAAACTCAAAATTAGTTAAAAATTACCTTGCAGGAAAAACTGCTGAATTAGTAGATTATTTTTGCTAAATATTAGAAAGATAGGAACGGAAAAAATAAAACTGTTAAATATACAAAATTTTAGTTATATTTGAGTTAAATTTTAGTATAAAATTTTGCTAAATAATTAGTAGACTAGAAAATCACAAAAAAAGTAAAATTTTCAAAGTTTATTTTTATTTTTAATGCGAATAAAAATCTAGCCAGCTGAAATCAGCAGTTTACTATTTTTTATCAAATATTTATGTTGATTTTAGCAGAATAGACTTCTATTTGATTTCAACTAAGTTTAAATTAAATATAAAACAAATTGTATTCTACTAATATTTAACAAAATTTTCTGTAGATTTTCAATTAACTAAAATTTTACTCAAATATAACCAAAGTTTTTTTTAAATTTAACAGTTTTATTGCTACTGTGCGTATCTTACCAGAAATTAGCAAAACAAAATCTGCTAATTTCAGCAGTTTTCTCTGCAAGGTGATTTTTAACTAGTTCTTAGTAGATTTTCTGGTGGTTTTGTAGGTTTATTTCTATGAGTGTGTAAGAGATTTTTTTTTAAAGAAAAACACTTTATGGAATTCATACATAATTCATATATGGTATATATTTGTGAATTTTTTGTTTATTATTGGCATCACGTGACGTCAATGCCAATGACAAAATATTCTATTTCAATTCCATGCTAATTACATATTTTAATTGGCATTGATTAAACAAATGGTAATGACATGTTACCCAATATCTTAAAACAATCAATTATATTAAATTATAATTACAATTTTATTACAGTAATTTATTAAATTTTTTTTTCCCCCAAAACATATCTTTAGTTCCGAACATTTTCTATAGCAAATTCTTCAAACCTTTGTTTGGAATCTGGGTTTTTCTAAACGAAAAGTCCTTAAAATCTGAGGGTTTTTTTCTAGAAATAAGTCTTCAGTATCTGTTGTTTATTCTGTAGAGAAAAAGTCCTTTGAAACTGAGATTTTTGTTACACAAAAACGAATCTATGAAACAGGTTTCATTAAAGACAATGTTTATGAAAAGTTCATAAAATTAATGAAACTCTTCATAAAATTAATAGGCCACTTCTCCAATGAATTACTCATTCAGCCAATGAAGTGTTTCATAAAATCTATGGAGCAATTTTATTTACTATTATTTATTATAGTTGGTTGTTGTCATTGCTAAGATGGAGTGGATAAATAAAAAGTATCCACTCCATCTTATTAGCAAATGCAAAAGCGTAATAAAATTGTAGCATATTTTATGGATGTACCAAATAGTATATCTAATGAAAGAATTCATTAAATTAAAAAGTTTCATAAAATTTTATATTAAACTTAATTCAATTAATGAAATTCCTTATTAATGTTTCGAAAAAATTAATATGATTTATAAAAAATTTCATAGTCCAAAATTAATAATAAAAAATTAATTTAAAAAAAATTAAAATTAAAAAGATAATTCTGTCAGTATGGAAATTAATGCACATCACTAGAACTCGGCCTTATGGTTACATAAAACTATTGTATTTGAGAATTAAATGTAATGAAATTATATTTTATAAAAAATTAAAAAAGTAAATACTATTGAACCATTTCATATACATATATAAAGATCATTTTCAATAAATATATGATGATCTAATTTATGAAATTCAATGAATTTTTTTAACGAAATAAAAAAATTTTTAATAGAAAGGTTATGAAAAATTTCATAATAATAATTAAATATTATATACATAATGAATCTCTTTATGGATTCTACGAAAAAAATTATATGAAATTATATCATTAATATCATGAAGGATAATTTTTTCAGTCTATGCAAAGAAATCTTCGTCCTATGAACTTTTATATAAGAAAAGTCCTGAGGTTTTTAAAGGAAAAAGGGTGTTTTCTATAGGAAAAAGTCTTTAGATTCTGAGGGTTTTCTATAGAAAAAATCTTTAGACTATGAGGGTTTCGTTTAGGAAAAAGTCTTTAGAATCTAAAGGTTTTTCTATGGCAAAAAGGACTCAGAGTGGTTCTACAGAAAAAAGTTATAAGAATCTAAGGTTTTTCTAACAAACAGTCCTCGGCATCTGAAGGTGTTTCTATAGGAAAATTTTAAAAATTTTGGGGTTTTAAATAGGAAAATGCCCTAAGAATCATAGGGATATTCTCTGCAAAATAGTCCTCATAATCGAAAGGTGTTCCTATATATTTTCTTTTTAGTCATCGTAATCTGCAAATTTGCTATTTCAATTTTTAGGGTTTTCTAAAGGAACAGCTCCTCAGAATCTAGAGGATTTTCTTTAGAAAAAAGTCCTTAGAATCGCAATCTTTTTCTATATAACAAAATCCTCGAAAGCTAAAAATTATAAAAACGTTTTTCTTAAGAATAAATGAGCGGTAGGTCCAATTATGGACATATTCTATTTAAAATCAAAAGAGATAAAATGTTAAATCTTCTTTTTTCTTTTTGGAATCTTATCAATGAGTCAGGAACGTTGCCCCCTTAACGATTTGCCCAAACCGCAGATACTGGGAAGTTGAAATTTGGTACAAAGTTTCCTACTCCGTCGAAGAAATCCACTAAGACGGGATTGTTAGAAATTCTTACAGGAGGTCAAAAAGGGGAAGTCTCCCCCTTGATGGCCCGCTCAAACACCTTTGTCTAGAAACCTTAAATTTTAAGTATTTATACCCTCTCATAAGTGCTGAACCACCGATAGGGTATTTTTTGAATTTTCGCCAGGAACGAGGTGAAAATGGGGATACAAAACAGGAAAATTGTACTCCTAAACGGCCTACCCGTACCTCTTTGGCTAGAAACCTAAAATTGAAAGAACGAGTGTAATTGAAACACTGAGATAGGTAGACGAAACGAAATAGAATGGGAAACGAGTGAAATTGAAACACTAGATAATGGAAGCGAAATGGAATGAAACGTGAAATTAAATGGAATAGGGAACGAGAGGAATTGAAAGAAATGGAAATTAAAACTATGTTTTTATTCCCTGAAGTTTTGGATTAATTCACTGATAAAATACTTTTTTAGAATTTTTGTCAGGAACATGGTAAAAATTGGGTTTCGCTAAAGCGAAAAAAACACTAATCTAAGAATTTCATATAAATTTCATTTAAATAAACTTTAAGTAAAGCTTACAAAGCTGCCTGCTTTGCCTTCTAACAACCGTTTTTGTTCAAATAAAACCAAATAAATTGGGTGTTTTTCAAAATTCGAGAATATTACAATGACAATCTTTAAATGGCTTTGCGGAATGGCACAAGGTCAAAAAGTTACAATATTTCGTCAAAGCCTCCATGAAATTCCCGAAAAATATTTTAATTAATAATTTATAATTTGGAAAAAAACAACCTTTTTCAAATTTAATTTAAAAAAACTAATATGCATGTGCCTGTGCAATTTTAAATGTTACTGACACTGTAGAAAACATATTATTTATTATTGTTGATTATACGTGAATGGATGTCACTACATTGCTAGATGTCAAAACAACAGAGTAGTGTTGGAAGATGACAAAGCAAACTGTGGTAAAATTTTTGTTGTTGTTTTTGTTTTTTTTTTCTTTGATATTTTAAATGTTTAATAACGCTGCTAGTCGAGAAGATGGTGTAATGGTTAGCGCGTTGGACTGTTACACGTGAGGTTGCGGGTTCGAGCCCCAACCAAGGCAACATCAATTTATGAAAAATAGTAATATGAATGAGTTTTTTCTATCCCTCATACATATCGCAGTGTCCTCCTTCGGTGTTCCCATAGCACTTAACCCCACCGAAATAAAATAATATAACAGGGCTATGAATTAAAACGCTTCAACAAAATTCGCCAACTCACCATCAGATGGCGCGCAACAGCTGTTCTAAAAATTCAACATCTCGCACAATTGCAATGTTGCCATATTTGAAGCCCTTCATCTTTCACCACCTTTCACTTTTTCTCTATCCCCTTTCCAAAGGAAGCAACACGTTAATTAATAGGAAGAATTTCCTGAGTGTTGCTTCTCTTTAAAAAAAAAAAAAAAAAAATTCTCATTGAGTTTGTAATTTAACTTAATAAATATTTCTATAAATTCTAAAAAGTCGTTCCCTGATGATTTCCTTAGGCCAAAATTAAACCCCCAGGAAATTTTTTTACAATCGGTAGCCAAACACACCTATTCTGCAACTGGTTCCATTGCAACCGATTCCATGGAACTGGTTCCGGAACCAGTTCCTGGGATCCTATATGAAAGGTATGACTGACGTAGAATCAGTTCTAGAATTAGTTCCAGAACTGATTCTAGGGCAACCGGTTCCACTTTGGAGCTATAAAAGTGGTTGCTTTTGGGACAATTTCAAACAAAAATAATCGGTGTTAGAATCGACATTGGAAGGCGTTGTGAATGAAAAGCAGCTATTGTACAACCAATTTTCCTGGGTCCGAAAAGGGACATGTCTTCAGCAGATCATTTTCCACAATTTGTTAAATAAGTTTTGGGATTTTAGCACATTTAATGCAACTTCTTTGTAATTTTGCTAATTTTGGTCGATAATTATATCTTCTTGTGTAGTAAAAATGTCTAAACATTAAAGGATTTTCATATTACTTATGTTGTCCTTGCTTTAAAAACAACCTTGTATTTTTTATTTTAAGTCCTTAAATCCAAATCTAATTCAAAGTCTATAAACACATTGTAATATAATCAGATTTTCAAAATCTGTTAATGATACTTTTTGTTGCATATCATTAGGCATCAATGTCTTAAGCTGGTGAGAACGAAAAAAAATTTAAATTCAAAAAATGCTTTCCCATTGCCAAGGATATTTTGTGGTCGCCACATATAACGACAAAAAGAAAAAATATGTAAATTGTTTTTTTTTTTTGTTCTTTCGAAACGTAGATTGCAAAAACTGTCAAGTATGTACACATAGAAAAAATAATAAAATCAAAATTAAATAACATTAAATTAAATAGAAACTGGTTTGAAACAAAACTAAGTTTGTTTTGTTTATAGATAATTTAAATATATTCCTATTAGTTTTTGACATGCAAAAACAAAAACTTAGGAGATGAAATAATAATTTAAATACGAAAGGGTTTGTTTCAACTAGAATTGTATTTACTTTAATAGGATTAATACTAAATTTAAAAATTTTCATAATATATAAGATGTAAACTTTATTCACATGCGATTCAAATGTGTTCAAATAATAATTGATTTAGCCATGATTTTTTTTCTGTGTGTAGTAGATTTCTTTCACTAGCATAAGTACATTTAAAAAAAATTTTTTTTTTTGAGGTTTGGATTGTTGTTAAAGATTTTGGTATTGTGATAAAAACTAAAATTCAAATATCTTTGTATGAGTGTTATTTCACTAAAAACTAGACATCTGATTACAAATGCAAATCAATGTTTAAAGGATTTTTTTTTTAACACACAGCCACATTTTAAGTTAAATTTTTCTCTAAAATCTTTTTTGTTTTTTTTTAATGTCTTGTAGACATACAATACATTAAATGAAAATCTGTGTGAATTTCTCTTGTTTTGTTTGTTTCTTTATCCTTATCATTTATTATTGTTTAAATGTTTTACTCGTTTTATTTTCAGAAATTAAAAACCACCCCCCCCACAATTTTATTAAGAAACTTCTTAATAAAATGTTCCCCCCATCATCTACTTTGTGAGAAAGAAAAAAAAAACAACATTCAAATATATACTATTACACGTTCATTCAAATAAACATATAAAAATTTAAAAGTTCTTGAAAACTTTTAATTCAACTTGAGCCATAAAATGCACAGAATGTTCAAAGTTTTTCCCAACAATTCTACTTGAAACATCACAACAACATTCTCTAGAGGCATGAAGGCGAACGTAAATTCGTACTTATCCAGCGACAAAAACGGGCGTAACACAAAAATTTCATTTATTTGTTGTTTTTTTTTTCATAAAAAAAAGAAATGAAATTATAAAAAAGAATTCTACAATAAAAAATATTTATGACAATTACAAGTGCATTAAAGTTTTTTTACTCGCTAGATGAAGTTTTCATAAAATATAAAATTGTTAATACTTTTTAAATCATTTTAAGCTTTTTCGTTTAGTATTCATAGAAAATTGAATTTAATTTAATGAATTTTCTTTTTTAAGTAAAGAAATATGACTGTTATGAATATGATAATTTTCTTATGTTACCAACACAAAAAAAATCAGTGGTCTCTTGGTAATATATTAACTTATTTATTACTAAAGGGGGTGATTCATAATAAGTCCAACTACTTTACAAAAATCTTACCGCAGATTTTGAGAAAAATACGTATATATCCTACACTCAGATAAAAAAGTTTCCAATCGAACTTTACTATTTTTATACTGATTTTTAGTACAATTTTTTTAGTAATCATTTTTGCTTATTAAAAATTACGGATTTTTTACTAATTCTCGCTGCTGATTTCAGCAAAACATTTTACTAGTTTTTCAAAACCAAGTGCTAAATTTAGCAGAAAAATATACTAATTTAAAAATATTTTTTTTGATTTTTTACAACTCTTGTTTAGTTTATAGTGGTTACTATTGATATATTCTTAGTTTGGAAATAGCACTCAGAAAATTTTATTGTATCTCCAATGCATAAAAAGGTAATAACTGGAGAACCGTTTGCAATTTTGACTCCAAATTTCAAGCACGACGAAGTAATTATACGCTTGTTGCAATCGCAAGAAAAATGTTTTTTTTCATTTTTTTAGATTTCACAGTTTTTTTTTTTATTTTTTAGTACACTTTTTTGCTAATTTCAGCAGATTGATTTCAAATTACAATTTACAATAATTTACTGAAATTTAGTAGCGGCAACTAATTATTTATACTAATTTCATTGTACTAAAATTATTGATATTTAGTAAGTTTTTTAACTGATTTTAGCAAATCGATTTTGAATTTCAGTTTACAACAATTTTGCTAAAATTTAGTAGCGACTACTAATTTTTACTACTAATTTTGTTGTACTACAGATCAGCAGACATGTGTTGCTAAAATTAGCAAAAAATACCGCTGGGTTCAAAACAATTAAATTTCCCGTAATAACAGAAAAATTTTCAGTAGCCACTAAAGAGTTTTATGGTTGAGTGTGCAAAGGAAAATTAATGTGAATCGAAATATTTAAAGACAAACTGAATTCATCATTACATTTCAATTGTAGATGTTGTACAGATATACCACAATCACTGGTCCAGCTGAAGCCACCGCAGATAACATTAGCACAGGCTTTAGTAAAAATTATATTTATAAATTTATTTTTGGATTTATTTTAATATTTCTTGAATTTTTTCAAATGTAAAACTCTATGTATTTTCTTTACTATTACAAGTTAGTAAATTTACAAATTTCTTGAGAAAAATTTCAGTTTATCAACAAAATAAAAAATATATGCTCACAATATGTTTAATTGTAAACGGATAATGCCTATAACTACATTTTGTGTGTATTATTGTATATGAAAGTGTGTACAAAATAATTTTGTGTTTATATTTACTCACTTTGCGTTATATTAAACAAAATTGAGTCATTTTATAGTAGTGATGTACCAATTTCATCAAAATATTCTAATATTTGCGACCTGTAGCTGTGGAATATGCCCATTAGAGCGTGCCTTACGTAAGAGTCGCCATTTTAGAGACCATCGTTTTGCCATAAAGGAAAAATCCAATGAAAAAAAATTTAAAAATGCGACCCCTACGTTCGGCAACAAAAAAATTTTTTTTAATTTTCTGCTGGATTTATCGAGTAACTTCCTTAGCAAAAGTTTAATGATTTTTTGCGAGCTTCAATTTTCTGACATTAGAGTGGTACATTAAAGTGGTAGCATACTGGAACGGGATACTCGAAGTCAATGGCCCTTAGAGTAAAACATTGGTCCCCTCGAGAGAAAAACATCGATGTATCATACTTTAAGATCCAACTGTAAATGCCAAAGATATAAAGAAAAATGTAAAATGGCGACCCCTACGTTCGGCAAAAAAAAATTTTTTTTGAAAGCCCCTTGCAAAAATAATTTAGATTGGACGGTGTTTTTGAAGGTACGGTCTAATGCCCATTTTTGCGAGACCTTTACGCGGGACTGGGTCTAACATGGACCGATTCTAAATGAAATCAATATTCCCATGTGAATCAGTGTACTAAATTTCATTAAAATATCTTCGTATTTTCGGGGGAACTTTCCAGCAATGAAATATTAGTTTATTTAATTGGCTTTACCCTCTGTTTCGCTGGAGCTTTTTCAGCATCTTCAGGGATAAGTTTTTTTTTTAAATAAAACATAAAAGAGAATTTTTAAATAATAACGATTTTAAAATATTTGACTTCAACTTTTGACTAATTTTTCCAAATACTACTAGATCTCAACCTGCACACAAGTCCAAAAATAAATCAAAAAACAGCTCCAAATATATTATTAAAAGTTAAAATTTTTGTATGGAAATGATTCATCCACGACAGCCTTCATTTTTAATTCAAAAATTTATTTAAAAAATTCTAAAGGCTAAAAAATTAATCTCTCTTTTATCCTTTTTTGAATTATTCCCAAAATTTTCAAATTTATTTAACTTATGAGTCATTTCTAAACCATCTTTTTGATTTAATAATTTGCCTCAAATTGTTTTGTCTTTTGTGATTCATTTTAGAAGGCTCAAGTTTTAAAATTTCAAAAAATTTTATTTTAGTTGAGTTATTATTGGCTCATAGAATAATAACCCTCAAAAAAGTATACAAATTTTTCTGGATGGGATATATAAATATTTATAGATTTATATATAAAAGTATTCAAATTCATACAGTTATAGCAAAAACTCTGTAAAAATTGTAGTTAAAACTACTAAAAATATGTTAAAAATTACCTTGCAGAAAAAAACTGATGAAATTAGCAGATTATATTTGCTAAATATTAGTAAGAGGGGATAAGCCAAAATAGAACTATTAAATATACAGAATTTTAGTTATATTTATAATAGATTTGAGTTAATATAAAATAACTTTAGCAGTTGAAATCAGCAAATAATTTTGCTAAATAATTAGTAGACTAAAAATCATAAAAAATATAAAATTTTTTAAGTTTTTTTTTTTTATTTCAAATAAACACCCAGCGTTTTCGAATCAGCAAATTTGAATAGATTGTGGTTGGACGAAACCACTGTTTTATTACACAAATAGGCAATAACGAATTTCCTATATCTCACAATTAATATGACAGTAAATTAAAACTTTTAGTGTGGTACGCATAATTATTTTTAAATTATATAAATAACTTATAAAACAAATTTGTCATAGAAAATGTATTTTATAAACGTATTATTAGGTTTGTTTTTATGCATAAGCACTTTTTTGTTAAATTTTCTCCATAGGGTAACTTTTGGGCGTTACATAATTATATTTCATTGTTACCATAATCCTTTTATTACACATTCATATGATACATTTCATACTTATTGTGGTCGCCATTTAACACATGTTAACTTCAGTTAAGATTTTGGTGCAACCGCAATAACACTAAACAAATGTTTTAAGTTAAAAAGACGCGACACATAAGATTACAAGTTAATTAGTAGACATTATACATAGACAAAATCGCACACACACACACACACACACACACACACACATAAATGTTAATTACACTACGTTTGACTATTGCATATGTAAACATATACACTACCGTAAGCCAGAAGAAAATGTAATGAAAAGTAACAAAGGTTAACAAAATATCAACATAATATGCCCCGGGAAAGCATGTGTTTGGAACGCACATTTATGTCCCAGGAAAGTTTTCAAAATATGGTACTCGAAATTTTAAATTTGAATCAAAATTAAAACTAAATCGATGTCACAGAATCCAGTCTGCTACAATCAAAAAAAAAAAAAATTCGATTACCACAACGAATCTGCATTTCCACATTTTTTTGCTGGGTTTGAAGATTTAATTTCAAACTTAATTTTATAAAATGAACCAGTAAAGAAAGTAAAAGCAGCCAATTGTTCTGCTTGTTGCTGCGGCTTGTGTTCTATACGAAATTGTACAATTTGTGTTGTTTCATTCTTAGATTGTTAATAGGAATTTTAGCGTAAAATTAAACGAAATTTTCTTTTTATCATTCATACATGTGAAGATTAGTGTGGACTGAATTAGGGCTTTTGAAAAAATATCATTCTTTGATATTGGCGAGAAAAACTTAAAAACCTTGAAAGTTGTTAAAATTATACTTTTTCGAACAATTTGATATGAGACCGCAAAATTACAGTTTTCTCATTAATATCAGAGAATGAAGAAATATTTTTCGTAAACAAAATTGCGATTAAAAAAAAAAAAAAATTCACATTGCTCAAAATTTATCAATTTTTTATGAAAAGCGCAAGTCGAAGTATAATTCCGATTTGGCTGAAGCTTTCCAAAAATATATGTGTGTGTAACAGCTACCTGTACCTTGTTTATCCTACCCTAACAGGAAGTCCTCCAAAATCATAATTCTTTCCACCCTATTCAACATATGTATGTGGTTGTTAATTGTTGTATGAATGTATTTGTGTAAACCTATTGTTATAAGTACAATCTGTATAACTTTATATGAGCAAAATTTTGATTTTTTATTTTTTTCGGAAAAGTCATTCAGAGAAGTTTTTTTTTGGGATGTATTTTCATTTGTTGGAATTTCACTTTTCTGCAGAATCATTAATTTTATTGTATTTTGATCCTAATTTCAATGAAATTGTATACGAACAATGCCCTAAACAATTAGTTCAAATTACGTTCAATTTATTGAGTATACACGAACTAAATAAAAATGTAGAGATGCCCAATAGGAAACTGTGTGTGTTATTTAATTAACAAAGAGTTTAATTAATTAAATTTAATATGCTGTTAAGCTAAAATATTGCTTTAAATATCATGGTATTTTTTGTGTATAAAAAAATTATTAAACTTCTACACTGTTCTTCTCAAAAATAAGTTTTCAGAAAAATTTAATATTTAAATAGACTTTCTATAGAAAAAGGTTTATTCTTCTTCTCAAACCTCATACCTACTAAGTTAAAATTGCAAAATTGCATATTTATTACAATATTAATTGCAAGCTGTATATATGACGTTAAAACAACACTGTACTAAAAATACATTATGAAATGCCCTGGGGCAACCCGTCTCCAATATATGCAAGTTGGCTACTATTAAACGTAAAAACCATACGTCAATGTGGCAACATTTGCCAAGAAAAGAGTTAAGGAGGAGATTGGAAGATAAACAAAAATCTAAAAATAGAATGTTTGTATGTGTTTGATCACTTCTGAATAAAAGACAATAACAGAAAGCTGAATAGGGAAGAAAACAATGAATTAGTTACTTTGCATTCAAGGCCTTACTTAATTGAGATGGCTAAGCTGTCGTAGCACTTCAGTATAGTCATGTTTGTAATGCGGGGACATGTTTTCGAATCCCACAGCCGACGGATTGCTGAAAAAATTATCATAAGGAGACAATCTGACAATAAACATATAAACAATTAACAATTTAATGGAAAATCAGTGATACAAAAAAAGGAAGAAACTATATCTAGTCTGATTTAAAAATTAATGTTTATAATTTTTAGAGAAAAAGGATTATTCTCTTCTTAACCTTAAACCTATTAAATTAAAATTGCAAAAATACATGTTAATTGCAAGCTGTCTATATGACTATAAAACAACACTGTTCTAGACACAATTTAGTTTTTTCTGAAATTCGGTTTTTTTATGAAAATCAATTTTTAGTCACATTACTTTTCCCATCCTTGTGACCACATAGGTACCCAGCAAAAAAAGAGATGCCGAAGCAGTAGAAAAATACTACTATTGATGATCTAGATGTACTTATTTTTTTTAACATAAACACTAATGATTTTAACATTGATTTGTCATAGGAGAGGAGTACTCCCACTTCAACATTTTTTCAGTACTTTTTGAACGTATGCAAAGAAAGCTCTTTTTCACCAATTAGAATTTTAAAAAAAATTCTTCAGAAAAAAAATGATATTTTTATTTTATCTTACAAAAGTTTTTTATTTTCACCACCGGGTATCGAACTTGCGACCTCACGATTTCTAGTCTAGCGCTCAACCGCTAAGCTATTCTTTGATATGAAAGTTGACTGGCATAAAAACACCACTTTGTTACTGCGAGATAATGTTCCTTATTCTCTTCAATAAAAGTGCTTATTAAACAAGTGTGAAAGGTGCACTGCAATTCAATATTGTTTTTAGTGCTATTTTTTAAAAGCAATTTCTCATCATATTTTTTTATATATACATATTTTTAAAAACTAAAAAATTAAAAAATATTATGTATGAAAAATAATATGTATAAGTTTTTTCTATCCCTCATACATATCGCAGCGTCCTCATTCGGTGTTCCCATAGCACTTAACCCCACCGAAGTAAAATAATATAACAGGGCTATGAACTAAAAAGCTTCAACAAAGTCGCCTACTCTTCATCAGATGGCGCACAACAACTGTTCTAAGATTCGTCATCTCGCGCAATTACAGTGTTGCCATATTTGAAGCCCTTTATCTTTCACCATCTTTCACTTCTTCTCTATCCCCTTTCCAAAGGAAGCACCACGTTAATTAATAGTAAGAATTTCCTGAGTGTTGCTTCTCTTTTTAAAAAGAAAAAAAATATTTATAAGTATTAAAAAGAATAATAAAATAAAAAAAATTAAAAAAAACAACAAAATATTGGTCCCGCCGGGACCATTTGGAAATGCCAAATGATACCGAAATTACTTTTTACGATCACTATTAGAGCAATTACTCTTTAGAAGCAATACTTAAGTGATTTTTTGGATGTTGTTCAGAAGTAATTCTAAAAAAGCTGTAAAAATATACCAACGGATACTTTGGGAGCAATGAAAGAAGTGATTTTTTAAATTTGTTCAGTATAACTTCTAAAAAAGCAGTAAAAGTACACTAACGGATATTTGGGAAGCAGTAAAAGAAGTAGTTTGTAAAGCATTACTTCCAATTTTTTTTTGTTGGGTACTTACATATCAAGGAAATCAATGACAAACTGTCAGAACAAAATGTGAAAAGTTTAAATTTTAAAATGACATTTAGTCATTGGTTGTTGATGATTTCCTTAGTTTTTCTCTGTTTCTAGCATTTTTCTGCATTTATAACGATTTTTAATAATTTTTTTGCGATTTTCCATTCGAACAAAGTGTGCATTACTGTTTATTTGTTTACAAATGGTATTTCTTATTCTCTCTATTATTTGTTGTTTCATTTCATCAATTCCATTCCAATTCAATACAAAATTAAGCAAGTGTCATACGGGCTTTAAGGACTTAAAAGTTATACGTCGGTACTTCTTTTAAAATTATATTAAAAGCACGTTAGCACCGTATTTGGACATATTTATGGCACTTTATAACAACAAAAGTATAACTTTTTTTTTTTAATTTTTATTTATCGGGATATATGTACATTAATTGCATTAAAGGAATTAAATGTGCGAAAATTCCGAACATATTTAACAAATTGTGAAAAAAAAATATGTTGAACGCATGCCCCTATCCAGATTTCAGGAGATCGTCAGGGGACGACATTTTTAGAATTTCTAGAAATATTTGTTAAAGTTAAATTACAAACTCAAGGAGAATTTCTTTCTAGCTTATTTTATTATTATTATAACTTTCATTTAGCGATAACATGAAAGTTCTACATATCAGCGCTAGACATTGTGGGAGTTTTAATACACTAACCGGTTACTTTCATTTAGCTTTGGAATTATCCATCCCCCCGGGATCACAAATTTGTGTCAAAGTTTTGTTTAAATTCTAAAAAGTTTCTACTGGGCGTATTTAAGTGAAATCTACCACAGAAGCAGAATTTAAGTTAAAGGGTTTAAGAATACATTTAAATATATGTCTAACTTTGATTTCACTTGAATTGTTTTTAAATATTTCTTTTTTGTTTGTCAAAATTTATTATCTTAAGATAGTCATAAGTTTTTCGTATTATGCTCAACTTTATGTCAACCACAATTGTTAAAGTTCACACCCTTTTCATGTTTCTGCTCCCCATAGAAAAAATTACACATAAAATGAAAACTTTTCTTTCGTGGTTTTCACAGTTTAACTTCATCAGCACCACAGAGTATCTACTACAGCAGCATACTCATATGTTTCCTAACATTATTGTTTCTAACCATAACAAAAAATGTCTTCTATTTCAATTTTTTGTTTTTGCATTTACACAATAACATCATATATCAAATATGTAGTATAAAGTAGAATATGGTGATTTTTATATTTTAGCATAATTTATAGATTTAAATATTTAAATTAACTTTTACGACTTTATTTTACATCTTCTAAGAATATTATACAAATAAAATTTATGCATTTTCAATGAACAATTTCCCTTTTTATTTTATAAACTTAAATATTTTTAAAACACTAACATATGTGGCCTTAAAAGAACAAAACCAACAAAATACAAAGTCTTAGGAGAAAGTTTTCTAGACTATGTAAATGTAAATTTGAAAAAGAATGAATGCATGTGTGATAGTGACATAAAATAAGTAACCGATAAAATTGAATAGTAACCGATTAATTTTATCATATCAGTTATCGTGTTAACGTTACACAATATACACAAAAAAATTTAATAATTTAATTGATTTAATTAAAAGAGTAATTGATTCAGTCATAAGTTTAAACGATTCGATTAAAATAATTAGTTCAAATGAATAATTATGTGAATTGGCACTTACAACGAAAAAAAGGAATTTTAATTAAAATTGCTTCAATTAAAATTTTAATTCAATCAATCAATCAAAATTTTAATTGATAAGTGTTATCAATATTGTTATGGGGTTTGAAAAAGTATTTTATTCAATTAAAAAATTAATTAAATTATAATGCAGAAAACATGAAAACGAATAAATTTGATACATACTAGAGTATTCAATCGATTAATCGTTATTAATTAATAATTTAAAATGTCCAAATTTCGAATAACGAATAATTCGAATAATTTCATACGATTAATCGATTAATCGAAATTGGTAGAAAATTACAAAAATGTTTAAAAAATATAAATTTTTTATGAAAGTAAATCTGCAAAAATTTTAAATTTTTTTCAAAAATTGTGATAAATAATTTGCTGTTTGCTTAAGCGGACCATACATTTGCAATATTATGGTACAACTTTCCAAGTGGTGCAAGTATATTGACCGTGTATGTATTAAATTGAGGGTTGAGCAATATTATGTAGTGAATCAAAACACTTTTGATTTTTATTGGACAACTTGAAATATTGCATAATCTATTGGCGAAAATTGGCGCAAAATTAAAATTGCACAGTGTTGGAATTTTAATTTTGCGCTGTTTATGTTTGTGTGCATTTTGAGGTTATGTTGAATTCATATATTGCATAAAATATTGTGGCGATCTTTTGTTACATATATGTTGCAATTTATTGTGTGGTGTGTGGCAAAACGAGAAAAATACTGTGCCATTATATTGGACATAATATTGCAAATGTATGGGGGACTATATACCTATCCGGATTTCATTTTGCCGTAAGAAAATAATTAAGGGACGACCTTTTAGAATTTATAGAAATATTTGTTAAATTTAACTCAATGAGAATTTCATGTTCTAAGTAGAAGAGTTAATAAACATCTTCATTCCCAAAGAAAAAATAGAAACAAAATAAAATTATCACAATTTGCTCTGTCATCTTCCGAATTATTAACCTGTTTTTGTGACTTATCTAGTAAAGTAGTGGTATCTATTTATGTATAATAAAATTTTAATTATTTTTTACGACTTTTTAAAAGTCTATATTAAATGAAAGCATTAATATTTATTGTAATTAATAATTATTAGAATTATTAATTATAATTAATGCTCAATGTAATAAAGCTTGTTTAGTGAGCACTCTGAATTAATAAAATAAAGTGATGTAGATACAGAAACGTAGAGGGAAAATAAATTCTCAACAAAATTCCTCACTACATTTACGTTTTTATTTATTCAATGCATACGAAAGAGATACAAATTAATGTACGGGGTCTTATATTCTTCTTTCGGGGGTGGTTCTCCCCAATTCGGATAAAATTTTAATATGTGACCTTCTCCGTGTGTCAAAAAACGGGTTTGGACTTAAGAGTGGATTCTGGTACCTAAAAGGGTGTAGAATAAGATGAAATGATTTAGAAAAAAACTTCATTTTCACACACTCGGTACCCACATATGTGAAAGCGGGGACAGAAAAAAAATTTTTTGACAAAATCTGATCTCAATTATTACATTTTTTTTTTATTTTTATAAATTTCAGAAGGGTTGCAGAATTTATTTTTGTTCCTTTATTTAAATAAAATTATTAAAAACACAAGTGTATTTAGATTAATTTACAGAATTTTTTTTTGATTAATCGATTAATTTTAAAATTTTGTTCGATTAACCGGTTAAGGAAAAACCCCAAATAATTATTTGCACAATTAATCGATTAAAATAAAAAGCCGATTAATTGAATACCCTAATACATACCCACACTAGAAAAATAAAAAGTGTATAATAATCGAAGGACTTAAGCCTGGATCAGCCAGATGTAAACGTAAACATATCTCTGCATAGCTGAACTAATAAGTTAAATAAGAACAGGAGATGTGTTGTGTTTTTTGTTTCATTCTTATGCATGCAATATAGAGCAAACGTAAATATACAACGAAAATCTATTCACAACAGATTTTTGTTGTGTATTTACGTCTGCTCTATATTGAATGCATAAGAATGAAACAAAAAACACAGCACATCTTCTGTTCTTATTTAACTTATTAATTCAGCTATGCAGAGATACGTTTACGTTTACGTCTGGCTGATCCAGGCTTTAGGTAAAACACAACTTCAAAAGTATTTTGTGTAATTTAATGAAAAAATACATGTAGATTTAACAATTTTTATTTATTTATTTTTTTTTTTTTTTTTTTTAATGTTACTGACTCTCTAGAAAGCATTGTTTTCTTTTGGCGTTTATACATGAATGGATGTCACTACATTGCTAGATCTGTCAAAACAACAGAGTAGTATATTGGAAGATGACAAAGCAAATTGTGGTAAATTCTTTGTTGTTGTTTTTGTTTTTTCTTTGATATTTTGAATGTTTAATAACGCTCCTAGACGAGAACAAGAAATTCTCATTGAGTTTGTAATTTAACTTAACAAATATTTCCAGAAGTTCTAAAAACATCGTCCCCTGACGAGTTCCTTAGGCGAGAATGAAATCCGGATAGCGGCATGCCTCCAACAGATTATTTTTGACAATTTGTAAAATACGTTTGGGATTTTAGCATATTTAATTCCTTTAACAATTTTTAGTTTTTATCAAATTGCATTTTCACGCACCTCGAAATATGTTAAGTTACCTAAGTTTTTTCTTTTGTAACTTATCTTAGAAAATATTATATTTTAACTAAAGAATTGTGTAACTTAGCAGAAAACTTTTGAAATTGCATGTTGCGTGCAGTAAAATGTTTTGTTTCAAAGAATCGACTGAGAATAACTTCCTCTACTGTCTACTGTCTGTTCTACGGTTTTACTTACTTTTCTACTGCTTGAAACTGTCCCTTTAACTTGTTTTAGAACTTACTCTCCTTCAGTTATACCTTACTTTTAAGTTCTGTGGAACGGATTGCAGAATCGGGTTAAATGAAATCGGTTATAGTGGAACCATTTGCGGAATTGTTATGGTTGAACACCGATTGTAAAAAAATTTTCTGGGTATGTGCGTTTTTTATTTCTCGATATTAATTTTTTTAAAACTACCCGATTACCCAGTACTTTATATTTCAACTGCACAAGATTAAAAAAAATTTTAACTTCTTTGTTTTGAAGGCGTTTTAAAATTATTGCTGCAAAAAATCTTATAGACGTGTGTCTATTATTTTTCTTTCTTTCTTGTCAAATTGTCTTTAATATTGAACTTCCTACATAAATATTTCTCAAAGGGGGTTGAGAATTTTATTCGATATATTTTCATAAAATCAATTCAATTGTATATTGATGATGAAGTAGAAAATTGTCGTTGTTACGGTAGACATTGTGTAATATACATAATCAAAATATGTAAATTTTCTTTATTGTGTAAATGGCAATTGTTTTCCGATAGTAGATTCATTTTCATTTTAGAGTAGGTATAAATTAGAATTTTTAAATTTAAAGTTAAAAAAATTACGTATTTGAAGTAAATCAGATTTTTTAAATTACTACACTCACAATAACTTTACCGTAAAAGTTCAATAGTTTTTTTAAATAGTAAAACAGTAAAGTTGATTTAATGGAATAAGTAGTTAAATTACAAAGAAATACACTCAAAAAAGTTCTGAAGTTACTATATGACAGTTATTTGTAAAGTAATTCAGTTGTAGTAATTTTAATTACAATTGCAGTTAATTTATTAGAGCAAAATTTTTCAATGTTTTTGACAGTTACAAACTACAAAAACTACTACTTTGTAGTAACATTTATTTTAGGCAGTTGTTTTGAATTTTGTTACAAATACTTCACTTTTCAAGTGAGTGTGTACAAAGCAAACAAGTGCGTGTGTACGCAGCGCTTGTTTTAGAAATTTCTAGTAAAAGAATATTATAGACTACCATGTTTTCTCTTGTGTCTTTAGTCATAAAAAACGCTAAAGAGTGAAGACGCGTAATTCGGAAAAAATTTATACATTTTATTAAATAATTGAAATAATAAGGTGAGTTTTATGATATGAAATATATTTTATTTACGGGAATATTAAAAACAATTGTATTTATTTTCTGTCAGCAATTTAATATTTTCATCTCTTTATTTAATATCCCTCGCCGGTAGAAATCTAGAACAATATCTTAATAGTGAACAATAAAAGTGATATAAAGTATAAATTTGGCTTTATCAATTTTAAATTTATTCTAGAATAAAGAGTATTTACATAAATTAAGTTAAGAGTATTTATATAAATTTGGTTTTATGAAATTCATAATTTTTTTTTTACTATAGATTTTAGTTGATCTGAAGATTGTTACGATGAGTGTTATTTTTGTTCGGTTTAAGATCAAATATGACTAATTCCAAATAGAGTTCACAATTTATTTTACAACAAACAAAGAAAAAAACTTATAAAAAAAAACTTTCCTAGAACCAATGGAATTAATGCATTTTCAAGTGCTACCAAGCACTCTCATCAGATTGTCTTTATGGAGTGCTCTCTAAGTTATAATGTAGATTTTAATTTTTGTATTTACATTAACTCAAATTAAAGAATTTAAGAGAACTAAACTTAATCATTTTTACAATAATTGGTGGTTATGTTATTTTAACTACATTTGCAGTTGTTTGTACAGTTTTACAATAATATACATGTTTGCTGTTTTAATTGCATTTGTGGTTATGTTTACTATATTTTTCAGTTGATTTTTAACTGCTAAAAATAACTTCATATTGCAGTTGATTTAAATGCAAATGTGGTGTACACCTTTTTAACTGCATATGTAGTTGATTTTACCTACATAATTCCTTTTTAACTGATATATTTCGATTTGAACATGGTTATTTGTTAGAAAATTAAGTAAAATTTTCACAAAATTTTGTTTCCAGAAATTATCACTACAAATATAAAAACAATTTCTAGGATTCACAGTATTCATCTTTTAAATAAAACTTCACAACACTACAACTCTATTAAATTTTAAAAATGTTCAATTCAAAGTTAATTCAAATTCTGGTAATTAATAGATATTTGTTTTTTGGTTTTTTTTTTGTTGTTTTTAATTATATTTGCCTTTTCGTCCACAATACCCAGGACATAATTATGCAATTGAAACAAAAACCAAAAATTGTTTGCATTCAAAATACCACAAAATGTCTATATAAAATGCCACACATTGGAAATGGTATAATAATAAGCAAAACAACAATGTTGCTAATGTTGTTTTTGCGAATGTTGTTGTTATTTTTTTTTTTTTTTTGTTAACATTACAACAGTAAATGCAATTGTAAATACCGTACATATGACACAAATACTTGCAACAAAGTGACCAGACCAGGATATATGAATGTTGTTGTACGTATCAACCAACCAACCAACACATTTCAACAATGTTTTATTTGTATAAACAATTCAACTGTGGCAGTAGAACATGGACACAAATACATACAACAAAAGCAAAATAAACAAATGACTACTAAATAGTTATACTCATACATACGTGCAACATACGAATACAATAATGTAATTGTAACCAAAACTGAAAACAGCATTGCATACATGCATAGTTCTTAGATTAGGGTGGCACTTATTTTTTTAATTACGAGTTTCTTCATTTTTATATTTTAACTTTACTCTAATGTCTAATAATTTCGTTCCTCTACTTAAATAAGTATCCTCACAATGTAGATTACATTAACAACCCAGCGTAGAAACGGTAATGACATATCATTACTTTTTGGACTACCAGTAATGACACCCACTTACCTTCTGTATTATTTTAAAACATACAATAATGAGTTACTGATAATGACTTATTTTTATCATTATTTCAAATAGAAAATAATTTTCTAGATTTTTTTTAAAAATTTTTGAAATCTATTTTTAGACTCAATATTTTTTAAACACTGGTAAGAATATATGTAGCCACATATTTTTTGATTTTTTGTATGTTGGCGAGTAAGCTTACTTGTGTGCAGCAGGTCAATTGTGTTTTTATCTATTAAATATTACATGTCGATATAGCTCAGATGGTAGAGCTGTTGATTGGGAATCTGTAGACCCAGGTTCGATTCCCGCACCAGCAAATTTTATTTAAAAAAAAAAATACAATAAAAAATATTTTTTTTTATATAATTTATTTTTTTGAAAATCTATTTTTAGACTCATTATTTTTGTCAGTACTGGTAAGCACATAAGTAACGATATATTTTTTGATTTTTGTAAGCTGGTGTGTAACGACAACTCATTATTTTTCGCGACATCGCCATATGAAGGTTTAAAGAAATGTAATAACAAAAGTAACTAGTTACCATTAACAAGTATGTACTTACATAACCACATATCTGGTAATGATTTTCTACACTGGGAAGTTAAAGTAGTTTGAAGAATGTTAGGATTGCTGTATGTTAAAAGGAATAGATATGGATATGGATGGATATGAACATGGACAATACAAAGTATAGAAAATCCAAATGTATTATAGTACATAATATGACCACATAATCAATTGTCACAGCATTAAGAGAAATAAACCAAGAACAACAACAAAATAATGAAACAACAACAAAAAACCCAACTAACAAAAGAATGTAGTATGTAGTTTTATACAATTTGTTAAACATGATTATTAGGGCGGGTCGATTTAATAATCGCCCATGGCTCAGTGAAAATCGTATTCTAGGGATCAAAATAAGAAACTTTGCCGAAGGAACCATACCTCTAAAACGAATTCTACTACCCCCAACTGTTGACTTTTGTCCCGTAGGGTCAAGTTTTGAAAAATCCCACTTTGACCCATTTAGAGTGCCCCAATCGAGTCCAAATGTATGACCGACCCCCACTAACTTTGGAGAGCCGATCCACCCATGCCAGTGGCACACCCCCTGGAACTCCCCTGGGGGGTTCCCCATACAAACATTTTAAAAAATCACCATTTTTGGCACTTTATTTTATTATTTTTTATTTATTTTATTTATTTTTATTATTTTATTTATTTTTTCTCTTTAGAAATTTATTTAGTCAGAACATATGTAAATGAAAAAATTAATTTAACTTAGTAATAGAAAAGAAAATAAAAAAAATTACTGTTTGAAGTCTTTTTTGCTTTCAAGTCTGGGCATTTTTTCTTTTCTATTACTAAGTTAAATTAATTTTTTCATTTACATATGTTCTGACTAAATAAATTTCTAAGGAGAAAAAATAAATAAAATAATAAAAATAAATAAAATAAATAAAAAATAATAAAATAAAGTGCCAAAAATGGTGATTTTTTAAAATGTTTGTATGGGGAACCCCCCAGGGGAGTTCCAGGGGGTGTACCACTGGCATGGGTGGATCGGCCCCCCAAAGTTAGTGGGGGTCGGTCATACATTTGGACTCGATTGGGGCACTCTAAATGGGTCAAAGTGGGATTTTTCAAAACTTGACCCTACGGGACAAAAGTCAACAGTTAGGGGTAGTAGAATTCGTTTTAGAGGTATGGTTCCTTCGGCAAAGTTTCTTATTTTGATCCCTAGAATACGATTTTCCCTGAGCCATGGGCGATTTTTTTGCCTCCCCACAAATCGACCCAGCCTAATGATTATCTTAGGCATGCAAAACTCTAATACTATATTTAGTAGTTTATGTACACTTAAAGAAAAATCAAGTAAAATTGATTAATGCAAGCGATATGGTTTATACAATAGCATTTCTTATTAAGGCTGATGTGCACGGGGAGCGAAAGTATAGTTGAGGTGATACGAAATGATCATATTATGATGCTAATAATCATAAATATAATTGTAAAGCCGAATTGATACTACAACTTAAAAGAAAGGTTTTGAAAACTTCTGATATCTTATGAAAAATTTGTATTGAATTTGACAAGTAAATACAAGAAATTTTCGCAACCTAAAATGGTTTGGTATTGGGTGTATAACTTAAAAATGCAGGATTCACAATAGATGGCGTATCTTTTACACATGGTTTGTGTCTTTAATAACTTATGTGGCATTTTGGAGGGTAAACATCTGTCATTTATCCTCACTTAGTCTCTTAACGAAGTAGTGTAAACAATAAAGTTTTCTTAAAGGAATTAAATATGCTAAAATCCCAAACGTATTTAACAAATTGTGAAAAATAATCCGCTGTAGGCATGTCCCTATCCGGATTTCATTCTTGATAAGGAAATCGTCAGGGGACGACGTTTTTAGAATTTCTGGAAATATTTGTTAAGTTAAATTACAAACTCAAAGAGAATTTCTTGTTCTCGTCTAGGAGCGTTATTAAACATTTAAAACATTAAAGAAAAAACAAAACCAACAACAAAAAATTTCCACAATTTGCTTTGTCATCTTCCAATGTACTACTCTGTTGTCTGGATAGGGACATGCTTACAACGGATTATTTTTCACAATTTGTTAAATACGTTTGGGATTTTAGCATTGTTAATTCAATTAATGTATATCCCGATAAAATAAAACTAAAAAAAAATAAAGTTTTATTTTTGTTTTTTGAAAATGTCGAATTTTGTGCCAACAAAGCCTCATTTTCGGGAAGTTTTGCTTTATTTTTTCAATTTTAAAAAAGTGCAGCTGAAGCTCATCAATTGCTCACCGAAGCTTATCCTGAATATGTTCCATTGATTTCAACGTACGAAGCATGAGATGTTTTGTGCTGTTCAGAAGTGGTGATTTTGACGTGGAAGGAAAACACCGCCCAGTTCAGCCAAAAAAGTTCGAAGATGATGAATTGTAGACATTACTTGATTTTAATCAGAAGGGACCTTACCGCATACAATTGATTCGTTTGAAGCAAGCATTGGCCGAAAAGCGCCCGCAATATGCGACCAGACATGAAGCCGTAATATTGCATTATGACAACGGTCGGCCACATTTTGCAAGACCGGTTAAAAACTATTTAGAAAATAGTTGTTGGGAAGTGCTCACCCGCTTTATCGTCCAGATCTTGCCCCTTCCGGCTACCATTTGTTCGATCGATGCAGAACGCTCTCACTGGAATACACTTCACTTCAGAACAGGGTAACCGAAATTGGCTTGATTCGTTTTTGGCCTCAAAAATTAGCAGTTCTTTTGGATCGGAGTACATATGTGGTGTGGTGTAATGGTTAGCGCGTTGGACTGTTACTGTAATTTATACAAAATACTAATATGTATGAGTTTTTTCTATCCCTCATACATATCTCAGCGACCTCCTTCGGTGTTCTTATAGCAATTAACCGCACCGAAGTAAAATAATATAACAGGGATATGAACTAAAAAGCTTCAACAAAGTTCGCCCATCTCTTCATCAGATGGCGCCCAACAACTGTTCTAAGATTCATCATCTCGCGCAATTACAGTGTTGCCATATTTGAAGCACTTCATCTTTCACCATCTTTAAAAAAAACCCCCCAAATTTGCCAAAAAAAAAATCGCCCATTTTTAAATTAATTAATCTGTAATTGTATAACTTATCATAGCTTAGTTTTGGTTTAAATACACTCATAGAAATAAATCTGTAAAAATACCAGAAAAAGCAACTAAAAATTAGTTAAAAATGATGCTGCAGAATAAACTGTTAAATAAGCAGATCTGTTTTCCTAAATTCTAGTAATATAAGTATAGCAAAAATAAAAACTTCCAGACCCACGTAGAAAATTACAAAGGGGCCAGCACTGGCAAAGCACCGAAATGGGTGGTATGAGTGCTTGTTAACAGCGCTTTCCCAACGCCCAAATTATAACACCGTTCCACGGTGGTGCCAATTCTTTACCAAGCCCTGGGAAAGCACGCACAAACATAAAAATCAAATGCTTTGCCAACGCTCAAATAAAAAAATTAAAGTGCTTTCCTGACACCCAAATGATAACACCGATCTATTTAATGCTTTGCAAAGTATTGAGATAGCACCAAGAAACATAAAAATCAAGTGTTTTCCCTGCCACCAAATTATAAGCCCTCATCACTGAAGAATTTTAAATTACTCTAAAAATCGACGATTCTTGGAGTTATTGTATTGTGGAGTCAAAAATTATTTAAATATTCACTCTTTTGGGGTTTCTTTTTCAAAAACAATATAATGTTATAGGAAAACAAGTGCTGGGAATTCACCCTTTTAAAGCGTTGGGAAGGCGTCCAAATTTATTGCTTTGCCAGTACTTCTTTTCGTAAGACCACGGTCTACCTGCGCTTTGCCAGTGCTTCTTTTTTGTTACCACACATAATTTCCACCTGGGGAGTTTTAGTTATATTTAAGTTAACTTTCAGTTAATTGAAAATGACAAATTGTACTGTAAAATCTGCGGAAAATTTTGCTAAATGTTAGTAGCAAGTATTTTTAAGCTAAATTTAGTTGAATGCAAATACCAGTATATCCTGTTAAATTAACAGAAATATACTGCAAAAAAAAATTGTAAGCTGCTGTTTCCAAAAGGTTCAATTTATATTTGCACACTCAAAATAATACGTCTGTTGGCTGGACAGAAAAATTTGTTACTTTAACAAAATTTATTCCTGTTTTTTGTCTTAAAATTAAACTTGTTGATTTTAATGAAATTCTTTTGTCAAATTTAAAAAATCTAAGTTTAAGTACAAAACTTGTAAAACTACAGTTTTATCTGTAATTATACTGAGTCGCAGAATTTATCCAAATTTAGGGTCTCGGAACCCTCCCCGCGCCTAGTCCATATCATGTGAGGGCAAAAATAGTGGAGTAAAAACTTTGTCCATTTTGCTCTATCCCGCTTAGTTTTCAAGATATTGGCCATTTTATGAAGTGTAAAATTTTTATTAAAAATTTTCGAGGGTCCAAGGCCCCACCAAGATCCATTTTTAGATAGAGATACCCCTCTTCGCTGGGGGGGGGCATCTGCACGGTTAGTGGTAGTCGAAATTTTCATAAATTTTGCTCTATCTCTCTTAGTTTTCGAAATATGGGCCATTTTAAAAAATAGGGATGGAACGAAATAGCGCCATCTTTAAAACTTCGGATACACTGGTGGCGCCATCTATCGGCTAATAACAGTAACATGAAAATATTATATTTTAACAATAAATTTTGAAAAATTTAACGAATGGGTACTTAAAAATTGGTTTTAAATAATTTTAAAAATTAACACTCAAAATTCGTTAAAGTACTGAGGATTTTTAGTATTATGTTAAATGAAGATAACTAAAATATTTGCTTAAATCAGTGTTTTAACAAAAAATTTGTTAAAAATTAGTCAAATCCATTTGAAACCGGTTTGACTAATTTTTCTACTGACGTATTATTTTAAGTGCGTTTGAAAAAAATTAAAAAAATCTTTGAAAATTTTAAATAATTTTATGATTTTGTAGGCTACTAATTATTTAGCAAAATTTTTTGCTGATTTTAGCAGGTTAATTTTTTATTTTCTATTAACAAAAATTTAAGTCAAATAAAATTAAAATTCTGTACAGCTTTATTTTTGCTGGTCCTATCTTACTAATATATAGCAAAATTAAATCTGCAGCAGCTTTTTCTGCAGAATAATTTTTAACTAATTTTTAGTAGTTTTAACTAAATTTTTTACGGACTTTTTTTCTATTAGTGTACAAGATATAAAACCTTTCACAATTTTATTTTCAGTGTTTACAAAAAAAAAAACATTTTCCACACCAAGTATTCATGTTAATGCAAATATATTAGGAGTTTTGGTGTTTTTAACTTCAACCATATTTAAGGTTGACCATGTGGTTAAATAAATATCTAAACATACATGCAAACGGAAATGCAGTTGTATTTCCTTATTTGTCGAGAAAAAAAACACATTTATTGATTTTACATTCATAACCTATTAACTGAGAGTTTAATGTACTACTTACACTTTACTATATTTAATAAATGTAACCCATAAATCCATCATAACCACTAAATAGGTATTAAATAAAGGCAAAATAAACTATTAAATTGTTTATTTTCATTACAAAAATATTTCATGGTCTATTGTCAGGATAATAAAATCTTAGTTTTGTTATCACCATCATATCAACTTCTAACTAAATACAAACTTGAATAATATTTAATACATATAAACCAACAACTTTCATTGCCATGATAATCGAAATGACCACAACTTATATTAAAAGTAGTTCTTAAAACTTTTTGGGTTTTATAGTCACATGCTGTGTTAATTACAATAAACTTTTCTACTATTCTTGTTCTCAGTTTGACTATTCTTTGCTGTTTTCTTTGTTTTTTTTTTTTTTTTTTTTGGTAATAATTCATTAACACATGACATAAACAAACTTAGTCCCAAATAGTTTTTTGTACTTCCAAATAGCATCTTTAAAGAGCCTTTTTTAAGGAAACTTTCGTGTGTATAAATATGACGACTCTACAAGGAAGTGTAATAAATTGTAACAGTATTTCTATATTATTTCTTTAGACCAACCCAACCCAACTAACAGGAGAAATTCTCTTAAGTACACTATGCCCATATTCTGGCATATGGATGAAACTTTTACTCTTTACTACTATTTTATTGTTGTATGTGTGTATGTGCTTGTACTACTACTGCTTATTATATAAAAACAATTATATGTTATAATAATAAAAAGGCAAATAAAAAGTCAAAACAATTTATTATCAACTTTTAGTTTATTACCTTGAAGTAAAGCACAACCATATGGTCCCCTTTGGCATATGAGTTTTATAACAGTTGAAAAGAAATAAAGGACCAACACTAGACAACTGAAGTAGTGCGTGTGTCTTGCTTGTGTGGAGCAAATGGTCAAGCAATTTATGTTTTAGTTTATATTGTATTATTGCAAGTTATTAATATTTACAACATTGTTGTTGTAGCTTTTATAAAAAAGAATCATAAAATTGATTCAAATGTTAAAGGGATTTTTATTTTAAAACAAAAATTATCAGAATCATATAATTTAAAATGTGATATTTTCTTAGACAATTTTAAAGACTCTGTGAGATTTCTCGTACACAAACATTTTAAGAATCCGAACTTTTATCTTGTTATCTAAAGAAAAGTTGTTTGATCCGATACATATTACATATTACTAACGGGCAAAGCCTGGTACATTTTGCCCGTGCTTTAAAGTTTAATAGGTAATTTCTTTTGAATAAGAAGTCAATCAAAATAATAAGTCTGTTGACTGAACAGAAAAATTTGTTACCTTGACAAAATTTAGTCCCTTTTTTTTGCTTAAAATAAAATTTGTTGATTTTAAAACATTTTTTGTTAATTTAAACAAATCTAAATTGAAGTAAAAAATTAGTAAAACTGCAGCATTATCTGTAATTATACTGAGTCGTAGAATTTACTAAAATTTAGGATCTCAGGCCCCTCCCCGGGCCACCAAAGCAACAAACATTTTGTCCATTTTGCTCTATATCGCTTAGTTTTCGAGATATGAGCCATTTTATGAAGTGGAAAATTTTTATTAAAAATTTCAGTTTTCGAGATATGGGCCATTTTAAAAAATCGGGAGTGAAAGAAATAGCGCCACCTTTAAAAATCGATTTGAAACCCGTTCGACAGATTTTTCTACTGACGTATTATTTTAAGTGTAATATCTGATGTATAAAAAAATAGTTAAGGCTTTATTGTAACTCATTGAATGTATTAAAGAGCGCTACGTTTACGTCTGGCTAATCCACTATTAACTTAATGCTAAATTTACAAGGAAAGTCTGCAGAGTGGTTGTTTCCGATTTGGAAAATTTTGAATATGAGAGGGGACAGAAAAGATAAAAATTTTAATAAAATATCTTAATTAATACATTTTTTATTTTTATGAATTTGAAGAGTTCTGTTCCTTTTTTTAAATAAAATTATTACAAATACAACAAAATTTTGATATTATTTCGCATAAAATTTAGTTCGATTAATCGATTCATTTTAAAATTTTATTCAGTTATATAATCAGTTAAGAAAAAAAACGAATAATTATTTGGGCGATTAGTCGATTAAAATAAAAAGTTGATTAAATCCTTTTCAGACAGGGCTGCTGCTCACAACTATGCTTATGCACCAGCATACAAAAAATCAAAAATATGTGGTTATATGCAACCTTACCAGAGTTAAGGCTGAGTTACCCAACCGTATACGTATCTGTAACGAATCAGCTGTTCCGATACCACAAGAAGAAATGTATACGAATGGTTACTAACACGTTAATGTAAACGAACTTGCCGGATCATTCTGTTGAAATCAGAATTTTCTATCCGGCATCGAAACAGCTGACTGATTTTAGTCGGAAAAAATATGAAATGAATAAAGAAAAATGATTCAAACAACAAATAAGGAATAAAAATTAACAAATAAATGGAAAAATTTAGAATAAAATATAAAACCACATGAAATAGATGCTAAATAGTAATGTCGTTTACGATAATCTATAAGTGTACTTTTTAGCTACGGCACGGTACAGTTACATCACATATACGTTTACGGTCCCATAATCCGCCCTTTAAAAAGTAATTGGTCGTTCCTTCTTACCGCTCCCCATCAGGATTTCCAAAAATCTTATTTTATTGATTGTCTACACCGGAGTAGGAACATTCATACCAAATTTCAACTTACTAGCTCCAGAGGTTTAGGCAGGCCGTCAAGGGTGAAGCTTTCCTCTTTTTGTCCCTACTGGTAAGAATTTCCAAAAACTCCTTTTGAATGGAAGATGAACCTACATACCAAATATCAAGTTCGTAGCTCCAGCGGTTTGGGCAGACCGTTAAGGGGCAGACTTTTCCTTTTTGCCCCTACCCTTAAAAATTCCGCTTCTCAAAAGTCTGCGCCAGAGAGGAAACCTCGTCAGTGGTTAGTTTATGTGTCAACTGATCAAAGTATTTTTGAATTGTTAAATTATCTCTAAATATATGAAAAACTTTTTGTGTACGCCATGACAGGGGAACGAACCGGCAACTCTCTACACTGGCTATTACTCAAAGCATCAACTATGAGATACACCAGGGTCGGCACAGCGATGAGGTTGGCTAATTGAAATTTTATCAATCACAACATACACAATCATAAGAGCCAGAAATTAACTAATATATGAGCAAATTATTTTCCAATTTGATTTTAATTTCATGACACAAATTATGATTTTTAGCCGAATAATTTTTCTATTCCATAAAATTAAAAATAAATAAAAAGTGTATTCTTACTAAAATCGGAATTTTCTCTGTATAAAACAATTTTAATTTTGCTTTATATTTTAGAACTAAAGCTACAATTTAAAGAAAATCTACTTTAATTTAACAACTCCAATATTTGTACCACTAGAATGTGCTGGTCCAGTCCCATTTTCACCTGTCGTGACAGAGGCACTTTCAGACCGGTGCTATTTTCACCAGTCACAGTACAGGTATTTTGAAACCAGTCCTGTTTTCAACGGTCAAGGGATAGGTCATCGGGTAGATACTTTCAGACCGGCCCTATTTTTACTAGTACAGACTTTTCAGACCGGTCCTGAATTCAGCTGTCATGGGAAAGGCCACAGGATAGGTTTTTATACATCGGTCCTATTTTAACCAGTCACGGGAGAGGTATTCGCATTACAACTGACCCCTGTTTTTGCAGAGGGAAGTTATTTATTTTTTTACATATCAAATACAAAATGTGGAAGTAGCTCAGATGGTAGGGTTATATACATCTTTGCCAGGTTTAAAAAATAATGGGTAATATGAATAAACCTTAGCAATTACTTTCAACTAATTACTTTTGTCTTATAAATGACTTATAACACCAAATTTATCCATAGACTTGTAGAATAGCAATTAAAATAAACGAAAATAAAAAACAATAATTTTTAGTTTACTCGCAAGCAAACTAAAATTGTGCAGTAATCCCAGTGCAGAAAATCATTACCGGATAGGTGGTTATGTAACTTCACACATGGTAATAATAACTATATACTTCTCTTATTACATTTCTTATTACTTTCTTATGGCGATGTCGCGCAAAATAATTTGGTTCGAGCATACGAAAAATCAAAAAATATGTTTTTTCTTTTCAAATTTATTTTTATCGGGATGTACATTAATTGCATTAAAGGAATTAAATGTGCTAAAATCCCAAAACGTATTTTATATATGGTGAAAAAAAATCTATTCGGATTTCATTCTAGTATATTGGAAGATGACACAGCAAATTGTGGTAAATTCTTTATTGTTGTTTTTGTTTTTTCTTTGATATTTTGAATTTTTAATAACGCTCCTAGACGAGAACAAGAAATTCTCATTGATTTTGTAATTTAACTTAACAAATATTTCCAGTAATTCTAAAAACATCGTCCCCTGACGATTTCCTTAGGCAAGAATGAAATCCGGATGGGGACATGCCTCCAACAGATTATTTTTCACAATTTGTAAAATACGTTTGGGATTTTAGCACATTTAATTCCTTTAATACAAAAAATATGTTGTTACATATATTCTTACCAGTATTGAAAAAAATAATGAGTCTAAAAATAGATTTTCAAAAAAATTGGTTAAATAAAAAAAAATATTTTTTCGTTATAAAATTTTTCTTTAATAAAATTTGCTCGTGCTGGGAATTGAACCTGGGATTCCAGATTGCCACTCGATAGCTATACCATCTGAGCTATCCCGCCATGTTATATTTGGTAGATAAAAACATAATTGAGTTGCTGCGCACAAGTACGTACATACATCGTCAGCAGTGTTGAAAAAATATTGAGTTTAAAAATAGATTTCAAAAATATTTACAAAAAATCTTGAAGATTATTTCATATTTGAAATAATGATAAAAATAAGCCATTATTGGCAACCCATTATTTTTTGTTTTGAAATAATGGAAAAATAAATAAGTATAAGTAACTCATTATTGTATGTTTTAAAATAGTGCAGACAGTAAGTCGGTGTCATTACTGGTAGTCCAAAAAATATTTATATGTCATTACCGTTACTACACTGGGATTGTTTAAACAACCCAATATTTCTCCCTATTAGTAATATCTATTTGTGTCTAAAAATATATTTTCAAAAATTTAACTAAAGGATTCAGAAAATTACTTTATAGTTGAAATTATGATAAAAATAAAACATTATGGGTAACGCATAATTGTTTGCTCTGAAATAATAACTAACAAAGTAACCCGTTATTATATGGATTAAGGTAATGCAGAAAGTAAATTAATATCAAAACGGCACTACCGTTTTTACACTGGGATATTACAATAAAATCCTTTCTTTCCATTTACCTAACATTATGCAAACACCCATAGAATCAATAAAGAAAATATAACTTCAACAAAAACTATAAGTAGAAAACTCCGCACGTTCTTGAGAATGAAAAAGTAACTTTGAAGTTAAAAATAATTTCATATAATTTCATATGTATGACTACTACACTGCATATCTTTTGTGATTTTATTGCAACAAAAATATAAGTAGAAAAAAGAAACACAGGGAACACACAAAAAAGAAGCGAACAGTTAGTTAGAGCATCGTCAAAAAGTCATAAAATTTAGCAAACATTAAATCTGTCGTTACTCGTATAAGTTCTCGTTTGGCTCGTTATATTTTGCTGCAATTTTTATTTATTTTTCTTGAAGGAGTATTGTTGAGTGTTCAAGTGGCACAACTAATGTGATGTGTTTAGTTTGCTTAACGATTTCCGTTTCCTTTTTATTCAAAAAGCCAGCAGGAGAAGTTAGTGAGTGATATTGACTGCATGTGGTTGGAAAATAATTGTACAAAGCAAAAAAACAAGCGCAATTTTATTGAATTTTTATTGAAACTTCAAGACATAAAAGTATAATTTATTAAACATTCTTCTTTTTTTTAGATATTTTAGTATTTAAGTTTTTTTATTTTTCAGCTCTTTAATTATAACATGACCTAAAATTTTCCACATGTCGGAAGTTATACATTTTTTTTAGGTTTTTCCTACATATTAAAACATTCACTGCAACAACTCGTTATTTGCAGAATTTGTTTCGTTTCCAATTAGTAACTCAAGCTAAAGTAGAATTTTATCCCTTATCCTATATTTTGCTCATATTAAGTACAGAAGATGAATTTTTATGTTATATTTTTTGCTCCGTTTTTTAGTTTTTATATTGCACTAGGAACAGTAAATTTTATAGGTCATGTGAGTTGGGGATTTAAATTAAAAATGCAAGCAAACAAAAAACTAAATTAAAGAGAAATATATTTATACAAGTTGTATTAAGAATTATTTTATACATAATCATAAATATATATTTTATAAATATTTGCTGATTACTGGGTGCTTTTAGCAAATATGTTAATTATTTAATAACCCTCAGGTAGGTACCTGTAACAATAATCACTATTAATATAATTTTCTCTCTTATAATAATTTCATTGTGATGTTATTTATAACTATGTTAGCCCCCTTCATGCTTTTGACCCTTGCAGCAAAATTTATTTTACTTTAAAGCATTAATTTAATTAAAACTTTGGTATGTTTTGGTTATAAAATAACAAAGAAATTTCCCCAAAATTATGAACACAACTTTTTAGATTTCTTACACAAAGTGCAATAAAATTATTAAATTTTGAAAAACTTTTTAAATTTATTTATCACATTTTCTCACCGGGGTAAAAAGTAAACCTTTAAGCTTATTTTTTTGCATTTAAATATTTAAATTAAAATTCAACAGACAGAAGAAAATAAAGTCCGACCGTATTATACCCTACCAGCACCAATTTTCTATAACTATGTGAGAAGTTTCTCACATTGAAAAATGCAACTCTGTCACATTTAACATAGGGCGCGTCACAAAATTTAAAATTTACATAAGTAATTTTTTTTACATACACTAATAGAAAAATGTCTGTAAAAAAATTAGTTAAAACTATTAAATTTGTTAAAAATGATGCTGCAGAAGAAAACACCCAAATCAGCAGATTATTTTTGCTATATATTAGTAAGATAGGAACAGCAAAAATAAAACTGTTAAATATACAGAATTTTAGCTATATGTAGGTTAAATTTTTGTTAAAAGAAATTAACAAATTAACCTGCTAACATCAGCAAAAAAAATTGTTAAAAAATTACCAAACAAAATTTAAAATTTTTGAAGTTTTTTCGATTTTTTTTCAATGCACGTAAAAATTGAGCCTTTTGAAATCAGCAGTTTTTTTAGCAAATATTTCTGCTAATTTAACAGAATGCTATTTGCTATTTGCATTGAACTAAATTTAGCTTAAAAATAACAAAAATTTTATAGATATGACAGTAGGTTTTTGCTATTTTTAGTCTACCAATATTTAGCAAAATTTTCTTCAAATTTTACAGTACAATTTGTCATTTTCAATTAGCTAAAATTTAATTTAAATATAACTAAAATTTTGTAAATTTAACTGTTTTATTTTTGCTGTTCTTATTTTGCTAGTATTTATAAATAAAAATCTGCTAATTTAACAGTTTTTTTTTTCAACATCATTTTTAACTAATCTTTGGTTGCTTTTTCTGATTTATTTCTATGAGTGTACCTCTAGCCAAACGTGACTTTGTGCGACTCACTCTGTTTTATATATAATAGAGTTGCATTTTTCGATGCGAGAAACTTCTCACATAGTTACCAGATATTATTAAAGCCCCGTTCACATTATCACACAAATGCTTATACTTTTCTTCACACAAGTATGACAAAAAGTATGCTGAAATTGTCTGGTTGTCAAAAAAGTATAAAAGAAAATCTTTTCAGTGTTCAGACTGTTATCGACACACACAACAAATAAATTAAAACAGTTATTTTTTCTTCTATTATTACTTTTTTTCATCACTAGTTGTTTTTATTCTTTGTTTAACATTTATTTGTGAATAACACAACACTTGTGTTGAGACAAGTGTAACTTTATGAAATATTTCAAAAAATAAATCTTGTCAAAAAAGTGTGACCGTATTTTAAAATATGTGCACCCATTTTGACATGTGTGTAACGAACAGTGTTCACACTATTATACATTTTCGTTATACAACACATTTCTGACATGTATAACACACTTGTGTGATAATCTAAACTGGGCTTAAGTAACTACATAAATACCTCCTATACCAGATATGTGGTTATGTAACTACATACCTGGTAATGGTAACTACCCGGTCAGAAATTTACAACCGAGAAAGCGATAGCACGGCAGTTTAACAGGTGTACAAGTACTGGCAAAAAGTGCTTTCGCATTCCCAAAATGATAACATCTTTAGACAAAAGGACCGGCTTTTCAAAAAGCGCTGAAAAAGCACTGGGGTAACAAAATTTTCAACGTTGACAAAACGCTGATAAAATCAATAAGTAGGTGGTCTGGAAATAAAATTAAAAAAAGTTCACATATATATATATTTTTTTTTCTCCTGCCATGATTTGAACCCAGGCCATCAGATTGGCAGACGACAGCTCTACCCACTGAGCTAACGAGAAATATCCCAACAAAAAAGAGATTCCAAAGCAGTAGAAAAAGCGCTACAATTGATGATCTAGATGCACTTCTTTTTGAACATAAATGCTAATGATTTTAACATTGAGTTGTCACAGGAGACGAGTACTCCCACTTCAACAGTTTTTTAGTACTTTTTGAACGAGTGCAAAGGAAGCTCTTTTTCACCAATTAAAAGTTAAAAAAATACTTCGCAAAAAACAAATTATATTTTTTTATTTTACAAAAGTTTTTTATTGCCGCCATCGGATATCGAACTTGCGACCTCATGATTGCTGGTCTAGCACTCTACCGTTGAGCTATTCTTTGATATGAAAAAATGGTGTTTTTATGGCATAAAAACACCACTTTGTTACAGGGAGATATTGTTCCTTATTCTCCTCAATAAAAGTACTTTTTAAAGAAGTGCAAAAGGTGCACTTCAATTCAGTATTGTTTTAAGTAATATTTTCATAAGCGCATAAAAAGCAATTTTTCATCATTTTTATTTTTGAAATTGCTCATCATTTTTTATTTTTTAATTGAAAAATTTAAAAAACTATAGAATTTAAGCAAATTAATTATAAATATTAAAAAAAAAAATCAAAATAAAATAAAAAAAATTAGAACAATTATGCTTTAAAAGTAATACTTAAGTGGTTTTTTGCAAGTAGTTCAGAAATAATTCTAAAAAAGCTGTATCCGTTAGTATAACGGATACTTTGGAAGCAATGAAAGAAGTGATTTTCTGAAGTGATTCAGATTTACTTCTAAAAAAGCAAAAAAAATATACTTGTGAAGCAGTGAAAGAAGTAGTTTGTAAAGCATTACTTCCAATTTTTTTCGCTGTGATAATATTTGGTGGCTAAAAATATAAATAAATGATAACAGCTGTGCAAAAATGCTAGCACTGGCAAAGTTTTTTAGAGCTAATTTGCCAGCGTTGGAGAAACAAAAAAAAGGATCTTTTCTACAAAGAGAAAAATTGAACAAAAAAATTTTTTTAAATTGAAAATCAAAAAAATTTTGCAACCGGCTTTGAACTCGGAACCTTCTTACTACAACCCTTCTCCCTATAAAATGATAACTCTACCAGGGAATTGATTTTTGTACCACTGGCAATTTCTGCATAGGTAGTACTGGATAACCACTGGTTGCAAACGTTGGCATAGCACTCTCAGATCATGCTTTGCTTTATTTATAAACCACCAAAATGTTTGTAAAAAAAAACTTTTTGCAAACGCTGGCAAAGATTCCTAAAACAGTGTTCTGCCAGTCATTTTCTTTTAATATGCCAAAATAATGAGTTATGCCTACTCACAAATATACCAAAAACCAAACAAAAAAAAAAACACTTTACTAAAAAAAGTAAAAATGCCCTGTTGGGAGTCCATCTCCAATATACACAAATTGCCTGCACTTGAACGTAGAAACCATACGTCAGTGTGGCAACATTTGCGAAAAAGGTGACACGGAGGAGATAAGAAGATCAATAAAAAATCTAAAGTAGAAGGTTTGTATGTGTCCGTTTGATCACTTCGGAAAGTAAAAACAATAACAGAAAGCAGAATACGAAAGAAAGTCTATGATTTAGCTACACTACACTCAAGGCCGTACGTGGTTTAGATGGCTAAGCTGTCGAACTTTAGTACAGTTACGTTTGTAATGTAGGATTGCATGGGTTGGATTTCTACAGCCGACGGGTTGTTGAAAAAATTATCATATAGAGACTATCTGACAATAAAATATAAACAATAATACAATTTAATGGATAATCACTGATGAAGCCTGTCCATAGAAAAAAATTCAGAAACTGGATCTAGTCTGATTTGCAAATTAATGTGTTTATAACTTTAGAAAAATTGTTTATTCTTCTTAACCTCAAACCTACTAAATTAGAATTAATAAAAATGCATATTAAATACAATATTAATTGCAGCTGGTCTATGATTGCAGGTGGTCTTGGAAAAACAACGCTTTACCAAAAAATATGTTGTTGCTCATATACTTACCACTATTGACAAAAACAATGAGTCTCAAAATAGATTTTCAAAAAAATTAATTTTAAGCATGCTTACGCGACAACATACAAAAAATAAAAAAATATGTTTTTTGATATATCCTTACCAGTGTTCAAAAAATATTGTGCCTAAAAATAGATTTCAAAAAAATCTAAAGCATTACTTTATATTTAAAATAATGCTAAAAATAAGTCATTATTGGTAACGTATTATTTGTTGTTTTGAAATAATGAAAAAAGTAACAAGTTATTAGTAACTCATTATAGTATGTTTTAAAATATTGCAGAAAGCAAGTCGGTGCCACTATTGGTAGTCCAAAAAATAATGATATGTCTTTACGTTTTCGAAGAAAATCTAGAGTCCCAGGTTCGATTCCTGCCACGAACACATTTTATTAAAAAAGAATTTAACAATAAAAAAATAATTTTTTTATAAAATTTTTCTTTTTTGAAAATTTATTTTTAACTTCATTACTTTTATCAATACCAGTTATTAATGAATTTTTGCCTAAAACCAATGAACCAATACAGAGTGGCGTTTTTAAATTCAATATGGCGGATCAAACCGGTGTGTGGCATGGTTCACAATTAATGCAATTGGCGCTTTTTGAAGTTCAATATGGAGGACAAATTGTTTAAAAGGATTCTCTTAAAATTTTCCACTTACGGATTTTGGGTGTTAGTAAATAAAAAATTAAATTTAGATTCAAAATGGCGTATCCAAAATAGTGTCTCTTAATTTTAAATTTATTAGATTCGATATTTTGAATTTAGAAAATCTTACTCTAGATTCTTGATAATCAGCCCCAAGAACCCGTGTGGACCCCCTAACCATGAGATAGGGCCGAGAAAAACGTACGTGTAGGTACATTATTTTTTTTTTCTCCTCTATTCGAATCGAACCATAAGGAAACCTCATTTGAAAGCTTTTTTAGATATCAATAAAATTCTCAACAAATTTTATCTAACAAATTAATTAATTTCAAGGGATTTTATGTTAGATATATTGCTTAGAGTTTTCTAGTACCTCATTTTAAAAATGTTTGATGTAGGGTACACAAAAAAACTATCTACCTTTAGTTCATTCCTACAAAATCCTTAGCCTTACTCAACAAAGCTTTGTAGTAAAAATACCGCTGTCAGGGTAAAAAATCTAATAAGCTTATTATATATAATTTCATTTCCTCTCATCCTCATTCCCATTCTATTTTTTTTTTTTTCATAAAACCTTTTAAATTCTGACCTAAACAATACAGTCAAATAATTTCAAGTGAAAAAAAAGAAAATCTTTTCATTTCTAAGCAGCACGGGCTTATGTTTTCGGAAAACAGTAGAATTTGTTTGAATGGCATGAAAAATATGTTACAAATGTTAGGGAAAAATGTCATTTTTAATTTATTTCATCTTTTTTTTTCTCAGAAACCAGCCACTTTCAACCTTGCTAAGTATGAACTAAATATAAAGTTGTATGTGTGTGTGTGTTTTACAAAATGTTCTTTTTATGTATAATATTTTTTGTTTTTTCTTTCTTTCCCAGGACTTGAAATAAAAAAAAAACTTTTTGTTTAAGCAAAAGTAGGAGCAAGTTTATAAAGAATATGTATAAAACAAGTTGCCACACACAACAATAGCAAAAACATAAAGTATCCCCAAAAACACCTTAGGCTTCAAATCTGTCCAAACAAGTGGAGAAAACTGCCAAAAGACCTGCAGCTGTCAGAAAAAATTACATCTAAATTAGAGGGGAGTTAAACAGTCATTCATTCATATATAAATACTTTACTTATTGTTTAGCAAGATAAAAACATTAAGAGAAAAAATTTTGTTGGAAAACGAAAAAAAACATGAAAGGTTTTGACTGAAAAACATTCATATACATTTTTTTCCTAGCAGAATGGTGTTGGAAAAATATGTTAAGTTAATGTAAAGCGAAAGTTGACAGCTGTTTTTACTGAGTTTTTGTTTTAAGATTTTAATAAATATTTTTGAAGATTAAAGTTTAGATTTAAGGTAAAATAGTGAATTTAAATTTAAAAACTACCTAGTAAAACTTAATGGAATAACTTTTAAATGAACCACTTCCTTATGCCAACGAAAAATTCTCCTTCAGGAGTTCCTTTTCATGAGTGATAAGAAATTAATATTTTGTATGGGGCTATATGGAAATGTGCTGGTACAGCAATCAGCTGGTTGTGAGTTCAAATCCAGACAGAGGGAAAACTAATTTTTGGGATTTTTTGACACAGTTATTTACTTTTTGATGTTTTTACTGTAAAATTTTTGTTTTGAAAAATTATTGTCCATTTAATTAAGTTTTTAAACGATTGAGGACGAGTAACTTATTTAAAACATAACCAAGGTTAAACGTTAGCAACAGATATTTTCATACAAATTTGATATTCATAACTATGGTTAAGCACTAACCTTTGTTTATTATACCCTACACCACTATGTGGTCAGGGTATTATAAGTTTGTGCTGATGTTTGTAACACCAAAAAATATTGGTCGTAGACCCACCTTATAGTATACCGATCGGTTCAGAATTTTTTTTTATTTCGATTTAACGATGTCCGTCTGTCCGTCCGTCCGTCCGTCCGTCCGTCTGTCTGTCTGTCTGTCCATGCAATCTTGTGCGCACTCTACAGGTCGCACCTATTAAGATATTTTGATGAAATTTGGTACGCAGACCTATGTTGGCCCAAGGACGAACAAGTTTGATTTTTTTTATACTGTTTATACGCTGCAGGTCGTAAATATTAAGATATTTTGATGAAATTTGGTACATAGACCTATATTGGCCCAATAACGCAGCCTATTGATTTTGGTGAACATCGGTCCATGTTTAGACCTAGTGCACATATCAGGGTCCTACCAAAATTATACTGTTTATACGCTGCAGGTCGTAAATATTAAGATATTTTGATGAAATTTGGTACACAGACCTACATTGGCCCAATAACGCAGCCTATTGATTTTGGTGAACATCGGTCCATGTTTAGACCTAGTGCCCATATAAGGGTCCTACCAAAATTATAATGTTTATACGCTGCAGGTCGCAAATATTAAGATATTTTGATGAAATTTGGTACACAGACCTATATTGGCCCAATAACGCAGCCTATTGATTTTGGTGAACATCGGTCTATGTTTAGACCTAGTGCCCATATAAGGGTCCTACCAAAATTATACTGTTTATACGCTGCAGGTATTAATATTAAGATATTTTGATGAAATTTGGTACATAGACCTATGTTGGCCCAAGGACGAAGCCTATTGATTTTGGTGAACATCGGTCCATGTTTAGAACTAGTGCCCATATAAGGGTCCCCCCAAAATTGGCTTGGTTACAAACTGCAGGTCGCAAATATTAAGATATTTTAATGAAATTTGGTGCGCTGACTCACATTATAGAAAATTTTGACATAAGCCCCATTTTAACCCATTCGAATTTCGGATCCAAACAATACACCAGACTGGTGTAGGGTATTGTATAGTCGGCATGCCCGACTTTAACCTTTTTACTCGTTTTAAGATAAGTTAGTAGGTTTTAACAATTTCTTTATAATTCCTTATTAATTATGTGAAATGACTGTTATTTTTGTTCGGTTTAAGATCAAATATGACAAATTCCAAATAAAATTCACAATTTATGTTACAACAAACAGAGAAAAAATTTATGAAAAAAACTTTCCTAGAACCATTGATTGACAATTAATTTATTTTCAAGTGCTACCAAGCACTTTATGGGATTCTAATGTAGACTTTAGTTTTTTGTATTTCCGTCAACTCAAAGTAACATAAGTAACGTATAGTTTTTGCTTACCACTAAAGGAACTTTAGTTTATAGCAACAACTAGCTTTGTAAAAAACATGTGATCTTCGCTGTAATACAAATGACTAGGTAAACATGTTTGAGTTTGGTTCTCATAAAATTCTTTAATTTCAGTTAGCGTAAATGCAAAAAACTAAAATCTGCATTATAACCTAGAGAGAACCCCATAAAGACAATCTGATGAGAGTGCTTGGTAGCACTTGAAAATGCATTAATTGTCAACCATTGCTTCCAGCAAAGTCTTTTTCATAAGTTTTTTCTCTGTTTGTTGTAAAATAAACTGTGAATTCTATTTGGAATTTGTCATATTTGATCTTAAACCAAACAAAAATGTTACTCATTGTAATAATCTTTAGATCAACTATCCAGCAAAAAAATTCGAGTAATACTTTACAAACTACTTATTTCACTGCATCACAAGTACCCGTTAGTGTATTTTTACTGCCTTTTTAGAAGTTATTGTGAACAACTTCAAAAAATCACTTCTTCCATTGCTTCCAAAGTATCCGTTGGTTTGGCATTTCCAAAAAGAAGGTCCAGGGTTCGGTTCGCGGCGGGACCCATATTTTTTTAATTTTATTTTATCGGGATATACATTAATTGCATTAAAGGTATTAAATATGCTAAAATCCTAAACGTATTTAACAATTTGTGAAAAATAATCCGTTGTAGGCATGACCCTATCCGAATTTCTTTCTTGCCTAAGGAAATCGTCAGGGGACGACGTTTTTAGAATTTCTGGAAATATTTGTTAAGTTAAATTACAAACTCAATGAGAATTTCTTGTTCTCATCTAGGAGCGTTATTACACATTTAGGGGGTTATTTTGTAATACAAATTGTTTTTGTAATCCATTCATGTATATTTTGTTTTACAAAATAACCCACTTAAAATATCAAAGAAAAAACAACAACAAAAATTTTTTTTTAACAATTTGCTTTGTCATCTTCCAATGTACTACTCTGTTGTTTTGACAGATCTAGCAATGTAGTGACATCCATTCATGTATAAACAACAATATTTTTTTATTTTTTTTTTTTAATTTATTTTCATTCTATTATTTTTTTTAATATTTATAAATAATTTGTTTAAATTCAATATTTATTTAATTTTAAAAAAAATATGTATATATAAAAAATGGTGAGAAATTGCTTTTTATGTACCTGCAAAAATAGCACTGAAAACAATATTGAATTGAGAGGCGGTGGCGGCAATAAAAAACGTTTGTAAAATAAAAAAGAATATAATTTTTTTTTGTGAAGAATTTTTTTTTTTTTAACTTTTAATTGGTGAAAAAGAGACTCCTTTGTACTCGTTCAAAAAGTACTGAAAAAATGTTGAAGTTGGAGTACTCAATGCTAAAATTATTAGTATTAATGTTAAAAAAGAAGTACAACTAGATCATCAATTGTAGTGCTTTTTCTACTGCTTCGACATCTCTGTTTTTGCTGGGTAAAATCTATGGTAAAATTAGATGAAATGTTATGAAAATATCAAAATTTAATTTTTAAAATATATTTTCTTAAAATACCAAAAAGTGAATTATTAAACATTTTGTTTGCATTTAATAAAACTTTTAATTAAAAATATCCATTTTAAAAGTAAAGTCTTACTGAATAAAAGTTATATTTAGAATCTAATGTGTTTCGAGAGAAAATTCTCCTCAGAATATAAAACTTGTATTAGTCTTAATTAATATCATAATATTTATTGTTAATATAATATTTCAAAAAAAAATTATTTTTGGGCGGCATTACATTTTTTATTTGGAAAAACTATAAAAGTATATTCACCGTATTTCTAATGTAATATGTTTGTTTGCAAATATAATATGTTCGACTGTAATCATATATATTTTTGGATAAAATGTTTGATTACAAATATTTATATGTTTATCATTACTATGTTTGCATCCCAAAAATATAGTACTTAAAAGGAGACTGACGTATAAACATTTTTATGTTTCCCTGAAACATACACTAATAGAAAAAAAATCTGTAAAAAATTCTGTTAAAACTACTAAAAATTAATTAAAAAATGTTATTGCAGAAAAACTGCTAAAATTGGCAGATTATTTTAGCTATATATTAGTAAGATAGGAACAGCAAAGATAAAACTATTAAATGGACAGAGTTTCAGTTATATTTGAGTTAAATTTTTGTTAATGGAAAATAGCACTTATATTTTATTCACTATGTAGTAAACCAGCCTAACTTTTAGTTCTTTTTGTATGAAAGCTTAATTACAGTTCTATAACTTTTCTAAATATCTTTGAAAAACTATCATAATCTGAAATTTTCTCAATGTGGTAAACTTACTCAATCGGTCACTCTGTCACTCTTATTTAAGAAATTAGAAGTTAAAAGAATTAGTATGGCAAAAATAATTATGCCTCTAAAATGGAAAAATATTTAAATATGAGAACTGTTAATGGTATTTGCAGAATTTTAGTCAAAAGATGAAAAAGGTAATTTGACCACATATGTTACATTAAGTGTTAACCAATCTAACATATCATTAACAATAATTGTAGGTCTACATAATAAATATCACACATAAGTTGTGTGTACCAATTTAATTATTAACAATCACATAATTGAATTACAGCAAATTTCAAAACTAATTAAATATTTATAACATGTAATTGTTAAAACTAGAAAAATCCATTAAAGCTTCATTTAAATCTGTTAGTAGTTTTTTAAAAAAAAAACTAAGTTTTAGTTTAAAACATTGTATTTTATAACAATTTTATATAAACATAGAAATGCGACAAAATTCATGAATATTTCAATAGTTTTTATATTTTTCTGTTTAGGTCAGTGGTTCTCAATCAATATCAAAGCATTTAGTTAATGAAAATCGAGATATATAAAAATTTTTGTAAAATTAATACTCAACGAAACAAATATCATTCAAAAACGTACTAAGTAACTGTTTCATAAATCGTTTAAGTTTTTTTGAATTAATAAAACTTTTCATTAAATTACGTCATGAATTTTATTATGGTATGTGAGTTAATATTACATTTTTTATGAACATTTTTAAATTAAGTATGAATCTTATTAAAGTAAGTATGATTGTCTTTAAAATAAATTTTTTCGTACTTAAATTATTATGTCAATATTTTGAATTTTGTTTTCGAATTTTAAAATTGAGTAGAAATATATTTAATTTAAAAACAACACAAATTTAGTTTGACGTTTCTATTTACTTTAATGTTATTTTTGTTTGATTTAAAAAAAAATTGTGTAAAATATTGTATAACAAATTTAATTTTATTTATGAAAAGTTTGCATTTTTTTTTTTTGTTGGACCAACACTCAGGGGATGCCCCCTATTAACGCAGTGCATTGTGTTGGTATTAGGAAAATAGGTTATGGGGAGGAGGAAAGAGGGAGTAGTGTTTGTGAATATTTGATTTGAATTTCTCTACATTGTAAGTAACAGGGAAGACTTCTGCGGGGAGTTTATTCCACATACGGCTGGTGCGACTGATAAACGAATTCTCTCTGTAATGCGTTGTGCGATCCACTGGACAATCGACTACAAACGGATGTGCTCTACTTGATAGGCGAGTATTACGAGTAAAAATTCGGGCTCTGGGGATAAGTTCACTTATCTCAGCAGAACACTTCCCATAGTAATATCGATAGAACAGAGTCACACAACCCACATTCCGACGATGCTCCAATGAGTCAATAGAGCTGGATACTCTACTGTCATTGATAAGCGCCGACGCCCTCCCTTGCACACGGTCCAGAAGCTCCAAAATAGACTTCGAATCTCCTGCCCATATATGGGAGTTGTATTCCATTTTCGGTCGGATATAGGTGGTATAAATATTGAGTAAATCGGATGGAGTGAAGTACTTTTTGCACCGACGTAGAAAACCTAGACACTTGAATGCTTCTTTCGACACTTGGAAAACATGCTTATTCCAACGGACGTCACATTGAATCTTCATGCCCAGAACATCAAGAGTATCCGATTCCTCAATATCGATATCACCCATATTTACAGATGGCAGTGTTGACCCCACAGCCCTATGGGTCAACATACAACATTGGGTCTTGCGTGCATTAAAGTCGACCTTATTCACACGACCCCACTCTGAGATTGTAGAAAGGTCACGATTGAGTGTGTCATTCATAATTTGCCTTTTGCCCCCAATCTCCTCAAGGCTTGGCCTACTATTGAAGGAAAATGAATGACAAATGTTGCTGTCATCTGCAAAAGAGTAGATAGGGTTGAAAGTTTGACCAAGAAGGTCGTTGAGAAAGATAAGAAATCGGGAAGGAGAAAGAATAAGTGTCATTAAAAAACAAGTTTTTTCAAAACAATAAACATTTTCATGAATGGTAAAAAATTTCCTTCTTTCATGTTGTAAAAAAATTCATTTTAGTGATTATTTAATTTTATAAAACATTACAACATTGCCTCTGTGTCAAATGACATGCTGAGAACCACTGCGGTACAGCAACAGAGCAAGGACAATTTATTTTTAACTTTTTCGTTTTATTAGCAATTTATTGCAATAAAAGTATTGTACATGTCTATAAATCGTATTATCGTGAAAAGTACAATTGCTCTTCTTCTTCATCTTCTATTAAACCCATTCTTTTTAGTCATGGTATTTGTTGCATTTTAAAATTGTTGAACATTGTATCCCAAGTACTATTTTCCAATTGTGTTTATGTCATAAATTATTCAATGTCACTACCAAACATATTGATGGAGTTATTTATTTTAAAAAAAATAAATAAATAAAAAAAACATATATATTTTTCAAAGAAACTATTTTTCGAAAGATTAACTATTTATTTTTATACAAAAAACAGTAAACTCCTTTTAACACTGTAAGACTGCTTTTGGAAAGGTTTCATAAAATGAACCCAAAATGCCTCAAATGATAATATTACGAGTATAATGAACAATTAAAGTGAAGGAAATCAGGAATAATATGCAATTTAATTACATTAAAGGAATTAAATGTGCTAAAATCCTAAAACTTATTTAATAAATTGTAAAAAATAATCTGTTGAAGGCATATTTCTATCCGGATCTAGCAATGTAGTGACATCTATTCATATATAAACAACAAACCAAGTAAAAAAGTTTTGATATAGTCATATATTATTATATAAAATTTTCTATAATTATATATTGGAACATATATACCAAGATATAATTATATAAAATTTTACGCAATTATATCCTAAATATATAACTATGTCTTGTTATATATTGCACAATATATAGTGCAACATATAACAATATCCAATTTTATACACCCCTATATATAGTTACATATGCCTCATAAAATTATTTATAATTGTATCGAATTATATTGCACTATATCTAGTTGGATATGATTACATTATATTTGATACATTTGGATGAGGACAAAATCCGGATAAAATTGTATGAAACCATATATTAAGCCATCAAATTAGGTCTAATTGTGTCAAATTAGATCTAATATGATCATAATATGATCTAATATGATCATAATACAATTAGATGTTCTCATTTTCCGGATATAATTATATAAAATATCAAAAGTCATATAATTTTTTTTAATAGGGAATAGAAAATAATATGTTTTCTAAACAGTAACAGCGACACTTTAGAAAACATTTTCTATTGTTGTTTATACATGAATGGATGTCACTATATTGCTAGATCTGTCAAAAACAGATTAGTATATTGGAAGATAACAAAGAAAATTGTGATAAATTTTTTTATTTTTCTTTGATATTTGAAATGTTTAATAACGCTCCTAAACGAGAAAAAAAATTTGCATCGAGTTTGTAAATATTTAAAAAATATTACTAGAAATTCTAAAAACGTCGACCCCTGACGATTTCCTTACTTGTAGTCTACACGAGACATAAATAAGTTAACATGGCCACTAACATCATGTTAATGTTAAGTGTGGACCACTCATTTTAATGTTATGATTTACGTTTTTCCTGTGTTAACATAGTTGTTAACGCAGATGTTAAGAAAACTATTTTATAACATCTCAGTCGATGCCATATTTTTTTACTGCATAATGGCATCACCAACAAACAAAGCTTATAAAAAAAACAAAGAATATATTTAAAAACAGTGTAATTGTGAAGTAATTTGCATTATTAGAACTTAAAATGTAGTACACTCAACCAAAAAAGTGTGTAATGGCTACTGAAAATTTTTCTGTTATTACGGGAAATTTAACTGTTTTGAGGCCAGCGGTATTTTTTGCTAATTTTAGCAACACATGTCTTCTGATCTGTAGTACAATGAAATTAGTAGCCGCTACTAAATTTTAGTAAAATTTATGTAAACTGCAATTTAAAGTTGATTTGCTAAAATCAGTTAAAAAACTTACTAAATATCATAATTTTAGTACAATGAAATTAGTATAAATAGTTAGTTGCAGCTTCTAAATTTCAGTAAATTGTTGTAAACTGTAATTTAAAATCAATCTGCTGAAATTAGAAAAAAAGTGTACTATAAAATAAAACAAAACTATAAAATCTAACAAAAAAACTTTTTTTCTTTCGATTGTAACAAGCGTATAATTACTTCATCGTACTTGAAATTTGGAGCCAAAATTGCAAACCGTTCTCCAGTTATTACCTTTTTATGCATTGGAGATACAATAAAATATTCTGAGTGTTATTTCCAAACTAAGAATATATCAATAGTAACAAATATAAACTAAACAAGAATTATAAAAAATCAAAAAAAAATTAATTAGTATATTTTTCTGCTAAATTTAGCACTAGGTTTTGAAAAAATTAGTAAAATATTTTGCTAAAATCAGCAGTGTGAATTAGTAAAACAATCCGTAATTTGTAATAAGAGAATTGCAAAAATTATACTAAAAAAAATTGTACTAATAATCAGTATAAAAATAGTATTGGATTGGAAACTGTTTACAAAATTGTTTACTAACTTTTTTAACTGAGTGCATATTATTGAATTTCAAAAAGGGCTCAGTTCCTATTTTAAAAAATTTTGTATTTAATTGTAATGAATATTTTCTCCATTAGATATTACTTTAAAGAATTTTTTATTTTCTTTATTACGGATAACATAAACTGAGGATTAGAACTTTGGAAAAAAAAATTGCACCAAAAAGTCATATGGATTAAGAGATTTTGAGTTGCATTTATTCAGTTCAGATTTCCGCAAAAAGTCTTATTTCGTAGTCCTCGAAATTTATAAAATTTTAATTTTATATTGTTTTAAACAAATTGCTAAGATTTTAATTTAAATTTTTCAAAAAGTTGCCAAAAAAAAGAATAAAATATTTTAATTTATACACTCTCAGAACAATTCCATTGTGCCAACGGAAATTTTTTCCAACCGAATTGATTCGGTTGCTGCAATCTCGTAATTCGGTTGCCGCAATCGAATTCAGTTGTGGCAACCGAATTCGATTTTAATTCGGTTGCGACAACCGAATTATCGGTTGCCACAACTGAATTCGGTTGGGGCAACCGAAGTACGAGGTTGCATCAACTGAGCCAATTCGGTTGGAAAAAATTCGGTTGTCACAACGGAATTGTTTTGAGAGTGTAACAGTTTCCCATGTTTTTTTTTTCTTCTCACGTAAAAGTTTCAAAATGGAGTTATTGCCTTTATTCGAGTGAGAAATTCAATCGAATTTTAATAAATATCTTGAAAGTGTTAAACTAATTAATTTTTATTGATATTTATTTATTTTTAATTTCACAATTTTCTTGAGCGTAAGGTTTGTTTTTTATATATAAAAATTCTTTATTTTCGATATTTCGCTACTCCATTGTGTAGCATCTTCAGGAAATAACAATTAAATTAATAAATTAACAAATTATAAACAATTTGAAAGTTTGAAAAAATTTGAAAAACATTTGTCAAATATAAATTGTATGTATACATTTATACCAGTAAACAAAGTCTTTGGTATAAAAGTATAACAAACAAAAATATTAATAATTAACAATAAAAAATGTATTAATATAATGTGTTATAAATTAATGTAATGTGAAAAATAACCGAAACTGTAGTTTTTATAGTTTTGAAAAACCGAAACCGCAGTTTTAAAATTTTTCGGTTGTTAGCAAACTCTACCTGTAGGGGGGGTGTACAAAACTCAGAATTGAAGGGTCAGGTATCTGGAGTAGCCTCTCTTTCTAGATCCGTTCGTATTAGATTCTAAATCCTGAAGACTTATCCTGAAGACTTATCCTGCGAATATCCTGCAAATATTTTTTAAGTCCTTCGAGTATCCTGAGGGTATCTTTTGAGAGCGTGTGATTATCCTGTAAATATCCTTGAAGTCTTGTACGTATCTTTCGGAGAGTATCTTTTGAAGTCCTGTGAGTATTATGTCAATATCATTTGATGTCCTGTGAGTACCCTGTCAATATCGTCTGAGGTCCTGAAAATACCCGGTAAATATTCTTTGAGGTTTTGTTCATATCCTACGAGAGACTGTGAATGAGGCTCTGAAAGTATCCTGTGAATATTCTATAAGGTCCTGTAAATATTTTCGAGGTCTTTCAAATGTACTTCGAGGTCTTGCGAATATCCTTTGAAGTCCTTGTATGTGACTTCGACAAGGAAGTGTACAACCTTCGAAAGTCCTGTAAGTATCCTTAAAGCCCTGAAAAAGGCCTTGCAGCTGGTTTTGACTGGGAAGGTCGCAACCTTCCAAAGTCCTGTGAGTATCCTTAAAGCCCTGAGAAAGACCTTGCAGCTGGCTTTGACTGGGAAATTTAACAATAAAACTGTTAAATTTCCATAATTTTAGTTATATTTGAGTTAACTTTTAGTTAACTGAAAATGGCAAATTATACTTTAAAATCTGCATAAAATTTTGCTAACTATTATCAGACTAGAAATAGCAAAAACAAACTGTTATATCTACCAAATTTTTTTTTATATTTAAGGTAAATTTAGTTGTATGCCAATAGCAGTCTATCCCGCTGAATTGGGCAGAAATATTTGCTAAAAAAATAGTAATTGCTGATATCAGATGGCTCAATTTTTATTTGCATTAAAAAAAATCGAAAAAAACTTGGAAAATTCAAAATTTTTTGGTACTTTTTAGTCTACTAAATATTTAGCCCAATTGATTGCTGATTTTAGCAAGTTAAGTTGTTATTTTCTATTTACAAAAATTTAACTAACTACTATAACAAAAATTCTGAATATTTAATAGTTTTGTTTTTACTGTTCCTGTATTTATTAATATATAAATAGTATAAATAATAATTTTTAACAAATTTTTAGTAGTTTTAAGTTAATTTTTACAGACTTTTTTTCTCTTATTGTAATATATTTTTCTCTTCATTACTCAGTATATCTTATCATACCTCATACTGCAAATTTATCAGGAGCTTTCGACGAGTCGAAAGCTTTCAATAATTGTTATTTTACATATTCCATACTAAAATGACTACAAAAGCAGTTAAAAATGCCTGTTATTGCAGACTACACCAATGACTACCATATAGTTAAGATCAGAATTTTCTGAGTGTATAATTTATTTCTGCCAAAAAACGGTAAGTGGTGGCTAAACTGAATTTTTAATGCAATTGAATAAGAATATTAACAAAAAAGCTTTCCACAAATATCAACCAATTACCGTTTTTTTTAGCAGAACTATTTGGTCGGATTGCATCAATTGAATAAGTTAAGAAATAGTCTAAAGATGTAGTTCACAGACTTAAAATACCTGTAATTATAGTTTTGAGTATATAACTATTGCCAAATATTTTAGTAATACTTGACAAGTAAAGTGCAAAGAATAACTGAAGCTGGTAATTATTTTTTTCATCTACAAAGTTCTTGCATTAATACTTTACAGAATTAAACTGTATTTGCAGTTAAAAAAGTGTACACTGCATTGGCATTTGAACTAACTACAATTGTAGTTATTTTTAGTTGCAATTGTAGTTAAAATAACTGCAATTTCAGTTAGTTTTCAATGCTTTTGCAGTTTACGCTTTTGTAACTGCATTTATAGTTAATTGTAAAAGCATAATTTTTTTAGTGTTACGGTGCTTAATTGCAAATTTGTAAATATTGCCTTTATTCTTGCCCCAACAGATTTTACAGTTTCACAACAATTTTCATATTGGTTTGAGTTAAAACTATTTACAGTAGTTATACAGTTTTACAATAATTTTCTTGTCAGCTTTTTTAGCTCGATTTGGTCTTGTTTGTTTTTGTAATTTTTTATTTCATTTTGACCAGTTAAAAATAACTACATATAGCAGTTGATTTACACGAAAATATAGTATATACCTTTCCAACTAAAATTGCAGTTATTTTAACCACCATCTTCAGTAGATTTTACCTATAATGGACTGTATCTTTTTAATTGCTTTACTTTAATTTCTTTATAAATTCTTTGCAAATAACTACTGTCAAAAAAAAAACTTCTTCTGAAGTTTGTTGAAAATTAAATTTTTACTGTCTTTACTTACTTCTTCCGCATTGAATTTCGATAATGATGTTATTCTTATCAATACAATCAACTTGTTATTTTGATAGCTCTGTTGCAAAAAGGTTAAAAAGCAATTAAAGGAGGATATTAAATGCTGAAAAGGAAAAGAAAAAAAAGAAGATACAGATAATTTAAAATGTTATAAAATAAAAAATATAATCGATAAAGAAAAATTGTACATAAGTATATAAAAGATATGAGTAACAAATTTAAACTACATTTAGAACTGAGAAAAGACTACCTGGTTTTTAGCTTTTTTTAGTATTTACTTGTCAAAACACAAAAAGCAAATACTAGTTTTCCACAAAACCTGGGTAGTTTTTATTCAGCTCTAAATGTAGTATTAAATTTAAGGAATTTATTTTAATAAAACACAAAAGTTTTACACAAAATGAATTCAAATAAAATACAGATTACAGCCTTAAACTCTTTTCTAAAAATAACATACTAGAGTAAGTAATAAACAACAGTTTCTTTTATTTCTATTTTAGAAGCAAGCTAAAAAGTTTTTGTAAGAATAACTAATGCGGTAACAATCGACCATGTGACACTCTATTCCATACATAATTTTCATGACCTACTCTTATCCTGGATACAACATTCGTAGCCTTAAGTAATAGCAAATTTTTACTATAACCCTGTAGCGTTTTAAAAACTTTACAGACAAAAGCAAAATATGGTTTTTATATTTTATGGCAAAAGTTATTTTTTAAATTTATTTGCATTTTTTTCAAGTTACAGTAATAATTCATTAGAATTTTTTTTTTGTTATTTTTAAATAAAATAAGTAAAATTTGATAATCTAATGGAATGAAGTTTCGGGATGAAAGTGTGACTAAAATTAAATTTTATTTGTTTTAATTTTAAAACGTGTATTGCGTAAAATTTTCCCAAACAAAATATTTAGGGTAAATATATTATCCCAGCTACGAAAATGTATACGGATCATGCTTGGAAATTTTTTATTTCCATTTAAATTTCATTCCCATTAGTTCACAGTAATGTGAAAGACTATATTACATTAATAGGAAATCATCTGTAAAAATAGCAGAAAAAGTTACTAAAAATTAGTTAAAAATGATGCTTTAGCAAAAACTGCTAAAATTATCTGATTTTTTTTGGAAAATATCAGTAAAATAAGAACAGCAAAATTAAAACTATTAAATATACAGAATTTTAGTTATATTTGAGCTAAATTTTTGTTAATGGAAAATAGCAAATTAACCTGCTAAAATCAGCAAAAAATATTGCTAAATAATTTGTAGCCTAAAAAATCAGAAATAAAAATTGAAAACAAAATTTTTTTTGATTTTTTTTTTAATTCAAATAAAAATCGAGCCTTTCGAAAACAGCAGTTTACAATTTTTTTTAGCAAATATTTCTGCTGATTGTAGCAGAATAAGCTGCTATCTGCATTCAACTAAATTTAGCTTAAAAATAGCAAAAATTTCGAAGATATAATAAGAAATAAGAAGATAAACAGAGAAACTCTGAAGTAGAATGTTTGTATATGTCTTTTTGATCACTTCTGAAATTATTTATAAAGAGACAATCTGACAATAAAAATATAAACAATAATACAATTTAATGGAAGATCACTGATGAAGCCTGTCCATAAAAAGGCAGAAACTAGATCTAGTCTGATTTGCAAATTTAATGTGTTTATAACTTTTGAGGAAGTTTTATTCTTCTTCTTAATCTCAAACCTACTAGATATAACCGTTTATTTTTACTATTTTTAGTTTACTAATCTTTAGCAAAATTTTATGCATATTCTACAGTACAATTTGTTATTTTCAATTAACTAAAATGTAATAAAAATTCTGTAAATTTCACAGTTTTAATTTTGCTGTTCTTACTTTACTAGTATTTAGCAAAAAAATCTGCTAAATTCAGCAGTTTTTTCTGCAGCATCATTTTTAATTAATTTTTAGTAACTTTTTCTGCTATTTTTACAGATTTATTTCTATGAGTGCACCATTTAATTGCAATTAAATATTTTGCATTAGAAAATAATAGGACATCAAAACCTAGTTTCGATTGATTTGTTTACAATAATGGGAACGATATGGAATAAAATTTGGAACGATTGGAATTAAATCACTAAATACTTGCAACGAAATGGAATAGATTGGGGAACAAAGCTTATAATACGGTGTGCGCCAATGTATATTACCAGGCAATTTGGTAAAAAAAAAAATAAGTCACCCTGTTTTATGAAAATTAACCCCTCGATATACATATATACCTATTTGTATTATCGGAGTGTCTTAATGCTCTAGTGAACCAAAAAATTTGTCCCTTCTGTATCATCTCGAAAAGGACAAACAAATCTGAAGAAAAACTACTATTCCGAGAGATTATGATAATGCACACAGGAAAATAAATTGCCAACCGATTTGCTAAGCCTATTTTGGTTGCTACAACCAATAAATTCGGTTGGTGAAACCATATTGGAATGTGATTCTTAAATATTTTGGTTATTGCAACTAAAATTCAGTTTTATAAACCAAATTTTGTTGTGATAACCAATATTCAGTTGTACCAACCTATTTTAGTAGGCGCAACCGAATTTGAGTTGGAAAATGGCATATTTTTGCTCTGTGTGTGGTAATGATATCATCAATTAATTAGTCAATTCAGTAGTCCCATATACGGTATAGATATTCTTAATAATTAAAAAGTCTTGTATATTTTTCAGCAATTTATTATTTTTTTCTATTCGTTTTCACAAATTCATTACTTTTTTTTGTTATTTCTTCATTTATACAACAATTTGTGGCAATTTCTTACTGTCTTACAGTTTTTATTTACTAATTTTTTTCTTGTTTGTTATTTATGATCTTCTTAATAGAAAAACTGGGTTTAAATGGAAGTTGATTACTTGCTTATTATTAACTACAATTGTGTATACAAAACGTGTGCATAAACAATTCAGTAGAGGTAAAAAAATTTGAATCTTGTTTTTTAACAAACAAAAAAACTCAAAGAGAAGTGGGTTATAATTTAACTTGCAAGGAAATATAAAATTTCCGGTAAAGTTGAAAAAAATAAGAAATTGCTTGATTTCTTTTTCAATTCTGTATTTTAATTTGTAGTTGAAGAAAAGAAAGCAGTGTATGTACGAGTACTTGTAATAAAATGGAGCGTATGATTGTTGTGGAATTCTTTTTTACTACATCTTTAAATATGTATAGGTGTATCATATGATGGTATATTTTTCAGATACAGTAGTATATTTTTCAAATAGTAAATATTTTAAGTATATAGTAAACCAGTTGTTAATATTTACAGTTTTCTCTGTTTCTTTTTGTTTGTGTATCTTAATAATTAAATAACTTAAGTTAAAATAGTTATAAGGGAAGTGTCCCAACGTGGACCCGCAAATCTTAATAAGCTTCAGATATATGGCAGAGGAGAAAAATTTAAAGGACACTTTTTTTTTTAGTTGCCCAATTTCATATTTAAAAAATGGAGTCAAAATTTACTTAATTTTTAGTTTTTCTGTTTATCTTATATTTACTTAAAGTAACTATAGGGAAATTTGGTGTCAAATGAAAGGTATTTTAGAGGCCTATTTACCGGTGTATTATGCCATAAACAAATAAGCATGTTTTATACACCCCTAAATAGGCTTCTCAAATACCTTTCGTTTGACGCCAAATATCCCTATTAGTTACCTTGAAACAAATATAAACCGAAAACGAGTAAAAAGGTTAAAGTCGGGCATGCCGACTATACAATACCCTACACCAGTCTGGTGTATTGTTTAGATCCGAAATTCGAATGGGTTAAAATGGGGCTTGTGTCAAAATTTTCTATATTGTGAGTCAGCGCACCAAATTTCATTAAAATATCTTAATATTTGCGACCTGCAATTTGTAACCAAGCCAATTTTGGGGGGACCCTTATATGGGCACTAGTTCTAAACATGGACCGATGTCACCAAAATCAATAGGCTGCGTTATTGGGCCAATATAGGTCTGTGTACCAAATTTCATCAAAATATCTTAATATTTACGACCTGCAGCGTATAAACAGTATAATTTTGGTAGGACCCTTATATGGGCACTAGGTCTAAACATGGACCGATATTCACCAAAATCAACAGGCTACGTTATTGGGCTAACATAGGTCTGTGTACCAAATTTCGTCAAAATATCTTAATATTTACGACCTGCAGCGTATAAACAATATAATTTTGGTAGGACCCTTATATGGGCACTAGGTCTAAACATGGACCGATGTTCACCAAAATCAAACTTGTTCGTCCTTGGGCCAACATAGGTCTGCGTACCAAATTTCATCAAAATATCTTAATATTTGCGACCTGTAGAGTGCGCACAAGATTGCATGGACAGACAGGCGGACGGACGGACAGACGGACATCGTTAAATCGAAATAAAAAAAAATTCTGAGCCGATCGGTATACTACAAGGTGGGTCTACGACCAATATTTTTTGGTGTTACGAACATCAGCACAAACTTATAATACCCTGACCACATAGTGGTGTAGGGTATAAAAATTCAATTCATTTTTGGCCCCATTTTTTAACACTTAAATATAAGATTGGGCAGCTAAACAAAACTTTAAATCCTTTAAATTTCTCTCCTCCACTACATATCCGAAGCTCATTAAGATCTGCAAGTCCGCATGGGGAGACTTTCCCTCTCAGTTACAGGTACATATTTGCAACGTACAGACACAGACACAACATACTCTATATTTATATTACATATTCATTCATTCCTTTTGCCAACACGTTGCAAAAGGATTACAGCAGCTAATTATTAACTAGGATTAAATATGTTACGTGTTTATGTATTTTGGCAAAAACGTACAAAATATAGAGAAGACTTATTCAGCTGCTACTAATGCTTTGTAGATTATTTGCTGCTGTTGTTGTTGTTTTGTTATTGTTTTGTTAGCTTTGTTGTTCTTGATGTTATTTTTGCTGATACTTCAGTCGTTGTGTTTGTTCCTCTTATACTTTGTATTCCAGCGCTTAAAAGCTTTTTTATTTAATATTGTTTTTTTTTTATTATTTCTTTCTATATGCACATAAAAGCAGTGATGACAACTAGGTTTACTATTTCTAAAAATGAACAGTTTCAAATGTTCAAATTTGTTTATATATGAACATTAATGTATGGATCCGGAAAATGAGGTAACACCTTAATATATGTTCATATGTGAGGTGGGATAGTCCAAGATTTTTCAATTTCGAACGCTAGAACCCCTAATTTTGTGAGGTTGGAAAAAAAATTGCATGCACCAAAAATGGGGGAGGTGCGGTGGGGGCAAGTGGCTCCTCATCGGATTCAAAGGTGGTGTCGAAGGGTTAAAAATCCACAAAAAGCCCCACAACTGCCCCGGAGTCGCCCCTAGAGTGGTGAAATGTAAGACCGACCCGCATTAATTTTTCCCTCCAGCCACTTTTTCTCAATATATCTACCCCCTATTACCACTCAGTAATGGAGATCCCATACAAAAATTACATTTTTATAAAATTTGCTCCCACCGATCTAACTGGCCCAAGGGTGCCCCCAGAGGAGTTAAATGTATGATCAACCCCCAATATTTTTCCAACCCCAATATTTTCTCGGAACATAACTAGCTTCTATCTTCAACCTTTAAGGGGGTATCCATACAATTATTTTTAATTTTTTTTTAATTTTCTTAGAATTTGTTTTATAAAAAAAAATATAAAAAATTAAAAATTTCAACCTTATCGGTTGAAATTTTTAGGGAAATTTTAACAAACTGTCACCGAACTGTCCCCTTTAAATGAAATAGACTGGTCACTTTTACATGGCGCTGTCATAGGAGGGGGAAATTGACCCCTTGTGACATGTCACAGGACAAATCCTAGGACAGGTTACTGAACTCTCATAAAAAACAAAGTTCAGGGACCTGTCCTGGGATTTGTCTTGTGACATGTCACAAGGGGTCAATTTCCCCCTCCTATGACAGCGCCATGTAAAAGTGACCAGTCTATTTCATTTAAAAGGGCCAGTTCGGTGACAGTTTGTTAAAATTTCCCGTAGGGTATATTATTTACCCCCCTTAATGAGATTCGGATATGTGATAGAGCAGAAAAAATAAAGTATAGGTATTTTTTATAGCTGCCCAATCTCATGTTTAGGGGTTAAAAAGTGGGATCAAAAATTACACAATTTTTTTTTTAATTTATTTCTTATAATTTTAAAGAAAAATAGACAATTTGATTATCAAGCGAAAGCTTTCTTGAAGACGCAGCTAAAGGTATACAAAACATGCCCACCTTTTTCTGTTACTCAAGTATTATTTTTTTTCCAATAGCACATTTGTATGGGAAATTGTCGTTGGTTTTAAATCAAATTTGCACACAAAAATGCCTTTTTAATTTAATCGAGAGAGTGTCTTTACTTTTTTTGATATTCACTCTTGTTTGGCTTTAAGGCTACTTTTTCCATAGCGGCTTTTTCACCAATATTTCAAATATTTCAATTAAGTGGCAACACTGGACCCACAACACGGGAAATATGGGTATCAAATTTTTATTGTCTCGAATTCTTTAAAACTGCGTACAAATAAATCTTAATCTCGTAAATTTCAGTCAAGTTTTCATAAAAAAATAGTTTAGTTTTTGATTCCACTTGTTAACCCTTAAAAGTGAGATCGGGCCGTTAAAAACAAATACGTGTCTCTTTTTTTCTCAAGGAATTGCTTATTAAAAACTAAAATAAAATACACAAGAGAAATGGTTGGCAACAGTGTTGTCAGTTTAGGGGATTTATCCCCAAATTAGGGATTTTTTCCGTCAATGGGGATGAAAATTGCCGTTTGCGGATCTGGGGTTTTATTTGGGATGACACGAAATTTTAGGGGATTTTTTGGGGATAACATATTATTTCTTATTTCTATTTTTATGAGTTTAACCCTGATAATTCTAAATATTTATATGTTTCTTTTAAGAATGATGATAATAGTGCACGATTTTAAGCTACACAAATTTGTGTCTTATGAGTTATAAGCTCTTCTTAAATTAAATATATGCTTTACATGTTATTCAATTGTCAAAAATTCAATCCATCTGCTGAAATATTAAAACTTTTTAATCAGTACCATACGCAACAAAATGTCTGAAGCGGATGAATCGGAAAATTTTGATTCTGAAATATTTAATATGAAAAATTTTGGTTCACATTTTGTTTGCTGTTTTTTAAATTTATTTGTTCTTTTTTATAATTTGTTACAATTACAAAATTTATTGAGTTTGATGGTATAACTTGCCGAAAAAATTAAATATTAATTTTTAAAAAAAGTTAACGAATACGAATAAAAATTGGTGATTTTTGGGGATTACAAGTTGAAAATTGGGGATAAGGTCTGAAAAAAAACTGGCAACACCGGTTGCCGAGTAATTAAGAGTATTTCAACTTTTTCCATTGCTATTTGTTTGTCATATTTTCCGCAACGTTTTCCAGTAGAATGTACTACTAATAGAATTTTAAATTTTAGTTTTTACGGTAAAACAAACAAGTTTTTTTAAAGGAAATGAAAATTGGGTAATTTTTGGGAAATAAATACCAAACTTTTTGTATTTTTCAAAATTTAGCGATTTCTAGCGATTGTTATTTTTTAATCTAGCTGTTTTTTTGTCCTAAAGTTGGCAACCCTGCTGTGAATATGTGCACAAGCAGTGTTGCCAACTCCTGAAGGCAGGAAAGCACCGTGAGCATTATGAAAACGGGTAAAAAGGGTAAAAATTTACCAAAAAGGGGGTAAAAAAGCACGATATTAATTTTTTGAAAAATTTAAATCAAGAATTCAAAAACACATTTTAACTTTGAAAAATCGTGTAAAAAAGGTTCAGAAAATTACCTAAAAAGGGGTAAAAAAGCACCAAACTAATATTTCAATATTTTGAAGTTTAAATGTAACGAAGTTGCTATTTAAAATTGTACTACAAATATTGTGCAAGAATGTAGTTCTTGTATAGTTCGTATTATTTTTTAAATTTTGACAGAAAATTCAAGAAAAATGTAAAAAAACGAGAGCAAATACCAAAAATATAAACTGTAAAAAAGCACTAAAAGCACTGCCAAAAATCTGAAAAAGCACCGTAAATACCCGCTTTTTTTAAACGGGTATTTGTAAAAAATTACCGGGTACAGGTAGGAAAAAAGCACCAAAAAATACCCGAAAAGCACTGAAATGGCAACACTGTGCACAAGTTAACGTTTAGGTTCGCATATTGGTTTTTTTCTGCTTTTGTTTGTTCAACGTGTAAATTCCGTGGTGCAATGATGCTGCTCATGATCATCATCATCATGGTGGTAGTGGTGATGATGATGTGTTTTAAGTCTTTTATACGTATGTAGTAGTATGCTATACGTATGTATGTGTATTTCTGTTTACATTTCAAGCTCTTTTACTTTAGTTTGTTTAATTCCATATGCTTTTGCTTTCTTTTACATTGTTTTTTTTTCACTTAATCTCGTTTAATTAAAATGAATAGAAATAATGTAGAAATACTATGTGTGTAGTTTTGTATATTTTGTTAAAAAGGAAACCAAAGAATGAACGAAAAATATTTTAAAATGCGTTAGAATAATATTAAGTAAAATAAACTGAGATTTGTAGAGAATTAAATAAGAATTTGTTTGTAAAGAATAAACTAACTGTGAGAATTTAAATTTATTTTTTAAATATATGCAAACAAAATTTATGATTTTCGGAAATACTTAAGTCGAAATTCAGCCTATAAAACTGGCAATTATTTTTTATATACAATAGGTCTTTGTTGGACACTGGTCCTACGAACCGAATTCCGATGTCACTTTGTGCCACAAAAATGGTTGCATTTACCTGAAAAACCCAAACCCATTCATTGGTTCCTTTAATCATATTAATTAATCTGCTATATTTCTTTTTCACTTAACATTGGTCTTTCAAACTAAACTAAAAATATGCGTAGTGGTTATCGAGTATTTGTTTTTTTGGATTTCCGATGCTGAAAACTACTCTTCGATATTTTCAGAGCTGCACTTTAAACGGAAAATATATATATAAATGTGACTCTGCTAAAACATTTATCACAAAACTACAATTCTGAAATCAAAACTCAAGTATTTAAAGGTACACCCAAAAAAAGTCAGTAAAGTCAGCAAAAAATATTGCTGTGTCAGTAAATTTTTAGTCAGGAGCGTGCTTGCAAAAAAGTTGGTAATTTCAGCAAAAGGTGTTTGCTGAAAATCAGCGAGTGGATTTTTACCAAAAAATAGTAATCTCAGCAAAGGTTTTGCTAACACTTTTTCGATTGCAAATGAAAAAAATCCTTGTGAAAATCACTAAACTTTTTGCTGAATATTAGTAGACTGAAAAAACTGAAAAAAATTGTAGAGAGATTTTACTTTAGTTAATTTATTTGCTGAAAATTTAAATATAGAAATTGTGTAGAGTTGTTTTTTTTAATTATCATTTGCGTTGTCTGTACTAAATCCAGACAAGCTGCAACATCTGCATCTTGTCTATCTGGTCCATGTTATAAATGCGGTTATCAGCACAAATTTTGTAGCAAAATAAGTTAGTAAAACATTAGTTCAAAATAAGTTTAGTACTAAAAATTTTGCTGAAAACGGAATTACAGCAAAAAAAAATTGCTGAAAACTAGTATACTTGATATACAAGACGTTTTACTCCTTTTTCTACTAACTTATTTTTTTGAGTGTATTTGAGTGTAAAAAATATGTTTATAAATTTAAATATTAAATCAGCGTGGACATTTTCAAAGAATTTTATCAAAAAATTTTAAATTGAAAAATCGTTAAAAGTATTGCGTATCCAAATTAAAAATATCGGATAGTTTCGAGTATTGAAATGTAATAGAATTAACCAGCACTGTTGTTAGTTTAGGCCCGTTTAAAAATCATAAATTATATATTTTGAACTCTGTTTAACTAACTCACACCCCATAAATTTAATTTGTATATTAATTTTCACATCACAGCATAATTATTATTTTCTAAACACATTAATATTTAATAAATTTGAATCCTTTTACACAAATTTTTAAGTATAAAATATTATGGTCATGGGGACTAACAAGCAACAAAATTAGAATATAACCTCCTCATTATTAACATATTGTATTTTGTTTGTTGTTCAATTCCCAGCAAAAATTTTGGATGCACTTTGTGTATAAACAAATGTTTTATTAATTCGATTCAATTATCAATTCGTTGTTTTAATTTAATTTGTTGTATCAATTAAAAACTTATTTGGCTTTGTCACTATCAAAATAATTTTATGCTTAAATTTATAAAAATTGCTTCCAATTTGTAAATTTGTGTCACATTCAATATATTTATATCATTATCAATTATTAACCCATAAGGGTATAAATATTGATGGGTTTATAGGGAGACCCGAAAATACGTATTCTATCTTGGCAGGCCTTATCGAATTTTTAAAATTTTAATTTACTCGAAAATTTTATCATATTTCTTTCATTTGAAAAATAATTTAAAAAGAAATTTTGATAGCAAAACGAGCGAAAAATAATTAATTTTTAATAACCTTGTGTTATTGATTTAATGAAAATTTGCAAACGGATTTAGTTAAATATTAAATTTATATTATAATGTCAGTTTAATTTAAAAAAATGAACTAAATACTAAAAAACTATTTCAATTCATATGTTCGTATTCCGTTTATTTTTAATTGCATCAATTAAAATGTTAATTAAAAATTCAATTTTGTATTTCTATTGTTAGCTATTTAATTTTTGCTGGTTTATTACCAGTTTAAATTTAACAAAATAGAACTGAATCCCACCCACCCACAAAGTGTCTTTTTCACATTTTCCGGTGTTTAGCATACAGATGATTATAAATTCAACACGTTCAAAAAGTACAGAACAAATTACGCATTGTCCATTGTATTTATGATGCCCCTGGGTAACATCTTTTATTTGGCAGTTGGGTTGAAGTGGTGGAAGAATTTTGTTCTACTAAATTATTGTTGTTACCCATAACAAAAACAAACAAAAAAATATATGAAAATACTGTGATAAACGTTCGTAATTAGTATGCAGGCTCCAGAAATATTGAGTTGTTAAAAAAAAAAGCAGGAACATAAATGAGAATAGACCAAACATTGACATGTTTATTAGAATTTTAAAGCCAAAAAAAATAATAGGCTATTATTTAGGGAAGAAATATAAATAGTAGGAGTAAAATTTTATATGTATGTATTTTAAAAGCAAAAATTCGAAAATAATTTTAATACTTAGAGAGAAATTAAACAGAAATATTTTTAAATTAAAAACAAAAATAGATAACATTTTTATGTGTAGTTAAAGCAAAGATATATCTGTTTAAAAATTAATTTTCCACTTAAAGGTTACTATCAAAGTGTTAGATATACAATACAGTGGATCAAGTAATTCCGCTTAGGGCAGGAATGGTCAAGTTAGTGAATAGATTCCAGCCAAATCATGTAAATTTCAGGTTTTTATCTTTTCTGTTGACAAAGTAATTTTTTTTTATTCTCTCTACACTCAAAAAAATAAGTTAGTAAAACGTCTTGTATATCAAGTGTACTAGTTTTCAGCAATTTTTTTGCTGAAATTCCGTTTTTAGCTAAAGTTTTTAGGAAATGATAACACTATGCGACAGTCAAAATCGGGATGGGATGAAACCAACGGGAAATGTTATATCGGTCAAAAACAAGTTATACGTGTCCCGGCGTTTCGCTGGGTCATCCCTAGGAATCGAGATATATCTTTTTTTTGACATAACTCGAGAACCACTTGTCCGATTTTGCTCAAACAATTTTAAAAAAATTAAAAATTACAATTCCTTTAATCTGTTCATATAACGTTTTTCTAACAGTTTTGCCGGTAAAAATAAATGTTTGTTACCGCTACCATAAAAATCAATAACCTTTTGTTTATTACTTTTTTTTAATATTTTAGGCAAAAAATATTTTTTTCTTCATACATTTATTTTTACCGGCAAAACTGTTGAGTATATAGAAAAACGTCATATGAACAGATTAAAGGAATTGTAATTTTTATTTTTTTTTTAATTGTTTGAGCAAAATCGGACTAGTGGTTCTCGAGTTATGTCAAAAAAAAGACCACCAAAGGTCAAATCGATATATCTCGATTCCTAGTTGACCCAGCGAAACGCCGGCACACGTATAACTTCTTTTTTACCGATATAACTTTCCCCGGTAGTTTGAACCCTTCCCGATCACTGACCCCTACCATTTGTCTCACAGTGTAATTTAAAAAACAACTCTACACTTCATTTCTATATTTAAATTTTCAGCAAATAAATTTAATAAAGTAAAATTTCTCTACTATTTTTTGAGTTTTTTTCAGTCTACTAATATTCAGCAAAAAGTTTAGTGATTTTAGACTTTAGGATTTTTTTCATTTGCAATCGGCTAAGTGTTAGCAAAACTTTTGCTGAGATTACTATTTTTGGTGGTAAAAATCAGCTCGTTGATTTTCAGCAAATACTTTTGCTGAAATTACCAACTTTTTTGCAAGCACGCTCTTGACTAAAAATTTGCTGACACAGCAATATTTTTTGCTGACTTTACTGACTTTTTTTTTTGAGTGTAGTATTAAAATTGGTGCCAAAATACATTAAATTTGGAGATGATGGGATAAAAAATTTATTTATGTATTTTAAAGAATTATTTTTATTCGTATTCGATCGATTATTCGAATAATTTTAAATAATTGTGGGCGTTGTGGTGTAATGGTTAACGCGTTGGACTGTTACAAGTGAGGTTGCGGGTTCGAGCCCCAACCAAGGCAACATCAATTTATAAAAAATAGTAATATGTATGAGTTTTTTATATCCCTCATTCATATAGCAGCGTACTCCTTCGGTGTTCCCATAGCACTTAACCCCACCGAAGTAAACTACTAAAAAGCTTCAATAAAGTTCGCCAACTCACCATCAAATGGCGCGCAACAACTGTTCTAAAAATTCAACATCTCGCGCAATTACAGTGTTGCCATATTTGAAGCCCTTTATCTTTCACCACCCAGGTAGAAACATACAAACGGCACAATGTCGGCCCGGTATTGGAGACTGTAGTACATGTACTGGCAATGCGTCGGATTTTTATTTTCACTATATTGGCATATTGTCGAAATGATAACACCAATAAAAGCTTGGCCGTAGTTATTTCCCAACATTGGCGCAGGCTTGGAATTTAATTTTTTTTGGTATTATCACCGTTCATTTAATCACAAATTTAGTAGTTTGCTAGTACTTTACCGTTCTCTTAGTGTACATCACAGATTTTTAATGTTTTCTTTGGAAACTTCACAAGAAAAGAATGGATATGTCTCTCTTACATAAATAATTGTGTAATATATGGGCATTTCCATCATGTCGAACGGGACCGTCGTACACCTTTAAAGTGAAAAAAAGTCAAAATAAAATGGATTTTTATTTTGACAATAGGTTTTACTTATATCTTTTTATTAGCCCTACAATTGGTGCTGAGGTTGACTTTTAGCAATTTTTCGTTTTCAAGATAATTGTAAAAAAACAAGGCATTCGCACGGGACAAAAAGAGAAGTGGTTTTCGCGGCTAACAATTAAAATGCCGATTTCAGCGAAACCTGAAGCAATATTTCAACGTGACTAATTTTACACTGTTGTGCATTGATGTCTTTTAAAAATGGTTGTAATTTTACCCAAAAACGATTCATATTTTTTTTTAAATTTAATTTTATTCACTGTCGCACGTGACATGTCGCACGGGACATTTTTTTCCATCATGAGATTTATGTTGTTTCTGTTGCTCTTTTTACAAAATTATATATAAACAAGCTTAGTAAAAATGTTTTTAAATCGACAGAAGTATGCAAGGTATTTATTTTAATATAATAACCAAAAACAAACTTAAAAGAAATATGTAGTATGAATTAACCCAGCAAAATTGTCGGATGGAAAGAACCCATTGTAGAACAACTTGTACGTGCATGCAACCTGTTATAATTTATGTTCTATCATCGGTGATTTTTGTTTGAGTTTGTCCCAAAAGCAACAGGTTCTTTTCCTCCAAACTAGAACAGGTTACTTTGGAACCGGTTCTAGAACCAGTTATAGAACTGGTTCCGCGACAGTGAAACCTTCCATTTTGACTCCCAGAAATCAGTTCTAGAACCTGTTCCACGTAACCGGTGGTAAAAACACCTGTTCTAGAACAGATTCAGAGGCAACCAGTTCAAAAAACTTTTGCTGGGAAGTATTTAATTATATGAAAATATAAAAAACAATTTTTTTTTAGAATAGGCAGTCCTAGCTGCTTTTACTTCTTGACCATGGTGCATGCCAATTTTAAAAAAATTTAAAAGTAAGTATTTATATAAATAAAACATTTACATAAGAAAAACAAATTTAAAATTTTTAAATTTCACACTTACGATGTCGCACGTGACCAACTGTGAATAAGTACCAAGATCACAATTCTTCTTATTTTTCAGGTAGGTTTTTTTTATTTTAATTGTATAAAAAATCTCTCTGTATCAATATTTGATGAGCTTTCTGCGTGTACTTTCGACGCACTGATAACAAATGTTGTTTTTCAATGTCGCACGGGACATCGAAATATGCGACAATTCAAATCAAAAATTTACAGTTATTTTCAATTGCATTGTTTATTATGCATTCTTTTATGACTCTTTGTACCTTTAGAAATATTTTAGAAAGCAAAAGTCAATGCATAACGTCTCTGTTTAAAAACTTTTATCAAAACAAAATGTGCAATAGAAATATCCAAATAAGAAAAGATGCGCTTGTGCGACTTTGCATTCGAATACCTCGAAATGGGTTATGAATAAATGCGAAATCTTTTTACGTTATTTAAATTTGATTGTTTGCCTATGAAAATATTATAAAACAAAGTGTTTTCAAGAACTTTTAATATTTTAGTCTCGGTGGACCTTTCGGTGGAAATGCCCATATGTCAAAATATGTAAAATTTATAATATTGTTAATTTTAATAAGTTAGAAAAAGCTCGTTAATTTTCATAAAACAGTACTGGCAAAGCACGTTTTAAGTAGTACGGGCATTTCGTAAAAAACAGTGCTGTCCCAGTAAAAACAGTGCTGTCTCTTAAAAATAAATAAATAATTAATCACATGATCGTTCATCCAATTTTTTTTATCTTTTAACCATGGATGGTAACCGAAACGATACGGTTATAGGTAAGGGTAACGCTATTTTAGTTTATTTCGGTAACGGTATTTTAAGGGTAACGCTATTTCATTTATTTCGGCATTTTAAGGATAACGGTTTTTCAATTATTTCGGTAACGATATTTTGAGGCTAACGGTATTTCATTTATTTCGGTAACGGTATTTTAAGGATAACGGTAGTCAGTTAGTTCGGTTCATGTCGTAATTTGTTTTACAAAAAACAAACGAGATTAAAAACAGAACCAATTTACCAACTTAATTTACGAAAAAATCTGAATATCCACGTGCAATTACCAAAAGCAGAAAATTAAAAATAACGGTAACGGTATTTTAGGGGTAACGGTATTTCATTTATTTCGGTAACGGTATTTTATGGGTTTTGATATTTCATTTATTTTGGTATCGGTATTTTAAGGATAACGGGATAATTAAGGATAATTTTTGAAATATCTCAAACCGCCTAAGATTTATATTCCACTAAAATTCAAACTTTTGTTGCCAGTATTTTTACTAGACAACTCTAATATTTGTACCACGTGAACTTATTTTATTTTTTTTTTAATTCAGTGAACTTATTTTATTTTTTTCAATTCAGTGAACTTATTATTTTTTTTTTTTTTAATTCACTGAATGTAATTTTATTTTTTTTTTTAATTCACTGAATGAAAATGAAATTGAATGAATTCAGTGGTGAATTAATTCAGTAAGGAATTAATTCACTTTTTTTCGTTCGATTTATAAAATTGAACGCGTTCACCGGTGAATTAATTCATTTGATTTAATAAAAAGAACTATTGCAATTGAATTAATTCTTTGAATTTGTTGTTTGATGAACGCATTCAGTTGAATGAATTCAGTGAATTACTTAAGAAAAGGAATTCATTCAATTCTAGAGAAAATTGAATTCGATTGGTAGTGAATTCATTCAAAAAGGAATTAATTCTTCAAAGCTCTGAGCATAATTAGTCTATGACAGGAAACCAAGCTATAGTACAAAGTCGCTAACGGTTGCCGTCCGTATTGTAATTGCGACATTAGTTGTTCCAAAACCCTATAGATATTCATAATAATTACGTTGTTTTTTTCTCATTTAGTTTTTTTTTTTTTTTGTTGATCTCATAAGAAAAAGTTTGTTTTACAAGTGTTTTGATATAAAATTCATTAATTAATTTCGACATGTTTCATCCTTAACTATGGGGTTCATTAATGAGTTACATGTTGTGCTAGTCATGTCCACATGAATGTATGTGTAGGCTTAATTGGCATAAAGTTATTTTCTGGACTTATGTACCATGTCCTGTCCAGTTAATGAATAAAGAAATCTGCAAACAAGTTTTTCATACGTTACGGACAACAAGGTTATAGAAATAATATAAAATTCTTTATAAAAATATTTAACTCAAATACAATATTACTTTAATATTTAAAGAATGAAAATTGTCCTTAAAGCGACTGGAAATTTTTCAGCTTCTCAAATATTCACAACGCCATTTATTTCGTGATTTTTTTTTTCCTTCTTTTCATTCGTCTGGCATTTGTAAGTTCAATGCCAACTTATGCTTGTGCGTTTTATGGAATTGCCATTAAATTGAACACAAAATATTGCAGTAGAGTGACGCAGTAGTTGTGAGCTTAAAAATAGTTAAGCTAAATGATAAAACTTTCAGTTTTTAATGAGTGCTATTTTTGTTCGGTTTTAAGATCAAATATGACAAATTCCAAATGGAGTTTAAAATTTACTTTACAACAAATAGAGAGAAAACTTATGAAAAAAAAACTTTCCTAGAACCATTGGTTGACAATTAATGCATTTTCAAGTGCAACCAAACACTTTCATCAGATTGTCATTATGGGGTTCCCTCTAGGTTATAATGTAGATTTTAGTTTTTGTATATATGTAAACTTTCAAAGTGAATAAGGAATGGAGAAGTAAACTCAAACATTTTTACTTATTTATTTCATATTACAACGAAAATCATATGTCTTTAACAAAGCTATTATTTTTCTCTATGTTATAGTTGTTACATTGACTGAAGCTCCTATGTATGTTGTGCTTTTTAACATTCAAGCTTTTAATTCTATTTATAGTGATTAGAACGAAAGCAAGTTTTCATAAAAAGAAAATACTTGAAAGAAAATATTAGAGAATTCCTCCAACATTTTAAAAATAGAAGTCATAAAGTAGGGATTTCAGGTAGATTTCCAAGGATGAGTGGAATAAATAATCTGCACATCTCATAATTTCGGTCATGTCACTTAGCTTTGAAGCTTGTATAACTTCACTGCTATTTTTAAACACACAACTGAACTTAATGTACTTAATGTACATTTCAACACTAAACACTGTAAATTGTAAACTGTTCATCTGTACTGTTTTTTCTTTTACTTTCACCAAAAGTTTTAGTTTCGTTGTTGTTTCGATGTGACGAAATGAAATTTATTTAATGCACTTTAAACCATAAATCAAATGGAACTTTTCGACACTTTCATCACTTAGAGGCATAAAAAGACGTTTCCTTTTCTCCGTGAATTTTGTACAGTTTCCTAGAAAAAAATTTGTTTTTAAAAACACCAAATTTAAGTAACATTTAAAAGTAAGAAATATATCATTTGTCATTTAATGATTTGGTAAGGGACTCACTATGTATTCCAAAATGGTGACTATTGATTTAAAAAAAAAAGTGTTTTAAAACCATTAGTGTAAAAACTTTCATTGTTAAAAACGTCCAGTGTTGCTATAAAATTGTTCCCATACTTACAAAGTATAATTTTCTTTTTTTATTTTTAAATTTTCATCCCTAATAGTCATTTGTAATGGAGCCAATACTATATGCAGTCAAACGTCTCGACCGCAATGTCAAATGTTGTTTGCAAAAGTACTTTGAAAACATAAATTCTTTTTAGCCATTTATGACCATTGGTTAACGATAAAAGATGAATAAATCAATTAATATTTCAATTTGTCTAGTAGAAAATTTATGAATGACTAAAATTGTTGCGGATACAATAACATTATTTTTAATAAAAATATGGTTTTGTTGTCAAAACAATTTAAAATTTGTTTATAAAAAATAATTTAGAAACAAAAGGTTCAAAAACATAAAGTACTGAGTATTCCTACAAATACTCTGTGATTCTTAGTTGTAACTATATTACCCTGTTGCAAAGTCTTAATAAATTATATTTATTCAAATGTTTGTTTGAACACTTCGAAAGAAATTATGGCCAGTAGTGTTGTCAGTTTAATAGAAGAACTGATCAAATTAACTACTGAATTTTGTCGTTAAAAAGTTTCAGAATTATCCCTTTGGTATCGACACAATCATTATATTGACGAATAAAATTCCACTTAATCGAAATCATGAAGAACCGTTTACACAGTTCCCTTTCTAGTAAGCAATATGATTTTTGTAAGCTAGTGTAATATTTCTTTTAAGACTCAATATTTTAAACTACAAATATTGTCTTTAAAAAAGTAGAACATTATGTCTCATCATCTTGTTACTTGTTAGTTTCTACTTTGTTTTTTTTTTTATTCTTGTCTTTGTTTAAAACTGATAATGATGACAACAAATTATGTTGGCCTTTGTCTGAGTATTTATGTGTCCTTTGCGTTTCGATGTATTTGTGTAGTGTATGTTTTGTTACTATTGTTGATCTCTAACATGCCGAGACAAATAATTTACTATAAATATATTTAGTAGTTTTGGGTGTGAGTGCGGACTTTGTTTGTGTTCATTTCATACATGTGTATGTATGTGTATTTTATATTTTGTTAACAAAAGACCTTTCTAAACATTTGAACTAATAAAGAACCACAAAAATGGGGGTACTTTTTTCTATGTTTGGTTTAAGTTCAATCAGATAAAATTGACATATTATGGCAATTGAGAGTGAAAGAGGAGCATAGAATGAGTCTTTTCTTTGATTGTTTCAGGTAAGGAGTATACCAATAATGATACCGTATTAGCTAGAAAATAAATGATAGGCTTTCGAATAAGTACAATATATGTTTTAAAATAGAACTCATAAATTGTTAATCTTCTTTAAGTTTAAAAATAAAAAATAAATAAAAACTAAAGTATACTTTTAGGATACTAATGTATTTAAAGAACTAAGCCTGATTTTAGGTGTTTATAATATTAAAAATATTATTTCTTTTATGTTTTCTCTATGACATTTTTTTAGAATTTACTATTAAATCATTTCTTCTGTCTAAACCTTTTTATGTTTATAATTTTATTCTGTCTCAATAATCTTTTTGCCTTAAAGTAAACTTCTTGTTTTTGTAGTTATTTTTTTTTTCTTCTTCTTCTTTTATCTAAACAATCCTATACAATTCAAATGTTTTTATATATAATATTTATGTTAACACATTATGTTTTGTTTTACTTTGTATATTATGTTTATTTAAAAGAATACAATAACAAAAAAAATACAAACATCTAGATAAAAATAAAAAAAAAAAATAAGTAAACTTAAGTAAAGCTTAGCTAAAACATAAAGAAAAAGAGAAAAATCTTAATCCAATAAAAACATTCGTTTGTTTTTTGTATAAACAAAAAGCAAACAAAGACATAACATTCATACAGAAAATGGTATAATTACAACTAATCCTCGATTTACAGGACTCTTGAGAAAATTTAAAAAATAAAACGATATCAGCAAACCCAATTTCATTCCTATCGGGATATACATTAATTGCATTAAAGGAATTAAATATGCTAAAATCCCAAACGTATTAAAAAATTCTGAAAAATAATCCGTTATTCTGATTTTATTCTTGCCTAAGGAAATCATCAAGGGACGACGTTTTTAGAATTTCTGGAAATATTTGTTAAGTTAAATTACAGACTCAATGAGAATTTCTTTTTCTCGTCTAGGAGCGTTGTTAAACATTCAAAATATCAAAGAAAAAACAAAAACAACAACAAAAAAGTTTCCACAATTTGCTTTGTCATCTTCCAGCTAAGTTTTAAGAAGTGTTTTATGCAAACCTACACAATTTTGACCAATCCCAGTGTTATTAGGGGGTGAGATGTGATTTAAAAAAAATTAAATCTTTAACAAAATCACAAATACTAAGAACATTTTATATATCTTTGTATATAGTACATATAAATATGTTTAGTTTAGTGTAAATAAATATATTAAAGTAATGTACGTAGAAAAAATTGTTGGCAAAAAATATATATGTATGAGGCTTTCCACAGCAATTGTATAGATAAATGAAATTATATCGTATAAGTGTCAAATTTAAATTGTTTATTATCCCATATGATACGAATAAAGATTTAAATAACTTTTCCAAATGATGAACGGTATAAATATTAATTTAAAGAGAATATCGGAAATATATATATTTTTTTGTATGAAAATACAACGCTGTTTTTGTACGAATATAAAAAGCATTGAGTAGTATCGAGTCAATAGTTGAAAAGTAACGAGTATTGAAAAGTGTCGACATTTTACAACTCTAGTTGTTATCAAACTGAAGATCACAATATTGAAATTAATTGGATGAAATTTGGTTCAGAAACCTTTAATAGAATATTTTAAAAACCACTTTTAGCATGATATTTTAGAAACTATTCCCAGTGCGAAAGGGTTTCTCTTCAAAATTACCTAACGATTTTTATTATTATTAAATACCACATCGTGGTGCTAAATAATTGTTTCGCCTAAAAAAAGTTATACCCCTAGTAAACTTTCATACATTCACATTTTTGATATATTTATATTATTATTTACTTAAGGTGTAAAACATCTACTAAGTACTTAAGCTGATTAAAAATAATTTCTAGTATTTTTTGTAAGATAAAAGTAAATTTTGGGGAAAATAATAAATCATCGTCTTTTATAGAGAAAAAAAAAAAATTTTGGTTGACTTTATATGTTTAAGGCTTTAATAATAAATGCATGGAAAGCTAAATCCATTTTTTTCGAAACTTAGTAGTTTTATTAAATTAACACTATATGCTATGTATCGTTTTAATTCAAAATCAGCAACAAAACCAAAATAATAACTCACATTCGTAATTAAAGTTTGGCTGTTTGAAATACATATTAAAATTTTTCCAGTTTCCCACTCACATTACCTGCCCACAGTCATATTAGAGTTGGCCATTCTAGTGCACAACTACAATTCATGTTAATGTTATTCGCAGTAATTAAAAAAGGCGTATAAGCGATATTAATTCAAATAATACTCATACGTAATGTGGCCAATAGTTTTTGATTAAAAAAGTGGGATTCGGGAACTAAAAAAGCGGGATTTTATTGCAAAAAGCGGGATATATAAATTTCAGCAAACTAATATTTTGCTGCAATATCACCTTAATTCAAATTTAAAAGAATCATAGCCGTATTTCAACAAATTTGCATATTAATTTCACTTTAGTTTAAATTAACAACAATTTGCTTTAAGAATTAATCCATTTAAATCTGAAGAGTTGTTTCTAGGGAATTATCCTGCAATGCTAAGAATTTTTTTCCTGTCGAAATAATATTGGATTTTGAAGAAATATTTCCACACATACAGAACAAAATTTTAAAATGAAACAGAAACAACATTAAATTAAATAGAAATAGCTTTGAAATCAAACTAACTCTGAGTTCTTGTTACTTATTTTTAAAATTCGAAAACAAAATCCAAAATGTTTGCGTATTAATTTAAGTCCGGACAAGTTTATTTTATCTAAAATTATATTTACTTTAATAAGATTCATACCAAATTTAAAAATGTTAACAAAAAATGCGTCGTTAATTCGCATATCGTCGACCGGCCTGCAAAATGTCAAATGTCTTTTTAATAGATTTTCAAAATCTACTTTAAATATATTTTATTGGCATCATATGCCTTAATGATTCACGACCTCATTTAGTAAAATCATCTTTATCAATGACTTTTATGACTTATGACTTTTTTTATTAAAAATTCCAAATTTTTTGAAAGTTATGAAAAAATTTATAAAATATCTTTTTAGAAGACCTAAAATATAAAAAAGCGGGATAAAAATTCAAGACGGGATCAGCCATTAAAAAGCGGAATGGTTGGTCAGGTTACTCATATGCCATGTAAAATAAAATATGAAGATTGGAAGATTTTAGTTGCTCAAGAAAGAGAAAGTACCTGAACTTTATCATGGGGCACGTTAAATAACGCTCAGAAAATAAACAATAAGTGTTTTATATGAAGCTGTGTCCAAAATTGTTCAAAAATCAAAATATTTTGTGTGACATATTTACAATATTATTTTAAGCAAAATATATGTACCCCAGTGTAGAAAATCATAACCAGATATGTGGTTATGTAACTACATACTTGGTAATGGTAACTAGTTACTTTTGTTATTACATTTCTTATTACCTTTATATGGCGATGTCGCGAAAAATAATGAGTTGTCGTTATACACCAGCATACGAAAAATCGAAAAATATATCGTTGCCTATGTGCTTACCAGAACTGACAAAAATAATGAGTCTAAAAATAGATTTTCTAAAAAATAAATTATATAAAAAAAAATATTTCTTAATATATATTTTTTTTAAATAAAATTTTCTGGTGCGGGAATCGAACCTGGGTCTACAGATTGCCAGTCAACAGCTCTACCATCTAAGCTATATCGACATGTAATATTTAATAGATAAAAACACAATTGACCTGCTGCACACAAGTAAGCTTACTCGCGAACATACAAAAAATCAAAAAATATGTGGTTACATATATCCTTACCAGTGTTTAAAAAATATTGAGTCTAAAAATAGATTTCAAAAAAATATAAAAAATTATTTTCTATTTGAAATAATGATAAAAATAAGTAATTATCAGTAACTTATTATTATATGTTTTAAAATAATACAGAAGGTAAGTGGGTGTCATTACTGGTAGTCCAAAAAATAATGATATGTCATTACTGTTTCTACACTGTGACCCTACGGGAAATTTTAACAAACTGTCACCGAACTGGCCCCTTTATGTGAAATGGACTGGTCACTTTTACATGGCGTTGTCATAGGAGGGGGAAATTGACCCCTTGTGACATGTCGGTGACAGTTTGTTAAAATTTTCCGTAGGGTATATACAGTGCAAGCTCGGTAATCGCGACTACCCATTATGGCGACGGCTTAATTTTTAACATTGCAGGTTCTATAATCGCGACAGTTTACGAAAAACGGGTTTCATTTTCGCAACTTTTATCTGTTTTTTTTAAATTTGATTACAATGTCTATAACCACACCCAGAAAACAGATTCGGTCCTTTGTCAATCGAAAGGACTACTGATTTTTCATTATATTCAAACCATTTTGCTATTTATTTTCAAACATTGTTTAAGCAATTCATAAAAGAAATAAAAATAATTGAAAATTCTATTGAAACAATCATCAATTTTTAACTGACAAAACATAAAAAAAACGATTTTGTGGTTCGTTTTTTCATATTTGAAAGTTTTTTTTTTTTTGTTTGAGTTTTCAAAACACTGCACCATACACAACACACACGTCCATATTTTTATTAGCTATGTTTGTGTGTATGAGTAAAGAATTTCTTGTAATTTCAATTGAACTAATTTGTATATAAACAAACTATTTTAACAAAACAAGAAAACCGAAAATATTTTAATTTTTTGTTTTAAAACAGAAAACAACGAAATTAATTAAATTATTTTTTCTAAAAATAGAAATTTAAAAAAAGAATATTTGACTGAAAATAACAACTCCTACAGACGATACATATTTTTTTCTAGTTTGTTTTTTTATTGATTGATAAAAAATGTAAACAATATGTTTCAATGTATTTAATTGATTCTTCAATGGAAAATAAACTTTACCTATTACATTTTAAATAAACCTCAATCGGTTATGGAAAATATATTGTGAGTGTGTCATTTGTTGTGTAAATACATCTCTTAATATGGAAAAAGTTCAACATATTTTAAAGTCAACGATTTCTCAAAAATTAGAGATTTAAAAAAATTTAAAAGTGAATTAAATTCAATTTGCGTGAATTACAAGTTGCATAAATCTTCAGTTTACCGCATTATAAAACAAGAAAATTCATTAAAAAAGTTCGTACGTACAACAGAAAGTGTCCCTGGCAAACGTTGCACCTTAAAAAAAGCTGAGTACCCAAGAATGGAAAAAATGTTTTATAAGTGGTTTGTAAAACAAAGGGAAAAAATGTTCCAATATCAGCAGAGATGTATTCCAAAATTTATCAAACCAATTCAGGTTTCAATGTCAGTGAGGGATGGTTGAAGAAATTTATTCGTCGACATGGAATTAGATTTTTAAAAATTACGGTCGAGAAATTGTCTTCGAAGCCTCCATTAATAAATTTGTGAAAGAATTTAGGGATTACGTTGATGAGCATGGGTTGACTCTTCACCAAATCTACAATGCCGCCGAATCCGGTTTATATTATAGGATGTTTCTAAATCACACTCTTGTCACATGTAATGAGAAAATGACTCCAGGAAGAAAAATATGTAAAGAGCAAATAACTTTTTTGCCCTGTTCAAATGCGAATGGCACAGACAAACTGAAATTGTTGGTTGTTGGAAAATCGAAAAACCCACGCGTCTTTAAATGCTTTTTCAATAATCCTGTAATATACAAGTACAGTAATAACGTCTGGATGACATCATTCAAGGACTGGTTCCATCACGAATTTGTTCCCCACGTAAGTTAATTTTCACCAATTAGTAAAAGTAAGTTGTTCATAAGTAAGCATTTTTTAGGCTTCAAAAGGTCTGCCACAAAAAGCTGTTTTGCTTTTAGATAACGTGGCGTGTCACCCAGTTGAGCAACTAAAAAGTGATGACGGTTTAATTATAGCAATGAATCTACCACCAAATTACACTGCGCTTATTCAACTGTTAGATCAAAACGTTATCAACTTGGTCAAATTAAATTATAAAAAACAACTGCTCACCCACTTGCTTGACGAAAAGGGAATAAATTTGGAGCTCAAACTAAAAAACTTCAATCTCAAAAATGCAGTTCAGATTCTAGCTACGTCTTGGGATATCCAAAAATCAAAAAAAAATGGAGTGAAGAGGATGACATGCACTTAAATATTTTACAAAATATATTTCAGGAAGAAAACGAAGATCTTTTAACTATTGGTACACTTGTAGCTCAAATTGGTACGGAACATCTTTTCTCGAAAGCTGACATAAACAACTGGATTCAAGAATAATTTCATGTGGAAAGTAATGAGGAGCAAATGGAATTATCAGATACGAAATCGGAGGATGAAGAAAAAAAATTAAAGTGGGCTATGCTATAACATCGATAAACATATGCATACAATGGGCTTTGGAAAATGAAAAGCCGACAACAGCACTATATGAACTACTTGATTCAGCTGTTATTTTCAAAAATAATTTGCCAAAAAAGCAACTCAAAATCTCCAATTTCTTTAAAAATGTTTAAAATGTAAATATAGCAATAAAAACAATACTAATTTTAAAAATTACATAAAATTTTTAAATAAAATTTCGGGTTCTGTTATCGCAAAAATTCAGTTTTCGCGACAGGTCTGGTTTTTAATTAGTCGCGAAACTCCAGCTTGCACTGTGTAACAATTTTATTTTTGATGTTCCTATCCAATTTTAAGAAAAACTAATCTGCTAATTTAAGCACTCTTTTTTGCAAGGTAATTATTAGTTAACTTCTAGAATATTAGTAGAATTTTAAATCATATTTTAAATGTAATATCCGAGGCTTTACATGGAAGCTGCGTACAAATATAATGTTTGAGTATATTTTATATACATACATAAATATTGTTAAAATATCGGGGATGTTGTGTAAGTTAAAAATTTATATCCATTATTAAATCTGCTTTATTTAAAATACACACTAAATTCTAGTCTTCTGCATTAAATAAAATCACATAAAGACTATAAAATTTAAGTTGAAAATAAAAACATATGAAAAATTATATTTTTTGCAGATAATGCTGATGAAAAAGAAAACACAAGTAATCAAGAAAACAACAAATTTAACCTTAAAATGGTCTTTAAAAAAGTCTGAGAAAAGCCCAAATTGTAAAATATTGTTATGAAATTGGATTAGCCTAGTATGGAAGGTTCTGGAATTTTGGAAGCAAAATATCCCAAGAGACGGGATTTAGTAAACCGTTCAAACTGGCAGCACTGCATTTAAGTATGATCAGTATAATGTTAAGAAGCTGGGCGCTCTGTTAAGAATAACATAAGTGTTATAATTTGAGAGGCACTGGAATTTTCTACTAGGTTCTACATTCGCGATCGTTAAACTATAAAAGACCGAAGGAAGTGGAGTAAAATTGTACTTTAACATTTGTGCTGTTAAGTTACGTATTAGAGTTGGTATTGTTAATTGCGCTTTATAGTCTAAGGTTTAGACTGTGTATAGTGAGTTGCCCATAGAGTTTGTGTGTGTATTATATTGTTGTATTTAAAGTAATACAGTGTTAAATAAATAAGTGTTTAAGCTAAATCAAACTAAAAAAAGTTAGTACAAAAGTCTGTTAAACGCGTTCTGATTCTATTGAACTAATTTTCCTGTTATTTTGCCTTAAGATTTAGGATTGAACTAATATTTTTTGTAAATCTAATTTAGCATTACAACTACTTTCAGCCGTATTTGAACTAACTTTGCATGCTAATTTTTAGTAATTCTTAACTTTACAAATTTTTCAGCTAATTTAAACCACGATTATTTTTTAATTATTATATTTTTGTGTCTCTGCTATCAATATCACACAGAGATGGCGCTATATTTTAATTTTGTTTATTACAAGATCGTAACATAGTTTGTATCTCGGAAACTAAGCGAGATAGAGCAAAATGGACAAAAATTCGTCACTCTGTACCTATAAAGTAACCCTTATTAGACACATATAGTAATCCCAATAATAAATATGGGCCCGTCTAGGGTCAGATCAAGGAAGTCGAAATTTTAAGCGACATTTTAACAGCAATTTGTAGTTAAATCAGGTAAAATTTCTGCTGAACTCAGCTCAAATTTCCTAGCTAATTTAACTGAAATTGTCCGTATATTTAGCAGTATGTAAAATTTAGCTTACCTAAATTTAGCAGACCATGATTTTTAACTTCATTGAAAATTCTGCTGGCGCAAATTCAGGTACTATTTCCTGTTATTTTAGCAGAATTTTGAACTATTTGTACAGGCTTTTTTTATGAGTGTATAAATATAAATATAAAACCAATACTAATTCAAGCAGGAAGAATTTTAAAAGAAGATCTAGATCTTCACTTGCGAAAAACGTTGCAAATTGGAGCAAAATTTATTCGAAAAGCCAAAGCTGAGTTATAAAGATATATGAATACCACAATTAGGGTTTTAACTCGGAAATTCCCGGAACGAAATTCCCAGAAATTTTAACTAATTTTCACTTTCCAATTTCCGGGAAGTTTCCTTATAATTTCCAGGAATTAAAAAAACACTAAAACAACACCATGTATCTTAGCTTGAAAATCAGACAAATGTAAAAAATCAGTATATGAATGCTTCAGTTGCCAAATGGATTAACTCCATGAAGAAATATGAATGAGTCTCAATGAGAAAAACTAGAAAATAGTATATATCGTTTTTTTTTAATTCCTGTTAAATTATAAAATTTGTCTTTTAGTAGTGTTAATATTTATTATCAGAGAAACTTGTTTTGAACAAATTTGACAGTTAGGAGTCAATAAAGTGTTTTGAAATTAAAGTTTTTCAAAATCCAGAAAGTGGAGTTAATCGATTTGGCAACTGGATGCTTCTATTTTGAAAATTTTTTTATGTATTTCAACTTTTTAAAAGGGATCTCCAAGGATGTCCTAAAGTCAGCTGGAACAAATAAAATAATTAAAAGTCGTTTTATGCGTTTTTAAAAATTTTTGAAAATAATCGGCGCTGTTCTCAGTTCCGAATCCACATAAAGAAATTCTAAAGTGGAACATTCCGAACATTTTTGCTGTTTTGAGATTCACATCCACAAACAATTTTGTGAAATATTCCGTGTGTAAAAAGCTGGGTGGAAGTGAAAACGAATGCACTTTTTTCTATGAAATATTTATTAAATTATTAAAAAAAACATTTGTGAACAAAATTTTGAAATGTTTTCTTTGTATTTTCAATAAAATATTGAAATTTGTAGAACATTTAATACATAAAAAGATTAATTTAAAAACTGTCTATAAATTTTAACATTTTCTTTCGGAATCAAAAAAAAAAGTGAAAGAAAAAGAAAAAATTATTTAATCAAAATTTCAAATTTATTTTTACAATTGTTTTTTGTTTACATTAACATCAGCTGTGTTACCAACGTTAACCCGAAGAAAAAGTCTGGGTAAATTTTGGTAGAAAGAGAAACAATAATACACTCTCATTAGCGCTCTCATTTACCTAATTTTCGAGTACGGGAACGCTTTTGGGTAAATTTCGGTAACTTTGGGTAAACTCACGAGAATAGTAAGCAGGTGAGTCGGGTTATTTCGGGGAAACGAGGGAATATGGTGAATACGATTAGTAAATACTTCTAGGTAACTCACGAGAATAATAAGCAGGTGAGTCGGGTTAATTCGGGGAAACGAGGGAATATGGTAAATACGATTAGTAAATAGTTCACGAGAATAGTAAGCAGGTGAGTCGGGTTATTTCGGGGAAACGAGGGAATATGGTAAATACGATTAATAAATAGTTCTAAGTAACTCACGAGAATAGTAAGCAGGTTAGTCGGGTTAATTCGGGGAAACGAGGGGATATGGTAAATACGATTAGTAAATAGTTCTAAGTAACTCACGAGAATAGTAAGCAGGTGAGTCGGGTTATTTCGGTAACTCCGACCTTGTTGGCTTATTCGTGTATACTTCGCAGAAGTACGAAGTATAGTAAAACTCCAACTGGGTTCGGGTTACCTCGGGAACACGAGGAGATGCAAATACGATTAGTAGATATTTCTAAGTAACTCACGAGAATAGTAAGCAGGTGAGTCGGGTTATTTCGGTAACTCCGACCTTGTTGGCTTATTCGTGTATACTTCGCAGAAGTACGAAGTATAGTAAAACTCCAACTGGGTTCGGGTTACCTCGGAAACACGACGAGATGTAAATACGATTAGTAAATAGTTCTAAGTAACTCACGAGAATAGTAAGCAGGTGAGTCGGGTTAATTCGGGGAAACGAGGGGATATGGTAAATACGATTAGTAAATACGATTAGTGACTCACGAGAATAATAGGCAGGTGAGTCGGGTTAATGTGGGAACTGTAATCGAGCTGGCTTATGCTTGTATACTTCGGCCGCGGGACGAAGTATAGTACAACTCCAACTGGATTCAAGCTCCAACTGGGCTATACAACTTTTCCCTTATAAGTAATGCGTTCTATTATTAGAATATTTGCCCAGCCCAGTGAAAATATATTGTTGGTTAGGGGTATCAGCATTTCCTTTAGGTATATGAATAAGTAGGTTATTTGTAATGGCACGTTACACATTCTCAATGAAAACCCTCTAAACCCAGAACAGCAGTGAATATAATTTACAATTTTTTCATCGAGATTAAATATAAAAAAATATTTCTGAATTACCAGTTTTCGTCAAATTGAAATATATTACTATATGTGACGCGCAAAATAGAAAGGGACCTAAGGGTAAAAACCGGTTTTGTTCAGGAGAGCCATTTTAAAGATTTAAATACGTGTATCTTTGGTGTACCATCACTGAGCGTGTTGGTATTGGTCTCATTTGAAAGCGACACATCTCATGACGTCAGAAACGTGTTGGTCAACCTTGAAAACGCGCGTAGTTCGTCCCTACCTCTTGTTTTGTGTTGTTGGTTTTTACTGTTTTCTACCTAGCGCGCTGTTTCCATGAGTTTGATATCAATTTTGCTCGCGGTTTTTCGAATCCAGCTTTATTTTCTGAAATTATTAATTTTGAATTATAATAAATACTCATTTATAATTCTTTTAAATCGTGAATATCACTCTGTTAGTACGAAATTTTTTTTAGAATCGTCGACTTCACTTTCATAAAAGCGCATATCTCTGGGAGGGAACACTTTTGGGGCATGGGATCGGTCTCATTCGATGCTCAGATGTTGTCCACATCAAAAAAAAAAAAATTAATTTTTTTTACCCTTAGGTCCCTTTCTCTATGCGCTGTCACATATGGTTTTCGAACAAAAAGTAGTTTTTTCTGTTAAAATATGAGTGAGAAATGACTCCGATATTGCTGGGAAATCCCGGGAATATTCTAAAAAATCCCAATTCCTGGGAGTTCAAAAATGTCGGGAAATTGAGAACCCTAATCACAATCTATATTTAAATTATTAAAATGTATAGGTACATTGTCAGGCTTCTAATAATCTAATATCTTTTTCGGTTTATTTTGTAGCCTTTAAAGCTTTTATGGGTTAAACGCGTGTGCATGTAGTATGTGAACACTAACAAAATATGACATCTAACAGACAAGGGCTTCATTTTTTTTTTTTTCGTTTGTTGTCTCTTTAGTAAACAAGAGAATAAAACAACTGACACAAGGAAATTGAAAAAAAAAATCTAGAAAAAGTAAATAATATATAAATAGAAAATTCATTTCTTCGTTAATACAAAGATTTTTTGTTTTTATATTTTCGATTTTATTTTTAATAATGTGTTGAAAACAACAAACACTGGTGACCATGAAAAAAAACCCTTTTTCCGAAGTTGTTCTTTCTTTTATTGTATTTATGGTGTGATATTGAAAATATCCTGTTTTTTATTCCTTTGTTGTATTGTATGAGTGTGTTTGTTATTTTATATTATGATTGCTAAATCATTATGGCGTAAAAACGTGTACAACAAAGTCAGACGCATTGCATCGGCTGGCTAGTCTTTGTTGTCTTACTTATACATTCAATCTTTTGTAGATTTTGTTGCTTTTTATTTCAAAAGAAGAGATTGTAAATATAATTTTTACTTTACGAAATACATCTGTGTCTAGTGAAATTATAGTTTTCAATCGGGTTAAAGGATTGTTATTTCTATTCAGCTTTTTTTTATTCATTTTACTTGTACGAATTGAAAACGTGACTTTGTTATTAAGAACTTTTTTATATTAAATATTACAAAGGATAATGATTTTATGAAAGAAACTGTAGTTTTTTAAATCAATTTTTTAATAATTTTTTTAGATTTTAAATAGGCAGAATTTCATTTTCAAACTAATAAATTTTTATAAATATACAAGAAATGTATCCCTGGTATTACCCTCCGATTGCACTGGAATTTGGATGTGCAATAGCGGAGAAAAAATAAAAGGGTTAGGGAGAAATAAATTTTTCATATTTCTTTTAACATATTTCATATTTCTTGCAACAGGAGGCAAATGGAGTATGAAATGAATGGTACACCAAAGAGCTATCTCATAGTATGTAAAATATACAATTGTCAAATATTTATGTTATTTTTTAAATCCTTCAATCTTAGTAGGCTTTGTATGGGGAATGACATGTTTTGAAATAAATTGATGTTTACTTTTAACCGCCGAAATTAGTAAATTTAGATATGTTTGACCACAATGACCACGCCCATCTTTCGCAAAAAAAAACTAAACAATCTTCTATGAAAATCTTGCATCAGCTAGAACAACATTTCAAACTGTTCTTGAAGATGAAAGAAGTTATATATGTAACTGAAATACCGTTATCTTTAAAATATCGATACCGAAACAAATAAAACAGCGTGATTGTTACTGATAACCACATCGCCTTCTCGTTCAATTCCGACCATATCTAAATAACATATTGCCTAAAAACTTTTTTACAAAATTTTGAGAAAAAAGCAAATTTTTGCTGTCCTTTTTTTACTAGTATTTACCAAAAAAAATCTGCTAATTTCAGCAGCTTTTCCAGCAAGGTCATTTTTAATTAATTTTTAGTAGCTTTTTCTGCTATTAGTACAAGTTTATTTCTGTGAGTTTACATATAAATAATTTTGAGAATTATAAAGAAAATGTAAAAGATACAACAAACAGGTAATTTCTTATTCCCTATACTAAAATAATACGACAGTAGAGAAATCTGTCAAACGGGTTTAAAGTCGATTTGACTAATTTTTAACAAATTTTTAGTTGAAACACTGATTTATACAAAGATTTTACTTATCCTTATTTTACAGTATACTCAATTTTTTTAGTGTTAATTTTCAAAACTATTTATAACTAATTATTAAGAACCCACTTGTTAAACTTTGCACAATTTGTTGTTAAAATATGCCCAGCAAAAAAGGAGATGCCGAAGCAGTAGAACAAGCACAACAATTGATGATCTAGATGAACTTCTCTTTTAACATAAACACTAATGATTTTAACATTGAGTTGTCATAGGAGAGGAGTACTCCCACTTCAACATTTTTTCAGCACTTTTTAAACGAGTGCAAGGAAGCTCTTTTTCACCAAAAGAAAGTTTAAAAAAAATTCTTCGCAAAAAAAATTACATCTTTTATTTTTTTTTTTTTTTATTACAAAAGTTTTTTCATTTCCGCCACCGGGTATCGAACTGGCGACCTAATGATTGCTAGTCTAGCTCTCTACCGCTGAGCTATTCTTTGATTTGAAAGTTGACTGGCATAAAAAACACCACTTTGTCATTTCGAGATAATGTGCTTATTCTTATCAATGAAAGTACTTTTTAAAAATGTGCAAAAGATGCACCGCAATTCAGTATTGTTTTCAGCACTATTTTCCATCACTTTTATTTTATATATTTTAAAAAATTTTAAATTAAAAAATTATTGAATTTACACAAATTAATTATGAATAATAAAAAAAAATAAAAAAAAAAAATATTGGTCCCTCCAGGAATCAAAACCACGATCATCTGTTAAGAAATACCAAATGATACCAAAATCACTTTTTAGGATCACTTTTAGAGCAATTATGCTTCAGAAGTAATACTTAAGTGATTTTTTGGATGTGGTTCAGAAGTAATTCTAAAAAAGCTGTAAAAATATACTAACGGATACTTTGGAAACAATGAAAGAAGTGATTTTTTGAAGTTTTTCAGAATTACTTTTAAAAAAGCAGTAAAAGTGCACTAACGAATACTTGTGAAGCAGTTAAATAAGTAGTTTGTAAAACATTACTTCCTATTTTTTTTTTTTTTGCTGGGATAATATTAAAAATAACATAGAGAAAAATAATATCTTTGTATAAAAAAACAAGTGCGATTTTCGTTGTAATATTTAAATACTAGTAAAAATGTCGGAATTTATTTTTCTTCCCGTTATTTACTATTGAGTTTACATAAATACAAAAACTAAAATCTAAATTATAACCCCCATAAAGACAATCTGATGATAGTGCTTGGTAGTACTTGAAAATGCATTAATTGGCAACCATTTGTTCTAGGAAAGTAAAAGAGATAGAGCAAAATTGACGATAATTTCGACTACCCCTAACCATGTAATATCGCCATCAAAATGTTATCCCTAACCAATAATTGACCATGGTCGAACACTGGACCTTTGGAAATTTTTAATAAAAATTTTCCAATTCATAACATGGCCGCATCTCGAAAACTGAGCGAGATAGAGCAAAACGGACAAAATGGTTGCTCTTTTGGAGTGCCCTTACATGCTCTTAGATTATATGGACTAGGCCCTAAATTTTACCACATTTTACGACTCTGTATAATTACAAATAAAACTGTAGCTTTACTAATTGTTTACTTAAATTTAGATTAGTTAAATTTATATTAAAATATATAAATATTTTAAAATCAACAAATTTTTTTTAAAACAGGAATAAATTTTGTTAAAGTAACAAATTTTTCTGTTCAGCCAACAGACTAATTATTTTGAGTGTATTACAAAAAATGCACAATCAGTTTTGGCTAATTTGTAGTTCATTTTATGAACAGTCAAAAACAAAAGAAAATGTAAGTTGAATTTAATGAAATGTTAGTGGTCCTATTTCCAAGTGAAATTTAATTTGTTTTTAAATACATTTGCAGTGGTTTTTAAATACAAAATATTTTAAGTGTACAAGTTTTAAACAATTTGTTGATTTACAGATGCAACACCAACCTCTTTACATGTTATTTCATTAGGTTAACAATGTAAATTTAAAATCCATCCCCAATCTGTCGCCTTAATTGTCATTCATATTTAATAAAGTCTCTCCGTCATCAGTTAATATGACAACATGAGCTTCCGTAATAATTTGCAAAATTAACCAGCAAATGTATCATAAATAATATCCCATCAATTATGCGGTGTTGACAATTTAATAAACATGAGTACGTACATATTTACTTAAATATAAACAAATATGTATGTCATTTCACCTTCTTTCTCTCACTTACTAATCGCCAACAATATCAATGTTTGTGGTTTATAATTACATTCAAATAACAGAAATATATTTTCATAATTGTACTCATATAGGCAAATATTTAATTACAATTTAAATTAAAATGTGGTTATCATAAGTGATAATTTTGAAAAAAAACATGTTTTTTAATTGAAATATCAAAATATTAACTTCAAAATAACGGAATTTGTATGATTTATTTAAAAAATATCGGCATGAATTATTAATAGAAAATTTAACATTTACTTAGTTTTTTGTTTTTTTAATCCTTTACCAAATTATAACAAAACTTCCTTTTAGGTATGCTTTATATTATGTTACTTTTAAAATCCCAAAAGTATGCAATATTTTATTCCAACATACAGATTTATTATTCTCAAAAAATCATTTACTGCATAATAAACTACATTCATACAATATTTTTTAAAGATTTTCTTTATATAGAAAAAATCTAAAAGAAATTTGCAAAGATCAACAAAAAACCAACTCAATTGAATGCAGACAGTCAGTCATTTATTCATACTGCATGTATAAATAAATGAAATAAAAACACACATACACATATGCATATATACTCTCATACACAGATAGGCAAGGCAAATTAATTTAACATTTGCCTTGTTAAAAAGAACATCATCGTCAGTTAGTATAACATCACATATGTCGTTATGGTCCTTAGACATACGCACATTCGCACATGCATATGAACATGAACAAAAAAGAAAGCTAGACCATAAGAGTCTTATATAACAGCTTTGAAATTCTTAACAAAAAAAAAAAAAACAGAAAAGTATAAAAATAAGGAACAAAAAATTACTCTGTATGCATTTGAGATTTATTTATGCTGCATGGTTTGTTTTAAGGAGTTTTAACCACACACATAGAAACTAACACATGCATATGTTAAATGAATACTTTCTTAGACAACCAGACAACAGGTGGCTTAAAACGAACAAAATGCAATAATACGTAGGGTGTTTGATTAATATAGGGCCAGTTTTATAGTCAGAAATAAGCACGATATTTTCCTAAATACTCGTATATCTTAAGTGAAAAATTTGGTTTGAAAATATTTCTTACTTAAGCAACCCATCAAAATCTTTCATTACTAAATAAGTGGTTATATAATAGAAATTCATAGCTCCGCACAACTTATTTTTTGGCGTCTAAACTCATTATTTTTGTTTGGCGTGGTCGTTTTTATAAGTAGTCACGCTTACCCGCTCGCTTACGAAAAAATGAGAAGTAAGTAGTTATGAGATTCTGAGTAATAAGTGGTTACAAACATGCTTACAAAAAGTTGAATTATAAGTGGTTATCCGATTGCTTACTTGATTCTTAAAAATAAGGAATTAAGCAAATACTATTAGCTTAAGGAAATACATTCAGAAAAATTTTAATTTTCTCTAGTGCGTAATTTTAGGACTCGTCATAAAAATTTAAACATAAAACATCCCAGTGTAGAAAATCATTACCAGTTATGTGGTTATGTAACTACATACTTGGTAATGGTAACTAGTTACTTTTGTTATTACATTTCTTATTACCTTTATATGGCGATGTCGCGAAAAATAATGAGTTGTCGTTACACACCAGCATACGAAAAATCAAAAAATATATCGTTACCTATGTGCTTACCAGTACTGACAAAAATAATGAGTCTAAAAATAGATTTTCTAAAAAATAAATTATATAAAAAAAAAATATTTTTTATTGTATTTTTTTTTTTAATAAAATTTGCTGGTGTGGGAATCGAACCTGGGTCTACAGATTGCCAGTCAACAGCTCTACCATCTGAGCTATATCGACATGTAATATTTAATAGATAAAAACACAATTGACCTGCTGCACACAAGTAAGCTCACTCGCCAACATACAAAAAATCAAAAAATATGTGGTTACATATATCCTTACCAGTGTTTAAAAAATATTGAGTCTAAAAATAGATTTAAAAAAATTTTCAAAAAAATCTAAAAAATTATTTTCTATTTGAAATAATGATAAAAATAAGTAATTATCAGTAACTCATTATTATATGTTTTAAAATAATACAGAAGGTAAGTGGGTGTCATTACTGGTAGTCCAAAAAATAATGATATGTCATTACCGTTTCTACACTGGGATATAATAAATAAAAATGTAAAAACTTTAACTGTGTAAAAAGTACTTATTTAAACTATTACGAGTGACCGTTATTAGGAAGTTATTATTTTATGTTACAAAATAATGCAAAAGGTAATGATGTATCGTTTTTGGTAATGCAGATAGTAATGAGGTGTCATTACTAATATTTTGCTGGGAATATTTAAGAAAAAGAATCCTGCTTATTTCTGACTATAAATCTGGCTCATAAAATCAAAGTCTAAGTCTAAGGGAAGTCTCCCGACGCGGAACAGCAGATCTTAATGAACTTCGGATATGTTATAGAGGAGAAAAATTTAAAGGACACTTATTTCTTTTAACTGCCCAATCTCACCTTTACACGTTAAAAAAAATTGGTAAAAAATTACCCAATTTTTCGTTTTTTCGGTTTATTTCATATTTGTTCCAAAGTAACTATAAGAAAATTTGGTGGCAAGCGAAAGGTATTTGTGAGCAGTATTGCCAGGTTAATTGGGTACAAAATCGTCAAATATTTTTGAAAAATAGTCAAAATCGTCATTGTGTTTTGAAATATCGTCAAAATATTGTTAAAAATCGTCAAAACTTTAATAATCGAATATTTTTATTATTATAACCCTAAAATCATAATATAAAATTTAAAAAATCACCAGGTTTTCGGTGTCAGCTGTAATTTAAGAAAAATTCTAAAACATTAGTTTTTTATTTGATTGGTTGAAGTGAAGGAATCTTTAAATGCAAACTGATTTTGTAACAAAAAGAATTTCTTTAGAAACAACGCAACACTTCACCGAAGTGTTTTAGAAAATAATCCTTTAATACTCGTATATCCAAATTTCAAACAATTTTATGTATGTATTCAAATTTTACCATATACTGAAAAACTATTTTAAATAAAAATAGTTATCAGATTCTGTGTTAGTTTTCCTACAAAAAACCATCAGATTCTAAAATGAGTACCTTAAATAAAAATTCGATGATAAATAAATAAATATTTATAAATTACCTGAATAAATCTATTGATTTAGATAATGGAAAAATAACGTAGGTATTTATAAACAATTATTGCTATATTTGCTATTGAAAAAATCGTCATTTTGAAGAGGAAAATCGTCAAATCGTCATTTAGCTATTTTCGATAGTAAAAATCGTCAAAATAACGATAAATCGTCAAAACTGGCAACATTGTTTGGGAGGCCTATTTACCGGTACATAAAATTAAGGTTAAGGGTCAAATTCACATATATTAATCCTTGTAATATTTAAGCGAGCGGGTGTTTCGGCTTTTTTAGATATTCGGCCTACTTCGGGTTTGAGATGAATTTTCCAGAAGGTCTATATTTTAAAAAACACTTATTAGAATAAGTTTTCAAAATTTTCCCACAAATTTGTTTGGACACTTATGGTATGTAGAACAGATGTGGCTAAAAATAATTAAAGAAAAATGTTTTTAAGTTTCTGTTTCCACAGAAATGTTTTAAAGAATTCGTTTAATGTCTTTAATAAAAATTAATGCAGTTAATTTGATAAAATATTAAAAACAACAAAATTTGAAAATTAATTATGTGTTTTTTAGTAAAGGTACAGCAGGGCATACAAGATAATTGTTGTATTTCGCATACCGGCGAAAACAGCCTTCGTACGAAAGCTCAAATGTTAAAATTTTGTCTTTTCACAAAAATTAAAAGAAAATTCAGTTAAGTAGGGATAGTCGTTTTCCGTAAAACTATAGTTGTACTCATAGAAATAAATCTATAAAAATAGCAGAAAAAGCTACTAAAAATTAGTTAAAAATTATGCTGCCGAAAAAACTGTTAAATTAGCACAATTTTTTTTAAATAAAATAAACCTGTTAAATTTACAGAATTCTAGTTATATTTAAGTTAACTTTTAGTTAATTTAAAATAACAAATTGTACCTACTGTAAAATCTGCAGAAAATTTTACTAAATATTAGTAGACTAAAAATAGCAAAAGCAAACTGTTACATCTACAAAATTTTTTTTATTTTTAAGCTAAATTTAGTTGAATGCAAATAGCAGTCTATCCTGTTAAGTTGACAGAAATATTTGTTAAAAAAATTGTAAACTGCTGTTTTCAAAACGCTCGATTTTTATTTGCATTTAAAAAAACCAAAAAAAAACTTCGAAAATTTAAAATTTTTGTGATTTTTTAGGCTATTAGTTATTTAGCAAATTTTTTTTGCTGAATTTAGCAGGTTAATTTGTTATTTTCTATTAACAAAAATGTAATCTAAATATAACTTAAATTCTATATATTTAACAGTCTTATTTTTGATGTCCCTATCTTACTAATGTATGGCAAAAATAATCTGCTAATTTAGCAGTTTTTTCTGAAGCATAATTTTTAACTAATTTTTAGTAGTTTTAACATACCCGTATTCTATAAAAACATGTTTATATGAAATTTAATACAATTAAATTTCGTAAAAACTACTGTGGTAAAAATGATTTTTATATACCTAGTGTAGAAAATCATTACCAGATATCTGGTTATGTAACCATATACCTGGTAATGGTAACTACTTATTTTTCTTATTACCTTTGTATGGCGATGTCGCGCAAAAAAATGAGTTATGCTTACACACCAGCATACAAAAAATCTAAAAATATGTCGTTACCTATATGCTTACCAGTACTAGCAAAAAAAATTAGTCTAAAAATTGATTTTCAAAATAATAAGTTTTATAAAAAAAATATTTTTTCATTGTAAAATTTTTTTTTAATAAAATTTTCTAGTGCGGGAATTGAACCTGGGACTCAAGGTTGCCAGTCAATAGCTCTACCATCTGAGCTATCTCGACATGTAATGTTTGATAGATAAAAACATAACTGATCTGTTGCACACAAGTCAGCTTACTCGCCAATATACAAAAAATCAAAAAATATGTGGTTACATATCCTTACCAGTGTTGAAAAAATATTGAGTCTAAAAATAGATTTCAAAAACTTTTCAAAAAGACCTAGAAAATTACTTTGTATTTGAAATAATGATAAAAACGAGTGAAAAGGTTAAAGTCGGCCATGCCGACTATACAATACCCTACACCAGTCTGGTTAAAAGCCAACTAATGTTTGGATCCGAAATTCGAATGGGTTAAAATGAGACTTGTGTCAAAATTTTCTATAATGTGAGTCAGCGACCCAAATTTCATTAAAATATCTTAATATTTGCGACCTGCCGTTTGTAACCAAGCCAATTTTGAGGTGACCCTTATATGGGCACTAGGTCTAAACATGGAACGATGTTCACCAAAATCAATAGGCATAGTCCTTGGTCCAACAAAGGTCTGTGTACCAAATTTCATCAAAATATCTTAATATTTGCGACCTGCAGCGTATAAACAATATAATTTTGGGAGAATGCATGGACAGACAGACAGACAGACGGACGGAGGGACGGACGGACAGACGGACATCGTTAAATCGAAATAAAAAAAATTCTGAGCCGATCGGTATACTATAAGGTGGGTCTAGGACCAATATTTTTTGGTGTTACAAATATCAGCACAAACTTATAAAACTCTGACCACGTAGTGGTGTAGGGTATAATAAGTCATTATCAGTAACTCATTATTATATGTTTTAAAATAATGCAGAAGATAAGTCGGTGTAATTACTGGTAGTCCAAAAAATAATGATATATCATTACCGTTTCTACACTGGGTAATCATTTATGAATTTATACAATCATATATCGTCGAGTATTGTGAAATATTTATTTTTATGTGATTATATCAAAAGATACTTAATTATTTCAAATTATATTAACCGGATCTACCATTTTCCAGAACAAATCATATATGAGTTAATATAATTATATATAATTATATATCATTAGATCCGAAAAGTGGTAGATTTGGTTAATATAATTTTATATAACTAAATATATTTTAATATAATCATATAAAATTTTACTTAGTGTTACAGTACTTAACGATTTATAATTATATAAAATCATAAAATTATTTTTGCTCTGGTACTAAATATTTTTAAGAATATCTCATTAAAATTTATTTAAAGACAGCTCTTGTTTGTAATTAAAGAAAAAGCAAAAACCTGCTTTATCGACAAAACGTCGCACTGTGGTAAATTATTGTGGGCACTGCGTTTACTCTGGGTGTTATTTAATTTTCACTTTTCGGGATAATTTTATTATTTTGTGTATTTTTTCTCTCTTAAGTCTTATTTTATTTTTTTGTGTTTTACTTTTATATATGTTTATATATTACAAACAACCCTCGTATAATTCTAACATATTTGTATTTTAAAACTACAACTTTACGCAATATGTACAAATGTATATTTAAAACAATTGTAGTCATGTTTTCAATAGTAGTTGTTGAACATTCATGCATTTTTGAGGTTTTTAAATTGTCTGCTATTTTAGTAGACACACAGTAAAATGATCTATGATAAGGCAAGGGATTATTTTAAAATAAAAAATATCCCTATAATACACAGGGCTGACAAATATGCTAAAAATGTAGAAAAAATTGATTTTGTTAAAAACCGATTGAATACCGGTACGATACCGGTATTAAAGTTTTTGGAATTTTTTGGTATCGGTAACGGTTATCAATCTGAAAGGCTTTTCAAACCGATAACGGTATTACCAGGTTATCGGTTGCCAACATTGATTAAAACTAATTCAAATCAACTAAAATTCAACTAAGGGTAAAACAAGCGACGAATGTTTACGGTATATTTTCAAATGCAAAACATAAAAGATTTTACTGTAGTTTATATATTTATATACAAATATGCACACTGAGAGAATTATATATATTTTAATATTATTAATGAATTTTTACATCAAATCGATGAAGTATTTTATAAAATTCCGACAATGAAACTTTTATTTAATCGGTACGAGTTTTCATAAAATGTTAAAAAATAATTTTATTTATTAAAAGTTTCATATATGTATTTGAAAGCTGATGAAAGCTTCCATAAAAAAAACAAGTTTCACTAAAATTGAAAATTGTAAATTTTTTCGTGAATGTTAAGAAATTTTTCATTTATTGTGTAGAGAAAAATGTTCATCAAATTTTCAAAAATTTTCACACTTGCTTTACCACTAAAGGAACTTTAGTTATAGCAACAAATATAATATAGAGAAAAATAATAGATTTGTGAAAAATAACATGTGATTTTCGTTGTAATACATAAAATAACTAAGTAAAAATATTTGAGTTGACTTCTGGTAACGTTTTTCACTTTGGAGTTAAGGTAAATAGAAAAACTAAAATCTACATTATAACCTAGAGAGAACCCCATAAAGACAATCTGATAATAGTGCTTGGTAGCACTTGAAAATACATTAATTGTCAACCATTGGTTCTAGGAAAGTTTTTTTTCTTAAGTTTTTTTCTCTGTTTGTTATAAAATAAATTGTAAATTCTATTTGGCATTTGTCATATTTGATCTTAAAACCGAACAAAAATAACACTCAATTTTCATTATATTCATTGGCCGAAAATTCTCTTTGTGTATGTGAAGTTGCATGTGTATAATAGTAGTAAAATTAAATTCCTGTGTGTATGTTAGAAAAATTTTATTGCCTTTAGTAGTTAAGCTACAAATATTTTTTGTGTACATTTCTTCTTTTGCAAATTTCCTTTGAAATATGAAAAATTTTTAAAGGAAATAAGTGATATTTTTAATAAAAAAGTGCATTTTTAAAGTAGTGTTACATACTCCTAATAAACAAAAAAAAAAAAACTTTTAAAACACATCAAGTTGTTGAGAATATAAAAGCCGTTAAAGAATCTGAAAATTTTTGCAACGCAAAATATTTATTTTAAAATTTTTCTGCGAGAAAACTTTCTAAGAAGTTAGTCACAACTGGATCGACAACGACCGCGACAATTTCTTTTTCATATATTTTGTATGGGAATCATAATGACGCCATGTCATCCGGCGATTTGTCGTCATAATAGAATCCATTCTATTTTCACGGCAACACACTAACACACACTCAAAATATTTGCCAAATTATTGCCATATTTTTATTTAAATAAGGGTTTCCTATCAGAACAGAGTTACATAAATTCGTATAGATTTGCAATAAATCGCACTTTCTTCACAAGAAATTTATTTTTTTAACAGAAGAAAGATGATTAAAAATAAAAATACGGAATTTTCCTCAAAAAAGCAAAATTAAATATAGTAAAATGGAAAAAAAAACAATAATTAATGCAAAATCAATTTAGTTGTTGAAGAAATATGGAAAACCAATACAAGCAAAGTTTTGTTTTGCTTTTCTTTTTCCTAAACGTCAAAAAATATCGATTATCGATTGTCGCTTAAATTTAATTCATCGCGTCGACTTTTTTGTCGTTAGTCGACAGTCGACCGAGTTGTGATTAATCTCTAAGAGTCATAGAATTAACTGGGTTTAGAAAATGTATAAAAATAATAATCTAACCCCTAAATTCATAAACGCTTTGTAAAATTATAGGAGGTTTATTGAACAAATTTTGTATGAAAATGACGTTTTGTAAACCTGCTATAACTTTACAAAGCATTTATGAATTGAGGGGTAAATATTTAAATTAAAAATGTATCAAATAGTTAAATTAAAAAAGTAAACCAAAACAAAAAAAGCTCGAGACTTTTGCTAAATAAATTATCTTTATCCCAACCACATTTTTTAACTGAAACCCGATTTCATTGTGTCCGATTAAACCTAAATACCATTTAACATTTCAGCCACATGTTTAATTAAATACAATTAAAACCTTATCTAATTAAAAGCACATAAAGTATTCTAATGTCTACTAAAAATTAACATTTTATTATTGGAACAAATTTCATTAATCCCTCAAAATATATATACGATGCAGCATATTTTTTGGAATTCTTAAACCTTTTATGACCTTCTTCAATCTATAGAATGTTAAAATAATCAACTCCCTATTCAAACACGTACTGTGTATCAAGAGCATATTAGTGAATTTTAGCTAATTGACTAATCAGCTTCATTTCCACTAATGAGGTAACATATGTATTAATGTTATCTGATATATGTATACGAAAAACATTGCCAAGCACAATACAAGCGTTAACACGTATTACGTTAACTTGTTAAAGAATTTGATCTTGAATTCATCCCCCAGCAATTATCTGCCTCATACCCACGACACTCATTATCCACCCATTCATTTAAGAATGTTGTATATTTATATTGATAAATTACGCATATAAAGAAAGCAACAAATTTCCATTCATTTAAGCACGTTATTTCAACAAAAAGAGGAAGATGGAAAAAGTTAAAAGTTATCTCATTAACGTTGATGTGTAAGTATTTTCTTATTTTTTTGCGAAACTCAGCAAGTTAATTTAATTCAAAATAAACAGTAAGTTTAACAGTGTGTTTATTTAACCGTCATATGAAATCAGCAGCATACTTTTAGGCTACTAAATCATATAATTTTATAGCATAGTTTTAGTTGCTTTAACTAAAAATTGTGAAATAATTTAAACTTTTATTTTTTCCTAGTTCTCATATTTACTTTAAATTTACATGTTTCAAGTTTTGTGTATTTGATTTCGTTTTTTTCGGTTTTTTTTTTTTGTTACTTTTGAACATTTGTTAAATTTCCCACACTTAATAGATATTGAAATATGTACCAAGTTTGTTTGTGTTTTCAATGGCCTAAAGGATTTTATATTTGTTTTTCAATTGTTATTTGCATATTTGATAAAAGTCCATTAGAATTTCAATTCTTTGTCAAACGTTCATATTGTAATGATATTTGATCTTTTTTTTATGAAAAAAAGGACATTCCTATAACATGAAAAAAATTAGCAAAGTTGTATTTTTAGTTTTACGGAATATTTTAAATTAAAGCAGTTATGTTTGTAAACAAACTACAAAAATGTGTTTAAATCAGTTTAACCCCCATTAACAATAAACAAATTAACCTAAAGTTTGAGCTAACTTAAAGTTACAGATGTCAAATTCCATATAAATTTGAATTTTTTAACTTTCACTTTGTGTTAACTTAAGTTTTTTTGTTTATTGTTAATGGGGGTTAGTGATATTTTCAAATATAGGGGTACACTAATTGAGAAAAGACTGTAAAAAATTTAGTTAAAATTACTAAAAATTGGTTAAAAATTATGCTGCAAAAGAAACTGTTAAAATTAGCAGATTATTTTTGAAATATGTAAGTAATCTAGGAAAGCAAAAATAAAACTGTTAAATGTACTAATAAATAAAAAAAATAAAAAATTTAAGTAGAATGTTTCTATGTCTGTTTGATCACTTCTGAGAGTAAATTATCATATAGAGACAATATGACAATAAAATAAAACAATCCCTAGTAAAAATGATTTTTATATATTCATATATGATTTTTATACAATTATTTATGATTTTATACAATTATAACTTGTCGAGTATTGTGAAACATATATTTTTACATGATTATATCAAAAGATTTTTAATTATATAAAATTATATTAACCAGATCCACCATTTTTCGGATCAGATAATATATCTTTTATATAATTATATTAACCCATACATGATTTGATCCGGAAAATGGTGGATCTGGTTAATATAATTTTATATAATTAAATATATTTTGATATAATCATACAAAAATATATGTTTCACAATACTCGACAAGTTATAATTGTATAAAATCATAAATGATTATATAAAAATCATATCTGATTATATAAAAATCATTTTTACTAGGGATAATACAATTTAATGGAAAATCACTGATGAAGCCTGTCCATAAAAAAAGGCAGAAACTAGATCTAGTCTGATTTGCAAATTAATAATGTGTCTATATCTTTGAAAAAATGTTAATTCTTCTTCTTAACCTCAAACCTACTTAATTAAAATTAATAAAAATGCATATTAATTACAATATTAATTGCATTTGGTCTATATGACGCGTTTGAGAAAACAACACTTTACTAGTACAGAATTTTAGTTATATTTTTTTAATCGAAAATAGCAAATTAAGCTGTGAAAATCAGATTAAAAAAATTTTCACAAATATTTAGTAGCCTAAAAAATCACAAAAAATTTTTAAATTTTCAAAGTTTTTTTCGATTTTTTTTAATGCAATAAAAAATTGAGCCTTTTGAAAACAGCAGTTTACAATTTTTTTTAACAAATATTTCTGTAAACTTAACAGGATAGACTACTATTTGCACTCAACTAAATTTAGCTTAAATATAATAAAAGTTTTGTAGATGTAACAGTTTGTTTTTGCTATTTTTAGTATACTAATATTTAGCAAAATTTTCTGCAGATTTTACAGTATTTTTATTATTTTCAACTAACTAAAAGCTAACTTAAATATATCTAAAATTCAGTCAATTTAACAGTTTTAATTTTGCTGTTCTTATTTTACTAGTATTTAGCAAAAATGTCTTCTAATTTTAGCAGTTTTTTTGAAGCATAATTTTTTAATAATTTTTAGTAACTTTTTCTGCTATTTTTACAGATTTATTTCTATGAGTGTACTTTATCATTCCTGAAAACATTATTGAAATCGATTCAATAAGAAGAACTATGTACTCTATAAATGGCTTTTTTACACCTAACAAGGAACTTTACACTCAGAATATTTTTAAAGTATCTACACATTGGTCGGTTGCATAGTCAAGGGTAATAGTTATTTTTAACTGTAACTGTAGTTGTTTTTCTATGTATTTCAAATAGTTATCAATAGAGAAAATGTGTGATTAAAATCGATATTATTTTATTTAGTAGGTTTGAGGTTAAAAAGAAGAATAAAGATTTTTTCAAAAGTTATAAACACATCAAATTGCAAATCAGACTAGATCTAGTTTCTGCCTTTTTTTATGGACAGGCTTGATTATTTTCCATTAAATTGTATCATTGTTTATATTTTATTGGCAGATTGTCTATATATGATCATTTTTTTCAACAATGTGTCGGCTGTAGAAACCGAACCCATACACTCCTACATTACAAACGTAACTATACTAAAGTTCGACAGCTTAGCCATCTAACCCACGCAAGGGCTTGCTTATAGTGTGGCTAATTCATAGTTTTATTTCCTATTCAGCTTTCTGTTATTGTTTTTAGTCTCAGAAGTGATCAAACAGACACATACAAACATTCTACTTTAAATTTTTTGTTTATCTTCTTATTTCCTCCATGTCACCTTTTTCGCAAATGTTGCCACACTGATGGTTTTTATGTTCAAGTGCAAGCAATTTGTGTATATTGGAGACGGACTGCCAATAGGGAATTTTTGTTTTTTTTAGTAAAGTGTTGTTTTTTCAAACGCGTCATATAGACCAACTGGAATAAATGTTGTAATATGCATTTTTATTAATTCTAATTTAGTAGGTTTCAGGTTAAGAAGAAGAATAAACATTTTTTCAAAAGTTATAAACACATTAATATGCAAATCAGACTAGATCTGGTTTCTGCCTTTTTTTATGGGCAGAAATCAGGCTTTAGTAGGCTTTTGTATTAATCATATTTTGACTTTTATTGCAGATATAAAAATTACAAATCACTCAAAAACATAAGAAAATTAAAAATTTTAATTGGTTTTGAGCTAGAATTTCAATTCAATTTTTAATTAAATGGATTAATTAAAATTTTAATTGATTTGAAACTGGAATTTCAATTAAAAATTTAATAAATTGAATTGAAACTTTGAATTGATTTTTTATCAATTAGAAATTTATATCAGTTAAAAGTTTTAATTGATATAATTAAAACTTTACTTGAAAATTTTGCAGAAATTTTGATTGGAAAATTTTCAATTAAATTTTTATAAAAAACGTTTTTTAAATAATTTCAAAAGAACGCAAATTCTGGATTTAAATTTTGAACAAATAATTACATTAAGGTATAATTCCTCTTTCAATTTTTCCAGTTTTTTTTTAATCTACTAACATTCGGCAAAAAGTTTTACTGATTTTATCAAGGATTCTATGGGCTTTTGCCTATAGTAAACCTCTTAGATTCAGAAAATTTTTTTCTATACAAAAACCCTTGGATTCTGAAGACTTTTTTCTATAGAAAACAGCTCATATTCTGACTACCTTTTTTTATAGAAAACCCCTCAGATTCTGAGTATTTTTCCGTACAAAAAATCCTCAGATTGTAAAGACTTTTTCCTATGGAAAATACCTCAAATTCTGAGGAGTATTTCCTAGAAAACACCTCGGAGGATTTAGAGGATTTGTTTTATATAGAAAAACTCTGGGATTCTGATGACTTTCTTCTATTGAAAAACTCAGATTCTGACTACATTTTTCTATAGAAAAACCCTCAGATTCTGGGTGCTTTTGCGTACAAAACACCCTTAAATTGTAAGGACTTTTTCCTTTGGAAACCCCATCAGATTCTGAGGAATAATTCCTATAAATAAAAATCCCCCATACTGTGAGAACTTTTTCTTAAAGAAATTTAATCTGATTTTGAAGATTTCTCTTACAGAAACATCGCAGATTGTGAGGACTTTTTCAAATAGAAAAATTTTAGATTTAAAAAAAAATTTCCTCAGTTTCTATGTACTATTCCCTATAGAAAACCCCTTAGGTTCAGAGGAATTTTTTCTACAGTAAAGCCCTTAGATTTTTATGACTTTTTCCTATAGAAAATCCTTTAGATTCTGAGTATTTTTTCCTATAGAAAAACCCTCAGATCCTTAAGCGATTTGCTTTTAAAAAACCTCAGATTCTGAGGAAATTTTCATAAAGAAAAATCCTCAAAAAAACCCCCAGATTCTGCGGGCTTTTTCCTACAGAAAACCCTCAGACTGTGAGGACTTTTACCTATAGAAAACCCCTCAGATACTGAGGAGTTTTTCTATAAAAAACCCGCACATTCTGTGGACTTTTTCTTATAGAAATACAATGAGATTCTAAGGACTTTTTTCAAATAGGAAAACCATGAGATTTTAAAAAAATTTTTCAAAGGAAAAAACACCAGATTCTGAGGATTTTTTCCTATAGAAAAATTCCTAGATTCTAAGAACTTTTTCCTATACAAAACCCCTCAGGTTCTAAGTATTTTTTTTTCTTCTACCAAACTTCTCAGATTTTGAGAACTTTGTGCAATAAAAATAACATATACTCTGATTCGAAAAAAAACTTCTCAAATTTTGAAATGAGTTTGCAAGATATTTCAGAATCTTAATTATTTTCTTTTACGAATATAATTTTATGGCCTATTTATATCCCACTAGATCCTCAGGACTTTATCTATAGCAATTATTCTAGATATCTTTGCCAACAATATTTAGCTTAACTACAGCTTCTCCGTTCCTTACTTCTCCAAAGTAAACTTATACCATTTGACTATCCAAAATGTAACTTCAATATTTATTTGCTTTAAGTTTGAAAGATGTTTTACCATATTTTACTTTGATTAATTTCTACAGTACCATATTAAATGAGTTACAACTTTCTCTATTAAATGCTATTTATTTTTATATGTCATATTATTCTTCTTGTACAAAACTAATTTTAAACTTTTCTCATCTCATTCCTATTTTGTTTTTAGTTTAAAATATAAATACACAACTCATATTCATAACTTAACATATTTTCCTTAAACTTTGTGTGTATTTAAATAAACTAAAGATGTAGATACCACACCAAATGATGATGATAGTTTCTCATTTGTTGTGGATTTTAGTTAGTACTACGATAATAAAGATGATAATGAAAAAAAGTTTAAGCATTAAAAAAAAAATATATTTTTAAAAATGTAAAAGTTTTTTGTGCAAATGGCAGAAAAATAATTTAAGTTTAATGAAATAAATCATAGAATAGTATAGAAGAAAAACTTTTCTTTTTATTTCTCTTAATAAATATCTATAGAATAATGAAGAATGCAAATATTTGAAGGAAAAAAAAACTAAAAATTATACACTAAAAGAAATTTTGAGTGGGAAATGAGCAAAATGCCTTTTATTTGCTTTTTACACACAGTTTCTTGGAAAATCTTTCGAATAGAAACTACTCATATTATTACGATGCAATTTTAATTTCAATTCCATATATCAAATCCAATATAAATTTAAACACAGATAAATTATTGTTTCATTTTTCGGGACATATCAGATATTTAAATTTGTACTAGAATTACAATCTTATAGAAGTATTATTTCGCAGTAAATTAACACAAGTAAAATATAATTTCTTTCAACCAAAAAAAAATGTAAAATTCATAACTTTTTAAAAGTCTTATTTTACCATGTATTAATAAATATTTACATTTTTTGTTGACTCTTAAATTTCATGCTCATCGAGCTGTACTAAATGATGATAATAATGTTGCTCATAACCAAATAAGTTGAAGCAACAGAAACAACAGAAAAAAAGAAAAGAAAATTGACTTTTCATTTCTTAAATAAACTGTTGCTTCTTAAGTAGATGTACAGAGAAGCAGACTAGTACCGCATATACGTATACACATAAATAGTAGTATAATTTTGTCTATATGTATAAATGATTTGCCATAAAAATGGGGAAAATGTGAAAAACGCCTTTTCTTTCCATTTCCTCAAAAAGTCCTTTCTGCCAACTCCTCATGCAACAAACAATACACAAGTCATAAAGATTATGGCTAAGTAAAATGAAGAAGCAGCAACATTTTCAAGTTTATTACATTTTCTTATGTTAACAATGGTATAAATGAATGGGTATGGTATGAATGAGTATCTATCTACAGGATTTATGACTTTGGCAAAGCAAACAGAAAATTTAATGAGTCGTAAGTTAAATGAAATTTGTGTCAGAATAGCATTAGGACTATATATACATAGTCATAAGGATAACTTGGTTTTAAAATAAAAATGGAAATGGAAATTCAAAAAGAAAAAGTATTGGCATTTTATGTTAGTTAAATAAAAGATGGTCACAAGATAGTAAGTATGGCTTAGTTTAAAAAGTCAATATACATTTTCAAACATTGTGGCATATATATTTATGTATTTTTTTTTTTTATTTAAAAGTACTTAAATACGAATTTCTTTTAGCACAGTTTTATCTTTGTGAACAAGAACTTTTTTGTTGTTGTTTTTGTTAGCAAAAGAAAATATGCTAACAAAGTTCATAGTGCCATTGTAGTTGTAACATTATTTCAATACAATGGCTAAAAGTTACCCGGTTGGAAAAATTGTGCCTGCGAACAAAAAAGTAAAGAACCTGGAATCTTTTACAAAGATACCCAGCAAAAAAAGAAATGCAAACGCAGTAGAAAAAGTATTGCAATTAATGATCTAGATGTACTTTTTTTGTGTTAACAGAAACACTATTGATTTTAACATTGAGTTTTCATAGGAGAGGACTACTCCCACTTGAACATTTTTTCAGTACTTTTCGAAAGAGCGCAAAGGAAATTTGTTTTCATCAGTTAAAAGTTCAAAAAAAAAATATATATGTATTTTTGGCGCCACCGGGTATTGAACCTGAGACCTCAAGATTGGTAATCTAGCTCTCTACCGCTGAGCTTTTCTTTGATATGAAACTTGACTGGTATAAAAACAACACTTTGTCATTGCGAGATATTGTGTCTTATTCCCCTCAATAAAGGTACTTATTAAACACGTACAAATGGTGCACTGCTATTTAATATTTTTCCACTACTATTTTCATAGATGCATAAAAAGCCAGTTTTCATCACTTTTATTTTTTATATTTTTAAAAATTAAATATTACAATGAGTGTTATTTTTGTTCGGTTTTAAGATAAAATGTGACAAATTCCAAATAGAATTAACAATTTATTTTACAATAAATAGAGAAGAAACTTATGAAAAAACTTTCCTAGAACCAATGGTTGACAATTAATGCATTTTCAAGTGCAACCAAGCACTATCATCAGATTGTCTTTATGGGGTTCTCTCTAGGTTATAATGTAGATTTTAGTTTATGTATTAACTTCAAAGGGAAAAAAATTTAGGTCGGTTAACTTATCTAAGAATGCTTATTTTAATACTATTTAAAGTTATCTTGAGGAGAATTTTCTTTTTGGTTATGGTAGTGAAGTTGATCTTTAACCTTAAACCACGAATAAAATTTGCATTAAAACGACTCTGGATAGTCTTAAATTGAGCGTACTTTTACATAAGTTAGCCGACCTTAGATCACATATTTTTAACAAAGCTATTATTTTTCTCTATGTTATAGTTGTTGCTATGACTAAAGCTCCTTTAATAGCAAAGAAAATGTTCATATGTTGTGTTTTTAACATTCAAGCCCAGCGTAGAAACTGTAATGACATATCATTATTTTTTGGTCTACTAGTAATGACACCCACTTACCTTCTGCATTATTTTAAAACATATAATAATGAGTTACTGATAGTGACTTATTTTTATCATTATTTCAAATAGAAAATAATTTTCTAGATTTTTTTGAAAATTTTTTTAAATCTATTTTTAGACTCCCCAGCTAAAAATCGACATATATGCATCCATGCAGGTTAATTGTATGTTCATGCATGGCCATAAACATGCATTCATGACAACACATGGTTACATAAATCTCCATACATGAATCATATATGACCATACGTGTGCATTAACGAAATTTGCCAGTCAATAGCTCTACCATCTGAGGTAATATCTACATGTGTGTATATGCATGAACATACATGAGCAGGCATGAACATGCATGAACATGTGTGATCATACATGTAGATATTACCTCAAATGGTAGAGCTATTGGCTGGCAATCTGTAGACCCAGGTTCAATTCCCGCACCAGCAAATTTTATTAAAAAAAAAATACAATAAAAAATATTTTTTTTATATAATTTATTTTTTTGAAAATCTATTTTTAGACTCATTGTTTTTGTTAGTACTGATAAGCACATAGGTAACGATATATTTTTTGATTTTTCGTATGTTGGTGAGTAAACATAACTCATTATTTTTCGCGACATCGCTATATAAAGGTAATAAGAAATGTAATAACAAAAGTAACCAAGTATGTAGTTACATAACCACATATCTGGTAATGATTTTCTACACTGGGAGCTTTTAATTCTATTTATAGTGATAAGAACGAAAGCAAAGAACTTTACAACGATTATTTGTTTTATGTATTACACCCTAGCCCACCATGCCGTATAAATGACTAATTTTGTGTGCTGATTCCGAAAAAAATAACAAAAAAAGTCGTATCACCCACCAATTTCACACATTTCAATATTAAATAAAAATTAATTTTATTAACCAAAATGTATGACAAATATTTTTACCACTTAAATATTTTTAAGTTGGCAATATATATATATATATTAGGGCGGGTCAAATTGTATGGAACGATTTTGAAGCGTATGGCAAAAACGTCCAAAAACAACAATAACTTGCTGAGGCATGTTAGTCAATCTAGAGTCAAAACTTGTTGATGTTGTTGCGAAGACAACGCAGACGATGTTGATGGTTCTTGATTATCCATTATAACTTTGATATTATCACTGCACTCTTTAATAAATGTTAATAATGTTAAATGCCATAAATAATGTTAAGTGTTATAATCATAGACACTGGAAGCTTCTAGCATGTTCTACTGCCAGGACCATTAGACTCTAAAAGACCGAGCGTTGCGAGAGAAAAGGATGCTGCGCATTAATATTTGTAAAGTGAAGTTGTACTTTAACATTTATGCTGTTAAGTTGCGCATTAAAGTGCGCATAGTTAATTGCGCTTTAGACTGTGTATAGTGAGTTGCGCATAGAGTTTATGTGTGTGTTATATTGTTGTATTTAAAGTAATTGAGTGTTAAATAAACAAGTGTATAAGCTCAAAATTTATTTAAGAGAGGGTGTTGTTTTATTTGCAAAGAGCACCAAACCAGTTTATCTAAAGAAGAAAAACGTACGTTTTAGAAGGTAAACCTAACAATTGGTGTTCAGCGGTGGTATTGGTTATTTTGCTTGCAATAAAAAAGAACCCGGTTTATTTAAAGGAAATAAACCAACGTTTTTAAAAGATAAAATGTAACAATACTTAACTTATTATGTAGGCATTAAAAAACTCTAAAATATGAAAAAGCGGGATTTTGGTTGAAAAAGCGGTTTTATCATCCGGCCAAAAGCAGGATGATAAAAGAATTTTAAACGGCTCATTTTGAGCCCCTTTTAAAAACCTAAAATATAAATATTTTAGAAAGTTCAAAAATTCAACTACAGATCAATATTAAATTATTTTCTTTATCACATAAACAAATACCCCCTAAAGATGAAAATTTAACTTGGCTTAATAACTTGTAGTTTTTATATAAAATAACTTATACACATTTTCTACTAGTCTACTTTATTTTGTTACTATGACCAGTAAGTACATACTTATTTTCAAGCATCTATAGGTAAAACGTTGATTTACATTATACAATTTTTTTCATTGTTAAGTTGATTTTTATGATCGCTTCTTTTGAAATAACAACTTAAAGTTTGTTACTTTTATATACTAATAAAATTAATGAGATGAGTTTTTTGTTCATTGAATTTATTTTTGGATTTTCCCCCTAAAGCGTAAATTTTAATTGAATGACTTTTTAATGAGTTTAACATTTTCCTTTTTTGTTTAACCAAAGGCATAAAAATTCTATGTGTACATATAAAATATCTCAAAGATTATGATATTAATTAAAAAGAAGTTTTTTTCTGAGTTAAATCACATAATTTTAATAATTAGTTCAAAACGATATTAAGGTTTACAATATTTTAAGGATTTAAAATTAAATTATAATGCAGCAAGTTATATAAATAAATTCTCAGTTACTACATGCACAAAGTAAATATATTGTGCAATAACACTACAACCATCCATCCAGAGAGGAATCACAACAAATTTAATGCATCGACGATTTTTTGATATGATTTAACATGACATAACTTCCGGAAGAAACATACTACAAGAGATTAAACACAACGACACAACATAACAACAATAACATATACAAAATATAATTGTTTTCAAAAACAATATCCAACTCCAACGTTTGAGTATTGTTCAATTGTTCAATTTTGTGGGTAACAAATGAAAACACTCATACGCCTTGTATTACTGCCTGGTAGAGTTGGTGGGTGCTTGTTTGGTTTGCTGCATATAAAGAATAATCATTTTAAATTTTTAACAAAATTTCTTTATTTTTTGTGTTAAATAAGAAAGAAGAAGAAAAGGAAAATTATAAAAATCATTACATATTTTATTATTCAAGCTTATCAAACACAAACCATATCTAAACGTAACAAACAATTCTTACGCAAATCCCTTTTTACAAGCTTCCAGCAAAAGAAAAAAATAGCATCTTTTAAATCCAGAATGAAAAAGATTAAACCCTCCTATTATAACTTGAGCACAGTGGGACGTAGGAACAAAATGAGAGTTTCAAATCAATATTGCTACCAGATTTTTAGTTTGCAATTTATATGTTGAGTTTATACTAAAGGCCTGCATGAATGCATTTAAAACATCCCAGCAAAAAAAGAGATGCCAAAGCAGTAGAAAAAGCACTACAATTGATAATCTAGATGTACTTCTTTTTTAACATAAACACTAATGATTTTAACATTGAGTTGTCATAGGAGAGGAGTACTCCCACTTCAACAATTTTTCAGTACTTTTTGAACGAGTGCAAAGGAAGGTCTTTTTCACCAATTAAAAGTTTAAAAAATTCTTTGCTAAAAAATTATATTTTTTTATTTTACAAAAGTTTTTATTGCCGCCATCAGGTATCGAACTTGCGATCTCATGAATGCTGGTCTAGCTCTCTACCGCTGAGCTATTCTTTGATATGAAAGCTGAATGGCATAAAAACACCATTTTGTCATTGCGAAATATTATGCTTTGTTCTTTTCAATAAAAGTACTTTTTAAAGAAGTGCAAAAGGTGCACATCAATTCAGTATTGTTTTCATTACTATTTTTATAGGTACATAAAAAGCAATTTCTCATCATTTTTTTATATATGCATATTTTTAAAAATTGAAAAATTAAAAAAAAAATTGAATTTAGACAAATTAATTATAAATATAAAAAAAAAATAACAAAAAATTAAAAAAAAAATAAAAAAAAAGTTGGTCCCGCCGAGAATCGAACCCGCGGCCTTCTGTTTGGAAATGCCAAATGATACCAAAATCACTTTCTAGGATCAGTTTTAGAGCAATTAATCTTCAGAAGCAATACGTAAGTTATTTTTTAGAGGTTGTTCAGAAGAATCACTTCTGAACAAAAGCTGTAAAAATATACTAACGGATACTTCGGAAGCAATGAAAGAAGTGATTTTTTGAAGTTGTTCAGAATAGCTTCTAAAAAAGCAGTTAAAATACATTAACGGATACTTGTGAAGCAGTGAACAAAGTAGTTTGTAAAGCATTACTTCCAATTTTTTTGCTGGGATTCTGTAAAACATACACTATAAAGAAAAAAAAAGCATACAGAAGCAAATATCGGAGAACTTATTCAAGTATATTGTATTAGTTCTTGTGGACTTGTCTTCCAAAAAATGCTTTGCTTTATAAATGTTTGACTTACTTTTATTTATTTATTTTTTTGCAAAAATAAAAGTTATTTTCTGACTTCTCTTTCTTCGAGCAAATAAAAAAGTTATTTTTTTACTTTTATTTTTCCCAGCAGAAATAAAAGGTGTTTTCTGATTTTTATTTTTTGAAGCAAATATAAAGTTATTTTTGACTTTTTTTATTCGAGTAAAATTAAAATTATTTTTTGACTTTTATATTTTATAATAAGTTATTTACAGATTTTTATTTTTTGGTGTAAATATATTAGTTATTTTTTGATTAATTAGAAATATATTAATTCAGTTCGAGGACAATTTCTTTATTGCGAGTTAATTTTAATTTTTTGAAAAAGTAAGTTATTTTTAGAAAAAAAAGAGCTCACATTTATAGGTATTTCTAATATTTTTATGTGTTTGGAATAAATTTGTCAAAATTTTAAAATATTTTTTAATATTTTAATGTATTTTTGGTCAAAAAAAAACTTTCATTTTTGCTCAAAAAAATAAAAGTAAAAAATTACTTTTTTCGTCTGATCTGTATGGTAAAAGTCATAACAGTTACGGTCCCTGCTTAATAATTAAGTACGGATTTTTTATGAGTGTAAATATGGACAATTCAATACATTTGTATGGTATCACTTTTTTTCTTAATTTAACTTCGCTTAATATAGTTGATGTTTCTAACATCCAATCGACAGTAGTGTCGTTCCTGAATTGACGAATTATTATTACGAAAATTGTTTCTTCAGGCTCCCACTGTGCCGACATCCATACAACTCTCAACATGCATACACATGAGTTGGAGCAATAAAAAACTCTGCATAAGTACCAACGATAAAGCATCATTATCTGTACGATTAAGCAGCATAAGCAGATGCTGTTTTAACAGAATTGTTGTATGGTTGGTTCCTTTCGCTATTGCTTTTGTCTCTGCTGTCATTGCTTTTACTTCATACACCGTTCGGTTGCTTAGATTATGCTAATATATTAAAGAAACACCACCACATCTCATTGAATCTCCTCTATATATTTACTTGAATGCTGTGACACAATGCGTTTGCAGCAGCATTATGAAAATCTGCTTTATTCGCACCAACATCATCGAAATTCACAACTCAATGAAACACCAGTCAGCCAAGTAGTAGCGATGAGCCGTTAACTTGAAAAAAAGTGTGAATTGTATGTTGTTGTTATAATTTCACATTACACACACAACCAAACACACATATACACACATATTTGAAGTCATTCATAGACACAGTCGACTACGTTTTATATATTTAAGACTGTTTAGTATGCATGTGACGTCATGGCAATCGATATCATGGAAAATAGCTACAGTTTTTCCTTTGAATGTGAATAGATATATAGGAATGTATCGGTGTCGTATGTTATTCTAGTACAGAGGTGCCAGGACTTGAATAACAAACTGCGTGCCAAATATGGTTAATATTTTTTGTAAACAATTCTTGCGAGTCACTTGTTAAGGCACATTTACACGCGAGAGAAAACTTTCGAGACTTTACGAAAATAGACCTCTGTATAAGTCTGCAATCTCTTGATAATTGTTAGCTTATGTCAAACGCAATAATTTTTAGAGAAAAAGGTTTATTCTTCTTCTTAACCTTTAGCCTACTAAATTTAAATTGATGAAATGTATATCAATTACAATATTAATTGCAACTCTTCTAAAATACATTATGAGCTACCTGCTCTTGAACGTAGAAACTATACGTCAATTTGGCAACAATTACGAAAAACGAGACACGAAGGAGATTGGAAGAAAAAAAGTCTAAAAATAAAATGTTTCTATGTGGCTGTGTTGATAACTTATGAGAAAAAAACCAAAAACAGAAATCTGAATAGGAAAGAATACTACGAATTAGTTACATTGCATTCAAGACCTTACTTGGTTGAGATCGTTAAGCGGTCGCGCCTTAATATAGTTACGTTTGTAATGTTGCAATAAGCGCATGTGTTAGAATCCTACAGCCGAGGGGCTGTAAAATCACTGATAAGGCCTGTCTATAGAAAAAGGCAGGAACTAGATTTAGTCTAATTTGAAAATTAATCTTTTCATAATTTCTAGAGAAAAATATTTACTCTTCTTCTTAACCTGAAAAAACCTAAATTTTTACATACGTTTTTCTAACCACCTAATAAAATAGCACATTTTATTCTCTTATTGCAATTAATATTTGTCCCCATAAAAATAAATTTAAAATAGGTAACGAATATGTAAGTGCTTGTGAAAATTTAAAAGTAACTGTTTTTATACCCTACACCACTAAGTTGAGAGGGTATAATAAGTTTGTGCTGATGGTTGTAAAACCGATCGACTCAGAATCACTTTTTATTTCGATTTAACGATGGCCGTCTATCTGTCCATGCATCCTTGTGCGCACTCTATAGGTCGCAAATATTAAGATATTTTGAGGAATTTGGTACACCGAACTATGTCGGCCCACGGACAAAGTCTATTGATTTTGGTTAAAATCGGTCCATGTTTAGACCAAGTGCCCATATGAGCTATACTTCCGATTTTCTCTTCTTTTATCATTCGAATTTCGGATCCAAATAGTAGTTGGCTTTTAACCAGACTGGTGTAGGGTATTATATAGTCGGTATCTCCGACTTTAACTTTTTTACTCGTTTTATTATTGGTTGCAAATAAAAAGACATCCCTAGATCTGTCAAAATAGTGCATTGGAAGATGACAAAGCGAATTGCTGTATTTTTATTGTTGTTATTGTTTTTTTTTTGATATTTGAAATACTAAATAAAGCTCTTAGGCTAGAACAAGAAATTCTCAATGGGTTTGCAATTTCACCTAACAAAAATTCCTACAAATTCGAAAAACTTCACCACTTGACGTTTTTCTTAGACAAGAAGGAAATCTGGATAAGAATAAGCTCACAAAAAATGATTTTTCACAATTTGTTTGTGTTTCCGATGAAAATAAATTTACATAAATATTTTTTGTTTTTAATTCTAAAAATCTAAAAGGGAATCAAAGTTTTGCCAGCCCTGTTTTGGTATATGTCTTTGTATTTGAAGATAACTACACAAAGATAACCAAACTGTTAAATAGTGGAATATTTTAAAGTGAGAAATAATAAGATTAGCATAACTCGACTCGTTTCTCCTATTAAAAGTATACAAGTATTGTATATAGCACTTTTTCCAAAAAACAAAAGATTTATCAATAGAGAAATATAATATTTTAAACAGAAATTCTTTACCATCTACAAAATTTTACAATTTTATACCAAATTTTATAATAGCAAATTGTCTTTCAAACTAAATGATTTTACCATAATTTTTAAAACATAATTTTATATAAACAAGATTTAAAAATCATAATATACCTGAGTATTTCTGATCTGGTAACATTTTTGTATGTAAATAGCCGCTTTTTCTAATCACTTGGATTTAATAAATCCAAAAAGTAGTTCTAATGGTTATAGCGTTGGACTGTTACACGTGAGGTTGCGGGTTCGAGCCCCAACCAAGGCAACATCAATTTATGAAAAATAGTAATATGTATGAGTTTTTTCTATCCCTCATACATATCGCAGCGTCCTCCTTCGGTGTTCCCATAGCAATTAACCCCACCGAAGTAAAATAATATAACAGGGCTATGAACTAAAAAGCTTCAACAAAGTTCGCCAACTCACCATCAGATGGCGCGCAACAACTGTTCTAAAAAATTTAACATCTCGCGCAATTACAGTGTTGCCATATTTGAAGCCCTTCATCTTTCACCACCTTTCACTTCTTCTCTATCCCCTTTCCAAAGGAAGGAACACGTTAATTAATAGGAAGAATTTCCTGAGTGTTGCTTCTCTTTATAAAAAAAAAAAAAAAAAAAAAAAAAGTGCTTAACAGATGGGGTTAGATTCTCCCTATTTTAAAAAGAATTTTCTGTCCGACACTTCTTTCACCCTAATTTTTAATACCGAATTCGATGGTGAAGGATTTTACTATAACTTTTGAGTTTTAATTATATTTTATATAAAACAGCGATAGACAGTCTGCCTTTTCAGTTTAATCATTTCAATTTATATTTTTACACAATTGAAAAATTCCATTTCAATATTTAATATTCACTAATTGCATTTAATTACACCCAGAAAACAGATTCAGTTCTGATAACCCCATTTGTAGTCAATCGCATGGTTCAGTTGTGGTAGGCGAATTTTTCAGTTGTGGCAACAGGAAACCAGTTGAGAGAAGACTAATTTGAATGTGACCACGAAATTTCAGTTGTATGAAGAATAATTCGGTAGCCGAAAACGAAAAATTCACTTGATGCAACTGAACCATTTGATTGCCAACAAATGTAGTTGTCAGCACCGAATCTGTTTTCTGGGTGTAATTTACTTACAGTAGAGTGAAAAATTGCCATTTCTATTTCAGCTATTTCTCCATGCCCAAGATGGAAAATATGTATTTGGTGAGGTGTAGTTTTTTTTTTAAACATATTTCATAAAAAAATGTAATAAAAACCTTTTATTTGTTAGTTTTTCAATTTTTCTGTTTTACTTTTAATTTTCATTCGTATTTTTTTCTGGCATTAAATTAATAGGCTGTTTCATATATTTGTGCTTTTATTGTGGATTTATTAAATCCAGCTTTTTTTTATTTAATAAATCCCCTTTTTGTATGAAAAATTCTAAATCCAGGTGATTAAAAAAAACTAAATAAGTCTCAACTTTCTGATAAAAGTAAATTTTCCGTTTAAGTATTTAAAATGTCAACAGGATTCGAATTGAAATATTTTTGCTCAATAAGATGATAGCTATACTCAAAAAAAAAAGTCAGTAAAGTCAGCAAAAAATGTTGTTGTGTCAGCAAATTTTTAGTCAGCAGCGTGCTTGCAAAAAAGTTGGTAATTTCAGCAAAAGGTTTGCTGAAAATCAGCGAGCTGATTTTTACCAAAAAAAATTGTAATCTTCAGCAAAAGTTTTGCTAACACTTAGTCGACTGCAAATAAAAAAAACCTTGCTAAAATCACCAAACTTTTTGTTGAATATTAGTAGACTGAAAAAAAAACTCAAAAAACTTGTAGCGAAATTTTACTTTAGTTAATTTATTTGCTGAAAATTTAAATATAGAATATGTGTAGAGTTGTTTTTCTTTTTTTGTCATTTCCGTTTCCAGACAAGCTGCGACATCTACATCTTGTCTATCTGGTTGTCGTCCACGCTATGAATGCGGTTATCAGCACAATTTTTGTAGCAAAATAAATTAGTAAAACATTAGTTCAAAATTAGTTTAGTGCTAAAACAATATAACTAAAATTTTTGCTGAAAACGGAATTTTAGCAAAAAAAATTGCTGAAAACTAGTACACTTGATATACAAGATGTTTTACTAATTTTTCTACTAACTTATTTTTTTGAGTGTAGTTGGAAATATAAGAAAGTTTTTGTTTACAGCTGAGCTCAGTTTCAAATATTTTCTTTTAATTTCATTTAGAGAAAATTGGAATTTTAAAAATGACGATTTGAATTCAAAAAATTATTAAAATTTGTAAACACTGCTAAATTTTTTGCCAATAAATTTTATACAAAAATTTAAAAAAAAATTGGGACAATTTACACTCTAAGCCGAACTATCCGGCTTAGAAATTCTTTAATTTCTAAGCCGGGTGTAGTGCTAATATCCACATTTCATCGAAATCAGAAACTTAAGCCTGAAATATTTTACAAGTTTGAAAACTATTTTAAGACAAAGTTAGAATAACGGTTGTTGTAGGTTACCAATTTTTAGCAAAAAAAATGTGCTGTTCTTTCTGCAAGGTAATTTTTAAATAATTTTAGGTAGCTTTAGCTAAAAAGTTTACAAACTTTTTCTATTAGTGTAGCATGGCTCAACCAAGATCTGTCTTTCTAATAAATCATTTTTATTCCTATATTAACAACAATAACTTTAAAGAATTTTCTCAGAAGCCTAATTTACACTACGATCAAAAACTACTAGTTTTTAGAAACTTTAGTATCTGATTCAAAAGTTGTGTGGAATTTGATAAGTAAATACAAGTAAGTAGTTTTCAAAAAATAAAAGCTATTTTCTTTAAACACTTTCTTCAATCCCAAATATCACAATATTTACAGTATAGAATATTTATAAAAGCAAAACTATAACTGTAAATCTATCAAGTAGACATCAATCAACATGAAAAATTTTTCAACCGATCAGTTAGCAAAAACGGTTTAACAGCACACAAAAAACTGCACATATATAAGCCATAGAAAAAAAACGTTGAATGATAGATTTATGGCGTTACTAAACATATTTCCGTTTTAGTTTGAAACAAATAAAATAAAAGTCAATACAAAACAAACAAAAATTTGAAGCAAATTTAGTAGAAAACTTAAGAGAAAGTAAACTAGAAATGGGCAAGTGTATTTATACATAAGGCGAATAAGAAAAACAGGTTTGTGCTGACAACTGAATTCGTTGTCAATCGAACCGAATATTAACCGAATGTTTCTGTTGTGATAACAGGAATTCGTTAGGGCAAATGAAATTTTGCATGTTATAAAAGAATTCACCTTAACTAAAATTGGGTAGTCATATTCAAAGAATTTGGTTGCCACTGCCGTTCCCTTCGATTGGCAACATATTTGGTTTTTAGCACAAATCAATTTTCTACTTGCAGTCAATTTTGTTTAATGTATACAAGCGTATGAGTGTTGTTTAATTGAATTTTTTTTAAACACTCATACGTTACGGTGTTCATTATTTGTTTAATTTCTTGTTTTATTTTTTTTTTTATTCTAAATTTCCTCCCTCATATATGAAATTATTTTTACAAACTTCAATTGAATTTTAATGACTTAAGTTTCTTTTTTACTTGTTTTTCCTCGTATACAAACTGCACGAAAAATGTTTTCCGTTACAATTATAGCTTCATTTCCTGTCCATATTCATTAACTTCCGTCTACTGCAATGATTTCTTGCACTTATTTTTTATTTATTTCAATGTGTGTTATTTTTTCAGAAAAAAAAAAATATTTTTTTCTCTGCTTCTCTTAATTCTGTTGGTTTGCTTTTCTTTTTGTATACTCGTATTTTCAGAATTTTTTTTTTCTTTTTTTTAATTTAAGGGTTTTCCAGCGTTTAGTCTTTTGTAGTAGTTGTTGTTATTCATTCATTTTTTCTTCATTACTATTATATAATGGCTTTTCCATGTCACCAGGCATAAAATATCGTTTTTTTCTTTCTGTACATACATACCAGCATAGATTTTTTTCCGCGTATGCTTATTGCTGCATACTTCTGTCTGTTTAATGTTTTACGATTTGCCGGAGTCTGATGATGGTGGAGTAGGTAAAGTATGTAAATAGCAGTTGCAGTTCACAAAAAGGCCAACATTTTATTCAACAATTCTATAAGAATTGTTAAAAGAAAAATGTCAAATGGAAAATTTACTATTTCAATTGGATAATAATGGAATAACGAATAAAAGAGGTATTGATTATATATGGTTATATTTAAAATAACCGTTAATTTTTAAATAACAACAACTTAAAAGGATTTTTAAATTTATATTATCAACAAGAAAACAACACTTTAAGAGGAGCTAATATCCAACACGGCGAATGAGTAATACGAAATCACTCATATGCCATCCTAAACATATTATTACTTAGTATAGAAAATCATTACCAGATATGTGGTTATGTACCTACATACATGGTAATGGAAACTAGTTACTTTTGTTATTACATTTTTTATTCTTATTTTGTATGGCGATGTTGCGCAAAATAATGAGTTATGCTTACACATCAGCATACGAAAAATAAAAAATATGTCGTTACCTATGTGCTTACTAGTATCGACAAAAATAATGAATCTAAACTTGGTTTTCAAATAAAAATATTTTATTTTAAAAAGAATATTTTTTTTATTGTAAATTTTTATTTAATAAAATTTGGGTCCCCAGATTGCCAGTCGATAGCTTTACCATCTGAGCTATCTCGACATGTTATATGTTATTTAGTAGATAAAAACATAATTCACCTGCTGCGAACAATTATACTTACGCACCTATCCCTATATCCCTACCAGTAGGGTCTTCAAATTGCAAGACGTTCGAATTTTACAGCTCATCAAGGCCCCATCAATTTTACTACCTTTTAGAAATTTATGCAATCAAAAAAGTTTAAAAAGTTTTCGTCTTAAAGTCTCTAAATGGCGATAAAGTTACGGCTACAAGTGAACAAAAATGTGGAATTTTCAAATATTAGAAAAAAAAAAAATTTATTACAATAGAACGCGATGCATATTGTGGGCGATAATTACGAATATGAAGTCTAAATTTCAAATAGCAGAAGGGTTTTCGCGATATCGCTAATTAAAAATTTTCCAATGTAAGTATTTTTTTTTTAATTTTCCTGTTTAGCTTCCAGCATCATGAAAATATTTCAATGGGGAGATTTTATTTTCCCAAAAACGTTATCTCTAAGAAATCTAGTTTTTAATAAAATTTTTAATTAAAAAATTTGGCCAATATTTTAAAAGTCATTTAAAGGCAAAAAAGTCATATTTTATGAAAAAAAATTGCCAGGATAACGTTGTCCTTCCTGCAATTTTGATCTAATTAATTTTGAATTATGGCTTTAAGAAGGATAATCAAATTTATATATTAAAATATTTTTTTTTTTGCATAGCCTGACTCAAAAAATTGAAAATTATAATATTTTGAGTTTTTCGCGAAAAAAAGTATATAAAATTGTGATTTAAATTTATGGAGAAATCTTAAAGGGCATAATCTTAAGTGATAACAAAATTGATTTAAACTTTTTTTTATTTATACACTGAGAGAATTGTCATCACTTCAGTAATAATAAAAGTAGTAAATTGTACCATATTTTACGGATGTACAAAATATAAATAATGAAGGAATTCATAAAATTAAAAAGTTTCATAGAATTTTATAATAAGCTTAATTCAATTAATAAAATGCCTTATCAATGTTTCGAAAAAATTAATATGATTTATAAAAACGTTCATAGTCCAAAATTAATAATAAAAAATTAATAAAAAAATAAAAAATAAATTAAAATTATAAGATAATTCTCTTAGTATGAAAATTAATGCACATCACTAAATCTCGGCCTTATGGTTATATAAAACTATTGTATTTGAGAATTAAATTTTTAATATAAAATTCTAATTTTATGAAATTTTTTTAAAATTAATGAAATGACGATATTTTATAAAAAAATTAAAAAAAAGAAAATATGTAAAATTAAAAAAAAGAATATATATAAACAACATTTTCATTAAATTTATGAAGATATAATTTATGAAATTTAATGAATTTTTTTTAATGAAATTATGAAATTTTATTAAAGAAAAGTTATGAAAAATTTCATAATATTAATTATATATTATATATATGAAATTCATCATTGATTCTACGAAAAAAAGTTCTATGAAATTATATCATTAATATCATGAAGGATAACTTTTTCAGTGTACATAAGTATGTAAATCTCCATATAAAAGGTTAGAAAAACATGCGACCTCTAAACGTAATCCAATTTTTTTTTAAATTTGGTACAGATATTGCAGTAGTCTATTCCCCACAATCCCGCCTTGAGGAGCAAAAATCGGACTACGTCCTGTTTCCCCATACGATTTTCAAGCTCCCTACTTACAAGTTTTGAAAAAATATTAGTCTAAAAATAAATTTTAAAAAATTTACAAAAAAAATCTATAACATTATTTTATATTAGAAATAATGATAAAAAAAATAAGTCATTATTGGTAATGCAATATTTTTTGTTTTGAAATAATGCAAAAAGTAACTACCTATCAGTAATTCATTATTATAAGTTTAGAAATAATACAGAAAGTAAATCGGTGTCATTACTTTTAGTCCAAAAAATAATAATATGCTATTACCGTTTCTACACTGGGTAGTGTCCGACCGAGTATTCGGCTTCGGCTTTGGAGTTCGACAAAAAAGTTATGTTCGGCCTTTTTATATAAATCAACATTTTACCATATTTAGCTCTATAATTTGGCGTAGTAAAGCTGCCTACACACTAGGGAACATACTCAAAAAAAGAGAGCATTTTTTGTGAATGTGTGAGTGCGTTTGTGTGTGTGTGCGTGTTGAGAGCGTGCATTTCGTGTTTACAAAATTTTTTGATATTTTTTGTTCCCTCAACCATGTTCCCTAGTGTGTAGGCAGCTTAACATACATATATAAGTTCGTTTTTATTTTACGAGCGTTTTTGCAGTTTAGAAATATTTAAAAATATGTTTGCGTATTTTTGAATTTGTAAAAGTTGCATGAAATTGTATTTTTATTGAAACACAAAACTTTTCAGCTTTGGTTTTGGCTAATCTTTGAAATTTTGGCCGAAGTTCGGCTTCGGTTCGGCCTTAAAAAGTGAGTTCAGTCGGACACTACATATAATTGCTCACAAATTCAACGATTACATGAAAGCAATATTAAAGTTATAGGGAATTTCATTTATTTTTTATTGAATTGATTTAGAATTGACATTTATAGCCATGCAAATTCTATTAACATCAAAAAACATCTATAAGAACCACCTCTTTTCTGTAACTGACAAAACTTTATAATATGCAGGTCTGTGTAACTGAAAAAACATATTCTACCCAAAATATTTCCAAAAATTTTGTAAACATAACTGTTGAATATTTTCACTTTATTTGTGGTTATATAAGCTTTTATAAATTCATATATTGTAGTTCGCAATATCAAATCAAGTAAAATTAATGTATACGTAAGCAAAATCAATCATGCAATATCAACACAACCAAAATCACTTGCAAACCAAAAAAGAAAAATAAACTCGTCTTGTAAACGAAAATAAATAACAATTTTTACAAGAATATTTTTTAACAAAATAAAACTCAGCATCTTTATCGTAATGCTACAACCAAATAAAGACTGTAAAATAAAACAACAATAAGAAATAAAGTTATTATAACATTAAAATTCAAATATCTTACATGACAGCAAAACACAAAACGCATTTACTCCGTCATATAGTAAAATAACAAATACACTCCCTACTTACATACATATATGGAAAATATGAAAAATGTATAAAAATATCATAAGAAATCTTGTATATAATGCGAATAAATTTTTCATTTTTTATACAGTTTGTTCTTTCTACAACATTTTTCTTAATATAGATGCTTGAAAAAAACTTGACAAAATTCATGAAAATATAAGATTGTTATATTTTGACAGCTGTCAGTGGTAGACCATGAAATTTCCCACTTTATGACAAATTATGACATGAGCAAGATCATTTAATATAAATAGCCCAGCAAAATCTCATTAATACACACAGAAAACAGATTCATAGTTCCAACCGAATTTTTCGCCAATCGAATTTTTTTAGTCCCAGGTACGATCACTTTTATTCATTTTTAATACTATTGTAATTAAAACTTTGAGGAATTAATTCTTTAATTCAGTTTTTAAATTCTGAATTAAAAATTCAATGAATTATTTCACAAAAGGCTATATATTGAATGGAATTAATTCATATTTGTTTTCGTTCGATTTCTTTTGTTACGAATTAAAACAATTACTATAGTTCTTTTTATTAAATCAAATTCGCTCAATTTCATTTGCATTCAGTGAATTGAAGAAAAAATTACGTTCACTGAATTGAAAAACATTTTCGTTCAGTTCATTAAAAAAAAATACGTTCACTGAATGAAAAAGCTGTTTTCTGCCATTCTGTACACAATGGAGTGTTTTCAAAATATTTTGGGAATAATTTTTTAAGATTTTTTTTTTTTTAGTTTTGCAAAGAAAATTCTTCAAGAACACTGGCTGTTTCAATATTTTCAAAAATGATTTGGCACACCTCAATTAACTCAAATAATATGTAGCAAATTTTGTTCGAATCGGATGAAATATTAGGATACCCACCATAGGAAATTTCCTCCCATAAATTGAAAAACCAGACTTTCTGCTAAACTAACGCAAGTAAATATGTTTATGAAATTTATTACAAAAGAAATATTTTATGAATATCTGCAACAAAAATTGTATTCTATTTAAATTGGTTCATAATTAAACATAGCAAGCGATTTTCGAAAAGTTTAATTTTTTGCATGAACTGATCCTATATACCTGTCCTTTGACAATTGGTATGGAAAGCCCTATAAGTTAACAATTTTATACTTAGACTTATATTTATTCATGTCCATTTCTAGTTGTCCAGGCCATGTTTGTATATATTATTAACATACATATGTACATTAACTTTAACATAGTCACGTAAAATATTAAAAAAGGAGTAAACAGCGAAAGATTGGAATGAAATAACATTAGCATTTTATGTATTACTCATGTACAAACCATAATCTTATATATCGAAAGTCAATTCTTGAGTAAGCGATCAAGAAAGTCTTTCTTTTAAAGTTTTCTTACACAAAATGCAATATTTAGATGTCGAAAATAGCTTGAAAAGAATTTATATGTTAAGTCTCTAGTTGGTTTTCGTACATACGAATGATATGATACTGTATAATATGATACAGGAACTAGATTTTGAAATCTACATCGTGTATGATATTATTCAGTAGCATATGATTGAAATATATACCAAAACAAGATTTCGAGGAAAATGTAAACACAGTATAATTCTAACTAGAAAAGCACCAAGTTGGCATCAATGAGCATATGCTACAATGTTAAGTGCTAGAAATAAAATAAGTATTATACTTTTGGTAAATGCATGGAATATTCCAGCATGTTCAAAATCCACGACCGTTAAACTATAAAAGACCGAACGTTACGAAGGAAGAGGAAGTCGCGCATTACAATTTGTGGAGTTCAGTAGCGCTTTATAGTAATTTGTGTACTAGAGTTTGTTAATTGCGTATTAGCATTGTATAGTCTCGCAATAGAGTTTGTATAGTAATGTGTGCTATACTACTGTATGTAAAGTAATAAAGTGTTAAATAAATAAGTGTAAAAGCATAAAATCAAACAAAAGAGTGTATGTTATTTTATTTGCAAAGAGCACCAAGCCGGTTTATCTAAAGGAGATAAACGTACGTTTTTTGAAGGTAAAACGTAACAATGGGTGTCAGCATTAGAATTGGTTATTTTTTTTTTTTTGCAATAGAAAAGGACAGGGTTTGTTTAAAGGAAATAAACCAGCGTTTTTAAAAGGTACCCATCAAAATAATTGGAAGTTATGCTTTACAAACTACTTCTTTCACTGCTTCACAAGTATCCGTTAGTGTATTTTTACTGCTTTTTTAGAAGTTATTCTGAACAACTTCAAAAAATCACTTCTTTCATTGCTTCCAAAGTATCCGTTAGTATATTTTTACAGCTTTTTAGAATAACTTCTGAACAACATCCAAAAAATCACTTAAGTATTGCTTCTAAAGAGTAATTGCTGTAAAAGTGATCGTAAAAAGTCATTTTGGTATCATTTTGCATTTCCAAACAGAGGGTCGCGGGTTCGATTCTCGGAGGGGCCAATATTTTTTTATTTTTTTTTTTTTATTTTTAACTTTTTTTATATTTTTTAACTTTTTTTTTAATATTTATAATTAATTTGTTTAAATTCAATATTTTTCTAATTTTTAAAAATATTATATATACATATAATAAATACAAAAAATTGTGAGAAATTGCCTGTAAAAATATTACTGAAATCAATATTGAATTTAAGTGTAGCTTTTACACTTGGTTAATAAGTACTTTTATTGAAGAGAATGAGGAACAATATCTCGCAGTAACAAAGTGGTGTCTTTATTCCACTCAACTTTCATATCAAAGAATAGCTCAGCGGTAGAGCGCTAAAACTTTTATTAAATAAAAAAAAAATATAATTTTTTTTGCGAAGAATTCTTTTTTTTTACTTTTAATTGCTTCCTTTGCATTCATTCGAAAAGTACTGAAAAAATGTTGAAGCGGGAGTACTCGTTTCCTATGACAACTTTATGTTAACGTCATTAGTGTTTATGTTAAAAAAGAAGTACATCTAGGTCATCAATTGTAGTGCTTTTTCTACTGCTTCGGTAAAATTAACTGAAATTCCGTTTTCAGCAAAAATTTTTGTTATATTTTTTTAGCACTAAACTAATTTTGAACTAATGTTTTACTAATTTATTTTGCTACAAAAGTTGTGCTGATAACCGCATTCATAGCGTGGACGACAACCAGATAGACAAGATGTAGATGTCGCAGCTCGTCTGGAAACGGAAGTGACAATAAAAGAAAAACAACTCTACACATATTCTATATTTAAATTTTCAGCAAATGAATTAACTAAAGTAAAATTTCGCTACAAGTTTTTTGAGTATTTTTCAGTCCACTAATATTCAGCAAAAAGTTTAGTGATTTTAGCAAGGATTTTTTTCATTTGCAGTCGACTAAGTGTTAGCAACGACTAAGTTTGCTGAAGATTACTATTTTTTTGGTAAAAATCAGCTCGCTGATTTTCAGCAAACCTTTTGCTGAAATTACCAACTTTTCTGCAAGCACGCTCCTGACTAAAAATTTTCTGGCACAGCAACATTTTTTGCTGACTTTACTGACTTTTTTTTTGAGTGTACTTTAAAACAACTTTTTTGTTGAAATTGTGAATAATGTGCACTTGAAAAAATAATGTACACTTGAAAAAAACTTAAAAAAATAGAAGAACTGTTACACACACTCACAGAAATAAATCTGTAAAAATAAATTACTAAAAATTAGTTAAAAATGATGCTGCAGAAAAAACTGCTGAAATTAGAAGATTTTTTTACTAAATACTAGCAAAATAAGAACAGCAAAATTAAAATTGTTAAATTTACAGAATTTAAGTTATACTTTTAGTTAACTGAAAATTGCAAATTGTACTGTAAAATCTGCAGAAAATTTTGCTAAATAGTAGTAGACTAAAAATAGCAAAAATAAACTGTTATATCTACAAAATTTAAGCTATTTTTAAGCTGAATGCAAAAAGCAGTTTATTCTGCTAAAATCAGCAGAAATATTTGCTAAAAAAATTGTAAACTGTTGTTTTCAAAAGGCTCGATTTTTATTTGCATTTAAAAAACAATCAAAAAAAAAAAACATCGAAAATTTTACATTTTTTGGTGATTTTTTAGGCTACTAATTATTTAGCAAAATTTTTTATGATTTTAGCAGGTTAATTTGCTATTTTCCATTAACAAAAATTTAGCTCAAATATAACTAAATTTCTGTATATTTAACAGCTTTAATTCTGCTGTTCCCATATTGCTATATATAGCAACAATAATCTGCTAATTTAGCAGTTTTTTTCTGCAGCATCATTTTTAACTAATTTTTAGTAGTTTTAACTAAATTTTTTACGGAATTTTTTCTATTAGTGTACGTAGTACTCAAGTTTTACATTTTTGTCTTAATTTCTCTTTTTTCAAAATAATTTTTTTCACAAACAATGCTTTTTTCCTCAATTGTAATTGGTCAAGGCATTGGAGTACACTGATATATGTGACAGCGCATAGAGAAAGGGACCTAAGGGTAAAAAAATCATTTTTTTTTTTTTTTTGTGGACAACATCTGATCATCGAATGAGACCGATCCCATGCTCTCCTGACCTTAGGTTCCTTTCTAGCCTTAGGTCCCTTTCTATTTTGCGCGTCACATATGCCAATTTGGCAAACATTTCATTGGCATTAAATTGCAGTGACATTAGAAAAAATGTCTTAACCTCAAACCAACTAAATTAAGATTGATAAAAATGCATATTAATTACAATATTAATTGCAGCTGGTCTATATGATGCCAATTAAATTTCAATGCCAATGAAAAATTCCCAAGTATGCGTCGGATTACTATTTAAAGTTGTTATTATATCTAACAAATTGTTTGATTTCAGCAAGTTAATTTTTATGCAAATAAAACGTCAAAAATATTTTAGTCATTTACATTAGCATTATGTGATCAAAATAATGAACTAATTAAATTAGTTCAGTTAACTAGTCCTTTGTTTCAATTAACTAGATTCAATTAACTAGTCCCTTGCATGATTTAAAAATTATTTTAAAAAATTGATTTTTCACGTCATCTAGAAGCAACTTGTGGCATTAAGATGGTTCCGTTGGGGCGCAACTATTTATCAAAGATACGAACCCTAATAACTTCGCCAACCAAAAAAAGCTCTAAAGGCAATGTTTTAAGCTCTTAAAAAAAGCTCGAAAAAACAGTAAAATAAGCTGCTAAAATGAAAACAAAAGACCTCAAATTTCCAAGGTTGGTTACCGTTATCGTTATAATACCCTTATCACTAAAATACCGTTTCAAATTGAATACCGTTAGCAATACCTCTAAAAAAGTTTCCAAATACCGTTATCGTTTCCGATACCGTTATTTTTATGGTTAGATACCGGTATTTATTAATTTATATAAAAAATGCAAAATTTTTAATTTTTTTGTAATAATCTTGAGTTCTTTTTATCAAAAAAATTTATAGATAATAATTTCAATTATTGAAACAACCAGCATTAAATTTAAAGCTTATAATCTGGGATTTTATCGCTTAAAATCAAAAATATGTCATAAATACCGTTACCTTTACCGTTATCGTAATAAACAAAATTCAATACCTTTACCGTTACCCTTACCGTTATTCGTTTCGGTAAACAACTTTGCAAATTTCATTAAAATTTCATTATTTTTGCCATTAATATCATTATAAAAACGAGTGAAAAGGTTAAAGTCGGGCATGCCGACTATACAATACCCTACACCAGTCTGGTTAAAAGCCAACTAATGTTTGGATCCGAAATTCGAATGGGTTAAAATGGGACTTGTGTCAAAATTTTCTATAATGTGAGTCAGCGAACCAAATTTCATTAAAATATCTTAATATTTGCGACCTGCAGTTTGTAACCAAGCCAATTTTTGGGGGACCTTATATGGGTACTAGGTCTAAACATGGACCGGTGTTAACCAAAATGAATAGGCTTCGTCTTTGGGCTGACATAGGTCGGTGTACCAAATTTCATGAAAATATCTTAATGTTTGCGACCTGCAGCGTATAAACAATATAATTTTGGTAGGACCCTTATATGGGCACTAGGTCTAAACATGGACCGATGTTCACCAAAATCAATAGGCTTCGTCCTTGGGCCAACATAGGTCTGTGTACCAAATTTCATCAAAATAACTTAATATTCGCGACCTGCAGCGTATAAACAATATAATTTTGGGAGGACCCTTATATGGGCACTAGGTCTAAACATGGACCGATTTTAACCAAAATAAATAGGCTTCGTCCTTGGGCCGACGTAAGTCGGTGTACCAAGTATTTCCGACCTGTAGAGTGCGCACAAGAATGCATGGACAGACAGACAGACGGACGGACGGACAGGCGGACATCGTTAAATCGAAATAAAAAAAAATTCTGAGCCGATCGGTATACTATAAGGTGGGTCTAGGACCAATATTTTTTGGTGTTACAAACATCAGCACAAACTTATAATACCCTGACCACATAGTGGTGTAGGGTATAATAAAATTTTGTATTTAAATTGATGCTTCATTTCTTATAAAACTACCGCATTTGTGAAAAAAGAGTAAATATTTCTCTACTTTGAAGAAAATTTTATTATAGCATTGTTTTTTCATATAAAAGCACAAGCATTTATGTATATGAAAAAAGTAATGTCTCGATGCTTTGATCCCAAGTACTACAACATAGAAATTTGTTACTGTTTCATATATTATTTTCGTCTAACACACGCCTTTCTGCGACGTATTATTTTGATCGTATGCTGAAATCAATTTTCATTCATTAAATTTTTGACAAAAAACAAGCCTTACCTATTGTCTACAAATGCAATGAAATATGCAAAGAAATTTGGAAATAACACACAAAGCAACAACGAAAATAATTTTGTTGTTACTTTGTGTTCGTAAATTTGACGGCATATTTTATTGCATTTGAAGACACTATGTTAAGGCTGCATATTGTTTTTAATATTTTATTTATTTTATTACATTTTTTTTTTATAATTTCACATATCCAAGCAAAAACAACTTCATAAGTTCTCGAATACCGAGAAAACGGAATTTGCATTTAACTGCAACAACAAACGCAGTAATAAGGGAATGAGAAAATCTAACAAGTTGGTAAATCTTATTGCAATAAAACACTTCACTTTGCACACAATTTACACACTTTTACTATTTATATATTGATGAAAAACCACTTGTACTAATTACGTTACATATTAAATTATATTTATTTGCAATTTTCTACAAATTTGCACCACTTTTTAACACATTTTATACAATTTAAAAGATACTAAATTAAACCGTGCACGAATATCAAATGGCGTTTTAAAACTAACTAATAGAGGAACTAGCCAAAGAGGAAACGATAAATAAAAAAGCTTTTATAATGAAGATGCCAGACTTGCGTATTTTTAATACAGTGAACCAGTGTTGGTAAATATGATACAATAGTGCCGTTTTTAGCACAATTAATTATTGGATGGGTACACGACAAGGAAATTAGAGTTTTGAAATTTTATTGAAACTTAATCATGGATGGTAACCGAAACGATGCGGTTATCGGTAAGGGTAACGCTATTTCCTTTATTTCGGTATCTGTATTTTAAGGTTAGCGGTATTTTAGTTATTTCGGTAACGGTATCTTAAGGGTGTCGGTATTTCATTTATTTCGATAACGTTATTTTAAGGTTAACGGGTTTTCATGTATTTCGGTAACGGTATTTTAAGGTTAACGGAAGTCAGTTTTTTCGGTGTATACTGCAAACTTTTTTACAAAAAGCAAACGAGAATAAGAACAAAACCAATTTATCAACTTAATGTACGAGAAATACTCATTAACCACGTGCAATTACCAAAAGCAGAATATTAAAAGGGTACACTCAAAAAAAAAAAGTCAGTAAAGTCAGCAAAAAATGTTGCTGTGTCAGCAAATTTTTAGTCAGGAGCGTGCCTGCAAAAAAGTTGGTAATTTCAGCAAAAGGTTTGCTGAAAATCAGCGAGCTGATTTTTACCAAAAAAATAGTAATCTTCAGCAAAAGTTTTGCTAACACTTAGTCGACTGCAAATGTAAAAAATCCTTGCTAAAATCACTAAACTTTTTGCTGAATATTAGTAGACTGAAAAAAACTCAAAAAACTTGTAGCGAAATTTTACTTTAGTAAATTTATTTGCTGACAATTTAAATATCGAATATGTGTAGAGTTGTTTTTCTTTTCTTGTCATTTCCGTTTCCACACAAGCTGCGACATCTATATCTTGTCTATCTGATTGTCGTCCACGCTATGCATGCGGTTATCAGCACAATTGTTGTAGCAAAATAAATTAGTAAAACATTAGTTCAAAATTAGTTTAGTGTTAAAAAAATATAACTAAAATTTTTGCTGAAAACGGAATTTCAGCAAAAAAATTGCTGAAAACTAGTACACTTGATATACAAGACGTTTTACTAATTTTTCTACTAACTTTTTTTTTTTAGTGTAGCGATATTCAGTTGAAGGGGTTACGAATCGATAACGGTATTTTAGCGGTATTGCCTGCCAATCCTATACAAAACAGTACATTTTCGAACACGACTATACTTTTTTAAATAAAGCTTCAGCGCCAACCTCACACTTTTTATTTATTTTCAGGCCGAAACGTCACAATGTAACGAATTAAATCGTATCGAATACTTTTCTTATAAAACTAAAACATTTATTTCAACAATATTTTTTGTGAAAATTCTTAGGTTTGTAGACTTAATGAAAAACTATTGAATACTCAAAAACTAAAGGCTGATGATTTCTTTAATTTCCGAATTTGGGAAATCGAAATTTTTGCACATATTTTCGCGCGCTTTGAAAATTTATCAACTGCTAGGGTAGCTTAATTGGCACCACATTGTTCGCTAACCGTTGCAATTTAATAACATGCCAAAAATCTTTAATAATTGTGTAAAATTTGGACGTTCTATAACGGGTTAATATATTCAAAGTTAGCCTTTGATGTTTGTCTATTGGCATGCAAAAGAATTTATCAAATTCCTGATCAAATGGTGCTAATGAAATTAGGATAATATGCACTCAAAAAAATTCAGTAAATTCAGCAAAAAATTTTTATGTGTAAGCAAAATTTGCTGAAAAGCAGCGAGCTAATTGCTACCAAAATCAATCATAATCTTCATCAAAAATTGCTTTTTGTTTTAGGAACCGATATGAGTTTAAAATATTTTAATTTATACATGAATACAGAATTTAGACTGAGCAAAACTACTCAGGCCCTAATTACCTTTAAAAATAGCTAAAAATTTAGTTATTTTTAACTGTTGAAAAATAACTTGCGAATGCATTCAAAACAACTAAAAATGCCGTGGCGCCCTATGCTCCAGTGGGAGTTAGAGGAATATATGTATATATATATAAAAATGCCGTAAAATTAACTGACAAATGTTTACTACAAGATTTTTAGAACAACTGACAAATGGGTAAAAACTACTGTTTTTCACAGTTTGGTATTATAAAAGTGGTATTATAAAAGTATTATAAAAGTGTATTTTAATAAAAAAAAAAATACTTTTCTTTCGATTACAAAAATATGTGTAATTAATTCAGCCTATTTAATATTTGAAGTAAAAATTCCAAACGGTTCTCCAGATATTACACTCAGAATATTTAATTTACTTAAAGTAAAATTTAATTTGTTTCAATGTTTTGGACAGTTATTTTTTTAACAAAAACTACAAAAACAACTACACGCAAAAAACTAGATTATGTTATATTATACAAACATGCTTGGTAAAAACGATTTCTTATAGAAAAAAAAATAGTTTCCATTAGCTTAGTTTAAATCAAACCCTTAAATTTTTATATAAATCACCTAAAAATATAAATTTTTATTGGTACATTATAAATTCTTTTGCACATTATGTTAAATGTGCTTTCTTATCTACTTAAAAAACTGTCAATATTTAGTTACATTATGGGAAATTGATAAAAAAATTCATGTACGCGACCCAAAATAATCTTAGGTTATTTTACAATTCATTTATTTGTTGCCAGGTGTTTGTAAAATGTGTATAATTCCTAAAAATAGCACTAGAATTGTCAAAGTTAAAAATTGTTAAAAAAGAAAAAAAGAAGATAAAACAATATGGCGAAAAGTAGATGCCAAAAGTGAAAAAAGTTAGAAAAAAATTTAAAATAATATAAATAATATAAAATTTTATGCTAAATGTCATATGGAATTGTCGGTGGGTAAGGCTAAAGGACAATCTCAAACGGATATGGCTTTATATTCACATAAGACACAACTATCGGTGCGTTTACAAATTTATCGTCCACATTTTCATCAATGGGTTCACCTAAAACTTTTCGGTTAGTAAAACTATTATATAATAGCATAATAATAAAATAGTTTATAACTTTCATTTTTATTTGCATTGCAGTTTAAGTTTTCAACAAGTTGATGCCATCTGGAAATGGTTGGCTGATTATCCAGAATATGCTGATTGTCATTTTTCATGGTTGCTAGGGGTGATCAACAACTTGAAGCATGTTATTTATATGGCCCAACGATTGAGACTGGAAAAGAAATTAGTATTACAATAGGACAGACTGACAATGCTTTGTTTGGAATGGTAACAAATTAAAAAATTAGTTTTTATATTGTAATTTAATAGTTTTCCAAATTTAATATTTTAAACAAAAATGAAGTTTAAATTTGTATCCAACTATTAATACCAGTGATAATTATAAAATAAATAAATAAATTAATTAATCAAATTGTTTTAATAAGGGAGAAGGAAAGAGCTAAATAATTTAACGTAGATGAATAAATAAAATATGGCTTAAGTTTAATAAATTAGTGCTAACAATTCCAAAAATAGAATAAGAAATAATTACCAAGTTTTTTTTGTATAGTTATTGTTAGTTTTTGTTTTCTTATTTTATACCAAGCATATTATATAAGTTATACCCAAAACTTGGGTAGAGCTATAATACATACTATAACTAGGTAACTTATACCCTTATTTTATGTAAATTCCCCCTTTTTATTTTTTGCGTGTACATTGTAGTAACATTTATTTTACGCAGTTATTTTGAATTTTGTTACAAATACTTCAATTTTCAAGTGTGCGTGTGTACGCGGAAAAAATAAAAAGTGTAGAATTATCGAAGTACTTAGCTAAAATACAACTTCAAAAGTATATTTTGTAAGTTAGTAAAAAAATACATGTAGATTCATCAATTTTTGGTTTTTGTCAACTTGCCTTAGTTTTTGACCTATTCCATTTTCACGCACTTCAAAATATGTTAAGTTACCTAAGTTTTTCTTTTATAAATTGTCTTAGAAATTATTATAATTTAATTAAAGAATTGTGTAACTTAGCAGAAAACTTTTGAAGTTGTATTTTACCGAAGTACTTCGGCACTTATTTATTTTTTGCGTGTAAGAAGCAGACGAGTATGTGTACGAAGCGCTTGTTTAGAAATTTCTAGTGAAAGAATATGAGCAAAGGGTGAAGGCGCGTAATACGGAAAAGATTATATATTTTATTAAACTATTAAAATAATAAGGTAAGTTTTTCTACAAGGTTGGTTACCGAAAAGAATAAGGGTAACAGTATCGAATTTCGTTTGTTTCGATAACGGTATTTAAGACTGTTTCGGTAACGGTATACCGTTATCGAAACATTAATACCGATATTATAAATTATGTTAAAAACATATTAAAACAAGTAAAAACTGAACATATATAATTTTGCGTGTTAAAAATTCAGATTATAAGCTTTAAATTCAATGCTGGAAGTTTTAAGAACTAAAATTGTTATCGATAAATTTTTTGTGGAAAAAAAACTGAAGATTATTACAAAAAAGTTAAAAAATTTGCATTTTTATATAAATTAATAAATACAGGTAAAATACCGGTAACTACCCATAAAAATAACAGTTGTTTTGCATTTTTCTATAGAAAAACAACTGTAGTTACTATTAAAACAACAACTACTAAACACAAAACAAACAACTGTCATGTTAACTGTCAAACTTATTTGAGTGTATAGCCGACCGCATTTTTTTTTTTTTTTTTTTAAGAGAAGCAACACTCAGGAAATTCTTTATTTATTTATTTATTTATTTATTTATTTATTTTTTTTTTTATTTCAAAAAATATTCTTCCTATTCTTCCTATTAATTAACATATAGAGATAGAGAAGAAAAGAAAGATGATAGAAGATGAAGGGCTTCAAATATGGCAACACTGTAGCGAGATGATGAATCTTAAAACAGTTGTTACGCGCCATCTGATGAAGAGTTGGAGAACTTTGTTGAAGCTCTATAGTTCATAGCCCTGTTATATTAATTTACTTCGGTGGGGTTAAGTGCTATGGGAACACCGGAGGAGCTGCGATATGTATGAGTGATAGAAAAAACTCATACATATATTATTATTTTTCATAAATTGATGTTGCCTTGGTTGGGGCTCGAACCCGCAACCTTACGTGTAACAGTCCGCGCTAACCATTACACCACCGCGCCCACATTGCTAGCAAGTGACAGCAAGACTATGGCGGTGTTTCTAGATGACGTTTTTCGGCACACAAGCGAAAATATAATAACAAAATATGTACATGCAATACAAAACAAAAATACATGTAGTCACTCATTTGACAAACGATGGACGTCTTGTAGAAACCCCCCGTATATAGCAATTGTCACTCATAAATTTTTTTGATATAACTTTGCTTTTAAAGAGCTATATATGTATGTATGTGTGTGTATAGAAGTGACTTACCTTACTTCCCCATATATCGCAAAATCTAAAACAAGCCTAATTTTTTTAATATTTGATTTATTTTTCACATTCTTTTATCCAAGCTTTGATTCACAAACACACTTAAAAAATCGCGCCTTTTCTCGAATACAAGGAAAAGGCACTTCCATTTAATTGCAACAACAACGAACGAACTAATAAACGAATAAGAAAAACTAACAAGTGGCTAAAACTTATTGCAATAAAGCACTTCACTTTACACACAATTTAAACACCTTTATTATTTATATATTGATGAAAAACCACTTGTACTAATAACTTTACATATTTAATTATATTAATTTACAATTTTCTACAAATTTGCACCACCAATTTGCGGCACTTTCATTTAATTGTAACAACAACGAACGCACTAATAAATGAATAAGAAAAACTAACAAGTGGTTAAAACTTAATGCAATAAAACACTTGACTTTACAAACAATTTACACACTTTTATTATTTATATATTCATGAAAAACCACTTGTTCTAATTACTTTACACATTAAATTATATTTATTTGCAATTTTCTACAAATTTGCACAACTTTTTAATATATTTTATACAATTTTAAAAGATACTAAATTAAACCGTACACGAATATCAAAAGGCGTTTTAAAACTAACAAAATAGAGGAAACTAACGAAAGAAAAAAGAAACGATAAAAAGCTTTATATACTGCAGATGCTAGACTGGCGGGATTTTAATACATGATTTATTTAGTGCTGGTATAAAAATGAGTAGTGGGTATTAAGTATCGAGTATTTGGCTTTTTTATTGAGTAAATAATTGAGCTAAATAATTTTGCATAAAAATATAACTCTGCTGTAAGAAAAAAATCAAACCCGAAATTTAAAATACATAAAAGTCTAAAAATATTTTAAAATTTATATATTTAATAACAGCGTCAATTTTCAAGGATTGTTTTTTAAAGTAAAATAAATTTCAAATTTAAAAACTGTTAAAAGTATCGAGTATCCAAATTTAAAATATCGAGTAGTATTGAGCATTGAAAAGTAACCAAATTTACCAACACTACATTGAGTGAATGAGTGTAATTAATGGGTGCGTTGGGCAGATACAATTTAATATTCAACAGTTCTACAACAGTTGTACAACTATCTGCTGAACGACCAGATCACTAACCGCTCTGTCTGAGCGTTCAGGTAGCGCTGTCATATTTTGGTAGCGTAAAAAATATTTGCTACTTTTGATCAATAAGTTATACATTTGTTGTTCTTCATTTACAATAAAATTTTTTTTTTGTAAGAATGGCAAATAAAAACATACAAACATAATTCGAAAACAAAAATTTTTAAAAATAAAAGAAAACTATAGAAAAAGTGTATTTAAAAATAAAACAAAGAAAACATCGTTCGGCAGAGTAAGTAATCACAAAGCATTACAAGTCACCGGTATCAGTTTAAGTTTTCTCTGCCGAATGCAACCAATGTCATAGATATGATGAGTAGCGCAATTTTTAACACGGTTGATTATTACAAAAAAGTTAAAAAATTTGCATTTTTATATAAATTAATAAATACAGGTAAAATACCGGTAACTACCCATAAAAATAACGGTTGTTTTGCATTTTTCTATAGAAAAACAACTGTAGTTACTATTAAAACAACAACTACTAAACACAAAACAAACAACTGTCATGTTAACTGTCAAACTTATTTGAGTGTATAGCCGACCGCATTTTTTTTTTTTTTTTTTAAGAGAAGCAACACTCAGGAAATTCTTTATTTATTTATTTATTTATTTTTTTTTTTTTTTATTTCAAAAAATATTCTTTCTATTCTTCCTATTAATTAACATATAGAGATAAAGAAGAAATGAAAGATGATAGAAGATGAAGGGCTTCAAATATGGCAACACTGTAGCGAGATGATGAATCTTAAAACAGTTGTTACGCGCCATCTGATGAAGAGTTGGAGAACTTTGTTGAAGCTCTATAGTTCATAGCAGTGATGGTATTTGAGAATTTTCGTTTGGTGCCTAAATGATGCCAAAAAAGTGCCAAAAAAGCTTTAAAAGTGCCAAAAAATTAAGCAACATTTAATGTTTAAAAAAAATATGTTCAGCTTTTATTTCAAATATTTATACATTTAGTTACTTTAAGAATAAAAAGACAAAAAAAAATAAAAAAGGCAAAGGCAAATATTTTCATATAAATTTGCCTTTCTTAACTATAGTAAAGCACTAAACTTATGTTATTTTAAGATAAGAATTCCAAAAAAAAATTTACATACATATTTTATATATACAGTGTACAAAGAAAAAAGTTGGACACTTTGGATTTTCAAAGTGAAATTCAAATAACAACCATGTTATTTGAATTTCTTTTTAAAACAACATAAGCACATTGTACGTAAAATCAGAGAATATTAATTATAGAGGTAGAAAATCAAAACTTACACTACTCACCGGTAGAGGGCGCTAAAATTAGTAGCAGTTGAGCCTATATTTAAAATCTCAAAAACTGCTGAAAACTGTTCAAAATAAAGAAAAAAAACAAAGCGGAATACATTCAAATAATAAAATTTGAGATATCCGTTTGTTTCTTTGCTTTGTTGTTTATTTTTATTTAAATTTAGGGGGTAATTTTCTACAACACTTCGGTGAAGTGTTGCGTTATTTCTATAGAAATTGTTTTTGTAACAATTGTTTTTGTAACAAAAACAATTTGCATTGAAAGTTCCCTTCACTTCACCCAAGTGTTTTACGAAATTAGGTACTTAAATAAAAAAGAAAATTGTCAGTTTTTTAATAAAGTGCCATCTAGTGAATACGATGTTTTTATAACTCTTTTTTTTTGTGATGCCATACCCCTGGGTAAAATTAACAGTAATTTTATGCTTTTCAATATCTTTTTTTCGTTTTTTGTCTTTTATATTGATTACAGCTCATTTCATTTTAATATATAATGTGTCCAACTTTTTTCTTTGTGCACTGTATATATATATACATATACAGTGACGGTCAATACAATCCCAATAAATCAAAGGACGTTACGATAGCGAAATAGCTATCACTTTAAATATCCGAAAACGATATCATATTCCAATAAGATTATAATATCGTTTTCGATAAGGTTTTATGATAAAGTATACTTCAATAATGAATATTATTTAAAAAAATTCAAACACTTTTCAGAAAAAAATAAAATTTTTAAAATCTTGCAATTTTGACTTCGTTTGGTTTCAAAATCTGGGAGAGTTCGACTTTTCTTATGAATATGACGATTTCATTATGACTTTATTTCATCTCATTTTAAAAGAATTCCGGTTTTGCTATCATATATGATATAATTTTCGATATCGTAATCGCCTGGAATAACGATAGTGTTTCGATGCTGGACCAGATTTTGGCGATTTTACTTTCGTTATTACCGGGAATTTCGATAGCGAAAAAGGTATCATAATTTCTTGGAAATATGATATCGTTACGAAAGGTACATTTTAGAACAAAAAATCTATCGTTTTCGTATCACAAGTGATTATTGTATATGATAATAAATATCACCTAGGTGATATCGTTTCGATATCGTGACGATATCGTTTGGTTTATTGGGATAGAATCAATTAAATTTTTTTAATTTTATCCTCGTTGCTTTTATTTTTAAAGACCAAAATAATGATTAAATTGTCCCCGAAGAACTAGGAGGTGGTCCAGAAAATTGTAGATATTTTTATTGTAGCGTTTGTTTTTTAATATTTCTACCCCTTTTAAGTAGGCGTGGCTTTTAATGAAAAATCATCGATATCGACCTTTTATCAAATTATATAGAAATTTTCTTAAAAAGTGCCAAAATTCTATGGAGAGTGCCAAGGTGCCATTGAACATTCAATAGTGCCACAAATGGCACTTTTGTGCCACTTTTACCAACAGTGGTTCATAGCCCTGTTATATTAATTTACTTCGGTGGGGTTAAGTGCTATGGAAACACCGGAGGAGCTGCGATATGTATGAGTGATAGAAAAAACTCATACATATATTATTTTTCATAAATTGATGTTGCCTTGGTTGGGGCTCGAACCCGCAACCTTACGTGTAACAGTCCGCGCTAACCATTACACCACCGCGCCCACATTGCTAGCAAGTGACAGCAAGACTATGGCGGTGTTTCTAGATGACGTTTTTCGGCACACAAACGAAAATATAATAACAAAATATGTACATGCAATACAAAACAAAAATACATGTAGTCACTCATTTGACAAACGATGGACGTCTTGTAGAAACCCCCCGCATATGCATATAGCAATTGTCACTCATAAATTTTTTTGATATAACTTTGCTTTTAAAGAGATATGTATGTATGTATGTGTGTGTATAGAAGTGACTTACCTTACTTCCCCATATATCGCAAAATCTAAAACAAGCCTAATTTTTTTAATATTTGATTTATTTTTCACATTCTTTTATCCAAGCTTTGATTCACAAACACACTTAAAAAATCGCGCCTTTTCTCGAATACAAGGAAAAGGCACTTCCATTTAATTGCAACAACAACGAACGAACTAATAAACGAATAAGAAAAACTAACGAGTGGCTAAAACTTATTGCAATAAAACACCTCACTTTACACACAATTTAAACACCTTTATTATTTATATATTGATGAAAAACCACTTGTACTAATAACTTTACATATTTAATTATATTAATTTACAATTTTCTACAAATTTGCACCACCAATTTGCGACACTTTCATTTAATTGTAACAACAACGAACGCACTAATAAATGAATAAGAAAAACTAACAAGTGGTTAAAACTTAATGCAATAAAACACTTGACTTTACAAACAATTTACACACTTTTATTATTTATATATTCATGAAAAACCACTTGTTCTAATTACTTTACACATTAAATTATATTTATTTGCAATTTTCTACAAATTTGCACAACTTTTTAATATATTTTATACAATTTTAAAAGATACTTAATTAAACCGTACACGAATATCAAAAGGCGTTTTAAAACTAACAAAATAGAGGAAACTAACGAAAGAAAAAAGAAACGATAAAAAGCTTTATATACTGCAGATGCCAGACTGGCGGGATTTTAATACATGATTTATTTAGTGCTGGTATAAAAATGAGTAGTGGGTATTAAGTATCGAGTATTTGGCTTTTTTATTGAGTAAATAATTGAGCTAAATAATTTTGCATAAAAATATAACTCTGCTGTAAGAAAAAAATCAAACCCGAAATTTAAAATACATAAAAGTCTAAAAATATATTAAAATTTATATATTTAATAACAGCGGCAATTTTCAAGGATTGTTTTTTAAAGTAAAATAAATTTCAAATTTAAAAACTGTTAAAAGTATCGAGTATCCAAATTTAAAATATCGAGTAGTATTGAGCATTGAAAAGTAACCAAATTTACCAACACTACATTGAGTGAATGAGTGTAATTAATGGGTGCGTTCGGCAGATACAATTTAATAGTCAACAGTTCTAGAACAGTTGTACAACTATCTGCTGAACGACCAGATCACTAACCGCTCTGTCTGAGCGTTCAGGTAGCGCTGTCATATTTTGGTAGCGTAAAAAATATTTGCTACTTTTGATCAATAAGTTATACATTTGTTGTTCTTCATTTACAATAAAATTTTTTTTGTAAGAATGACAAATAAAAACATACAAACATAATTCGAAAACAAAAATTTTTAAAAATAAAAGAAAACTATAGAAAAAGTGTATTTAAAAATAAAACAAAGAAAACATCGTTCGGCAGAGTAAGTAATCACAAAGCATTACAAGTCACCGGTATCAGTTTAAGTTTTCTCTGTCGAATTGTGCACTAGTACTTATAACTCGTTTAGACATCCAAATTAATCTACTTGATTAAAGTAATTCCACTTTTTTAATTTTCATCGGTTACACATGCATTTCTTGGAAGTTAAAAGTTTAACTTTGTCAGCTTAAAACATCGGAGTGGCTCCGATAGCGATCCGGCATTCAATGAAATATGTCGGCGTTAGCAAAAAAAATGTTGACAGCGCCAAAACACTTTTGCGGCAGCGTCTTAATGTTAATTTTTATTTTAATATTTATGTAGCAAAGCTTATATAATTGAAAAAAAGTCTCAATATAGACCGATTCTAACCAATTTCAACAGGTTTTGTCATAAAGACCCGCATCTCATTGACTATAGTCCACTATCGTTCAAACCAAAATTTATTGAGTACAATAATTGACGACTTTGGCGGGAACCTGTAAAGAAATCGAAAAGTATTATGTATACATTTTCTTGTTGTTTTGTTGCTTTTATAAATCAATTTTATTTTTATTATCATCTCAATGTACGAAAGAAGGTTTTACTAATTCTTGGAGTTTTGGTTTATAAATAAAAAAAACTGTCTATTAACAATACTTATTTTTCAAAGTATTGTTGTTTTCCAGTATTTAGTACAAGTACGCATATAAAATATATATTTTTTGTTTTTCATATTGATAATAATACATATTTAAAAAAGAAGCGAAATAAATACAAGCGACGAGTTTTAATTTGAGAAAAAAAAGTGATATTTGAAAACTCTTTATTAATTATACAACAGAAATTGTTATTAAGTCTGGTGATTTTTTTTGTTTTTATACGAAAATTAAAATGTTGTCTCTAGAGTCACTTACGACGAAATACGAAGTCATGACGCTTAAATTTGCATACACTCAAAAAAGTTCTCCGGAGAATTTACTGAAAATAAGTTAAAACAAAGGTATGTGTAGTTAAAAAGACGACAAAGGTATTTATTTTCCTTTAAAATAACTATTGAAAAATAACTAACAAAATTTTTAAAATAATTAACAATGTCGTAAAATTAACTGACACAAATTTCTACTACAAAAATTTTAAAACTGACAAAATGGGTAAAAACTACTGTTTTTTACAGTTAATTCTTTTGGTATTATAAAAAAAGGATATTTTAATAAAAAAAAAATTTTTTTCTTTCGATTACAAAAGTATGTATAATTACTTCAGCCTATTTAAAATTTGAAGGAAAAATCCTAAACGGTTATGATTTTCTACAATGGAGATTCAGTACAAGTTTGTTATTTCTATTTGCAAACCAAGAATATATCAATAGTAACAAATATAAACTAAACAAGAATTTTTAAAATTCAAAGACAGTCAACGAAATTTTTTATTTTTTAAATAACTAACAAAAACAACTGTTTACTGTAAAAATACTGTTTTGGTAGTTGTTAATTAATGTATTAAAAAGCACTTTTCGTTGCTTTCTTAAATAACTGTTATAAGAGTTGTTTTGCATTTTGATTACTACCCAAACAACTGTCATGTAGTAACTGTCAAACTTTTTTGAGTGCAATTATTTCATTATTTCTTTGTATGCTATAAAACTCTGTTTTTATTAACTGCCTTAAAAATTGTTTATGAATACGACTTTAAATATGTTTTTGCAAATACAATCAATCTACTACTACAAAATTAAGAAACTTAAATCATGTGTAAATATTATTTTTTTTTAAATACGAATTACGCACGTGAAATGTAAAAGTTGTAATTAATTCTTCGTAAGAAAAAAGTTCTTAATACGATACTTACATTCACTTTTCAAAAATACTTCAAAACCTCACCAAAATGTAATGAATATTTTTTAATTAAGAGTTTAGTTTTGAAGGCTCAAATGAAAATAGAAAAAGAGAGCTTGAAATGATGAAATAGTTTATAAAAAAAAATTATATTTATTTAAATTAAAAAAAAAGTGCCATAAAGCACGTACAGTATGGAAGTGTAAGTGTCATTTTTTTAAAGTGTGAAAACAAAACAATTTAATATTTCGAAATACTAAAAGTAAGAATTTGAAATTTTTAATTTCAATTATTTTTTCTCTTTTATTAGTTAAAAAATTGCTGGGAAAAATTTGATTCATTTACTAAAGCTGTAATGGCACAAAAATATAATTAAATTAGTTTTTTTTGTAAAAAAAAGATCACTTTAAGTATAAAAATTATAATTAAAAACTTCTTTTGAAATACATATAGAAAAATAATACAAAGTTTTGAAAAAATAAAGGTCATATTTTTGTAATTTTAAGTATATCTTTTTATATATAATTTTTATATTTTTTTTTTCAATCGCCTTATTTGGCAACAAACTTTTTTTTTATATTTTTAAATTGATTTTTTTTGTATTTATAATAAATTGTAATTGTTTTCACATTTTGTTTTAGCAATTTGTGTTGGTTTATTTTTTATTATTATATCTTTCTATTTAAGTAATTTTTATTTTCAAAAAGTTTTACATTTTATTATTATATTTATTTATGTTATTGTTAAGTGTTAAGTTATTTAGAGAATTTTGTATGATAGTGATGATTTGGATGGAATGGGAAGTGGGGTTCTGCACGTGCTGGGTTGAATTAAAAAAAAAGTGTATGATTTTTGTATAATTAAGAAGTAGAGGATTTTTTGCTTTTCCGCCTCGTTTTCGCCTTTTATTTTTCTTTATTTTCAATTAGAGACTAACATTTTAGCAAGTTTTTGCATTTATTTCAGTTTTATTGAATATTTTTTCTCTTAATTTTATATATATTTTGTTTTTTTTTTAATTAACTTTAGCCTTTATTTAATTGAAAAAAATACTTTAGAGGCTCTCTTTAACTTCTTCTTCCTCGTCTTTTTGCTACTGCGTTGACTCACGACTTCCTTCTTTAATTACTATTATTAATTGTTCGTTCTTTTTTATTTGAAGGCCGTCTCATTAATTCTTAATATTTTATTCTGGGGGAGAGTTTTGGATTGTGTGTTTAAAAAAAAAGAATTGTACGGCTTATTTTAAGTTTTTCTTTTCTTTAAAATTATTACTTTTTTAAATTTATTTTTTTCTCTATTTTTTATTAATGTATGGTTTTTCTTATTTTGTTTTCTCTAAATTACAGCATTGTTGTAGCTAATTATATATAAATTATTTATTTGTTTTGTTTTTAATTTTTTCTTAACTCGGCTGCTTTTATTTAGTTTTTCATCTGTTTCATTATCTTCCAACTCTATCATCTACCATTATTTTATGTTGTTTATGTTTTTGCTTTGTATTGTTGGTGTTTGCTAATGATGTGGCTCCTGATTGTTGGTTGTTACTGAATTTTTGTTGATTTTTTTCCTTTTTTGTTGTTGTATTATTATCATTAGTATTTTATATAGTAATAAATGTAAATGTTCTTGTTTCCTGTGGGTAATTTCTCTTAAAGGAAATAATCTGGTGTTCTTCGTGTAACATGTGGTTCTCCGCGTCTTGGTGCTGGGTCGAATTGTAGGCTGAAAAAAATTAAAGTAGAAACAAATTATAACATTTCGAAAATATTTTCGAAAACAAATCGCTTTAACAAAAATAAATACATACAATGCTTTATCAAAAAATTTAATAAATAGAAGATTTTATTAAAAACCCGAGTAAAAACGCTTATATACAATCATATCCCAGGGTAGAAAATCTTTACCAGATATGTGCTTATGTAATTATATGCATACCTGGTAATAGCAACTAGACCTTTTCTTATTACATTTCTTATTACTTTTGTATGGCGATGTCGCTCAAAATAATGAGTTATTCTTACACACCAGCATACAAAAAATCAAAACAAAATGTCATTACCTATATTACCAGTATTGACAAATATAATGTGTCTAAAAATAGATTTTTTTATTCTTATAAAAATATTTTTCAATTGCAACATACAAAAAGTAAAAACATACTAAAAAGAGATTTCAAAAAAATTTTCAGAAAAACTACATTTAAAATAATTACAAAAGTAAATCATTATTTACGGTAAAGCATTATTTTTTGTTTTGAAATAATGGAAAAAGTAACTAGTTAATAACTCATTATTATATGTTTTAAAATAATGCAGAAAGGAAGTCGGTGTCATTACGGGTACTCCAAAAAATAATGATATCTCATTGCCAAAGTACTAAAATAGAGTTTTAGTAGAAGGATGGGCAAAAAAAATAGTTTTTTTCTTAGTGTCATATGGTCCAGCCTTCTAGAATTTTGTGAAATCCCAAACGTGGCCATTTATGTGCCCACCTCTGGCATATTCTCTTAACCCTTTGACGACCAACGGTTGATATATGTCCAATTTTTACTATTTGCTTTTCTCAGTTGTCGTCTTACAACTAACAAAATTATGGTGTTCGACACTAGAGAGATGTAGCTTTGTAAGGATATTTATAAGTTTTGGACTGATCATTAGAAGTTCAGCTCGAATTTGAAAATAAAAAATTTTTTTAATGTTAACATTATTGCATTTCTTCGAATAGGGGTATAGTAAAGCGCCAAAAATAGCAAAACAATAATTCTTAGTCATAAGCCCATGCCTTCAAAGTGTTTCGTTAGAAAATCTGCAGTGGTTCAATCGGTTCGGTCGAAAAAGGATTAAACCATTGGAGTGATATGTTATAATCGAATTTAAAATTTTGTTGTTGTTCTGTATATAATTTTCTGACGTTTTCTGTTGCTTAATAGTTGATTTAAATTTAATCCTTGAGCCATTCAAAAAATTAAAGTAAAAAATTAATCAGTTTATAAAATAAAATTATTTTAGGACAAATAGTACAAATTTGATGCTATAAAACTCGATAGTTTTGAACCTTCTAACCAATCCACAGAAAATAATTGGTATGTAATTTAAAGGTAAATTTATTAGCATTTTTCATCAAAAGTTGTGATCAATATTTCCTATTCCCAAAAAAGTCAACATAGGTAGTTTTATCTTATTTTAAAAGGTCACCCCACTCGAGAAAAGTGTTATTTTAGTAATTTAAAAACAATTTATACAATTTTAACAGCTTTATCCAAAGCGCATTCAGAGGAAGAAGAAAACTTTTTTTTGAAAAATTTAACTAAAACAAGGGAATATACCAGACTGCCGCAGGTTCGTCCCATCCAAATACTCGTCAATGTTTAACATAAATTAAAATTTATGTTTCAATTGACCGAAATACATATTTTTAATTATTAAAGCGTTTCTATATGAAAAACAGTTTTTTTTTAGTTAAAATTTATAGTTTTTTACAGATCTATACTTTATTTTGTCTGATAGTATATAAACAAAATATGATTTATATATTACGTTTCGCTTTTAAATCCAATTTTTGCAAATTTGCGCATATTACTTTTATCTTGATTGTTAAAAAAATAAAATTAAGAGATATAGACAGTTAAGTAAAATAGTGTGAGAGTAATTACGAGACAAATTAATAAATAAATATTTGGTTGGAATAAACAATAATGAACATGGAGGTAAATAGAAGATTAGATAAAATACTATAAAAAAAATAATAATAAAATTAACAAAAAATCTAAGTACATAAGTTCAAATAGTATCATGAACATTTAATTAATTCAATATTCTCCAATATTTAGCTATTTAGTTTTGCGTAATTATATATGAACATGCACACGTTTAACTTCATTTTAATTTTAAGAGTGAAAAATACAACTTTTTAAGTTTTTTTTTTCAATTTTGAAATGAAAAATATGTTTAAATTAAATTTACAAATACAAATATACAAATAAGTCTGTTTGGTTACTTTTCCAGTAAAGTCCAGTAAAAATTACTCAGTAATAAAATTACATAGAGTAAGACAAAATTTACTCTCAGAAAGAAAAATATCTACAAAAGTACGCAAACAGAAAAGTTGTAAGATAGTTAAAAGAGTAAAATAATTAAAACAGTTCTTTAATATTTATAACTTTTAGTTTATAAACAAATATATAATCGTATAATATATGTTTTGTTTACTAAAAATACAAGCATATAATTTTCAAACATGTTTTTTTTTTGCTTACAAATTCTTACTAGTAAAAATTTGTCCAGTAAAAACTTGTAAGTTCTCTGGCATCGAACTGTCACTTAATCTCTCTTTTTCCTCTCTCCTTACTCAGTAATTGTGTAAACAAACACCTTCTTCCAGTAAAACTTTTACAAATTTGTATGAGTTTGTACAAATTTTTGAGTACGCAAACACACTTATTATGTTGGATGTATGTACGTAAATTTTTGTTTTGTTTTTATTATTAACTAATCTATTAAATACAAAATCATGAGATATTACTAACTAGTATAAAGAAAGTAAAACAGTGTCAAACATTGCCATCCCTAATAGCTAACCAAAAAGTATTGTTTGGTTATTGTTTTGTTCGTATTTCGGTAGTAAGGACTCACAAAAATGTCCGTCCCGTAAACAAAACACGCGCTTCATATTGATTTTTGGATGAGGGTACTACTTAAAAATTTACCGTATTGGTAAAACTTTTTTCCATATATTTTTCAGAAGTTCACATTAAAAATATTTCTAATTGTTTCAAAGCAAATTTTTGTTCGAAATTTGATTGAAAAGTCAACAGTTTGTTAAAGTCTTGGAAGTGAAATTAAGTTATAAAGCTCATTTACAGGAAGAAGAAACAAACATTTTTATTGATAATTTTACGGACACAAGGGAAATCAACCAGACTGTCCCTGTTTCTTCTTTTTCTTTAGAATTAATTACTAAAGAAATTTCTAAAAATCATTTTTTACAAAGCTATCCACAATAGGATTAGAGAGAGGAAGCATTCTAATTGAGAATAAATTGCTCACGTTTCACTTAATTTAGGCTCCTCTGATTTCATACATTGTGTAGGCTCTGATTGACAAAACTTCAATTAGCTGCACTCATCGCTGTGCCAACCGTGGTGTATTTCGTTAAGAGGTTACCGGTTCGATTCCCAGTCATGGCATACACAGAAAAAAAAAATGTTTCATATTGAGACAGTCTGGTAGATTTCGCATGTGGCCGTTAAATTTTTTAATAAAAATGATCGAAATTTTTCAATAAAAATTAAGAAGTTCTTCTTCCTTTAAATGAGCTTTAGAAATTCCTTTAATAATTATTTTTAATATTAATTACGATTGTCCTATGCGACGGTTTCCAACACTCTACTCAAAAAATTAAGTTATCGGCCATGATTAGCATTTCCATTCGACTTGTAAGTAAATTAAGATTAAATATAAGTAATTTAGACGTAAAAGTATAAAATCGAATTTAACACAATTTGAAAACATAGTAAAATATCGATATAAATTTCAATTTCACTTCGATGTGAAATCACTTCGAAATGCAGAAAAAGTACATATTTGATCAACTTCAACATATTGAGGCTTTTAGCGCTTTTTAAAGGCCTGACTTTTCGAAGTTCGGCTTCTGTTTGGCCTTAAAAAAGTAAGTTCGGTCGCACTTTAGAAAATATCTACATAGCTTTTAATGCAATGCAATAATTCTAACAAAATTATGTTGCCACAAAGATGAGTTTTATTGGCTGAACTAAGAACGATTTTTGTCTTAAATAATTTCTTAAGTAAAATGTTATAAAGAATTCGTTTTTAGTTCTGACTAGAAAACTGGTCATTATTGATTTTATACTTACAATGAAAATTTGAGTGAATCGTCTAATTCCATAAGAGCCGCTTGATTACCACAACGATAACAATAATTTGGCGCTGAGAAAATTGTGACAACATTGCGATCATGGCACCAATTATAGCCCTCCATAACCAACTGATGGGCACGTGACACCAATGTTAGACCATTTGTATTGTTAAATGTTTCTGAAATATCCTGGAAAAACAAAACATACAATTGTATTAGTTCCATCTGTTTCATCATTTGGTGATTTACAATTCACTTACTTGACCAAAGGTATAACCAGCACCACGTGGTGAAATACCCCAGCCACCCCTATCATCGGGATCAGACCAAAGCAAATCGCACATGGGTCCCTCATGCGGTACTTCTTGTAGGCGATCCAGCGCGCGGATGTGATCCAAACTATCAATAGATGGACTTAGACCACCATGCAAGCAAAATATTTGTCCATCAACCAATGCAGTCAACGGTAAATAATCAAACAAGTCCGTGAAATATTTCCAAACATTAGCATTGCCATATTTACGCAGACATTCATCATAAAAACCATAGACCTGTGTAATCTGTCTCGATTCGTGATTGCCACGCAATATGGTAATTCTTTCGCGATAGCGCACTTTCAACGCCACCAATAATGTAACAGTCTCTACCGAATAGTATCCACGATCTACATAGTCACCCATAAACAAGTAATTTGTATCTGGAGATTTGCCGCCTATCCGGAATAATTCCATAAGATCGTGAAATTGACCATGCACATCGCCGCATACTGTAACAGGACATTTAACTTCTTGAACATTTGATTCCTTGGAAAGAATTTCCTTGGCCTAAAATGATAAAAACAAATTACGAAATAAGAACAAGTATTTGTACACTTGTAATTTATATAACAATATAAAAAAAAATACAAGACCACAATAAATTATCTACACGTGTAATAGTTTTATAATCTTTAAATTAAAATAAGTGTCATTTTGTTATTTAGTTGAATGAAGTACAGGGCATATTGCATTTATAATAATTTATTTGATAACACAGCTCTACAAAATAAGACAAATTTATAAGTTGCACAACTTTGCAGTGGTTTAGGATAATTGGGGGGGTACTGATTTCGAATCTGCAACCAGTTTACTCAAATTGGCTCTAGATTTTGCATAAAAATGTGCCCAAACTAGTAGTGTTGTTTTTTTCAAACGCGTCATATAGACCAACTGCAATTAATATTGTAATTAATATGCATTTTTATTAATTATAATTTAGTATGTTTGAGGTTAAGAAGAATAAACATTTTTTCAAAAGTTATAAACACATTAATTTGCAAATTAGACTAGATCTAGTTTCTGCCTTTTCTTTTTAAGGACAGGCTTTATCAGTAATTTTCTATTAAATTGTATTATTTTTTAAATTTTATTGTCAGATTGTCTCTATATGATAATTTTGCAACAACCTGTCGGCTGTAGGAATCGAACTATGCTGTATAATAGTAAAAATGTTTTCAAGGTATTCGTAAGACCTAGAAAGAGTTTGAGGACAGTCCTTAAACTAACCAAATGTCTCCATATTATAATTGCATGTGTAATTAATTACAAAGTGTAATGATTAACCCCCAGGTCTGAAAAATACTGTTTATAAAAAAACAGTTTTTTTTGGGAAAGCTTAAGTAATCTTTTTGGTTAATAATTTTTCTGCGCTTTCAGAATTTTGTTATTAAAATCGTCGTTTTTTTGACGCGGTGCATTATAATCAAAAAGTCCATTTTAAATTTTTTGTTACTTACGAATTTTTTGATTTCATATGAAATTATGTAAATATCGAAAATAAAAAAAATAAGTTAAAATTTATGTTTAAATTCCATTCTTAAAAGCTTTTAATTTTATATATTATTGCACTTTTTAAATTTCTGGTATTTGCAATATTTTTTCTCTATTTTGTGATATTTTGCCTCTTGGTTCACATTTTTAATTTTTTTGTTTAGTGAAAAGTCCGTTACATGAATGTCACCATGCCCTCATGTCGAACTTTTTCCACTTGTTTTGTCCGATGTCCGGTCAAATACAATTGCATCTCCTAGCCTTATACCCTTCCTGCTTTTATTATTAGCACCCATAATTTGAAGCTTTGTATATAGACTTAATTCTTACTACTTTAATTATTTGTCCCTCGAACAGCTTTCAAATGCATTTATTCTTTACCATTTAGTAAATTTTATTTTTGGCAAATAGTTACGGAAGCCGCCTTTTGTTTGTGTCATCATCATTATTGCAAATTTTAAACTACACCAACAAATTCATTGTGTATGTCTCTCGTTTGATGCCTAATTTTTTTATTAAACAAAAATTATTTGTATTTGTTTGGTTGTTTGCCGATAATGAACGACCATGATGTCTTAGTCGCCGCTATCATTTATCTAATTTGATTGTGTCGTCGTTGTCTCATCTACTAACACTTATTCAGTTTTTATTGTGTTGATTTTGGCAAATTTTTAAGACGCGTCCCTTAATTATGGCAGTGTTTTTTTTATAGTGTGGCACTGTGGCCCATAAGATTTATTTTTAATTACGAAAAATTTAAAAATACTCACACATATTATACTACCGGCGGCGGCGATTGTCTTGCTTTATTTTTTTTTTTTTTTTTACCTATGAATTGTATTTTTTGTTTATTGATTCCGAGGGTTAAGAGGAAATTTAATCGATTAATTTACATTTAAATGGTTTTAGGTCATTGAGTTAATTGGTTGCTAGCAATGTAAAAATAGTTTATTTCGTTCAATTAAATATTCAGTGACTTTCATTCTGTGTAAGTGAATTTATCAAGGAAATAAAAATTATTTTTAAGTTTGCTAAATAATTTAGATTACAATACGGTCTATTGAATTCAAAAGAAAAGAAAACGATTCAGCAAAATGTTCGCAATGTCAAGTTAGCTACTAACTTGGGCTTTAACAGAAACATTGACAAAATTTAAATTTAACTGTTGGTTATATATTAACGGATATTCACTAATCGGGCCTAAGCTAGTTTAAAATTATTATTTTTATTGCATTAAATTTAATAAGAGATTTTCCACTTATATTTAAGTAAAGCAATAGTATAATTTGCTATTTAAAAAAGATATTAAATTTTTTATGGTTTCATAACTCATTTTGCATTTCTGCTAGTAAATTTTTACATCAATTTTAATTTATTTGCAAAGCTTATTTATACAGAGAAAAAATACTGAAATTTATTCATTCCTAAAATAACATTAACGAATACCACTAACGAAAAGCCTTAAAATACCGTTAATTTAAAAATACATCAACGAAATAATTTAAAATACAGTTTATGTTAATATATCCTAACAAAATACATAATCATAAATGAAATATTGACTTTTAGCTTTTATTACACAGATAGAATTTCCAGTTAAAATTTAGGCAAATTAAATTTAAAATTTATATAGGAAATAACAAATGTGTCAGCTGGACATTCAGTAATCGGGCCTGGAAGTAGCAATTTGCCACTTTTGCAAGACCAAAATTTTCCACTTGGTAGTGGGTATTGCAAAATTGTCAGATTGGTGGAAAGCTATTTTAAACTTCCGTAATTTGCCAAGACCTACATTTTTGACATGAATACCCTTATTACAATTATCTGATATCTTTTTCTTTCAAACAATTTTAAAACATGCAATCATTATTAGTTAAAGAAAGTTTTGTGACAGTTAAACAAAAAAATAACAACGAAACATATTTATACAATAACACTTCTCTTTGTACAATCCTCCTGTACAAAAAACTTTTTTGTTTATTTTCCAGGAACGGAAATCGATGGATTTTATTTATGTCTCTAAGTATTGTTTAGATAAAGTTGTGCAATGCATTTTAATTTATACATTACGCAAAGTCGACATGCATGCAACAGTACTGGAATTATGATTATTTACTCTTCAATTACAACTTTTCATGTTCTGTCGATCTAATACACAATTCACATGAAAGAGATTTCAGTTATCTTGAGATTTTCCATATAAATATTCTGTGAATAATCACTCCAATTTGAAGAGATAATTTATAAACGCCCACAATTATCCCTTCAAAGTCAGGATTCTAAACAATTTATCTTGTATTCAGAGTTGATTTTTACATTTCTGCTTGCAGTGAACATACTCAGTAAGGGAGTAAATGTAAACAAAAAATCTAAATGGTGATTAATTTTAATTTCTAATAAAAATTAAGTAAACTAAGTAAAGATAGATCATTTAAAATTTGTATTTCAATACAATTGTGTTAAATGTAATATCATTATTACTTCCGACGAAGAAATGTCATGCAAACAGATCTTTAAAAGCTGCAGTTTTGTCTTCACCACAAAATTAAAAACTTCACCTTTGAACTGTTTATCCCTATTCAAAAAGGGATAAACCACATCAATACTACCGCTTTATATTTCCAAAAGTTAATATTGTGTTCCGTGCATAAAGAATAGTCTTTTTGAAATATTTTGTTAAATTTTTTGTTTGAATATGTGTTTTTTGTTTACAAAAATAACGAAGAAACAGCTGTTAACGAGATAATGAAAACCCCTTCAACCTAATGTAAACAGTTCTGATAAAGTTCCAAATCTAATTGCTAAATCGCCTACAAAACTTGCTCGTGAATGGGGTATAACGTAACCAAAGTAATAATCTTTCAAAGCCATATTCTTCTTGTTGCGGAAAGCTATTCATAGCTGTTTCTGTTTCTATGGCTTTAACTGTAATTTTTCGATTGTATGCAAGCAGGCGGCACTGTTCCAAATGTAAATTTTTACTTACACTGTTGAATGTTGTGTCAGTTTTTGTATTTTTTTATAATTCACAATTTATCATTTTTGTGGTCGTCTCGTTGTGTGGTGGTGGTTATCGTCAAAAGGTTATTGAACTACAAAATTACGTCTTTGGATATTTAAAATTTATAAAGAAAAATACTGGAAATGTTTTTATTGCGATCTAATACACAAGTTTAAAATTTTCCTTCGTGTTACACAACACAAACAAAAAATTAAAAAATCATTAGTACAATAGAAAACTTTATATTAAATAAAAATTCATGTATACTTGGAAAGAATAAACTTTTCTAAAGAAATTTGTGATCAGTGATATAATGAAAGAAGAATACCCAGTCAAAAAAATATCCACAGGAAATCGATGGCAGTCCCTCTACCCCTTAAACTAAAGAGACATGTATTATTTGGTATCTCAAAACGTAAAATAATAATATGCCAGCATTGGCGAAAATGTTATTGGAACTAACATACCAACAATGGAAAAACAAAAAACGCTTTTCACAAAAAAAAAAAATATATATATATATAAAATGTTTTGTTTTTTCTTTTCGTTTTTAATAAAAAAATCAAAAAATCTATTACTGTAACAAGACTTGGCCTCAAAACCTTCATTTTAATAAAATCGATGCTATACCAGTGGATTTGTTTTTATACAGTAGTAAATTTTTGACTGAACACTTCTGGAAAAATACTTTTTGCAATTGTTGGCATAGCGCTCCAAGTAAATTCTTTGCCAGTGTTTTTTTTTTATTAACCATTGAAATTTTTTTCAAATAAATACTGGCAAAACGTTTTTTCTAAACGCTGGCAAAGCATACCAAATGAGTGTTCTGCTAGTCATTTATTCTTAACTTTATTTAAATAAAAATAAAAATGAAATTCAAACATCGCTGCGACATATTTGTGCGAAATTTTGTAAACTGAAATACAAAAAAATAATTTTGAAAATCGGCTAAGAATTGTGGCCTAAAATGTTATTTACTCAAAAAAAAGTGTTTCAAAAAAGTGAATGGGTTAAATATGGAATTATTTTTTTTTATTAACCCATTAATTCTGTTCAAAGAAAAACGCTGACACAGTTACCATTTATAAGTACGCCATATCATTTCATATTTCCAAAACTTTGCAAAACCAGCTCGGTCGATTCTTATTTCTGGTATGGGAAAAAAAATTTCAGAATTTAAAAAATATCTATTTTATTTGACTAATTTTTCACTTATTAAATAAGAAAACCCAAAAAAAATATCCAAAATTTGCTGGCTGGGCAATCAAAATCTTGCTTTTTATTCAAATATTAAAGTGTTCGGCTTCGGTTTCGCACGAACTTTTTAGTTGTTAAATTCGGTTTCGGTTCGGCTTTAAAAAAATTAAATAAAAGAACTCTATTTCGAGATTTTCAGAAGTTTTTTTTCTTTTATTACTTATTTGTGTTGTCAAATGAAAATATTCAAAATTAACATATCACTGATTAACTTTTGATAACACTGTGTAGGAATCTGAGACTTTTTTCCGACAGGTGGGGCACCCAGTGGGTAAAACTAATTCGAGTACGCTGAATCTAGTGGCGGTAGCTGTTTCTCTAAGTTAGATAAACGATTTGAAAATTATGGTTCCAAGCACCCCAAAACAGTCGATTTTTTATTTTGTGTACCGCCAATTTTTAGTTAAGTTGTTTGTTACTCTACCAAGAAGCTTTGTGTTAAAAAATAATCAAAATCGGTCTTGCGGTTCAAAAATTGTGATTGAAAATGTGGGAACACCTTAAAAATCTTTATGCAAATTTTTCACTTCAATATAAATTTCAGTACATTCAACGAAAATGTACAATTTTGTATAGAAAATTTCGAAGTCTCGTCACATTTTTTTGATCATTTTTAACCCAAAGCTGACTGGGGAAATAACAAATATGTAACTTGGGTAAAAATAAATGGTCAAAAAGTTAGATAAAACGCGTTTTTTGGGGTCCTTGGACCCAGAATTTTCAAACACAAATATCTTTTTTCAAGAGCTAATCTAGAAAAACGGCTAGCACCACTGGATTCAGCCTTCTCGAATTAGGTTTACCCACCGGGTGCCCCGCTTGTTGGATTTTTTAACTAGCACAGTGTAATCAATTATTTCTTAATCTAAAAGAGATTATAAGCGCCAAGAAATGTGAAAAACATTTTTGATATTGTAATTAAGCTGCTTTCTTAAAATTAATTGTGTTTCAAATAACATAAGCTATGTATGTTGTATTGTTTATAAAATTTCGAATATACGAAATACAGTAGCCGCTCGGTTATATGAATATCCAGTTATGTAAACTTCCAGAATAGTGAACAACAAAATTTAAACACAGGAGGTTTTAAGAGTGAACACAGCCTATCTCTATTATGTGAACAGCTTTCACGGGAAGAGATTCAGACGTGGAATCAAGACATTGCTAGCGAAGATATAGATAGCGAATTTGAAGATGATGATCAAGAGCAGTGCATCGTAACAACAGCTGAAATTAGCACAACGGAGGCAATCGAAGCATTCAATAAAGTTATTGATTGGAGTGAAAATAATATATCTGATATTAATATTTTGGCATTGCGAAAATGCAGGGACAAGGCACTACAGAAATCCCTTGAAGCAAAAAAGTACAAAAAAAAATATAACCGACTACTTTCATGTACATTAATTATTAAAAAACTTATTAAAAATAAAAACTTAATGTAATAAAAATCATTTGAATTACTTATTTTATATTCTCTCGGTTATGTGAATTTCTCCATTTAGGTAACATGCTCTGTTTGAATTAGTTCATATAACCGAGCGACTACTGCATTGCAATAATTACAAAAATATTTGTAAACAAAGTTTAAAATCTACCGAGAGTTAAAAATAAAACTGACAACAAGCGTCGTTTTCATGAACTTTATACATATGTATATACAAACGTCAATAACACATTTAAAACGTGACTCATGTGTTATTAAATTTATACAAATTTTGAAAGAGAACCAAAATAATAGAATTAAACAAGAGAAAGAATTAAAAAACAAACACAAAACTTAATGACAATAAAAAAACAATGACTAACGAAACCTTGAAAATTGGCAAAAAAAAAAAAAAAAAAAAAAAAAAAAAAAGAGGCCTAACCATCGAAGTTATCAATAAATAAAACAATAAAGTCTACGCCCAGGCTACCCCAATTTGTAAAAGAAAAAAGAAACATTTAAATGGTATTTTTTAAACAGTTCCTATAACAACTTTTTAGTTTGTATGTGTTTGAATTTTAATATATTTTAAATTTTTAACGTAACATTTTAATATATTTTCTGCAAACCATAGTGAAGATACTATTCTTTAATTCATTTAACATTAAAATTTAACATTTACACAATAGAAAATTACACAATTTCAAAACTCGGAAGAAAATATTATTCTAAATAATATATATGAGTAATATGTTATCAAAATATTAACCATATATATTTTAAAATAATAATATGAGGAATTATGGTTGTAATAAATATAGAAAAAGTGGATATCATTTTAATTTAGTAGGTTTGTACCAGCTCTATATACTGGTTGTGACAATTGTAGTCAGAAAAACAAATTCCCTAACTTAAGAAATATTACTGATGAGGTAGTTATAATTGTTACTAATGGATTAAAGAACTTTTTAGTTTGTTGTATGTTTTTAAAGTACACAATTGATTGTAAAATCTTAATGTTACATTAAACATACACTTCAAAATTATACACACTTTCGCTGTACATATTTTATTAAAAGTTTATTTCATTCATTGTTTTATTTGCTTCGCAAAAATACTACCCACGTTTAAGAATACAAGAAAAAATAAACAAAACAAACTTTTAAACATTATTGTTATTATATACCAAAGTATGTACATTAGACCGTACCTCAAACAAAAAGTTCGCCGTACACCCTCCATTTTCTTATTGCGGACAACTGAAGAGTAGAGTGATGTCTACGAAACAATTGTATTGTCTATCATGAAAATGATCAACCCCTTTTTGAAACAACAAATAAAAATCTAGTATGAAAATATCATATTAGAATTTGGACTTGAGGTGGAAGAATATTCTAACTAAATATATGAAAATAAAGAAAGTCCGAAAAAACAATTTTTGTATTTTTAATGCAAAAAATAAAATAATTGTTAATTGATAAATTTTCAATATTGGGTACAGATCTTCAATTAATTTGTAAACAATAAAAAATTGATCAATAATATTGAACGTGTATGCCCTACTTAAAAAATATAAAAATTTTTATTTTAAATTAAATAAAAAGTATTATAAAAGTTGTAAAAAATACAACGCAAGTCATTTTTAAAACCGCATAACTTTAAATCCGCATAAAAAAATCTCATAAAAAGAGACTTAAGTGTATTTACCTCCCTTAAAGAATTCATGATTTAAAAAATTGTCAAAAAGTCAATTTTTACTTTAATTGCAAGGATATCATACATCCTTCCAAATACATCCTGCAAAATTTAACAAAATATCAAATATTTAACAAAATAGAGCTAATATTAAAACTTGCTGTTCACATTCGTTATCTACTTCCTAAGATCTATCAGAATTGATAGACCGCATGTCCGATGTATTTTGTGATGTTCTACTATGTAATTTAAAATACGTTATGTTTGTTTACTTAAAATAAAAACGAAATGTAAACAAGAAGCTATTCTTTTTTGTTTTCATGCACTTGAGTTCGGAAAAGAAATAAAATAATCTCAACTTTTTACCAGACATGGTATATAGTGGCCTGTGCCAGAAGAAAAAGTAAAAGAGAAAAAGAAAATCTACAAAAAAAAAAAACCAACTGACTCATAGGACGTTTTTAACAAAAAAAAATTAAACAAAATATTCTTTGATTTTAATCGGAAGTTCTCAATGGGTGGTACGTCATAGCCTTCAGATGAAAAGAAAATGCTAAAATATTCATTCGAATATTTTTAACAGATTAAAGCCAAAACTAAAAAGATTTTTATAAAAAAAAGCGTGTTCGAGAAGGCAAATGTTTTCTTCTAATTCTTAACAACAAATTGCAAAAAGGAAAAATTTTATTTTTTTTAAGAGAATTCAGTACAGAGTATTTAGTAATTTGTGTCGAATGTAGAATTGTTAGCATTGTTAGAACATTTTATGTTCATATGTATATTGGCATTCTAGAAGACGATTGTTAAAAACGATTGTCATTTCGTTTGTCTGAGACAAATCATCAACTGGAAACACCACCGTAATAATATTTTTAATTTTTTTATTTTTGTGCTACAGTAAAATTAAACGTTGAAAAAGAAAAATTAACTTATTTTAACAATTAAAACAAATGATTTTTTATTCTTATTTAAGTAAAATAATTTATTCGTTAATTACACAATACAACAAAATAACGAATATTTGATGCATCGTGATTGCTACACATCATTTCTGGTTGACTTTGGAACGAATATGACCCTAGAATTTTAAAGTTAGCTATAGTTTAAGAAATATTTGCAAAAAGTTTTTGTAGGAAAATTAAATTTTGTGATAAACTGTTTTACAAAAAAATACAATTAGGTTGTTCATAAGGGGTGTGCTATCTGTTGTATCGTTGTATCTTCCTAACAAAAACCAGAGTTGTTAAAATTTTTATTTGTGTTTAACAACGATTTTCTATTCAGTTTTCTATCTGTTAGCACACTCAAACATAGGACACTAAAAATACGTAAAAATGTTGTATCGTGCTATTCTCAAATGTTGTATTTTTTCAATTTAATTTTTAACAACTCTGTTTTTTGTTAGGACGATACAACAAATAGTACACCCCTTGTGAAAACCCTTAATATTTTTTTCAATTGTATCTAATTTAATTAATTTGATATTTTTTTTATTTGATATTTTTTTATTTATTTAGTTACTTTTTTATTTTATTTATTTTGTTATATTTTTATTTTATTTATTTATTTATTTTGTTATTTTTTTATTTTATTTACTTTTTTTTTTTTTTTTTTTTGTTTAAGAGAAGCATCACTTAGGAAATTCTTCCTATTATTTAACGTGTTGCTTTCTTTCTTTGGAAAGAGGATAGAGAAGACATAAAATGCGGTGAAAGAAAGGGCTTCAAATGTGGCTTACACTGTAATTGCGCGAGGTATTGAATCTTATCTAGTGTTCTTACCTAGAACAGTTGTTAGCCGCCAACAGATAATGAAAATCAGATTTACAAAATATGAAATAAGTGAAGTTTTCACTATTTTACTTTAATTGCAATGTTATCATAATCCTAATCAAAATAAGTTAATATGGTTCTAAAAACCACAAGTCTACACTTTAAAGCCATATTAAAAATTTCCGTGTTTTATTTAGGTATATGAATACCCAGTGTAGAAAATCATTCCAGATATGTGGTTATGTAACTACATACTTGGTAATGGTAACTAGTTACTTTTGTTATTACATTTCTTATTACCTTTATATAGCGATGTCGCGAAAAATAATGAGTTATGGTTACAAACCAGCATACGAAAAATCAAAAAATATATCGTTACCTATGTGCTTACCAGTACTGACAAAAATAATGAGTCTAAAAATAGATTTTCAAAAATATAAATTATATAAAAAAAAATTTTTTTTATTTTTTTTTTTTAATAAAATTTGCTGGTGCGGGAATCGAACCTGGGTCTACAGATTGCCAGTCAATAGCTCTACCATCTGAGCTAAATCGACATGTAATATTTAATAGATAAAAACATAATTGACCTGCTGCACACAAGTAAGCTTACTCGCCAACATACAAAAAATCAAAAAATATGTGGTTACTTATATCCTTACCAGTGTTTAAAAAATATTGAGTCTAAAAATAGATTTCAAAAAATTTTCAAAAAAATTTAGAAAATTATTTTCTATTTGAAATAATGATAAAAATAAGTCATTATCAGTAACTCATTATTATATGTTTAAAAATAATGCAGAAGGTAATTGGGTGTCATTACTGGTAGTCCAAAAAATAATGATATGTCATTACCGTTTCTACACTGGGTAAATAAGAAAACTTAATAGAAAAACCTGTCTTTTTGCTAAAAGTTTAATTTGGGAATATTTCAAAAGCTAATTTTAAAATTTGGTGTTCAAATTCGTAGTATTCATCCTAAAATATACAAGAATTGGTTTGTCGCAGTTCCGATGTAACTTTAGTGTTGTATTGGTGTTATTTTTTAAAAATTAAATTTATTTGGATGTACTTATGGATCTTTCTGTACATTAAAATCTGGTTTTTTATACCCTACACCACTATGTGGTCAGGGTATTATAAGTTTGTGCTGATGTTTGTAACACCAAAAAATATTGGTCGTAGACCCACCTTATAGTATACCGATCGGTTCAGAATTTTTTTTTTTATTTCGATTTAACGATGTCCGTCTGTCCGTCCGTCCGTCTGTCTGTCCGTCCGTCCGTCTGTCTGTCTGTCTGTCCATGCAATCTTGTGCGCACTCTACAGGTCGCAACTATTAAGATATTTTGATGAAATTTGGTACGCAGACCTACATATGTTGGCCCAAGGACGAACAAGTTTGATTTTTTTGAACATCGGTCCATGTTTAGACCTAGTGCCCATATAAGGGTCCTACCAAAATTATACTGTTTATACGCTGCAGGTCGTAAATATTAAGATATTTTGATGAAATTTGGTACACAGACCTACATTGGGCCAGTAACGCAGCCTATTGATTTTGGTGAACATCGGTCCATGTTTAGACCTAGTGCCCATATAAGGGTCCTACCAAAATTATAATGTTTATACGCTGCAGGTCGCAAATATTAAGCTATTTTGATGAAATTTGGTACACAGACCTATATTGGCCCAGTAATGCAGCCTATTGATTTTGGTGAACATCGGTCCATGTTTAGACCTAGTGCCCATATAAGGGTCCTATCAAAATTATACTGTTTATACGCTGCAGGTCGTAAATATTAAGATATTTTGATGAAATTTGGTACACAGACCTACATTGGGCCAATAACGCAGCCTATTGATTTTGGTGAACATCGGTCCATGTTTAGACCTAGTGCCCATATAAGGGTCCCCCCAAAATTATATTGTTTATACGCTGCAGGTCGCAAATATTAAGCTATTTTGATGAAATTTGGTACATAGACCTATGTTGGCCCAAGGACGAAGCCTATTGATTTTGGTGAACATCGGTCCATGTTTAGAACTAGTGCCCATATAAGGGTCCCCCCAAAATTGGCTTGGTTACAAACTGCAGGTCGCAAATATTAAGATATTTTAATGAAATTTGGTGCGCTGACTCACATTATAGAAAATTTTGACATAAGCCCCATTTTAAAACATTCGAATTTCGGATCCAAACAATACACCAGACTGGTGTAGGGTATTGTATAGTCGGCATGCCCGACTTTAACCTTTTTACTCGTTTCAAATTTATTTCACAAAAATATACATTTAGGGGGTAATTTTCTAAAACACTTCGGTGAAGTGTTGCGTTATTTCTATAGAAATTGTTTTTGTTACAAAAACAATTTACATTGAAAGTTCACTTCACTTCACCCAAGTGTTTTACGAAATTAGGTACTTATACTTTTCAGATAAGTCAGCAGTTCAAAAATTTTAAATATTGGTACACCCATATTTATATTTAAAGGTATTAAAATTAGAATTTTTACAAAAAAAAATTTATTTGGTTGTTTTTTTTTGTGATATATCATTTTGGTCTATTGATATACATATCCGTTTTCCTAATCATTGCTCAAATTAGTTTAAAATGATTTCAAAATTATGTATAACAAAATATGTAATATCCCAGCAAAAAAAAACCGAATGCATTCTACAAGAATGCCTTTTCCACTGCATATAAAGTAGCTATATATGTGACAGCGCATAGAGAAAGGGACCTAAGGGTAAAAAAATCAATTTTTTTTTTTTTTTTGGTACACCAAAGATACACGTATTTAAATCTTTAAAATGGCTCTCCTGAACAAAACTTTTTTTTACCCTTAGGTCCCTTTCTATTTTGCGCGTCACATATGCTGATTTTTTACTTCCAGTAAACGTATTTTAAATGACTTTCAAAATGCCATTAATTAAAAACTTTTTTTACTTCCCAGAAAAAAAATACCTGACCAAGATCCGTAAAAGCACCTATAGTGTTCGGCACAAATGCGTTCGAATTGAGGTGAAAAACGCATTCTTTTAACATTATAAAAATATTAATTTTTCTATAAAATTTTTAAACGGGATTCTTAAATGATTCATTAAAATGATTATACTTTTTCTTTTATTTTTAAACACTTTTTTGTAGAAAATATGAACCCTCAGAAAGCAATGCAGAAAGTTGTCTCAACCAGCATTAAAAAAAGTGTTCTCAAGTTAAATAATAGTTGTTCAAACTCATAAAAGATTCTAGAATTATGTGGAAATTTTTTTAAAATTTTGCTTTTCACATCCATTGGCCTTTGGGCTATGTTATTGGAATAAATAAAAAAATTAAATTAAAAAAGCTCATTAATTTTCAGAAAACAGTACTGGCAGGCAAAGCACGTTTTAAGTAGTACCGGCATTTCGAAAAAAAAACATTCTCTTCCAGTGCAATTTTTGCTGCAACGTCGGCAATTTCTATTCGTTTAAAACTTAAAACTAACAAAGAAAATCCGCATTCGTATGGAAAAAAATTTAATTTTCCCACAGTTACGTGAAAAATGTAAAATTAAACAAATATAACCTTTCCGAGCAGGTTGTTTTTATAAAACTGCACAAAAAACTGAAGAATATTAGGTGCAACAATATAAAAAAAAAATTAAGACTGGATAACAGAAAACACAAAAAATACCAACAATAGAATACACAAAAAAATACAAATAATAAAAAACACAAAAGACACCTAAAGCCCGTCTGAAGGTAATTTTAAAAACAAATACAACAAAAATAACACAAAACTCAACTTTAAAACCAGTTTTTTAAAAGAGGAAAAATGTACAAAAATTTAAGAAATACCTGAAGGTTGTTTGGAGAAATTTAAAAAAGGCAATAGCAGTTGAACAATAAAATGCAAAGAAAAATACATCAAGTGTTGATACATAAAAAGGTTAAACTTCCTTTCCCATTAATGTTTAAAAAAAATATGTATTAGATTTTAACAGAAAATGGCCACTAATCAAAACAAAATTTTTAGCTGCATAGTTAATAAACGGTGAGTCCCATACTAAGGACGAGTAACTTATTTTCAATATAACCAAGGTTAACCACATAAATTTCCATGCTACATTGCTACAACAGAAATTTCGATATAAATTTAGCATTCATAACTATGGTTAAGACCTAAACTCAGTTTATTTAAAGATAACTTAGCTAGCAGGTCTAAAGGCTTAACTTTAACTTAACTATATTAAACAAAAAAATGTCAAAAACTTATTTACAAAACAACAAAAAATATTTGGGTTAACTAATTACTAACTCTTAAATCTTCATATAAAACCCAGCGAAAGCAATGTTTTTATTTTTCATTAAAAAGTATACCCAAATATTAAAAACTTTCAAATATTTAAAATTTAATTTTGAGCATTTGTTACTACGCAAAAAAAGTCAACTAAATATTCCCCCATTCAGCTAAAATTTTACCCCCGTATTTAAAATTAAAAGTTAGTTGCTTCTTATACATCGCACACAACGAGCTGTTAACTAGAATGTTTTTTACGCCTAACAGCTCGTTAGAATAGAGTTTATTCAAAATGATTTCTTAGCACACCGATTAAGACCAACCCTGTGTTTGAAAATACAAGGCTTTTTTATTATTGTGAAAAGAATTTTTTGTTTTTTTGGCGTTTGATAACAGAACGTTAGAAGGAATTTAGCAACGATACTAGAATGAGTTTAACAACAGTATTATGAATAAAACTCATGTTAACTCTATGCTAAATTTTCATTTTGAATACCGCTGTTAGTTTCGGGCAATATTTTGGCCGAACACCGAACTCTGACCAAATACACTTTTTGCAGGAACTCTAAAATCGATTACTCGGTTGGACACTACCAATTATGCTGTACAGCATGCTTCCCGGCTATATAAATTTGATCATGTAATGCCCATGTAATGAAGCAGTTGGACAAAAAACAAAACTTTTTAATTTTTCTGCAAATTTGAAAATCATTCTTTACAAGCCGCCCTTAGGGTGCGTACAGAGTGGCCGCTTGTTGCCGAGCCGAGCCGAGCCGACTGACGCTTATTGCGAGAACTTGTTCATGCGAGCAACAAGTTTGGGTGTGCATAGTAGATGCGAGAATCGGCGCTGATATTTTATCTATTATTTGTGTTTTATGTATGTTTGTATGCATTTGGTTTTGTTGTTCATTCGTGTTTGTGAAAAAAAAAATTTTACTTATTAACGCATTTCTTCAATTATTCTTGAAATTTTTATTAAATTTTTTTTTAAATTTTGTTTATAAGTTTTTTTTTAATTTTTTTATAATTGTTACACCTAATTTTATTTAATTTTTATTATTTATTTGAATTTTTATTTTTTTGTTTAATTTTTATTTTATTAACATAACATACACAATGTTTTCGGCGCTGAAAAACGCTTTGGAACTGTTTTCTCGCATTCAATCAGCTTTGCGCTCTGACCAGCTCGGCGCCCACTATGACCTGTTCGCGCTTATTTGTACTAATTTGTATAGTACCAGTTTTCTCGCATTGGTTCTCGCAATAAGCGTCAGTCGGCTCGGCTCGGCAACAAAAAAATAAAAATTCAAATAAATAATAAAAATTAAATAAAATTATAACAATTATAAAAAAATTAAAAAAAAATTATAAACAAAATTTAAAAAAAAATTTAATAAAAATTTCAAGAATAATTGAAGAAATGCGTTAATACGTAAAATTTTAAAACTCAACGTCAGTTTGAACAACAAACCCAAATGCATACAAACATACATAAAACACAAATAATAGATAAAATATCAGCGCTGATTCTCGCATCCACTATGCACACTCAAACTTGTTTCTTGCATGAACAAGTTCTCGCAATAAGCGTCAGTCGGCTCGGCTCGGCAACAAGCGGCCACTCTGTACGCACCCTTACCCAGCAAACAAAGATGATCATTAATGACTCAGAAATGAGCTCCAAAAACAAACATTTTTCCACTTTTTCCTATGAAAGTGGTTCATCCAAAAGAGCCCCCTGTGTACTCAGAAATGACTCAGAGAAAAGAACGTATAAAATCGAAATTTTCTTCATAAATTTAAATAAGTTTGGAATCTTTTTTGAGTCCGAAAAATGAACCCTCGTTTTGAGACAGCTTTTTAGATTGTAGAGACAACTTTTTGGATTGTTTTCTGAGGGTTCGTATTTGCTACCAAAAAAAGAGTGTTTTCAAAAAAACAATAATCATTTCTATGAGCCATTTAAAAATCTTATTTATGAGCGCTCCGAAATTGCTGGCTGGGTAGATTTAATAAATTATTGCTAACAATTCCAAAAACTGAACAAAAAATATTTACCAAGTTTTTTTTTTGTATATCTATCGTTAGTTTTTGTTTTCTTATTGTTTTACCAAGCACATTATAGGGTCCGTTCCTTTACGTTACAGAGGGAACCCGCGGGATCCCAATCTTACACAAAAAGCATTCCGGTACTAATTGGGTAAATGAGAGCGTTCAAGAAAGTGAATTTGTGTTTCTCTTTTTAACAAAGTTACCCAAAATTTTTCTTCGGGTAACTTTGGTAAATTGTAAAACTAAAGCCCAAATTAGTTTGGAAGTATCGTAAAAAAAGTAACGTATCATTCTCATAATGAATAAAAAGAGTATAAAAAATAAAAATATTGTGTTTTTTATCTTTTTCTTGTGCATAGAATTAAATGTCAAGTAATAAAATAGAAAATTTCTATTTTCAACAGAACTTTTTTACGATTTTACTTGACAACAGTTTCAATGCATAGAAAAAAGATAAAAATATATTTCTATATTATTTTAACACATTGAATTGATTACAGATACGTCTTTTTACTTTACGATTAGACTAATGAAGCCTTAAACAAACCAATACGCAAAAGAAATGTGTTATTTATAATAATTAACTGAAAAAAATCAATAAGAAATTTTAAATGCAAATAAATATGTATGTGTGTTTATTCAATTTTTCAAACTAAAATTATACGCACTTTCACACTTTTCGTTGAAATGCGTTTTAGGGCTTGAAAAGGGGTTTTGTGCGTTCCTTTACTTTTGGGAGAGGATTTTTTGCTTCCTCTCATTCTACCGAACTTTACCCGAAAAGTAAAGGAATGCACTTTATATGTTATACCAAAAACTTGGATAGAGCTACAATATGTACCTATTAAACTAGGTAACTATACCCATATTTTGTGTGATTTTACCCTTATTGTTTTTTGCGTGTAGTAAGACTAAAAATAGCAAAAACCACCTGCTACATTTTCAAAATTTTCATTATTTTTTAGCTTAATTTAGTTGAATGCAAATAGCAGTCTATCCTGCTAAACTAACAGAAATATTTGCTAAAAAATTGTAAAATTCTGTATACTTAAGTTTTCTTTTTGCTATTCCTTTCTAATATTCCTTATATTAAAAAGGAATATGAAAGGAATATCATAAATATGTTAACACAAATAAAGATAAATAAAAAACAAACCACGGAATTTTAAGACTTCAAACCAAATTTTTATTAAATGAAATTTAATACAAAATCAAACAAAAAAACCGCATGGAATTCTAACCATTTTTTCCGGAAACCCTCCCTTTAAGACTTTTATGGTAGTTTCTGCCACCTTTTTAGAGCAGGTGGTCCATCTACGATTGAAATCTTGCATTTCCTGGGGGACCTTGTGCCCTCTAATTCTCTTTTAACAAGAGCCCAATATCTCTCCACTGGCCTGAGCTGTGGGCAGTTTGGTGGATTTGCCTCTCTAGTTGCAAGAACCACATTAATAACATTATACCACTCCAGCGCTTTCTTGCTGTAGTGACAAGATGCTAAATAAAGTAAGTGGATACATTGTGCTGACTCAAAAATGGAAGAAGTCTCTTCTGCGAACACTCCTTGATATAAATTTCGCTGTTTATATAGCCAGATGTCACAAATGACTGGCTTCTTTGGCCGCAGCTACATATGGCTTGCCGTACTAGGAATTTTTCAGGGAATTTCGTTTGCTTTTTCGATTTAAATTTTTCCGCAACATTTCGTCGAACATCGGAAACATAAAATTCTTGATCAGGGAGCTGAGAAAAATCAGCCAGGACATAAGTTTTGTCGTCCATTACACAACAGTTGTATTTTTGTATAAAATTTCATTTCAATTTTCGAACTCTGGTTTTGGCCTCCAAATTTTTAAAAGCGTTTCTATCGGGAACTTTTTGAACTTTGTAGGACTAGTCCTGCCTTACGTTTTACTTTACGTACAAAAAAGTCCGAGCATTGGGCTAAGCGAGCTGTTTTTCTGCCAGATGTGTTAGGAGCTCCCTTAAGGATGCTTTTAACTTTATATGCCTTACCGATGTTTCGATAACCAGTCGTTGTTTCTCTTCCCGGCTTCCTTTCAAATGTTAGGTGATACATTTTTACCACTTTTGAAACTGTTTGGCGGCATACATTAGCCTCTGGCAATTTTTTTGTATGTCCATGTTTGGTTTTGTTGAAAATATTTAATTATTTTTGAACGCACTTTTCTTCATCGTTCATTGTGTAAAAAATTGCAAATTAAAACTCATGATGTAAATTAATTTATTAACTGACATATTTTTAAAATTTAATTGTCGAAAAAAAATATGAGAAGCTTTAAACGGTAACGGTATTTTAGGGATAACAATATTTCATTTGTTTCGGTAACGGTAAAATGGGATGAAAGTCCCCATGGCCGGCATTTATATCGAATCTCACCGACTGTTAATACAAAATCATGGTTTAGAAATAGACACTTTCCACGCAACATAATAACTATGGTGAACAGACTAAGATTTGGTCATATTCGAAAACGTCAGCACCTTCACAAGGTAAGAATGGTTGATTCTCGGGACTGTGATTGCGGCATGGTACAATCTGTTGACCATTTAACTTTCATCTGCCCGAACGTTGACAATGGTTTCCGTCGGAGACTCATTGCAAAACTGGATAGTTTTGGCATACGAACTCTTCAAATTGATGATATTTTGAGAACGGACAACTTGGATATTTTTAGAGCACTCCACAAATTTTACACAGATGCGAAGATTATGATTTAACATGCACATTTATAGGAGTTTTTTTTACCTCCCAACTTTAAATAATGAATCCCAACAATATAAGAATCCCCACAAAGGTGGCAACATAGATTTTTGTCACCGGTCACCTTTTTATATGCTGACACTCTGTCAGTGTGAAGAAGGTATTTTAGGGATAACAATATTTCATTTGTTTCGGTAACGGTATTTTAAAGGTATTGATAATTCATTTATTTCGGTATCGGTATTTTAAGGATATCGGTAGTTCAGTTATTTAGGCAACGGTATTTTAAGGATAACGGTATTCCGGTTATTTCGGTAACGTTATTTTAGGGGTAACGGTAGTCAGTTGAAAGGGTTTTGAATCGATAACGGTATTTTAGCGGTATTGCTGCGAACCCTGCTGAAAACTGTTTGAATTTTTGTAAATAATGAATATATTGAAGTATACTTATCATTAAAAACTTATCGAAAACGATATTATAATCTTATTGGAATATAGCGTTTTCGGATATTTAAGGTAATAGTGATTTCGCTATCGTATTGGTCTTTGGTTTATTGCGGAAACAAAATGCATGTGTCAAACTTCTTTTCTGATCCACTGTATATATATATATATATAGATATTTATAACAATGAAAACAGTACAGATACATAAACACGCACGTTTTGAGATTTCTTTTAAAAGTTCTATATATAAAGATTGTATATTTTTTTTAATTTCAGTTTAGTCAAACAAAAATCCAAATTATTTTGAATTTTTTAATTATTTCAATATAGGAAACCGACTACCAATTAATTTGTAAATTATGAAAAGTTGATCAAAAATATTGAAAATCTATGGGGCACTTTAAAGGTAATCATATATTTTACATCACCAATATTTTCGTTATATTCTCTCATTCTACGAAGAAGAAATAAAAGAACAAAATCTATAATCATCGTGGCTCTACCTATCTCTTTTATTCTTATTGAAAATAACCAAAACATTAAGAAAATCATACAGACCGAGATTCAAATGGAAAATGGCTGTCTTGCTGTTAAAAAAACAATAAAGAAAAACAAAGATGACACTATCATGTTTAGCATTCACATATATACTAAAGAAAAAGAGCACACAATATCAAACAGAATATGTGCAAAAAAATATACGAAGAAAATATCTTTCTGATGAAAATTTTTTTGCATGTGATAAAATTTATTGACTTTTTAAATGTTTTTTTTATTTTCCTTACCTTTTCACACAAAGTTCTAACTTGTGCTTCTGTCAATTGATTACATTCATTCAATTGTTCAATCCACTGATCCAGATCTTTTGATGTTGTTTTATCCTCCATTGCAGTTGAAGTGGAGGAAAAAGGCTCGTCAATCTTTGTCGATTCAATTTTGACGGCTTTTTTAACACGGAGGGGAGAAAAAATTTATATAATCCACGAATTTATAGGAATAAGTTCGTTTTGTTGTTAAATTCTACAACTTTAATTTCCTTGAAATTCTTTTCTTCCCGTTCTTTTTGTTTTTATAAGGGCGTTGTAAAGAAATTTGCTAAATTTTCTCTATGGAAAAATGCAAATTTCAGCAACGTCTAAAATTAATTTAATGAATAAAAAACACGATAAATGTCTAAAAAAACGATACGAACGAGTGAAAAAACGACGAACGACTGAATTGCGTGCCTCACTGTTTTTCCAAACAGCAAAATTATATCTATAAAGCTATATATAATATAGTTGTCACTTTCTGGCTTTAATGGAAATGTATGGCGGGTATATATAATCCACAGATTATACCAGATATGAATCAGCTGATTTGGGCAATATGGCCGACAGAAAATGAGCAAAATAAAACACAAAAATTTAAGAAAAACACAAAAGTTAAAGCATCACTGTTGGTAAAAGTGGCACAAAAGTGCCATTTGTGGCACTATTGAATGTTCAATGGCACTCTTCATAGAATTTTGGCACTTTTTAAGAAAATTTCTATATAAAAGGTCGATATCGCTGGTTTTTCATTAAAATCCACGTCTACTTAGAACGTGTAGCAAAATTAAAAAACTAACTCCCCAATAAAAAATTCTACAATTTTCTGGATTACCTTCCACTTCTTTGGGGACAATTTAATCATTATTTTGATCTTTAAAAATAAAAGCAATGGGGATGAAATTATAAAAACTTTAATTGATTCTATTGTATTGTCCGTCACTGGAATTCTTCAAAAATTTGTTATGGTATTCTGGTTTTTTTATGACAAGCAAAAGTTTTAAAAATTTCACCATACAATGGTGAAAGCTTTATCTGCCAAAAATAATATAAAATGATCAAAAAATTGTAATTTGTGAAAAATTACGATTTTTTCGATAATTTAATAAAATCTTAAATGAAATGAAAACTTAAAAAAATGTCCAGGAACCGCAGAACACGAGAGAACTAATTCTAAGCACTTGGAGTTTCCTTTAAATTTTAGCATCAAATATTTTGAGCTTATTCTTAACAACTTTAGCCCCAAAAATCCCACGTTACTACGTAATCTTCTGGAGTAATTTTAAAATCGGTAAAATGTTCGATGCATCTTAAAATAATATCTCAAAATATGAATGAGATATTTCGCATTATATTTCTGTGAAGAAAAATTATAAAATTCGCTATTTCTCCATGTCAAAGATTAAAAATATGTATGTGGTGAGGTGTAGTTTTTTTTCTAAACATATTTCATAAAAAAATATTTAATAAAAACCTTTTATTTGTTTTTCAATTTTTTTTTGTTTCTCTTTTAATTTTTATTCGTATTTTTTTCTGACATTAAATTAATAGGCTGTTTCATATATTTGTGCTTTTATTATAGATTTATTAAATCCAGCTTTTTTTTTGGATTTAATAAATCCATTTTTTGTATGAATTACCAACATCAATTTGACAGTTTGATAGTTTTTCGATATAGTTGTTCGCTTCACACACATTGTTTCTCACATAAGTAAATTTGTGCTCTCTTCGATTTTGGATTATTAATACTGAAACTAGCAAGTGTCATACTGGCTTAAGCTGTGTTTTATTTATTAATTTACGTTAAATTATTTAGCTCTTTCCTTCTCCGTTATTAAAACAATTTAATTCATTTATTTAATTATTTATTTTAAAATTATTATTGGTATTAATAGTTGGATGCAAATTAAAGCATTATAATCTTAATTTTTGCTTACATATATTAAATTTGGAAAACTATTTAATTACAACATAAAAACTAATTTTATATGGCTTAAAACCACATTCACAATGGTGGAGTACTCCACTCTGCAGAGTGGAGTGTACTAAAATAGAGATGGCATGATACAGAAAATATGTAAGTGCGAAAAAGAAAGGATCAAAATTCACTCTGTAGAGTGGGAGTACTCCACTCTGCAGAGTGGAGTGTACTAAAATAGAGATGGCATAATAGAAAATATGTAAGTGCGAAAAAGAAAGGATCAAAATTCACTCTGTAGAGTGGGGTACTCCAGCATTGTGAATCTGGCTTAAATGAGTGAAAAATATTTTTCACCGCTTCACAGCTTCACAAACCATTTGGAATCGGTACTCAGTAACTGTGCTACATACTTTTGCAATTCTATATAGTATTGAGTACTCAGTACCGGAATACTCAATACTTTTACAACTCTATATATTAAGCGTCAATATGTAAAATACAACTCTACATTTTGGTTTCCTTCTTTTTCACCAAAACCTATCCGAGGTTGGATGCTCGTTTCGTTGCGCTCTGCAATAAAAAAAAATTAAAATATGACTGAAACTTTGCAATTACGTGGTACCCTTTTGGGTCACAATGGCTGGGTAACGCAAATTGCCACCAACCCAAAGGATCCTGATACAATCATCTCAGCATCTCGTGGTAAGTGAAAGTGAGGTTATGGAAAAAAGACGTGTCAATGCAGAATGCACTTGTATTTTTAAAATTATTTGAGAACTTTGAAGACAATACTTTGATAAATGTTCTTTTTTTTGTATTTTTAGACAAGACTTTGATTGTCTGGAAATTGACCCGTGATGAAGATACCAACTACGGTTTCCCCCAAAAGCGTTTATACGGTCACTCTCACTTCATTAGTGACGTAGTTTTATCTTCCGATGGTAACTACGCTTTGTCTGGTTCATGGGATAAAACTTTGCGCTTGTGGGATTTAGCTGCTGGCAAGACTACTCGCCGCTTCGAAGATCACACCAAGGTGGGGAATTGTGTTTTAATTATATGAATGTAAAAAATGAATAGGAACTCAAATATTAAGTTAGGGTTTTTGATTTTTAAATTGTATAAAGGTATGGAGCTTGTTAGGATTTATTGAATTAGGTTTAGCCTAGCCTTTTTATAAAAGCTAAAAAGAAGCTCCATGCCGAAAAAAAATGTGTCGCCCATGCGAGGCAAGAATTTCTGGTGGATCATCTTTACCATATGACTCATCCGTTAATACTCTTCTAATAAACTCATGAAATGGTTTCTCGTAAGTGTTTTTAGCTATTATGAAAGTTTTTTTTTTCCTTTTTTTTACAAATTTTATTGTAGTGTTTTTATATACTGATTTAAATTTTCTTTTTTGTTTTTCTTAAATATCAGGATGTTTTGTCTGTTGCTTTCTCTGCTGACAATCGCCAAATAGTTTCCGGTTCTCGGGACAAGACTATCAAATTGTGGAACACTTTGGCTGAATGTAAATTCACCATCCAGGAAGATGGCCACTCCGATTGGGTATCTTGCGTACGCTTCTCTCCCAACCACTCAAATCCCATCATTGTCTCCTGCGGATGGGATCGTACCGTAAAGGTCTGGAATTTGGCCAACTGCAAGTTGAAGAACAACCATCACGGTCACAATGGCTACTTGAACACTGTTACCGTTTCTCCTGATGGTTCCCTCTGCACCTCTGGTGGTAAGGACTCTAAGGCTCTGTTGTGGGATTTGAATGACGGCAAGAACTTGTATACTTTGGAACACAACGACATCATCAATGCCTTGTGCTTCTCACCCAACCGTTATTGGTTGTGCGTTGCCTATGGTCCTTCCATTAAAATCTGGGATTTGGCATGCAAAAAAACCGTTGAAGAACTCCGCCCCGATATTGTCAACGGAACCAAGGCTGATCAACCACAATGTTTATCTTTGGCCTGGTCTACTGATGGTCAAACCTTGTTCGCTGGTTACTCTGACAATACCATCCGCGTATGGCAAGTATCTGTTTCTGCTCATTAAGAAGCATTTACAGTTTTGCGACATCATACTACTACTTCCCATCATCACGTTTTAATTTTTTGGTAAATAACATGAGGAAACAGTAGTTATTAGAAAGTTTTACATATTGAAATGTAATTTTGAGCGCTGATTTGTTTATTATATAAACAAATAAATAACAAGTAAAAACAAATGTTTATTTCTTTCATTAAATAGTTTCTCCTTGGGAGGAACTATATATAGTATTGTAATCTAGTTTTAAGGTTAATTTATAAATAAAATAGGTCTTTCTTTTACACAATTTAGAATCTGAAATTTTTAACAAAATGTTCCCCATGATTATGTAAGGCGTAGACGGTTTTAGGCGTTTTTACAGTAAAATCGTTATATGACTATTTTTGCAATATTTAAAACGGAGAATACATAAGGAACATTGAGTAGGGAACAAAAAAATATATAAAAAATGCTAATTTTTTCACGAATGTTTCTTCGTGCATTCTCAGCTTAAACAGTCAACTTGTTTTTCAGTGGTGGTCTAAAAAACGAATCTACATAAAATCATGCTATTTCTAACAAAACACTTAATTTTGTAGGAAAATGAACGATTTTATGAGAATTAATTTTCAAGACACCCCGGTTTATCAAAATTTGTATTCGCCAAGTTAAATTTATTTTTGTAATTTTTAAATTTGATTTGTATGGATGCTTTTATTAAATACGCCAACGCTTTATATAAAAAGCGGAAAACTGGATTAAAAAAATGAAGATTTTTTTGAATTTTAATTGTCTAGGTTAGAGATAGACGTGAGTTAATTTTAGTTTGGTTTATTCAGTGGTATGTGACATACTTTTGACTTACACTCACGCTCACGAGAGAAAAAATTACAATCACGAAAAATTTTATCTGCTTCCCGACAAACCAAACGATATCGTTTCGAATTCGTTACATCATTTCGATGATAAGTTTGTCCGAGATTGGTATCATGTGTGTGTGCGTGTTGACATTGTGCAATTCGTGCTTACAAAATTTTTTGATATTTTTTGTGGCCTACTCAATGTTCCTTCGTGTATTCTCCGCTTTACCCCCATTAACACAATGTCTAGTTAAAATTTAACCTAAATTTAAAATTTATGTGGTAAAGCCCAGTATTTTGTTCAAAAGAGCGAAAAAATTTCGTTCTTATATTTGGAACACAAAAACTATAATAAAAACATTAAAATGCACACATTTTTTATGGTCTACAAAAAGTTACAATCATAATTAACCCAAATGTCACTTTTTCGCTACATTTTCAAATGGTCCTGTCTATTAAATTGATGCGAAAAAAATTCCACAGCAATTTCGCAACATTTGAATAAAACTTGGCAATTACTTCGAAGTAATTACTTTGGGCTTAGGAATGGCTTTTAACTCCAAATTTACCAATTGGCTGATAGAATAGCATGAAATGTAAATGAAAAACTTAAATTTCTAGTCTACTCCCAAGCAAACTAGATTTGTGAAGTAATTGCTTAAAAAACCCTGTATTTCCCCCTATTAGTAATATCTATTTTTTATTCATATTGGCCAATGTCCAGTTAAAATTTAACCCAAATTTAAAATTTATGTGGTAAACAACAAAGAAGTCCAAGTTAGTAGCTAACAGGACATTGTGATAATGGGGGTTAGAGTTACAGATGTCAAATTCCATACAAATTTGAATTTTTTAACTTTCAGTTTGTGTTAACTTTAGGTTATTTGTTTATTGTTAATGGGGTAAGTAATAATGGCAACAATTGTATTAATAAATTTTTTTTATATTACGAGTATTGAAAGTATTCGAATATCAAGTATGATCATAAATACATCACTATTTTATTGAATTTATCTTTTTTTATTTTCATCCAAATTTTTGAAAATTTTCAGAAAAAATATTTACCCCTCAATTCATAAATGCTTTGTAAAGTTATAGCAGGTTTATTAAACAAATTTTGTATGAAAATGACGTTTTATAAACCTGCCATAACTTTACAAAGCATATATGAATTGAGGGGTTATTCTTGGAATTTTTGCAGTTTTTTGTTTCTGTTGGATACATAATGTTAAACGGCAACGGTATAACGGTATTTTAAGGGTAACGCTATTTCATTTATTTCGGTATCGGTAGTTTAAGGATAACGGGATTTTAGTTATTTCGGTAACGGTATTTTAAGGATAACGGTATTTTGATTATTTCGATATGTAACGGTATTTCAAGGTTAGCGATATTTCAGTTATTTCGGTAACAGTATTTTAAGGATAACGGTAGTTAGTTATTTCGATGCATCCCGCAATTTTTTTTACAAAAAACAAACGAGATTAAAAAACCAATTTAATAGGTCATTCACATGAACGAGATAACTAAATCTCATTTGTACTCTTTATTCTATTACGATTTAACATCATATTTTGACATTATATGGTAATAGAATACAGAACGAAAACGAGATTAGTAATCTCGTTCATGTGAATGGCGTGTAAAGTACGAAAAATACTCAATAGCCACGTGCAATTACCAAAAGCAGAAAATTAAAAATAACTGTAACGGTATTTTAGGGGTAATGCTATTTCATTTATTTCGGTAACGGAATTTTAAGGGTATCGATATTTCATTTACTTCGGTATCGGTATTTTAAGGATAACGGTATTTCAATTATTTCGGTAACTGTATTTTAAGGATAACGGTATTTCGGCAACGGTATTTTAGGGGTAACGGTAGTCAGTTGAAAGGGTTTTGAATTGATAACGGTATTTTAGCGGTATTGCTTGCCAACCCTGCTTTTAAGCCATATGGTAATAAGTAAAAAAGTCGAAATCAAAAGTCGACTTTTCGACTTTGCATCACAAGAAAGTCGACTTTTTCGCAAAAAGTCGATTAATCGATTAGTCGAAAGTCGATTTATAGAACCCTACTTAGGTGTGAATGTGAATTTTTCTTTATTAATCATTTGTGAATATTCTTTTTGCCAAATTATCTTAAAAATCTGCAATTAGGCTCTATTAAAAGTTTTTGAATAACACATTAAAATTTCAAATATTTTGTTTTTTACATTTGAAAGAGAAAAGCCAAGAATTTTCAAGACTTGGTAGCATTTTTATAACTACTTAATTTTTAAGGGTGGGTCTCATACTTTAAGTTTTACTTTAACTTAACTATTAAAAAAAGGAAAATGTCAAAAAATTGTATACAAAAGAACCACAAACTTTTGTGTTAACTTTTAGTTAGAGCTTAAAGCTGCAGTATGAGACCCACCGTTAAAAGTTTTATAAAACTTATGTCTAAATTCATAAATGCTTTATAAAGTTATGGGAGACTTATGAAACAAATTTTGTATGAAAAATTTATCTCTAAATTATAGGAGATTTATTGAACAAATTTTGTATGAAAATGACGTTTTGTAAACCTGCTATAACTTTACAAAGCATTTATGAATTGAGGGGTTATTTTGTAAGCTTTCTATAATTTTATAAAGCATTTATGAATTTAGACATTAATTTGTATGGAATATTTAAAATTCGAAAAAACAAACCTATTTTGATATCTTACAATAATAATATTTAAAAATAGGCAAAGTTTTCAGTTCATAACCCCTTTATAATGTTATAGAAGGTTTATGGAACAAATTTTATATGAAAAATTTATTTTGTAAACCTCTATTAACTTTATATTACGTTTATGAATTAACACTTTTCTTCCTAAACTTAGGCAGATCATAATTAAAAAAATATATATTTTTAATAGTGTATTTTCGTGTTTTGTAACCATTAATTTTTATTTCAATACTTTTATTTGAAATTTTTCTAATTAAAAAAAATTTTGTTAATTAAAACTTTACACATATAGATATTCAAAAAGAAATAATTTTTGAAAAATAATTTAAAATTAACGTACCTATAGCAGAAACATTTATTGTTTTTTTTTTAATAAATTACATGATAAGAAACAAAAACAATGCAAGAGCATAAAATATTTGAATTGTTAAGGAATTCATAAATATTATTTTACATTTATGTTTTTTAACCAATAAAGAAAAAACAACAAAAAATACATATCTTAAGTTAACAGTAAAGAGTGAAAAATATCAAGATGCGCTCTAAACAAGCGTGCGGCTGGTGGGGTGTTTTTTTTTTAACAAAATCTAACTTAAATAATAAAATGCGTAGATTTTACAAAAATTGATTTAAAAAAAATGATTTGATTTTAGCTTTGGGCACTTTTCATATCATATGACTGTAATGATGATACAAATTGTTACAAATAAAATAACAAAAATTAAAAAAGGATAGTCGGGTCTTTAGTGCAAGCACGACATGATGATAATGTTGATAATGCGATATTATTTTGCACGAATGCTATTGGAGCGATTCAGGTTGGTCGAACCTATAACAGATGCTGCTGATTTACCAGAATCCTTATTATGTAAGACAGCTGCTGCTGATGACGAAGTTGCGGTAACTGACGTCGATGTAGCTGAACCAATTCGATAGATGCCATTTTTAAAGGATATTACTAAAACAGTAATATTGTCAACCGAACCACGATAATAGGATTGTAAGGCCAATGATTTGGCGCCAAAATCTGGTTCGCTTATATGTTCCTTAATATAGCTGCAAGCTTCCTCATTGGTAAATGTATCCCATAGGCCATCAGAAGCTAAAATAAGAAACGAGGGCCTGCGAAAAAATATAAATTAAGAATATATTTTCTAATGGAATTGATTCAGTTTATTTAAAACTCACTTATGATCATTTAAATCAAATGTTAAAATATCAGGATTTGCAATGACTAGATTTTTGTCTTTTAATGGATAATCACCCAAAGCTCGTGATGTAGCCAATATGCCAGCGACACGCCAAACCCCTCTGAAAGCTATAAAACCGCCAGCATCGTGTATGCGCTTACGTTCTCTTACCTATTTTAAACAAATATACATATAAAATAATTTTATTTTTTTTTTATTTAAAGAAGAGTAGTGAGAATTAGGTTAATGTCAGGGTTTGGGGTTAACGATTTCCCGGAGAAAGTATGACGGGTATTCAAAAGCAAGTTTCTTATTGTTAATTATTTGATAATAATTACATTTTTTATTTTTTGCATATTACATTACATATTTTTTTTTTCGCTTAAATATAATAAGTCAGTAATTCAAAATTTTGCAAAAAGTAGCTATTATGATAATTTTTAAGTTTTCTCGATTGTTAAAAGTTATAATTCGAATTAAGCTATAAACATGCGCCCAATTTAAGATAGGTGCAATCGGGACTTCTGGCCCGTAAATTTCCCAGCTGGAAATTGTGTCTTAAAGACAATTTCATCAGCGACTTATTATATACAAGTCATCAGCTAAAGACATTTTACTTAAAACGTCTTAAAGACATGTCAGCATTTTGTATTCTGTTTTTAAAAACGCTGACTAACTGCAGACTTCTTAGCACCGGACAACTAAAATATTTTAACTATTTTTTTTATTTCAATAAATTATTAAAAATTATAATTATGTCATGTCAAACAGACATTTATAGGAAATATCTTAAAAACGTCTTAGTGAGATATTATGAATAAGTCACTACTTTAGACGGACTGCTGAATAGTCATGAGGTGTCTTCCGCTTTTTGTGGAAATAATTCCTCCAGTCGTCTTAAGGATATGTCATCATTTAATCCGCGTAAAGACCACTTGATGATTTGTCGTGATGACATTTTTACAATTGTTTGAAAATGTCATCAGGTGTCTTAAGGTTTTTATATGGGACCGGATCAGCAGTCACAGCGACATGTCACTAAGGCGTCTTGATGATATTTCCAACTGGGATTAGGATAAAAAATTAAAATGTCCGAGCTATAGTCCGAGCATTTGTGATTTGTCAATTTCGATTGTTTTGTAAAAGATGAGAATTTCTTTAATTTTAAGGGCCATTAACAATAAACAAATTAACCTAAAGTTTGAGTAACTTTAGAGTTACAGATATAAAAAAACTTAACTTCAACAATTTGTAAAACGCTTTTTGAAATCAGCAATGAAATAATAAGGTTGTTCACAAGGGGTGTGCTATTTGTTGTATCGTTGTATCGTCCTAACTAAAAACAGAGGTGTTAAAATTTAAATTGAAAAAATAAAACATTTGAGAATATCACGATTCATCATTTTTACGTATGTTTAGTGACCTATATTTGAGTGTGCTAACAGATAGAAAACCCAATAGAAAATCGTTGTTAAAAGCCAAATAAAATTTTTAACAACTCTGTTTTTTGTTAGGACGATACTACGATCAGAGCTTCGAAGAATTAATTCCCTAATTCCCTTTTTTGAACTGAATTTATATTTTGGGAATGAATTCCCGTTTAATTCAAGGAATTAAATTTATTTCGTTTAATTCCCTAAGGAATTAAATTTTTTTCGTTTAATTCCCTAGGAATTGCTGACTGTACTGACTTTTGACTGTGAGCATGCACCTTTACAAAGTCTAAAGTTACGGTATTTAAAAATTTCAATTGAGATTTCCAAAACAAATAAAATGAAATTTTTTAAAATCAATTTCTAGACTAAAGCCCATATGACACTAGCTTTTTTTCTCCACTTTTTCTTGACTTTTTTAGGGTTTTTATTTAAGTGGAATTGGGCTTAACGTTGGGTTTCGTAGTATGAAATTCATACTATAGAGTAACTTTAACTTAAGCAAAAGAAAATGTAAAAACGAGTGAAAAGGTTAAAGTCGGGCATGCCGACTATATAATACCCTACACCAGTCTGACTTAAAGCCAACTAATGTTTGGATCCGAAATTTGAATGGGTTTTCTATAAAATCATAAAATAAGAGATAAGAGAAAATCGAAAATATAGCCCATATGGGCGATAGGTCCAAATATGGACCGATCCTATCTAGAATCAATAGGCTTTTTCCTTTGGATCATGTAAGTCAGCGAACCAAATTTCATTGAAATATCTTCGTATTTGCGACCTGCAGCGTGTAACCAAGCCAATTTTGGGGGGACCCTTATATGAGCACTAGGTCTAAACATGGACCGATTTTAACCAAAATCAATAGGCTTCGTCCTTGGGCCGACATAGGTCTGTGTACCAAATTTCATTGAAATATCTTCGTATTTGCGACCTGCAGCGTGTAAAAAAGGAAATTTTGGGGGGTACCCTTATATGGGCACTAGGTCTTAACATGGACCGATTTCAACCAAAATCAATAGGAGTCGTCCTTGGGCCGACGTAAGTCAGTGTACCAAATTTCGTCAAAATATCTTAATATTTGCGACCTGTAGAGTGCGCACAAGAATGCATGGACAGACAGATGGACGGACGGACAGACGGACATCGTTAAAACGAAACAAAATGCGATTCTGAGCCGGTCGGTATACTATAAGGTGGGTCTAGGACCAATATTTTTTGGTGTTACAAACATCAGCACGTAGTGGTGTAGGGTATAAATACACACAAGAAATTTTTTTGCTAACAAACAATTAACTCAAAAACCTTCACTATGAAACCCAGCGTAAAAAATTTAACTGCGCAGTAAAAACTTAATTTCAGTCTAAAAAAGCAGTTTTTACTCGTGTTTTATATAAGCGTTTTCACAACTAAAAACTAACAAAAACTAGGAACTGGGTTCAGTCTAAATATTGTATATTATAAAGTACAAAACTAAAGAGCTTTTTTAACATTTAACATTTCTTACCTGTTGTGGTTTATGATCAAATGATAATGGTATGGCAATACCTCTGGCATTGCACATCACTCCTCGAGAATCACCCACATTTGCCACTATTAAACGGCTGCCTTGGATAATGGCTATTAAAGCTGTGGTACCAGCTATGTTGGTCTGAAATTTTAATGTTTATTATAAACAATTTAACGACATGTTTAAATCAATCTGGTCCTCTTACAGTTTTCTTTGCCTGTTCTACCAATTTATAATCAGCAGCTAATACTTCATCTGTTATTAATTTACCAAAATTAATTTTACCATTTTCTATATAACATTTGGCGTCAAATTGCTGTGGCGCCCCTCCATTGGTCGATGTCATAGAATCTTTATTGTTATTCAAAAAACTTTCCTTAACACTAGATCCACCGCCAACGCCACGTAACAGCGAGTTTAATTGTAAAGTAAAAACATCAGAAGAATCTTTATGATTTAATTTATCACTGGATTTTTTAGACGTGCAGTCATCATTAACACTATAAATAGAAATAGAAAAGGAGAAAGAGAAGGTAAAGTAATTACAAAACATTTACAAAAGTTACTTAAACATACTGAAATTATAAAATTTTAATCTTTGTCATTATAAACTGCGTTTCCGTTAAATAAATGTTTTTTTAGCGACGTCTGTATAAATTCAATTGTTTTTGTTTTCGTTATTATTCCCAGATAGTAAATCTAATTTTTTCAAAATTATGAGATTTTCAATTTGTTGCGCATTTATTGTTGTTTTACAATAAAAAATATTTTGTTTTTGTTGAAAACTTTTGTAAATGTGTGGGTAAGTTTTTTGATCTATAGCACACTTCATATGATATATTTAAAATTTCGCTGGATTTCTTAAAGGCCATTCAGGCAAGGAATTCAATTTTTCCATCTAAATGTATTTTGGAAATGTACACAATACAATATTGAATACAGTTTAAGTGCTATTGTTGTAAAATATAATACTTTTTAAAGTTTAAATCATACCCAAAATGATAACTTAGTACAGCCTTAAAATCAAAGATGGGCCAAAATCATTACCCTTATATTTTTATTACCATTAGTTTATGTAATCACACAAAAAATTAAAAATGAGTTTCAATTACGAAATTGATATTATTAATTATATTTTAACTGATTTTGCACCCATTGCACCTATTGATTACTAAAAATTGTGTACGATTAATTGAAGCAATTAAACAATTCAAATTTTCAACTGATTCAAATAAATATCTTTACTAAAAAATCATTACACTACTAAAAAACAATCATTACCTCACTAAAACCCAAACATGTTTGATTTTTTCTATAGTCGTGCTTTTATTGGCAAAGTTATTAATTTTCAGTAACTTTCTTTTTATTCGTTACTATTTCAAATAGAGGATTAAGATATTTAGTGAAGTGTAATAATTATGAATAACTAAAAAAAAATCGTTGGCCATAACTATTACCAGTCAAGAAATAAAATATTAATTGGAGACAAATAATTATGGGTAAGAAAAAAAAAAAAATAAAAATTGAACTATAATTATTATTTTTAAGAAATATCCAAAAAAAACTTATAACTATTATGTCCTTGAATTGTACTGTAGAATCTGCAGAAAATTTTCCTAAATATTAGTAGACTAAAAATAGCAAAAATAAACTATTATATCTACAAAATTTTTGCTATTTTTAAGCTAAATTTAGTTGAATGCAAATAGCAGTCTATCCTGCTAAAATCAGCAGAAATATATGCTAAAAAAATTGCAAATTGCTGTTTTCAAAAGGTTCGATATTTATTTGTATTTAAAAAAAAAAAAATAAAAAAAACAAGCTTTGAAAATATTAATTTTTTTTGTGATTTTTTAGGCTACAAATTATTTAGCAAAACTTTTTGCTGATTTTAGCAGGTTAATTTGCTATTTTCCATTAACAAAAATTTAACTCAAATATAACTAAAATTATTAAATAATTTAACAGTTTTAATTTAGCTGTTCTTATTTGACTAGTATTTAGCAAAAAAATCTGTTAATTTCAGCAGTTTTTACTGCAGCATCATTTTTAACTAATTTTTAGTAACTTTTTCTGCTATTTTTACAGATTTATTTCTATTAGTGTATTACAAACAGAAAATAGTTATGATTAGCATTTTTGAACGTAGTATGTATACAAAAAAATTAGCAGATTATAAAATTGTTTCATCATTTTCAATTAAACTTAAATAAATAAAATAAACTTACCTCGATGATTTGCGTAAACTATCCCGTCTTCGAACTACTGGCTCATTTTCCTTATTACTACCATCACCATTATTGTCTTTACGGCTTGCTTTCCTTTTCAAATAGGGACTAGCATCGTATTCTACATAGTCTTTATCAATATCTGCCGCATTTGCTGCTGATAAATGTTTTTGTTCTAATTTTTGGACACTCAACAACTTTGTTGTTTCAATGACCTTATTGTAGATATTCTTAACCAATATATCTTTGGCAAAATCGGCAGCAAATTCACCACCGTGTCCATCAAAAACGGCGAAAAATGAAATACCTGTATTACTGTTAATGTTTTCCTCGATAATAAATCTGAAAAAAAAAATAGAGAAACCAATAAATTAAAATAAACTAAAGTGTTGTTAAATTAAAAAAAAAGTAAATATGTGTTTGAAAAATAATTTTGTTAAGTTTTTGCATTATTTTCAAAATATGTACTTTATTTAATTAACTAGTTTTCAGTAAAAGTTTAGTAATTCAATAAAAATTTTATTTATTTTAAAAAAAGTTGGTTGTATTTACTAATTTATAGCTTAAAACTTGTTAAATTTAACAATTTCTTTTAGGCTAAAAATGCAAAAGTATTTAGTAATGTAGTAAATGCAAAAAGTCTTCTGAGGGATTTTTCATTAATGTTGTTAACTCTATTTTTTATTTTATAAGTTACTTAAAATGGACTCTAGGGATATACATAACTTTTTTTGAGTGCAAAATACCACTCCACTATCATATGGAATATGTTGTACTGACAATAATTTATTTAAAATTTAAATGATCTAGAGTCAAACTAAACAACATTCATTTACCAAAATAAGAGATCAACTAAACATTCCCCTCATTCAATTTAAATAATTTTAACAAAAAAAATTTGCAAATGAAATTTTTGATAAGTTTTGGATAAAAATAAAGATTTTGTAATAAGTTATTACTTTTCTATTACAAAACCTATTATTTTACCAAGCGCTTGTCCATCAATATAACTCCTTACCTAAGGACATGTTATTCTCAACTTACAGGTAAGGAATTTTCGAAAAACGAATTATTTATACCAATAAAACATCTAAATGCCTGAATTTGGTATCCGAAGTAATGCATAGGTTTTGCTGGGACTAAAAAATTATTATTGCAAAACATCATCACTTTCATAAAAAACAGGCTTTTGAGTATTGGAAACATAAATTATTTATTCAAAAGTAATTGTTTACAAATTTTTGATAAAAAAATTTATTTTGCTTATAAAAAAGTTATAAAATTCTAGTTTCATAAAATTTCCCAGGAATTCCTGTTGCTGTTTTTTTCTTTATGAATTTGGCCTTAATGGTAATACTAATTATACATTTGCATTATTTTCAAAATTATCGGCCGAGTGAAATAATTAAAATTTAAACAAACAACAAATATTTAAAACATTAATAAATTTGTTTACCACAATCTGACTAGAGTACATTTTTAATTTGTGTTTTCTAAAGCGTTGGCGTGCGAACGTTTTTTATGTTTTATTTTTAAATTCATATAAAAACGTTTTACTAACAAATAAACATTAAATTTATTGAAGAATACGAGTACTAAACTAATTATAAATATGTAGAGTTAAAATGTTAATAAGTATTCTAAAGCTCATTTACAGGAAGACGAAAACATTTTTATTGAAAAATTTAACGTACTCAAAGGAATCTACCAGAATGCCACAGTTTTGTCTTTTTCCAAAGACTCGTCAGTAGTAAAGTTTATGGGTCAACTGCTCAAAGTTTTTTTAATTGTTAAATTGTCTCTATATATAGGGTTGGAACCCGCAACCCTCAAGACGGGCTTTGACTCGTAGCATCAACTCTTAACGAGATATTTACACCACGGTCGGCACAGCGATAAGTGTGGGTAATTGAAGTTTTATCAATCACAGCTTACACTGTAAATTTAACAGTTTTATTTTTGCTGTTCTTATTTTACTAGTATTTAGCAAAAAAATTTGCTAATTTAACAGTTTTTTCTGCAGCATCATTTTTAACTAATTTTTAGTTGTTTTTTCTGCTATTTTTACAGATTTATTTCTATGAGTGTAATGATTTTTATTTAAAAATTAAAAAAAAAAGTTATCTGAAAAAATAAAACAAATAAATAAAAATAAAAACAATAGTGAAAACAATATGTTGTGATATTTTTTCAGCAGACGCTATTTTATCATATAACTCAATTTATACAAAAGAATATAAAATTATTTGTTTTTCTAAAGATTTGATTCTGTCAAAAAGAAAGATTATAACAATTGTTTATGATATTTTAAAAATAATTCGTATACCCTACACCAAAATTTGGTCAATGGATCAGGGCAGTAACATTTAAATTTCAAAGTGCTTTAAAATTTAAACAAAATAAATAGTACTTCTTCGAAATAGACTGTACTTTTATTAAAAAAAAAAAAAATTAGTTTATTGATATTCAACTCTAATACTAAAGATGTTTTTTGTAAAAAATTTTTGAAAAACATTTTTTTTGCAATAAAAAACCACTAAGGCCGAGTTTTTGGGATGTCAGTTAAACTTGGTTTAGTTAAACCGAAAAAGAATTATGTCAGCCATTTCCAAGTTTATTAACAAAAATCTGCCAGGGAAACCTTTTCTCGATTAGAATTTTGGTCTTTATTGAAATAAAACCAAATAAAACCAACTTTAGTAGCCGTATTCCAGTTGCAAACTGCGTTGAACTGAGTTTAAATATAATCTACATCATAAAAACTGGACCTAAAACCTTAGAATAAAAGGCTCTTTTAACCTTCGCACTCCTAAAGCTTTTTACATACGTAATATATTGAAACCCACCCGGGTGGATTCTTCATATTTTACACACATTTTAAATAAAAAAATGCATTTACTCCAACATATAATGGGTTACATAATGTGTTAATGAAGAAGAGATGAAAAAAGAATAATAACAAAAAACTATAGAAAGTATGGCTAACAATACATACCGTGAAGCATAAGTATAAATATGTATAATTTCTTGTTCAAACTTCTTGTAATTTGTATCAACAAAGTATTTAAAAAAAGGACTAACAATGAATAATAAATTTTAGATAAATTTGTCAAAATATTATTGTATTTTGAATAATAAATGAATAAAAACAATCAGCCTTACTATCAATATTTTCCAAACGTATATTTTAGTTAAAGTCGACTTTAGTTAAAATATTGGGTGGCAGTATACCTTGACTTGGTTTATTTTTGGAGCATTCTGATTGGTTAATTTATTTTCAACCAATCAAAATGTTTAAAAATATAAATATTTTTGTAGGGTTTTCATACACAAAATGAACAAAACCGTATGATTAAAAATACAGTCGATTTCAAATTTAAAATACTCTTTTATAGTAAGGGCCAATATTTTTAAAAAGTATGCTTTCTGTACCACTTTTATACTAAATAGTGATACAAAATCCAATATTATGAAATAAGTCCCCTGGGTGGGTTTCAGGCGACAACGTAGAAAAATTAAAAAACTAACTAAAGAAATTATAAAGAATATTCGAATTTTGAATAATTTAACAGTTTCTGATAAAAGTAAAAAAATTAGTCACTGAGTCGAAAGCATTTTTTGTTTTGACCAAAAATCGTAAAGTTATCGATTATTGAAAATCTAAAAAACCCACCCGGGTGGGTTTCAGGAGTGCGAAGGTTAAAAGAAATCATTCATATTCCTACACTCAGGGAACTTCTGGAGTCAGAATTTTGTTAGTTGTTTGAGTAGTATTTTATTTTTTTATTTCAAGTAAAAAGCATTTATTTGTAGAAGTCAAAACAAGCAACATAAAATACTGAGAATTCGTAACATTCACTTTATTCATTCATTTTGTTTTTCAAAAAAAAAAAATAAAAAATATGTAAGTAATTTTTGTTAGTTGTTTTGACTAATTTCTAAAACAAAATTAAATGTAAGTTGAATTTAATGAAATGTTATTGGTCCTGTATTAAATCAAATTAAATTTGCAGCGGTCTTTACATACAAAATATTTTAAGTGTATAACTTTTTGACATTAAAAATGCATTTTAGCGGACTTTTTAATGCATTTTTTCTTTAAAAAATATAGATAAAACCTTCAAACAAAAAAATAATTTATATTTGTTTTCGCTTTCGGTAAAAGCAGAATTCGCTTCTAGGAGGTCATTTCACTGTATAATTTTGATTTTGTTCACCGTTACAGCTAAACTGTCTGTTAAGGGGGGTAAATACTGTAACAACAGCATTTTAAAGGGCATATTTGAATGGTTGTCAAAAATTCAATTAACAATATTATTAATATTTTATTTTTTTTATTTAAAAACCATGTTATTTTATTATTTTTAAAAATATCAGTTTTATATTTCCCCAGCCAAAATCGCCAGAGTTGCCACTTCATTACTGGCCTTTTTTAAAAAAGGCAAAATCCACCTGGCTGTACAGTGACAGCCGATTTTGAACTCAGGCTTGTGGGAAAACGCGTTTATAGTTTAAAATTAATTTTACGCTAAGAAAACAGCAAATTTCCAAAAAACCGTGTATGAACAAAATTTACATCTCGCAGTTTTCTATACGTGTACCAAGTTTGGGAAGAATCGAATAAAGAGTGAGTATTTTATATAGTAACCCAAATATTCTTAAAAACGATAGTAGAGAATTTATTAGACATTCGGTAAAAATCTTTTATTTTGTACATTTATTAATTAGTTTTGTATTTGTTTTTTTATTTTGTATATACATTGATTACTTTTATGGCTTATAAAAAGCCATCAGTAAATGCCTCATATAACGTGTCCTCGCCCACCATCGAGGTATCGTCATTGGCTTTTCTTTAAAGACTGCTGTTTTGTGCGAAATGAGATTTCTAAAAGCTGGTTTACACTATAAGATTTTCGGTAGGATTTTGCAACCTTGCAACCTTGTTTTGCATGTGTACTAAAGCAAAATCTTACAAAAATATTTAATAAAATTCTAATTACATTTCAAATTTTTCTAAATGTATTTCAGAAATTTCTATTTTATTTTAAAAGCATTTTTACAAACATGCCTGTTTTCTCTTTCGTAATGAAAATTTTATAGGAATTATGAGACATGTACGTTAGTAAATATGCTTTTAAAATAAAAATATAAATTTCTGAAATAGATTTCTAAAAATTTGAAATGCAATTAGAATTTTATTAAATACATTTGGAAAAATTTGGAATACAAATGGAGTCTTTTTAAATTCATTTGGAAATTTCTGAAATACATTTAGAAAATTTTGAAATACAAATGGAATTATTTGAAATGCATTTGGACAATTTTGAAATACAGATTTAAAATTTTTAAATACAAATGAATGATTTTGAAATGTATTTGGACAATTTTCAAATACAAATAGAATTTTCTTAAATACAAATAAAATATTTTAAAATATATTTGTAATACATATTTTAAAATATATTTGTATAATTACTGAGGGCAGATATTATTCAGCCTCTAGTTCGATGTGATTGATATATTTGTATAATTTTGAAATACATTTTGAAAATTTTAAAATTCATTTTAAACAATTTTGAAATGAATTTTGAAACGTTTTTACACAATTTTAAACAGTGTTTGGACAATTTTGAATGATTTTTGGACAAATTTAAAACATTTTTGGAAACATTTAAAAAAATATTGGATAATTTTGAAACATTTTAGACAATTTTGAAACCTTTTTAGGCCATTTTAGAATATATTTGGACAATTTTAAAATATTTTTGGACAATTTAAAAACATTTTTGGAGAATTTTAAAACATTTTTAAACAATTATGAAATATATTTGGAATTTTCTGAAATAAAACTGAAAAAGGTGTAGAATACAAGGGAACCCGTAACCGTTTCACTGAAATTAAATTTTTATTCGCATTTGTGACATTAATAATAACGAAATAACCTAAAGTTAACACAAAATTAATGCTAAAAAATCAAAATAAAATGGAATTTGACATTTGTAACTGTACACTGAGAGAAATGTTTACATTCTATTTATGAATTTTTACATTGATTCAATAAAAATTCGCTGAAGTTCGTACATTGAAAATTTTTATGAAGCTTTCCATTCATTTTGTTAAGAAAACTTCATTAGTTTATTGGAAATTTGCATTAAAACTGGAATAATAAAGATCCCTGTGCGGATAATTTTGTTTATTGTCAATGGCCTTTAAAAACGGAAAAAAGACTGAGAAATTTAACAACTGTTTATGATATTCTTTAGTCTACTAACTCTACTATTCAGAACATTTTTTTTTGCAAATTTTTGTAGAGTAAATTGATATTTTAAATTAATTAATATTTTACTCAAATGGAACTAAATCTTTTTTTTTATTTCTTCAGAGTAGGAGGAAGAACTTTGGACAATAATTTTTTTAAATCCAATATTATATTTATTGTAGTATTCCATAAATTTGCATTTAAAGAAATTTTGTATCCAAAGTTTTACAGATTAAAACAAAAAATTTCGTAAAGAAATAGAAAATCTACCTTTAGGTTATGCTGTTTTTAACTTACTAATTTTTAGAAAAAAAATCTAGTTTCAGCAGTTTATTTTGCCATTTTTAACTAATTTTTGATATCTTCAGCTATATTTTTAAATAAATTTTTCTATTAGTATAAGAAATGTTTCAATTTAGATAATCTCAGATTTCGAAACTTTCAACCTTAAGGTACATTTATTTACACGCGAGAGAAAACTGCTAGAGATGGAGCAAAAAACACTACAAAATAGCTAAACTCATTCAAATTAGAGCTAATTAGAGGTGATTTTTGTTTTATCTCTAGCATTTCTCTCTCGTATAGATGTGCTTTTTAATTTGAATTTTTTTTAAAATACATCGTGTTCATATGTCATGTTGATATATAACAAAAACAGGAAGCTGTTAGTGTCTTTGTTGATAAAAAGTTAAGGAAATACATTAATTTTGCTTTAAACGATTAATCGATTAATCGCCAATTTTCTCGAATAACCGACCCGAATAACCGGTTAATCAATTTTAGTGATTTTTCGAATAATGAAATAACCGGTTAACCGCCTATGTCGAATAATTGGAAACAGTAGCATATACTGAAGAGTATGCTCTATCCAAATAAATATAAAAATAAAATTTTTTCTAGAGTCGACACCCCCCTTAAGTTTCCATTTAATTCTTGGGTCTCTTTTAAAGCTACGTCAATAAGTTTTTTTTTCAGTTTTATAGTCAGAACTAAGGTCGATATTTGACTGAATTTGTAAGGGATATTTTAATGAGTGTAGTTCTAATTTTTAAAGTTTGTGTTGTTTCTTGATTTTACTTTATTTGGTGTGTAGTAACTGCAGAAATTTTCTGAGTTAACATTCAAAATTTTCCGATATTATTTACGTTGACAGGCATACCACACAAATACAATTACTGTTTGGGATCTGCAAAAGAAATTTTAAGTAAAAAGATGTACATTTTTTAGGACATCAAATTACATCATTTAATATAAATGCAAATATAAAAACAAATTTATTTTACAACATAGAACTCTTTGTTATTGGTGAAATGATTTTGTTAATTGACAATATAGTGCAACGGACATTTTGAGATTCATTAAAGGCTTGTTTTGTTCCTATACGTGTTACGAATTTCCATACAAATTTTGACATTACGCATGTTAAGTTTAGGCATGGGCCAGATTGTAAGTGTGAGCAACAACACAAGGCTTTAGTTATCAAACTTTTTACACTTTATTGTTGTCCTTAAATCGAATCGTGTTTTTGCTAGTGTTTCCAATTATTCGACATAGGCGGTTAACCGGTTAATGCATTATTCGAAAAATCACTAAAATTAGTTAACCGATTATTCGGGTAGATTAATCGAGAATATTGGCGATTAATCGTTTAATGCAAAACTAATGTATTCCCTTATTTTTTTTTATCAATAAAAACACAAAGAGCTGCCTGTTTTTTTTTAATATTAACGTGACATATAAATAACTCGATGTATTTAAGAAAACGTTTCATATTCAAGCCCAGTAAAATTTTCTGTTCTAAAGAATCGGTTGTAGAATAACTACTTTTCCTTTGAAATCCCTTCCACTATCAACGCTAACATCAATTTTTGTTTGAAATTGTCCCAAAAACAAATGGAATCGGTTCTAGTAAAACCAGTGGCAGAACTGTTGAAACTAGCATATCTTTTGCCAATTATTAGTAAGTTAAGAATAACAAACCCAAAACTGACATATCGATAAATTAATGTAGATTTTTACATCATTAGAAAAAATTATAAAAATCTGAGAAACTTTAGATACAAAATTTCTTTCAATGCAATTTTTAATCAATACTTCCAACAATAATATTGCATTTAAAAAAATTTTTATCCAAAGTTTCTAAAATTTTATTAACAGCCTTTTTACATTGAGACATCGACATAAACATATTTAGCTTTATTTTATAATATCAATTTACTCTGCAAAAATCAGCAAAAAAAAAATTGCTGAACATTAGTAATCTGAGAATATCATAAACAATTGTTCAATTATTAGTCTTCTTCGGGATTTTAAGGGCCATTACCAATAAACAAAATAACCTAAATTTTGAGCTAATTTATGCAGAGAGAATTTATTGGATGAGTATCAATGAAAGATTTCACTAAACTAATGAAATTTTCTTCACAAAGTGAATGAAAAAGATATTCAATTTTACGAAAGAGTTTCATCACTTTTATCAAGATCTTCTTAATAAAACTCTTTCATTGGGTGTATAAAATTTTCAGTAGATAATTAGAAATTTTTCATAAAACTGCATTAATTCAATGAAAAGTTTTAATGGACGAATTCCAGCGAAACTTCATTTAATCAATAGGATTTTCAAAATTTTATATTTTTATCCAAATTTAACAGTTAAATTTTGCGAAAATGCAATTTCTGGAATTAAAATAATTTAAATCCAAAACAGATTTATTTATTTATTTTATAAATCCATTTTGGATTTAGGATAATTCAATTCCTGTGTTCGCATTTTTACAAAATTTAATGATTTTTTTCACATTATATTAGCGAATGAGTGTTAGATTTTGATAATAATATTAAATTTTGAAAATTAAAAAACAAAATACGGATTTCTAACAAAATAAAATAAATCCAAAAATAAGTCCATTGATTAAAAAAGGCCTAATGTAAACAGAATATAAATAAAAAACATCGAACTAGAGGCTGAAAAACTGCTCTCACTTTTGAAAATTTGTTTTACTTTTTAAAAGAATTAAAACAGAAATCAGAAATTTTCTATTGTATTTCATAAAGCTTACTCCAGCCAGAAACGTAGTGTGTTTTGAGAAGTTTAAAAAACACCTTTTTTTGGCCTTTTACAATGTTTTTATATAGTTTTTTTTATAAACAGAAAATTCGATATTCGATATAAAACAAATCCTTTTTCCGATGTGTCTCGCTGTGGCAATGTAGACTTGCGTGGAGTTGCTCAAAAAATTGTATCTTTCAATGCATTTTAACATAATTTGATCATATTTTAGTTAGTATTTATTTTTTCTAAGCGTTTCTTGCAATTTTTTAGCCAAAGTTAAGAAAATCATGAAGTTTTGGGAAAAAATAAAGGAAAACTTCAATATTAAAAATGTAACCGGTTAATCGACCTATTTTAACCGATTATTCGGGTCGAATAATTATTTGAGTTTTAAATTATTTGTTTCGACATTAACCGAAATAGAGGCGATTAATCGAGGAATCGGTTAATCGATTAACCGAATTGGAAACACTAGTTTTTGCACACACAAAAAAGTATTAGCCTAAATTAAAGATTTTTTAAAATACAATGTGTTTTTAAAAAAATATCTAAATGAACCTGTTAATCCATCAATTTTAGTATTTAATAATATTATTTGCATGATGGGTGAAAAATCAATTCAAATTTAATTGGTATTATCAATTTCGTAATTGAAACGCGTTTCTAATTTTTTATGTGGTTTGGTTTTTGGTCTTTAAGCTGCCTACACACTAGGGAACATGGTTGAGGGAACAAAAAATATCAAAAAATTTTGTAAACACGAAATGCACGCTCTCAACACTCACACACACACAAACGCACTCACACATTCACAAAAAATGCTCTCTTTTTTTAAGTATGTTCCCTAGTGTGTAGGCAGCTTTAAACACTACTTCAAAATACAATTCACAACACGTCAGGAGTATTTCTATTCGTATGAGTAATATAAGATAAAACACTATAACATTTAAATCATACGCCCAAACAGTGTTGCCAACTCTTGAAGGCAGGAAAGCACCGTGAGCATTATGAAAACGGGTAAAAAGGGTAAAAATTTACCGAAAATGGGGTAAAAAAGCACGATATCAATTTTTTGAAAAGTGTAAATCAGGAATTTCAAAACAAATTTTAACTTTGAAAAATCGTGTAAAAAAGGTTCAAAAAATAACCAAAAAAGGGGTAAAAAAGCACCAAACTAATATTTCAAAATTTTGAAGTTTAAATGTAACGAAGTTACTATTTAAAATTGTACTACAAACATTGTGCAATAATGTATTTCTTGTATAGTTCGTTTTATTTTTTAAATTTTGGCAGAAAATTTAAGAACAAATACTAAAAATATAAACTGTACAAAAAGCACTAAAAGCACTGCTTGAAATATGAAAAAGCACCGTAAATACCCGATTTTTTTAAACGGGTATTTGTAAAAAATGACCGGGTACGGAAAGGAAAAAAAGCAGCAAAAAATACCCGAAAAACACTGAAATGGCAACACTGCGCCCAAATACTACTGATATAAAAGAGAACAGCAATCAAGTACAATTTACAGTTCTTAGTAATGTTATTTGCTTTTGATACAATACTTCCCAGCAAAAACTTTCATTACCAAATAAGTTGTAACATGTTGAAAATAAATTTGTGTTCTGCTTACAATCTGGCATCAGTACCAGAGCTTTGAAGAATTAATTCCTTAATTCAATTTTTCAATTCTGAATTAAAAATTCGATGAATTAATTCACTAAGTACCATATATTGAATGGAATTAATTCATATTTGCTTTCGTTCGATTTATTTTGTTCCGAATTAATTCAATTGCAATAGTTCTTTTTATTAAATCAAATGAATTAATTCACTGGTGAACACGTTGAATTTTATAAATCGAACGGAAAAAAAGTGAATTAATTCCCTACTGAATTAATTCACTACTGAATTCGTTCAATTTCATTTTCGTTCAGTGAATTAAAAAAAAAATAAAATTACGTTCAGTGAATTAAGAAAAAATAGAATTACGTTCAGTGAATTAAAAAAAAAAAAAATAAGTTCACTGAATTGAAAAAAAATAAAATAAGTTCACTGAATTGAAAAAAAATAAAATAAGTTCACTCAATTCAAAGCCTGAATTCGTTCAATTTCATTTTCGTTCAGTGAATTAAAAAAAATAAAATTACGTTCAGTGAATTAAAAAAAAAAATAATAAGTTTACTGAATTGAAAAAAAAAATAAAATAAGTTCACTGAATTGAAAAAAAATAAAATAAGTTCACTGAATTCAAAGCTTGTTTTCTGCCGTTCAGTAGAAGAAAACAATAACGTACAAATAAAATTTTTAAATAAGCAATTTTACAGCGTGTGCTAGTAAAAATAAGCAAATTAGAAACCGGATGCTGTTTATCAACCTACATGATTCAAAAATAAAGCCTTTTACTATTAAAAATAAAAACTTTACAGATATAGATATATTTGGAAAAAAATATAACTATATAACTGGTTTGAAAAATTAATAGTTATATTTTTTCCCAAATTTATCTATACCTGTAAAGTTTTTATTTTTAATAGTAAAAGGCTTTATTTTTGAATCATGTAGGTCGATAAACAGCATCCGGTTTCTAATTTGTTTATTTTTACTAGCACACGCTGCAAAATTGCTTATTTAAAAATTGTATTTGTACGTTATTGTTTTCTTCTACTGAACGGCAGAAAACAAGCTTTGAATTCAGTGAACTTATTTTATTTTTTTTCAATTCAGTGAACTTATTTTATTTTTTTTTCAATTCAGTAAACTAATTATTTTTTTTTTTAATTCACTGAACGTAATTTTATTTTTTTTAATTCACTGAACGAAAATGAAATTGAACGAATTCAGTAGTGAATTAATTCAGTAAGGAATTAATTCACTTTTTTTTCCGTTCGATTTATAAAATTGAACGCGTTCACCGGTGAATTAATTCATTTGATTTAATAAAAAGAACTATTGCAATTGAATTAATTCTATGGATTTGTTGTTTGATGAACGCGTTCATTTGAACGAATTCAGTGAATTACTTAAGAAAAGGAATTCATTCAATTCTAGAGAAAATTGAATTCGATTGGTAGTGAATTCATTCAAAAAGGAATTAATTCTTCAAAGCTCTGATCAGTACCTACTAGTTATTTTTATTACATTAACCCCCATTAACACAATGTCCTGTTAGCTACTAACTGGGATTTTAACTGACACATTTCTTGTTGTTTACCACATAAATTTTAAAGTTAAATACTTTAGGATAAACTTTAACAGGACATTGTGTTATCCGGCCTAAGACGTTTTTATAAGCAGTTAAGCTTACGCGCGACTACTTATTTACTTACAAAAAAAGTGATATCGGTAACTACTTGTTATTTAATTACTAATAGGTGTACGAATAAGCCCAATTATTTACAAACTTGTAACCACTTATTTTGAACTGCTTATTTGAACGAATAAATAGTTCTTTTTATATTTTTGTAATGCAGCTGCTAATCAGATGTACAAGTTTTGTGAGTATCTTCATGCAGCGAATATGTATTTCTTCATGCAGCGAATATGTACAACTATTTACAAAAAATACAATGTACAATAAAAATCTTTAGTTTTTACGCTGAATTATATGCAGTATGCCCTAATTCGACTGGTTATATTTACATAGGTATTAGTATTGAGTATTCATTAATGAAATTTTGTTGGGTTATCGAACATAATAACTAAACTTGTTTATTTAGTTTAACAGTAAATATGTGTTTACTTAAAGTTGTTTAGGGAAAATTTATATTTAGTGATAATAGATTTCTATAATCACAGATTGATAACACTATGGAACATTTTTGGGATTATTGTCTGGGGGTGAGAAATTCCAAGTCAGGGTGATGGTACTAGGTCAGTATAGTAAAACCCTCAAAGGGTTTGGCGTTCGTATGTGTCATTTTTTTTTATGACCTTTTAAATTTTTTCCTTATCTTGATGTTTTTTCGCTTAGTTGTAACTCGAGAACCACTTGTCCGATTTTGATGAAACAAATTTAGAAAAATTTAGAATTACAATTTCTTTAATCCGTTCATAACACATTTTTCTTTATAATCAACAGTTTTGCCGGTAAAAATAAATTTGTGGAGAAAAAAAAATATTTTTTTGCCTAAAAATTAAAATTTTTTATGAATTTAAAAAAAAACACATACGAACGCCAAACCCTTTGAGGGTTTTACTATACTGACCTAGTACCATCACCCTGACTTGGAATTTCTCACCCCCCAGATTGGCTGTTGTACTGTGTAACACACGAAAACACATTTTTGTTTAGCTTCTAAATTTATTCAAACACTATCAATCGTAATGCAAAATAAATAAATAATTGGTATTAAAAAATGCTTTTAAGTTATTGATCTAAAACTTAAATATCAAGATAGGACTTTTTGCATCAAGTTTACAATAAGGAAAACTTATAATATACTAAAAATAAAAAAGATATTTTAACAGGACAACAGAGAATTTTTGAATCATTATTATTCAGCGATTTATCGGTAAATTTTTATGGAAAACAAAAGAGTTCGAAAAATTTGGCGATGTATCAATAATTTTTTAAGAAAGTTTTAAGAAGTTTGAAAAATATAGCTATTTTTGTGAAATTTTTCAACAGAACCTAAAAAGTTCGTGCAATTTAGGGATTTATCGCTATTTAATTTTTTTATAATTTAGATATTTTCTTCTGATTTTTAAGTTTGATTTAGCGATATTTTTAGGGAAGAAGTTGGCAGCAGTATTTTACTAATTCTTACAATTTTTCTGTTTGCGTACATTTTTAGATATTTTTCTTTTTGAGAGTAAATTTTGCCTTACTCTCTGTAAATTTGTTACTGAGTAATTTTTACTGGACTTTACTGGAAAAGTACCCAAACACACCTTTAGTAATTGAACAAAATGGTGTTAATAACAAAGTTTTTTTTTTGCTTCGAAAATTTCGAATTTTGTGCCAACAAAGCATTATTTGCGGGAAGTTTAGCTTTAGTTCTTCAATTTTAAAAAAAGTGCAACTGAATCACATCGATTGCTCACCGAAGCTTATCCTGAATATGTTACATCGATTTCAACGTGCGAGAGATTGTTTGTCTGGTTCAAAAGTGGTGATTTTGACACGGAAGTCAAAGATCGCAAAGGTCAGCAAAAAAAGTTCGAAGATAATGAATTGGAGGCATTACTCGATGAAGATTGTTGTCAAATTCAAGAAGAACTTGCAAAATCATTGGGAGTCAGTCAAGCAGCAATTTCAAAATATTTCGAAGTAGCAGTATTCATGTCCCGTCCGAAGACTGCCTACTAACAAAACCTTTTCTCAGCGAATGCGGATTGGATTTTTAGAACACCCCCATATATTTCAAAAGAGATTTTTGAATACCTTTGCAACGATGGACATGTGAATGTAACCAGATAAGTATTTTAGGTATAACGAAGAAAACTTTGTAAAAGGGGCGTGTAAGACAAAATAAAACTCAGCGTAGCCTCTTTAGATAATAAACATAGTTAAATATGAGTTCGTAAAACTTAATTTATGCCGGTACAATTTCAATAATTTTAGAGCTTTTTCATTAAAAATTGAAATTAGGGCTTGTTTCCAAATTGAAATAAATCTGTTATTTGTACACTAATAGAAAAAAGTCTGTAAAAATTTTAGTTAATAAGTACTACTAAAAATTACAAAAGTTATAAATTACCCAGAATAAAAAACGGAAATTAACATATTAATTTTGCTAAATATTAGTAAGACAGGAACAGCAAACTTTTCTGCAGATTTTAACAGTATAATTTGTCATTTTAAATTAAGTAAAAGTTAACTCAAATATAACTAAAATTTTGTAAATTTACCGGTTTTATTTATGCTGTCCTTAACAAAAAACTACTATTTAGCAAAAAAAATATAACTACTAATTTCAGCAGTTTTTTCTGCAAAGTATTTTTTTAACTTTTTTTTAATAGCTTTTTCTGTTATTTTTGTATAAGTTTATTTCTATAAGTGTAATCATAGCACTCTGATTTTGTTTGGGTGTATTTCAGAGTGTTCTTCCAGAATTTTTGTAACAAACGAAATTTTTGAAAATATCGAGTTAGGGCCTTTCTACACTAAGCCACCGATTTTGGGCAACTTTTTTTTCCTATCATTTGTCAAATAATTAAATTGTGTTTTTATAGTATTTATATCCTACGTATTTTTTTTAAAAGGATCTTTTAATTTTCATCCCAAATGGCTTGTGCCCACTTTTCCCTTTTATTATCTATAATCGGAGGTGGTCTGGAAAATGAATCCACATAAACGGTGGTGTTCTGAAAACCGAATGCACATAAAATTATTCGTTTTGACATGAAATTTGGTGTTGTTGTTGTACAAAAACGAGTAATTTTATTTGTATTTACTTTCAGAACACCCTTGAAAATCGTTTGTTTTCATACCAAATTATATGATGTAGTAAAACTTCGCATGATTTTATATGGATTCGTTCTTTAGAACACCCTCGAATAACTGCTTTCATATTGCTTGAAACTTTCGTGTTCGAGTAAAAGTTTTTCAAGCAATATCTGCAGAACAAAATGAATATTGTACACCATACATTGTTTAATAATTCTAAAGCATTGATAGAATTGTTTGATAAATTGTTGACTTATTTCCTTACCATTTTAACCTTAATTGCCATTAATAAAACGTATGTGAATGCAAGGTAATTTAAAAATAGTACATGCTATTGATTATTTTTTATATATATAGAAATATATTTAAAATCAAATTACTACATAACATATTATATTTAAAAATTTTGATTATATTAATTGTTAAGTCGTAAGAGAGAATTTTTTTTAGTGCGCTTTTAATTTACTTTATTGCAGTTATTTTTTCAGTAAATTGTAATAGTTATTTAACTGTAATGTCAGTTATTTTACTATGAACAAATTTAAAACATTTTGAAGGTTATTTAAAAAAAAATAACTAACAATAATACTACATTTTAGTAAAAGTTGTAAAAAGTAGTTATATTTATTTTGTAATAAATAACATAACGTTTTTTTCTGCAGTAAAAGTTTTACTTACATATATTAGTAATTTTGTTTTTAATTATATACTCGTATTCTCATTAGGCCATCCCGATGTTTCACAAATTCGCAAATTTCGTTTAGTAATAGCACTCAAATGATGAGAAGAATATTTATTAATTCTGTTATTATCATAGTTGGCAAATGCTAACCCTAAAATACCAATAACAATTGAAAACTCTTGCAAATGACTAGCGTCAACCTTAAAATACCACTAACGAAAGAATTTGATATACCGTTAACCTTAAAATAACCTAACAAAATTTTTGAAATATCTTTAACCTTAAAAAATTCTAACGAAATAAATTCAAATTTTTTTTATTTCTTTCTCTTAAAAAGATACATAAAATATCGACTTATTTCTTCTTCTATAGCTCCAAAGTGAAACTGGTTGCCCTAGAATCAGTTCTGCAACTAGTTCTAGAAATTGTCCCAAAAACAACCGCTTCTCTAGCCCTTAAATTGGAACTATTTACCATAGAATGAGTTATGGAACTAGCCAGTAGTTGTTGTTTCTAACTGTTTTTACAGTTGTTTTTCTGTGGCAAAATACAATACAAGACAGTTATTTAAAACACAATTAAAGAAAACTGCTGTATTTCCTAACAGTTCTTTAAATCAGTTATTTTTAGTATTATAATAAACAACTACCAATGCAGTATTTTTGTAGTAAACAGTTATTTTTATTAGTTTTTTTTTTTAAACAAAAAATTTTGTTGCGTTTGCAAAAAAAATATAACAAAATTTACAAATAAATATCACAAAATTTTAGTGTATGTCCAATTCATAAAAACGTATTAACTTTAGAACTGTTTAGAAATTTTGACTTTAAATAGGATAAAAAATACACAATTGTGTTGTAACCTGAAGAAAACTATATTTATTTCAATATAGTTTCATAATACCAAACTGTAAAAAACGGTAATTTTAACTGTAAAAAAATCAGTAGTTTTGTTTTTTAAAATTTTTGTAGTAATTGTTTGTTAATTGTTTATAAAAAGTTATAAATAACAATATTTTTGTTATTTCGTCTGCTTATTATTGTTTTGGCCTACTAACCATTTTTGAGAAAATTGAGTTGGGAATGGGTTACATATGTTTTAAGCATCCTCTTTCTGATTTCGAAACCCGTTTCTCGATATCTCGTGTCATATCTGGTATCGACTTCGATGTATCTGTCAATGTTGCATATAAAGCGGAGAACAAATGAAGGAAAATTGAGTAGGGAATAAAAAATATCAAAAAATTTTGATAACACGAATTGCACGAATGTCAACACGAACATAAGCATACACAAATGAACATTCGTAAAAAATGGGCGTTTTTTCACGAATGTTCCTTCGTGTATTCTTCGCTTAAGAAACAAAATAGTATTTTTGTTGTATTTTGCAAAAGATCTATTTTATCAGTTATTTCAACATTTTTATATTAAAAAAAATTGCCAGTTATATTTATTGCATTTGTTAGTTGAATTTTAACAGTTAAAAATAAAATAGCATAGTTTGCTATTTTAACGGTATATATATTTGTCGTGCTATTAACTGTATACATAAACCTCTGTTTTAACTGTAATTTTCAGTAGATTTAACAAAAAAAAATTTTTGATTGACATCAGCAAATTACTTACCTATCTTCCATACGAGGTCTCCTTCCCAATATCGCGTAGGCTGAACTCTGTGCTCTTAAGGCTCCCCATGATTGATGATCACCTTGGCCGGATGCTTCCAGCAGTTTCAAACGATTCGACTTTTGACGACCACTCAAAGTAGCCTGTATACGGCCCAACAAACCTCGTGACCATGTATCAACAGCTTGTAAATAGATTAGTAAAAAAAATAGTAAAACACCGCAAAATATCACTTCTGGCCGTAAAACATAGAGACGACATAATTTCCAAATATACGCTAAAGGTGAGTTAATGGACGAAAAGCCCACAGCAAATTTAGATAGGATCTTCATGTGTGAAACGTATGTTTGATAAAAAACTTTATCCTCAAGCTCGTCATCCATGTAGCGAAACAAACAGTGCGTAAAGTAATAATAAAAAAAAAGAGTTTTGGAACTCAGGAAACTGCCAGGGGAGAGTTGTGGAAGAAGAGCAGGTAAAATACTTTTTAAAGGGCAATAAAGTAACTGTGTTTTAGACAGTAATATAATTAGGAATGTTTTTTGTTTTTATAGATTTTTTCTTATTTTTTTCAACAACAGCTGTTAAGTTACTTTTTTTGTCATAGATTTTTATTTTTTTTTTATTTAATTTTTCTCAATTTATTTTCAAACTATCTGTAAAATTACAAAATACGATATAAATAACCAATGTAAAGGTTTGCTGAGAAAACTAAATTCATCATGATTTGCACAAATTTTCACCAAATAAAAGTTTTTATTTTCATCTTTTTCACTGTTCGGGGTGACCCAAAAATTAAATTATGAAGTGAAAATCTTTTAAATTTAAATTTTATATTCTCTCGATTTTTTGTTTCTTTGTCGTGTCTTATTTTTGATTTTATTTTATTGGCGAGCTCAGCTGTATGCGGAGTATTATATATTTGTAAAATGTACATCGATATAGCCCCTACATCAAAAGATGACAAATATATTGGCATTGTTATTTGGTTTGTATCAACTTAATCGAAAGTAATTTTAAACTATTAAAAATACAGTGCTCAAGTTTTTAATACATACACACATAGGAATAAATCTGTAAAAATAGCAGAAAGTTACTAAAAATTTGTTAAAAATGAAGAAAAACTGCTAAAATTAGCAGATTTTTTTTTACTAAATACTAGTAAAATGAGAACAGCAAAATTAAAACTGTTAAAATTACAGAATTATAGTTATATTTAGGCTAACTTTTAGTTAGCTAAATATTTGTAGACTGAAAATAGCAAAAATAAATTTACAAAATTTTTGCTACTTTTAAGCTAAATTCAGTTGAATGCAAATAGCAGTATATTCTGCTAAAATCAGCAGAAATATTTGCTTAAAAATTGTAAACTGCTGTTTTCAAAAGGCTCGATTTTTATTTGCATTAAAAAACAAATCGAAAAAAAACTTCGAAAATTTTAAATTTTGTTGTGATTTTTTAGGCTACTAATTATTTAGCAAAATTTTTTGCTAATTTTAGCAGATTAATTTGCTATTCTCCATTTACAAAAGTTTAGCTCAAATATAACTAAAATTCTGTATATTTAACAGTTTTATTTTTGCTGTTCCTATATTACTAATATATTGCAAAAATAATCTGCTAATTTAGCAGTTTTTTTCTGCAGCATCATTTTTAACTAATTTTTAGTAGTTTTAACAAAAATTTTTACGACTTTTTTCTATTAGTGTAGGAATTGCAGACATTAAAAGAAATTTTCAGTTGATTTTATCGACATAAATGTTTTGAGTGTATTTATAAACATTCCCGGGTAAAAAATCTTAATACGGTGTCATATATAATTATATCTTATTTGATAAGTCCCCATATACAACGACATACAACTTGATCCGAAAAATGGGTCATCTACTTGTGTCTAATTATATCAAATTAGATATTATTTGATATAGTTTGATCCGAGATTTGTCCATATCCAGGACATCAAATTACATCTAATTCGATATAAAAATATCTGATTTTATACAATTTTGTCTAATAGTAGGTACACTTTTTATGCATACCGGCTTTAAATTGATATTGAAATTTCTATAGCTTAAACAATTTCAAAGGCCCAAATTTTATAACATAAATTAAAAATCTAATCTAAATCGTTTGCATCATTTTTAATTTAATTTAATATGCAAAAAAATCAAAATTAACTCTTAATTTATATTAATTTGTACGAGATCATATAGAAAGTTATATAAAATTACAAGAAATATATTTTTAGTATGACGATACATACAGTGTTATATAACTTAGTATCGAACCATATAATCATATCGGTCACTACATATATTTTGATTAGTTTTATATGGCTTATATCGTTATATATGGACTCAGATTTGGGGATATGTAATAACATCAATTACCGTACAACAAATTCATTGAAAAAATAATATCAGATGTTTTTGTATATAATGATATGTGTCTTAATGTGAATCCATTCACCGTCAGATATAACCCAATCACATTATATATAACAATATATAACTATTTTTACCCGGGTTTGCATACTACCAGCAACTTCTGAATCGACCACCACATAAATGGAATTTTATTTAACAATTTTTATGAAATTTTTCAGTGATGAATAATATTCACAAAATGAATGAAAACTTTTGAACTTAACTTTTTCATGATACAAAAAGTTTATCGAAAAACTTCGAAGGACTACTTTCAGCTATCATTCTTTCTTGCAGATCATTCTTTCCGTGTACCGATCAAACTATTCAACTGTTTTATACATATGACACCTAAATACAAGGTATTATTTTAAAGTTACTCGTGTAGTAAATGGTATTAGTTATTTTTAATGGGTGGGGGGAGGGGGTAAATATTGAGGTAGAAAAGTTTTTTGAAGAATTTTCTTATTTATTTAAAAGCGATTTTATATAACCATTTATGATTTTATAGATTTATATATTGTTGAGTATTGTCATATGTAACACAAAGTATAATTGTGTATGATTATATCAAAATATATTTAGTTATATAAAATCATATTAACCAGATCCACCATTTTTCGGATCTAATAATATATTTTTAGACATAATTATGTTAACGCATAACCGGGTTAATATGATTTTATATAATTAAATATCTTTTGATATAAATTTTTAAAAATATACATTTCACAATACTCGACGAGATATAATTGTATAAAATCATAAATGATTATATAAAAATCATTTTTACTAGGGGTGATATAAAATATAATGCATTTCAAAGAACAATCTCGTGGTGTAAAAGACATGCACGTGAATTAGGGTGGGCTGATTTGTAAGGACAAAAATTTGTCGATATTGTGTCATCGATTTTTCGATACATATCAAAAAAATCATTTATGAGCAGGGTTGGCAGGCAATACCGCTATCGATTAAAAACCCTTTCAACTGACTACCGTTACCCCTAAAATACCGTTACCGAAATAACTGAAATACCTTTATCCTTAAAATACCGATACCGAAATAAGTGAAATATCAATACCCTTAAAATACCGTTACCGAAACAAATGAAATACCGTTACCCCTAAAATACCGTTACCGTTATTTTCAATTTTCTGCTTTTGGGAATATCACGTGGTTATTGAGTATTTTTTGTACATTAAGTTGATGAATTGGTTCTGTTTTTAATCTCGTTTGTTTTTTGTAAAAAAAAATTTACAGGATGCATCGAAATAACTGACTCCCGTTACCCTTAAAATACCGTTACCGATATAACTGAAATACCGTTAACCTTAAAATAACGTTACCGAAATAACCCAAATATCGTTATCTTTAAAATAGCGATACCGAAATAAATGAAATAGCGTTACCCTTAAAACACCGTTACCGAAATAACCTAAAATATCGTTACCCTAACGATAACCGCATTCGTTTCGGTTAGCATCCATGTTTACGAGGCGCCCAAATTTCGTCCCAAACTCGTCTAAAAACCCGAAAAAATATTTTTTTTTCGAAAAAATTATATCGCCATCGTTTTAAGCGTACAATTTGACCTTGGATAGGATATATTTAAAAAATTTGAAATCAGCGAATTTTTTTTAACAAACCAAAAGCTCGTCCAAAACCTCAAGAAAAACATTTTTTTGGAAAAACTGCTATCGCCATCATTCTTAGCGTACAATTTCACTTTGGAAAGGTAATATTAAAAAAAATTAAATCAGCCGATTTTTTTTTTATTGCCTACTAAAAAAATCTTAAAAATAAAAGTTGAGAAAAAGTCGGAAAATTAAAATTTGGGCGCCTCCTCATGCCAAAAGCTATCGAAAAATCGATGCTACAATATCGATTGCCAAATCGACACACCGTAACGTGCATATTTAGATGTTTTTTATATTTTAGACGGTTTTGTATGGGGTTCAGCAACCAAATTTTTACATTTCATTCGTCACTTGATTTAAGCTAGGGGGTGATTTTAGTCGCTTTTTCTAGCTACGTTTTTTTTCGAAAAATTACAAAAATGTTATTATTTAAAATTGTTGAATGAATGAATCTAGTACGGAAAGTAGAACTGTCAAGCCGATATTTACGCAACGTTTTCACTCGGAAACTAGAATATCTGACCTAACAGTTCGTAGCCCAGATCCGTTCCGATATTGAAGAAATCGGGATTTTTTAAACGCGTTTGTATATAATTATACGCCAAACTCATAAAAAAAGTTAGTTCAAAAGTCTGTTAAACGCGTTCTGATTAAATTGAACAAATTTTTCTGTTATTTTCTCTAAAAAAGCCCGTACAAATATGTAAAAATTCTGCTAAAATAACAGGAAATATTACATGTATTTGCGCCAGCACAATTTTGACCTACATATTTGTATGGAATTTTTTTTATTAGTGTAGGTTATAATGAATTTGTACTCACGTTCGTTACTACCAAAATATTTGACCGTACCATGGTGTAGGATTTTATTCACTCTTTTTACAGGAGATTTGGCCGCTTAAAAATACGTGTTTTCTCCTCTATCATATATCTAAATTTAAGCTAAATCAGAATGTTCTTTAGGGAGAGTTCCAATGTAAGCTCTGGATATTTCGCAAGCATAAATATTTGAATTGCTTTAAAATTCCCGTTTTATTTTTGTAAATTACTATGTATGCTTATAGTTTCAGAGGATTCTTGCTGGCTACACTCATAAAAATTAACCTGTGAAAATAGCATAAACAGCAACTAAAAATTAGTTGAAATAGCCTTACAGAAATAATTGCTGACATTAGTAGATTTTTGTTGTTGTTAAATACTGGTAAAATAAGAACAGTAAAATTAAAACTCTAAAATTTACATAATTTAAGTTATATATGATTTAAATTTTAGTTAATTGAATACTGTAAAATCTGCTAAAAATTTTGCTAAATATTAGTAGATTAAAAATAACAAAAATAAACTGTTATATCTACAAAATTTTTGTTATTTTTGGGCTAAAATTTGTTGCAAATAACAGTCTTCCTGCTAAAACCAGCAGAAATATTTGATAAAAAATTAATAAACTGCTTATTTCAGAAGGCTCGATTTTTATTTGCTTTAAGAAAAATCTAGAACAAAAACTTTGAAAATTTTAAGTCTTTTGTGATTTTTAGCCCACTAATTATTTAGCAAAATTTTTTGTCTGATTGCAGCAGGTTAGGGCTATTTTTTATTAAAAAAAAATTTAACTCGAATATAATCAAAATTTTTTATATTTAACAGTTTTTTTTGCTGTTCCTATCTTACTAATATGTAAAACTAATCTGCTAATTTGAGCAGTATTTTCTGCAGATAATTTTTAAATAATTTTTAGTAGTTTTAACAAAACTTTTCCTATTAGTGTACATAATACAAGTTAGTCTTGTAAGAAATGGTGGTAGTTTTTGGCTAAACTTGTCAGTTATTTTTACCACATTTTTCAGCTGTGTTGTTTTAGAAAAATGGACAAATTCTTTACAGTAAATTCTATAACATTTGTCAACTGTTTTTTTTTACTTGTTAAAAGTAATCAATTAATTTTAAGCAATTGCAAGTTACATATCGTCGACCGGCCTGCAAAATGTCACATGTGTTTTTTAATAGATTTGCAGGAGAGCGAAAAAAAATGGTACCAAATCTACTTTTAAGATATTTTATTGGCATCATATGCCTTAATGATTCACGACCTCATTTAGTAAAATCATCATTAAGGATTTTTTTTACCATTTTTTTCGCTCTCCTGAAAATCTATTAAAAAACACATGTGACATTTTGCAGGCCGGTCGACGATATTTTAATGTGAATTACAGTTACTTTAATTTTAAGCTGATGTAACCGACATAATTCTCTGAGTGCATGCTTTTTAAAACCAGAGTACCGATTCCGGATGATTTGTGAAACAGTGAAAAATAGTTTTCACTCATTTAAAAATAATGATAACAATGACAGTTTTTATTAATTCACCACTTGCATTCAGAATCGGTACTCAGGTTGGTTTCAATTTCATATTAAATTTAATGTTCCTAAAGTGCTATTAAATATTGATGTTTCAGGGTATATCCAAGTCGGTACGGCTGAATATAAAACTTTTGTTTTTGCTTTGTTTAGCTGCCATAAATGCCAAGAATAAAATTGTTTTTAGTATAAAAGATTTTCACCCCTATTTGTTTTTGTTTTCTTTCAATTCTTTATTATATTTTTTTACACAAATTCACATAAGATTCTTTTTATTTTCGTTTTATTTTAATGCGTTCAAGTATCGCGTATTTAATTTTTTGACAAGGAGACTTTTAATTAAAAATTTAGATTTTATTCAAATTTTTAAAACATGTTTGTAATTTTTAAAAAATTTTTGGTTTTTTAATGATTACATTAACATATTTCACTTTTTATTTTTTTTCCTGTTCAAATTTTCCATGTACCGCACGGAATATATTTATTACAAATTAATATTTTTAAGTTTTACTATATAATATGTAGTACTAAATGCAATATTTATGTACTACTAACAATAATTTCGATGAAAAAAAAAACTATATTTAACTTTTGCTTATTTCTTTGGTTTTGATTTTATTGGCCAAACCTCACCATATAATTTTTCATTTTTACCGTTTATTTTTTAATATTAATTTTTTCTCTTTATAGGAGACAAATTCTCGTTGTCTTCGTTGTAACCGTTTTACACTTTTCAACTTGTTGACTCTAGTACCGTATAGCAAAGACTGAAACGATTTTTAATATTGTGTGTGAGCCATTTTTCTATGTAGAAAATTATACGTTAATATTACTCTAGTTAAGGGTATTCTCAGTGTACCAGAGAGCATTTTAAGTTAGTTGCTAAGCAGGGATGTAAGAGCTAATACAATCGTACTTTTTTTCTAAAGTACCGTGGTACTATCGCAATTTATTTAAAATATTTAATTAAGACTTATTTCGTGTCAATAATCAATCAATCTACTACAATTTTTTAAGTAAAGTATTGTAAAACTATGGACCATTGCTTGATCGGAAATTTGACGCCCTAAAGCACTGTAAGTTGTTTGAGTTTCACGTGAAAAAACTGTTATACTCCATATAACAAAAAAAATTTTTCACCACAATGAGTAGGCAAAGCGTAGACTTTGTTTTCACGCAAACTTAATATACAAGACTATTATTTTTCTTGTAAAAAAATGACATTTTGTGTTTAATGTGATTGTGTCTTTCCAATTACATAAAAAAAATTCCATTTTCAGAATTTAAATCACTATTTAAGGCCTTTAAAGTTTGAGTGAATTTTTTCCACGTGAAAAACAACTTATGGTGCTTTAAGCACGGTTTTTAACAGATTTTCAGATATCGAAAAAACTGATTTATATTAAATTAGAAAATAAGCATATTAATAAAATTTTTTTATAATTCCCAGGCTGCAAAAAAGTACATTTAATTTTAACTGGTACAAAAACAGTTTAGTTTTCCATCCCTGTTACTATTTAGGAGAGTTAATATGCCTCTTTAGCTGGGTTTGTTGCTTTCATCTCTTGAGTGTACCTAAATTTATATTATTTTTGCACATTTTGTTTTAATTCTTTGAATTCGGTTTTAAATTTTTTTACAAAGCAAAAAACGCCAATAAATGTCAAATGGAAGAGAAATGTCAAATTATAACAATATAAATAGTTCGATATGTTATACCATAATGGCGTACTGGGGTAAGAAAAGAATTCAGTTTTACAATTAAAGAACCGTAAGTTGTTTTTCACGCGAAAAAATTTCAAAAATTTTTTTTTTGTATTTGAACCAGAGACTATTAATTATAGAGATAGGAAATCAAAACTTACACTACTCACCGGTAGAGAGCGCTGAAATTTAGTATTACCTCAGCAACTATTTAGTATCAGTTTAGTATCAGCTGAGCCTATATTAATAACTTAAAAACTGCTCAAAATAAGGACACAACAAACGCGGAATATATTCAAATAATAAAATTTGAGATATCCGTTTGTTTTTTGCTTTGTTCTTTGTTATTATTTAGGTGGTGTTTGTAGATGACGTTTTACTTCACACGAACGAAAATACAATAACAAAATACATGCAATACAAAAACAAAATATATGTAGTTACTCATTCGTTCGACAACGAACGTCTTCTAGAAACCCCATCTTAAATTTAAATAAAAAAAAGAAAATTGTCAATTTTTTAACAAAGTGCCATCTAGTGATAACGATTTTGTTATAATTTATTTTTTTGATGATGCCTACCCCTGATTTGAACTTACAAAATTTCGCACAAATCTGTTATGGCTGATTTTTAAATTTCAATTTCTAAATATTTTTATTTTTTTGTGAATGTTAAAAAAAAAACTAATTTTTTGAAATTTTTTTCGGAAAAACCAATAAGTAGGGGCATTTAAATTATAAGTACCTTTAATTAAAGGTATTTTAATCCTCTATCGGTACCCCAAACAAAATTTTCTTTTATTTATTTGTGTCTCCTATGATAAATTTAATTTAAAAAAATTGGCATTTTAATTTCCCTTTATCTTCCTTATTTTGTACCATATTCCACTCTAGCTTTTTTTATATGATAACTACTAATTCGTTATTAAACGTCATGTTGTCAAATACATTAAATATTTTTCATATTTCTGTTTTTAATATCTTTTCAAAGACACGTGGACTATTTTTATCATAAAATATACTTATAAAAAAAGTTAGTACAAAAGTCTGTTAAACGCGTTCTGATTAAATTGAACTAATTTTTCTGTTATTTTCTCTAAAAAAAGTACGTACAAATAGGTCACAATTCTGCTAAAATAACAGGAAATAATACACGTATTTGCGCCAGCACAATTTCGACCTATTTGTACACGGAGGAAAAAGACGTTTTTGTATATGTTTGGAGGTAATCAATGTATATTTACAAACTAACATATATGTATTTGCAGTGTGCTTCCAATTATATTGTTTTTATAGTTACTATACATATATTTCCTGGTAATAATTATATTTGTGGATACAATTAACATATATTTGGAAAAACGGCGAATTTCCATTCTTGATACATATAAAGTTGTATGTAGCCATTATAACTTTTGTAGTTGGTAATAATAGTTTAGTTTAGCTAGACTGCATCTAGTCAGAAAATTTAGTGATATTTTTCCTTTATTTATTAATTTTATTGTGAAAGATGTTAAAAAATAAAACAAATTAGTATAAATAAAACATAAAATTGTGTTAAAAAGAAAAAAAAATATTTAATTGTGTATATTAAAGTATTAACTTATAATAAGAGTTTTTAATTAATATTTGTTAATAAAAATAAATAAAAAATAAATGAAGAAATTGTAGTTATTGTTTTTCAATGAAAGATTTGTATTAGAATAAAATTCAATGTGATTTATAATATATTTAGTTATTAAATAATAAAATTCTATGTGATTTATAATATATTTAGTTATTAAATAATCGCCAAACAGTAGATGTATTAATTTCATTTTTATGTTTTTCCATTAAAATATAGAGAAATTTGGAGAGTAGAATAAATACGCCTATTGTTTGGCATATATTAATAATTGCTTTATAACTAAATATATTATTTATATATAGTATTTGCATGGAAACATAATTTGTTTATGACACACATATTATATGTTTACTGCCAAACATATAATATTTGTCGATAGCGTCATTTCATTTCATCCAAACATTATATATTTACAGGCAAACATAATATATTTGCTTGCAAACATAATATATTTGCTTGCAAACATAATATATTTGCTTGCAAACATAATATATTTGCATGCAAATATATATTATTTCTAGTAAAAACACGGCGAATATGTTTAACAATTTCTCCTAATATATATATATTACCAGCAAAAATATGTTTGGGACAGGCCGTTTTTTTTCAGCGTGTACGGACTTTTTTTATGAGTAGTAGTAGTAGTTGCATTTATTTTATATATGCTGATATGTACCTCAAATTAAAGCAGGGTTGGCAGGCAATACCGCTAAAATACCGTTATCGATTCAAAACTTTTTCAACTGACTACCGTTACCCTTAAAAAAATTTTTTGTTTGGGGTACCGATAGAGGATTAAAATAGCTTTAATTAAAGGTAGATATCATTTAAATCCCCCTATTTCTTATTAGTTTTTCTCAGAAAAAATTAAAAAAATTAGTTTTTTCGACATTCACAAAAAATAAATATATTTAGAAATTGAAATTCAATAATCTGCCGTGACAGGTTTGTGCCAAATTTTGTAAATTCAAATACAAACAAAGAATTTTGAAAATCGGTTAAGAATTGTGACCTAAAATGTTATTTGCTCAAAAAAGTGCTTTTGGACACATTGTGCGAGGGTAACAATTGTGTAGGCCGTCGACCCTTCTTCGGCCCGGAACCATTCTGAAGAATACCTACGGGGTACTCATTCAAATTTAATCATATCGTATTGTATTAACTTATATCCAATTCGACCGAGACAAAACTCGGATATACATAAGTGGATCATTTGATATAACTTTGTATCCTTGTAAATACAATTATATTCGTTTTGATACAAATTAATAAAACCATTTTTCGGATGAAATTATATCCAGTTACATATTGCGAATATATCCATTTTTAAATTTAATTTATAGCGTTTTGCTATAAAGGAAAAAATCCAATGAAAAAAAACTTCCTTAGCAAAAGTTTAATGATTTTTTGCGAGCTTTAGTTTTCTGATATTAGGGTTGTACACTAGGGTGTACAATAGGGTGGTAGCAACTGACATCTGATGGGTAACTACTTTAACGGGATACTTGAGGTCAATGGCCCTTAGAGCAAAACATTTTTCCCCTCGAGAGAAAAACATCAATGTATCATACTTTAAGATCCGACTGTAAATGCTAAAGATATAACGAAAAATGTAAAATGTTAAATTTTTTTTTGAAACATCCTTTCAAAAATACTCCATATTGGAGGGTGTACGGCGCACTTTTTTTTGCTTGCCTGTAAGTGACTTGAGACTTGACCAATGTCCATTCTTAAATTTCATGTTTCTGTAATGAACTTAAAATGAGTCGTCAACGAAGAAAAACAAGATATTATCCAATTATTCAAAAATTTGATTAATCAAAACAAAAGTTTAATCACCCAAGTAAAAAAAATGATATGGAGCCATATGAAGTTATATTTAATTATATATAATCTTTTATGTAATTAGATACAATTATATCCGAAAAATGAGAACATCTTATTGTATCGAATTGTATACAATTGTATACAATTTGGTACAATTTGATACAATTTTATGCAATTCGATACAATTGTATCCGAATTTTGTCCTCATCCAATTACATCAAATTATATCTTTTTGTATAAAATTATATAAAATCTTATAGAAGTGGACATAGTTTGATACAATTACATATATCGAAAATTGACCTTATAATTTAGATCATATTATATATGACCACATCTAACAATATACAAAAATTATTTTTTTAAATAAAAAAGATATGCAATATCTGGAGATCAGACCTGGGGGATTTCAATTACATTTCATGTAACTTTTCAATTACAAGTAATTGTAATTGAAAGTGATTTCAATTACATTTAGAATTGTAGTGTTTTTTGTTAAAATTTTGTAGAAAAAACTGACTGGGATAGGTTGGATAGGCGTGGATAAGTATAAAAAGAATACGTCATGTTGGGCTGCCCCTCACTTGTGCTTTTTGTCATTATTTCTTTTCCGAAAAATTTAATTGTAATTGACATTTTTTCAATTACAATTATATGTAATGTATAATTGAAAATTTTCAATTACAAATTACTTGTAATTGTTTTTTTTTAATTACAATTACAAATTATATCCCGGTGAAAAATACTCATATTCGCTCAAACATGTCCATATATGGTTTATGTTTGGACACATATGAACAAATATGGATTTTTTATGAACATATATGGATTTTATATAAACGTACATATATGGAAGTATATGTGATTCCAAATATGGAGAATGCTTTCATATACAGACATATATGGAGGCATCTGTTATTTCATATATGGAAATGGCAATTTATGCAAACGGGACTTGTATATGAACATATTTGGAAGAATACATTTTTCAATATGTGTAAAAGGAACCATATTTGGATAAATATGGAATTATATTTAATGCCATGAATAAAAAAAGGAACATATGTAGCGCCTAATTTGAATGTCATACATAAATTTATATCTATAGTACAACCTTATAATAAAGGACAGCAACGTTCGCATGTATTCGCATATATTTAATAAATGTATATGTTCATATATGTCCATATATTAACATATACTTAGATGTTACCTCATTTTTCGGATCCATACATATATGGTTGAACCATAAATGTTCACATATGGACATTTTTCACCGGGATGTAATTGAAATTGAATTTTTATCAATTACAATTACAAGTAATTGCATGTGTAATTAATTTCCAAATATAATGATTAACCCAAAGGACTACTGGAGATCCTATAATTTCGATAAATCTTCCATTACTTTTATCCAGATTTACCATGACAGTGCATTAAACATGAACAAAATTTTCTTTATTTTTAGTAATTTTAAAATAAAGTTAAGAAGACGGAAATTTTAAAGTTAATAGGATTATGTTATACAACCAAGATATAAGAAAAATAGTAAAAAAAAATAGTAAAATATTACAAAATAGTAAAAATTACTAAAAATAAACTTTCACACGAATCATGAACGGGTTATATATTCTTATTCACGCTCACGCACGAATCAAGTACGAATTATATATTCTCAGATTCACGCACGAATCACTTGAGTATAGTAATTATTACTCACGATCACGTGTGAATAACGTGACTCACGAACATTTCTAGTCACGCACCAATCCCTAGTAATTACTAAATCTAAAACTAGTTCAAAATCATTGTTAATATAGAACCACATATACAGGCATGTCACAGACCTCAATTTCACTTGAAAGTGAAATTGAAAACGCAAATTGCTTCTCCAGAAGTAAATGGTGTTTTTGCATATTTAGACCAAATATAATAGATAAACATAATTAATTATAAATTAAGAATGCTGTCTTTAATAATTTCACTTTAAAAGTTTTTGTTAGAGAGCATTAGAGTTTTAAGACATATTTCGCATAAAATTAATATGATTCCGATGTACAATTTCGTAACGTTTTACTTTTGCTTCTTCAGCTTTTTTGCGTTTTCGTAAATTCTAAAAAGACTTTTTGTGGTAAATTCGTGTTCCAACTGCCAATTTTTGATGTAAGTTGCCATTTGTAGTTAAAAAAGAGAAGATCGGCGATCAAAATTTAAAATTTTAATTTTTCAGAAAAAATTATGTTTTGCTAATGATTAAGAAAATTGTCGAATTTACCAACAAATAGCATTTTAAATGTAAATTTTTTTAAGTGAAATAGTTAACGACACTTTAGGGAATACATACCAAACACTATTGAAAAGCTTTTATGAGTTTAAGCTGCTCTAAATATCAATTCCATTTTGGTTTTTGAAAGTGGAAAGAAAACTATTTTTTTTGCGTATTACGTTTTGTGGAGAAACTTTTAACGTTTTAAGTACCACTATTAAGCCTGTAGCATACTCGATAATTACCAGAACGTTTCATTTTCTATACAAAATTATCCGTAGCACCCTAAACTGCAAATTCAAAAGGAAAAAAATTGTTTTCGATCACTTTAGGAAAAAAATTGCGAAAGTGAAATTGGGAAATCAAAGCAATTCCGTAAAAAACCTGTGACATGCCTGATAATATAATACGGTTTTATATGGACCTTATATATTTTTATATAAAATCACTTTGAAATAATTGCTTATGTGGGATGATATATAATTATAGATGATTTTATAAAGAACGTTATATTGTTATATATTAAAGAAATCATGAAATATTGTAGATATGGAACCATATTAAGTTATATATGGGTTCTTATTCGTCAATATATAATCATATCTAACACAAATTATGAAATAGTTCTTATATGGCTCCACATATAGTTTTATATTATTATGTATAGTGACATTATATCTGTAATATGTTACTTTATGTACTTATACATAGCACATGCAATTATATGTAGACCAGTATGTAATAATATAAAATCACATATGTCTCCATATTAAAACCTTTGAGGAAAAAATATCTAACATATGACTATATAAAAGTATATCTGCTTGAATTTAAAAGCATATGTGGCCATTAGGGTTTGGGGTTCGGGAAATCCCGGGCGGGAATTCCCGGGAAATCCCGGGAAAAGTTTGCCGGGAATTCCCGGGAAAATAATAGATTTTTCCCGGGAAAACGGGAAATTTTAAAAATATTAAATTTTTTAAATTGTTTTTGTTTCGAATAGGATTTTTTAATTTTAGTCATAAAAACATTTTAAATACCAAAACAAAAATGTCATTGTTAAAATCTTTTAAAAGGGAATACATTTATTTGACACACACATAAAATCTTTGCCAAGTAATAAGGAGCATTTCAACTAATAAAGATTTTTCGCATAACTTATTCAAAATTTAAGTAGTAAAATCTAAAAACTTGGTAAAATGTTTAAAAGAAATATGAACAAAAAGTCTTGTTTCTTACAAATCTAAATTTTTCAAATGTATATTTTAGTTAAATTCGACGTTGTTAAAATATTGGGTGGCTTGGTTTATTTTTGGAACATTATGATTGGTTAATTTATTTTCAACCAATCAAAATATTTGAAAATATAAATATTTTTGTAAGGTTTTCATACACAAAATGACAAAACCGTTTGATTAAAAATAAAGTGGACTTTAAATTTAAAATACGCCTTTATATTAAGGGTCAATAATTTTATAAGTAACGTTTTCATTAATAAATGTGAAAAGAAAAGACTAATGGTTAACGGTGGTATCTAAATTTGGTTATCCGAAATCTAAATTTGGTTCACAAAAAAAAAAATTGATGGTCATGCAACTTCTCTTGAAGAAAACAACAAGAATAACGTTTCAGCTAAAATTAGCAAGGTACCTGAAGAAAAAGTGTAAGCTGAATAGGCATTAAAGGATTTATGGTAGGGCAAACATTTCCTGAAATGGTATCCAAATTAGCTGCAGTCAATCCGCACCATAACTAGATCTTCGTTTATTCGAGAAAGTTTTTATAATAAAAACCTGGCATTGCAAAAAAATGAAACCGATGTAAAGAACATTATATTAAATTACTACAATCATGTAAAAGATATCATGATAAAAGAAATATCGAGCAATATTTCTAACAATAGGAGATTTACTATAATCTTAGATGAATGGACAAGAATATCACAAAAGAGATATTTGAACATATGTACAAACGGATATAATTCATTTTATAACCTGGGGTTGGTTTATATATCAGGAAGATGTAATGCTGATGAAATAAGAAGAATTGTAGAAATTAGACTAGAAGAGTTTTATTTGTCTTTGGAAAATAACATTGTGGCCACCATATCTAATGGGCCAAGTGTGATGAAACGGTTTATTTCCGACAGTCCAGTAGTAGGTGCCTACTGGAATCATGCAATTCATTTGTCAGTGCTGCGAGTAATTTATGTGAAATCAAATGTTCAACATTCTGATATTTTTTACTTTGAATTCTCACCACACAGACTGCATTTGCACTAAAATAGTGTTTTTTTTTAACAAAAATTACTTATATAGGTGGTTTTCATTAACAATTTTGTTTAAAAGTATTTCCCGGGATTCCCGGGAATCCCGGGAATAAAATTTTTTCATTCCCGTTTCCCGGGAAATAAAAAAGTCCGGGAAATCCCAAACCCTAGTGGCCATATGTAACTATAAGTTACTATATGCAATTACATAAAATAATACATGTTTATATCAAAACTTTTTTACTCGGGCAATTAATCATTATTTTGAATAATTGAAATAACTGATTAATCGATTAATAATGTTTTTTATTAATCACAATTGTTGAATAATCGATTAATTGATTAATCAGGAAGTTTGATAAATCGATTAATCGCACATCCCTAGTTGTTAAATACACTCAAAAAAATAAGTTAGTAGAAAAATTAGTAAAACTTCTTGTATATCAAGTGTACTAGTTTTCAGCAATTTTTTTGCTGAAATTCCGTTTTCAGCAAAAAATTTAGTTATATTTTTTTAGCACTAAACTAATTTTGAACTAATGTTTTATTAATACTCAGGCAATGGAGAGAGACTGAGTTTGCAAAACATTGGGAAACTTCTACTGGCCAAAGACAGGCCAAAAGATTTATTTCCCTGTCCAGCGGAGTATCAAAGCGACTATTGTCACTTGACAGGGGTAACCTTAGGACCCTGACGGGATACTTAACTGGGCACTGTAGGCTCAGGTACCAGCTTCACAAACAGGACCGGTCAGACACTGATGTTTGCAGGTTTTGTGAGCTGGAAAAAGAGACATCGGAGCATGTTCTCTGCGAATGTCCGAGACTGTGCGACAGGAGACTCAGATTTCTGGGTGACCGCTTTGTGTCATCTTCGGACGTTTGGGGAAATTCTCCTAACAGGATTATTGGCTTTATTGGTAGCCTGAATCTATAGGGAACTCTAGGCAGCACAAAAGATCTATATTGGTCGCGGTGCGTAGTGCCTTCGTATCTAATCTAAATTTATTTTGCTACAAAAATTGTGCTGATAACCGCATGCATAGCGTGGACGACAACCAGATAGACAAGATGTAGATGTCGCAGCTTGTCTGGAAACGGAAATGACAAAAAAAGAAAAACAACTCTACACATATTCTATATTTAAATTTTCAGCAAATAAATTAACTAAAGTAAAATTTCGCTACAAGTTTTTTGAGTTTTTTTCAGTCTACTAATATTCAGCAAAAAGTTTAGTGATTTTAACAAGGATTTTTTTCATTTGCAGTCGACTAAATGTTAGCAAAACTTTTGCTGAAGATTACTATTTTTTTGGTAAAAATCAGCTCGCTGATTTTCAGCAAACCTTTTGCTGAAATTACGAACTTTTTTGCAAGCACGCTCCTGACTAAAAATTTGCTGACACAGCAACATTTTTTGCTGACTTTACTGACTTTTTTTTTTGAGTGTACATACAAAAAGTGTATGAAAGGGTTAAGAGTTAACACTAACGGTGGGTCTCATACTACAGGTTTAAACTTTAGTTAATAGTTAACCCAAAAAAATTGTTGTTGTTTTGTGTACATTTTTTTGACATTTTCTTTTGTTTATAGTTAAGTGAAAGTTAAACTACACTCAAAAAAATAAGTTAGTAGAAAAATTAGTAAAACGTCTTGTATATCAAGTGTACTAGTTTTCAGAAATTTTTTTGCTGAAATTCCGTTTTCAGCAAAAATTTTAGTTATATTTTTTTATCACTAAACTAATTTTGAACTAATGTTTTACTAATTTATTTTGCTACAAAAATTGTGCTGATAGCATGGACGACAACCAGATAGACAAGATGTAGATGTCGCAGCTTGTCTGGAAACGGAAATGACAAAAAAAGAAAAACTACTCTACACATATTCTATATTTAAATTTTCAGCAAATAAATTAACTAAAGTAAAATTTCGCTACAAGTTTTTTGAGTTTTTTTCAGTCTACTAATATTCAGCAAAAAGTTTATCGATTTTAGCAAGGATTTTTTTCATTTGCAGTCGACTAAGTGTTAGCAAAACTTTTGCTGAAGATTACTATTTTTTTGCTAAAAATCAGCTCGCTGATTTTCAGCAAACATTTTGCTGAAATTACCAACTTATTTGCAAGCACGCTCCTGACTAAAAATTTACTGACACAGCAACATTTTTTGCTGACTTTACTGACTTTTTTTCTTGAGTGTACAGTATGAGACCCACCGTAAATGTTGGCTAATGTCAGATTTTTATGAGAATAACATATGAAATTTTATTCTCTAGCCTAAGTTTTATAAAAGTGACCTAAATTTGCCGCAATTTTAAACTAAACTCATAAGGGTTTGTGTTTTGTTATTACTACCATTCCATGGGGTGGTGATAATTTCCTAAGTTATGACATTAAAAAGTAAACATGTGTACCTCTCTCCTAGAATTAGCTCAACTACCTTAAGACAGACATTTAAGGGAAATTACTATGACTGGATATTATTAGAAGGGTTCAGCATTGAATGAAGAGTTATCAAAACAAATTTTAAGAGTTCCGAATGGGATAATGTTTATTCCAAGATTCAATTTTAGTTTTGGTGACATATTTTTATGCTACATTCTCTTCTTATTCTCTAGACCCAAAAATAATACGATATGATTTTTTATCTAACCCGTTCCTAACCGGTATAAGTATAGCCAGAAATTGAATCGACAAGCTTTGCGACAAGTCACAAGTGGCTCAAAAGGTAGAAATTCCCACCTCATATGACAAGCCCATGTTTAAGTTGCCGGTTACTTTCATAAAAAAACATCGAATCGAGGACCGGCAACTCCCACAAAGTTCCAGTCACGTGACCAGCTCTGTGACTGATCTATTTCCCGCAGGGTTCTTACAGCGTGTTTAGAAGTAATTCTGAACAACATCCAAAAAATCATTTAAGTATTAAGTATTCTAAAGCATTATTGCTCTAAAAGTGATCCTTAAAAGTGATTTTGATACAGTTTATTTCCAAACAGATGAGTGCGGTTTCGATTCCTGGCGGAACTAATATTTTTTTATTTTTATTTTTTTTTATATTTTTTTTAATATTTATAATTAATTTGTTTAAATTCAATGTTTTTTATATTTCAGATTTTAAAAATGTATAATTTTTAAAATATATAATTTTTAAAAATATATCAAATAAAAATGATGAAGAATTGCTTTTTATGCACCTGTGAAAATAGTACTGAAAAAATACTGAATTGCAGTGCACCTTTCGGAGTTGTTTAATAAGGACTTCTATTGAAGAGAATAAGACACAATATCTCGCAATGACAAAGTGGTCAATGCCAGTCAAGTTTCATATCAAAGAATAGCTTAGCAGTAGAGAGCTAGATTAGCGATCTTGAGGTTGCAAGTTCGATTTTTATCCAATGAACAAAATTTAGCGCATTTTAAACGAAATCATTAGGATCATATTTTGAAAATTTTAATAAAACGTCCTTGTTTACTGCAGAAGGTTTTTTCAAGAAAATGTATCGAAATATTTTGATGAAAATTGTCTAAATAATCTAAATAAACCCCCAATATTTTTATGATATTAAAATTTACTGTTTGAAGAAAATATCTCTGTTAGTTATTGACGGGGTCGCCTTATAAATGTTTATTTAGGTGTACACTCAACCAAAAAAGTCTGTAATGGCTACTGAAACTTTTGCTGTTATTACGGGAAATTTAACTGTTTTGAGGCCAGCGGTATTTTTTGCTAATTTTAGCAACACATGTCTGCTGATCTTTAGTACAATAAAATTAGTAGAAAAAATTAGTTGCCGCTAGTAAATTTTAGTAAAATTTATGTAAAATGCAAAAATCGATTTGCTAAAATCAGTTAAAAAACTTACTAAATATCATAATTTTAGTACAATGAAATTAGTATAAATAATTAGTTGCATCTACTAAATTTCAGTAAATTGCTGTAAACTGTAATTTAAAATCAATCTGCTGAAATTAGCAAAAAATTGTACTAAAAAAAAAAAAAAAACTGTAAAATCTAAAAGAAATTTTTTTTTCTTTCGATTGTAACAGCGTATAATTACTTCATCGTACTTGAAATTTGGAGTCAAAATTGCAAACGGTTCTCCAGTTATTGCCGTTTTATGCATTGGAGATGCAATAAAATTTTCTGGGTGTTATTTCTAAACTAAGAATATATCAATACCCAGGTAGAAATTGCCGATGGTACAAAAAACAAAGCACTGGCAAAGCGTTGCTTTACAATGGTAAAAAAAAAACATTGCAAAAGCACTAATTTAGAACGCTTTGCCAACCTTTGCAAAGAATGCTTTCCCAATACTTGTTTTACAAAGTTTACCACTGTTTATGAAAAAAACCACCGGCAAAACATCGGTTCAAAACGCTTTGCCAACGTTAGGTAAAAGGACTTTGCCAGTAGAAAATTTACGACTGTACATGAAAAAATACTACTGGTAAAACATTGGATTGCAGCGCTTTGCCAACATTTGTAAAAAGGATTTTGCCAGTACTTGTTTTACGAAACTTATGACTGTATGTAAAAAATACATAAACTGATCACTTAATGTTCACCCTATTTAAATACCAGTTTTCAAGTCTATTGATAAAACTGGAAAATTGTTCTTATGGTAAAATTTGTGTGAAAATCTATTGAATTTGTAGTTTTAAGCAGAGATGTATTCGCTTATTAGATACAGTGCTGCTATACTAAAATTTACGTTTCTCTTTTTTTCGGGATTGGGATTTTACAGATTTTTTCATGAAGAATTTAATAAAAAACCGTTGATCTAAAATACCGATTGGCAGAGCACTTATTTTACTATTGTTACCAACGCTTTGCCAACGTTCGGAAAGATAAACGGCCAACCGAAGATCGACGTTATCATTTCAAGGTTGACCCAGTACTTCAATTTTCGAAAAACGGACGCTCTGCCAGCGCTTTTACCACCATATACAGTGATTTGCCAACGTTTTGCCGTTTGTATTTTTCTACCTGGGTAGTAACAAATATAAACTAAACAAGAATTGTAAAAAATCAAAAAAAAATATTTTTAAATTAGTATATTTTTCTGCTAAATTTAGCACTCGGTTTTGAAAAATTAGTAAAATGTTTTGCTAAAATCAGCAACGAAAATTAGTAAAAAAATCCGTAATTTGTAATAAGAGAATAACAGAAATGATTACTAAAAATAAAAATTGTACTAATAATCAGTATAAAAATAGTACAGTGCGATTGAAAACTGTTTAAAAAATTTTTACAAACTTTTTTACCTGAGTACAAGGTTTGAGCACCCTAGTATACAAAAAAAAAAAAAAAACGCTTTTGTAGGTTTTTGTGTATTTCCAATTAAAAATGTTATTATGCAAATAAAAGCATGGTTGGGAATCGAATAATAGTACATACATATATTGGTGTGGATAGGTTAGCCTAACAAAATTAAAATAATTTTGTTCGTTTGTTTCGGTATTAGTGTCAGTAGCGGCATGTAGGTATTTCTTTCGTATCGGTACATACCGTTGTTAAAAATTATGTTTTCAGAATTAGTTGTGTGTTATTATAAAAAAATATAATGTTGCCAACTCTAATTAAAATTTAATGAATTTATTTTTATGCTAAAAAAATAAGAAAACTGATTTCCGGTATAAAAGAAAACTGCTATGCAGTACGGTTATCGATAACGGTTATCAATCTGAAAGGGTTTAAAATCGGATAACGGTATAAAAAACTATCGGTTGCCAACCTTGAATAAAAGTATTAAAGGACCTTCAACTTGTAAGTGATTTGTTTAAGTTTTAGTGGCAAATATTTGTCACTGTTGAAAAGCCAGTGACATGACGACAATGTAGGATGAGGGCTATAATCCGCTTTGGGATTAATTATAGGTAGGGGAGTCGATCAAAGAACTAGAAAAACATGAACATTTAAATATTCGAAATTCGGCTGCTACCTCCACAATATTTGCTCTAAAAAGATGTTATGACTGACAAATTGCGGTTAAACTAATATTATAAGGGGAATAATATATTTGAGGCAAATAAACAAATATGTTATAGATAATTTTAACATAATTTTTAAAATATGTTTTATGTTTGTGTTTCTGCTACCAACGAGTATTTGGCGCCATTTTAGAAAAATTGTCGTTTTCTCGAAATCTGAGAGAGATAAAACAAAATGGATACATTTTGGATTAACTATTTCCAACAAATTTCAATAAACTATATTTTAATAAATTAAATTCTCTGCGGACCAAGTCACTCGAAAAAATGTTGAATTTTTTGTTAAATTATTTAATTTATTAATTTTGAATGTAGAATAAATATTGGGGCAAGGAATTAAAAGAAAATTAATAAAAATTTGTAATTTTTTTTTATTATTATCACAATGTCCTGAAGCTAACTGGGAGTTCAACTGGCGCATATATTGTTGCTTCCCATATAAATTTTAAATTTAACTGTTCCACAGTGTGTCCAAAAGAATTTTTTTTGAGCAAATAACATTTTAGGCCAAAATTCTTAACCGATTTTCATTTGAGCATTTGAGATTAAAAAATTTTGCACAAACCTGTCATGGCCGATTTTTGAATTTCAATTCCTAAATATTTTTACTTCGGATTTGGTCCAACAAATTTTTTGTTGCAAAATACGGACCGTTCCCGATTTTTTTTTTTTACTAAAAAGCAACGTAATTTGAGTGTTTACGAAAATAGTTTTCAGCACTAAAGGCGCCGTTAAGCCCAAATTACTTGAAGTAAATGTAACGTGACGAATCAACTGATTCAATCTAAGGTAAACTGACCATAAGGAAAATTTTGATTTTTTGAGTTACGCGGTTATTCTTGAAAATCACAGAAATTTGAGACCTTCAGAAAACAATTGTCTTTAAACATATGCAATTTTAAGATATATGTTGGCCTTTTGAAATCGTAACAATAATTTAATGTAGATAAATAACAATCTGTTGAAAATATGTTCAAATTTGTTTAAAGTGTTTGTCATAAAAAGAAATCATATGATAAAAATCACAGACTATCACGTCAAAAAACGTCACTGATCTCGTCGTCTCTATGTTTTTTTTATTATTTATTTATTAAACGACCGATAATAATAAAGATATAAATGCGCATTTGTAATCTGTATTTCGAATTTTGGCAATAAAATTGAATTAAAAGAATAAAAATAATTAAAAGCAATTGATAAATGACAGCCAGATTGAGACAGACAAAAATATTAAAGTTGTTAAGTATTCACCTGAATTAAAACTTATAGACCGTTTTAAAGAACGACTAAACAAAGTATGATTATTAGTATTCATATTTTATTGATAAAATTTAAATTAATTAAATTGTTTATTATTGTAACACTATTTATAAAAATACTGTTAATTGTTCGACAGTAAGTCTGCTTCATTATTACGAACGATCAGATATTTAATTTAAAACAATTCTAGTTAAACATTTAAAACGTTATTTGAATAAATATTTTTCGATATAAAAATTTTAAATTTTTGTAAAACACTTTTTTGTATGTAAATTTTTATTGCTTTATTATTTAAAACTTATTTAATTTTTCCAATATTTAGGTATATTATTTTTTACAACTGCAGCAATATTTATTTTGCTTATTTATTGAATTTGTCAAAATCAACTGAAACACATTTGAAAATGTATGTGTTTGATTGTTATTTTTTTGTAAAAGAAATGCATGCACGAGAGAGAAATGTGAAAAAAGAATTTTCTATCGTATAAAAATAAATTGAATTTTTTGTTGTTTTCTTTTATTAATTTGTTTTTTACTTTTTTTGAATGACAACAATAAATACGAGCAAATGCATTATACTAAAAACACCTTTAAAACCCACTGCCTCGAATTTAGTGCTAGACTTAATTCTCCCACTTAATTAAGAGTGTTTTTTTTGTAATACTCTTGTATTAAGTATTTTAGAATAACAAAACTAAAATTTGAACTGTTAGTTGTCTCATAAAAACCAGTGAGAATGTTTACCAGACTATTATAGGTAGACAGGACTTCTCATATGAGGAACCGCTTCTACCTGGAAGGTCTTTTACTAATTGCTGCAAGGTGGTGAAATATTAAATAAAACTATGTTTTTTCTATATTGTTGTCTTATAAAATTTGATTTATCTACAAATTAAACGAAAATAAGTTTTTGATGGCAAAATTTAACCCTTAAATGCATGATCTCTTCGATTTTAACCAATTTTTTATATATGATTTCTAAAGGAGTGTACATTTCAAGAAAAATATCAAAAAAATTATTTAAAAAAAAGGTGATTTTTTTTGAAAAATATGGTTTTTTGCCAAATAGCTAAATTGTGATTATTTTAACGTGCATGAAAAAAAAACAAACAAAAAAATCTATAAACTATAATGTATACATTTATTGTCGCCAAAATGAATTTTATTGCGAGAATACCACTTTAAATATATTAACAAATATTTTTGAATATTACACTTTTTAGTAAATGAATGTTCTTTAGTTTGACTCTAGATCATAAATTAATATCACTTTCTGTTTAAATTATTTTCAAATTAAAGAAAGATGATACAATTTTTACAAGTTACAAAGAATAAAAATTTCTGAAAGAATTCGATAAGACCAGCACGACAGAATACGTATTTTCGGCTTTCGCTGCAAAACCATCATCAGTGTCATTCGCCTTTGAACAACTCAACTTAGACTAATATCAACGAAATCTAACAATGCTATTTTTATCCTTTGTTATAATTACTCTTATTTGCTTTGAACCTTAATTCTTAAGATATCTCAGCTGATTCTATTCAACTCTGTGTATGATAACCACAGATTTTTTGAATAACAACGAACCGTTAAATTTAAATGTATGTTATTTAAATTATATATTGCACCGTGTCAATGTGTTTTTAAGATGAATGAGGGGAATATTTAGTTGATCTCTTATTTTGGTAAATGAATGTTCTTTAGTTTGACTCTTTGTAAAAAAAGTTTTAGATTTTTCACAAAAATACAGAGAAAAACCAAGATTTTTACTCTAACTGTTTAAAAATTCTGCACTAAACTAAAGAACACTATGTACAGAAGGGGCCCCTAATACCCAAAAATGCGGTTTTGTGCATAAATTGGTTTTTTTTTTTATTAAAAAACCGGTATGTTGCCAAATGGCTACACCATGCATTTAAGGGTTAAATATAGGTGAAAAAATCTCTGCGAATATCTGAAAAAGCTTAAGTAATCATTAGGGCAAGGAATTCCATGCAAATGCATGTTTTTTCTCGATATTCCAAAACTAATATGGACTAAATATTTGTCCGAATCATCAAATTTATAACAAAATGGCATCGATTTGTAGTTGCATATTTTTGCATATTTTGTCATAAATGCATATTTTGACTTTAAATGCATATTTGGTGCCTTTTTAATGCATATTTTGTGCTTTTTAATGCATATTCGTGCATATTTTTTAATTTTAGGAGCATTTTTTATTTTGTAAAAAAATATAAAAAATTGATACATTGTCATATTTCGATCAAAATAAACATTCTTAAAACCTTATGGACCTATTAGAAATGAGTTCTGTGTCTGTTTGTAAAATCACTAACTTAAATATATTTTTAAGTTTTAAGGTGCATTATTTTTACAAAAGGAATAGTTTTTAGTGCATATTTCTTATATTTTTAATGCATATTTTTCTTTTTTAACCGCATATTTTAGGCGCATATTTTCCATTTTTAAGTGCTTGAAATTCCTTGCCCTAGTAATCATTAATATAAATGATGTTTAACTCAAGCCAATCAAAACGCTAGTTTTATTGTCATTCAAAACATTTTTACGATTATAAAAAATACTTAGAGATTTAAATCTTACTTTTTACTTTTAAAAAATATGCAAAAATATGTAATAAAAATCATAAAATATGCACTTAAAGGCAAAATATGCAAAAAATTTCAACAACATATTTATCAGTAGATAAATATTTGAAGATAAAAAATTAAAAAAAAATTTATTATTATTCGATTGGTTATTCATACGATAACCAATTTTGTTAAGATTTAAAAAAGTCATTTTTTTTCCAGATCGGACAATTTTTGCGACTCCGCAACCACGAGGCCCCGTTATTTTTCTCTGCCGCCAGTTTGGAGCTCTATAAAACCATGTTGGAGTGAAAAATATATTTTTTTGAATTTTTTTTCTTGTAATTTGTTCAATTCTCTACAATTTTGGAAAAATGTTTGTTTTTGAATGAGTTATGAATTTTTAAAAAAAGGTCTGTTTTCTCTGCCGCGAATGTCATGTAACCCCTTAAAACTACTAAAAATTAGTTAAAAATTATGCTGCAGAAAAAAACTGCTAAATTCGCAGATTATTTTTGCTATATATTAGTAATATAGGAACAGCAAAAATAAAACTGTTAAATATACAGAATTTTAGTTATATTTGAGCTAAATTTTTCTAAATGGAGAATAGCAAATTAACCTGCTAAAATCAGCAAGAAATTTTGCTAAATAATTAGTAGCCTAAAAAATCACCAAAAAATTTGAAATTTTAGAATTTTTTTTCGATTTTTTTTAAATGCAAATAAAAATCGAGCCTTTTGAAAACAGCAGTTTACAACTTTTTACCAAATATTTCTGCTGATTTTAGCAGAATAAACTGCTATTTGCAGCTTAAAAATAGCAAAATTTTCTGCAGATTTTACAATTTGCTATTTTCAATTAACTAAAAGTTAGCCTAAATATCATGGATGGTAACCGAAACGAATGCGGTTATCGTTACGGTAACGATATTTTATATTATTTCGGTAACGGTATTTTAAGGTTATCGATATTTCACTTATTTCGGTATCGGTATTTTAAGGGTAACGGTATTTCAGTTATTTCGGTAACGGTATTTTAAGGATAACGGTATTCCGGGTATTTCGGTAACGGTATTTTAGGGATAACGGTAGTCAGTTGAAAGGGTTTTGAATCGATAACGGTATTTTAGCGGTATTGCCTGCCAACCCTGCTAAATATAACTAAGATTCTGTAAATTTAACAGTTTTAATTTTGCTGTTCTTATTTTACTAGTATTTAGTAAAAAAATCTGCTAATTTTAGCACTTTTCTGCAGCATCATTTTTAACTAATTTTTACTAACTTTTTCTGCTATTTTTACAGATTTATTTCTGTAATGTACAGAAAGCTAACCCAAAAATTTAAAAATAAATAATAAAAAATTTCGATATAACGGCGCAGTAAAAACCATGATAGTATAAAAGTTTCCCAGTGTAGAAAATCATTACCAGATATGTGGTTATGTAACTACATACTTGGTAATGGTAACTAGTTACTTTTGTTATTACATTTCTTATTACCTTTATATGGCGATGTCGCGAAAAATAATGAGTTATGATTACACACCAGCATACGAAAAATCAAAAAATATATCGTTACCTATGTGCTTACCAGTACTGACAAAAATAATGAGTCTAAAAATAGATTTTCAAAAAAATAAATTATAAAAAAAAAATATTTTTTATTGTATTTTTGTTTTTTAATAAAAATTTCTGGTGCGGGAATCGAACCTGGGTCTACAGATTGCCAGTCAATAGCTCTACCATCTGAGCTATATCGACATGTAATATTTAATGAATAAAAACATAATTGACCTGCTGCACACAAGTAAGCTCACTCGCCAACATACAAAAAATCAAAAAATATGTGGTTACATATATCCTTACCAGTATTTAAAAAATATTGAGTCTAAAAATAGATTTCAAAAAATTTTCAAAAAAATTTAGAAAATTATTTCTCATTATGATATGTTTTAAAATAATGCAGAAGGTAAGTGGGTGTCATTACTGGTAGTCCAAAAAATAATGATATGTCATTACCGTTTCTACACTGGGTTGGCTATAATTAGGTGCAAATAAAAAATTAAGGTTAATATTATAGATTAATTTCAGATTATTTTTAAAAAGCCTACAAAAATCACAAAACAAAACTTAAAAAAATTTCTAAAAATTGCGTATTAACTTTTTTTCAAAACATTTTTGATTATTTACGTAGACTTTAATTAAGAGAACAAATTAAAATATATAATTTTAATAAATTATGGATCCATTGAAGAATGTCAGCGGATTAACATTTTGACTTTGATGGCATATGTCTCCGCTAGAGGCCGTGGTGTAATAAAAAAAAATGCAGATAAATTTTATTTGGATACAGGTCTTGGGACATATTAATTTTCCTTGAGAGATTCTCACGATTCTATATGTAGGTTAAATTAAAACAACATTTACACAAAAAGTAAAATAATTATTTATTTGGAAGTCGATTATTTTTTTTAAAAAATTGCAAGCAAAATATATTTAATAAAAATCTTCTTTCGAGGGAGTTATAGAATGAAACGGCATAGTTGAGAAGCTCTGTAATAAGATATTCCAATTATTTTTGTATGAGTATTAGTTAGTATTACATTACGTATACGCCTCAGTGCTTGAATTTATATAAGTCCAAGGGCTAAAATATGTTAATTACAACAACATTGGTTACTAACAGGGAAGGAATCTGCGTGGTCACCTACCGATTTCGAAGAAATTTAGATACATATGTGATAGAGGACAGAAAATTAATGAGCATGAAATTTTTTAGTTGTAAATATATAGATTTTTTTGTTTGGAACATTTCTGAAATAGCGAAATCGAAAAAGAAAAAAAAGGGAAAAAAGGAAAAAGAGCGAAAAAGGAGAGCAAAAGGAGAGAAAAAGGAAAAAGAGGGGAAAAGGAGAGAAAAAGAGGAGAAAAATGATAAAGTGAAAGAAATACAAATTTGTTATGAATAATAATATGAAATATAAAAATTTTTCCTTAATTTCATTTAACCAGTCGTCATTTAAAAAATCTCAATAGATATTTTAACAAATTGATTAAAAAACTGATAATTTTGATTATAAAAAAATTAAAGTTTGTGGAGAAATGTAGTTAAAAGATCTAAATTTCAAATTAGATTTTGAAAATTGTATGTAGATCAATTTCGTTTGAAATTTTTCTAAATTCAAATGACAAAAGAAATTTCGCATTTTTTAATACAAAATTCAAATTTTAATTGAACATTTTTTAAATAAAAATAAACGCCCTTACTATTTAAATTTTCCAAATGTATATTTTTGTTGACTTTAGTTAAAATTTTGGGTGGCAGCAGGCTTTGACCTAGTTTATTTTTGGAGCATTCTGATTGGTTAATTTATTTTCAACCAATTAAAATATTTGAAAATGTAAATGTTTCTTTAGGATTTTCATACACAAAATGAACAAAGCCGTTTAAATATAAAGTCGACTTTAAAAGTAAAATACTGTTTGATAGTAAAGCACCGTAAGTTGTTCGGATTTCACGTGAAAGAATTGTTATACTCCGCCATATAAAAAAAATGATAATGAATTTCACGTGAAAACTGAGTAGAGATTGTTTTCACGCAAATTTAATGTACAAGACTATTATTTTTCTTGGGGAAAAATCACATTTTTTGTATATTGTGATTGTGTCTTTGATATAAAATTGAAAAATTGTTCATTTTTATAATTTAAATTAATATTTGAGTAAAATTAAAGTTCGAGTAAAATTTTTCCACGTGAAAAACCACTTACGGTTCTGTTGGTAAAAAGACGAAATTTTATTTTGAATTTTTTGCATTAAAATTGCAGAACTGAACTTCTAATGGAATTTTCTAAATTTGAAGTGGTAAATGCTACTATATTTTAGAATTTTCTCATTTCGAAATAAAAAATTGAAATTTCTCTTAAAATTTTCTCAATATTGTAAGAAAACAATTAATTACCGTTATTTTTGTTCAGATTTAAGATCAAATTTGACAAATTCCAAATAGAATTGACAATTAATTTCACTTGAAATTCTCCAAATTTCATTCGGAAAGATATGGTGAAGTTCTTTTTTAAGTCTTTCCAAAGGATCGTATTGAACTCGTAGAGTATATAGTTATGTTCCTGAAATAATTTCTTTTGAAATACTCAATTTTTGATTGCCTGCGAGTAATTGACTAGCGTTAAATCCTGCACTTTCTCCCAACCTGCAAAGTGTTTTAACTTTAAAATACGGAATGTTGGTGTAGCGTCAAAGCAAAATTGGCCAGTAATTCTTTTTGTTAATAACGACATCTGACTCCCACAGCTATACTAAAACCGATATGAAAATTTAATTATACAAAGTTTTCCAAATGTTGATCACGAACCCCTGAGCGTCCCTAATAGCATTCTAGGAGGTCTGCGAAACATTCATATTTAAAAAACAAGAATTTTTTAAATATTAGAAGTTTTTAGTTAAAATTTATAACTGAAGTATAAAAGATCAGCTTCTAATAAATAAAAAGCGTGTTCGTTTACTTACTACAAGTTACTACTTTCACTACAGCTGGAAAAAATCAATACAAAAAGTAAACAAAACTTTCCAATTGTAGTAAAAGTAGTAAGAATTTTGAGTAAACGAACACACTGAAAGTGAATATAAAAATAATGAAAATAATTTCAAAACTTTTCAGGAAATATTAACTTTTTGTATTGTTGTTAAAAAGTAATCTCTGAGTTAAATCCTTGTAATCATCTCAATCAAATTTTGAGGACTTTTCAGACTCCGGCGACGTTTTTCGTAAAATTTTCAAAGTTTAATTTAATGAAATCCCGCGATTTAAATCGTCATATGTATATCGAAAAATGGATTCTTTAAAATTTCTGAAAAAATATATGCGGTGTGTTCGATTAGCAGAAATTCTTACTACTTTTACTACAATTGGAAAGTTTTGTTTACTTTTTATATTGAAATTTTGCAGCTGTAGTAAAAGTAGTAACTTGCAGTAAGTAAACGAACACGCTTATGTTGTTCCTCAATACTTTATTTTTGCCTTTACGAAATCTTATACTGGCACTCTTATTGGGTCTTATTTCATACAAATGCTGAAAAATCGAACTGTTTTTTTATTTAATACTATACTATAACTCAGGAACCAAAAGGAGTACCAAACTGATATTTGACAGTGTCATTGATAAAAAACTAAGAACTAATACAAAAATATTACAAGGATACGATAAAGTATCCCGAACCGCGTATTAAGATAAAATGGCTTTAGACCTTTGATAACGATAAATGGTTAAAGTTCATTTCAAAATAGTAACTATTCACGTGGCTCCATCATGGCTTCAATTATAAAAGGATAGAAACAATTAATTAATTGTAGAAAAATTCTCAAAAATTTAAAATTTTTTTTAATAAATCAGAAATTATCAAATTAAAGAATGAGTTGCAGACCAACTTCAGGCACGCTTTCAGAAGCTTTAAAGTGATATATTAACCAGTCACATAGCTAAAATAATACAAAAGTTAGACAGAATATGTACGGAAAGTCTATAGCAAATTTGATAATTTTCCCCAAATTGAACACCAATTTTAGCTATACAAAGTATTCCAAGTTATAGCAAGTTTCATACAATTCAAATAGAGTGCGGAAAATTCAATTGTTGATTTTATTTGTTATTTAATATAAACTTTTTTAGGCATTACTAACCCATCCTTGTTGGATGTCAAATACGTATCAAATATTAAAGTTTTTGATGAAAAATATAACTTAGTATTTTCCGTTGGACTTTATATTGTCTTTTATACCTAAAGCGTCGCTCATAAAATCGTTAACCTTGCGCTGTGGAGTCCAAAAACGTTCAACAAGTAGTGTATGGCCAAGAAAAAGGGGTTAAAAAATATTTTTTGTGAAAATTAAAAAAAAAAAGCTCGTTAATTTTCAAAAAACAGTACTGGCAAAGTACCTTTTAAGTAGTACCGGCATTTCGTAAAAAACAGTGCACTCCCAGTACAATTTTTGTTGTAATGTCGGCAATTTCTACCTGGGACCCTACACCATTCTGGTTAAAAGCCAACTAATATTTGGATCCAAAATTCGAATGGGTTAAAATGGATTTGTGTCAAAATTTTCTATAAAATGATAAAATAAGAGAAAATCGGAAATATAGGCCATATGGACCGATCCTATCTAGAATCAATAGGCTTTGTCTTAGGGACCATGTGAGTCAGCGAACCAAATTTCATTGAAATATCTTCGTATTTGCGACCTGCATCTTGTAAACAAGCAAATTTTGGGGGGACCTTATATGGGCACATGGACCGATTTTAACCAAAATCAATAGGCTTGGTCCTTGGGTCGACATAGGTCTGTATACCCAATTTCATCAAAATATCTTAATACTTGTGACCTGTAGCGTGCGCACAAGAATGCATGGACAGACAGACGGACATCGTTAAATCGAAATAAAAAGTGATTCTGAGTCGATCGGTATACTATAAGGTGGGTCTAGGTAGAATATTTTTTGGAGTTACAAACATCAAACAAATTTTTTTTCAAAACTAGAAGTTTTTAATTAAAATATATAACTGGAATATGCAAAATCAACTTCCTATTATTATTAAATACCCAGAATACCCAGAAATATATATATTTATATATATCTGGTACTCGGATCAGATCATTGGAGTATACTTAAATCCTGGAAGAAAAACTTATGCATTTTATAGGAAAAAACGGTCACAAAATCCGATTTATTAACCTGGCAATGCATCAGGTCCTAAAAATCAACTAACTCAGGGATGCTTTAAAACAAAAATTCTAAAGCTATGGGATGACCCATATATTTTCGGGATAAAAGCCGAATCTAGAATACCAACAGAATTTTATTATGTAAATTTTTTTCAGAAAATCGATAGTATTAAACAGTTTTTGATCTCAAAAGAGCAATGAAGGCCAATGAATGAACACGTGGTAACAACATTGGTGGACAGTAGACAATGGTGGATGCCAAATGGGATTTTTGGTATTATTCAAAATTAGATAGACTTTTCCTAACATTAAATTAGTTTATTTAATATTTTACGCAAATGTTTTTAACTGTGAATTCAATTTTTCTGAAAGTGCGTCTATAGTTATTCGATTTAAATTAGAAATGAAAATTTTGACGATTTTTGATTAAATTTTTAATTTGTATAACGAAGAAAATTGGTCCGAATTCAATTAAATGTTTAATTGTATTTAAAAATATTTTAATTGAAACTCGATTTAAGTTTATTTCTGTGTAGTTTTTAAATTTGATTTGGTTGTATGTCCAATAAAACCGACATTACAAAATTCCAGATTACTTTCTATTCCAGATCGCCGTGGGTAGTAATGGGTTAAAAATGCAAACAACAATAAAAAGGAAAAAAAGGCAAAAATCCACTATAGATATACTGTTCATTCTATCTGTCTTATCAGTTTAAGAAAACGAATTAAAAATAATTAATTTGCAATACAAACAAAGCTTAATCTCATTTGTATTTAAAATGATTTTTTTAGAATATAACAATTTAAAAAAATAGTATACTCTTAAAAGTCAAGCTTTAAACATTAAAAAACATGTTGGAAATAAAGTTTATCCCTCAGCAACAAACTTTGGAAATTGATGAATTTTGGTTAAGAGATCATTGTAGATGCATAAATTGCTATGATGGTGTAACAAAACAAAGAAAATATAATTTATTAGATATACCAAAGGATATTAAACCCGTTCAGTTGAATTATAAAGAAAATGGCAAAATATTGCAAATTAAATGTAAGTATTAAAGTTTACAAATGATCAATTGAACTTTGTAACCTCCACGTCATATACTATAAACTTATTTTCATTTTAGGGAGTGATGGTCATATTTCGGAATACGATATGGAATTTTTGCATTCAACTTTGATAAAAAATACAAAATTATCTAGCTATAATTATTCGCAAAAAACATCTTGGAATTTACCAATAATATTACAAAATGAAAGTCATTTACGTTTCAAACTTACCAATCTAATAGCCAAAGATTCGTATGTTAAGGATCTAGTAACATCGATGGTGCGTTATGGTTTGGTATTTATAGATGAGGTACCATCAAATACCACAATGACCGAAATGGCTATACGTAGAGTATTTCCTGTGATGAAAACTTTTTTTGGTGAAATGTGGAGTTTCTCCGATTCCCTTGATCATGCTGATACTGCCTACACTAAGGAATATCTTGGATCTCATACAGATAATACTTATTTTTGTGATGCTGCTGGTTTACAGGCACTCCATTGTCTGCAACATGTAAATGGCGAAGGGGGTGAAAACTTTTTTGTAGATGGTTTACGTTGTGCTCTAGAATTAAAAAGAAGGAATTCCAAAGCCTTTGATATATTAACTAAGGTTTATGTACCCTCGGAATATATCGAAGATGGTCAACATCATACACATTCGGCACCAATAATAAGAATTGATCCGATTACCAACGAAATAATTCAGTTGCGTTTAAATATCTATGATCGTGCTGTTTTCGATACGATACCCCAGCAGCAAATGTCTGAATTCTATGAAAGTTTAAGAGAATTTTTAAAAATTGTTCAAAGTTCCGATAATCAATGGCGTTTAAAATTGGAACCTGGTACGATAGTGATATTTGACAATTGGCGTGTCTATCATGGACGTTATGCTTATACGGGTCAACGTACTATGACTGGATGTTATGTACAAAGAACTGATTATCTAAGTAAAGCTAGAGTTTTAGGTATTATTGATTAAGCCCCCATTTCACAATGTCCAGTTAAAATTTAACGAATAGTAACATAAATTAAAATTTTTTAGCCTCAATGTCCCATTAGCTACACTCAACCAACCCAGCGGTATTTTTTGCTAATTTTAGCAACACATGTCTGCTGATCTGTAGTACAACAAAATTAGTAGAAGAAAATATAAGTAGCTACTGAATTTTAGCAAAATTGTTGTAAAATGCAATTCAAAATCAATTTGCTAAAATCAGTTAAAAAACTTACTAAATATCAATAATTTTAGTACCATTAAATTAGTATAAATAATTGGTTGCAGCTACTAAATTTCAGTAAATTGTTATAAACTGTAATTTAAAATCAATCTGCAAAAGTAATTTAAAATCAATCTGCTGAAATTAGCAAAAAATTGTACTAAAAAATAAAAAAAAATTGTAAAATCTACAAAAAAAGATTTATAAAAAAACTTTTTTTCTTTCGATTGTAACAAGCATATTACTTCATCGTACTTGAAATTTGAAGTCAAAATTGCAAACGATTCTCCAGTTATTACCTTTTTATGCATTGGAGATACAATAAAATTTTCTCAGTGTTTTTTCCAAACTAAGAATATATCAATAGTAACAAATATAAACTAAACAAGAATTGTAAAAAATAAAAATTTTAATTAGTGTATTTTTCTGCTAAATTTAGCACTCGGTTTTGAAAATTAGTAAAAGTAAAAATCCGTAATTTGTAATAAGATAGTAGCAAAAATGATTAATAAAAAAAAAATTTACTAAAAATCAGTATAAAAAGGTTAAAGTCGGGCATGCCGACTATACAATACCTTACACCACTCTGGTGTATTGTTTGGATCCGAAATTCGAATGGGCTTATGTCAAAATTTTCTATAATGTGAGTCAGCGCACCAAATTTCATTAAAATATCTTAATATTTGCGACCTGCAGTTTGTAACCAAGCCAATTTTGGGGGGACCCTTATATGGGCACTAGTTCTAAACATGGACCGATGTTCACCAAAATCAATAGGCTTCGTCCTTGGGCCAACATAGGTCTATGTACCAAATTTCATCAAAATATCTTAATATTTGCGACCTGCAGCGTATAAACAATATAATTTTGGGGGGACCCTTATATGGGCACTAGTTCTAAACATGGACCGATGTTCGCCAAAATCAATAGGCTTCGTCCTTGGGCCAACATAGGTCTATGTACCAAATTTCATCAAAATATCTTAATATTAATACCTGCAGCGTATAAACAGTATAATTTTGGTAGGACCCTTATATGGGCAGTAGGTCTAAACATAGACCGATGTTCACCAAAATCAATAGGCTGCGTTATTGGGCCAATGTAGGTCTGTGTACCAAATTTCATCAAAATATCTTAATATTTACGACCTGCAGCGTATAAACAGTATAATTTTGGTAGGACCCTTATATGGGCACTAGGTCTAAACATAGACCGATGTTCACCAAAATCAATAGGCTGCGTTATTGGGCCAATATAGGTCTGTGTACCAAATTTCATCAAAATATCTTAATATTTGCGACTTGCAGCGTATAAACATTATAATTTTGGTAGGACCCTTATATGGGCACTAGGTCTAAACATGGACCGATGTTCACCAAAATCAATAGGCTGCGTTATTGGGCCAATGTAGGTCTGTGTACCAAATTTCATCAAAATATCTTAATATTTACGACCTGCAGAGTATAAACAATATAATTTTGGTAGGACCCTTATATGGGCACTAGGTCTAAACATGGACCGATGTTCAAAAAAATCAAACTTGTTCGTCCTTGGGCCAACATAGGTCTGCGTACCAAATTTCATCAAAATATCTTAATAGCTGCGACCTGTAGAGTGCGCACAAGATTGCATGGACAGACAGACAGACGGACGGACGGACAGACGGACATCGTTAAATCGAAATAAAAAAAAATTCTGAACCGATCGGTATACTATAAGGTGGGTCTACGACCAATATTTTTTGGTGTTACAAACATCAGCACAAACTTATAATACCCTGACCACATAGTGGTGTAGGGTATAAAAATCAGTATAAAAATAGTAAAGTTCGATTGGAAACAGTTTGCAAATTTTTTTACTAACTTTTTTATCTGAGTGTACTAACTGGGACTTGAAATGGTACATTTGTAGTTGTTTCGAATATAAAATTTTAACTGATGGCTAAATTTTAACTGGATATTCAGTAATTGGGCCCTAATAAAAAAACCTACATCTAAAGTTTCAGTTTGCAAGCAAAACACTAAAGGCATAAAATTTCCTAATTTACTGAAAATATACCTTGTTTTACCACTTAAATAGTACGAACTGAGCAACTGAATTTATGGGTTTAAATCATAATATATTTCAAGTTTTATATGGATCCGAAAAAAAAAAAATTATATAATAAAATTTATTATTAATGTATTTGTTTTTCTTAACACATTGTCAGAATGTTATATACAATAGGGTACTGAGGAAAAATCCTTCGAAATTGTTCTTTATTTTCAGGAAAATAACAAACTTAATAGCATAAGTAATACGGTACTTAAGAAAGTACTAGAATTGTGTTGACAATCTTTAATCGTTTTGCCAATTAATCGTAAAAAGATTTAAATTAAATTTAAGGTCAGTGCTACGAGTAGCTATTATGCGTTTTCAAAGCAGCAACTTAGGGTTAAACAATAGTTATTGATGTAAAAATAACTTAACCAACCACCCGACTTTTTAAAGGCTGATCCCACCTTGAATTTTTATCCCGCTTTTTAAACAATAATCTCACTTTTTATATTTAGGTTAGAAAAACACATTTATTTTATAAATTTTTTCTTAAACAATAATAAAATCGTTTAAAAATGCTTAATTTTATCATTTTAAAAATTTTTTTTAATAAAAATAAAGTCATCCGAATATGTCCTTTCGATAGAAAATCGATATTTTGAATAGAAATTGTATACACCCGAGTAAAAAAATTTATATGTATATACACTAGTGTCCCTTTAAAATAGATTTGTCATTACACCCCTCAGTTTTATTGGAAATGGTCCCAAATGGAAGAAATCGATTTTTTTTTGGAAAACGTTAACTCGTGCCGAAAGTTGGAGAAAATGGCCCATTTTGGAAAAAAGTGTATTACTATTAAAAATTCTCAAAATTCGAAATTTCGAAAAAAAATTATTTTTTATTCCATTTAATATAGTCAAAATGATTCAGACATGGAATTTTGACTTCATCGGATATCATTAACCTACTTTAGTTAGGAATCCAAAATAACCCACGAATTTGATAAAAATGCAAAAACGTGTTTTTTTTTCAAATCGCTATTTTAAAGAACAGTCTAATATACGTCCTAAAAAACTCCATAGTTATATATGTAGATAAGAAAATCCATAGTGAAATTCAAATAAATTACAAATAACTATTTTAGTCACCAACAACTATGTTCAGAATGAATATTAGCAATTTCTTGAATTACCCTGTCACTGAATTTATGAATTATATTTCAAAATTACAAGCCATGATGACAGCATTTAAAAATCTAATAGAAGGAACAAATAAAATTGTTTTAATTTTTCGGTAGGATATTTTTTGAATTTGTTTGTATTTTGTTATGCAATTTTTTAATGTTTATTTTCATATTACAGGACAAAGAAGATGCACTAATAATACCTTCACGTTGGAAGGGAATTTGTAAATACTCAATATGATTGTTTCCAAGAAAACTTCTGAAGCACGTTAAAATTTACAGGTGCAAAAAAGGCAACAAGGAAATAAAGTTTGCAATGAATCATAAAAGACACAAAAATTTGAGCCAAATTATTAAATCCAAAAGATGGTTCAGAAATGACTTAGAAATATAAACAAATTTGAATATTTTGTGAACAATTTAAAAAAGGCTCAAAAAAGTTATTAATTTTTGAGCCTTTCGAATTTTTTTAATCTTTTTTTTTTTTAATAGTTTTCGAATCAAAAAAGAAGGCTCTTTTGGATGAACCACTTTCATACAAAAATTTGAATTTTTAATAATGTTTTTGAGATTTTTTTTATTCAGTTTTGGGCTTGTTTGCTGGCTAAGTAGTATTTTGAATTTTATGGAGTTTTATTTTCCTATAAAAAAATATACATAAATGTATTTAAAATTGAATTTGTGATATACAGTCATGTGCAATATAATAGGGACATTAAAGTTTTTTTCTAATTTTATTCTCGTTGCCTTTATTTTTAAAGATCAAAATATTGGATAAATTCGCCCAAAAATGCAAGGAGAGAGTTCAGAAAATTGTCCAGAATTTTAATGTAATGTCTGTTTTTTTTATTTTGTCACCTGTTTTAAGTAGGCGTGGCTTTTAATGAAAAATAAACGATATCGACCTTCTATCAAATTGCATAGTAAAATTTAGCGAGTTCAGTTCTGTAAAAACTGTGTATTTTTGGAATTCCTATAAAATTTCCGTAAGTATTGCATTATTTTTTTATACAAATGGTCGCCACACTTAAAATGACAGTGCCTTAAACATGACCAAATTTTTCTTTGTTTTTAGCGATTTTAAAATAAAGTTAAAGTTAATCAAAAAGCTTGGTGGTTCGTTTTGAAAAAAATTCGCAAAAAAATTTTTGCAAAAAGGAAACTGTATCAATATATTCATTTGCAGAATGTAAATCGCTAAGCTTTTTAATATTTTGCACCATAAAAACTATTGTATAGTAAGAGTATTTTGAAATAAATAGATATTTTTCCAAAACCCCCTCTAAAAACCCACTAAATTTTGTGTTACCTTTTCAACAATATGTATGTTGATCTTATCCCATTATTAGTTCAAAAAATATATACCTACTGTTGTTATTTTGACTTTTGAACCAATCTGGATCTAGATTCTCCAGCAAACATTTTTTTTAAATAAATGAATATTTTTTTAATAAACAAATATTTTTTTTTAATTTTTTTGTATTCTTAATAAAATTTAATAATTCTAAACATATTGTAGGACAAATTTTGATCTCAAAATATCATATTTGATCTGTCAAAATTATATTATCCATTTGTATCGCATGGGATATATTGGGATCTATCAGGATCTTAATTTGATATTTTTGGATATTATTTGATCCCCCAATTTTGAGATAAATTTTGATCTAATTTAGTCTTGTAATCAGGGTTGGCAGGCAATACCGCTAAAATACCGTTATCGATTCAAAACCCTTTCAACTGACTACCGTTACCCCTAAAATACCGTTTTCGAAATACCGTTATCCTTAAAATACCGTTACCGAAATAACTAAAATACCGTTATCCTTAAAATACCGATACCGAAACAAATGAAATATCGATACCCTTAAAATACCGTTACCGAAATAAATGAAATACCGTTACCCCTAAAATACCGTTATTTTTAATTTTCTGCTTTTGGTAATTGCACGTGCTTATTGAGTATTTTTCGTACTTGAAGTTGGTAAATTGGTTCTGTTTTTAATCTCGTTTATTTTTTGTAAAAAAAATTGCGGGATGCATCGAAATAACTGTCTACAGTTATCCTTAAAATACCGTTACCGAAATAATCAAAAAAACCGTTAACCATAAAATACCGTTACCGAAATAACTAAAAAACCGTTATCCTTAAAATACCGATACCGAAATAAATGAAATAGCGTTACCCTTAAAATACCGTTACCGAAATAATCTCAAATAGCGTTACCCTTACCGATAACCGCATCGTTTCGGTTACCATCCATGCTTGTAATATATTTGAGGCATCTACTTCGATGTTACTGGATACCCCAAAATGAGATAAGACTACATATGCTAGATATAATTTTTTTTATCGTGTATGTGGAAACTCTGCCACTCTGCCACACTCGTGTAGATGTGCCTAAAGAACTATTTATGTCAAAAATTAATTTTGAACATTTTCAAAACCATTTTATTTTAACTACTTTATTTTTGTTTATTAAAAATAAAATGTTTTATTTTCAGTTAGAAAAAAAACATGTGTTTTTTTATTTATAAAAAATATTAAAATTTTTTATTAAACAAAATTTAACTTTAAAAATTACGTTATTAATTTTATAATAATGTTCTTATAATAAATTAATATTCAGATTAAATATACCAAAATTAAAATATCTACCTAAATAAAATAATAAACTTAATGAGAATTTATTAATTTTACCATTCAATACATCGATTTAATTGAAAAAGAGTTGTTCGATATTTTTTGTATGTACACGTATTTAAAACAACATTTATTTTTATTTTTATAATCAAACATCAAATATGTATATAAAAAAGTTACGAATTACACTTAAAAAAATAAAGAAAGTGACAAAGGCATTAAATTTCGTATTCGAAAAGTTAAAATAAATATAATATTTTCTTCTTAACACTGACGATAACGTTCTGCATTCGTTTGTATATTTTTCAGATGATTTGAGAGTTCATCATGCAATGGCTTCAGATCATATTGAAGTTTTTGTAATTTGTCGTTCTTTTCTTTGTATGAATCTTGCATAAGTTTCAATTCTCTTAGTTTTTCTTTAGTATCGACTGTTAGTTTAGAAGCCCTCTGCAGCAGCTGTTTAGCTCTTTCGCGTGCATTCTCTGAGTGTATGGCACGATCGGTGAGTGTTTGATTTGCGGCCGACGATGAATACTGCAACTTTTGAGCATCAGCATGAGCATTTTTAGCCGCTTCCTTTACTTTGTCGGCCTCATTTTTTACGTCTTTAGCATCTAGTTCATTTTTTAGTATGTTCTTTTGAAGCCGATTTACTTTTTTCGCCAATTCTTCTACATGGTCGGCGGTGGCATTTGCTGGTGCTTCAGCTTCCCCGGTTTCAGCATCAATTTGATCCAGATCCTTAGCAGCTAATTCAATATTACTATTGGCTTGTAAAATTGCTTGCTGGGCTTTATCCTGTGAATTGGCAGCATCATCAAGATTTTCTACAACAGTGTTGGCAGTATTTAATATATTGTTGGCCAGTTCCTTGGTGGCATTAGCTTTAGCTTGCAATTCATTTACACGTGCCAAATCTCCCCGAGTATTGTATATTATCGATTCAACATTTTTGAGCGAAGAAACGGCATTGTTAATTTTACCACCCAAATTTTGTATTTCGAATGGATCTAAAGTTAAGTCCAACGTCAAAGTTTTCTGAGCCAATTCTTTTGTATCACTGGGTAGGGCAGTTTGATTTTTCATAAAATCGTTAAGATTTTGAATCATCATTTCACCACGTTTAATATTAAGTTCGGTTCGATTCAAATACCGTTCAGCATCTTCATGAGCTGATTTTGCCTTCTGATAGGCTTCTGAAGCGTTTACTTTAGCCTGGAATAGAGAACGAATGGTTTGATCGGCTTGATCTTTTTTCAGTTTAATCTCTTGTTCAGTATCTTTGGCCATATTTAAAGCCTTTTCCGTGCGCGTTAAAGCTCCGCGTTCACAGGAAAGCCCACCGCAGCTACCACAACCAGCGCCACCACAAATGTTATCACAAGGATCACCCATACGATCACAAACTTCATTATTTAAATTAGGAATCATTGATGTTAAATTGCTAAGCTCATTGCGATACAAATTAATAATTTCATCGTTGGCCGTTACTAGCGAGGCATCGTCCTTCATTTTGTTGGCCAAAGTTTCGACACGTTTGCAATTACGGTCAGTATTGGAGGCAAAATCTTCAGCTTTATTTTTAATATTGGACAGATCCAAAACACGTTCATAAGCATTGCGTGTTAGGTTAAGAGCACCCTCTATATTGGATTCTTGTAATTGTATGCCATGTTCCTTCAATTCTTGTGAAAGTTTCTTTACCAAGGCCGATTGGGTTTGTAATCCTTCCAATTCCACAGCCGATAAACTTAATGCCGAGTATATATCTTCTAAACTACTCTCAGTGTCGATCAACTTTTGATGAGCATTATTTAATTTCGTCTTTAGTTCGGCTACTTCCTTATCCAAACCATCAATATCCTTTAAGCTTACTGAGGTATTTTGCAACAGATCTCTAATATTTTGTAGCTTTGTATCCAAAGCATTAAATTCGGAAGTATAAGCTCCAGTGGCGCCTATCAATTTAATTTCTTTAGCCCTTTGTATAGCTTCAGCTGTGGCTTCTTCCAGTTCTTTTAGTATCAAATCCCAATTATTGAAACATTCACCACAGGGCATACAATGTGGAGATTCGCCCAAATAACCTCGAGCGCACTCATTACACTTATAGCCGCCAATACCCTCGTGGCAAACACATTGTCCTGTCTCGCGATCGCATTGGAAATCGGCTGAACCATAGGGATCACAATCACATGGTTGGCATTTTTCATTAGGATTACCCCAGAAATTGGATTGGCATTGATTGCAGGCACGACCACCGAAACCGGGTTTACATTCACATTGGCCATCGTAACGGTTACATTGTTCGGACATCGAACCAATGGGATCACATTCACAAGCCTCACAACCCTCACCAGAGGCAATTTTCCAATGATTTACCGCACATTCATCACAACGTAAACCTACGACATTGGGTAAACAAGGACACTGACCGCTGACACGATCACAGAACTGGATGGTATTGTTGGTGCCCAAGAAATCACAATCACATTGTACACAATTTTGTTGTAGAGCATCACCAAAGAAACCATTACGACAATGTTCACAATGATCTCCGGTAGTGTCATATAAACACTTCATACATTGACCAGTACGACGTTCACAATTTCCCGTATCATAAACATCAATATTATTACTGCAATCACATTTGTTACAAGAGCCACCCGGCGTTTCGGCATCACCAAAATAGTTGTCAGCACAGACATCACAACGTGGCCCATCGTATCCCTCTTGGCAATGGCAAATCATATTGTTGTTACGAGAGTCGAGCGAACAACCATCAGCATGAGCATTACCACTGGCTATGGTATCAGGACAACGACAAGCACGGCAGCCTATTTCACTGCCCAAAAAGGGATTACCATAATAACCATCTAAACAGGCATCACAAGCATAACCGGTAGTGAAATCAGCACAATTTAAACATTGTCCAGTGCGAGCATCACATTGTTGGGCATGGCCATTACATTCACAAGCCTGGCAATTAGGGAAATTCCAAAAACCTGGCTGACATTGATCACATTCTCGACCATATGTATTGGGATGACAGGCACATTGTCCAGTAATAACATCACAGTTATTATCTTTGGCTCCTATGCTATTGCAATCACATGCTTTGCAACCTTCGGGACCAAAGCCATAAGTTCCGGGAGCACATTGATCACATTGACGGCCCACAACATTAGGTTTGCAGTTACAGTAACCACCTTTGGAAACGCATTCTTTACTTAATGAACCAGTGGGATTACAATTACACATACTAGCACCATCATAAATTACAGTGCTAACATAGTTTTCCAATTCCCGACAACGTTCATCGGCAAAGGCACTATAACGCATATCGTATAACGACTGATTGCAACCCATTTGATAGTATTCTTGACGTCTGGAATCAGCTATGGGGGAGCCACTAAATACGGTAGTCAACTCAATACGGGGTATCAAAGTAAGGGAATCAATCATTATGGTGGCAGTAGGATTGTCTTCATTATGTCTGCGTCTTTCAAAGTGAATCTTAAATTTATAAACTTTACCAGCTTCCAAACAAACTTCGCGCAAGGCCACCACCTGGCGTTCACGATCAGGTAAATAGAAGGGAACTCGAGACTCGTAAACACTGGAACCAGGAGGAACTGCCGTTGCACAATCACCCTCAGGATCTACTTCATCAGGACGTATTAAAGTAATGAAAGCATCTTCCCAATCACCACGAGAAGTTGATTGATAACGTATTACAACATCATAAGGCATAGAACGTGGTACCTCATCTACCGTAATAATTAATTCGGAATTTTCTGGTACACGTATAAAACCAATGCCAGTCCAATCAGCAACACGATCTTGTGGTGGCTGATATGGTACCATAGAACAATTGCCATTATTCGTATAAGAAATACAATGCTTAGAAACCTCAGCCTCATGGATTAAATGTAATTGTGGTATAAAATAATTCTGTTTAGGTTGTGAACAGGTACGTCCAGTCATATGGGGACGGCAGCGACATTGACCGGTGATAACGTCACAGAAATTATCATAAGAACCTCCAGCATCACAATCGCAATGAGTACAACCATCTGCGGATTCTGAGAGACCATAGGTTTCAGGAGCACATTGATTGCAATCTTTTCCGGTTACCAAACGTTTACATGTACATTCTCCAGTATACATATTGCAACCGGAATTATCCACAGTACCCAAAATATTACACGTACATGCTTCGCAACCATCAGGATTTTCTTCTACAAGATTCCAAAAACCATCTTTACAAGTATCACAACGTCTACCCTTAACATTCGAGCGACAATGACAGGAACCTGCTTCAACACCATTTTCAGCATCGATAACTGAATCACAAATGCCTTCATCTAACGAACCAACGGGATCACAATCACAAGGTTTACAGACATAAGGGCTGCGAATATCTTCCTGGGGTTCCCGATAGAAAAATGCCATACATTCTTCACAATGTTGACCCTGAGTATTATGCATACAGTTATCACATACACCACCCGAAACACGACCAGACTGTTCAAATACGGCCTCATCAAAGTGACAGCTAACAGCGTGATCATTACATTCACATTTTTTACAGGCATTTGTCTGTTTGCCAAAAGCTGGTTTCCAGGGAAAATCGTTGAAGAAATCTTCACAAGATTCACAATTAAAACCTTTGGTATTGTGAGTGCATTGACAACGACCATGTACCATATCGGGCTCAGTAGTTTCAGTACCATCTAAAGGCAAACATTGTGAAGCATGACCATAACAGGAACAAGAACCACGCACCACCATATTATTAATACCGTAGTAGTACTTCTCTTCATTTTCCAAACGGTTGTCCAACAAATTGTCACCCAATTTATGGAGTTTCTTAAACACTACACGTAAATTTGTTACCTTAAGCATATTTTGGACATGAGCTGCATAAGGGTCGGAAACATTGATGTTTGGTGGCAAGACTCGGAAGATTACTTCACCATTACGTGATGGCTCCACATTGGAATAACGTGATGTACAAACAACATCAGTAATATTACGCAAAACGGTGGGTATGCCAGGAAATGAGTCGGCACAATCATACGCAAAATAACGATATACATGCCAGGTCTGGCCGAAATCAAAAGAACGTTCAATAAACATAGCAGCCGGGCGGAAAGTAGTAAATGACATTATCAAATGTGTAAAATGGAATTCAGCTTCCAAATCCAATTGTATAGAAACATCCTCTTTACCATTTTCTGATTGCCACCAAGTTGGCACATTTGTGCCAGGTTTAGTTTTATAAACAATCTGACCAATACGATGATTTTTATAGGGATCATTACGAGTCTCCTCGCGTGTATCACACAAGAAACATTTCTTATCCTGTAAATGTGACAAAATACAAAAACGTTCTGGTGTCTGAAGACCACAAGTGGAGGAGGCTTCTAAACGATTTTCACGGCCTATCAATAAATTACCCGTAGCCGGATAGCAAGAAGATCTTTCACACGGATGTGTTTTAACATATTGCCTAGGTGGATTACGGGGACGATCTCGACGACCAGCGTGTTTTTGCTGAGCCTCAGTTGTTTGTAGCAAACATGAAATTGTTATTACAGCTATAAGAAATATTGTGGAGATAAGCGTTAAGCGGCTACTGCCGCTCCAGCACAATTTCGTCATGTTGTTAAGCTATTTTAGCTTAAAAGATTTCTCTCTGTGTGTTATTGTTGTATTCTGGATTTAAATTTTTATTGTGCGTGTGTTGTTTTCTTGTTCTTATTACTTGTAGTTCATAAGTTTCCGGTCTTAATCACAAGACTATACATACAGGGCAAAAGACGGTCTAATTTCGTTCTGTTTTTTAATTGTTGTTGTAATTTTTAATAGAGATAAGTTTTAAGTTCATGTTGTGTGAGTTAGGGTATAGAACTTAAAATTTTTGTTTTCAAAAATGTTCAGTAATTTTTAAAACATTTTTTTTTCTAAAAGTTAGTCGATAAGTATTGAGCAACTTCACCTTAAATTAGAACAAATATATTAGATTTATTATCAAGTTTTTTTTATAAGTATATTGTGTGCTTACTTATAATTTTAGTGAAGTTTTACTTCGTTTATTATTAAAGTCGAGTTGATGATTAAGTTGATCTGCAAGAAGAATATTAAAATATTAAAAAGTTTGTAGTGAGAAAAAAAGTAAATAAATAAAAAATTCTAAAAATTAACTACAATGCCTTAAAATGCGCGAATCCAAGAAGGGAACTTTTTCCAATTTTCACTTTTCTTTGAAGACAAAAATTAAATTGAATTTATAATTAAATAAAAAAAGCTTGTACTTATTTTTAATGAAAAAAGTCTGACTGGCTAAAATCTTGAGTTTGGGCTGAAAATGTTAACAATAGGAAGCCAAAATTTAGCTAATTTTATTCAAAAAGCTCGGAGCCAGTGTTGCCAAGTCTTTTTTACAAATCCCCCTAAGTTGTCCGAAAAACCCCCTAAATTTGCTCTACCACTAAAAAACATCCCCCTAAATAAAATTTTCCCAAAATTCAGTAATTTTCTAATTCAAATTATTTTTTATAATTGCAAATAATTGATTTTTTTGTTGTTAAAATAAAAAAATTCGTTATATTTCAGCTGGTTTTCTTTGCTTTCCTAGTCACAGTCTAAAATTTTTCAACTTCAAAAATATGTAGGCTACCGAGCAAACAAAGATGATCATTAATGACACAGAAATGAGCTCCAAAAACATAAACATTTTTCAACTTTTTCCTATGAAAGTGGTCCGTCCAAAAGAGCCCCCCGTGTACTCAGAAATGACTCAGAAAAAAGAACATATAAAATCGAAATTTTCCTCATAAATTTAAATAATTTTGGAACCTTCTTTGAGTCCGACAAATGAACCCTCATTTTGAGACAGCTTTTTAGATTGTAAAGACAACTTTTTGGATTGTTTTCTGAGGGTTCTTATTTTATACCAAAAAAAAGAGTGTTTTCAAAAAAACAATAATCATTTCTATGATCTATTTAAGAATCTTATTTATGAGCGCTCCAAAATTGCTGGCTGGGTAAAAGAAAATAAAAATTTATGTGAAAAACTATCGACAATTTGGCAAAACCAATCATCGAACTCTAAAATTTAATTGTTCTTTAATGCAAAACTACCCCTAAAATGATTTTCTTACCCCCCAAATTTCCCCCCTAACAAATGGGTACCCCCTAAAATTCCCCTAAGCTGTTGAAAACCCCCTAAATCTAGGGGGAACCCCGCAACTTGGCAACACTGCTCGGAGCCTATATAAAGAATAAATGCTCACAATATAGCCAGCCCACGAGCAAAGAAATTAGCCTATTCAAATTAGCAATTTCAAACGAAAGCTGCTTAAAATATTGCAGCCCTCAAGCTTTCAAAAAAAGAGGCTGCCAAAATTTTAGACGCTGAGCCAAAATTTTGGCTCGCTCTTTTAAAATATAAACGATACGAAATGGGAATGTATGCTAATTTAACAGACTTAAATAAATTTGATTCATCTCGTTTCTTATGGGTGAGAATAAAAATAACGTAAATTGATATACACCAGCGGTCATCTACATCTTACCACTGAATTTTGTTTGAACAAGGTCAAAGACATCTGACCGAACAGATACCGGTATACACCGAATGAGCCTGAAGAATCGTTTTAAAAGTGCCGTAGAAATAAGAAGAGATCTCGAAAAATACCACCAAGTTAGCATTAGTGTGGAAGCTGTTCGCAGGCGACAACGGGAATTGGGAATTTGTGGCAGTAGACCAACAAAAAACCCTTCCTGAGACGAAAAATGAAAGCTAAACGGTTGGGGTGGGCCAAAATGCACCTCAATTGGACTCTCGACCAATGGCGAAACGTTATATGGTCTGATGAGAGCAAGTTTAACTTGCACTTTGTCGACAATCTTCCGTACGTGTGACGTTTTCCAGGAGAAAGATTTAAGGACACGTGTGTAATTAGGACGGTCAAGCATCCTCAGACTCAAATGATCTTATATGTACGGAGTCCTTTGTTGTTTGTGGATAGAATTATGAACGGAGAAGAATATGGCGAAGTCATAACAGGACTTGAGGTAAGATGTGTATATAAATACTAATTGGCCAGGTCTGGGAGTGATCCCCAGGGAAACACTTTTATAAAACAGACACATTGTGGCTTATTAATTTTGGGCAACCACACAGGTACACTCAGCCAAAAAAGCCTGTAATGGCTACTGTTTTGAGCCCAGCGATATTTTTTTTGCTAATTTTAGCAACACATGTCTGCTAATCTGTAGTACAACAAATTTAGTAGAAAAATTTAGTAGCCGCTACTAAATTTTAGCAAAATTGTTGTAAACTGCAATTCAAAATCGATTTTCTAAAATCAGTTAAAAAATTTACTAAATATCAATAATTTTAGTACAATGAAATTAGTATAAATAATTAGTACACACTACTAAATTTCAGTAAATTGTTGTAAACTGCAATTTAAAATCAATCTGCTGAAATTAGGAAAAACGTGTACTAAAAAATAAAAAACTGTAGTCTAAAAAAAAATTAAAATCAAATTTAACAAAAAAAAAATTTTTTTGTCTTTCGATTGCAACAAGCGGCAAAATCTCAGTATGGGTGCTCATTACTAATATCTAAGTAATAAGCAGTATAATTAGGGTCTACTGCTTATAATTCAGTGTCAAAACTCATTATTTTTGTTCGACAAGGTCGTTTTTGTAGGTAGGCCATATTCGCTGTATGAAAAAACGCACAAAATTTGTGCACCCGCTTACCCGCTGCATTACAAAAGTATATAAAATAAGTAGTTACCAAAATAAGTAGTACGCACTTAAAAAATTAGTGGTTAAAAGTTGTTAAATAATACAACTTACTTATATACTTACTAGTTGTTAAAAAATAAGTAGTTACCAAATTCACATTATCTTTATAAATAAATAAGTAGTCGCGAGTAAGCTAGACTTCGCCTAACAAAAATAACTAGTACTGACGCCAAATTATAAGTAGTAAAAAATTTTAGTTTCATTATATAACCACTTATTTGGTAATGAAAGATTTTGCTGGGTACTTCATCGTACTTGAAATTTGGAGTCAAAATTGCAAACGGTTCTCCAGTTATTAGCTATTTATGCATTTGAGATGCAATAAAATTTTCTGAGTGTTATTTCCAAACTAAGAATATATCAATAGTAACAAATATAATCTAAACAAGAATTTTAAAAAATCAATGAATTCTTGTAAATAAAATTTTTTAAATTAGTATATTTTTCTGCTAAATTTGGCACTCGGTTTTGAAAAATTAGTAAATTTTTTTTGCTGAAATCAGCAGCGAAAATTAGTAAAAAACTCCGTGATTTGTAAAAAGAAAATAGCAAAAGTTATTACTAAAAAAAAATTGTACTAAAAATTAGTATAAAAATAGTAAAGTGCGATTGGAAACTGTTTACAAATTTTTATACTAACTTTTTTATCTGAGTGTAAATAACAAAAAAGGAAATAAACTGTGGCTTTTATATTATAAAAACCTTTTTCTTAAAAAAGCGAAAGGGAACACAAACAAATTACCCAAACGACTGACAAAAATGTCTGTCCTTATATTTCACATAATAACTATTTATAAACATTTTGTTTATATGTTATAATTTTATTTTTATCTTCATGAAATTTAAAAATTTTACTTCGTAAATTATTTTAATTTCTGCATTAAAAAAATACAAAATTTGTTTTTTCGGACTTTCTATATCCATATACGATATTTAGTTAACTAGAATATTGTATTATATTTCGTCTATAATTTAAATCATATTTATGTTTTATACTTTTATGTATACGCATCTTTTGCCGTCCTTTTGTTTTATGCATAAAATACGGATAAATAAATCTTTTACGGTTGTATTTTTTATTGTCTTAGGCCCGATAACACAATGTCGCTTTAAAATTTAAAATAAAGTTTAATTTAAAATTTATATGGTAAACAACAACAAAGGTGTCAAAGTCGCAGTTAGTAGCTTAAATGTGTTTATCGGCACAATTTCGATAGCAAAATACAATATATCAGTAAAACATCAGTTCAAAACTAGTTTAGTGCTAAAAAAATATAACTAAACTTTTGCTGAAAACACAATTTTAGAAAAAATGTTGCTGAAAACTAGTATACTTGATATAAAAGACGGTTTACTAATTTTTCTACTAACTTATTTTTTGAGTATAGCACATGTACAGGCGATGTGTTGGTGTTTAAACACTGTCGGTGTCGAAATAATAACACCAATATACGCTTGGCTGTAGTTATTTGCCAATATTGCACAGCACTGGGATTTAGTAGATTTGCCAGTACTTTAAATAAAGCGAGTAAAAAAGTTAAAGTCGGTCATGCCGACTATATAATACCTTACACCAGTCTGGTTGAGAGCTAACTAATGTTTGGATCAGAAATTCGAATGGGTTAAAATGGACTTGTGTCAAAATTTTCTATAAAATGATAAGAGAAAATCGGAAATATAGCCCATTTGGGCGATAGGTCCAAATATGGATCGATCCTATCCAGAATCAATAGGCTTTGCCCTTGGGACCATGTGAGTCAGCGAACCAAATTTCATCAAAATATCTTAATATTTGCGACCTGTAGAGTGCCCACAAGAATGCATGCACAGACGGACGGACAGACGTACATAGTTAAATCGAAACAAAAAGTGATTCTGAGTCGATCGGTGGTGAGTAAAGGTGAGTCTAGGTCCAATATTTTTTGGTTTTACAAATATCAGCACAAACTTATTATACCCTGCTCACGTAGTGGTGTAGGACGTTTGAAGCCAAAAGTTACCTTTAAATCTGCGCACAAAAGTTTCTGAACATTGCGCGCACCATGCCACTCAGGGCCAGAAATGTTTGGAGTGGCCCTCAATAGCTTCTCTACCTTTTTGGATTTGGTTACGTTCCTGGGTCCTTTTGCTTTGCCCGTTCAAGACTTTCTTTCAATTACTTCCTTGTTAAACTTTTTGACCACTCTAGAAATAGATTGCCTGGTCTCGCGCTCTTCTGTTGCAATTTTTTTTATAAGTCCACAATTTGGATGATTGGATGATTGGATATTTGGATTATTTTGAAGAGTTTCAATATTTTTCTGTACACTTGTCGTTGATTCTCCGTTATAAGCTAATAAACCACTCGAGTTTGACAAACCGATGAATTTTGAAATCCAACATATTTCTCAATCATATTTTGATAAAGAAAAAAAATGATTTTAATTAAATTTGGAAAAAGTTATTAAGAAAAATGTGTTCCACATTTTAATGGTGCACTTCTTGATATTTTCTTTCTTTAGTTTAATTTAACACTTGATTTTGTTCGCAAACGTTTGCGTATATTCGTCGTTTTATCTCGTTTTTCCTACACTCATACAAAAAAGTTAGTAAACAAATTTGTAAATAGTTTCCAATCGCACTTTACTATTTTTATACTGATTTTTAGTACAATTTTTTTTTAGTTATCATTGTTGCTATTCTCTTATTAAAAATTACGGATTTTTTTACTAATTTTCGCTACTGATTTCAGCAAAACATTTTACTAATTTTTCATAACCTCGTGCTAAATTTAGAAGAAAAATATACTAATTTAAAAAATTTTATTTACAAGAATTCTTTCATTTTTTTACAATTCTTGTTTAGTTTATATTTGTTAAGGCAACCATACACGTTCAATATTATTGATCAATGTTTTTAAAATTAACCAACCAGAACAAAGTATTTAAAAATAAAATGTTCTGATTGGTTGATTTTTGAAAAATTTATCAACAATATTAAACTATTCATATATTCTTAGTTTGGAAATACATAACACTCAGAAAATTTTATTGTATCTGTAATGCATAAAAAGGAACCGTTTGCAATTTTGGCTCCAAATTTCAAGTACGATGAAGTTATTATACGCTTGTTACAATCGAAAGAAAAGTTTTTTTTTATTAATTTTTTTTTTTTTAGAATTTACAGTTTGTTTATTTTTTAGTACATTTTTTTGCTAATTTCAGCAGATTGATTTTAAATTACAATTTACAACAATTTACGGAAATTTAGTAGCTGCATCTAATTATTTATACTAATTTCATTGTACTAAAATTATTGGTATTTAGTAAGTTTTTTAACTGATTTTAGCAAATCGATTTTGAATTGCAGTTTACAACAATTTTGCTAAAATTTAGTAGCGACTACTAATTTTTTCTACTAATTTTGTTGTACTACAGATCAGCAGACATGTGTTGCTAAAGTAAACAAAAAATACCGCTAGGCTCAAAACAGTTAAATTTCACGTAATAACAGCAAAATTTTCTGTAGCCATTGCAGGGGGGTTACCGCGTAACTCGATTCGAAAAAAAATTTCGAATTCGTAAATTTTGTACCTTTCGTAAAAATAAAAATTTCAGCAATAATCTTACTTTTTGAATTTTTATGTGTAGTGTACAAGGTTTAAGATAAAAATAAATTAAAAAGTATAATTTTTATACAGAATTATATTTTTAACAATATTTGCAAGATTTACGAATTTGAAAATTTGTTTCGAATCGAGTTACGCGGTTACCCCCCAGACTTTTTTGGTTAAGTGTAATTTTCTAAAAAACTTGGCAGGTTTTCAACAAAAACATTAATTGACTCGGTTTGTTGGAAAACACTTCGAGATCAACAAAATATTTCGTTGGTTCAATTAAAAATGTTGTTTAAATAAAAATTTAGTTTTAATAATTATTTTTGTCACTTAAAATTTATTGATATTTTTATCTGTGTAAAAATATCGGACTATATTCAATTTATTTAAAATAATTAATAATTTCGGCAAAAATATCAGCTTTTATATTGCAACAACAACAAAATACACAGAAAGAATTTAGAAAATTCTAATTCAATTTTTAAACATCTTTATACCGTAAATACAAAAAAGAAAACTTTTTAAAAAGGCATCGACAATGGAAATGGTAAATTCGAAAAAAATTTTCTTATTTATTTTGTAACTTAGAATTTTTATTTTTTAACAATTTTTATATGTATCAGAAATAACAATTTACAAACATTTCCAACAAAAAATTTTTGGAAATAAAATTTCAATAAAAAAAATGTGTTTGTTTTTACAAATTTCATTGTTGGCGCCAACTTTTTTTCTGTGTACGTGCGCTAGAGAATATGAACATAAAATCACTTGTTAGTCTTACGACAGTAGTGTTATGACAGCCCCCTATAAACCCCGGATTTACAAAGACGGCGTAAAGTAGAATTTCCGTCTTGCATATGTATTTGTTTTTATACACAACAACACACGTACAAGACGGAAATTCTACTTTGTGGCGTCTTTGTAAATCAGGGAGCAATTCTATAAAGCCAAAATTTTTTTCGTATAAAACTTAGTTTATGAATTAGATTTGTTCATTCATCTTAATTTTTTTCGTGTTTTGTAAAAGCACTTACTGTGTTTTCCTCCAACTTATGAAAATACACTGAAAAATTTAGCAATTATTCATGTCAGTTATTCCTGTTTTTTTTTTTTTTTTGTAGTTACTGATATTTGTAACAGTAATTGCAGTTGGTTTTTTTAAATGAATTTTTTGTGGTTTATAATTTTTGTTTCTTTTTTGGGAAGTCAAATGTTGGAAAGTTTGACTGTATTTTTATAATTTTTTTTAGTAAAATTTAGGACATTTTTATTTATACATTATTTGTGTTCACTGTATGGGTGAGTTAAATATATAACAATTAAATTTTTTTCTAAACTCGCAATGAACCGAACCCGACCAAACACTCGCCAAGACTGAGCATTAAATTTCGAAAATATTTTTAAAGCGCAACATACACATACAAAATGAATGTGAATGAATCTGAAAACATGCATGGAAGGCGATAAAAAAAAAGATTTTTTTAAGTAAGCCTTATAGTTTTAAACAGTTTTTTTTTATCAGTTTTTTAATACAAACACACTGACATGTGGACTCATTTTACATTTTTTTCTTTTCGAAAAAATAAATTCTTATCAGCATCTTTGAAAATTTATGTTTTGATTTTTTTTTTTAATTAAAATTTGTTTCATGCATAGTATATATTAACATTAAAATATGTATGTATAATAATAAAGGATTTAAAACATCAAAAAATTGTTGTGTAAATATATTTATGTTTGCGTAATTTGAATTATTAAATTTGGATATAAACATAATCGAACCAGGGTTAATCAAAAAAATGTTTTCCAATAAAATATCAGAACGTTAAAGGTATTAATTTAAACGAAACAATTCTTTAACTCAACACAAATTTAAATTATTTATGTAGTTTTCTAAATAACAATTTTAAGTTTTACACAAAATGTGGAAAATAACATTGTTTTTGGCATTTTTCAAACTTTTTAGGGATTTTCAACATTAAGAACAATTTTAGCCTTTAATAAGATCTCAAACCGTATTGAAAGCATTCTTCCAGACAGATTTGGGAGTAATTAATTAATTTGTAATGACCATTACATGTTTTCATTACCATTATTTATATGCAATGGAAATGAAAAAGAAAAATCATTTCCATTTCTTTATGGTTATGAAATTTCCTTTACAAAACAATTCACCTTTTATTTTATATTTTATTGTTTGTATACAACAAAATATTATATATTTTATTTTTTATTGTTTAATATTTATTGGCAACATTATTGTTCAATAAGTCATTATTGTTTAATAAAGTGGCTGATTTATGGGAAACAAAATTAAAAACAATACTAAATTTGACAACTTTCTATGGGTTAAACTTCAAAAATCATGCTATTTTACAATGATAGCACGTTAGCTCTTAAGCTGTGATAAACCCTCAATATTTTTATCAAGGTTGGTTACCGTTATCGTTATAATACCGTTATCGCTAAAATACCGTTTCAAATTGAATACCGTTACCGTTATCGATACCTCTAAAAAAATTTATAAATACCGTTATCGTTACCGTTATTTTTATGGGTAGTTACCGGTATTTTACCGGTATTTATTATTTTATATAAAATTACAATTTTTTTATTTTTTATTTTATAATCTTGAGTGTTTTTTTTTTACAAAAAATTTATAGATAATAATTTTACTTATTAAAACTACCAGTATTGAATTTATAGCTTAAAATCTGTATTTTCAGTACTTAAAATTAAAAATATGCCATGTTTTTACTTGTTTTTATATATTTTTAACATAATTTTTAATACCGGTACGTACCGGTATTGCTGTTTCGATAACGGTATACCGTTACCGAAACAGTCTTAAATACCGTTACCTTTACCGTTACCTAAACAAACGAAATCTGATACCGTTACCCTTACCCTTACCGTTTTTCGTTGCGGTAACCAACCTTGATTTTTATACACAGAGAAAACAGATTCATTGAGACAACCGAATTTATTATTTGGTTGTCCTTTGTTAATTGAAATAGAATGTTCCAACTGACGTTTTGTTTTAGTAGGTTTGAGGTTAAGAAGAAGAATAAACCTTTTTCTCTACAAATTATAAACACATTAATTTTCAAATCAGACTAGATCTAGCTTCTGCCTTTTTCTATGCACATTTAATTTTATTAATTGTTTATATGTTATTGTCAGATTGTCGTTATATGATAATTTTTCAACAACCAGTCGGCTGTAGGATTCGAACATGCGCCTATTCCTATATGACCGCTTAACGATCGCACCCAAGTAAGGCCTTGAATGCAATGTAACTAATTTATTTATTTGAGTTTATAGAAAATACAAAATTCCTTACAGAATAGAAACTTAAAACTAAAAAGAAATTAAATCTAGCATATTACCAAATTTATGCAAACTATTACTAAAATCCAATTTTACATGTGAGAGTTTATTTCCTTCTTTTAAAGCCTTAAGATTAGAAATTCAATTAAATTCATTTAAAGCCCGAATAATAGGCATATTCGCAGCGTAATTAGTTCTATGAAGCGGTACAAAAAAAAACATCATTGTGAAGTAAATGCAAATCAGGGACTTTAAAATTTATAAACTTAAGCAAAGTCGGAGTATCAACCAGACCACAAATCAGTTTAAGGAACATAATCAACAAATGAGCCCTTCTATTTTCAAGAGTTTCGAAATGAAACCAAACCATGCGGTAGACAAAAAATTTTGTTTTTCTAATTTTATTTTTATCGGGATATACATTAATTGCATTAAAGGAATTAAATATGCTAAAATCCCAAACGTATTTAACAAATTGTGAAAAATAATCCGTTGCAGGCATGTCCCTATCCGGATTTCATTCTTGCCAAAGGAAATCGTCAGGGGACGACGTTTTTAGAATTTCTGGAAATACTTAAGTTAAATTACAAACTCAATAAGAATTTCTTGTTCTCGTCTAGGAGCGTTATTAAACATTTAAAATATCAAAGAAAAAACAAAAACAACAAAAAAATTTCCACAATTTGCTTTGTCATCTTCCAATATACTACTCTGTTGTTTTGACAGATCTAGCAATGTAGTGACATCCATTCATGTATAAACAACAATAGAAAACAATGTTTTCTAAAGTGTCAGTTGTCAAAATAAATCTCTTTTCTCTGATTTTAGCAGGGTAACTATTAACTAAAATTTAATTCAAATATAACTACATCTTGTATATTTAACAGTTTATTTTTGCTGTTCTTATCAGTTTTTTTCTCAAGTATAATTTTTACCCAATTTTTAGTAATTTTAACTAAAAATTTTACAGACTTTTTTCTATTAGTGTAGTTATGATTTCAGTGCGTTTAAAGGCTATTTAAAAGTCTTTTCAGACTCCTACTGGGATCTGAAGTCGCCTTAACCCTTTAATTTCAATGATAGATACGTATATTTCCCATTTATATTATTTTCTAAATTTGTTCTTTTATCAAAAAAAAAAAAAAATGATTTTGAAAACAAATGCTTTTTCCATCAATTATAATAGTTTGCTTTAGAATTTGTAATGCCAAAGAATTTCATTATCATTCTTATCAAATAAGAACTGCGCCATTAAAAAGTGTAACACTCATTTTTTCTTAAGAACTTTTTCCACCTCCAATTAAAATAATTTTTCTTAATCAAAATATTTTTGAGAAATATGTGAGATTTTAAAATGCATCGGTTTGTCAAATTTGAGTGGTTTATTAGTTTACAATAGAGAATCAAAGACAAGTGCAGAAAAAAATCATTAAACCTGTTCAAAATAATATATTGTAGAATTACATATAAAAAAATTACAACAAAAGTACATGTTACCAGGCAATGTGTTTCCAGAGCGTTCAAAAAGTTCAACAAGGATCTAATAATTGAAAGAAAGCCGGGAAAGGGTAAAGGAAAAGGACCCAGGAACGAAACTAAAGCCAAACAGTTGGAGAAGGTATTGGGGGCGATTCTAAACATTTGTGGCAGCGAAGTGGCACGGCGCAAGCAATGTTCTAATTGTATCAAAGTATCCAGTAAAACCTTGGTAATATGTGGGTAATATTTATATTACCTGGTAATGTATCGAATAGGTTACCCTTGCATTACTTGTAATAACAAATTTATACATTTGGATGTTTTATTTGTATAAATAATTCGTTTTACTATACAATTTTAGAAATTTAATTTTTGGTTGAAAATCTTTGAATTTAAAATTAATAATCGATTTTAAAAATTAAAATGTAAATAAAATGGTTTTGGAAACTCCTTAGCTTAAGTTCAAAATAACTTTAAAAGCTTTATACTTTGTATGAAAATAGTTTTTTATGAAACTTCTTCATTAAGTGTATGACAGCAAAACTTTAATATTTATTTTGCAATCGCACTCGAAAATGTATTCTATTAAAAATAAGCTAAATCTTTTAAAAATTAATTATTTTAAGACTCTGATTAATATTTCTAGGTTGACCCTTTTTAGTTATCTGCTTTTAAGGTTTAACTAGTATTTCGTCTACAAATATTTGTTTTTAATTTTTTTCTAAAATTCCGATAAGAGTTTATTCACTGATTAAATTAAATTGTATAAATTCTTTTAATTTAAAAAGATGTCACAAATTTATAGTAAATTATCAGTCACATTGAAAACAGAAAACATTGAGTGCATTTGTTTAGAATTATTAAATATATGAGCTCATCTTAATTTTAGTTTTATTAGCTAATTGTGAAAATTGTTTTAGTAATCATAGATACATATTTATGAAATATTTTTTTACCATGAATACTTTTTTCGAAAAATAACCAAAATAAAATTTTATCTCATTTGTTTAATAAATATTTGCATTGTACTTTTTTGTGTATTCAATTTTTTTTAGTTAATAGGAGTCTATTGTATAATGTGGGTATGGTAATTATTAACCCTTTAAAGTTAAGAAAATATTATTTAGTGCGATATATAAAAAAAACTTATTTATCGTTTCCTTACAAAATCAACCTATTAAATATAATATTTTGTTTATTGGCCAGTCATATACACAAAAAACAAAAGATTTAAAAGTAAACAGATTAAGAAATACAAAAAGTACACCAGAAAACAATAATTTTTTAATTAAAACTCTTTCGTACACTTAGACAATTTTTTTAGAGGAAACCACTCAAAAGTAACAACTACAAATGTAATTGAAAAGGCGATTACAACATTTTTTATAAAAATAACTAAAAATTGAAGTTATTATTTACTGCTAAAGAATAACTTCAATATAGTGATAATTACTGTTGAAACAGTAAAAAAACCTAACAAATTATTACTTCCTGTTTTAATTACAGTTGTGTTTAAAGTACGTAAGGACGATTCCGAGAAGTATAAAGGCGTATTTATAATGTTAAAAAGAGGTTTCACATTAAAGATCTTTAGATACTTAATTGCGCATTCATATTTATATTTTTTGTCCAGTTTTTTAATAAAAATTAAAGTTAAATTAAATATTGTTGTTTCTTTTGCATTTAGCAGAAATAATAAGAAATGTAAAATAACTACAATAACAGTTAATAAAAACACGATTAACTGATATTTAGTTGCTATCAGAATTTTCTCAGTGTAAAATTTCAACAAAAAAACTCTTGAATAAAAAAAAAAAGAAATCAAGTAAAACGTGCCCAACATCAATGATATATAGACATATTTATTGAGACTGGACCAAATTTAGAATACACATATCGCACCCTAAATACAAAAGTGACACAACTCAAAATTCTTAAATTTTCAGGAGAGGCAAAAAACTGTTTATGTAAAAATGATTGTAATATTAAAAAAAAAAGTTTAGTTCCATTATGAAAAAATTCATTTTGAAGAAGATTTTGCCACACATTTTCTAATTTTATATTCATTGTCTTTATGAAATCCCCAACGGAGTTGGATTGGAAATGGATTGGATTCTGTAAACGGCCCAGGAAAATTTTCTGTTCCAAAGAATCGGTTGTACAATCGCTACTTTTCATTCACAACCCCTTCTACTGTCGATTCTAACACCGATTATTTTTGTTTGAAATTGTCCCAAAAGCAACCCCTTCTATAGCTCCAAAGTGGAAGCGGTTGCTCTAGAATCAGTTGTGGAACTAGTTCTGGAACTGATTCTACGTCACCCACACCTTCCATATAGGATCCCAGGAACTAGTTCCGGAACCAGTTCCATGGAATCGGTTGCAGTGGAACCAGTTGTAGAATGGGTGTGGTTGGCTACCGATTTTCCTGGGGGGCTTATAAAAATTAACGGAAATGACATTACAATGACGTCATAAAACTTTTTAAATATTTATGTTTCAGAAAATCTAATGAATATGTGTAACAAATTAATAACGCTATAAATTGGCTATCAAAATTTGTTATTTTAAGAAAAGACTTTAAGTATGATGGGAAATTTCCAACAATCAGAAATTTTCGTAAGAAAAATGTAGAAAATTTCCTTGGCTTGTACGGAAATTTTTAAACGGAAATTTCCGGTATTGGATTCTATAAATCCTCTCTACGGATTTGATGAGGAAATTTCCAATCCGATTAAAATTATTTCCATTAAATTAATTAATTTTAATAAAAAATTTTTAAATGTTGTATATTTATTTTATGTTTTTATTTAAATATGCATAATCACCTTTAAAATTTATAAGTGACTTATAAAGCAAATTTTTCATACAAAATCTCATTTTATAAATGTGTTATAAGGTTTTCAAATTATTATGCATATGCACTTTAAAATATAAATATTAAAAAATTTTATAACATCATTTTAATGCCATTTCCGATAATTTTTATAAGCCTGTTTACAGAATCCAATCCATTTCATAAAGACCACGATTATATTTGTGGAACTAAATTAAAATTTTGAGTTATGACCCTTTAACTGAAAAGTCACGTAACAAAATAATACAGTCAATTGAGCTCTCTTTTTTCAATTAAAGAAGCACAATGTAAAATAATACACCACAGTTTATCACTTTTTACAGTAAAAGCGGCAAAACTCAAAATAACCCAGGAAAATTTTCTGTTCCAAAGAATCGATTGTACAATAGCTACTTTTCATTCACAACCCCTTCTACTGTCGATTCTAACACCGATTCTTTTTGTTTGAAATTGTCCCAAAAGCAACCCCTTCTATGGCTCCAAAGTGGAACCGGTTGCTCTGGAATCAGTTCTGGAACTAGTTCTGGAACTGATTCTACGTCACCCACACCTTCCATATAGGATCCCAGGAACTGGTTCCGGAACCAGTTCCATAGAATCGGTTGCAGTGGAACCAGTTGTAGAATGGGTGTGGTTGGCTACCGATTGTAAACAATTTTCCTGGGAACACTCTTTATATGTAACAAAAGTAATCCCAGAAGCAACGCAACATAAAAACAGACATAACAGGATTTTTCCAGTTAAAGAAAATAGTGATGAAAAAGAAATTTTTGAAGTAGTGTTAGAGTTGTGTACTGTGAATTCATTTATGCAAAAAAGTCAATTTTGGAAAATTTTGAGTTGTGTCACTTTTGTATTTAGGGTGCGATATGTACAAAAAGCCGCAATATAAACATTTATTAAAAAACCAACAATTTTTTTAATAAAAATGTGTACATTTTATAGCCAATAATGTATGAAGTAAATATGCGTGTATGTATTGAAAGCGAAAAAATAAGGTGGCCAGTTTAAGAAAATTCCTATTGTAAGACTCAGTTGATTAATAAGAAAATTTGAGAATTTCTGAAGTTGAAGTTCAGAATTCAATAACAAATGATAATTACACTCAGACAAAAATCAGAATAAATAAAATTTTTTTAAAGTTTATAAATAGTTTTGTTATAAAACTTTTAAGTTTGTTTTTCTCTTTTATTATGATCAACTGTATCTGAAAATAGCCGCAACTTATTGCCAAAAAAATAGTTGTGAATAGGACAAGGAATTTTATGCACTTAGAAAACGCCTACAAAATTCTCAGAATCTTTTAAACACTGTTTTCAAATCTACAGTTTTAAATGTTTAAAAATTTTTTTAAAGAAATTTTAAAAAATCAACGATTGGACTTTAAGGTTTTATTAAGAACATATTAGAGATTAAAAACTACAAAAATTGTGGAAATTCCTTTTTTTCATTTGGCTAGGGCAGGGATTTTATTTCAGCGGATTTCGAAAAATTAGCGACTTTTGGAACTTATTTAGCTTTTAGGCAAGTTTTTTCATTTTTTAAAATTCCATATATTTTTGACTGGAATATTACAGCATAAGAACAGATACTTCAATCCTCCAAATTAGGGCAAAATGGAGATACAATAGCTCCTGTTTAAGGTAAAATTTTAGGAGATTTTAATGTTTTTTAAACATATTATTATAACAGATATTCCTGAGGGGTTATTCATGAAACTTCTTGATATTATTTTTATTGGTCTAAAAATAATATTCTTAATTCAATTTCAGAAAATTAACCCTTAATTGCTGTTGGGGCCTATATGCGCCACTGAGAAAATATTAGTCTATTTTCATCATAGGGTCATATAGGACCCAATAGCACTTAAGGGTTAATTTTCTAAAATTAAATTAAGAAAATTATTTTTAGACCAAGAAAAATAATATCAAGAAGTTTCATCAATAACCCCTCAGAAATATCTGTTATATTAATATGTTTAAAAAAATTGTTATATTAATATGTTTAAAAAAATGGGTTAATGATTGAATATTCATTTCCATACATACACATTAGTAATCTCGTAGTCATAATTAATATCAAGTTTCATGGGTTTTTCTGACCCCAGGCCACTAAGGGTTAAGGATTTTTTAAACGAATGTAAACATAATTATGTCTAACCAAATTTAAGTGATATTTTTCTGAAAACTATGTAAAATGTGATGGAAACATTCACATTTTGTTAAATTTTTGACAAAATAAGCAATTTCTGTAAAATGTTCTGGAAAGCAGTCGCTCCAAATACAAACTCGAATTATCATTTTTCCAATTTATTTTTCTACTTTAATATCAACTATTATGTGGTACAAATAGCAATCGACATCTCCAAATTAGGCATTTTAAAAACTCTTTGAAATTAATTTAAAAAAAAACACGTTTTTGCATTTTTATCAAATTCGTGGGTCATTTTGGATTCCAGGCTAAGTGGGTTAATGATATCCGTTGAAGTCAAAATTGCATATCTGAATCACTTTGACTATATTAAATGAATAAATGAAATAAAAAATAATTTTTTTCTATATTTCGAATTTTGGGAATTTTTAATAATAATACACTTTTTTCCAAAATGGGCCATATTCGTCCAACTTTCGGCACGGGTTAACGTTTTCCAAAAAAAATCGATTTCTTCCATTTGGGACCATTTTCAATAAAACTGGGGGGTGTAGTGACAAATCTATTTTTAAGGGACACCTTAACACACATATCTTAAACTTTGTTTATTGTTTTTTCATCCGGCTAGCTATTGACCATAATGTGCCCGTCTCTTTAATTCATTAAATGATCTTGTTCCAAACACTTTAATTAAGTCCATCTAAAACAATTATTCATCAAGTTTTTTCGTGTATGAGTGTGTTTTGTTTTATAAACAAAAAATTGCCAAGATTCAAATTTGTAGATTTAACATTGCATTTTATGTAAATTGTATGTATTTTTATATTACTTTTCAGTTTCATTTTGCTTTTCTAACTCATTTCAAATTTGCTGATCTCATCTTTATTTTCATTTTACAGTTTTTCTTTAAAAATATATATATTTTTTATAAAAATTGTAAGTAAAACACATGTGCCGATTTATGGACAAACACAATTTTATATGTATGTATATGTTCACATATAATTTAAAAGAAAATAAAACCGACAGGAAACATCATAAGCTACACTCAAATTTTTGTGGTAGTAGTTATTTTAATTGCAATTTCAGTTGTTTTACAAGACAGGAAAAAATAAAAACTACCGAAGGAATGTAATATCAAGTTAAATACAAAATTAAATTTTTATAAGGATTTTAATGTAGAAAAAAATAAGATTATTATTTTTCATTTTAACACCTTATTTTAATTTTTTTTTTTTTAGGAGCTTATACAATTTTTTTACAAGTTTTTTTTGTTGGTTTCTACACAAATAAAATTAAACAAAAAATCTTGATAAGTTTTTACATGTAATCAAAATTGTATTTCCATTTGTTTACTTTCTTATTTTTATATAAGAGGGTACATACACAATCAACATTATTTTTCAATAAATCGTTATTGTTCAGTAATGTTGTTTGTGGCTTGCAAAAATAAAAATTAAACAAAAAAGAAATGAAAATTCTGTAATGAAAATTAATATTTTCATTACCATTTTTCTACATAATGATGGAATTCACGGTTCGTACAATTTTAAGTAATAAAGTAGCATTTATTGTAAATTTGACAACTTTCTATGCGTTAAACTTCAAAAATCATGCTATATTACAATGTGCCAACGTTAGCACTTAAACTGTGAATTCCTTCAAACAAAATTAAAAAAATGTTATAATTTTTTTTACCTAATGGAAATTAAAAAGTATTGGTAATGATTTTGGCCCATCTATGATATGTATAAATAGAATCTCCCAAATGAGAATCTTAAGTTGATAAAGAAGGCAACAAAGCCAAAAAAGCTAAATTTTGTTAATTGTTGAAAAAAATACTAAAACTTTTCTGTACATTTGTAAATTATTGTCCCGAATTTCGAAATTTTTTGAATTTTAATAATAGATAGCACTCAATTGATACGTATTATTGATCTGATTATGGAAAAATAACAAAAAAAATTTTCGAGGGTACTTATAGTTCTCTACCCGCGTTTGAAATTCGAAAATCGTAGTGTGTTTTTTTTTAATATTGTCTCCAATTTTTGGATAAAATGGGGCTCAAATATATGGTAGTGCTGGGCATACTATGGAAAAATATTTTTAAAAATACTGTAATTTTGGTACACCACAGCATCATAAATCATTTTGTAGGTTTTGTTTTAGAAATATATTTAAAATTTGAATTTTTTTCATATATGACCACATGTTTAAACAAAGAACAAAAAATGACTTGATTCAAAATAAGTGATGCTGTGGTGGACCAAAATCTACTGAATTTTTAAAAATATTTTTCCCATACAAAAAAATATTAGCTTAAATCATCTAATTAAAGATTTGTTTAAAATAAATTATTTTTTTAAATAAATATTTAATTTAATCTTTAAGTTCTTTAATTGATTCAATTAATCGCACACAATTTTTTAGTAATTGATAGTATCATTTGCGTGGTAGGTGCAAAAACAGAGAAAATAGTAATTGTCTGGAACAATTTTTTTAGACCTGGTTTTTACTTTTTTGTGTGTAATATGCTCAGCACTACCTAACATTTAAGCGGACTATAAGTACCCTTAGAATTATTTTTTGGTATTTTTATCATTATCAGCTCGTTTTCACGCATCGTCTGAGTGCTGACATAATTCTTTGAGTGAAAGTATACATATGATCGAATATTTGTATCTAGCTATGTATATTGAGATTCAAATATACAGCCGCATTAAATTTGATGAATAAAAGTCAATCAAATTTACTTGTTAAATCATTTCATATTTCCAAATTTCTGTGAATACTCGTTTATTATTTAGAGTGACCAGAACTAACGCAAATAATTTTTAAAATATATCCTTTTCCTATCTTGTTGGTTACAAAATTTCGGACCTATCCAACACCGGACGCGGACACCAAATTAGCAATTTTATTAGACTTGATGAGTCACCAGATGTAATAAAAATATATGTATATTATTTTGTTTGTTCGAAATTTCCGTAACTTTGACCTTAAGGTAGAATTATTCATATGTAAGTGAATCGTGACGAATCAGCTGATTCAACCTATCTTATAGAAAATACAAACACTCACCCTACGTAAACGGAAAGAGTCAGGATGTTTGAACCTGTTAAGATTCGATTTTCTTTACGTACTTATATGACAGCTGATTAGAGTACCCATGAAGTATATGGAATATGCAAGTGTTATTTTTTCACCTCCCCACGTCTTTTCCGTCAGCCGCGGCTTTTAGATAAAAAAGGACTAAAATTAGTTCAAATCTTCTTTGCGCTATAACTCTTAAAGTAAAGGTTTTATAGAAAAATACTACATACATACATGGGCATATCAATAGACATTGAAGGGGCTAGCATTTTCCTCATACACACTTTCGATGTACAGTTGTGGCCAAGCATTTAAGTCAATTCAAGTTTTTTTCTAATTTTATTGTGTTGCCTTTATTTTTAAAGATCAAAATAGTGGCTAAATTCGCCACGAAAGGCAAGAAGATGGTTCGGAAACTTGTACAGAATTTTAACGTAATGTTTGTTTTTTCATTTCGTCACTTGTTTTAAGTGGGCGTGGCTTTTAACGAAAAATTAGCGATATAAACCTCTTATCAAATTACATAGTAAAATTTAGGCAGTACTGATCGGTTGCGTACAAACTGTATATTTTTGGAAATCCTATAAAATTTCCCTAAGTCTTGCATTATTTTTATCTTCAAATAGTCACCAGACTTAAAAGTGCAGCACTTTAAACGTGACCAAATTTTTCTTTGTTTTTAGCGATTTTTAATAAAGTTAACAGCACTGAAATTTTAAAGTGAAGTTTTATACTTTTCTTACCACAATATAGCAAATCAGTCAAGATTTTTTTTACGTTATAGTAAAAAGCATTTCATGCAGTGTTGCCACCAGTAAAAGACAAAATCACACAGCTGTAGGTCAAAAATTATCCAAAACCGTATGAAATTACACAAAAAATTATAACTTCTTATATAATTTCAAAATAAACTCTCCTGAGCACATTGGGGAAGAATTCAAATATTTTGGAAAAAATTTCGCCATTTCTTACCAAAGTTTTGCATTTTTTCTATTTATAAACCGATTTTTAGCATTTTATCATCTGCAATCTGCAAAAGTTATTTGCATTTTAAAACTAAAATTTTGCATTTTCGCAATAACCTGGTCTGAGTTTTTGCCTTCTGCAAAAGCAAATCCAGGCCAATTTCCCTGAAAAATATAACAAATTAGTCAATTAACTAAAGGGGATTTCAATTCAATATCTTTTTCAGGCTTAAAACGTCGTGCTTTTAAATTTGAATATTAATAAAATGGTATTTTATCCACATTAAAAGCTTCTTTCAGAAAAAAGTATTTATGTTTTCTTTCAGAAAGCGTACTTCATTCAGATGCGTTGCATGCAAAAATATTACCTACTTGCTAATTATTCTCTCCCATACCCCTCAAATTTTAACCATAAATAAAAATATAAAAATTTCACAAAAATTTATCGATATTTTTTTCAAAAATTTTATACGATTCTGTTGAACATGTTGGACTTACCGAATTCTAAAATATTTTGATTCTGCTCCACCTTGCTGCGTTCACAAAATTTTCGTCTGGTCCAGGCCCAGTATCATGTTAACTACAGCCAAAAAATTTTCAGAGATTAGAAAGCAACAATCATAACAAACCCAAATTTTCCCACTCTTTCGCTGCATTTTTATATGGTCTTGCAAACCAAGAGAATTTTAAAAAGAAGCTTGACAATTATTTTCGCAAAAAATAAATAAAGACGGAGCTTTAAACAAAACAAAAAAATACATAGCACCATTTCTGATTTCTTCTAAACTCGGTTTAGTGTTGAAAAAATTTACAAAATCATTCACCAGAAACTGGAGATTTGTGGTAAATGGTTCATTGATAATCTCGTTTCGTCTATATATCGACTAATTTTTATTAACTTTCAAAAATTTACAGAAGTTTTAAAAATTTGCGGAAATTTCTGTAAAAAGTGAAATTACACAAAAACTACACAAAAATGTCATTATTCAAAAATTATCCAACGAATGTGTAAACAGTCCCGTTTTTGAATAATTATTCAAAAAGTGGCAACACTGATTTCATGTTAAAATTTCAGTGTTGTTGACTTTCTTTTAAAATCGCTAAAGACAAAGAAAAATTTGGTCTAAAGTGCTGCAATTTTAAGTATGGTGACTATTTGTAGGTAAAGATAATGCAAGACTTAAGGAAAATTTATAGGATTTCCAAAAATATATAGTTTGTATGGAATCGATCAGTACTGCCTAAATTTTACTATGTAATTTGATAAGAGGTTTATATCGCTAATTTTTCGTTAAAAGCCACGCCCACTTAAAACAAGTGACAAAATGAAAAAAAAACAAACATTACGTTAAAATTCTGTACAATTTTCTGAACCATCTCCTTGCCTTTCGTGGAGAATTTAGCCACTATTTTGATCTTTAAAAATAAAGGTAACAACAATAAAGTTATAAAAAAACTTGAATTGACTTAAATGCTTGGCCACAACTGTATCAATGCCGCGCCTTGGGATTTAAGTGGTTAAAGTCAAAATTTGTGTTTAAACACTTAAATCACTTTGACTTTAACCAATTAATTCACCATGACGCGTCGTGTAGATGACACGTGGGGAGGTGAAAAAATAACACTTGCACATTTGGGTGCTTTATTGAGTGCCAATTCTGAATAATTATTATTATTTTAGAAGGATTTTAGAAGGAAACCATGTGAATCTTCCATTTTAGGTATAGGATGTGTTCAGCAAACTTATGTAAAACACTACGAATAACATTTCTGTGGAACATTTTAACCCTCCTTAACTCTTTAACTTACGGGTCTTTTTAAAACGGGATCAAAAAAGTTCCTTTAATTGAAGATTTAGAGGGTTAAATAGTTCCACAAAATTGTACCTCGTAGTGTTTTACGTAAGTTCGCTGAACATATCATATACAGTGCCGGTCAATAAAATAGCACCAATGTCAAAATTATTTTTCATTCGAACAAAACAAAAATTATACGGTTATTATTTTGAAATAACTAAGCAGAGAGTGAGTGAAAGTGCTTTTTCCAAAACAAAATGTCAACGGTTCTTTACTCATGACCGATATTAGAAAAAAGACTCTGCATCAGGGCAGTCATAAAAATAGCACCAACATACAAAAATTATTAAAAAATTAAATATTGATTTAATAATTGAAATAAAAGTAAAAAAAAAACTATAGGTAAAATAATTTGTTATTGTTATTAATAAATTTCATTAAACATTTTATTATTTATTTTGCAAGTAATGGAACATGAAAAGCATTGCATGCTAGCTGCAGAGCTTAAGAGGGAACTAAATGTAACAGTAAGTGTTGAAATTATTCTTTAGAGAATGCGAGATAAATTAAATTTTTAGTCTTCGAAAAATGCCACTGATCTCACGTAAGCATGTTGTAAATCGTTTGTAGTTCGCTTAAGCACATTTGGAATATCCAGCTGAAAAATGGATAAATGTTCTTAGGACAAACGAGTCCAAAACTGTTTTAGTTGGAGGCAAAACATTACTATTCTAGGTCAGAAGACCCCATAATGCAAAAATTAATCCAAAAATCACCAATAAAGACTATTAAACATGGCGGTTCTATAATTATGGTTTGGGGATGATTTTCTTACTATGGTGTAGGACCCATATATTGGATCATGAAGTAATCCTACCGTGTGCTTCTAAGAAAATCTCACTGGCCTGGCTCTTTCAGCAAGACAATTACACTAGTAAACTTGCAAAATATTGGTTTTAAGATAACAAAATTACCTATTGGATTGGGACGCTCAGTCCTCTGATTTCAATCCAATCGAAAACTCATGGGCAGATATAAAGAAGGGAGAGTCTCATATACACCCAACCAATAATGGAGGACTTTGGAAAGCTGTTCAGCAAATCCGGAACTCAATTTCGAAGAAAAGATGCCAAAATATAGCGAATTCGATGGCAAAACGTTGAGAAGAGGTTATTGCTATTATTGTTATTATAATATTATTATTTTTAGATGTCATATAAATAATGAATTCACAATTAATAACTTATTTCAATTTATTCATTGATTAAATATTTAATTTTCATACAAATTGTCCAGTAGTGCTATTTTTTTGACTGAGTGTTTTTTAAGTTTTTTTAAAAAAGTTTAAAATTTATAATAAAAGAAAAAGCCAAATGCACCCTTTTCTATTTCATATTGTTACACAGACTTTTATATTTCTTATGACACATTTTCAATGAAAACAGTTCAACCTAATTAAAAATATATAACGAAGAATATTTTTGTTTGGTTTGGTGCTATTTTTTTGACCGCAGCTGTACCTAAAATGGAACATTCACATGGTTTCCTAGTGCACATACAGTTACGGACAAAAAAATAGGGTCATTAATATTTTTCATACATTTCTTTATATTTTGGGCAATTTGTAAGTAAGATTGCGAATTTATTTTGGCGAAAATTATTGTTAACATATCACGTTTTAAAAATGCTGATTTGCCAACAATTTAAAAATAGAATTAATAAGAATTAATTCTTTGAAGCTCTGGTACCAAGTTTTACTAAAAAGCGCTTATATTCTCAAAATTGTGTGTTAATTGTTGTTGTTTCGGATAAATTGGGTTCCAATTTTAGAATGTAGACAAATATTTTCTAATTCAATTAAAAAATTTTCATTTCAAAATCTTTGTATTTTTGAATAATAACTCGATCAAATATTTAAACTAATTCAAAAAAGTATGTAAAAATTTTAGCTAAATTTACTAAAAATTAGTTCAATAAAGGCCCTTCGGAAAAAACTGCTAAAATCAACAAAATCTGAAGATAAAAACAGAAAGAAAAAATATGTCTGATTTACAAAATTCTGCTATATTTTAGTTAACTTACAATTTACCCTGCTAGTGTTTTTGAATATTATAACACCATTTTAGTCCGGTATTCAATACTATTTTCAATTATTTTTTTTCTTTATTAAACACAATATGGATATTTTTATACTTTATTTTGTCCGATAGTGTATGTCTATGTGGACATATTGAAAATAATTTGAACTTGAGTTTTTCGAAACTTTTATGCTCTGCTTAGCAATGCAGTTTAAGAACCAAAATAATAAAAAAAAATTAACACAAAAATAGTTTTAATTTCTATATTTAACAAACAATTGTCTATAAAAAATTAATATTTTGAAAATAAAAAAAAAAAATATATATACAAAACCACATGAATGAATTAAAGGCATGTTTTTTAGATCAGTTCAGAGTTAAGTGCTACGAAATGCACTTCAGAAAAAAAAAAAACAAAAATGTACGAAACCATATGAAAGAAAAACACAATAAAAAGTAGACAAGAAAATATGCAGATTAAATAAAAAAGAAAACAAAAGAAGAAAAAGCCTACAAAGATTTACAACATATTTAGTTTATGTATGTACTTAATTTTTTAAAATAAAATTTCAGTATTTTTTTTATTCTAAAACTCTATGCCTCATATTAGGTCATTTTAAAAATATAGATTTATTAAATTTGTATTTATTTTGATTTAATACTCACCATGTGTGTAAGATTTTAGAGTTGTTCGAAAGAAAACATTCAGTAATTCCTGTTCCCCTCACAGTCCATGTTAATATTGTTCCTTCTATTCAAAACACAGTCACACTGGGAATATATTTTACACATATAAAATTACAATATACACTTTTTTCTTGTTATATTTTTCCAAAAGTCTTTTAACAATTCCAACACCAATTGTAAACCGTTACCCGATGATTTAACATTAACGTTTCACTCGCAACTAAACTCTGTAAATACCGCAAAACATTCAAAGTGTATTATTTTCTTGTACATCAACATAATCTAAAAACTCTCTTTATCGTCATAGATCGTATATTCTCATTTCATAGATACTTTAAAGAAGTAATTTAACAGCGTTGCCACAATGAAAATTCAATATAACCCGCAAGTGTAGACAAAATTAATCATTATCTTACTAATATTTAGCAAACCGATTCTGCTAGTATTAGCAGTTTCTTTTGCATGACTCCTTTACAGATTTTTTCTATTACTGCATGCATAAAATTAAATATTGTATATTTTTTCAATTTTAAGAGTAAAAAAACCAAACATAATCTAAATACTTATGAAAATAAATGTTTTTTTCAGAGAATAGTTGCTAAATTAGAGACATTAATCATATATTTTTGGAGAATGAATAGTGCTTTTAGAACTTCAAAAACACACTAATAAAAATAAATTATGATTTAAAAATGTGAACGATTTAAAAATTAAAATATCATAATTTTTATGCGCCTAGAAATACTTCACCGACTTAAGCTTAGTGTCTTCTTCACTATATCTATAAAAATTGTGTTGTTTTTCTTAAGTCTGTTAAATTTTTCAATAAACCATTGACAAATGTTTTCGCAGAGTGAATTTATTCTTTAAGTTTATTCAATTAACTAAAAAATCTGAAAATACAATTGATTAGCCAATTCATGCATTAAATTTTTTTATTCATATCATATAAATAATAAATTTAGGAATTAAATCCATATCATATTTATTTAATTTACAAAAATGAGAATTTAATGATGCTCCTATACATTTGATTTCGAAATTTAAATAAAAATATTTTTTAAATGAAAATATCCAATTACCCATAAACCAGAGCTTTGAAGAATTGATTCAAAAATAATTATTTTCGAAGATGATTCAAGAAAAGTGATTTATAAATTCTTAAAAACAAATTTTATTGATTCTTTTTTAGGATTTGAATTATTACTGATGATTGAATTATTTTTTTAAAGGTCTGCCATGAACAACACATGAAAGATCTACCCACGAAATAAAAATTACCCTAATTTTTTTGGATATTTACCCGAAAGGTGGCAACACTGACTATAAAACAAAAAGATATAAAATAAAAGTATCTTAAAGATACTCGAGCAACGGATACATTATAACAGTATCTTTAAGATATTCATGCTTTATGTATAATAGGACAGGGCTTGCCAGATTTAGGGATTTGTCCCAAAATATGTAGAAGTTTTGTTGGTCTTGGAGAATTTAAGAAACATTTTAGGGATTTTTAGGGGATATTTAAATTTAAACATTTTGATACAATAAATTTTAGAGATCTTTGGAAACTTTTACAAAATTCTAATTTTTTTATTTTAGAGTTTGATAATTTTACAATAAATCCATATATGATGTATTTTTTTTTTTGAAATAACTCCTTACCCGAGTAAAAAAGTTCATATATAACAATATATTTTTTAATACAAAAATACACATTAACATATAGTAATATAAAATGGCTTCGCATCCATATGTATTCATATATTATAATATCTTTAAAATATTTACCGAAATTTTCTTATGTATAACCATATGAAATCATATACCAAAAAATGTGTTAATGTTAATGATACATATAACTATATATAATCAGATATGGTTGATCCCATAAATTGAGGTTTAATATACAATAAGATATAACCCAATACATAATCACATATAAACCCAAATCGAAGAAATTTTCTAAGTCATTTTAGATGTAATTTAATATAAACCTTTATCAAAAAAATTTCCAAGTTATTTTACATATAACTTTATATGATAAATTATCAAAAATATTTTCTAAGTCATTTTAGATAAAACTTTATATAATCTAGATTCCAAAACATTTTCTAAGTCATTTTATATATAAATTTAGATAAATCTTAAATAATTTAAAATATTTTTGATAAAAATTTATATTATTTAAAATCAGAAAAAATTTCGAAAGGAAAATATTTTTTATGTCAGTTTTACAATTCAAACATATTTCAAAACCCAACATATTTTGGGTATAAATCTTGAAATCCAATTGTATTAAATAGTATATAACTATATCAGTTTGGATATAATACGATTCAATTAGATGTGCCCAATTTTGGGATGCAATTGCATCAGAGTATAATATTATATTGAATTGTATCTAAAATAATACAATCTGATTTAATTTCATAGACCCATTTGGCGGATCAGATTATAAAAACACTTATATAATTATTTTATATTCTTATATATAAGATATATAAACTTTTTTACTCGGGTAGCATGGTACTCATACAAATATAACAAATTTGTTACACAACAAAATATAAAGAGAAATTCAAACTAAAAAATTATCTTTAATTTTGTGGCATGATAAAACAATGGAAACTTTTAAGGATTTGTGCTGAAATTGATTTTAGCTACATAAATCGAAGTGAAATTTTAAAATATATACACTCAAAAAAGTTTGTCGGTAGAATCTACTGAAAATGACAGTTAAAACAAAGAAAATGGCAGTTAAAAAGGCGACAAAGGTATTTATCTTTAAAATAACTGAAAATTTTGTTATTTTTAACTGTTGAAAAATAACTAACAAATGCATTAAAAATAACTACCAATATCATAAAATTAACTGACAAATTTTTACCACAAAAATTTTTAAACAACTGACAAAATAAGTAAAAATTATTGTTTTTAACAGTTATTTCTTTTTAAATTATAAAAGCATATTTTAATAAAAAAAATAATTTTTTCTAAAAAATATGTAACTATTTGAAATTTGAATTAAAAATTCCAAACCGTTCTCCAGTTATTATTCTTTTATGCATTGGAGATACAATACAAGTTTCTCACATTTATTTGCAAACTAGGAATATATCAATAACAACAAATATAAACAAAACAAGAGTTTTTAAAATTAAAAGAAAGTGAACGAAATTTTTTATTTTTTAAATAACTAACGAAAACTATTGTTTACTGTAAAAATACTGTTTTGGTAGTTGTTTATTACATAATAATATGATGTGCGTTCCCGTACGTTACCGCGGGTACCCGCGGGAACCCAAAACAGCCCAAACAACAACAATTTACACGCAATTTTGAGTACGGGAACGCCTTTGGTCTGGTTTGTGTAACTTCGGTAAAGTACAGGAACAGACATATTAAAAATAACTGACTTAAACAACTGTTACGAAATTACAGTACTTTTCGTTAGTTGTTTTCTTAAATAACCGTCATAACAGTTGTTTTGCATTTTTCTGTAGAAAAACGACTGTAATTACTGTTAAAAACAACAACTACTGATTACTACATAAACAACTGTCATGTAGTAACTGCCAAACCTTTTTGAGTGTGTAAAATGTTGGTCATTACCCAGCAAAACCTTGGTAATGACTGGTCATTACTACATGCATTACTTAGAACTCATATCTCCTTACCATTTGAATTACTTTTAAGCTGAATGTAATGAGTTACCGATGATTGTACCCCACACATTACTATTTCTCTACTAAATTTATAGTTCGTTACCCTTAAAATTACATGTAAGTAGTATCCCAGCAAAATCTTTCATTACCAAATAAGTGGTTATATAATAGAAATTCATAGCTCCGCACAACTTATTTTTTGGCGTCTAAACTCATTATTTTTGTTTGGCGTAGTCGTTTTTATAAGTAGTCACGCTTACCCGCTCGCTTACGAAAAAATGAGAAATAAGTAGTTATGAGGTTTTGAATAATAAGTGGTTACACACATGCTTACAAAAAGTTGAATTACAAGTGGTTATCAGATTGCTTACTTGATTCTTAAAGATAAGGAGTTAGGCAAATACTATTAGCTTAAGGAAATAAATTCAGAAAAATTTAAGTTTTAGTTCTAGGACACGTCAAAAAAATTTAAACATAAAACATATTTACATATAATAAATAAAATGTTTATAAAATTTAACTGTGTAAAAAGTTCTTATTTAAACTATTAAGCTGCCTACACACTAGGGAACATACTTAAAAAAAGAGAGCATTTTTTGTGAATGTGTGAGTGCGTTTGTGTGTGTGTGAGTGTTGAGAGCGTGCATTTCGTGTTTACAAAATTTTTTGATATTTTTTGTTCCCTCAACCATGTTCCCTAGTGTGTAGGCAGCTTTACGAGTAAGTCATTATTTTATATTTAGAAACAATGAATACAATAGGCCCTTATTAGGAAGTCATTATTTTAAATTATAAAATAATGCAAAAGGTAATGATTCATCATTTTGGGTAATGCAGATAGTAATGAGGTGTCATTACCAATATTTTGCTGGGATGTAATGTCAACAAATTTACGCTAAACTCCATACACAATAGCTGACACAAATAATACATGTTCTAAATCATTAAAAACTATAACTATGGCGTAGCCTAGTGGTTAGAATTTTTGCCTGACAGTCATAAGGTTCGCTGATCAATTCGTGTCAGCTTCAATAGTTTTTTTTATTTATATTTAACATTTATTTATAGAAGTATTGATGTTCATTACCCTCAGCATCAATTGAAATTCAGATATTCCATTTGAAATTCCGAAAACATAAAATTTATTTTAATTCATGAATTCTGAATTCGGATTTGCAGATTTCAAAAACGGTATTAGTTTTTCCAAATCTTCTCTACTTTTTAAGTAGCACCAACAATGTAATTTGTAAATCCAAAAAAAAAATGTTATATGTCTGTAATTTTAAATTTTTATTTTTAAACAAATTTGTTTATGAAAAATATCAATTCACAAACACTTCGAGCAAAAATATTGGTGGAAATAAAATTTCAATTAATAAAAAATAAGGGTATTGGTATTTCGAATTATTTTTAGGGGCATCGCTAACGGGTACGCTATTATAACGATACCGGTAACCAAACTTGAAAATAAAATTTCTTATCAGTACATTTAGTAAACTCATTTCCTTCTCACTATGAATTAAGTCACCAAACTAAACAAGACTTAAGCGCTCTTTACATTGTCATATTTTGTATTGTTTAATATCAGGAGGTTTGCCGCGTAACTCGATTCGAAAATTATTTCCGAATTCGTAAATTTTGTAACTTTTGTAAAAAGAAAAGCTTTCTTACTTATTTAATTTTTACATATAGTGTACAAGGTTAAAGATAATAAATAATAAATTAAAAAGTAGATTTTTTATACAGAATTATTTTTTTAACAATATTTTCAAGATTTTCGAATTCCAAAATTTTTTCTCGAAATATGTTACACGGTTACCCCTCAGAGCTGCTTTTTCTTGTAAACACTTCTTGAGTTTTAAATATAATGTTGACATGCGTGGTTTGTAGCAGCAATACTTTTGTTGTTGTTTACCATATATCCTGAAGATGCCATCCTATGAATGACGAAATTTCGATGATACGATTATTCATGTATAAATTAAAGATATTTTATGTTTAAAGATCAAATAATATTTCAAAATTTATTTTTTACTCAATTTTGAAATTTTAAATCTATGAAATTTCAAATAGAAATTGACCAAGGGTATTCCAATTTGTTTAATTTTTTGTATACAAATACTTTATGAACCCTATACGAAAACACGTAGTGTTGTTTTTTTATACGTCTACAGATTCTTAGACCACATTCTCGGGCTCTTTATATAGTGGAAAGATTGACATTCAGCTGAATTTTAGTTTTAGGTTCTCTGGGAACTGCTTTGGAAATCCTTTATTTTTCTATTTTCTCTTGCAGTTGTTGCACGGTGTCTTTCTCCTTTATGAATTGTATAGATGTTGCCACTATTAACTACGCTACAAATCGTTGATTTCGGAACGGAATATTTTACAGAAATTTCTTTTTGAGAAAGTCCATTTTGAAAATCCTTTAAAATTTTGGACTTAAAAACGGAATTGTACTTGCTTCCAGTCATTTAAAAAAATATTAGAAAATCAAATAAAAGCTCAAATGCGATGTCAGTACCAAATGTTTTGAACACTACTGTATATGCTTATATATGTACATTAGGGTTATGATTTTTTGACTTTTTTTGCAAATATCAAATTTTACATGACCTAGCCAAAAAGGCCTTAAAAAAATATTAAGAAACTCAATCTTACTTTTTCGCTGCTGTCAAAAAAGTTCCCGCACCAAAAGGGTTGAAATTTGGTCTATATGGTTGTAGTTTAATTAAAATATTTCTCCGAAGTTTTAAACAAATGAGACTCAAACGAAGCTATTTACGGCAAAAATTAGGAAACCTTTTTGGAGGGACTTTTGGATACATTTTTTGTCATTTACAATAAGTTTTGTAATAATTCGTTATACAAATTAAACAAAATCCCCGAGCAAAAATTATTTTTGGAAATTTCATTTGGTGCGGAAGGTTCTTTTGCCGAAGTGATCCGCAAACACGATTTTTATTATTAATTTGGTATTGCCTATCACGTGATGATAGGTAAAATTTTTGTTAAAAATGAGTCATAACCCTAATGTACATATGTATGTATGTGTATTAGGGTGGGGCGATTTAGCCATCGATATTGTGCCATCGATTTTTCGATAGCTTTTGGCATGAGGAAAAAAAATTCCACTACGACATATCAAAAAAATTATTTTCGAGGCGCCCAAATTTCAATTTTTTGCAATTTTTAAATAAATGCTAGATTAGCGCCATCTTGCGTTGGATTTTTGAAACAACTAATGAAGTTGTAAACAATATAACATTACAACCTTTCCAGAAAGGTATTACTTATGAAAATCGGATAAAAAATGTGGCAACTAGAGGTAAAAGTATATAAGTAAAATTATTTTCTGCTTGATGATGAAATGATGATAATGATGATGAAATGATGATGATGATGAAAACAAGCAGAAAATAATTTTACTTATATACTTTTACCTCTAGTTGCCACATTTGTTATTCGATTTTCATAAGTAATATCTTTCTGGCAAGGTTGTAATTTTATATTGTTTACAACTTCATTAGTTATTTCAAAAAGCCACCGCAAGATGGCGCTAATCTAGCATTTATTAGAAAATTGCAAAAAATTGAAATTTGGGCGCCTCGAAAATAATTTTTTTGATATGTCGTAGTGGAATTTTTTTTCCTCATGCCAAAAGCTATCGAAAAATCGATGGCACAATATCAAAAAATTTTTGTCCATACAAATCGCCCCACTCTAATGTATATGCTCATGTGGAAAAATAACCAAATTCTTAGACGTATTTAGAATAATTTTTAAAATTTTAAGTTCTAATTTCTGCGTTTATACTGAAAAGTAAATCTAGTAAAATATGGATTAAACCTTATGCATGTACCCGTGGTATAAATGTATTAGAACTTCTTTCTTTGGGCTATTAAAAATATACATAAAAAGTTTAATACCCAAGTTGCATATCGTCGACCGGCCTGCAAAATGTCACATGTGTTTTTTAATAGATTTTCAGGAGAGCGAAAAAACTGTTACAAAATCTACTTTTAAGATATTTTATTGGCATCATATGCCTTAATGAAGATTTTACTAAATGAGGTCGTGAATGTACTTTTGATGTTTTCTTATTCTTAAAAACATTTTTATTATTTGTATAAAAAATATTACCAACCCAGCCAGCAATTTCGAAGCGGTCATAAATAAGATTTTTTAATGGCTCATAGAAATGATTATTTTTTTTTGAAAACACTCTTATTTTGGTAGTAAATATGAACCCTCAGAAAAAAGTCCAAAAAGTTGTCTCTACAATCTAAAAAGCTGTCTCAAAACCGAAGGTTCATTTTTGGACTCAAAGAAGATTCCAAAATAATTTAAATTTATGAAGAAAATTTAGATTTTATACGTTCTTTTTTCTGAGTCATTTCTGAGTACACAGGGGGCTCTTTTGGACGGACCACTTTCATAGGAAAAAGTGGAAAATTTTTTATGTTTTTGGAGCTCATTTTTGAGTCATTAATGATCATCTTTGTTTGCTGGGAATATTAAAATTATTTAAAACATAAAAATAATAATAAATCGTTCAGTGGCTCAAATTATTATTTAATGGCGTGAGGGGGAAATCGGAGAGAAACCGGTATTTTTAAGTTATGAAGGTATTTATGTATAAGACATTACTAAATGTACTCATCCTGGTGTTGCATAATCAGAACCCCAAACATGTTAATGTTTTACAAAACAAGTTAAAATGTTAAAAATGTTTTGGCATGTTATAGCCGCTAGCTAGGTCTTCAAAACAGCTTTGCCTATTTATTTTTGGAATAAGTGATGTAGGCAATACTTTTCTTGTTGATGCTAAACATTTTATGGGTGTGTGCGTAAGGGTTAAAACTTGAATTTCGATGCAACCAAAAGCATTTTACACTAGATTTAATATGCATAATATTCAATTTCGAAAATATTCTTAAAGCACAACATACAAAATTAATATGAATGAATCTAAGAACATGCATGGAAGGTGATGATAAAAAAACATAATTTAAACAGTTTTAACAGATTTTTTTCGAAAAAATAAAATCTTATCAGCATCTTTGAGAATTTAGGTTTTGCTTTTTTTTAATTTGTTTGAAATTTTATTATTATTAAAATATAAAAATTAGCATGTTTTAAAACTCGTATTTCCAAATGTGTGTTTTTGTTCAAGCAAACTTTACACAAATGTTTTGCTTTATCCGTACAAAATATTTAAAACTATAACTGAAATACCGTTATCCTCAAAATTCCTATGCCGAAATAAATGAAATGTCGATACCTTTTAAATACCGCTGCCTAAGTAAATGAAATACCAATACTCTTAAAATTCCGTTATTTTGAATTTTGTCCGTTTTAATTAATTGCACGTGGTTATTAAGTATTTTACGTGGATTACATTGATACATTTTTTTTTGTTACGAAGGTCATTCCGAATTTTTTTTTGCAAAACCACAGAAACAAAACAGTTCTTTTTTTAATTTATTGCCCTATAATTTTGAAAACCAGAACACGAAGAACTTGGTATCTCAGAAAAGTATATTTTGAACTCATTGATTGCTTCTTCGGGCGTTTTGAATTGTATTCCGCGTAATTTATTTTTGATAAAAAGGAACAGATGAAAATCGTTAGTCATAATTTCAATATTTTTTTTTTTTGATTCAAATAATCAGTTTTTAAAGCATCCTTTTGAGCACTCGTGATCCAGGATGATTCGACAATTTGGGTAATTTTTTATTATTATTATTTCGCCTATGACTTCCGAAGAATTTTTGAAACATCCACACAGCACACAACAAAATTATTAGCCAAAATTATCTAATAAAAGATTTGTTTAAAATAAAATTTTTTTAAACAAATACTTAATTGAATCAGTTAAATATTTGAATTCTGTAATTGTTTCAATTAATCGTACACTATTTTTAGCAGAGTAGGAAAATAAGCTATACCCAACATGTTTTTTACGCCCAAGGAACACATACCCTATCTATCGTTTTATCAGTTGTGCATTTGTACACAAACCGAATGCGGTACACTACGATTGTCTTATGACGAACGCAAACGCTACGATCATGTACTGTGCCTTCAAGGCATACGTTTCCTCGTAGTAGTTGTGGATTTTCTTACGTGCAAATCCGAATACGCTTCGTTTTTGCATCCTTGGTTTTTTTTGTTGCTAACTTACATGATCGAGTTTATGTTCGTCATCTCACAATCGTAGCGTACCGAATTCGGATTGTGTATATAAACACAAACAGTAATTGGAGAGATAGCGTACGTGTTTTTTCTGTAAGGAATGTCTTTGTGTACTGTATTCGTCGATGTGCGGTACAAAACGCCAAAAAACGGTTCGTTAGAGTTTATTTTCCTACTCAGAGTTTTAGTATTTAATATTATCATTTGCGTGATAGGTGCAAAATCAATTAAAATATAATTGATATTATCAATTTCGCAATTGAAACTCGTTTTTAATTTTTTGTGTGTGCTGACTGTTGATCAGTTTCTGGTTCATAAGAATAAATCCTAGTTTAGTCACCTGTGATATTGTAAACGGATTTTGAACTATCATCATTGAATTTTTCTATAATTTTTTTGCACCAATCGAATTAAGCCTTAATTTGAAAATCTCTTAAAATTTATGTGGAATCCAACTTAATGTACATTAGGGTTCTCCAACCTTGTATGAAGAAAAAGAATTTGCGAGTTATTGACCGGGTCACCCCCACAAATGATGTGTAGCAGACCACTTAATCAAGAAATTCAAGCCAAAATTTTGAAATTTATTGAAATAAACTACTACAAAAATATTTTTGTATTTTATTAATTCCAAGATACCCAGATAGGAAGTATTTTTTATATTGTGTTTTGCTAACTTGATTAAAGTTAATGCCAAAAAGGTCGGAATTTTAAACACTATTTTCAAATCTACAATTTTAAAGTTTAAAAAATTTTTTAAAAGAAAGTTTAAAAAATCAACTATTGAACTTTAAAGTCTTATTAAGGATATATTACACATTAAAAGCTCCAAAAATTTTACGATTTCCCTTTTTCATTTGGTCAGTGCTGCGATTTTATTTGAGCGATTCTCGAGAAAACTACGATTTTGTCACTGATTTGTTAGCTTTTAAGTAAGATTTTTTCTTTTTTCAATTCGATATATTTTTGCATAAGTTCAAACACTTCAATCCTCTAAATTAGGGCAAAATTGAGATCCAACAAATAGCCCCTGTTTAAGGTCAAAAGTAAATTTTTAGGAGATTTTAATTTTTTTTTAACTATTAATCTAACAGACATTTCTGAGTAGGTATTGATTAAACTTATTAATATTACTTTTCTAGGTCAAAAAAGATCTGGAAAAATAATATAAGGAACCCTATAAACAATTTCACTGGAATTCAAGTTGAAATCAAGTTCAATTACAGCCCTTTTTTCCAGTTTCAAGGCTTGAATACAACTTAAATTACATTTTATTTCAATAGCATACTCCAGCAAAAGGGAAACAGAAATTCAAGTTTAAAATATTTTTGTTAAATATTCAAATGCTAGAATTTGAAATCTACTTTACTTCAAGCTAAATTAAAAGCACTTGAATTTTTAAAACCCATGTGCTTATAGGAGAAGTTTCATCAATATCGGCTCAGAAATATCTGTTATATTAATAATAATATCTGTTATATTTACTTTTGACCTCAAACAGGGATCTCCATTTTGCCCTTTTATACTAATTCATATTGTTTTTCGCAGTTTTCATGAAATTTTCTTTCCGCAAAAGAACTTATGTTTTTGAAAGCAGTTTTTCAGGAGATTTTTATAAACAAAATAATAAATCCAAATGGAAAGCAATTCTCAATAATTATTTGATAATATAAGGTTATTAAAAAAAGTAAAATTTATAACAATACATATGTATTTTTGCTTACCGATATTTAATGTCCTTTTTTTCTTTCTTCTTTTATTTGCCACATTTATCAGATATTGTGCTACAGGCTGGCTTCCTCGTTGAAGTGGTGCAATTCTCTCAGAAACTGAATTAGCAACCCTTAGTTCTGTCAATGCATTCCTCCATTTTTAATTATAATGATAATGACAATTTTTCTTACACATATTTCCAATTTGAACAAATATACAACATTTAGCTAAATCCATTAGAAATTAAAAAGAAAAAAAGTTCTGTACTGATTCGGGATTGTTTCAAAATACATACCACCAAAAATTGTTGTCATAGGAATTATGCACTGCTATAGAAATTATCGCTGTGTTCAAAATAAAAAAATATATTCTAACAAAGCAAATTTACCTTACACAGAGAAAAAATCATAACATCCCGATGAAAAAAACATTATATCTAGCATATACATATATCCACATCCCATTTGATATAGGTCGACATTTAATCTTATCCAAGTTCATCTAAAAATTGGGGTATCCAGTAATATCAAATAAGATCCCTCAAATATATTACAGGATTAAATTAGATCCAAATTGATCTCAAAATTGGGAGATCAAATAATATCCCATAATATAAAATTGAGATCCTGATAGATCCCATAGGATTAATTTACATCCAATTAGATACAAATGGATAGGCTAATTTTGGCAGATCGAATTGGATAATTTGAGATCAAAATTTATTCTATGATACATTTGGAATTATTTAAATTTTAATACAATTTTAAAAATAACACAAAAAATTAAAAAAAAATATTTATTTATTAAAAATATATTTATTTCATAAAAAAACTTCGTCGGCAGGATTCGAACCCAGATTTCTGGAGTTGTAGTCGGCCACTTAACTCAGCCACACACTGCTATACAAAATGACTGACTATATGAGACAACATTGTTCGTGTCATTGCGTTATATATAGTTATATAAATTTATATACACAATACAGTTGTGGACACGAATTTAAGTCAATTCAAGTTTTTTCTAATTTTATTGTTGTTGCCTTTGTTTTTAAAGATCAAAATAGTGGCTAAATTCGCCACGAAAGGCAGGGCAGAATTTTAACGTAATGTTTGTTTTTTCATTTTGTCACTTGTTTTAAGTGGGTGTGGCTTTTAACGAAAAATTAGCGATATAAACCTTTTATGAATTTACATATAGTAAAATTTAGGCAGTACTGATCGGTTCTGTACAAACTGTATATTTTTGGAAATCCTATAAAATTTCCTTAAGTCATGCATTAGTTTTATCTACAAATAGTCACCAGACTTAAAATTGCAGCACTTTAAACATGACCAAATTTTTCCTTGTTTTTAGCGATTTTAAAAGAAAGTTAACAACACTGAAATTTTAACATGAAATGCTTTTTACTATAACGTAAAAAAAATCTTGACTGATTTGTTATATTGTGGTAAGAAAAGCATAAAACTATTCACTTTAAAATTTCAGTGCTGTTAACTTTATTAAAAATCGCTAAAAACAAAAAAAAATTTGGTCATGTTTAAAGTCCTGCAATTTTAAGTCTGGCGACTATTTGTAGATAAAAATAATGCAAGACTTAAGGAAATTTTATAAGATTTCCAAAAATATACAGTTTGTACAGAACCGATCAGTACTGCCTAAATATTACTATGTAATTTGATAAAAGGTTTATATCGCTAATTTTTCGTTAAAAGCCACGCCCACTTAAAAGAAGTGACAAATTGAAAAAAACAAACATTACGTTAAAATTCTGTACAATTTTCTGAACCATCTCCTTGCCTTTCGTGGCGAATTTAACCACTATTTTGATCTTTAAAAATAAAGGCAACAACAATAAAATTAGAAAAAAAATTGAATTGACTTAAATTCGTGTCCACAACTGTATATACATGACAATTTTTCACACCCTACTAAAAAAAATTATACGACTTTTGATATTATATATAATTATATCCGAAAAATGAGAACATCTAATTGTATCAAATTAGATGGTTTTATGATCATATTAGATCTAATTTGACACAATTAGATCTAATTTGATGGAATAAGATATGGTTTGATACAATTTTATCCGGATTTTGTCCTCATCCAAATGTATCAGATATAATGTAATCATATCCAACTAGATATAATGGTATATAATTCGATACAATTATACATAATTATATGAGGCATATGTAACTATATATAGGTCTATATATAATTGGATATTGTAATATGTTGCACTATATATTGTGAAATATATAACAAGATATAGTTATATATTAAGGATATAATTTCGTAAAATTTTATATAATTATATCTTGGTATATATGTTCCAATATATAATTATACAAAATTTTATATATTAATATATGACTATATCAAAACTTTTTTAGTTGGGAAGTTGTTTTGTATTAACCCTTTATTGCACAAGGCCGCCTTTTGGCGGTCTTCAGATTTTAAATAGTTTTTGACTAAATAACAATATTTTATTAAACAAGTTGTATTATATCCATAGAAAACTTAACTGCCTACTTTTTTTGCCTTCAAACTTTGTTTGTATAAGGAACGGTTTTCAAGCGAGAAACATGTAAAATGAAATTTTAAAAAATTAACTTTTTAAAACAGAAAAAAATATTTGAAAAATTGCCAAAAATACTTTTACGATCTGGCGTACATTACCGATAATAACAAAGCTAGCTTAAAGCAATTAGGATCTAAAGGAAAGAGTTTTCTTCCCAAAAATTATGTTAACTCGTGCTCAATTATTTGTATGGATGCTCTGGCCTGTTAATTTCAGTGAAGAATGAGAAAAACAAAAGAAAAGTGAAAAAGTTAGTATTTTGTTTTTTGCGATTACTGATAAAAACACTAACAAAAACAACTTTAATAAGGTAATAAATAATAATTAATTTAAATAAATTTTTTTTTGCTTTTAACTTTTGTTTTTTTTTTTTGTTGTAAAAACGATTTTATTATGTTTTTGTTTTCCCGAATTCCTTCATTTTATCTCATTCGCTGTTAATTTTCTTCATATTCCTTCTGTTATTCCTCTGTTTCTTGCTTGAAATTTTTTGGCTGATAAAGCATTTTTGAAAGCAGCTGATGGAAACCCCCTGCTTAAAGTCTCTAATTGTAAAATCAGTTAAAAATTTTTCTCTAGGACTCACAGGATAACGCCAAGATACGTTTTACAAATATCTCTCTAACTCAAAAAGTAGCCAACAGATTTTCTTAAAATTAAACACAGATTATATATTTAGAGGTAGTAGTAAGCAAAACTAATTTCGTCAAAATTTATTGATGTTTAGTGCCAAATTCGCCAAATTTCGTAATTTTTAAAAAGCGTAATTTTTCATACACTTACAATATTATTGTACAACTTCTCGTTTTAGTTCTCTATTCTATTACCACACATGGTAATAGAATGAAGAAACACGAGAAGTTGTACAATTATATTGCAAGTGTATGGCCAGCTTAATATCTTTATAATACATTTTATTAATTTTTTTAAAACAAGGCGAGCTTGTAAAATTGCTGCTCAAATCTGAAAAATGCCATTTACAGCACCGGCTAACATTAAAAAATGAGCCCAAATAATGCCGGCCTGCTTATTTTTTAAATGAGGGAGTCTAGTTCTTTTGGCTGGCTCATTCCAGCCATATTTTTCGGCTCGATCTTTTTTTTTAAATGAGCAAGAGCCGGAGAGAGCGTGCTTATTCCATCACCGTTTTAAAAGTTAGCTTCTCGTTAGTTAGAATATTTTTTTTATTTTTAATACGACGATTTTTAAGTTTCTTCTCGGTTGTTAAATAAAACGTTAAATAATTATTTAACGAAAATATACTTATTTTTATTTAGATTAAATTATATTTTTTATAATTTACAAGAACTTTTAGTTTAAAAAATAAAAACATAAATTAAATATATTCAATATATTATATATGGCAAAATTCATTACTTTTATATCATTTAACAAAAAAGAAAAAAAATAGAAAATAAATATAACTGAAACCAAAGTAAAACATTACTTCTTAAAACGTTTTGGTTTAGCAAAACCTTCAGAAGCATCTGAAGAATCTGGAACAAACTGCAAACAAATATTAACTTAAATAATTAAATTTGTTTTATACACTACCAGCTTTAGTTATCGGCACACGAAAAATGTCGATTTAAAACACTAAAAGAAAATGTTATTCAATAACAAATTATATATCGATGTTCATAAGTCGAAACAACAATATTTTTAATATTTGAGTTAAGCACGCCAAATGACTTTACTCCCTTATATAGAAGTCATTTGACATCCTAATCTGAAGTCATAAAACAATTTCACTTCAATTATTTATTGATATAACCGAGCCCAGTTGGGAGTCAATTTATAATGATCAATATGCGATTCAAACAATATTTTGTTAAAACTTAAAATTTATTTATTCCAGTTAACTTATCGAAAAAAAACCTTAACATTCGGGTTTTATAAGCACGGTTATTTTTTAGAATAGATTTGTAATTATAACAGTGGGGAATATTAATCAAAACGCAAATAATTTACTTCTGTCTTAATATATAAAACGTATATCTTATAGAATAATTAATATTAAAGACACCTAATTTAAAACACAAGTTTTATTCTTATTCTTTTTTTTTTTTTTTTTTTGTATAAGTTTTTTAGGTTTCTAAGGCCCAGATTTTACGATAAAGATTATCTTTAAATTTATAAAAACATATAAGGTCGAATACATTTTATGTTTTCATATATTTTAATATTAAAAAAAATATAACATATTGGGTCATATGAATAAAACTTACTACGAAGTAATTACTTTGGGCTTAGGAATGGCTTTTAACTCCAAATTTACCAATTGGATGGTAGAATATCATCAAATGTAAACGAAAATTAAAAAATTAAATTTCTAGTCTACTCCCAAGCAGACTAGATTTGAGAAGTAATTGCTTAAAAAACCCAGTATTTCACCCTATTAGTAATATCTATTTTTTATTCATATGAGCCATTATGTTTATTAGAGTTCGTCACAAAAATTTGATTTTCGGATATCATCACTTTTTTTTTAAGTTTTTGCATAGAAATAAAGAATGGCGTTTTTTTTTTCTTTTTTATTTCAACTCCTTCCACTGGCGCAAGTCGGCCAAAAACGCTAATTTTAAGACCCTTTTCCTCCAGAGCAAAAACAGCTGCATTTATAGGAAATCTGATTTTACCATTCGATTCTACAACAAAATTTAATACACAAAACTTTTTTTTTGCATTTCCAAATACACCAGAAAGCCATTAGAGTGGTTCGAAAATCCGCTTTTTTCAAAAACTTCTAAAAAGTAAATTTTTTATTACACACAATGAAAATCTATTTCCGGCGGAGTACATGGGTACAAAAATTTTGGATATACCGCGAACCGTTCAAATATTAGCTAATCAAATTTGGATATTTTTTTTTAATTCAATTAAAAAGTATTTGAGCTAATTAAAATGCAGCTTCCAATACTCGCTGCCGCATTATAAATTTATTTTTTAGTAATGACAAAATAATTTGTAAGTTTTGTATTGTTTATTACAGATTTTTTTTACTAAAGATATTTGATTACTAAATAACTTTTTAACGGGTCGCGGTATATCAAACATTTTTGTACCAATATTCTCAGCAGGGAATATATTTTCATTGTGTGTTATAAAAAAGTAACTTTTTTGAAATTTTTGAAAAAAGTGGATTTTTGGACCACTCTAATGACTATCTGCTGCATTCAGGAAACGCAAAAAAAATGTTTTTTATATTAATTTTTGCTGTCGAATCAAATGGTAAAGTCAGATTTCCCAGAAATGCAGCCGTTTTTGCTCTGCAGAAAATGGATCTCCAAATCAACCTTTTGGCCGACTTGCGCCAGTGGAAGGAGTTGAAATAAAAAAAAAAAAAAAAAACGCCATTATTTTTTTCTATGCAAAAACTTTAAAAAAAGTGATGATATCCGAAAATCAAAGAAATTTTTTTTTTTTTGACAAACCCTAATGTTTATATATCTTTTTTGCTCGGGGAGTTTGACATTTGGACTCAGGAAAAATGACCTAGTTTTTGGCTCTTGTTAGTTTTCAACTGTCAAAACGAATTTATAGAAAATAAGCAAAAACAAGTTTTGTAGGAAAACTAGGTAGTATATTTCCCAGTCTAAATTCAGTATAATAGCGATGGAACTTTTCAATGGTTGACTTAAGCTAAATGTAAGTATTTCAATACATTTGTGTGGTATCGCTCTTTGCCTTAATTCAACTTCTATATAGTTGGGCCTTTAAAAACGAATGCTCTTTCAAATATATTTCGATATTTAAACTACTGGTAACGAAGTATCGGGCTTTTAAGCTAGTAAATTCGACTATTCTCGGTTTTTATTTTCTAAAATTATAGTTTTTATTGCTAGATAAAAACGAAAACTATATAGAAACGACATCTGACAACATAAATCACTGCATGTCATTTCAGTAATCACGAAATTGTAGTAACATTGAAATTGAGTGTCTTCAACTATGGTCTTCAAGTACAATTGTTGGAGCAGAAAACAATTTTGACAACAATTTGCTATTATTTATTGCATGCGAAGACGAGTTAATACAAAACGTTTAAGATTTTTATGAAAAAGTTCATTTTTGCTTTTAGTTCCTTTGAACGCCCCCTCCTTACCACTTTTCGCTTGACAACAATAAATGCCATTTTACGATCATGCAGTTTCAGACGAAGCGATTTTTATTTTATATTCGTGATCTGCAAAAATTTGCCCATTGAAACCTTCATTTCGAATGTCAAAAGTTGTACTTTTTACCCCTAAAATAAAGAATTTTTTACCGACTTTGAGGGCTCACAAGGGAAAGCGGAAACAGTTACGGATTTACCGCTTACTACATTTTGGTTGGCACAATCATCCATTCACAATAATTAAAAAGGCTTATATTTTCATATACAGGGTTGCTCTTAATCGGTGTACTTACTAAGAAATCATTATGAATAAACTCTATTCTAAAAAGCTGCTAGGCCTAAAAACGTCCTAGTTAACAGCTTCTTGTATGCGGTGTATAAGGAGTAGACTGGCCATAGCGTTATATAGAAAAATTAAAAAATGTTAAATCCAAAAGTTTTCGCACTGAAAAATATGAGGTTGGGAATAACAATAATTATGCATATTTAAAATTTTTTTTTAGTTCCGAGTACCTCCGGGTTGAGCCCAAAGTTTTATTATATTACCCATCAGAGCTTTGAAGAATTAATTCTTTTTTGAATGAATTCACTACCAATCGAATTCAATTTTCTTTAGAATTGAATGAATTCCTTTTCTTAATTCACTGAATTCGTTCAACTGAACGCGTTCATCAAACAATAAATTCAAAGAATTAATTCCATTGCAATAGTTCTCTTTATTAAATCAAATTAATTAATTCACTGGTGAACGCGTTCAATTTTATAAATCGAACGGAAAAAAAGTGAATTAATTCCTTACTGAATTAATTCACCACTGAATTCATTCAATTTCATTTTCATTCAGTGAATTAAAAAAAAATAAACCTACATTCAGTGAATTAAAAAATTACATTCAGTGAATTAAAAAATTACATTCAGTGAATTAAAAAAAATTAAATTACTTTCAGTGAATTAAAAAAGGAAAAAACACGTTCACTGAATTGAAAAAAAATACGTTCACTTAATTGAAAAACAAAAATTACGTATGCTGAATTAAAAGCCTGTTTTCTGCCGTTCAGTAGTGAAGTATCTACATTTAACTGGGAAGCATCAGTTTGAAAAATTAATAGCTATATTTTTTCCAAATTCATCTATATCTGTAAAGTTTTTTTTACATATATATGTAATTTGTTTATTTTTACTAGCAAACGCTGTAAAATTGCTTAGTTGTAAATTTTATTTGTAAATAAATGTTTTCTTCTACTGAACGGCAGAAAACAGGCTTTGAGTTCAATGAATGTATTTTTTTTTTAATTCACTGAACGTAATTTTATTTTTTTTAAATCACTGAACGTATTTTTTTTTTTTTTTTTAATTCACTGAATGTAATTTTATTTTTTTTTTAATTCACTGAATGAAAATGAAATTGAATGACTTCAGTGGTGAATTAATTCAGTAAGGAATTAATTCACTTTTTTGCCGTTCGATTTATAATATTGAACGCGTTCACCAGTGAATTAATTCATTTGATTTAATAAAAAGAACTATAGCAATTGAATTAATTCGTAACAAAATAAATCGAACGAAAACAAATATGAATTAATTCCATTCAATATATGGTGCTTTGTGCATTAGTTCATCGAATTTTTAATTCAGAATTGATAAATTGAATTAAGGAATTAATTCTTCAAAGCTCTGTTACCCATTCATCACCTTTACTAAAAATTTTGTGCTATTAGCGACAACAAGACAAAGTGATCTAAAGCTGCCCACACACTAGGGAACATTCTTAAAAAAGAGAGCATTTTTTTGTGAATATGTGAGGGCGTTTGTGTGTGTGTGCGTGTTGAGATCGTGCAATTCGTGTTTACAAAATTTTTTGATATTTTTTGTTCCGTCACGCATGTTCCCTAGTGTGTGGGCAGCTTAACGGTGTATTGATGTTTTTAAGAAATGAAATTTTGTGAATAAAAAAACATTAAACTGTTGAACATTACTTGATACTTCTGTTGCTTTACTGCGTAAATACGGTGTCAATACGATCTTCGGATTAAATGCGTTGTTGTTAATTATTAAGAAGTTTTAATATTTGATGCAGTGGTGCCCAAGAGAGAAACTCTTAAAATGAGAATGTGTTGGTGGTTTAAGGTATTAATATTTTTATTTTTTAAGTTATTGGTAATTTCAGTGCTTTTCGCGCTAAATCTGTTGTTTTTGATGTGCCAAAACGCGAAAAATATTAATCTAACGCGTAACTAACAAAAGCGCTAAAAATTTATTTAGCGCGTTTTTTACATGTATTTTTTTTATAGGAATATCAAGAAATACATATATCAACAGTTACTTTTATTTCAATAACGATGCATTAAAATATCAAGGAAAAGTTGTGAATGCCAAATAATGCTTTTGGCGCGAAATGAAGTGTTTTTTGACGTGCCAAACGCGAAAAGTTTCCATTTTGCACGTATCATCTTTAACACAAATTTATAAAAATCTTAGTTATAGAACAAATTTTGGGGCCAGTTTTTTATAGTCAAAACTAGGAAAGAATTTTTTCTAAAATTTATTTATTTAAGACAAAAATCCTTTTGTGCTCTGACTATAAAACAAGACCCTAAATTTTTAAAAATCGAATAATTTTGAAAAATTTTAAATTGAATTTTTCATAACATTTTATGAAAAATTCCATTAATTTAATGAAAAGTTTCAATAGACTAATTCCAGTGAAACTTCATTGGTTTTATGCAAAAATTTATTAATATCATGCAGATATTTCTCTCAGTGTATGTGAAAAATGACAATTTGTTTTTAAAAGCCCTAAAAGCTGTTTAGTGCTTTTTTACCCGTTTTTAAGCTGCCTACACACTAGGGAACATACTTGAAAAAAGAGAGCATTTTTTGTGAATGTGTGAGTGCGTTTGTGTGTGTGTGAGTGTTGAGAGCGTGCATTTCGTGTTTACAAAATTTTTTGATATTTTTTGTTCCCTCAACCATGTTCCCTAGTGTGTAGGCAGCTTTAAATAGGAATTTACGCGTTTTTACCATTTTTTGTAACTTTTTTGCGCTTTTTGCTATGAAAAAGTTGGCATCTCTGCCAGGGAAGTGTTTGGTCGACTCTGATTTGATGTATACTAAATTAGTGAAAATTTTGCAGTTTTAGAGTATAGTCACAACTGTGTCGATTGTCGACCGACGACAGCAAAAGTCGTGGCGAATAATTTAAATTCAGCGACAATCGATTGTCGACATTTTTTGACATTTAGAAAAAAATTAAAGCAAAACAAGAACATGGTTGTATTTTTTCGCCACAATTCTTCACCAATTCAATTAGTTTTCCATTAATTCTTGTTGTTTTACATTTTTTTGTATTTAATTTTGCTTTTTTGTGGTAAATTATGTATTCTTATTTTCAATTATATTTCTTCTGTCAAAAGAATAATTTTTTTGTAAACAAAGTACGAATTTTTGCAACTCTAATACGAATTTCTGCAATTTGTTCCCTTAATTAGTTAAAACGAGTAAAAAGGTTAAAGTCGGGCATGCCGACTATAGAATACCCTACACCAGTCTGGGTAAAAGCCAACTAATGTCACCAAAATCAATAGGCTGCGTTATTGGGCCAATATAGGTCTGTCTACCAAATTTCATCAAAATATCTTAATATTTGCGACCTGCAGCGTATAAACAGTATAATTTTGGTAGGACCCTTATATGGGCACTAGGTCTAAACATGGACCGATGTTCATCAAAATCAATAGGCTTCGTCCGTGGGCCAAAATAGGTCTGTGTACCAAATTTCGTCAAAATATCTTAATATTTACGACGTGCATCGTATAAACAATATAATTTTGGGGGGACCCTTATATGAGCACTAGGTCTAAACATAGACCGATGTTCACCAAAATCAATAGGCTTCGTCCTTCGGCTGCCATAAGTCGGTGTACCAAATTTCATCAAAATATCTTAATATTTGCGACCTGCAGCGTATAAAAAATATAATTTTGGTAGGACCCTTATATGGGCACTAGGTCTAAACATGGACCGATGTTCACCAAAATCAATAGGCTTTGTCCTTGGGCCAACGTAGGTCTGTGTACCAAATTTTATCAAAATATCTTAATATTTGCGACCTGCAGCGTATAAACCATATAATTTTAGTAGGACCCTTATATGGGCACTAGGTCTAAACATGGACCGATGTTCACCAAAATCAATAGGCTGCGTTACTGGGCCAATGTAGGTCTGTATACCAAATTTTATCAAAATATCTTAATATTTACGACCTGCAGCGTATAAAAAGTATAATTTTGGTAGGACCCTTATATGGGCACTAGGTCTAAACATGGACCGATGTTCACCAAAATCAATAGGCTGCGTTATTGGGCCAATATAGGTCTGTGTACCAAATTTCATCAAAATATCTTAATATTTACGACCTGCAGCGTATAAACAGTATAATTTTGGTAGGACCCTTATATGGGCACTAGGACTACACATGGACCGATGTTCACCAAAATCAATAGGCTGCGTTATTGGGCCAATATAGGTCTGTGTACCAAATTTCATCAAAATATCTTAATATTTACGACCTGCAGCGTATAAACAATATAATTTTGGTAGGACCCTTATATGGGCACTAGGTCTAAACATGGACCGATGTTCAAAAAAATCAAACTTGTTCGTCCTTGGGCCAACATAGGTCTATGTACCAAATTTCATCGAAATATCTTAATAGGTGCGACCTGTAGAGTGCGTACAAGATTGCATGGACAGACAGACAGACGGACGGACGGACGGACAGACGGACATCGTTAAATCGAAATAAAAAAAAAATCTGAACCGATCGGTATACTATAAGGTGGGTCTACGACCAATATTTTTTGGTGTTACAAACATCAGCACAAACTTATAATACCCTGACCACATAGTGGTGTAGGGTATAAATATGGCAACTATTTGACAAATATTTTGAGTGTGTATTAGTGTGTCGCCACGAAAATAGAATAGATTCTATTACGACGAAAAATCGCCGGACGACATGGCGACATTTTGCTTCACATACAAAATATATGAAAAAGCATATGTCGTTGTCGACCCAGTTCTGATTAATCTCTTAAAGTAAAAGTGATAAGAGAAATATAGTTGTGAAATTTCGATACTTTTTGAGTACTCAATACTACTCGATACTACTCGATACTACTCAATACTTTTAACGGTTTTTTTAAATTTAAAAATAAAAATGTTAAGAGTTCGTATTTATAAAGAAAAATAATAACAATTCACATACACGTGTTAAATAACTATTGTTACTTACATTTTACTAAATTTAAAACATTTTAAATAAATTAATTAAATAATTTTTCCCAAAAATTCATTACAAAATTCCTTGCTACACATATAGAGTTGTATTTTTAAAGTAGTATTTTTAGAGTTGTATTTTCATACGAAAAATACTCATTTCTACGGAAAATTGCATCTTTAAAAGTATTGAGTAGAACCGTTTTAGTATTGAGTACTCAAAAAAACAGGCGGTATTGAGTACTCAGTACCGGAATACTCAATACTTTTACAACTCTAAAGAGAAACAAGTGGGCAGTGAATAAGTAAAGACAAATAAAATAAAACAATAAACAGTTATAATGGCAAGCTCATCTAAGAAACTACGATCCGATGATATATTTTTGGTGGGAAAATGCGAAAGTGACCTGAAAGGCGCAAAGTTGCCTAATATGAAGCAAGTTCTTCAATTATTTTTTTATAAAACCAGAGTGCAAAAACTCCCTGTGAAGGAAAGCATAAAAAATACAATACATTCTACTCTTGAATTTTGGCAAAAAGCAAATATTCCAACAATGACCGAAATCAACTGCGTGGAAAAATTTAACTTACTTTATGCCGAATGGAAAAATTTGTCCAAGAACAGATTTGGCAAATATGAAAAATATAGAAACGATGAGAAAGAATTCTGTGAAAAGATCGAAAATTATATATTTGATATCGCAGCTGCGGATGCACTTGAAACGATGACTATTGAAAAGGACAAACATTTCCTTCTGTTGCAAAGAGAAAATGGTCGGCCAGGTTGTATGTCAGGCAAGCATTTAAAGCTGTCACGAAAACAAGAAACCAAAGCGAAGCTACTGGAAGAAGCAGAAAAGCGCAAACGAAAATATCAAGAAGAGTCACAAGAAGTTCAAGGTATTGGTCAATATAATGTCTTTTTTTATTGTTATTTTTAATTATTGCTTGTTGTTCAAAGATAAGGTTGCGTCTGATGAAGATACCTCAGAAAGTATTGTAAACGAAGGCATAGAAATGGATAATTCAGCTCCGGAAGTTGATTTTCTGAAGGACCAACATCAAGGAATCCAGGGATCTCGCGAAAAAATCCATTTCGTTGATGATCGAATGTTAGCAAGCATGGATAAATACCGCATCAGTGATCGCGATGCAATGCATTTAACATCTGCTACAATTACAGCCGTCTTGCGGAAGTTGCAGGAAATGAAACCTGACTTGAACGACATAAAAGTGGAAGATTTTGTCTTTAACCGAACATCGTTTCAAACAATGCGAAAGGAATATCGCCGCAGACAAGCGAAACATCATAGATGAATTGAAGGTACATAATTAATAATTAAATATAAATATCTTGAAGGTAATTAAAATAATATTTAATTTCAACATAGATTTCAATCGGGCATTGACATACAACGAAGAGGATAAGCAGTATTTGCTTCAAGTTGTGGAGCACTACAGAAAAATCTTCATTAGTATAATATTATCAACAATAAAAAAAATTAAAAAATTCACCTATTTTTTGGAACTTTGGTTTTAGGATATTCCGGTCAAGTTTATCCGTAGTTTATCTGCAGACTATTGCGGCACGTTGGAAAGGTAATTATTATAGGTATCGAAGAAATTCAGTTGGGAACATACAGTCATATTTTGTTGTTATTCAAATATAAACAGGAACAAAAATAGTGATGAATGTGTAATGTAATAAAAGTTTGGGCTCAACCCGGAGGTACTCGGAACTAAAAAACAAAAAAAATTTAAAATATGCATAATTATTTTTATCCCCAACCTCAAATTTTTCAGTGCGAAAAATTGAACTTTTCTAAAAATTTCCACTATGGCCACTCTAATAAGGAGCTACTAACTTTTCATTATGAATACGGGGAATATTATTTAAGGTATTTTTATTAGTTACGAGTGGTAATATTGTAAAATGTGTATAATAGTGCTAGAAGTAAAAGCTGATAGTGTAATATAATTAAGCTAAATTTTTACTTACTCTTGGTTTTTTTGGACGCCATTGTTTATGAAAGATACTGTCATCGCTCTCATCCTCATCACTAGAAGTTGAAAATTCATTTAAATTGGCTGTTACTGGTAAATTTAAAATAGCTTTTTGTTGTCTAACTGATTGACGACGTTTTTTATTGTTGCTAGCATTGCTGGTAGAAGGAGCAGTTGGATTCGGAGAAATAGGTTGAAAATGGGTTGGTCGTTTAAATTTATATTGTCGTTTTTGTGGAGTACTATCACTTTCTTTGTTTTCATGATTTATTGTAACTATTTCAGAATTCGATCCATTCTCCAGTTGCTCACTCGCTTGAGGTTTGGTAATGGCCACTTTATCATTTGAATTCTATAAATGACGAACATTAGAAAACTTTTGCACAATCACTTTTTAACAGCTGTATTCATAATGAAAATTTTGCATAGAGTTAACTAACATGAGTTTTATTCATAATACTGTAGTTAAACTGATTCTAATATTATTGTTAAATTCCTTTTAATTTTCTGTTATTAAACGCCAAGAAACAAAAAATTCCATTCACAATAATAAAAAGCCTTATATTTTCAAACACAGGGTTGCTCTTAATCGGTGTGCTTAGAAATTATTATGAATAAACTCTATTTAACAAGCTGCTAGGCCTAAAAAACATTCTAGTTAACAGCTCGTTGTGTGCGATGTATATGGAGCTACTAACTTTTTATTATGAATGCGGGGATAAATTTATAAATGGCTTATAAAACAAAGTTTTCGTACAAAATTTATTTTATAAAGGTGTTATAAGGTTTTAAAATTATTATATAACAAAAACTTTAAAATACAAATTTGACTTTAAAGTAAAATAGTTTTAACAAATTTATATTCTTTTTTTTACCGAAATGATAATTTTTTCCGAATTCTTATTACATGAAACTTCTGGCCCTATTACATATTTAGTTATTGAAAATTTACCTGTGGAATGTTTTTTTGACTAGAATTTGTTTCACATGTTGTATTGGCCGTTGATACCATTGGTTGTAGTGGTTGAACCACTTTAGTAGGTTGAGTAAATGCTCTTTCAATTCTGCGTATTTTGTAATTCAATTCTTCAATAATATGCTGTAAAAATAAACATGGATGAATGTAAAAACTAGGTTATTTTATATTATTATGTTAACATTTACATTTTTTTCCTTTTCTAAACTTTCTTTATTGATCAAACATTGTTTAATAATCTCATCCTTATGGATTATCTCATCTTTTAGTTTTGCAAATTTAATCTGAAAATAAGTAGAATATTGTAATTAGATCATATTTTTAAATTCGTTTTTCATAAAAAAGTACACGAACAGGAAATTTGCAACAATTTGCAGGTAAGTGAAGCTCTGTTCACTTTTACCAGAAAGCGTTTCTATTGTGCGTAAATTGTTGTTGTTTCGGGTAAATTGGCTTCCCGCGGGTACTCGCGGTATCGACGTGGAACAGACCTTAAGTATGTAGACACAGCCGATTGTAACACCAAATATACAAAAACATTTTAGTTGGTCGGTACGGAAAAAGATAATTCTAGTGCAAGTTACAAGTTACTACTTTTACTACAGCTGGAAAAATTCAATACAAAAAGTAAACAACTTTCCAATTGTAGTAAAAGTAGTAAGAATTTCAAGTAAACGAACACACTAAGCGTGTTCGTTTACTTACTACAAGTTACTACATTTACTACAGCTGGAAAAATTCAATACAAAAAGTAAACAAAACTTTCCAATTGTAGTAATGAATGAATTTTTCCAGCTGTAGTAAATGTAGTAACTTTTAGTAAGTAAACGAACACGCTTTGTATAATACTCATATCAAAGGTCGTTTTGGGTTCTTTTTAGGCGTTAAAAGAAAAAATTCCAATATTATATAATTACTGGAATAGAGGGGAAAAAAGCTACATTTTTAGTAAAAATCAAGTCGTAAAAATCGGCAAAAATAACATGTGAAACAAGAGTAATTTTGTACGTTGGAATACGGTTGATTGATTTTGGCAGAGGTTAAAGCATATTTCAATCATACTTACATTGTTATTCTCATCATAATTTCTCTTTTCCTCTACAACTTTAGTTTTATATAATTCAAAATCGATTTGTTGTCGTTCAAATTCCATTTTCATTTGATCAAAATTACGCATAGTTTCCAGTAACTGTTCATTTAATTTCATGACTATTTGAGACTTATCATGGACTTGTTGTTGCAAATCGTTACAGCTGGAGGAAAGTTCTTGAATTTTATCATTTTCATCGTTTTGATATTTATGAAGTTTCTCCTTTAATTCACAAATTTCTCGATTAAGTATTTGAGAGAATTTGTCATAATGAGTTTCAAGTTCATAAAATTTATCTCTAAACAATGAAAAATCCTTTAGAGTTTGTATATTTTCCTCCTTTAATTGTTTTAAATCATTATGAAGTTTTTCAATTTCTAAATCGCGTTCTTCCAAGCTAGAATAAGCAAATCATTATAATCTATTATCAAGGTTGTGATTATTATAAGGTTTCAGGAAAACGATCGATTCGTTTATCTCAGACAAAACACCAACTAAGGGCCTGTTTATTATGAAAATACTCAAAACGATATCAATTGACAATTACTTTCGTAAGAAATATATGATAAACAAAAACAAATTTTCGTTACTTTGCTTTCGTTTAGACCATTTTCGTAATACATAAACAGGGGCTGTTATATTTTATATGTTCACTACTTACTTTTTTTCCAAATCAGCAATGCACTTATTTTTTTCCACAATTAATGACAGAGATTTTTGTACGTCGATATTGGAATTTTGCAAGTCTTTTTTAATTTGAGCCACAACATTTTGCTGAGATTTTAAAAAAGTATCAACAGCCTTCTTTGGTGGATTTTCAATGGTTTTTGGCTTTTTAAATTGTTTTTTCGTAGAGTCTTTCCGATCTTTAGTCATTTTGCAATGATTCTGTAAATATGCTGTAAATAGGGAAATAATATATTTAAACGCAAATGTTTTAGATCTTATAAAAATAATCTGCAAAGTCTTAGAAATATCTGAATGTTTTAGGCTCGATTGTTCGATTATGAAATAAATAAATAAATAAAAAAAATAAAAATCTGAAAGTTTTTCTTTGTGATACATTATTTTTAGGATTTGGTGATTTATTTTTATTGAAAATGGTTTTCAGAATCTCAGAATATTAAAAATTGAATGGAACTATTTATAAAAAATAGTTGTCCCGAATAATAAATATTCCAGATTTTTAGTGTGTAAACGAACACACTTTAGAATATAATACTAAAATATTTGATTAACAACAACTTACCTTTTAAAATATGTGATTATTTTAATTAAATTAGAACTTTTGAAGAAACTAAACTTTCCTGATGCTTTGAATCACCTTTGAATATAAAAAAATGCAACATAACTGTAACGAACAGGCAGTGATACAAGTCGAGTGACACAAAGTTGAAGATGCCGCCGCCACTAAAATATTCGACATTAGCTAATTGTATACAAGACGGCGACATGTTCCTTTAAGCGGAGAATACACGGAGGAACATTGAGTAGGGAACAAAAAATATCAGAAAATTTCGAATTGCACGATGCCAGCACGCACACATACACAAAAAACACACACACATTCACAAAAAAATGGGCATTTTTACGAATGTTCCCTCGTGTATTCTCCGCTTTACGGACTTACCCCTAAATTCATAAACGCTTTGTAAAATTATAGGAGGTTTACTGAACAAATTTTGTATAAAAATGAGGTTTTGTAAACCTGCTATAACTTTACAAACCATTTATGAGTTGAGGGGAAAAAATATAAAAAGTATGAAAACGAAAGTTTAGATCGCGTTATTTCCACAAGAATTAAAATTTCATTACATCCGAATTTATTTTTTCTTTTCTACGAACACAATACAATTCAAAAACTTCAAAATACAACATTTCTCTTATTAAATACCAGTAAATAAAAGGAAATTATTGTAACACTTAACAAACAGTTTGAGAAAGAAAATTCGCACTTTTAATAGATAAAAAACTCGGCAGCACTTGGAATTTTTACAAGACAGAAAAAAGAGCGCGATTTTTTTAATATTTCAGGCAGTGCTACCAAATGTAGGGCGAAAAAACCTTCAATTTGAAAATAAAAATCGCAAAATATTTTCGGCGACTGCTCAGAGTCGGCTTAAGGCGATGTATTTAACACATTATTTATTAGCTTTAAAATGATTAGTCTAATTTGTTTATAGCGCTAAAAAGAATATATTTTCGCTCTAGAGGTTTAAGAAAAACTTACACACTTTGCAGGGATCTTCAAAATTCGCCTTTTTTCAATAATAATAATAACAAATATAAATAAACAAGAATTTTTAAAATTCAACGAAATTTTTTATTTTTTATTTTTTAAATAACTACCAAAAATAACTGTTTACTGTAAAATTACTGTTTTGGTAGTTGTTTATTATGACATTAAAAATAACTGTTTTAAACAACTGTTACGAAATTACGGTACTTTTCGTTAGTTGTTTTCTTAAATAACCCTCATAGCAGTTGTTTTACATTTTTCTATAGAAAAACAACCGTAATTACTGTTAAAAACAACAACTACTGATTAATTCACAAACAACTGTACATGTGTAGTGGCAAATATCTTAAAAATTACATATAATTTGCTAGAAAATTGTAAACCTTACTTCGAACTTATGTAGTTCCACCTGTTTTTTCTGCGTGTAATGAATTTTATATTTTCAATTACTAAAACTTCATATCAAGTTTCAAATTTTGTTCAACAATTCCGAAAATATTTGAAAACAAATCAAAATTTAAAACCAAATTAACAGTGCGCAAATGTTGTAGACCTATGAGTTTTAAATTCCATTTACATTCAGATTTTCTATAAAAATTATATTTTTCCACTTTTTGTATCAAAGTTCCGTTCTTCACGTAATTCATGTTACACATTTCAATAAATAAAACAAGGGATCAAAATCCATCAAGTAAATTTAACATTATTTGACAAATTGTTAAAAACCTGAAACCAAATTTTTTTAAATAACTTTTATATCAAAAAAATTGGTGAGGGCTAAAAAAGAAGAATCTTTTCTGCAAATTTGGCATTCTTCGGACAAATTTTCTATATATGAAAAATTTTGGTACCGTTAGGGTCGAAAAAGTACAATTTTTTTAAGTGGATGGTACAAAATGAAAAAAACTCATTTCCATCCCTGGCGCCAACCAAAATGACACTAAAAAGTGTAGAACTCTGATGAAAAGCGCTAAAAAACAAAAATCGTCGTGTTCGCGAACGTTTTCCGATTTCTTTTGTTTTTTGACATTCGTTGTATTTTGTATAAAAAATTTTCAGTGCAGTCGATTTTTAAGCGTCCGGAAAACAGGTCCAAGTTTGAAGTAAGGCGGTTATAGATTTTTTTCGATCAAGAATATATTTTATAGCAAAATTAGAAAAATAACAATTGTTATTGTTTTTTCTCTACGTTTTCGTTTTCAATATATAAACAAAATAATTCATAAATACAGTTTTGTGGTTATTGAGCGTTCTACCTAAATCAGTACGTCGACGTTAAGCGTTTGTCAAATTAGAAAAAAATAAAATGTGAACCAACAACAATTTTGTACGTTGACGCACGACCTTCTTTGATTTTGGTCCGGTGATAAAAAGGAAGTGCAAAAATATATGTGCAATTGAAATGTATACATGTGTAGGTGTATAGAATAAAATATTTATTAATGTGCGTGAAAAAAAAATAAAATTTAAAATAATACGAAATATTAAAGGAATGTAAAAGGAATTTACAATTTGTTTTAGATGATCAAATAAATATTTTGTTGATAAAAAAATTATAAAAATTTTTAAAAGGTGTGTATAATAACAAATAGAAGCCGCAACGGCTTAAAAAAACTTAACACCCTTGTAATGAAAACAAGGAGAATAAAAAACAACAGAAATAAAAAACAACAGAAATAAAAATTAAAAAGTAATGCTAAATTTTATAAAATCCGTAATTACATAAATTTGAAAAAAGTGCACAAGAAAAGAAAGAAAGCAACATAAGGATTACCTTTCTACTAACTGGATTAGGGATTACTCATCACGTCATTATTATCAACGTCATCATCATTAACATTGTCGGTCGCATTTAATGTTCACTTTTTGCATTTCTGATTGTAAACGTCATTATTAAGTTCAACACCAACGACAAAAACAATCTAAAATAATAACAACATTATTATTTACAATATTTCAGTTTGTCATTCCCGTAAAGTATCTCCTGTATCATCTCCTTTCTATATACATCATATTTTGTTGTATAATATTTTTGCGTGTAATTTTTTAAAGTTTTTGCATAAAAATTTTTTAATCAACTAAAAATAAACCGCAACAATTTTGTGGGGAAAAAAAGGAAAATTCTTTACCTTAACGTTTTTGTATAAATTGTGTATTTGTCGCGTGTTTAAATTATGACAGAGCGCAAATTTACTCGGGCTTTAAATAAGCCGGGTATGGCTGCCCAATTACGTGAAACTGTTTCACAAGTGGTTCGAGAGAGTGCAATATTGGTAAGTTGTTGTTTTTATCTTTGTTTTTTTGTAATGTATTTTGTCCTGGCCCTGGATTTCTATTCTGTGATAAGTGTGAAGTGAAACAAACTGTCACACCACTGATTAAAAACTTAAGAAATAAATTTTATAAATTATCAGTTATGAGTTTATCACAGGATGGGAATCCGGCCTCTGTTTACTTATCTCTAAAATAAACAAAGCTTAGGGGCAGTTTTATAGTAAGAAATTAACTCCTGTATTCAAAGTGAAAAAGCATATGCTAACTAACTGGCTGCCAGCTTTCCCTTATGGGAATTTGTGTGTAAAAAAGTAAGCACCAAGTTATTTAGCATATAAATCTTTTTTTCTTAAATATTTCTTAACCCAATAAACCAAAGACACGATAGCGAAGTCGCTATCACCTAAATTATCCGAAAATGATAACATATTCCAATAAGATTATATTATCGTTTTCAATGAGGGTTAATGATAAAGTATATTTCAAAATATTCATTATTTATAAAAACTTGCAATTTTTACGTCGTTAGGCTATTTAAGGACAATTATAGTTGCAAAATATAGGTGAGTTCGACTTTTTTTCTGAATATGACGATTTCATTATCAGTTTTTTATTATGACTTCATTTTAGCTCATTTTAAAAGAATTCCGGTTTTGCTATCATATATGATATCATGTTCAATATCGAAATCACCTGGAATAACGATAGTGTTTCGATATTGGACCAGATTTTGGCGATTTTACTATCGTTCGTATAGAACATGCATTATTAATGTCCAGCTTGTTATACTGTATTTAAGTTTTCTCTGGTTGTAGTGTTAAGACTTCAATAGGTATAGTTTCCTTTTTAATAAAATAATACGTTTTGTTTACAAATTCAATATGACCACATGATCATGTTTCGGGGTATATGTGTTTCCGATTTTTTTTGAGACAGTTTAAAAAGTTTTGTGCAACGATCATGAATGATCTTTTCATGCTTGTGTTGCAAAGAGTTGGAACCGTTTCCTTTAATTCGTGAATGGTAACCGAAACGAATGCGGTTATCGTTGGGGTAACGATATTTTATGTTATTTCGGTAATGGTATTTTAAGGGTAATGCTATTTCATTTCGGTATCGGTATTTTAAGGATAACGGTATTTCAGTTATTTCGGTAATGGTATTTTAAAGATAACGATATTTGGGTTATTTCGGTAACGGTATTTTAAGGTAAATGGTATATCAGTTATATCGGTAACGGTAGTCAGTTATTTCGATGTATCCCGCAATTTTTTTTTACAAAAAATAAATGAGATTAAAAACAGAACCAATTTATCAACTTAATGTACAAAAAATACTCAATAATCACGTAAAATTAGCAAAAGCAGAAAATTTATGAGATTTTTATTTTAAATTCCTCTTTTGCTATAATGCAATACATTTTATCAAATATATTTTAATTTTGCCATATTATTTCCATTTTTTATTTTTTTTTTTATTTTTTTATTTTTTTTTTTTATTTTTTTATTTTTGATTACATTTTTTCCGTTTTGCTCTATCACGCCTTGTTTTATGAAGAGGAATTTCTTGTTTTACATTTCCGAGGGTCCAAGGCACCACCAAGGTCTAGTTTTGAATATAGTTGGTGTTGTCTAATTAGGCGTTGTCGAAAGTTTCGTCAATTTTGCTCTATCTCTCTTAGTTTTCGAGATATGAGCAATTTTAAAAAATCGGGAGGAAACAAATAGCGTCAACTTTAAAACTTCGGATACACTGGCGCCATCTACCGGTTAATAACAGAAACATGAAAATATCTTATTTTAACAATAAATTGTGTAAAATTTAACGAATGGGTTCTTAAAAATTAGTTATAAATAATGAAAATTATTTAAAGTACTGAAGATTTTTGGTATTGAAGATAACTAAAATCTTTGTTTAAACCAGTTTTTCAACTAAATTTTTTTTTAAAAATTAGTCAAATCAATTTGAAATCCTTTTTTTTTTTTGACCGTTTGACAGGTTTTTTTACTGACGTATTATTTTAAGTGTACACTTATAAAAAAAGTTAGTACAAAAGTCTGATTTTTTCTGTTATTTTGTCTTAAAATTTAGGATGAACTAATATTTTTTGTAAATCCCATTTAGCATAAAAATTACTTTCATCCGTATTTGAACTAACTTTGCATCCTAATTTTTAGTAATTTATGTTTCTTAATTTTACAAAATTTTCAGCTTATTTAACCCCAATTATTTCCCCAAAGTTTATAGTTTTGTGTCTCTGCTATCAATATCACAAAGAGATGGCGCTATATTTCCATAATTCTTTATTGTATAATCACAAAATGGCTTATATCTCGGAAACTAAGCGGGATAGAGCAGAATGGACTAAAATTTGATACTATGAACTTATCAATCTTAATAATCCACATATAATCCCAAAAATAAATATGGGATTGTCTCGGTACAGATCCGTAGAGCCCAAAAACCAAGACTGTTAGCGACATTTTAGCAGACATTTTCAGTTAAATCAGGTAATGTTTCTATTGAATTTAACTCAAATTTCTTAGCTAAATTAACTAGAATTGTCTGTGTGTAAAATTACCAAGACCATAATTCTTAATTTCAATGAAAATTCTGCTGGCGCAAATACAGGTACTATTTCCTGTTATTTTAGCAGAATTTTGAACTATTTGTACGTGCTTTTTTATGAGTGTAATCAGTAGCAAAGGGGATATTGTAAAAATGAGTCCAAATAAAGTTACATTTAACTTTTTCACTTCTTTAAAAAATGTCGGCAACCCTGTTTTAAGATCCTTTTGAACTTTGCATAAAAGGGTGTGTCGTTTTATGTTGCAGGAAATTTTTAACAACTTTTGTGTTGCCACTGTGTCGTTGCATTTTTTTTTTATTGAAAATAAATGTAAGTTCAAAACATAAAAAGATGCATTTATCAAAAACACCTTCCACAAGTTAAATGTACATATGTCTTTATCAACATAATATTATGTACGTGACATGTATGTATCATACATTTGTGTACAGTTTTTTCTTTTAATAACATAAATTTGTGCATTTGAGCGAATAGTAAAAGAAACAATATTGAGACATTTCTATGAGCAATAATTTCCGCATATAACATTTACATATCTGAAGTTATACAAACATTTTTCAAGAAAACATAAAACGCACCCAAATTGCGTTTTCCCAACTATGTATTTGCTTGCAACATCTTTTACTGTATTTCGTTTATTGTCAAGAGTAGTTAGTCTATTGACCTTTTCATTTAAGTGATAAGAAAATTGTGAAAAACGCCCTGACAGCATTCGAAACAAATAAGAAATAAATTTAGTTATTACATGATTTCTTGTAAATAAAATGTTTAAAATTCAATTATAAATTAAGAAATTTTAACTAGTTCCGGTAGAGGTATATGGAATCTGAATAAATTCCTTTCAGCAAAAAAATCAGAATGCGAAGCTTTTGTTAGTAAGTTTGAAAAGGATGCATTGCCACATTTTCAGAGAAGGCGGTCAAAAATCTATAAGTATTTAAGGAGTGTGCGGTTTTTCTTGCTAAATAAATAAGACATTATTTAGCCAAAAAATTTGTTTAGTAATGTTTGAGACAAACTCACTTATGCTCACGAGAGAAAATTTCCAATCACGCACAGTTACTCACTCTCACTCAAGTGATGGAAGTTAGTTTTTTATTAAATTCAGCTTTTATAAACTACCCAGCAAAAAAAGTGAGGAAAAAGAATTAGTTAAAGCACTGCAACTGTTGAATAGGGAGTTGTTCTTTTTCAGATTTTTCGCCGATGAATTTAACATTGGCTTGACATAGGAAGGAAAATCTTCTTTTTAAAAACAAATGATGTATATTTGAACCAATGATAATGCAGTTCTATTTCACTTCTTTTTATTTTAATTTAATTTAAAAAAAATCATCATGCAGCATGTGGGGTTTGAACCCACACTTGTTGGCATTTCAAGCAGACGCTCTACCCCCTGTGCTATCGCCTCTTTTACATTATAGCTGACTTTTAGCAGTCTTATTCAGTAAATTGTTGTTATCTTCATGTCTTTAATTTTTTATTAACAAAAATATATAACATATTGGAAAAATATATAAACTTATTTTTTTTTGTAAATGTTATTTTTTATAAAAATAATACACTCATAAAAAGAAATAAAGCTGTAAAAATAGGAGAGGTAGCTATTAAAAATTAATTAAAAACGACTGCAAAAAAACTGCAGATATCGTTTTTGCTAAATACTAGTAAGATAAGAACAGGAAAAATAAAAGTTAAATTTACAAAATTTTAGTTACATTTAAGTTAACTTTTAGTTAATTAAAAATAACAAATTACCTTGATAAAATCCGCAAAAAAATTTGCAGCAGATAAAAAAATAGTTCTTTTTGCAAGTTAATTTTTAACTTATTTTTTGTAGTTCTAACTAAAATGTTTACAGGATTTTTTTTCTGTTAGTGTAATAATAACTATATTTAGTAAAGATTTGGTTTGATTTTTTAAATTACAATTTTTTAAATACAAACAAAATTATAATATTTACCTTTTCGGTATTTCAACAAAAACTATTTGAAAAATTACATTTTTATTTAGAATTTTTATATTTCCATAAAATTTCATTAAAAATTAATAGAAAATAAAAAAAAAATTTAATTTTTCAAAAATTAATTGAGTGTACAAATTAAACAAAAAAATAAAAATTTTACAGTGAAAACTACAAAAAAATATTAATTGTGTAAAAAAGTTCCAAAATTTTTTTTCGACCTGTTAGAATTTGAACCCGCAACCCTCTGATTTCAGTGCCAGAAACGTTCCTATTCAACCCACATTCATAAGTTCTTATCACCCATGAAAAAGAACTTCTGACTAGCATATATTTATTGCAGCATTAGATGTTGCTTAAAACCCATTCCTAAGGGAGTAATTATTTGTGATGTAATGAAGGAAGTGATTCATTTAGAAATCATTCCATTTATTTTTGTTGGGTATGTGCTTAAGGCAACCATACGCATTCAATATTATTGATCAATGTTTTTAAAAAGAAGAACAAGAAAGTATTCAAAAATAAAATGTTCTGCTTGGTTGATTTTTAAAAACTAGATCTTGATTTTTCATACAAGTTTTCAGTTCTTGGAGGAGAAAAATTGGTCTGGCTCCCAGGGGCGGGCGTTGGTAAACCGACTATAGCAACGGTTCCCACTAAGTTTTGCTTCACGGACCCCTTGAGACATTTCTACTAGCTCACGGACCCCCAAAACAGTGTTGAGCGAGAGGTACTTTATAAATTATGGGGCAAAATTAATAAAAGCACCTGCTTATTTTAAATGATGGCCAATTTTAAGCAGCAATAAGGAAAAAAACATTTTTCAAATCAATATTTTGTTAAATAATTTAAAAATTATAAAAAAAATTGTTTTTTTTTAAATAACTTGTTTTATGTTTTTTGTCGGATCTCTTCGCGTACCCCCTGGAATCCTGCTACGGACCCCCATTTGGGAACCGTTGCACTATAGGGTATAAAAAAAGTGAACTCGCAGTGGTTCATGGTTTACAGTTCTTTGGAATGCTTAAAATTGTTACCATTTAGCCAATTATGTAGGGAGACATAAGTGTTTCTTCATAGAAAAAACTGCCAGTCTAATGGGATAATTAAATTTGAATAGTTTGATCACGTTTTCGATATTATGGGTGTTCAAATTCAATTAAATAAATTACAAAATTTTTTGATTAACTTGGGTCAAAAGTAATAAAAAAAATAAATAACATAATAAAATAACACAAATTAAGACACAATTTATAATTAAAATTGTACTTTTTTTGTTGGCATTTCAAAAAAGTTTTATTAATGAGTGTTATTTTTGTGCGTTTTAATATCAAATATTTCAAATTCTAAATAGAATTTACAATTTTTATTTTACAACCAATAGAGAAAAACTTATGAAAAAAACTTTCCTAGAACCTAGAGGACCCCATAAAGACAATCTGATGATAGTGAGCGGTGTCACTTGAAAATGCATTAATTGTCAACCATTGGTTCTAGGAAAGTTTTTTTCATAAGTTTTTCTCTATTGGTTGTAAAATAAAAATTGTAAATTCTATTTAGAATTTGTAATATTTGATCTTAAACCGAACAAAAATAACACTCATTGTAAAACATCTTCAGATCAACTAAAAATCTACAAAGTTTTATTAATTGTTAAATTAATTTCGTAAATTTTATAAATTCGATATACTAATTGAAGTTGAATACTTGTTTTGATTGCAATTTCTATATTTATTTTTATTAAGAGCTAAAACAACTTGTTTAACTAATTTTGTTTATTTATTGTTGAGCACATGCAATGTATTTAAATATTTGTATTTTTTTTAATCTATAAAAAGCTTTTGTTTGGAGTTTTAAAGTGACGTGTTTTAGACGTAACGTCATGGATCAAAAACTGGACGTAGTACATATCAGTACAGTTGTATACATACCCCAATTTGAATTAAAAAACAACAAAATCACCAACAACGACAATTTATTATATAAAGTAGTAAGTCAGTTGGTTGGCTGGATGGCTGAATGGATGAATGGTTGGATGGTTTGTCAAATAAATAAACATTGAAATGATATGCCATTTTCCAACACAATACTGAAACGGAAGTTCCAAATGTTTACACCAAAAATTCAGAAATAAAAACTATATCAATATGAACGCGATATATGTTTGTGTGCAATTGTAATAAACATATACTGAGGAAATTTATGTAATTTAACAGAAATTGCATATAATTTTCGGCTTAAAATAATTTAAAAATACAAAATTTTCTCAAAATTTTTCGAATAAGGTAAGAAATGACACACTCTTCCATTTATGTATACATGTGTGTGTGTGTGTGTGCAATGGCCTTTCAACTCTCTCAATATTTTTTATGGGAAAAATATTATGCGGCTTCGAACAGGAACGAACTCCGACTGATTAATCAGGGATGGAAAACGCTCACTTAAACGGGCTCTTATACCAAAAAATGTTAGCTCGCTCTTAAATACAGTGGTGGAAAATATAATAGGGACATTAAACTTTTTTCAAAATTTTTTCTCGTTGCCTTTATTTTTAAAGTTCAAAATATTGGCTAAATTTTCCAAGAAATGCGAGGAGATGGTTCAGAAAATTGTGCAGAATTTCAACGTGATGTTTGTTTTTTATGTTGTCACTCGTTTTAAGTGGGCGTGGCCTCAAATGAAAAATAAGCGATGTTGACCTTCTATCAAATTACATAGTAAAATTTAGCAAGCACTGTAACTGTATATTTTTGGAAATCCTAAAAATTTTTCTTAAATCTTATGTTATTTTTATCCACAAAGGGTCTTCAGACTTAACATGACAGTGCCTTAGACATGGAAAAAATTTTCTTTGTTTTTAGCGATTTTAAAATAAAGTTACCAACACTAAAAGTTTAAAGTGAATAGGATTATGCTATACCTACCTCGATATAACAAATAAGCCAAGTTTTTTTCTACGTTAAGTATAAAGCATTTCGTATTAAAATTTCAGTGTTGTTAACTTTATTATAAAATCGCTAAAAACAAAGAAAAATGTATTGATATCTTAAGCACTGTCATGGTAAGTCTGGAGACCCTTTGTGGAAAAAAATAACCCAAGATTTAGGAAAAATTTATAAGATTTCCAAAAATATACAGCTTGTATAGTTCCGATCAGAGCTCGCTAAATTTTGCCATGTAATTTGCTAGAAGGACGATATCGCTTATTTTTTATTAAAAGCCACGATAACTTAAAACAAGTGACAAAATAAAAAAAACAGACGTCACGATAAAATTCTGCATGATTTTCTAAATCAGCTTCTCGCATTCCAGAGCAAATTTTGTAACTATTTTGATCTTTAAAAATAAAGTCAACGAGAATAAAATTAGAAAAAACTTGAATGTCCCTATTATATTTTCCACCACTCTATGTAAAAATGTAAGTAGCTAAAAAATATATTCCTCTTTGGCTCGTTAAAAAAAAAAATTAGATATTTAGATATTAGCAAATATTAACAAAAATTGCGAATAAACATTTGCAAAAATGGAAATTTTTGCAACAATATTTTCGTTTGCAGAATGTCTATCGGTGATTAGCTCTTTTAATTCATTTTCTACACCATAAAGTATTTTTTGAATTAAAAAAATGCATTACTGAATGCATTCTTAAATTAAAATTTTTAATTTATTGGGTCAAATTGACCCAAGCATGCTCGGTGTATATAAAAGTATAATTGGTCACTTGGAGAAAAAAATTTTGGAAGGAAATCCTCATACTTAGAATTTATTCGGCGGACTTCATTATATATAGCCAAAGAGTATACATAATAAAGAGATTGGGGGACTCTCTATCACTGAGAAAGCATTTGTTCTATTATGTGCCTTGGAACAGGAACATACTCAAACCAATATCACCCAGCAAACATGGCAATACGAAGAAGATTCTCCGAACATATCGCCAGGAAGAAAACATTTATTGCCAGCAATATCAATTTCGTATTCCGGAAGTTTCCTCCGTCGGAAACAACTGTTACACTAAAACAATACGTCCAGGCAATATGATAGCAATAACTCATATGGAAGATAAATGGGATATCGCTAAATAAACTCCGGGTACAATAAAAAACGATTTAATTTTTTCATTATTAAATTTAAGCCTGAAAAACAATATCTGCATAAATAATCCATTGACCAACTTATAAATTATCTTGATTTCATCTTAGCCGATTTTTCCCGCGCAATTAATATTAACTTTTCACGATTTTATTTCCTATATATCTTTTGATTATTTTTGTATAAATCTAGTTTTAATTTTTTCCAAATTGATAAAAGAATTCAAACAAATTTGCTTTATCTTCCAAATGATACAAAGATGATATTGCCGAAATATTGTCATAAAAAGTTATGACAAAAGATAAATTTTTTGAATTATTTTTTTCCAAATATTGTCGAATTATCCTCCAAGTGATAAAAGGAAGACAATTTCAAAGTAAATACTACTTGATTATTTTCATTCAAATGACAAATAGAAGATATCGCTTTAATATCTTCTTGGAAGGTATCTTTTAAATGTTTGCAGGGTCATTATGTGCGCTCTTTGTATGACTCAAAACATCGATTGTAACCAGGGATGGAAAATAATAATTTAGTTATAAAAATCAAGACTGGAACTATACTATGGAATTATATTATTCCAACAGTATTATAGCCCTAGATTATGAATTTTAAAAAATCCATACGTAAAAAATTGCAAAATAATATCGGAATGCGAAAAAAGGCTTTCGGGTTTAAAAAATTACTTAAAAGATTTACATTCTGCAAACGATGCCAAAATTTTCTTTTTTTGCAATTAACCACCAAACTTTGTTTTATGAAATGGGCATTATACTCCGTAGATTATAAATTTAAAAAATCGCACTTAAAAATCGCAAAATAATAGAGGAACGCGAAAAAAGACTTTGTGGTAGAAAAAAATAATTAAAAAACTCAATCAGCGATTAACAATCTGCAAATGAATACAATGACGCAAAAATTTTCCTTTTTGCAAATATTTTTTTCGCGATTTATTTATTTATTTTTTTTGCAAACTAAGCACCAAACTTTTGTGTATAAAATTGTTACTATAGACCCGAGATTATAAATTAAAAAAAACCACACTTAAAAAATTGCAAAATAATCGCGGAAAGCGAAAAAAGGCTTTATGGTACAAAAAATTAATTATAAAACTTAATCAGCGATTTACATTCTGCAAACAAATGTATTGATGGAAAAATTTATCCTTTTTGCAAATTTTATTTTTCGCGATTTTTTTTTTGCAACTAGCCACCAAACTTTGTTGTATGAAATGTGTATTATAGTCCCTAGATTATAAATTAAAAAGAAACGTACTTAAAAAATTGCAAAATAAAAGCGGAACGCGAAAAAAAACTTTGTGGTACAAAAAATTAATTAGGAAACGTAATCAGCGATTTAGATTCTGCAAACAAATATATTGATGCAAAAATTTGCGTTTTTGCAAATTTTATTTTTCGCGATTTTTTTGCAACTAGCCACCAAACTTTGTTGTATGAAATGTGTATTATAGCCCCTAGATTATAAATTTAAAAAAAACGCACCTAAAGAATTGCAAAATAATAACGGAATTTGAAAAAAGACTTTATGTTACAAAAATTGAATCCCTAGGTTATACATATATTTAAAAAAACCGCACTTAAAAAGTTGCAAAATAACGGCGGAATTCAAAAAAGCTTTATGGTACAGAATATGAATTAAACGAGGTAATCAGCGATCGACATTCTGCAAACGAATATATTGTTGCAAAAATTTCGCTTTTTGCAAATGTTTTTTTTTCGCAATTTGTGCTAATATTTACTAATATCTAAATATTTAATTTTAATTATTTTAACGAGCCAAAGAGGAAGCTATTTCTTATGTAAAAGCGATCTAACATTTTTTGGTATAAGAGCCCGATTAAGTGAGCCTTTTCCATCCCTGATTAACCAGTCGGAGTTCGTTCCTGTTCCAAGCCGCCTAATATTTTTTCAAATAAAAAATACTGAGAGAGTTGAAAGGCCATTGATATAGCTGATACCTTCTCTGTTCTAATAGTTTGGATTTTTTCAATTTGGGTCATTTTGACGCAAACGGTTAAGAAGTGTTAATTTGGGTTTTATTTTTTTAAGTAACAGTCAAATAGGAAATCAAATTCAAAGCTGCCAGGAAGAGGGAATAAAACGAATTTTTCATGAAAAAATATAGTCTCACTTTGTTTAAAAATGTAAAACATTTAAAAGAAAAGCGGAAGATGAAAAGAATTTCCTAATTAGCTAAAATTAAAAAAAAGTCAGCACTTTTTCATTACAGTGATTAGGTCGGTCGGTCACACCAAATTTACTATGATCTTTAAATATAAATTTATTGAAATTTCAATGATTTTAAAAATTTCATTTCAATTTGGATTTAAAAATTTACAAAAACCTACTTACCGCCCAACGGTTAACAGTCAACTAAGTAATACAAGCAATTATACAAGTTGTTGTCATTTTTAATCATCAAGAAATTGACAATTAACAATTTTTCTATTTACACAAATACGGAGTTTTATGGCATATTTTATTAGTAACACTCACTAGTTGCGTTGTGCTTGAAAAAACAAACACTAAACAAAACTTTCCAATGTTAATAAAAATCATTAAAATTAAATAGTATTGTATACTAAAAATAAACAATGTCATTTCACAGTGTGTTCACAAGCAAAAAACTTATAAATTGTGGACAAACATATAATGCGATCCACAACAATTGGTCAGTTTTTGAAAAACAACTGGAAAAATGCTCAAAACACTCCATGAAGATTTTTTTAAATCGTTTCTCAACTCAACCTATATGAAAACTAGCGCTACAACAATCGATTTCATGAAACTTATTCTAGAAACTCTATTACATATGCAATTTTCATATAAATCGTTGAGTGCCTACTTATGGGCACTAAGTTGTCATTTAAAATGCTTGTCTTTGTTCTAATATATTTCTTTGTGGTGTGGAATGTCCCCTATGCACGTAGACTATAGAGTGCATCATTGATTTTTTATTTGTTTTAAAATTATAATTAATATATGAAAAGAGAGGAAAGCCTTGACCATAGAAATTATCATACTTTATTGGAAAAGAATTTTATTAAATTAAAATCAGATGACCTCTTTATAAGGTGAAAAAAATAAACTTTTTGAACACTTGAAAGAACTAATTCAATTAGGATTTTTTTCACCAAAATGTTAATTCTGATTTGGGAAACGTTTATTCGCCATTCATTTTACATTAGAATTAATTTCCTAATTAATTCATTCCAATCATATAAAAAACAATTTTAAATTTTTGGAGCCAATTTAATTAAGATATTGTGATATAAACAAAGAATAAATTGCATTGTTTTTCGACAATTAGAATTTGAAATACAATTAACAAACTTTCAATTAAAAATGTACCAACAATTACAAGTATTTTTTTCTATGATATAAAATTATATGATAATTGAAAATAAATCTAATATTAGATGGAATTGCGCCATCTTGGGGTTTACTGGATTAAGTATTGTGTAATAAATCGATTTTTGTTTGAAAGATTTTCGTTCTGTAAAAACTAAGAGAGATAGAGCGAAATTAAAGAAAATTTCGACTACCCCTAATCCTGTAATAACCCCTTGAAAAGGTTATCTCTATCCAAAAATAGGCCATGGGGCCTTGGCCCTCTGAAATTTTTAATAAAAATTTTTCACTTCATAAAATGACCCATATCTCGAGAACTAAGCGAGATAGAGCAAAACGGACAAAATGTTTGCTCCTCCGGAGTTCCTTACATGCCCTTAGACGATGTGGACTAGGCCAGGGGAGGATCCCGAAACCTTAAATTTGAAAAAATTTTACGACTCAGTATAACTACAATTAAAACTGTAGTTTTACTAATTTTCTACTTAAATTTAGAATAGTTAAATTTAACAAAAAATTGTTTTAAAATCAACAATTTTTATTTTAAGCCAAAAAACAGGAATAAATTTTGCTAAAGTAACAAATTTTTCTGTTCAGCCAACAGACTTATTATTTTGAGTGTATATATATTTTGCAATATGTAACTATAAGCAATTGTATAAAGTAATACAAAACTATATAAAAACCTTTTTACTTGTGTGATATTAATTTCATTTAAGGGGGGTATCGACTCTAGGAAAATTTTTGTTTTCGAAATTTTTTTATATTTTATTTGGATAGAGCATACTCTTCAGTATATGCTCAGAAAATTCGAAGAAATAAAATTTCCATCTGTTTTTTTTTGTAAAATATATATTAGTCACAAAGTAATATTTTATGCATCAAATTTGTACACAAAATTTTTTGGGAGCGTTTTTTATCGTTGTCTTTATTATAAATCTTATTTCGCATAATACAGCAGAACAAAAAGAAAAAAAAACGAGTAAAAAGGTTAAAGTCGGGCATGCCGACTATACAATACCCTACACCAGTCTGGTGTATTGTTTGGATCCGAAATTCGAATGGGTTAAAATGGGGCTTATGTCAAAATTTTCTATAATGTGAGTCAGCGCACCAAATTTCATTAAAATATCTTAATATTTGCGACCTGCAGTTTGTAACCAAGCCAATTTTGGGGGGACCCTTATATGGGCACTAGGGCGGGTCGATTTAATAATCGCCCATGGCTCAGTGAAAATCGTATTCTAGGGATCAAAATAAGAAACTTTGCCGAAGGAACTATACCTCTAAAACGAATTCTACTACCCCCAACTGTTGACTTTTGTCCCGTAGGGTCAAGTTTTGAAAAATCCCACTTTGACCCATTTAGAGTGCCCCAATCGAGTCCAAATGTATGACCGACCCCCACTAACTTTGGAGGGCCGATCCACCCATGCCAGTGGCACACCCCCTGGAACTCCCCTGGGGGGTTCCCCATACAAACATTTTAAAAAATCACCATTTTTGGCACTTTATTTTATTATTTTTTATTTATTTTATTTATTTTTATTATTTTATTTATTTTTTCTCTTTAGAAATTTATTTAGTCAGAATATATGTAAATGAAAAAATTAATTTAACTTAGTAATAGAAAAGAAAATAAAAAAAATTACTGTTTGAAGTCTTTTTTGCTTTCAAGTCTGGGCATTTTTTCTTTTCTATTACTAAGTTAAATTAATTTTTTCATTTACATATGTTCTGACTAAATAAATTTCTAAGGAGAAAAAATAAATAAAATAATAAAAATAAATAAAATAAATAAAAAATAATAAAATAAAGTGCCAAAAATGGTGATTTTTTAAAATGTTTGTATGGGGAACCCCCCAGGGGAGTTCCAGGGGGTGTACCACTGGCATGGGTGGATCGGCCCTCCAAAGTTAGTGAGGGTCGGTCATACATTTGGACTCGATTGGGGCACTCTAAATGGGTCAAAGTGGGATTTTTCAAAACTTGACCCTACGGGACAAAAGTCAACAGTTAGGGGTAGTAGAATTCGTTTTAGAGGTATGGTTCCTTCAGCAAAGTTTCTTATTTTGATCCCTAGAATACGATTTTCCCTGAGCCATGGGCGATTTTTTTGCCTCCCCACAAATCGACCCAGCCTAATGGGCACTAGTTCTAAACATGGACTGATGTTCACCAAAATCAACAGGCTTCGTCCTTGGGCCAACATAGGTCTATGTACCAAATTTCATCAAAATATCTTAATATTTGCGACCTGCAGCGTATCAACAATATAATTTTGGGGGGACCCTTATATGGGCACTAGTTCTAAACATGGACCGATGTTCGCCAAAATCAATAGGCTTCGTCCTTGGGCCAACATAGGTCTATGTACCAAATTTCATCAAAATATCTTAATATTAATACCTGCAGCGTATAAACAGTATAATTTTGGTAGGACCCTTATATGGGCACTAGGTCTAAACATAGACCGATGTTCACCAAAATCAATAGGCTGCATTATTGGGCCAATATAGGTCTGTGTACCAAATTTCATCAAAATATCTTAATATTTGCGACCTGCAGCGTATAAACATTATAATTTTGGTAGGACCCTTATATGGGCACTAGGTCTAAACATGGACCGATGTTCACCAAAATCAATAGGCTGCGTTATTGGGCCAATGTAGGTCTGTGTACCAAATTTCATCAAAATATCTTAATATTTACGACCTGCAGCGTATAAACAGTATAATTTTGGTAGGACCCTGATATGGGCACTAGGTCTAAACATGGACCGATGTTCACCAAAATCAATAGGCTGCGTTATTGGGCCAATATAGGTCTGTGTACCAAATTTCATCTAAATATCAAAAAAATCAAACTTGTTCGTCCTTGGGCCAACATAGGTCTGCGTACCAAATTTCATCAAAATATCTTAATAGGTGCGACCTGTAGAGTGCGCACAAGATTGCATGGACAGACAGACAGACAGACGGACGGACGGACGGACAGACGGACAGACGGACATCGTTAAATCGAAATAAAAAAAATTCTGAACCGATCGGTATACTATAAGGTGGGTCTACGACCAATATTTTTTGGTGTTACAAACATCAGCACAAACTTATAATACCCTGACCACATAGTGGTGTAGGGTATAACTACATCTAAAGATGCAAGAATTGCACGCAGTCTTTAAAGAAAAACCAATGACGATTCCTCGATGGTGGGCGAAGGCACGGTGTATGAGGCAGTTACTAATGGCTTTTTGTAAGCCATAAAAGTAATCAATGTATATAAAAAACGAGTAAAAAGGTTAAAGTCGGGCATGCCGACTATACAATACCCTACACCACTCTGGTGTATTGTTTGGATCCGAAATTCGAATGGGTTAAAATGGGACTTGTGTCAAAATTTTCTATAATGTGAGTCAGCGCACCAAATTTCATTAAAATATCTTAATATTTGCGACCTACAGTTTGTAACCAAGCCAATTTTGGGGGGACCCTTATATGGGCACTAGTTCTAAACATGGACCGATGTTCACCAAAATCAATAGGCTTCGTCCTTGGGCCAACATAGGTCTATGTACCAAATTTCATCAAAATATCTTAATATTTGCGACCTGCAGCGTATAAACAATATAATTTTGGGGGGACCCTTATATGGGCACTAGTTCTAAACATGGACCGATGTTCGCCAAAATCAATAGGCTTCGTCCTTGGGCCAACATAGGTCTATGTACCAAATTTCATCAAAATATCTTAATATTAATACCTGCAGCGTATAAACAGTATAATTTTGGTAGGACCCTTATATGGGCATTAGGTCTAAACATAGACCGATTTTCACCAAAATCAATAGGCTGCGTTATTGGGCCAATATAGGTCTGTGTACCAAATTTCATCAAAATATCTTAATATTTGCGACTTGCAGCGTATAAACATTATAATTTTGGTAGGACCCTTATATGGGCACTAGGTCTAAACATAGACCGATGTTCACCAAAATCAATAGGCTGCGTTATTGGGCCAATGTAGGTCTGTGTACCAAATTTCATCAAAATACTTTATATATTTACGACCTGCAGCGTATAAACAGTATAATTTTGGTAGGACCCTTATATGGGCACTAGGTCTAAACATGGACCGATATTCACCAAAATCAATAGGCTGCGTTATTGGGCCAATATAGGTCTGTGTACCAAATTTCATCAAAATATCTTAATATGTACGACCTGCAGCGTATAAACAGTATAATTTTGGTAGGACCCTTATATGGGCACTAGGTCTAAACATGGACCGATGTTCACCAAAATCAATAGGCTGCGTTATTGGGCCAATGTAGGGCTGTGTACCAAATTTCATCAAAATATCTTAATATTTACGACCTGCAGCGTATAAACAGTATAATTTTGGTAGGACCCTTATATGGGCACTAGGTCTAAACATGGACCGATGTTCACCAAAATCAATAGGCTGCGTTATTGGGCTAACATAGGTCTGTGTACCAAATTTCGTCAAAATATCTTAATATTTACGACCTGCAGCGTATAAACAATATAATTTTGGTAGGACCCTTATATGGGCACTAGGTCTAAACATGGACCGATGTTCAAAAAAATCAAACTTGTTCGTCCTTGGGCCAACATAGGTCTGCGTACCAAATTTCATCAAAATATCTTAATAGCTGCGACCTGTAGAGTGCGCACAAGATTGCATGGACAGACGGACGGACGGACGGACGGACAGACGGACATCGTTAAATCGAAATAAAAAAAATTCTGAACCGATCGGTATACTATAAGGTGGGTCTACGACCAATATTTTTTGGTGTTACAAACATCAGCACAAACTTATAATACCCTGACCACATAGTGGTGTAGGGTATAATAAAAAAACAAATACAAAATAAATTAAAAAATGTACAAAATAAAAAAAATTTGACCGAAATGAAATGTCTAATAAATTCTCTACCATCGTTTTTAAGAATATTTGGGTTAATATATAAAATACTCTCTATCCGATTCTTCCCAAATTTGGTGCACGTATAGAAAACTGCGAGATATAAATTTTGTTCATATACGGTTTTTTGAAATTTTGATGTTTTCTTAGCGTAAAATTAATTTTAAACTTTTAACGCGTTTTCCCACAACACTGAGTTCAAAGTCGGCTGCCATTGTACATCCAAGGCGGGTTAACCGATTTCGATCCGGGTTTTTTTCTTACGTAGGCAACACAAAACTCTAGTCCTTATCGTGGCCCTTTCTTAGAATTTTGGTCAAATAAATTTTATATCCCTGAGCAAATATGTTTTTTCTTGCCTTTTTTTGGAATTTTTAAGTTTGTGTGGCAACTTTCTTAAAAAAAAATTTTTTAATAAAAATTGAGCCACGATAGGGACCAGAGAATTTATCTGGGATTAAGAATCACTTTGCATTTTTATTTTCCGATAATAAATGAAGGCTGTACAGTGGCAGCCGATTGTGCCTTTTTAAAAAAAGGCCAGTAATGAAGTGGCAACTCTGGCGATTTTGGCTGGGGAAATATAAAACTGATATTTTTTAAAAATACTACAATAATATGAATTTTAAATAAAAAAATAAAATATTAAAAATATTGTTAATTGAATTTTTGACAACCGTTCAAATATGCCGTTTAAAATGCTGTTGTTACAGTATTTACCCCCCTTAACAGGAAAAACTATATAAACCCAACACATGGTTGGGCTGTTAAAAAAACTGTAGTGAAAAGTTCTTAAAAACGATTCTTACTTGCCAGGTAGAGTTTGTTGATAAGAAATTTTCATTTTAGAATTTCCCTTTATGTGGGAGAAAAACATTATAAAAACATAACATACCGTCTATAACTCTAATGGTTTTAACTTAATTACCAGCATTTAAAAACAAATGTGTATATTGTTTTTAATTTATATTAAGGGTTTTCACAAGGGGTGTGCTATTTGTTGTATCGTCCTAACAAAAAACAGGGGGGTTACCGAGTAACTCGATTCGAAAAAAAATTTTCGAATTCGTAAGATTTGTACCTTTCGTAAAAAGAAAAGTTTTAGCAAAAATCTTGCATTTTGAATTTTTGTGTGTAGTGTACAAGGTTTAGGATAAAAATAAATTTAAAAGTAGAATTTTTAAACAGAATTATATTTTTAACAATATTTGCAAGATTTACGAATTCGAAAATTTTTTTCGAATCCAGTTACGCGGTTACCCCCCAGAGTTGTTAAAAATTAAATTGAAAAAATACAACATTTGAGAATAGCACGATACAACATTTTTAAGTATGTTTAATATCTTATGTTTGAGTGTACTAACAGATAGAAAACTGAATAGAAAGAAAATCGTTGTTAAACACAAATAAAAATTTTAACAACTCTGTTTTTTTGTTAGGACGATACAACGATACAACAGATAGCACACCCCTTATGAACAACCTAATTGTTAGGCTTATTATTATTTGTTTAAAGATGATAATACCTTTAAAACAGATATTTGAAAAATTTTTTTAAACTTGTGAATTTGACCAATCCGTAGATTGATAATCCACAATACAAGTATTATTAATAGAGAATAATTGTTGTATTTCTTGCGTCATTAAATGATGATGGTGATGTGATATTGACCTTGTATTGCAATGAGTATTCTTTTTTTTTGTTGCTATTGTTTTCTAGCGAATTATTTAAATGTTTACTACATTAAAATTTATGTTAAATTCTTTGTTCTTAAATAACACTTGTTAAAAAAAACACGAAATAAAATTTTAGCCTTATTTCTAAGGCATCCTTAAGATAATTTACCAAGGTTGGAAAACACTAACCGTAAAATACCGTTAACGATTCAAAACCCTTTCAACGAACTGTTTTTAACCCTAAAATACCACTAACGAAATAACTTAAAATACCGTTAACCTTAAAATACCGTTAACCTTAAAATACCCTAACGATATAACTTAAAATACCGTTAACACTAAAATGTCCTAACGAAATAAAATTACGTAAATGAATGTTATTTTAGTTTGACTCAAGATCATAAATTAATATCACTTTCTGTTTAAATTATTTTCAAATCAAAGAAAGATGATACAATTTTCACAAGTAAATTACAAAGAATAAAAATTATTGAAAAAATTCGATAAGACCAGCAAGGCAGAATGCGCATTTTCGGCTTTCGCTACAAAGCCATCATCAGTGCCTTTCGCCTTTGAGTGGGTTAATATTTTGATATTCGTCTACTTATATGACTGTTGAAAGCAAATCGAGTTTGTTATCAACAACTCAACTTAGACTAACATCAACGAAATTTTAACAATGCTATTTTTATCCTTTTGTTATTATTACTCTTTTTTGCTTTGAACCTTAATTCTTAAGATATCTCAGCTGATTCTATTCAACTCTGTGTATGATAAACACAGATGTTTGAATTACAACGAACCGTTAAATTTAAATTTAAATGTATGTTATTAAATTATATTTGCACCGTGTCAATGTGTTTAAGATGAATGGGGGTAATGTTTCTAGTCGATCTGTTATTTTAAGTAAATGAATGTTATTTTAGTTTGACTCAAGATCATAAATTAATATCACTTTCTGTTTAAATTATTTTCAAATCAAAGAAAGATGATACAATTTTCACAAGTAAATTACAAAGAATAAAAATTATTGAAAAAATTCGATAAGACCAGCAAGGCAGAATGCGCATTTTCGGCTTTCGCTAAAATAACATTCATTTACTTAAAATAACAGATCGACTAGAAACATTTCCCCCATTCATTCGAAATAAAATTACGTTAGGTTTTTTTTTTCTCTAAAAACATTAAAAATTAACAAAAATTAAATAAGTTTGTATGAGTTGGTTTTGATTAATTACAAATGGTATTGTTAACTATACATACGGTCATAATATTAAACAAAATACAAGCAAGTAAAAACTTTCAATTTGTTGTAATAAAAAAAGTTTCAAATTCAAAGAATAAAAACAAAAAATTAAATCACATACACTTGATAGGCACTATAAAGAGAATATTAAAGGAGGATGCAAAAAAAAATACGAAAAACATATTTCCGTACATTTCTATTGTGCAAAATTAATAACAACATGATTTGCAGAAAGACTTAACAAATTTTCTATAATTAGAAAAAGTCGAAAAAACTATTTTTATTTTTTAAATAAAAATTAAAAACCAACACCGGAACCGGATATATGTAAATATAAGTTTTGTACTCGCTCTACGAATTCCGCCTGTATAGCATTTGGAGAGTAATGTTTTTCGTGGAACAGATCTAATTACAACAACTTTTGGGTTAAACGAGTAAAAAGGTTAAAGTCGGGCATGCCGACTATACAATACCCTACACCAGTCTGGTGTATTGTTTGGATCCGAAATTCGAATGGGTTCAAATGGGGCTTATGTCAAAATTTTCTATAATGTGAGTCAGCGCACCAAATTTCATTAAAATATCTTAATATTTGCGACCTGCAGTTTGTAACCAAGCCAATTTTGGGGGGACCCTTATATGGGCACTAGTTCTAAACATGGACCGATGTTCGCCAAAATCAATAGGCTTCGTCCTTGGGCCAACATAGGTCTATGTTTCAAATTTCATCAAAATATCTTAATATTAATACCTGCAGCGTATAAACAGTATAATTTTGGTAGGACCCTTATATGGGCACTAGGTCTAAACATAGACCGATGTTCACCAAAATCAATAGGCTGCGTTATTGGGCCAATTTAGGGCTGTGTACCAAATTTCATCAAAATATCTTAATATTTACGACCTGCAGCGTATAAACAGTATAATTTTGGTAGGACCGTTATATGGGCACTAGGTCTAAACATGGACCAATGTTCACCAAAATCAATAGGCTGCGTTATTGGGCCAATATAGGGCTGTGTACCAAATTTCATCAAAATATATTAATATTTACGACTTGCAGCGTATAAACAGTATAATTTTGGTAGGACCCTTATATAGGCACTAGGTCTAAACATGGACCGATGTTCACCAAAATCAATGGGCTGCGTTATTGGGCTAACATAGGTCTGTGTACCAAATTTCGTCAAAATATCTTAATATTTACGACCTGCAGCGTATAAACAATATAATTTTGGTAGGACCCTTATATGGGCACTAGGTCTAAACATGGACCGATGTTTAAAAAAATCAAACTTGTTCGTCCTTGGGCCAACATAGGTCTGCGTACCAAATTTCATCAAAATATCTTAATAGGTGCGACCTGTAGAGTGCGCACAAGATTGCATGGACAGACAGACAGACGGACGGACGGACGGACAGACGGACATCGTTAAATCGAAATAAAAAAAATTCTGAACCGATCGGTATACTATAAGGTGGGTCTACGACCAATATTTTTTGGTGTTACAAACATCAGCACAAACTTATAATACCCTGACCACATAGTGGTGTAGGGTATAAAAAGGTCAGTTTATTGCGGCAATAATAGGACGAATTTTATATTCGGATTGGAAATTTTGTCATCAACTCCGTAAATATATAAAATCCAATGCAGGAAATTTCCGTACAAATAAATAAAAGCATGAGGAAGTTTTTTTAATTTTTCTTACGGAAATTTGCAATAGTTGGATTCTATAAAAACGCTGATTTGATGATACAATTTCCGATTGGGCTAAAATTTTTTTAAATAAGAAATTTTGATAAGTTACTTATTTGTTATACGTACTCGTATTTATTTAATTTTATATAAACAAAAATTTAGAAAAGTTTTATGACGATATTGGCTATTTCCGTTAATTTTCACAACCCCTTTTACAGAATCTAATCATTTTTATAAAAAAACGGTATTTGGAAAATTTTTTATTGGTAACGGTATTCAATTTGAAACGGCGTTTTAGCGATAACGGTATTAAAACGATAACGGGAACCAACCTTGTTATTAATTTTTTGAATTTGTTTTTTAGTCAAACGTGTTAAATTGAACGAATTCGAATTTAAAAAAGGAATTAATTTAATTCAAAACAAATCCAATTCTATTGTTAATAAATTCATTCGAAAACGAACTAACTCTTCAAAGCTCGATCTGTTAGTCCACTTAAAATAAAACGGCAGAAAAAAATCTTTGAAACGGGATTCAAATCGATTGAAACCAGGGTTGGTAGATAATACCGCTAAAATACCGTTATCGATTCAAAACTCTTCCAACTGACTACCGTTATTCTTAAAATGCCGTTACCGAAATAACTGAAATACCGTTATCCCTAAAATACCTATACCGAAATAAATAAAATGGCGTTACCCTTAAAATACCGTTACCGAAATAATCTAAAATGGTGTTAAAATACATTTAAACAAAGATTTTGGTTATCTTCATTTAACACATTAATTAAAATACTAGGTACTTTAAATAATTTTGAGTGTAAATTTTCAAAATATTAATTTAATAAACTACTTCCCAATTTCTAACGCTCAAAATAATATGTCTATTGGCCCCACAAAAAAATTTATTAGTTTAACAAAAGTTAATATTGTGTAAAATTTAACAAATATATTTATAATTTTAACAACGACATTGTGATATTTAAACTCAATTTTTATAAATTCGATATTTTTGCAGTAGGTTTTTTTGCGTGTATGTATCTGTTGAAATTCTTGGCCGACGTTAGCCGATTAGCCGCCGCCAGTCGACACTATTTTTTTAAGCCAGCCCCCGCCGATGCGTTTGCGGCTCATCTCTAAAAATCAATCGCCGCCGACCATTTTAGCCATTAACCGCCGCCAGCCGACATAATGGACCGGCTTGTATCTCTGATACTGACACTACAATTTCACAATTGTTAATTTGACAGAAGCCCACATTCATTCTAAATCTTCATAATAGTAGCGTTTAAGCATGTCAGGGAGATCGTGTAAGTATTACTGATTCAAGCTATTTTTGCTTTGTGTGTGGTGAATATTTGGTTGGAAAAAAAGGATATGCAATATCAGAATCATTAGAATATGCATATCTACATTATTTTGGTTTTGCTGTCAGAAACTTGGACAAACCGTGGACACTGACAATGTTTTGCAGAACTTTTTTATACAAGTGGTCAAATTTCGATATTTCAATTCCAGTACCTTGGAGAGAGTCAAGTAACCACCAAACCGATTGTTATTTCTGTTTAACAAAAGTTGCTGGATTCAATATGAAAAATCCAAAAAATATTACTTACGCGAATGTCCCATCGGTTTCCAAACCAGTTCAACGTCCACTAAATAATCCATTACCAGTCATTCCCAATGCTACGAGCAGTGAGTCCGAAACATATTTCACCAGCAGTGGTAGTTTGTATGAGGTTGATTATGAACGCCATTTAGTGACTCAAGCTGAGCTGAATGATCTAATTCTAATTCCTAAAATTTCATATGCTAAAATCAAAGAAGGCATATTTTTATAGCTTCCTCAGATCAGGAAGCTATTCAATGATGACAATTTTTCACAATGTTTATTGGAGAAAGAATATGCAGCTTGGAAATCTTTCGAGAGCATCGTGGACAGTTTTCTTGGAAACAATAAGAGTGAAAACTACAGACAAATTGTTGCTGAATTATTGAAAAATTATCACGAATTAGGTGCACAAATGTCACTCAAAATGCATTTTCTTCATTCGCATTTAGATTTTTTTTTCCACAAAACCTAGGTGCGGTGAGCGACAAACAAGGGGAGCGTGCTCACCAAGATTTAGTGAAAATTAAAAGAAATTATCAAGGATTTTGGGACAAAAGCATGCTGGGAGACTATTGCTGGAATCTGATACGTGAAACCGAACCAAAAAAATACAAACGACGTTCAAATAACGCCATTCACTTTTGAAAATTCATTGATTTTTAAATAAACTAATGATGTTTTATGTAAAAAACCAATAAAAACATTTTTTTTGTATCTCGAAAACCTGACGTGATAGAGAAAAACCAAGGTTGGTTACCGTTATCGTTATAATACCGTTATCGCTAAAAATACCGTTTCAAATTGAATACCGTTACCGTTACCAATAAATTTAAAAAAATTTCCCAATACCGTTATCGTTACCGATACCATTATTTTTGTGGGTAGTTACCGGAATTTTACCGGTATTTATTAATTGATATTAAAAATGACAATTTTTAACTTTTTTGTTTTATAATCCTGAGTTATTTTTACAAAAAAAGTTTATAGATAATAATTTTAATTATTAAAACTACCAGCATTGAATTTAAAGATTATAATCTGTATTTTTAAGACTTAAAAATAAGCATATGCTATGTTTTTACTCGTTTTTATATGTTTTTAAACTAATTTTTGATACCGGTACGTACCGGTATTGCTGTTTCGATAACGTTATACCGTTACCGAAACAGTCTCAAATATCGTTACCTTTACCGTTATCGAAACAAACAAAATTCGATACCGTTACCCTTACCGGTATTCGTTTCGGTAACCAACCTTGAGAAAAACCAATTACAGATTTGAATTCAGCCCACCAAATTACCCTAGGAAAGATATTTGGTTGCTCCAGTCCAAAACCTTGTTGGCTAGTGTAATTTATACAGTATTTCGAAAAATTTTTTAATATAACTTTATTTTTAGAAGAAAAACGTTAATAAAATTTTTCATCATCATTGAGTGATTATTTGCAATTAACTTTTAATATTCATTAAATTTTAATACTCTGCTTTGTAGCTACACTCATAATAATACGTCTGTTGGCTGGACAGAAAAATTTGTTGCTTTAACAAAATTTATTACTGTTTTTTCGCTTAAAATAAAATTAGTTGAATTTGAAAATTTTTTTTGTTAAATTTAACAAATCTAAATTTAAGTAAAAAATTTGTAAAACTACAGTTTTATTTGAGTCGTAAAATTTGTTAAAATTTCGGGTCTCGGGACCCTCCTCGGCCCTAGTCCATATAAACTAAGAGCATGTAAGGACACTTCAAAGGAGCAAAAATTTGTCCGTTTTGCTCTATCTCGCTTAGTTTTCGAGATATTGGCCATTTTATGAAGTGGAAAATTTTTAGTAAAAATTTCCTAGGGTCCAAGGTCCCACCATGATCCATTTTTGGATAGAGATATCCTTTTAACGGAGGTAGTCAAAATTTTTGTCTAATTTTGCTCTACCTCTCTTAGTTTTCGAGATATGGGGATTTAAAAAAAACCGAGAAGAAAAAACTTTAAAACTTCGGATGCACAGGTGGCATCGAATGAGTTCTTAAAAATAGGTTATAAATAATTTTAAAAATTAATGCTCAAAATTAGTTAAAGTACTGAGGATTTTTAGTATTGTGTTAAATGAAGATAACTCAAATCTTTGTTAAAATCAGTGTTTCAACTAAAAATTTGTTAAAAATTAGTCAAATCGATTTAAAACCCGTTTCACTAGTTTTTCTACTGACGTATTATTTTAAGTGTATACGTTTTATTAAGAGTATGCTATAATTAAATTAATCCGAAATAATCTAATTAATATTGTTATTGAAATATATGTTAGTTTTGTATTAACCATTACTACAATTTGCATAAAATATATATTAATAAATATTATCTTTTTCTTTTCTCTTTTTTTGTAATCGCCAACCATGCAACTAACAAATTTCCAAATTTAGATGAAATATCCTACCAAACAACGTAATAGTAAACAATGGGTAATGTTGGAAACAAAATGAGTCATTTTTTAACATAGAATTAATAAGTATACTACACTGTAATGAAATAGAATCTTAATTATCCGAGAAATACCTCAATAACACTTATAAGCCCAAGTGATTAGAATTGTAACGACAAGCGAAGGGCGTGAACAAATCATAAGATTTTGTTCGTATCTTAAATTTAAATGTTTGGTTGCTGTTCAAAATACAATTATGTGTTGCAAACCATGTGTTTGATTATGTTTAAGTTTTAATTTAAACAATTTCTTAAAGTATGACTTGGATAATTAGGACACTTTGAATTTTTTCAATGTGTGGTATACAAATATCCCTCTATATTTTTTGCTATTCCAACTTGTTGATGTTTGATATTTTTCAAATTTCTTTGTTTAAATATTTTCCTTACAACTCGAATAAAATTTTTACATGTACTATCAGTTATTTATCCATGAAATATTGCGATAACAAATTATTATTAATATTATGTTTGCACACACAATTCCCGAGAGGAATTTGTTGTTTCATACATTTGATCCATTATACACTTACTCATAAAATTGCTGTATATGATTACAAGGTTATTTTCTTTATCATCTAAATGTTTCCTTTGTAAATGTGGCATGTTTTCTTCTTATTATATTTATTAAGGTGAAACTTAATTGTGTGAAACATTTGTTTAGTAGTTTGGGCATTTGAGTACTGCGACTGAATTCGTGATTATTTAAAGCAGATCAAAAAATTATTCGTTATTAAAAAAAGATAAATTATTTTTTAAAAATTAGTTAAAATATAAAATAAAATATTACCTTAATTTCACAGTTCGAAATTGGTTTAAAATTTTTAACAAAATATTCATAGTTCCAATTGAAATTTTGAAAAATGTTGCACACAAGAAAGGTTTTTCCTACTTTATAAATGTCTACTCGTTCGTATATAAATTACACTTGAATTCCTTCGTTACATATTGTGATTTTTGTTTTTACTTTTAGTCCTTGTATAATATTTTTCTTCTTGTTTGAATTTATGTCTCTTTATCATAATACGTTTATTTTTATTCTACTTGTTGTACATAAATTTGTGGTTTTCAGCAATAACTGATTAAGTCTATTTTTCTCGATTTTGTGTTATTGATGTCAAATTGAAGAACCGGCTGTTTTATAAGCGTCAAAAAGGCACTGGGGAAACACAATTTTCAATGTTGGAAAAACTGTAAATTAGCTGGCCTAAAATAGAGATTGCTTTTAACCGTAACTGTAACAGCAAATAATATAGTGCGGTTATTGTTAAAATATAATGCTTTCAAAACCCAATTTCTGTAATTAGATCAATATTAAATATTTATGAGCAAATATCGTCGGCTTGCCTGCAAGTAGTGCTATGTGTTTTTATCCTTTTAAGATAATTTATTGACATCATATGCCTTAATGATTCACGGTCACAATTACTAAAATCATTATTAAGTGCTTTTAAAGATGCGTCTACGTTTGTTATTGAATTTTACCAATATTAATATTAAACATTTTCTTTTTTAAATTTCATATAAAGTATTTAACCCTTAAAACCTAAGACTTGCGAAGCCTCTTGGCTTGTCTGCAGTAACTTTTGATAGGAAGGAGATACATATAACAACGCCTTAAGACCTTGACTATAAATGTAGTTTAACCCTCTAACCGGCCTAAGCTTTTTTGCAATGAAATTTATTTATACTTTAGGCGATATAGGCCAAAATAGTTTAAGGGTGAATTTTGAAAACTAACGCATAAAAATTACTAGGTTTACGTACAAATTATTTCTCTTACCAAGAAATAATTGCAATAAAAAAATTACATTTTTCGTGCTGTTACTTAAGAGGATGTAGCGATTTTCGTTTTTCGAAAAATGCGAAATTGAGCGAAAACGCATCAAAACTTCAATATATATTATTCAAACTTATAAGCTTTGCTACCTATATCAAATATATTCTTTTTACCAAATTTCAAAAAAATCCGTCCATTCGTTTTGAAGTTAAGGTGATGTCCTTTAAAGGTATCCTTATGGAATCCTGTGCGTCCTTGGACCAAAGTAAGGAACTTTTTGAATAGCTTAAGCTCCAATCTTACTTTATGGTCACTATCAATTGTTTTAGTCAATTTAAATATATTTTTAAGATTTTTAAAACTTCTGGTTGTTTTAAAATATTTAATTTTTGAAATTTTACGAAATTTTATCTTTGACAGGTTCTCGCTTCCAAACCGTGCATTGTATCCAAAAAAATTCTTCACAAAAAATTTTAAAAATTTTGTTTTCTGTTGAAAAAGCATAATTTCTTATTATAAAATACCCCTTTGGCGAATTTCTGGTCAATTTAATATAACCCGCCTGGAGGCGGGCTTGTCGGTTAGAGGATTAAAAAATATAAAAATTGTAATTCCAGAGTTGTCATAATAATTTAAAAATAACTTCTGACTTTTTTTCAAAGCACTTTTTAAAAAAATTTTAAAAATATAATAATGTTCCGGCCTAATAAAAGTCATATACTGATTTCGATTAAGACATGTGAAAAAATACAATACTTAAGAATAAGGGAAATACTTAAGCAAAAGGACCCAGGAACGAAACCAAAGCCAAAAAGGTGGAAAAGCGATTCCAAACATTTATAGCCGCGAAAAATCACGGCGAATGCAATGTTCGGAAACTTTTGCGCGCAGAGTTATAGCTACACTTAAAATAATAAGTCTTTTGGCTGAACAGAAGAATTTTTTACTTTAACAAAATTTATTCCTGTTTTTTGGCATAAAGTAAAATTTGTTGATTTTAAAAATTTTTTTGTTAAATTTTGCAAATCTAAATTTAAGCAAAAAATTAATAATTAGAGTCGTGATATTTGTTCAAATTTGGGGCCTAGTCCATATCATCTAAGGGCATGTAAATGCACTCCAAAGGAACAAACATTTCGTCCGTTTTACTCTATCTCGCTAGGTTTTTGTGATATGGGCCATTTTATGAAGTGAAAAATTTTTATTAAAAATTTCCGAGGGTCCAAGGCCCCACCAAGGTCCATTTTTGGTTAGAGATTACCTTTTCACGGGGTATTACATGGTTAGGGGTAGTCACAATTTCGTTAATTTTGCTCTATCGCTCTTAGTTTTCGAGATATGGGCCATTTTAAAATACCGTAATAAGAGAAACATGAAAATATTATACTTTAACAATAAATTGTGTAAAATTTAACGAATGGATTTTTAAAAATTAGTTATAAATAATTTTGAAAATTAACACTCAAAATTAGTTAAAGTACTAAGATTTTGTAGTATTGTGTTAAATGATCTTTTAAATGTTAAATAAAATCTTTGTTTAAATCAGTTTTTCAACTAAAAATTTGTTAAAAATTAGTCAAATCGATCTGAAAGCAGTTTGACAGTTTTTTTTTTTTTTACTGACGTATTATTTTAAGTATAACGTTGGGCCTAAAACATTTAAAGTTCAGAAATTTTCGGACAGAAATGCTAAGAATAACGTTGATGCCAAAAGACTGGCAAACATTTCCCGTGTTACATATTTAATGGCGCACTCGCAGTTAAGGAAATTTGCGGTTAAATGCAAAACTTTAGAAATAAAATTTTAAAAAAGTTCATATTAGCTAAAGTATTTCAAAAAAAGAAAAATTTTAATACACAATAAGTACGCAAACAAATATGGGCGAAAATATCGCTTCGGGGAAAGTAGGCCACAATACCACAGCGCATAAGTTAAAAATAACCTACAACAGGGTGGATCGAGTTAGGACTTTAAAGAAATTTCGCTTAAAGTAGGAATAAGCAAGTTGTGGATAGATGTAAAAGCCTGATTTGTAAATTTAATGTGTTTATAACTTTTGAAGAAAATGTTTATTCTTCTTCTTAACCTCAAACCCACTAAACTTTTCCAAATCAGAATTGATCTTCGACTTGCGTATAAAAATCTGATGTTTTCGATCAAAGTGAAAACCAATTTTTTTTTAAATCGTGTTCTTTTCACAAAAAATATTTCTTTTTGTGTTTTATTAACAGGAACAAAAACGAAAATTTTCACTAACCCCTTTCAGGTCACTAAAAAAAATACATCTTCATTAATTTTCTCTCCTCTATCACATATCCAATTTTTAGGGCAATCGGTTGGCGACCCTGGGCATTAGACCGCACCTCAAAAAAAAAAAAAAAAAAAGTTTGCCGTACACCGTCCAATATAAATTATTTTTACAAGGTTTCAAAAAATTTTTTTTTGCCGAACGTAGCCATTTTACATTTTTCTTTATATCTGGCATTTACAGTCTGATCTTAAAGTATGATACATCGATGTTTTTCTGTCGAGGGGACCAATGTTTTGCTCTAAGGGCCATTGACCTCAAGTATCCCGTTTTATTAGTTACCCACCAGATCTCAGTTGCTACCACCCTAATGTCAGAAAATTAAAGCACGCAAAAAATCATTAAACTTTTGCTAAGGAAGTTTTTCGATAAACCCAGCAGAATTTTTTTTTATTTTTTTGGATTGCCTTTTTAAAATTTTTTATTGGATTTTCCTTTATGGCAAAACACTGGTCTCCTCGAGGCAAAAAAATCGATATATCACACTTTAAAATCCGACTTTAAATGCCGAAGCTACAACGAACAATTAAAAAAGGCGACCTCTATTGCCTTGCAAAAATACTTTATATTTGAAGGTGTACCGCGCACTTTTTTTTTGCCTGTAAGGTGGTACGGTCTACTGGGCATTACTTTCTTGTAAGTAAAAGTACAACTAATATTTACCAATTTTTACAAACAAATGTGTTAAAACATCTGATCCTAAGCCACAAAAAAAAGAAGGAATAAATAATCCTAAATTGGGATTCTAAATGAAATTACAAAGCGTGACACTCTGTCAAAAAAATATTGGTTAGTACATTCTACATGAAAGCTCCCTAAACACGTAGGACATAAAATTTAAAATGTTGAAAAACCCAAGATTGACATAACGTTCTGGTGTGAAGTTGGCTTACACTCTCAAAACGGATTACGATGTCGCGTAAACGTCACACGCGACTCACTTTGATTTTGGAAGAGGGGATTGTTTCGTCGGCAATTTGTAACAAGAAAAGGATCAATTATCGTCCATTAGTTTAATTTTCAAACAGACAAGTTTCAAAAGGGTTGTTGTCAAATCGAAACACATTATAATATTTTTATAAAAAAATTTAAAAACAATTTATCTGACCATCTGTGTAGAACAAATGCGCCTGAAAAAATTTTGATGAAATTTATGAAAAAAATTCTGATGAAGTCAGAAATTTTTCATACAAAGTTTTTTTAACGGGTGCGTCTGATTATTTTTACAAAAACAGGCACCAAACTATATTTTAGTAAGAATTAATAGCTGTTTCCGCAGGTAATTAATGGCTACATATATTCATTATTTACGCTTCGTAATCATTAAATAGAATTCTTAAAATTCAGAGACATCCAAAAATATTCTTCAATATATAAAAGCTATGATTTCTTAAATAATATTGTGTGTTGTGTGTATTAAAATTTATTTGCTAAATCAGCCTGTCACGCTATATAAATAAATTAAATTAGATGAGATTTGCTGAAAGCAGTTCTATAAAAATACAATACAAATTATATAACAATTTAATGTTTTGTAAATTATACTATTTTTTTTTTCGTTGACAAATATAATAAATTGAAAAAAAAATATTTTTTTTACTGCTAGATTCTCATGGCTTAATATTTCAAATTAATCATGAATAGGATTATTTAAGAAGATTTTCCAATTGTTAAAAAATATATTTTCAACAAAAAGCTTTTATTTTATCATGTAATAATACACATTTTCATTAAAAGCTACACAGAGATAATTTAAAATTTTTAGTTAGTGAAAAATGTATTAAAGCTAGTTTTATACTCAGAACAGAAAACGATTTTCTAAATTTTTTTTAAAGTAATATTTAAGACAAAAATTGTTAAATATTAAAAAATGTGCTATTTAGACCACTTGAGAACTTCCTAATTTATTTTTTTAGACGGATAAGTATGAGTGTCTCAATCGTTAATACACAGAGAAAACAGATTCATTGTAACAACCAAATTTCTTTCCAACTAAATAATTTGGTTGCAGAAACCGAATTTGTTTGGTTGTCACAATCAAATTTGTTTGGAATTTTACTAATATAAATAATATAATACTAAAGCTTTTTATGTTTTGTATAGAAATTTTGTTTTGTTTTTGAGACAATTTCTAAGTTTTTTTAATTAAACTTGTTTGTTGAAACTCAACAAGTTCTTTCCTAACGCGGTCATTATCGGCAATTCGACTCTGTGAACTAGTTCTTTTAAAAAGTTCTTTTTTATTTTGAGCTGTAACTGAACTGCGTGTCGTGAATTGATTTGTTGATTTCACAACTTTTTTACCCACTGTTGACCTTTTACATGCAAAGTAGTTGTCTACAAGCTAAAGCCATAAATCGGCAACTTCATTAAAAATAAAAAAAAATTTGTGTTGGTGAAATTTTTTTTATCCTTTTTATAAAGTTTGACTGTGTTTTTTCTTAATTTCAAACAAAAATATTAAAAAAAGAAACTATTTCAATTTTAAACAATTTAAAAAGCGATACAAACAATTGTTCCAAGACCTTTCAAAAGAGTGAATCGTTCAATTGAACTAGTTTGTTCATGAACGACACAACTCCATTATACACACACGCAAATGCTTGAATAAAAAATAGGAAATCATTAAATAAAAAGTGTTTTATATGTTTAGATAAAAATGTAACTTAAATTTATATGATTTTATTTAAATAAAATTTTTTATAATCGAAATTTTGAATATATTTCTTATTTAAGGGGTGTTTTATAATTAAATAATAATGTGTTTGTTGTCCATTTAATTGAAATAAATTCAGAAAACAAGTAACAAATATTTTGATTGTATTTGCAAAATAAATTGAAGGCTCAATTTCAATTAAAAGTTTAATTGTATTTACAAAAAGTTTAATTCTATTTACGAACTATTTTTATCTCTGATTTACAAATTTTTGAAACGTGGACAAATTAATTGGTTATTACGTTTCCTTTTTTAAATTCCAAATTGTTTTTGGTGAAAATATTTATTAAAATAATAATTGTGGATAACTTTCAATTATTTTAGTAACTTAACCAAAGAGCATGCAATTCTCTCAGTTAGTAAAAAAAATATATAGATATTGAAATTTCTTTCGAGCGTTTTTAATATTTAAATTTTATTTTTTAATGTTGCTTCTGATATATTTTGTCATTTCTATTATAATTTAATTATAAAATTTATCAATACATCTTTGATTTTTCTTGCCTGTTTGCAGGTACAAGTTGTTAACAAAGGCCATTAACTTGACTAGAAATTCGGCAAAACAGAGCTAATATTTTTTTTTTTCTAAAAAACATAAAAATAAATGAAATTTCGTAAATTTTAGTTTAGCACTAAATCTAAACTAAAATTGAAATTCCCCAAATTTCCCAATAAATATGTCTAGGGAAAAAGTAAAAATATTTTTCCCGTAATTTTATCCCGATTACAAACCCTAGTCAAGACATACATCGTGAACAAAATAAAGATTATAAAAATGATTAGAATCATAATCTGTGAGGTTATAAACTAAAACAAATTTGAATACTAAATATGAAAGATTTTACTTAAGTGTTCACTATAACTATTTAACAAAAGAAAAGGATTATAATTTTTATAGAATTTGCTTTATAAAAAAATGTTTTGTAAATGTATGATACTATTCATAAATTAAATGAGGTTTTAGTTAAAATTTTATACAAATTTTTATTAACAGATTTTGAATTAATACATATACTCCACAAAAAAAATCCGTAATGGCTGCTGAAGATTTTGCTGTTATTACGGGAAATTTAACCCTTATTATCCTAGCGTCGTCATATGACGACACAACTTCAAGCGCCGATATCTTCAAAACGGTATTTGATATAACAGCACAGTAAATAGTACAAGATTGAATAAAAGTTTGGCTATAACCACAAATAAAAAAAATTTAGATTGTCTTTAGAGGGTTGCCATATATTGATTTCAAAATCTTAACGACAGATTTTTTTTTTAAAAAGCTTAAAAAAATTACAAAAAAAAAAATTGCGTATTAACTTTTTCCTTAAAAATCTTGGTTATTTACGTAGATTTTAATGAAGAGAACAAAGTAAAAATATAATTTTGAAAAAATCTAGAATCTATTGAAATATTTAAGCAGGTTAAAGTTTCAACTTTGGTAGGAAATATCCCCGCTAGAGGGCGTTGCGTGGTAATAAAAAATGCAGAAAAATCGTATTTGGGTACAGTTTTTTGACCATACCAATTTTTGTTGAAAAATTTGCAAAATTTCTTAATTCAGGAGAATAGGGGTTAACTATTTTGAGCCCTGGGGTATTTTTTTTTTTTTTGCTAATTTTCGTAACGCCTGTCTACTTATTTGTAGTACAATGAAATTAGTAGACAAAATTAGTAACCACTACTAAATTTAAGTAAAATTGTTGTAAACTGTAATTTAAAAATTATTTGCTAAATTAAGCAACAAAATGTTACTAAATATTAGTATCACTCGAAGAAAAACCTCCATCATGTTTATAAAAAGCTTCATAAATTTGACGAAAAACTAAATAGTTATTCGTCCTATGTAAAACTTAGCAAGTATGATAAAGCTTTTTTGTTAATGCAAAATAATGACATGTTTCTTTATATTTTTGAAATGATAATTTCCCACGTCTTTGTAGCAAAAGTAATTATCAATGTCGATTGTTTAGTAAAATTAGTAGAATATTTTGTTCATTTTACCAACACGGTTTTTAAAAATTTGTAAAATGTATTAGTTAAAAATTCAGTAATTTGTAAAATGACAACAGCAAAATTGTATGTTTTTTTATTAAAAATTAGTAAAGCGAAGTTGAAAACCGTTTACAAATTTTTGTACTAAAATTTTTTTCTGAGTGTATATTTTATACGTAATTTGTTCGGTTTTTAAAAGTTTGAGAATTACACTTCAACTATACTTTCAATTGTAATCTTGTTTATAGTAGATCTTAATTTTCCCATAAAAAAAACTTGCTCATAACTTGTTTTCCTAGTGAAAACTACTAACATATTAATAAATAAAATAAATTATTTTGATATTTTTTCCCTCTGCATGTTGTAATATTTGAATGACATTTATCTAATGTGATTGTGTTCACATGAAGATGGAAGAAAAAGATACATATATATACATTTTTATGAATACATACATACATACTTATATGGGTAATGTAATCATTGAATTAAATGACGCAAAAATATCTAGAGTTGGCGGAAAATAAAACCATTAAGCAAGATATAAACAAATGATGTAGTCAATTTAATTGAGTATGTCGGAGTTTTTAGAATTCAATAAAAGGAAAATATGTATGCGCTAATGAATAATACAAAAATAAATTATGCAAAATGTGCTTATTGTTTTGAAAATCTGCCGCTAGTAATTGTTGATAAAGTTTAAAATTTTGTTGTGTACAATGATTCATTATACAGGGGTTTGAGGTTATGCAGCTCTAAATTTTTTCTACGAAAGAGAATTAGGTCTTCATACGCTGTAAATTCCGTTAAAACAATTCACCAAAACAAAAAAAAAAATTACTGCTGTCTCTCATAGTTTTAAAAACTTTTGTCCGAAAACTTTTTAATCCCAGTGTAAAAAATATTAAATGAGTGTAAAATTCTTATAATTTATGTAATTTACTATCGTCTAGTCAGTCTATGCAAACATTATAAGAAAATTATTTAATACATTGACATTTGTATGTAATTTGCAATTTAAATTACTATTGTAAATTTCAAAACTTTGTATTTCAAAAACGCGTAAAGAATTAATGAGTGTTTTAATTTATCTTGCGTAAGGTATGCAATATTTAGCAACAAATCTGTACAAATAGCAGAAAAAGCTAAAACTAAAAATTTATTATAAACGACGCTGCAGAAAAAATGCTGATGCAACAAGAAAAAATTCGTTATATCTATAAAATTATAGTTATAAATAATGCTGCTGAATATGAGTAGACAAACTACTTTAAGAAAAAACTGTTATATATCTACAAAATTTTAGTTAAATTGAAAAAAAGATTTAGTAATCATTCTGCTGAAATCAACAAAAATATTTGCTAAAAAAACAGTGCAGTGCTGATTTTAAAAAGTTTAAATGTTGTTGAAATAAAAAAAAAAAATTAGCAAAACTTTAAAAAAAATAATATTTTTATGACGTTTTGAGGTTCCTAATATTCAACAAAATTTTTTTTATTGATTTCGCCAGGATAAATTGTTATTTACAATTATTTACAAATAGTTAAAATTCCGCAAATTTAACATGGTTTTTTCTTGTTGTTTTAATTGTTTAGCAAAAAGATTCTGCTGATTTCAGCACCTGAGTTCGCGATTTCTCTAAATATGAAAATCATATAATTTCTATCAAATTTTTTTATATAAAAAATTACTTTTCCATTCACAAAAATGCTAACGTCATTAGACAAAAGGACCAGCTGTTAAAAAAGCGCCGGAAAAGCACTGGGGAAACAATATTTTCAACGTTGGCTAAACGCTGACAAAACCAATAAATATGTGTTCTGGAAATATATTTTCCAATATAAAATTTAAAAAAAGTTCATATGTATTGGGTGTATAACTTAAAAATGCGGGATTTTTGGCAAATTTTGATCGTTTATTGATATTACGAATTCATGTGTGCTCGCGTATTCCGGACGTTTTTCGGCCAATGCTCGCTTCAAACGAATCAATTCTGTTCGGTACAGAACATCTCCTCCTGTGATCATCTGGCCCAAATTCAGCATAATCGAATTTCTTATTCATCATCTTCTAACTTTTTTGGCTGACCTAGACGGTCTTTGTCTTCCGTGTCAAAATCACCTCTTCTTTGTTGTTTACACTATTTTGTTCAATGACTAAGTGAGAATAAATGACATATGTTTAACCTCCAAAATGCCATATAAGTTATTGAAGACCCAAACCATGTGTAAAAGATACGCCAACTGTTGTGAATTCCGCATTTTTAAGTTATGCTTAATTTCATAAATATTTATTACTATCGATTGTAAAAGTAGAGAGTAAAGTAGTAAAAGTCTAAAATATTTGCATAATTAAATATTTATTGTAGGCACCCAGTCATAAATGCCATATAAGTGCCATATAAGTTATTGAAGATCCAAACCATGTGTAAAAGATACGCCAACTGTTGTGAATTCCCCATTTTTAAGTTATACACAAAATATATTTTTTTGTTCCTGCCGTGACGGAAGCTAAAACGATAAATATAATACTTTATGGTTAAAAACATAAATGAACGAGTAAAAAACTTAAAGTCTGGCATGTTGATTATATAATACCCTACATCAGTGTGGTTAAAAGCCAACTAATGTTTGGATCCGAAATTCGAATGGGTTAAAATGGGACTTGTGTTAAAATTTTCTATAAAATGATAAAAGAAGAGGAAATCGGAAATATAGCCCATAATGATGATAGGTCCAAATATGGACCGATCTTATATAGAATCATGGTTCTTGGGACCATGTGAGTCAGCGAACCAATTTTCATCAAAATATCTTAATATTTGCGACCTGCAGCGTGTTACCAAGGCAATTTTGGGGGACCCTTATATGGGCACTAGCTCTAAACATGGACCGATTTTAACCAAAATCAATGGGCTTCGTCCTTGAGCCGATATAGGTTGGTGTACCAAATTTAATCAAAATAACTTATTATTTGCGACTTGTAAAGTGCGCACAAGAATGCATGGACCGACAGACGGACATTGTTAAATCGAAATAAAAGGTGATTCTGTTTCGATCGGTGTACTATAAGGTGGGTCTAGATCCAATATTTTTTGGTGTTACAAACATCAGCACAAACTTATTATACCCACTCCACGTAGTGGTGTAGGGTATAATGATAACAGCTGAACAACTACTGGCTGTGCTAAAATGCTAACACATGCAAAAAGTTTTCTGAAACTAATACGCCAGCTTTGGGAAAACAAAAAAAAAGTTGGTCTTAAAGGAGCTTTTCCACAAACAAAAAAATTGATTTTATAAAACAATAAAACTTTTTAATTGAAAAAAAAAGTTTTTTGCTTGCAATCGGATTTGAACTCGGAACCTTTTTCCTACAAACCTTTTTTTAACGAAGCGTCATCATTTTTATAAAATAATTGCTCTACCAGTGAATTGACTTTTGTATCGCTGGAAATTTCGGACTAGGTAGCACTAGATTACCACTGGCTGCAAACGTTGGTATAGCAGTCTAAGCCCAGCACTGCCAGTGGTTTTATTTTTATAAACCACCGAAATTTTTGTAAAACAAATACTGGGAAAACGCTTTTTGCCAACGCTGGTATATGTTAACATAGCTCTAAGCCAGTTTTTAGCCAGTTTTGTTAGTGTTCTGTCATTCATTTATTTTTAACACCGCATTTTTCGGTGGCGACTACCGAATTATTCTTCACATAACTGAAATTCTGTTGTGAGATTCAAATTAGTCGTCCTGTCTCAATCGGTTTTCTATTGTCACAACTGAAAAACTCGACTACCACAACCGAACCATTCGATTGGCTTCAAATACGGTTGTCTGCACCAAACCTGTTTTCTGGGTGTACTGGATCACAACTTTTTGCAAATGTTGGCACCACTGAAATTTTTGCAAAGAAAAAAATTGTGGCAAAATGGTTTTTGAAATCACTGGAAAAGCGTCCCAAATGAGTGTTCTGCCAGTGATCTATTTTTATCACCACGGTTACCCAGTGGTATGCCAGTGCTTGATTTTTTTGTACTACTGGCGATTTCTGAAGCCATCCAGAATGCTTAAAAAATCTTCAACGCGCCTGTGTTCATCTTAAAACCGCGAAAATTGGCCTTATTGATTTTACTTTCTTTCTTAAATTACTTTAAATAATAAAATATTTCACAGTCACACTTGTTTTAAGAATATTCGAATTTTGTCAATAATATTTTTCTAATTTGTTTTGAAACATATATTCGCAATTAAAAATTTATTTTGTTTTGGGGTTTTAAAATTACAATAAAAATTTTAGAGTACGCCATGTTTTTTTATATTTCGGATAGTTTTCGAATAATTGGAAAATTTTTAATATTTGGACGAAGCGTGTGTAGTGTAGAAAAATAGTGGAAGGATTAACAAATTTTTGAATCGAAAATTGTAAAAGAATTTAAAATAAATTAAAAGCGTTTTATTAAAATTTTTTCTTGTTCCTTATTACACAGTACAACAGCCAATCTGGGGGGTGAGAAATTCCAAGTCAGGGTGATGGTACTAGGTCAGTATAGTAAAACCCTCAAAGGGTTTGGCGTTCGTATGTGTCATTTTTTTTTTATGACCTTTTAAATTTTTTCCTTATCTTGATGTTTTTTCGCTTAGTTGTAACGCGAGAACCACTTGTCCGATTTTGATGAAACAAATTTAGAAAAATTTAGAATTACAATTTCTTTAATCCGTTCATATAACATTTTTCTTTATAATCAACAGTTTTGCCGGTAAAAATAAATTTGTGGAGAAAAAAAAATATTTTTTTGCCTAAAAATTAAAATTTTTTTTTTTTAAATTCATAAAAAATTTTTTTTGGTGAACATCGGTCCATGTTTAGAACTAGTGCCCATATAAGGGTCCCCCCAAAATTGGCTTGGTTACAAACTGCAGGTCGCAAATATTAAGATATTTTAATGAAATTTGGTGCGCTGACTCACATTATAGAAAATTTTGACACAAGCCCCATTTTAACCCATTCGAATTTCGGATCCAAACAATACACCAGACTGGTGTAGGGTATTGTATAGTCGGCATGCCCGACTTTAACCTTTTTACTCGTTATATATAATTTTGGAAATGTATTTCTAGACCACCCATTTTTTGGTTTTGCCAGCGTTATGCCAATGTTGGAAATTAAAAATTTTTTTTTTTAAATTCATAAAAAATTTTAATTTTTGGGCAAAAAAATATTTTTTTTTCTCCACAAATTTATTTTTACCGGCAAAACTGTTGATTATAAAGAAAAATGTTATATGAACGGATTAAAGAAATTGTAATTCTAAATTTTTCTAAATTTGTTTCATCAAAATCGGACAAGTGGTTCTCGAGTTACAACTAAGCGAAAAAACATCAAGATAAGGAAAAAATTTAAAAGGTCATAAAAAAAAATGACACATACGAACGCCAAACCCTTTGAGGGTTTTACTATACTGACCTAGTACCATCACCCTGACTTCTCACCCCCCAGACAATAATCCCAAAAATGTTCCATAGTGTTATCATACCATAATTTCTTGTTCTTAATATTATTTTTTTTTGTCAACTCTTGAAGAAGAATTTAGCATCATTTAAAGATAAAACTTGTTTTTTTTTTAAATAAATTTTTTTATAACATTGCTTTTAATAACATTACGTAATTTAATTTGTATGTATTATGTTGCTAAAATGTCGGTGTTATTTTTTTTTTTAATGCTGTTGTTGTTTGAAAAGGTGTGGTATTATAATATTTTTCTTCAGAAATATCTTGGTAAACTAAAAGGTTAAAAAACTTAACTTACAAGATGATTCAAACAAGTATTGGTGGCTGATATGAAAATAGTGTTTGCCGGGTTTTAGTACTTAACCACTTTTATTGCAGTTTTTCGCTTTTTTTCATAACAAATTACTTGCAATAATTTAAATAACCCTTATCGTGACATTCAATTTTTGTGTTTAATATTACAAATGAAATTTAATACTTTATTACAACTTAACTGCTAATAAAACTACACTACACTTTTCTGCGGTTAGTGCTTAATTTCATAAATATTTATTACTATCGATTGTAAAAGTAGAGAGTGAAGTAGTAAAAGTCTAAAATATTTGCATAATTAAATATTTATTGTAGGCACCCAGTCAGAAATTCTCAATCGTAGAAAACGATCATAAATCCGTAAATTTTTTACTTCTATATGTACATAAATAGTTGAAATTTGGGATGCTAATAAAGAATGTTATTTATAATATATCTCAAAAATTTATAATATATCGTAAATAATTTGCTGACATTAGCAATTTTTCTACTAGCCGAAATTTGCTGAGTTTCTCGTATGCCACTCTGACGTGTTCAGATCACAGCACAACCAAAAAATTCAGATATGAACTCATATTTTATTTTTATACCCTATACCACTATGTCGTCAGGGTATTATAAGTTTGTGCTGATGTTTGTAACACCAAAAAATATTGGTCGTAGACCCACCTTATAGTATACCGATCGGTTCAGAATTTTTTTTTATTTCGATTTAACGATGTCCGTCTGTCTGTCCGTCCGTCCGTCTGTCTGTCTGTCCATGCAATCTTGTGCGCACTCTACAGGTCGCAAATATTAAGATATTTTAATGAAATTTGGTACGCAGACCTATGTTGGCCCAAGGACGAACAAGTTTGATTTTAGTGAACATCGGTCCATGTTTAGACCTAGTGCCCATATAAGGGTCCTACCAAAATTATATTGTTTATACGCTGCAGGTCGTAAATATTAAGATATTTTGACGAGATTTGGTACACAGACCTATGTTAGCCCAATAACGTAGCCTATTGATTTTGGTGAATATCGGTCCATGTTTAGACCTAGTGCCCATATAAGGGTCCTACCAAAATTATATTGTTTATACGCTGCAGGTCGCAAATATTAAGATATTTTGATGAAATTTGGTACACAGACCTATATTGGCCCAATAACGCAGACTATTGATTTTGGTGAACATCGGTCCATGTTTAGACCTAGTGCCCATATAAGGGTCCTACCAAAAATATACTGTTTATACGCTGCAGGTCGCAAATATTAAGATATTTTGATGAAATTTGGTACACAGACCTATATTGGCCCATGTTTAGACCTAGTGCCCATATAAGGGTCCTACCAAAATTATATTGTTTATACGCTGCAGGTGGCAAATATTAAGATATTTTGATGAAATTTGGTACACAGACCTATATTGGCCCAATAACGCAGCCTATTGATTTTGGTGAACATCGGTCCATGTTTAGACCTAGTGCCCATATAAGGGTCCTACCAAAAATATACTGTTTATACGCTGCAGGTCGCAAATATTAAGATATTTTGATGAAATTTGGTACATAGACCTATGTTGGCCCAAGGACGAAGCCTATTGATTTTGGTGAACATCGGTCCATGTTTAGAACTAGTGCCCATATAAGGGTCCCCCCAAAATTGGCTTGGTTACAAACTGCAGGTCGCAAATATTAAGATATTTTAATGAAATTTGGTGCGCTGACTCACATTATAGAAAATTTTGACACAAGCCCCATTTTAACCCATTCGAATTTCGGATCCAAACAATACACCAGACTGGTGTAGGGTATTGTATAGTCGGCATGCCCGACTTTAACCTTTTTACTCGTTATATATAATTTTGGAAATGTATTTCTAGACCACCCATTTTTTGGTTTTGCCAGCGTTATGCCAATGTTGGAAATTTTGTTTCTCCAGTGCGTTTCCGACGCTTTTTGAACAACCGATTCTTTTGTCAATGATATCGTTTTTGTATTATTAAGGCACCTTCTGCCGTTTGAATTTTTCTGACTGGGCATTAATATGTGTATATTGATATTGAAATTTATACATAAAATTAAGCATCGCTGCTGTTTTTGTGCCCATTTCTGTATATATATGTAAAGGGTGTTTTTTTAAGCTAGATAGAACTTTAAATTGTAAAAAGTAACACAAAAAATTAAATTTTGATGAAACATTTTTTTTTATTTGTTTCAGTATACTCTGACAAATCATCATGAATAGACTCACGCTTGAACAACGCTACGAAATTATCCAAATTTACTTTGAAAATCAGTCGTCGATTCGCGCAACTTATAGACGCAAAATTGTGTTCAGCGATGAGGCGCATTTTTGGCTTAACGGGTTTGTTAATAAGCAAAATTGCCGCATATGGAGTGAGACCAATCCACAAGAGACCCTACAGACTCCATTACATCCAGAAAAATGCACCGTTTGGTGCGGTTTTCACGCTGGTGGCATCATCGGACCTTATTTCTTCAAAAATGAGGCCGGAGCTCGCGTTACGGTCAATGGAGATCGTTACCGCACCTTGATCAATGATTTTTTGTTTGAAAAAATGGATGACATTGATCCGGAGGAGATGTGGTTTCAACAGGATGGCGCTACGTGCCATACGGCGAACGCAACCATCGACTTATTGAAATCAAAATTTGGCGATAAGTTGATTTCGAGAAATGGACCTGTCAATTGGCCTCCAAGGTCGTGCGATTTGACACCTCTCGATTATTTCCTGTGGGGCTACGTGAAGTCACTGGTTTATGCTGATAAACCAGCAACAATTGATGCCTTGGAGGACAGCATTGTTCGTGTTATTCGTGACATACGGCCAGCAGTGCTCGAAAAAGTGGCCCAAAATTGGACGTCCAGAATGCGCTTCGTCAAGAACAGCCGCGGTGCCCATATGCCCGAAATCATTTTCAAATGTTAATGTCACGTATTGATCTTTCCAATAAAAAAAAAATTTTGATTACAATTTAATTTTTTGTGTTATTTTTTACAATTTCAAGTTCTATCGGGCTTAAAAAAACACCCTTTACATTCGCAATACCTAGATGGTCATTATTATGATAGTTTTTGGGATTTTCGATGACTGATTTCGGTATTAAATTTCAAAAAAACTTTTAATCGGATCTGACAGAAAAATAATATATAAGTGTGTTTGTTTACATGGAAATAAGGGGAAATTTTACTAGTTTTTACTTGAAAAATTTCTTCCAGGTAAAACTAGTAATATGTTTTTTCGTTTAACAACCCTACGGGAAATTTTAAAAAACTGTCACCGAACTGGCCCCTTTATATGAAATAGAGTGGTCACTTTTACATGGCGTTGTCATAGGAGGGGGAAATTGACCCCTTGTGACATGTCACAAGACAAATCTCAGGACAGGTCCCTGAAATTGAGAGAGTTCAGTGACCACTCTATTTCAAATAAAGGGGCCAGTTATGTGACAGTTTGTTAAAATTTCCCGTAGGGAAACGATAAAATTCAACACATTTTTATGTGAATCGTTATTAAATTAATTAACTCTTACGATTTGCATTAAAGTTTGCACTCCGCGGACGTTTTTATGCGATTTTCGTGAATTTTTTTTTGTTAGTTTACTATTCTTACCATTTTTTTGTTCGATTACTTTTGAATATTTTGACAATTTTGTCAATATTTTTTCTCTTTTACTAGAAATGTAATCGTACAAACTTTATATTCTCCTATTGTCTGGAAATCTGCTCTTTATTTTGATTGCGATATGGAATTTTTCATAAAATTTAAAAATTTTCAGAGTTGATTTTATAGGAAAAAGAAAAAAATTTTTATTGAAAAATTTAACAGTCACAAGGGAATCATCAGACTGCCGCAGTTTCGTCTCACCCAAAGACTTGTCAGCGGTCAAAGTAATTTTTAATTGTTAATTTGTCTCTATATGAAAAACTTTTTGTGTATTGCCATGACCGAGGATTGAACCGGCAGCCCTCTGCACAGGCTATGACTCGTAACATCACCTCTTAACAACGGGCGGCATAGCGCTGAGTGAGGCTAATTGAAGTTTTTTCAATCACAGTCTATACAATGTATGTTTTGTAATCAGAAGAGCCAGAATTAACCAATACTTGAGCAATTTATTTTTCAATTAGAATGTGTCCTCTCTTTATCCTATTGTTTTTTTCTCCTTTTTCACAAGTAATTATCACATTATGATATGCTTAAATTTTAATACATGTCTTAAGTCTGTTAATCCAACTTTTAAAACATCACTTAACATTGGCCTTTTGGTTTTTTTTTGGTGTTCGACTGTATAGTAAATTGAGATTAATAAAACTAACAAGAAATATATGGAAGCATGTCTGAAATTTACTCATTTAAAAATAATTGGTATCTAGCTCTAAAGTACTTAAAAACTAAAACATATTGCCTGTTTTAAACTTAGAGTTGCCACCTCTCTGAAATTTTTTATATATTCGCTCGTATGAATAAAAAATAGATATTACTAATAGGGGGAAATACAGGGTTTTTTAAGCAATTACTTCACAAATCTAGTCTGCTTGGGAGTAGACTAGAAATTTAATTTTTTAATTTTTGTTTACATTTCATGCTATTCTACCAGCCAATTGGTAAATTTGGAGTTGAAAGCCATTCCTAAGCCCAAAGTAATTACTTCGAAGTAATTGCTAAGTTTTATTCATATGACCCATTGTTGAAAAAAGGTCTTTGGTACCTGAACTCACATATATGTATTTTCATATAAAACTGGCAGCAATTGATGTATTTTTAATTATAGCATTGAAAATCAAACTTGTTGGTGCATGTTTTGTGCACCCAGAGACAGATTTTTAATATCATTCATTTGATACCCAATTGGCTATACATAGTTTCTTCGGGAGATATTTGAAAATTCTTAAAAGACCGGTTATCATTCCATTCTTGCTCTCTTTTTTATCCACTTAACCAGTGTTACCATATATTTTTTTAGAAAAACTATAAAAAAACTGTTTCTTTATAGAAAAACTGTTTTTCGAAAAAAATTAAAAAATCAGAAAAACATCTGGGATCCCGAAGTATCCTGGGACTAAAATATTATCCCAGGGTGTCAATTTTCAAAATGTCGGTATTTGAATAATTTCATTGCCTTTGACATTTCTAGTAATCGTCTTTTTGCACAGCCTCCTAATAAAACAATTTTTTAAGAATTTTAATCTAAAATTAAAAAAATTTCCGAAATTAAAAAAAAATCACCCTTCCGAGATGAGAACCTTTTTTGTTAACGCTTGACTTAGGATAGAATACTTTGCTGGTCAATGTTGTACTTCAAAATATTCTTTATGGATTTGCGCTCCATTTCATTTGATTGAGTATTGTTATTTCGGGAGTTGTTTGTTTGAAAAAATTACGTTTTTTGGAATTGTCCTTGATCATAATTGAAAAAATAGTAGTTAATTGTTATGCGGAATTGGCAAATATTTATTTAAAAAAATCAATTTCGGCCTTTTTTGAAGAGACATTGGGTCATATGAATAAAACTTAGCAATTACTTCGAAGTAATTACTTTGGGCTTAGGAATGGCTTTTAACTCCAAATTTACCAATTGGCTGATAGAATAGCATGAAACGTAAACGAAAATTAAAAAATTAAATTTCTAGTCTACTCCGAAGCAGACTAGATTTGTGAAGTAATTGCTTAAAAAACCCTGTATTTCCCCCTATTAGTAATATCTATTTTTTATTCATATGAGCCATTGCGTCATATGAATAAAACTTAGCAATTACTTCGAAGTAATTACTTTGGGCTTAGGAATGGCTTTTAACTCCAAATTTACGAATTGGCTGGTAGAATAGGATGAAATGTAAACGAAAAGTTAAAAAATTAATTTCTAGTCTACTCCCAAGTAGACTAGATTTGTGAAGTAATTGCTTAAAAAACCCTGTATTTCCCTCTATTAGTAATATCTATTTTTTATTCATATGAGCCATTGTTTTAAAAATTTTTTCAAAAAAATACAAATTTCTAAATTATCCTTCATTTAGAAATGATCTGAAAAGTTTGGCTTAAAAATGTCCGTCGGATCTATGACGTGACAGATATGGTTTAGCCAATTTTATTCCGTGCTAATTTTTGATGAAATTTGTTATAAAAATGTTTCGTTGTAATTTTTAAATTTATTTATGTTTCGATTTGTACCTAATTTTTTACAATATGAAAGTTTTATTGTAATTTTTGGGTCATATGCATAATCAGTTTCTAAGTTTATAAACGGCTTATAAAATAAATATTTTATAAAAAATTCATTTTATAAACGCGTTATAAGGTTTTCAAATAAATAATTATGCATAAGCACTTTTATATTTTAATTCTTAAATTTTAGTTAAAAAAGTAAAAAAAATAGAATAAAAATAAATAAAACAAATGTGCCGATTTAATAGGAAAAAACTGTAAAAAATCCATGAATTAAAAAAAAAAACTGTTTTTTACATGAAAAAACTGGAAAACTGTTAGGCATCCCAAAAAACTGTAAAAAACAGTTAAAACTGGCTATATGGCAACACTGCACTTAACATAAAGTTGTACCGCTAAAAAAATAGTGTTCAATATTTTCTGTTAAAACATATCCAAATCTCATTCAAATCGGAGTGAACCACACCGCAGTGAACCACACCATAGTCCATCCTTGTAAGATCAACCTGTCTCGCTTTTGGGCCATTTTAGAAATTCAGGTGGTCTAAATGGGGTTAAAAAAGCGGCTTTTTCGAATTTTTGCTTTTTATGGCATTTCATTCAAAAGAACCATATAAAATTGTGGCAGTTGACATACTTTACAAAAAATACACCTACATTTAAATAAATATATATATGTATATATTTTTGGTTCGAAAGTTAAAAAGTCTTACCACCCCTGGTGTAGGGTCTCTTATGATCGACTGTAATTTACTTAAATTTTTAATTTTATTTCATATATAAATGTCTTTTCTTTTAATTGCTTATTAAGTATAACAAAACGTTTTAACAACATTCTAGTATTTCACCCAAACCGAACAACAGACCATCTAACCGACCCATCACTTTGCTGACAAGTTTACTATACATCAAACCCCCGATAGGCAAACCAGCAGACAGTTTTCTTAAAAGACCTAGTGCATTGAATTTCAAGTAATGCCAAAAACTTATAAAAAAGAAGAACAGTGTAATTCGAGGATTAGGTGCACTTACTACTTACACTTTAGTAACATAGTACTACAAGTATTTATTATGCTGCGAAAGTTGTTTTCTTTTAAAAAGAAATAAAGAATTTTAATTATGATGATTTGTGTGTTTTGTTTAGTTTGTTAATGTTGTAGAAAAACTTGCAATTTTTTAAATTTATTTATGTGGTATTATCATTATTTTTTGTTTAACATTTAACTTTTGTTGTTAGTTTAAAAAGGTATTACAAACAAAAAAAAGAAGACCAGAAACTACTTGAAATTGTAATATGAGTAAGAGATAAAAGTATCAGGTGTATTGAGTTGAAAGGCTACTGGTTAAGTAGGTTTATTTTGAAAGTGAAGCGAATCTGAATAACCATAGTTTGTAACTACATAAGTAGTTACTTACACTACTGCAAGCTGAATGTCATAGACATGAAACATGAAATCAGTATTTAAGCAAAGTCATTTTAATAAAAAAGTGTTTGCAATTTAGACGAATGTATAAATGATAACAAAATGTTGACGTTTAAAGAGTTCAAGAGGTTAGCAATATACAATTTTATTAAACAGCTCAGTTAGAAATTGCCAGTGGTACAAAAAATCAAGCACTGTCATACCAATGAGAAACCGCGCTGTTAAAAAAAAATGACTACACTCAAAAAAATAAGTTAGTAGAAAAATTAGTAAAACGTCTTGTATATCAAGTGTACTAGTTTTCAGCAATTTTTTTGCTGAAATTCCGTTTTCAGCAAAAATTTTAGTTATATATTTTTAGCACTAAACTAATTTTGAACTAATGTTTTACTAATTTATTTTGCTGCAAAAATTGCGCTGAGAACCGCATGCATAACGTGGACGACAACCAGATAGACAAGATGTAGATGTCGCAGCTTGTCTGGAAACGGAAATGACAAAAAAAGAAAAACAACTCTACACATATTCTATATTTAAATTTTCAGCAAATAAATTAACTAAAGTAAAATTTCGCTACAAGTTTTTTGAGTTTTTTTCAGTCTACTAATATTCAGCAAAAAATTTAGTGATTTTAGCAAGAATTTTTTTCATTTGCAGTCGACTAAGTGTTAGCAAAACTTTTGCTGAAGATTACTATTTTTTTGGTAAAAATCAGCTCGCTGATTTTCAGCAAACCTTTTGCTGAAATTACCAACTTTTTTGCAAGCACGCTCCTGACTAAAAATTTGCTGACACAGCAACATTTTTTGCTGACTTTACTGACTTTTTTTTTTGAGTGTAGCAGAACACTCATTTGGAACATCTTGCCAGCGTTGGCAAAAAGCGGGTTGCCATTATTTGTTTTACAAAAATTTCGGTGCGTTATAAAAAAAAAACCTCTGGCAAAGAATGGACTTAGAGTGCTACACTCGTAGAATTAAATCTGTAAAATAGCATAAAAAGTTACTAAAAATTAGTTAAAAATGATGCTGCAGAAAAAACTGCTAAAATTAGCAGATTGTTTTGCTAAATGCTAGTAAAATAAGAGCAACAAAATTAAAACTGTAAAAAATAAAAATTAAAAAACTAATATGCAAGTGCTTGTGCAAATTTGAATTTTACTGACACTTTAGAAAACATTGTTTTCTATTGGCGTTTATACATAAATGGATGTCACTACATTGCTAGATCTTACAAAACAACAGAGTAGTATATTGGAAGATGACAAAGCAAATTGTGGTAAATTCTTTATTGCTGTTTTTGTTTTTTCTTTGATATTTTGAATGTTTAATAACGCTCCTAGACGAGAACAAGAAATTCTCATTGAGTTTGTAATTTAACTTAAATATTTCCAGAAGTTCTAAAAACATCGTCCCCTGACGAGTTCCTTAGGCAAGAATGAACTCCGGATAGGGACATGCCTCAACAGATTATTTTTCACAATTTGTAAAATACGTTTGGGATTTTATTTAATTCCTTTAATGCAATTAATGTACGTCCCGATAAAAATAAAAACTAAAAAAAAAAAAAAAAATTAAAACTGTTAAATTTACAGAATTTTAGTTATATTTAAGTTAACTTTTAATTAATTGAAAATAACAAATTGCACTGTAAAATCTGCAGAAAATTTTGCTAAATATTAGACTAAAAATAGGAAAAAAAAACTGTTATATTTACAAAATTTTTGCTATTTTTAAGCTAAATTTAGTTGAGTGCAAATAGCAGTCTATCCTGCTTAAATCAGCAGAAATATTTGCTAAAAAAATTGTAAACTGCTGTTTTCAAAAGGCTCGATTTTTTTTGCATTTAAAAAAATCATAAATTGGTTGGTTTTTAATTTTTATTTAAAAAATAAAAATTGTTTTTTTTCGACCTTTTCAATTGATTAATTAGAAATTTATTAATTCAGTTCGAGGTACATTTTTCAAAACACTTCTTCATCAGGATACTCTCCTGACAAAGACTTCACAGAGTTTTTGCTTTCAAAAAACCTCTACACTTTCAGGAATGAAAATACGATCGTTTCGGGGATTTTCCAGGTCCCCTTCATCAGTTTTCTTTAGAAAGTGGTGGCGCTGTGAAATGCAAATTTAAGCATCAAAATCGCATATTAAATGTAGTCTGCTACATCAACGAAATGAGAATGGAGCAAATGGCACTATGCCACCACTTTCTAAAGAAAACTGATGAAGTGGACCTGGAAATACCCCGAAACGATCGTATTTTCATTCCTGAAAGTGTAGAGGTTTTTTGAAAGCAAAAACTCTGTGAAGTATTTGTCAGGAGAGTATCCTGATAAAGGAAAATAGCAGTTTTTGAAAAAACTACTTATTATGTTAACTCATAATAAAGAAATTGGCCTCGAACTGAATTAATAAAATTCTTATTAAAAAAAAAAAAACTTCGAAAATTAATCTTTTTTTTTGATTTTTTAGGCTTCTAATTTATCAAAATTTTTTTGTTGATTTTAGCAGGTTAATTTGCTATATTATATATATATTTCCTTTATTTATATTATTCTGTAGAGCTATAAATATAACAAATACTAAATATATAATATTTTGCTATATTCCATTTACAAAAATTTAACTCAAATATAACTAAAATTCTATGCATTTAACAGTTTTATTTTTGCTGTTCCTATATTACTAATATATAGCAAATATAATCTGCTAATATGGCAGTTTTTTTCTACAGCATCATTTTTAAATAATTTTTAGTAGTTTTAACTAAATTTTTTACGGACTTTTTTCTATTAGTGTAGAGCAATGATTTTATAAAAATGATGAGGCTTCTTTAAAAAAGGTTTGGTTTGCAGGGAAAAAACTTTTTTTGATTTTTTTTAATTTAAACATTTTTTGTTCTATAAACTCAATTTTTTTGTTTATGGAAAAGCTCCTTTAAGACAAACTTTTTCTTTGTCTTCCTAACGGTGGCATATTAGTCCCAAAACACTTTTTGCCAGTGCTAGCAATTTTACGAAACCAGTAATTGTCCAGCTGTTATCATTCGATTATGTTTTTTGCCACCAAGTATTAAATGTCTCGGTAGAGCTGTCGTTTGCCAATCTGCCGGCCGCGGTTCAAATCACGGCAGGACAAAAAAAAGTATATATGAACTTTTTTTAAATATATGTATTTTCAGACCACCAAATTATTGGTTTTGCCAAAGTTGAAAGTTTTGTTTCCCCAGTGCTGTTCCGGCGCTTTTTGAACAACCAGTCGTTTTGTCTAATGATGTTATCATTTTGGGAATGTGAAAGCACTTTTTGCCAGTACTTGCAGCACCATCGCTTTCCCATTTGTATTTTTCTGGCTGGGGGGTTTATTAGATAAAACTATTCAGGAATCAAATTATTCGTTTCAACAAAAAACAATTCAAGAGATTAATATAAAGAATTCTTATCAAGAATCATTTGTAAAACAGTTAAGGATATTCACATACAAAATTTGATTGTTGTGTTACATTGCATTTATTCTTATTAAGAATTATCAGTTTAATAAATTCTTTGTTTCACCTTGAGAAGGAAATCGGGTTAAGTTTTATTCGAAATTAAAAGTTTATTAAAAAAAACGAAAATTCAATATTATTAATAGTAGACTTGAAGAAGCCACTAAAGTTTAAAAATGTAACTGTCAATATTTCATCAGAAGTATTGCAAAGAATAGTTTCGTATTTTATTTTCAAATTTGCAAATACTGTCGGGAATTTCCCTACTTTATGTCGTTTTTTTACTCTTTGCAATATCTTCTAACTTCAGTTGACTCCTCCCTAACAGATATGTATCATCCACTTGTTTTCTAACTTATGAATCCATAACAAAGTGTTGACAAATCGAGACAACAGAAAAGGCTGCAGAGTAAAACAGATTGAAATTGGATTCTTTAAGCATATCATGGAATATTATGCAGAAGTTTAATGAATAAACTTTAAAGTGCATACTTCAAAAGATGAGACACTGAGACAACGTTTTGTTGCAAAATGATATACACACAATAAAAATATAGATAAAGGGTGAAGACAACAAAATCATACTACTGTGGGTCTTTATTTATTTCGTAATAAATAACGAAACGGTTCCTTTTAAAGTTTGTATAACATAAACAAATAAAAATATAATTTAAATAATATACATTTAAATTTAAATTTAACGGTTCGTTGTAATTCAAAAATCTGTGGTTATCATACACAGAATTGAATAGAATCAGCTGAGATATCTTAAGAATTAAGGTTCAAAGCAAAATAGAGTAATAATAACAAAGGATAAAAATAGCATTGTTAAATTTCGTTGATGTTAGTCTAAGTTGAGTTGTTGATACGAAATTCGATTTTCTTTTAGCGGTCACATAAATAGACAAATATTAAAATATTAGCCCACACAAGACGAAATACACTGATGATGGCTTTGTAGCGAAAGCCGAAAATACGTATTCTGTATTGCTGGGCTTATCGAATTCTTTCAAATATATTTTTATTCTTTGTAATTTACTTGTAAAAATTGTATCATCTTTCTTTGATTTGAAAATAATTTAAACAGAAAGTGATATTAATTTATTATCTAGAGTCAAACTAAAAAGAACATTCATTTACTTAAAAATAAGAGATCAACCAAATATTCCCCCATTCATCTTCCAAACAAAAAATATGAAATCAATAGTTTTTTTAATCTTGTTGGTTATTTTATAATTTTTCTAGTCAAAATGTTGTTGGTGGCTTTTACTGCACCGTAAGTTGATGTTACTGCTTTTGTCAGTTGCTTATTTAAAATAACTGAAATTATCAGTTAACCCTCTAACTAGTAAGGGTGCGTACAGAGTGGCCGCTTGTTGCCGAGCCGAGCTGACTGATGCTTATTGCGGGAACTTGTCATGCGAGAAACAAGTTTGAGTGTGCATAGTGGATGCGAGATTCAGCACTGATATTTTATCTATTATTTGTGTTTTATGTATGTTTGTATGCATTTGGGTTTGTTGTTCATTCTGACATTGAGTTTTAAAATTTTACTTATTAACGCATTTCTTCAATTATTCTTGAAATTTTTATTACATTTTTTTTTTTAATTTTGTTTATAAGTTTTTTTTAATTTTTTTATAATTGTTATAATTTTATTTAATTTTTATTATTTATTTGAATTTTTATTTTTTTGTTTAATTTTTATTTTATTAACATAACATAAACAATGTTTTCGGCGCTGAAATACGCTTTGGAACTGTTTTCTCGCATTCAATCAGCTTTGCGCTCTGACCAGCTCGGCGCCCACTATGACCTGTTCGCGCTTATTTGTACTAATTTGTGTAGTACCAGTTTTCTCGCATTGGTTCTCGCAATAAGCGTCAGTCGGCTCGGCTCGGCAACAAGCGGCCACTCTGTACGCACCCTAAGACCGGAAAAAATTTGTTTTATTTTTGTAACTTTGATTTTGTATTTTTAAGGAATTTTTATATGGAAAATAACAATTTACAACCATTTCAAACTTAAAAAATTATTGGAAATTGAATTTTAATTCAACGAAAAAATTATTTGTATTTCATTGTTGCTGCCTGCTACTGTGTGTGTTACTAATAGGGGGAAATATTGTGTTTTTTACTTTACAATTACAGTCTGCTTGTGAGTAGACAACTTAAAAATAACAAAAATGTTGTAGATTTAACATTGTTTTCCCTATTTTTATTCGAAAAATATTTAGCAAAATTTCCTTTAGATTTTACAGTATAATTAAGTAAAAATTAACTCAAATATAACTAAAATTCTGTAATTTTAACAGTTTTATTTTTGCTGCTCTTATTTATCTAGTATTTTGCAAAAAAATATGTTAATTTTGATAATTCACATACTAATTTTTAGTATATTTTTCTGCTATTTTTCCAGGTTTATTTCTATGAGTGAACAAATATATAAAAACTAACAGTTTCAAACTAATTTTGTACCGAAAATATTGCTACAAGTCATACTTTTGCTTTTTAGAGAAAACATTTCGAAATGTTACGAGAAAACTGGCGCAGACTTTGAAAAATGCAATTTACTATTCAAATCAATGGTTATAGCTTTTTGAATATTTACCTTCTGAAAAATTCGCGCGAACCACAGGCGATATACGTACCACTGATTGGAGACCCCCAACGTTAGATTATGATTTTACCCCCACGTAGATATTATTTTTTAAAAAAATTTCAATCTATTAAGAAATGTTAGCGGGTCAACATAGCGACTATGGTTGGTTAAATCTCCGTTACACACAAAAAAATATACCAGAAAAAAATTTAACAAACTCGTTTGTTTGATATAAAAGTTAAATACAATAACCCTTTGAATTTGATTCAAACATTATGTTTATCACTATTGCAACTTTTAAAAATAACACTCAACAAAATGCATTTGATAAAGAAATAATTGAATAATTTTTCATTTTCAATAAACATAATACTTGAATCAAAGTAAAAATCAAATTTTTTTAATTTTGGCCGTTATTTTGATTTTTTTTCAAGGCATGATATGTTTTGTTTTTCTTTTTGTAAATTTGTCTATTACTTTTGAAGTTTCATAATTATGTGTGAACCGGAAAAGTTTAATGTAATTATAAAGTTATTTAGTAATATGAAAGATTTAGAATTTTATTGACCCTTTTATAATTTTTGTTGTGTTTTTTTCTAATAAATAAATTTTAATTAAATTTAGCATGTTTTTTAATAAAAAAATTATTAAAACTTTGTGTTAAATCAACACATTCTTTCATTGAAAAATCAGAAAAATTCAATAATTGTGTTTAATCAAATCAACAACTTTCTTTATTGACAGAAAAATAAAATAATTTCAACAACGTGCTTACAATTTTCATTATCAATTCTGCAAAAATCGTCATCACAGGAAATTCAAAAATTTTTTTTATTGAATCTGCGATTTTCGTATTCAAATATGAAAATTATTTTTTTGTGTGTAGAGGGCGGGCTAGGATGATAAAAGTTCCATAAAAATCAGATTTAGATACAAGTCTTTGGTCATAACAATTTTCGTTGAAAAATTCACACGTTTTTTTTTTTAAATCAGGAGAAAATGGGCTAAGTTCGTATTTTTTTAATTAAAAGAATTTTACATTTTTCTATTTATCTATATTATGTATTTTTGCTAAATTAAATCTTTAATTTTCTGTCAGTAGAATTTCATTGTTCATACTATTTTATAAATATTTTTGTTCCAAGAAACGTCACAGATAGTTAACAAGGACTGCTAGTTGTGACGTTTATGTGTTAAGAAAAAATCTCTTAATGCTCTTATAAAGGTTTGGTAAAAAATTCGCCGCAATCAATGACTTGCCGGAAATGGGTTTGAAATTTTTAAGGGTTCATTGAACTTTGTCATAAATTTGCAAGATAGTAAACAAAAAGTATTGTCATGTTTTAGTTTATTTTTTATTGTTTACAAACAACATTATAATGGAAATATATGTCAACTACTTTTATCTGCATGTTGTTGAAATTGTTTATTACCAGGGCAGCGACTTTCATGCAACAACTTTTCAAACTCAAACAATTTGCAAAAAAATATATTCAAGTTTTTTTTTTTTTGCATATTAAACGATTTTTATTGCACTCAGATAAAAAAGTTAGTAAAAAAAATTGTAAAGAGTTATCAATCGCACTTTACTACTTTTATAATGATTTTTAGTACAATTTATTTTTAGTAATCACTTTTGCTATTCTCTTATTACAGATTACGGAATTTTTTTTACTAATTTTCGCTGCTGATTTTACTAATTTTTCAACCCCGAGTGCTAAATTTAGCACAAAAATATACTAATTAAAAAATTTTTTTTTTATTTTTTACAATTCTTGTTTAGTTTGTATTTGTTACTATTGATATATTCTTAGTTTGGAAATAACACTCAGAAAATTTTATGGCATCTCCAATGCATAAAAAGGTAATAACTGGAGAACAGTTTGCAATTTTGACTCCAAATTTCAAGTACGATGAAGTAATTATACGCTTGTTACAATCGAAAGAAAAAAGTTTTTATTTTGTAAATTTTTTTTAGATTTTAAGTTTTTTTTTTAGTTTTTAGTACACTTTTTTGCTAATTTCAGCAGATTGATTTTAAATTACAGTTTACAACAATATACTGAAATTTAGTAGCTGCAACTAATTATTTATACAAATTTCATTGTAATAAAATTGTGATATTTAGTAAGTTTTTTAACTGATTTTAGCAAATCGATTTTGAATTGCATTTTACATAAATTTTACTAAAATTTAGTAGCGGCTACTAATTTTTTCTACTAATTTTATTGTACTAGAGATGAGCAGAAATGTGTTGCTAAAATTAGCAATAAATACCGCTGGGCTCAAAACAGTTAAATTTCCCGTAATAGAAGCAAAATTTTCAGTAGCCATTACAGACTTTTTTGGTTGAGTGTAGTTCCGACTATAAAATTGACCCTAATTTTATGTAAAAATTTTCGAAAAAAAAATATTTAAAAAAAAATTTAAATAAAAAAATTGAAATTTGAATTTTATATAAGGGCCGCACAAAAATATGCAAAGGGCCGCATTTGCCCACCATTGGCATATACATATGTATCGAAATATTTTGTGATTTTTCGTATGGACGTGTGTAAGCAAAACTCATTATTTGGCGCGATATCGCCATACAAAAGTAATAAGAAATGTAATACTGTTCATAGGCGTACCTAGACCATTTTTCTGGGGTGGGCAAGCGACCCATTGATTTTCTGCTGTTTATTTGCCCATTCTCACACTCTTAAACCTAAAAAACACTTTCGGCATTATGCTTACAATTTTTTCACACAAAAAAAAAACTTAAAAATGATTCCTTGCCTTCTAATAAAATTTTCATAATTTTCAAAATTAAATAATCCTGGTAGCTGATCCTATCAAAATCGCCATGTTTTTATACAAAACTCTGAATAGTGTATTTATTTTTCTGAAGAAAACCTCGTACAAGAAATGTATTCCAAGCTATGTATATTCTCAGATTATTATGAAATTTATATATTTAATAGAGAAACGAAATCTAAGATCAACCTGTCTAACCCCATATTCTGACCACTTAAATTACCGAGGTAGTCAAATATAGTGAGATGTTCATCTTATAATTTTTGTTTCTACAAAAAATTTAAATTTCATTAAAATAACATAGTAGTGTTTAGTTTGAAGTAACTTCCTAGTTAGATATAAACTAATTATTCGTTTAGAAAACTATGAAATCTAAGATATTTAATTCACCAAAAAATATTCTGCGTTATTTTTCTATTATTAAACAACTTTGCGGTTCTTATAATTTTTTTAAAGAAAAACTGTTATAGTCAATTTTATAATCAGAACTAAGATAGATTTGTTTCTTAAATATTTCTTAGGTAAGAATTTTTCAAACAACATTTCTTTATTCTTAGATTCCAACAAATTATCTGCCTAGGAAACCAGTAGAAATTTTCCCATACCAAAAACACAGGATTAATTGATATTAAAAAAAAGTAATATTGTGATACTTTTGCCATCAAAATCATAGATAAAAGAATTTGTAGGCATATTTTTTAAAAATTCTGGGGTGGGCAAAAATCAGTCTAGGGTGGGCTTAGCCCATTATTGAATTTCTTACAGCTTTTCAAAAAATTTTAATGCTTTTTTAATGTATGGACTACTTTTAATAAAAAAAAACCCTAAAAAGCGGTTAACATTTTTTTTTTTTGGCAAACCCAAAAACCAGTTTTTTTTTGAAAAAACAATTTTTTAAGCAAACCGAAAATTGGGGTTTTTGAAAAGGTAATCTTTTTGAATACTCTAGTTTTGGTGCAAATTTTAGTGCATGTTTTTAGCGCAAATTTTTAACTTTTTACTGCATATTTTATGTGTGCACAGTCGAAATATATTCATTGTGACAAACAAATTTCTTGCCTACCGAATCGTTTCGTTGGCGTAACCGATATATTATTTTGTTGCGGCCGAAATTTGAAATTCGGTGGCTGAAATCAAACGATTCAGTTTCGATTTTTAGTGCATAAAAGAAAGTCGCTGCCCTGTTTATTACATATACACATCCCATACATGGATTGAGGCAAGCAAAATAATAAACAAGCAAATTAATGATGCTAGTGGTTTTAATATCAAAATAATACAACAAAATTTTAACGATATTTTAAATTTAATATGTATATTAGAAACCATTATGCTGAGTAGCATATTGTTAAAAAACAAACAGGGTTGAACATTACAAAATATCTTATTTGAACTCTACTCGAAACGCAAAAGGGTTAAAATGTGTGAATTAAAAGCACCATACCACAAATATGTACTTAATTACCGGAAGTCACAGCTCTTTCAAGTACAGCAACAAAAAACCCTTTCAAGTGTTCATTGTTAAATATTTGTATCGAATTATGCATCAATTTGCATATTTGAAAATTGCTCTTAAAATTGTTAAGTTTCAAGTATTTCTCGCAACATATTGAAAAACTAAAATTGTTTTAAATAAATAGACCAACATTTAAAAAACACAAAACAATTGACAAACAACAATATATTTTAATATTTAGTGACTACTTAAAAAATGAAATATACTTATGTTCCAACTTTTAAATCGCTTGCAGCATTGGTTCGTGGTGGTAATAGTTCAACACTGAACCTGAACTAGACCATGACTTTGTATGTTTAATAGTTTTAGTATTTTTAGTTTATAAAGTGCTTGAATGGTTTCAAGCTAAATGCGTGTACGACAGCAAAATATTTTATAAAATGAAAATATAAAAATCAAGCAAGCCAGAAAGATAAAGAAATAATTTACAATCCAAACACAAGTGCAGACTGAGAGTGTACTACTTGTCGTAACTAGCACTTGCCAAATTGCCTACCATCATGTTAACTTAACATAATGATGATGGAAAGTTTTCTTGACAATTATTTGCAACAAAAACAAAAAAAGCATGAAATTTAAAAAGAAATTTAAAATCGAAACTGTAATACAATAGATTAAATAATTGTGTAGCTTATTGCTTGTTTTCGAGTATGCTCTAATTATTAATAAAATTTCGCCCACAATGCACAATGTGCAGCTCACATTTGATGGGGTTTTGATGCCTTCCTGTTGAATTTTTTGTTCTAAAGAACCGGTTATAGACCCAGAACCTAGAAATATGTCCTACAATCAGTATTATCACAAATAATATTCGTTTGAATTTGTCCTACAATCAGCCCCTCTTTTAATCCTAACCAAAACTATTTATTTTGTAAGTAGTTCTGAAACTAGTTTTCGATAAGTTATAACCAGAGAAGACAAAATTGCTTTTTTTGCTTCTTATGCTTTTTATTGCTTGTTTTACTCATATTTGCTTCTTTTTGCTTTTTTTGGATTTTCCGTTTTTTAGCTTTAAAATAGCTTTTTATACCCTACACCACTACGTGGTCAGGGTCTTATAAATTTGTGCTGATGTTTGTAACAATATTGGTCCTAGACCCACCTTATAGTATACCGATCGGTTATTTCGATTTAACGATGTCCGTCCGTCCGTCCGTCTGTCCATGCATTCTTGTGCGCACTCTACAGGTAGCAAATATTAAGATATTTTGATGAAACTTAGTACACCGACTTATGTCGGCCCAAGGACGAAGCCTATTGATTTTGGTTAAAATCGGTCCATGCTTAGACCTAGTGCCCATAGAAGGGTCCTACCAAAATTATATTGTTTATACGCTGCAGGTCGCAAATATTAAGATATTTTATACGCTGCAGGTCGCAAATATTAAGATATTTTGATGAAATTTGGTACACAGACCTATGTTGGCCCAAGGACGAAGCATATTGATTTTGGTGAACATCGGTCGATGTTTCGACCTAGTGCCCATATAAGGGTCTCCCCAAAATTATATTGTTTATACGCTACAGGTCGCAAATATTAAGATATTTTGATGAAATTTGGTACACCGACCTATATCAGCCCAAGGACGAAGCTATGATTAGACCTAGTGCCCATTTAAGGGCCCCCCCCCCCCCCCCGAAATTGGCTTGGTTACAAACTGCAGGTCGCAAATATTAAGATATTTTAATGAAATTTGGTTCGCTGACTCACATTATAGAAAATTTTGACACAAGTCCCATTTAATACTTTTTTTGCTCACAAAAAATATTTTTTCTCTTAATTTTGAATTTTTTTTTAAACTGTTGTTTTTCCAGGTTTTTTTACTTTTGCTTTTTTCCTGCTTTTTTACAATATTTTTTTGCTTTAAACTTATCGAATTTTGCTTTTTTCTGTCTTTTTCTGTTGAATAATCAGTTCTAGAATAGAATAGTTTGGGGACCGATTACAAAAGGTTTTCTTTGGTTTAAATGCTTCAGACCTTATCACGTCAATTTTGGCGTATTTTCCAATACTTTTTCTTGCAGTTGTATCTTTAACGGTCCGACTACATCATCATTTTTGTGAAATGGAATATTTTCGTCTAAATTTATGCCACTATTTGTAGCATGAACAAAAAAGTACATAAAACTAAAATGTCAATGGCCAATTTTTGCCACAAATTATGTTTGCCATTTTATGCGTAGACGACAGTGGTTTGCGGTTTTTTTAAAAATATTTATTCATTATTTTAATGACCATATGAAAACAAATAAGTTAGCTTAATCCCAGCAAACATTTTGCATTTACAAAGAGTTTATAAAAAGCTTGCAAACAAATTTGAAAGCCTTTTCCGTAATTTTATTTTCTTCAATTAGGTTAACGTTTCTAAAAATGTTAAGAATTTGGGTTAACTAAAAATTAATAAATTTAAAATTGTATGAAAAACCAAAATTCAAATAGTGAAACTTCTTAAATTCTAGTAAATATTTTCTTTCACATTCCTAAAAATATTTTAAATAATATAACCCATGGAATTCTTATTTGGTTTGTAGTTTGTATTGTATAGGGTGTTTTTTTTAAGCCCGATAGAACATTTTGGCGTTAAGCCAAAAATGAGCCTCATCGCTGAACACAATTTTGCATCTAGAAGTTGCTCGAATTGATGACTGATTTTCAAATTAAATCTGGATAATTTGGTAGCGTTGTGCAAGCGTCAATCTTGTCATGATGATTGGCCGGAGTATTGATCATAAATGTCAAAAATTGAGCGCAATATGACACTTTTTTTTTTGGCAGTTAACCCTTTTGTAAGTTCTATCGTGCTTAAAAAACACCCTCTGTAAGTATTTTAATTTTGTGAATTAAACTTTAAGTAATAAATTTCATATTAATAATTTCATTAATAACCAGCTAACAACTTTTTTAGAAGTTATTCTGAACAACTTAAAAAAAAACATATTTTTACAGCTTTTTTAGAATTACTTCTGAACAACATCCAAAAAATCACTTAAGTTTTGCTTTTAAAGAGCAATTGCTTTAAAAGTGATTGTAAAAAGTGATTTTGGTATCATTTGGCATTTCCAAACAGAGGGTCGCGGGTTCGATTCCCCTTTTCTCGCAGTAACAAAGTGGTGTTTTTATGCCAGTCAACTTTCATATCAAAGAATAGCTCCGATGTAGAGCGCTAGATTAGCAATCGTTAGGTCGCAAGTTCGATTAGTGTTTATGTTAAAAAAGAAGTACATCTAAATCATCAATTGTAGTGCTTTTTCTACTGCTTCGGCATCTCTTTTTTTGCTGGGTACTTAAAAAACTATATGAAATTAATTACTTAGAATTTAGGTGGCGAAATTAAAGTACTTATATATTTCAAAGCTTATGCCTAATGAGAATTACAAATTAATAAATAATATTATATAAAAGGTTATTTGGTTGTTTATTTTGAATACTTAACGCGAGTATAATCTATGAACTAAAAATAAGTTTATTCTGCATTAGTACAAATTAAAGCGTCTTTAATTTAAGAAAAATTTACTTGTTCTTAAGATGTTTTTATTTAATAATTTATTTAATAAATTATTTAATAATTTATTTTACAATTTATTTAATAATTTATTTAGTAATTTATTTAATAATTTATTTAATAATTTATTTAGTTATTTATTTAATAATTTATTTAATAATTAATATAATTTATTTAATTTATTAACTTATTTAATTTATTTAATTTGTTTAATTTATTTAATTTGTTTAATTTATTTAATTTGTTTAATTAATTTAATTAATTAATTTATTTAATTTATTTGATTTATTTGATTTATTTAATTTATTAAATTTATCTAATTTATTTTTTTCATTTAATTTGTTTAATTTATCTTATTTATCTAATTTATTTAATTTATTTGATTTATTTGATTTATTTGATTTATTTAATTTATTTAATTTATTTATTTAATTTATTTCATTTATTTCAATTTATTTAGTTTAATTTATTTAATTTATTTTATTATATTTATTTTATTATATTTTATTTATTTAATGCTGATAAGAGTGGAAGTACAGCTAATATAATAAATATACACCAAACCTGATGTGCTATTTAGTATTTGTCTAATTTAGTATAAGTCGAATTCTATTAGTTTAACCATAACCATAAAGCGATTTTAAATATTCGCTTCCCTTTTCTGTAATTTGGAAGGTGTATTGTAAGGCCTTATATATAAATTCTGAAGAACCACCTCTTTTATCAAAAAAACAAGCTTGTGCTAAAAAGTATAAAGTAATTATAACAAAATAAAATCTGATTTAAGTTATAAATTATCTCGCAAGACGGTGGCTCAGTGGAAGTGTATCCGCCTGACACGCAGAAAGCCAGGGATCAAATCCCAACGAAACACATGTGTAAGTTTTTTTATTTATTCTAAAATTTAATTCGTAAATTTTATTTTGGGAATATCTATTTTTAGAAACTCGCTTAATCTTTTTATTATTAGAACACCTTCTTTTACTAAAAATCAAACGTGTTCTGTAAGAAAAATAGTAACTAGCTACCATTGCGATTCCAAAGAATCGATTGCATTTAGTCTCACGCCTTGTTAAAAGAAACAAGTTGGTAATCCAATTGGGAAGGCGTTCTACCAAAAATACCTGATTCCCAACTCGATTCTCTATTTTGAAAATTTTTTGCTGGGGTGGTCCGGCCGGAATGGCTTTGTCCGGCCAGACTCTCGTCGGGGTCACCAATTTGTAGCGAATAGTTTATTATTTATTTATTTATTTTATTAAGGCTTAAAAAACTTATTCTAAATTACAAAACTTTAACTTTACTTTTAACTTTAAACACGTACACCAAGCGTCTGTTCGAGAACCATCTAACAAGACAATTGACTGTGTTGTACAACGTAAAAATATTAGGTACACAAAAATGATAGTGATGGTAAATACAAAATCAATCAAAATGAAATCGTTACATTACTTACGTCGTTACACCACAGATGTTACACAAACAAACTCATTTTATCTGCTATTGGACTTGAAAGTATGGAATTTAGCAAGTTTTCCGGTAAAAAGCGAAATTACACAAAAATATCATTATTCAAAAATTATCCAAGGAATATGTAAAAAGTCCTATTTTTTAATACGCTGACTCATATTAACAAACCAGTGTTGCCAGAAACTTTTGTTCCAGATATGCTAAATCAACGAGAAAAATATGCTTAATTCTACTAAAACGTGAAAAAAGAAAAATAAGCAAAAATTTGACAAACAAAAAGTTAAAATATTCATTATGCTAAAAATCTGCTTTTGTCAAACGAAATATGCTAAAAAGCATTAGCATATTTTTCTAAAATAAATATACATTTTCAAACTTAATATTGCAGAAAATATGCTAAAATGGCAACACTGTTTTAGTAAAGTGTAAACTTAATTTTATTTCATACATTTTTCTGAGTGTTTAACTTAAATAATTAGGTCTGTATCTAAAAAGCCGATGACTAGGATTTTTTAAAAACTTTCCTATATTCTTTTTATAAAAAAAAAAAAAAAAATTAATTGGAACAGTTTAAAATTTTTTATGTGATTTTTTTTCCATATGCATGTAAATGGAAAGTTATCCAATTTCTCATGTGTAGAAAAAGTCGTGACTAATTATGAAAATATATTCAAAGAAGCATAAAAAGTTTTTATTGTAAACTCAAGTGCTGCAGTTAAACACAAATTGTTAGAATTAATTACAATTAATCAACAATGATTTTAAGTCTATATAATTTTCAACGAACAAGAAGATTTTATTTCGAAACGAAAACCTTAAAAGATTTGATTTTATATTTAAAACAAAATGCATGCAAACTTTGTTTAATTTTGGAAAATTTGGAAATTGAAAACTAAAAATTGGAACAAACTTTTCTTAAGAATTGTAAACATTTTAAATACAATATTGCAAAGATTCATAAATATCGTTGGAGTGCGTGCATGTAGTTTATAAGATTTTTTTTATTTTTATTTAATAATTGAAATTATGAATTGAATTCTACTTGAATGCAAAACGAGTAATATAGAAAAGGCATATTTTTACTAAGCGATAAACTCAATGAACTTCTACTGAATGATTGAAATTCTTAATGCCATAATTTATGGAAGAAAAATATGGAACAACAAATATAATAGTTTATTTATACGATTTCAATTAACATTTTTTCTTCCTGAGATAAAAAATTTAAGAAATAAATCTATATTGTTAGATATTTAAGTGAAAATTAGGACTGCCTCAGCTTATTAATGAAAATATTTGAAGAAAATTTATATAGTTCAAAGAATTGATATTTGGGATACCTTTTTTAATACTAAATTTACAATTTCTCCAGAGATTATCCTTCAGGTAAACAGTTTTCAATTCAGTATTATAAAAAATATTCAAATTAAGAAATAAAAAATCACTTAAAATTGTCTAGCATAAAATAACACATTCGTGTGTTTTTCATCAATGAATTTCAACACTTCTCTAAATGAAATTGTCTTTCAAAAAATAATATTATTGGAAACATACATACATATGTAATTTATTACAAAAATACATAAAAAAGATGTTTTACATCGTAAATATGTATGAAATACACTTATACTAAATAGATTGTGTTTTAAAAAAATTCAATAAAAGATGTAGCTTTAAAAATTCTTTTAAGTGGTTTATTTTACGTTCAGTGCCCTTCGTTAAAATGTAGAATATTTAAAATGGTTCTTTAAGATTTATGATTAAACTTATGTTAAGACATTATCTGCTAATTTTCCAAATTTTTTATATGAGAATTTTCAAAAATTTTGAGAGCAAATAAGAGAGTGGTGTTGGTAAAAATGGCTCAATTGAGTGCTTAATGGTACCCTGGAACTTTCATTTAGTTTGAGCACTTTTTTGAAATCAACAAAATAACGCTATTTGGCTAAACTGCAGTTTATGGGGTTTTGTCAAAAAAATATAAAAAAATATGACCCCCTCTGGCATTAAAAAAGAAAAAAACAGAAATTAATTTTGGGAGGGGTTCGGCCCCGGGAAAAAAAATTTTCACTGCGGCTCAATAATTGCATTTTCCATCAAAAAGTTTCATTTTTATATCATCTAAAAAGTTTGGGTATACAGAACATTAAAAAATGAAAACAAATTTTTTTTTGGAAAAATCTCGCGATTTTTACAAAAAAATTTCCCCTGCGGCGCAATTCAACTATATCAGTTCTGAAATTGCATTTCTCATCAATAAAAAGTTGACTCCTTTTGTCATTTCCACTTCCAACTGCCTTTTGTGTTCCAAATTTTCAAAATAACCAACAAAAAATGGACATTTACAGGGTTTTATCAAAACTAAAATAATGTGATTTTAGACTTTTTTAATTTTTCGAAGGTCTAATTCGATTCACATCCAACGGATTAGTAAAAAAACCTAATTTTTGAAATCGTGAGAAAATTTTCTTTCATTGAGGGTCATATTTTTTTTTTTTGCCGAAACCCCATAAACTGCAGTTTTGCCCGTTATTTTATTAAAAACTGTTATTTTTTGAATAGCTGCCAAACACAAAGTTAATGACGAAGCTTGCAATAAGTCACGGATTTATTGATCCGACCTCTATATATAGGAAATTAAACCATTTATCAACTGCTGTTCTCAACATTATTAAATGCCGCACGCAAACTGCGAAAATTAAAGAAAAATGATTTTATTTGTATAGTCCGTATTACACAACTTTTTATCAAATAGCTACACACCCAGAAAACAGATTTGGTGCTGACAACCAGCAGTTGTTACAACAGAAAACCAATTGGGACAGAACTAATTTGACTGTGTGATTTGTATCAATAATAATTCGGTAGTCGCAACCAACAAATATTTTTAAGCATATTAAATCAAGGTTGGCAACCGATACCGTTATAATACCGTTATCCGTTTCAAAACCCTTTCAAATTGACAACCGATACCGATACCAATACCGAAATTCTTGATTTCAAAAATTACCGGTATTCAAAAACCTTTTCCCTTAATACCGGTGTCGTACCGGTATGGAATCGGTTTTAAAAAAATTGTTTTTTTTCACGTTTTTAGCAAAAATACAAATTTTTTTAATATAAAATTTCCAAAATTGTTAAACAATTAAACTTTTTTATTCATTGTTAATAGAAAATCGTGTTACAAAATCAAAGTGCGGTTATCAGCCTTTAATTTGCATTGGCAACATTGTTTTTAATTTATTTAACTTTATAAATATTCTCTAACTTGTGACAAATTTATATATACATATATATTATGTCCTATGGTTCCATTAGGAACAAAGGGCCACAAATTTACAAATTTGTAAATTAAATTTAATATATAAACTTGTTTCTTAAACCTTTAATTGAATTTACAGTTTCTTTTAGAGATTAATTTTATAAACTTATTTTTTTTTTATTTTATTATATGATCTCAATACAAATATAAAATATTTGTAGTGAATCAACTTATGTTCCTAATAGATTTAAAAAAATGTTTGTGTTTAAAAAATAAAACACTTAGAAATTTTTTATAACTTATTGTTTTTTGTTCATATTATAAAAACATATCCATAAACTATAGTTATCCTTTATAAAAATTTAATAAAATTGAGTTTTTCATAATTAAGAACGTTTTTTTATATTTTTGTAAATTTTTTCAATAATACCGGTATTTACCGGTATTAATGTTTCGGTATCGGTTATACCGATACCGATATGATTAAAATACCGTTACCGATACCGATACCGAAACAAATAAAAAATCGACACCAATACCGATACCTATACCGTTATTCGTTTCGGTTGCCAACCTTGTATTAAATCCATCATTTCTCTCAATTCCAAAAAAAAAAAACTTGAGAAATAGGAGGCATCTAAAGTCAGTTTTAACGAATCTCCTCATAAAAAATATAAATTTAAATAGAATATTTTTATATTCTTCTTGCCTGTCTTACAATATTGTAACTAACCTTGACCGCCTTTGGTATTACACATATGTTTATACTCTATATACAATAAATTTAAATGCATCTGTGTTCTATTCAATATTTTATAGTTCTATTTATTATTCTCCAAATTTGTAATAAACAAAAATAAACTTTTTTTTTATTTGTTTCTCTTCACTTCGCTTAGATTTTGTAATATTTACCTCAATTCCATTAATATATGAGGTCAAATTATAAGTTTTGTTAATAGCATTTTTGTAGTGTATATAAATTTATAATAATTAATTTTCTTGACCACTCCGCATATTGTAAATAAATCTATTTTTAAAAACCCAACCCTTAAGAAAATGTTAATATAACGTTTTCTAGCATGTTTGCTATTATATACCACAACCTGTCTTAATATCTTTTTCTAAAGAAATTATGGTGTTTTGTGTAAACTAATCGTAAATATTTCTATAGTAAAGATGTTTCACTAAAAAGTGTTTATTTAAATTCCACTTTATTAATAAAGAATTATGTTAAATTTGAATTAGCAATATTAATGTGAAATTTCCTTAATCAAAGCGATTCCTTAATTAACTCATTAAGGACACGTCATAGATCCGCTGGACATTTTTCAACCAAACTCTGCGGAAATATAGGCCTCTTCTTGATTAAGAAATTTTTGTAATAGTTTTTGTCTCTACTCGGCTTGCCTACAAGTAGTGCTATGTGTTTTTTTAATAGGTTTTCAGGAAAGTAAAAAAACTGATTTATATTATCCATTCAAGATATTTTATTGACCTCATACGAGTATGCCGTAATGATTCAAGGCGTCATTTACTAAAATCATCATTAAGGCATATGATGTCAATATAAAATACCGTAAAAGGATAATATCAGTTTTTACGCTCTAATTAATCTGTTAAAAAACACATAACACTACTTGTAGGCAAGCCGACGATATATATTTTTAGCTGAGTAGAGACAAAAACTCATTTTTTAAAAAAAATTTTTATTGATCCTTTAACTGATTTGTTTTTTTTTTCTTTTATTTACAGAACAAACACTTAGTGGTAGAACCGATTGATTTTGAAGGTTTCATATCCAAAAATAAAACATTGATACAAAATGATCCTCAAAGGGAGTTACTCATATATCCAAATGATGATGTATCGGTAAGTAAAACAGACCAATTTTTGACAAAATATGCAACTACAAATCGATGCCATTTTGTTCTAAATTTGATGATTCGGATAAATATTTAGTCCATATTAGTTTTGGACTATCGAGAAAAAACATGCATTTGCATAGAATTCCTTGCCCTAGTTATAAGTAACTCATTGTTATTTGCTTTAAAGTAATACAAAAATTAAGTTGGTATCATTACTGGTAGTCCAAAAACTAATGTTACATTGTTATCGTTTCGTATGGTCATTTTCCGTCAAGAAATTAAACACCATATAAACTATTAAAATTTAACTATTTTTTCTGTTAATTTTAGGAAAAAATTTTGCCACGTAAATTGCGTACAAAATCTAAATCCATAACAGATCGTTTTGAACCACCCAATGAATCTATAGTTTGTCCATTGCACGGTAATGGAGCTACACCAAACGGTTCACACAATGTAACACGGCAAAATAGTAATAATTCCAATAGTCCTCGCACGACGCAACGTCAAATAAGTAATCTATCAACAACTTCCAATGGCTGTGTGCAACGAAATGGTGGCAACAGTTCTCGAAAGTCATCACAAACCTCAACACAACTTAATTCCATTAAATCTCCAACATCATCCCACGACTCATACGAGTCAGCATTAAGTCATTCGAATAGTACAACAAATAGATCCATATCTTCCTCATCATCAACACTTAAATCATCAAATTTAGCACAACCCGAAGATGATGATGATTTGGATAATGTAGGAGATTCATTTGCAAATAATGGGATTGGTTCCATAGCAAAACCAAAATTCGAATGTTCACGTTTTACGCGACAGGCTTTATATACCTATAGGGCAAAAAATCATTTGATACATTACAAATATAGTGAATATGGTGGCACATGCCATGATTTACCAAGGTAAGTCTGGTAAAAATTTATATTGTGTGGACGATTTATTAAAATTTAATTTTTTTTAATTAGACTAAAGCCACCGGAAATTTTAAAGGAAGAGGTTTATGAAATTGATGCTGATCAAGATCGTATCGACGAACAAATGTCTAGATCCCAAGCAGATTCTATAACCAAACAAGGCTATTTACTCAAAGGTCCTGATTCTGGTTCAGATCGTATGTTTGCCAATATTGGAAACAAATCGTTTAAAAGACGGTAAATTATTTTTTCATAATATGTCGCAGGGTATTTTAAATTGGTTTTTTGTTGTTTTTGTTTCAGGTACTGTTATTTACGTCAAGAAGTGGATGGTACTTATATATTGGAACTGCATAAAGATGAAAAACAGGGTGAGGCTAAGGCCACAATAGTCATGGATTTTTGTACTGAAGTTGTGCAAGTAAGTTTTGTCTATTGTACAATATCCTATTGAAATTGTTGAAAAATTTTAGTTTAACTACGATTAGCGAAAAATGATTTAGCTAAATTTTGTTTAGTTAAACCTAGATTTAGTTAATCTACTACTACTTTTGGGTCGAGTTTTTTCGATGTCAGTTAAACTTGGTTTAGTTTAACCGAAAACGAATTGTGTTAACCATTTCCAAGTTTATTAAAAAAAATTGCCGGAACAACTTTTTCTCTTTTAGAATTTTGATCTTTGTTAAAATAAACGAAAAACCACATTACGAAAGCGTATTGAAGTTACAAATAGCGTTATACCAAGTTTAAAAATAATTTACATTCTAAAAGCTCGATATTAGTTAAACTTCTCAAGATCAATTAAACTATGCACAGACGTTTATTACAAGTCTATTACATTAAACCACATTTAGTTAAACGTTGTTTAGTTTTTAAAGTAAGTTTATTATTTAATATCTTCAAATTTATTCCTATTTATTTTAGAATCCAAAACGTGGTCGTTATTGTTTTGAATTGCGCATGACCGCTGGTCATAAATCCTTTACACTGGCTGCCGAAAATGAAGAAGATCTTAAGGATTGGTTAATTAAACTATCATCAGTGCTACAGCAAAATAAAATTCAAGAAGATAAACGTGTGGCTTCACTTGAAAGAACACCACCTCCTAGTCCTAATACCATAATATTTGGTACACTCAAAGGTCTTGATCAATCAATGAATCCACAGTTGATAAAATATGGCCGGGAAACCGACATTTCCATTGCTCAGTCACGCAGAGAAAATAGGCGAAGACTTTTTGCTAATTACCAATCAGCTATTAAGACAACTCCGGTCGAAAATGTAGATCAGTTCAGAGAACAATTTGGTAAACGCATCTTTCTAAACTGTCAAAGCTTAAGATTTCGTTTACAATGTCCCTCTGATAGTCAAATTTCAGTCGAAGGCAGTCATGTCTGCCAAATCGAACCGTATATAACTAGTCTGGCTTTGTATGATGTACGCGCAGGGCGCAAACTTACAGAATCGTTTTACTTTAATATAAACGATGATCATGTTCGTGATATGTTACCCTCCACGCCGGTGCCACATACTGTGGCGTCTTCAAATGTTCCCAAAAAAGATGCACACGATGAACGCACAAGACACACTTCACAAGCTTATAGTACACTCATAGAAAATCTTTCTGCTGATTTGCAGAAATTCACTAAAGAACATTTTGCCCATTTGAAGCAGGGTGTATTTTCCGTTACTGCTCCCCATCCCGATATATTTTTGGTATTGAAAATAGAGAAGATATTGCAGGGCAACATTGTACAGGCCGTTGAACCATATTTGAAGGCAAATAGAGATCCGAGATTTGCTCAGAAATTACATAAAAATATTCGTAATTATGCGCAGAATATTGGTCATTATAGGCAACCTTTTGCTTGGGCGGCTAAACCTCTATTTCGTCTCTACAGCAGTGAATTGGATACGGAGAAAGATGGAGAATTTGAATTTAATATTTTATATAGACAAGAACCAAGTAAACTTAAAGATGAGGAATTGCTTAAGCTATTGGCGGAATATCGAAAACCCGACAAACTGAGTAAATTGACTATAATTCCGGGTCAATTTAAGTTAGTAATTGATGAGATAGACAAGGTTCAAGGTAAGCTAGTGTAATTTGCATTATTCAAATCATAATGTTTGTTCCCGTACTTTACCGCGTCAACTCAAGCCAGCCCAAAAGCGTTCCTGTACTGAAAATTGTGTACAAATTGTTGTTGTTTGAGCTGTTGTGGGTTTTCGCGGGTACCCGCGGTAATGTAGGGGAACACACTTTATATAATGTTTAATAAATTTCTGTCATTATTGTATTTTAGGTTCATTTACAAAATCATTAGTTCCTTTGGCTAATATTACATTTCCTCCTGCTAAACCAGCTTCTTTAGAGATTACTGAATTCCAAAGTATCTCTGAGAGAGATTGCCATCCCTATACAATATTCTGTAATCATTTATTTGTGTATCCATTAAATTTGCAATTTGATAGTCAAAAATTATTTTCAAGAGCTCGTAATATTACCGTAGTGGTAGAATTAAGAGATTCCGATCATGAAAATGCAAAACCTTTAAAAGTAAGTAATATTTCTATATAAAAACGTATTTCGTTTTGTATATTTTTTTATCAGTTTTCCAAACCGCTTGTAACTCATTAAAATTCACCGTTTTTAGTGCTACATATCGTTTTCAGTGGGCGTGGCATTTAGTTAAGAAATTCGTATATCGAACTTTTCCTTATAACTGTCGCATTAAATTAGCGATGACTTTTTAAAACGAGTATTATGACACGATTGTGCGTGTGGTCTGGGACCCCATAATGCTGTGTAAGACAATTTTCGGCTATAGATAATTTATATGCCAGATGAGTGTCTTAGGTTAGTATAGTAAAACCTTTGAAGGGTTTGGCGCTGAGTGGATACTGTCAGATTTTATTGCCGTAAATTATAAATTTGTCAATATAAACAGCTGTGTGACAATAATTTGTTTAAGTGATGCCACCATGCAACAAATTGATAGATGAAATATTAAATGTAATCCCGTTTTTATGGTAATTCCCATTGGATAAAAATAGTTTTGTCAAAAACATTATGACAACATCAAGAATTTGATATTTCTTAAACTAGAACTAAAAAAGTGTAATGAAGTATATATAATGATTAAGGCAAGTTTAGTTTTTGCACAAACAACAATCCTTTTTTTTTTTTAATTTTATTCAAAGGATCTATGTGTGTACACTGAAATAATTATCTGCATGATATTAATGAATTTTTGAATAAAACCAATGAATTAATGGAATTTTTCATAAAATTTTGTGAAAAATTTCATTTTAGTTTTTAAAACAGTTTCGTTAAAACTAGCTTCATAAAATATATGAAGCTCTTTCATCAAATTTAAGAAGTTTTTCAAAAATAAATAAATTATTTGAAAAGGTAAAAAAATAAATATAATATTCGTAATATTACGCTTTATACAAAATTAATTGAAAAAATACATATGTGACGCGCAAAATAGAAAGGGACCTAAGGTCCCCAGGTCCCTTTCTCAGGAGGGCATGGGATCGGTCTCATTCGATGCTCAGATGTTGTCCACATCAAAAAAAAAATTGATTTTTTACCCTTAGGTCCCTTTCTCTATGCGCTGTCACATATAGAACAATTAAAAAACAAAAAAAAAAAAAATGGAAGAGAAGAGAACAATTTAACTTAAACCAGGACAAAAAAAAATTAAATTCAATAAATAAGAATTTTCTCAATTGCAACAGCTGTTGTCAAAATGACACCAATTGTTAATTAGATTAGCAGGATATGTGCGTCATTTCGTAAAAAGTGTTATGAATAAGAAAACCATATTCAGCGCCGTAGCTGTTTTTTGTATACCCATACATTGATTGTTTCATTAACTTTACATTGATTCCTCTATGTGAAACAGGGTCTATCGAGTTTGTGTTAAAGTTTGTAACTATCCTACGGGGAATAAGGAGTCAATTGCCCTCCAAGGACCTATCCCGTGACCGGTCAACCGAAGGCATATTACTAAATTAGTACAAATATGAACAAAAGAGAATGCATTAATTTTCTAAGTATTTTCTGATCCGTTATTTTCACTGTTGCTTTTAAAAAACTTGAACGATACCGAAATAAAAACCAAAATTCGCGGCATATTTTTAAAAATTGTTTTTTTTATTTATTTTACTCTTTTATTTATTCCCAGCTAAAAATCGACATATATGAATACATACAGGTTAAATGTATGTTCATGCATGCTCATAAACATGCATTCATGTCCCTACATGGATGCATAAATCTCCATACATGCATCATATATGTCCACACATGTGCATTAACGAAATTTGAGGTAATATCTACATGTGTGTACATGTATGAATACACATGAACACGCATGAACATGCATGATCATGCATGTAGATATTCTGTAGAACAAGCATTTTCAAGGGGGTATGTATACTTTTCTGTGCCACTGTACATTTAATCTGTATGTATTCATATATGTCGATTTTTAGCTGGGTTTTGAACTTTATTTTTTTTACGATTTCCTTACTTTAGCTTTTATTTTATCTATAATATAATATCTATAATTTTTTGCAAAAAATTTAAATTTTTGTATTTTCAACGATTTTTTTAATGTTAAAGCTGTTTTAATTTTAACAATTTATGTTTCATTTAACTTTTCTTTTTAACTTAAGGGGAATTTTTAAAATTTTTATTTATATTAACAGAGTTTTTGAGGTAATTTTCTAATTTTTAATTGATTTTTTTAATTTAATTATGGCCAATGCAAAAAAGGACCTATCCCATGACCGGTCATTCGGGGGCATATTCAAGTCACTTCCACTATATTTGTGTGTGTGTTAATGTTGTTTTCTTTTTTTTCCATTTTTTTTATTTGCTTGTAGTGTTTGTTTTTTCTTTTTCTTTTTTATTTGAACAGAAACGAAAAATATATAACTTTACCATCAGCCAGTCATCATGCACAAGCAACATTAGCTCAGACGGTAGAGCGTTTGCCTGCCAAGCAGAAGGTTGTGTTATCGAGCCCTACTTTGATGCCAAGTAGATGTTTTATTAGTTTATTTGAAAAGCTATTTTTAGATACACCACCTTACGTGTCACAAGTTGTCTAAACGACAACGCCGTGTTAAAGTGACGTGTCTGTTTCAAACAAAAAGACCGATCAAGGACCGGTCCCTGCCCCCTTGGGACCTATCCTGCGTGTCACTTTGGCTCGGCCCTTTCCCCGTAGGGTACAGAAATATATCTTATAGTATACCGATCGACTCAGAATCACTTTGTGAGTCAATTACAGGTCGCAATTCTGAAAATAGTTTTCCGAAATTTGGTACATGTTTATATTACTCCAAGGGCCGCTATTGAAAATGGTTAAAATCCGTCCCCTTTTTTGACGTATTCATCGTAGAACACTCTTATCAAAGCTTGAATGTATTGAGCTTAAATGGCATTACCAACCCAAAGCGATTTTAAGCTGTTTCTTGCACCGTGCCTATATAATTTTATTCATTGCACATTTTCTCCCGCTTTGAGCAATTAAAAAGCTCTAGATTAGCTGAAAAAGCGCCAAGTTGGTAACAGGAAATAATATAATACTGTTGCTTGATAATACGGTATGCTGATAGTATTACAGTATAATGATAATACAGTTTCGTGTAATGATAATACAGTATATTATAATGATAATACCTATTGATGGTAGTGCAGTGTAATGATAATGCAGTGTAATGGTAATATAGTTGAGTGATAAGGCAGTGTACAGGTTATATGGTTATCTAAGGCTGAGTTCACACCTAATTCTTAAACACGTGTTTAGCTAAAACACGTATTTTAGCTCTTTATTCTATTACATCAGTTCTTTATTCTTTTACACTTGTTTTAGCTAAACACGTGTTTAAGATTTATGTGTGAATGCCGTTTAACATAAATCTCTTTTTAAAATTCTACAATATATTTCTTAAAAGTTCCTTTTATTAATTCACATGTTCTTGTCTCTCATCTTCATTAATCTGTTCAGTGTATTTATGGTCGTCCTGGTCAAGATTTTCTTGTCTCCCAAATTGCCTGCCCCGTATTACATCACAACACCACACCATCATGGTATGAGGAACTTAAATTACGTCTTCCCCTAGGACTATTCCCCGAACATCATTTATTGTTTTCATTTTACCATGTTTCGTGTAATTTGGGTAAAAAACGAGATGCCAACGCTGCGTTTGAAACACCAATTGGCTATGCCTGGTTGCCACTATTGCAAAAGGGTAAAATTAATTTGGATGAACAAGTAATTCCGGTAGCAGCTACCTTACCTGTGGGCTATCTTAGCATACAGCCTTTGGGACTGGGTAAAGGGGTAAGTAAAACTTACAAAGTAAAAAAAAAATAAATAAAAAAATTTAAAAGTAAAAGATTAAAAAAAAAATATTTAAGATTTTATTAAATTAAACCCTTTTTGACCCCGACGTAATTTGAAGGTACAATTAAGGAGTATCTAAATTTAGGAGAAGCAAGTATCGTCGGACTCGTTATAGGAAAAAACTATGAGAAAAAAAAGAATTAAAGAATTCCAACCCATTTTTTTTAAATACATCAGTTTGCATCATATATTACGAGGTTCTGACGGCCGAGTATGGACGGTATAACCCGGTACCCACGGCAATCGGCCTATGTGCCGGAACGATTCGGATGTATTCGAATTTTCGAATTTATCCGAGTAATTATTAACTACAAATTCTCATTTTAAAGCCGTTACAACAACAATTTTAAAGTACAATTTCTAAAGGAAATTTCGCAACATCTCTAAATCTCCCGCCACATTGGATCCGCCATTTTGAATTTTAAAAATCTGATGCCAAATTTGAGTTGATACAACTTTTGTACGATTCAACAGTTCTTTTATAATTTTATTACTTTTAACACAGCAAAAAAAAGTTTTACGGGCGAATGAAAAATCACAAATTTTTGTTCAGAAAAAGTCATTTATTTCTAATTTCACACTACTGCAAAAGCGCCAACTATCAAATATTAAAATTTAATTGTTGCCAAAAAATAATTGGGGAAAACAATTCAGTTAAATTCATATACAGCGTGAGAACTAGGCTATAACTACATATATGTAACGCAATGCAGTAAAATTTTAACATAACTGAGTTTAAAAAAAACACAAATATTTAAATAATTGTCAAACCCAAACCAGATAGTGAAATTTCCAGTGAACAGGGATAGTTCTGTCAAAGGTTGCTCTTTAATTTCGTCAAAACTATTTAATATTTTTAAGATTTTGTTTGGAGGAAGCTCTTATTTATTTAGAAAATTTTTCTAATTTCTAGCCAATGACAAATAAAGAAAATAAAAAATCTATTTTATCGACAAACTGCCGCTGCTGCAAAATACTGTCTACGTTGCGTTTCATCTGTTTTGAGCTTTAAGAAAATTTTCTAAATAAACAAGTGCTGCCTTAAATTAAATTTATAAAAATCATCGAATACATGATCTTTTACTCTCTGGCATTCGCTGTTAGTGGACATAACTAATAGACCATAGAAAATATTTGAATGTGCACCTTAAAAAAATGTGTTTATCGTTTTCCACTGTACACTGACACTTTCACTAACTGGTTGCACTTAATTTTATTTTTCCTCACGCCAATTATATTGCAAACTTCTCTAACGTTTTCATGTTTTTAATGTTTCATTTCTTAAAATTTCATATGAACTGGTCTTACACTTCATTACTTCATACTACATACATGACATCTTCACACATATGCTTGATTATTACTTATGTTAAACATCCATTCTTGTAAACAACGGCTATCTACAAAACAATACCATACTTTTAGCAGAATTGTGGACCAGATATACAATGGATCGATAATCAAAGACCGCTATTTGGTGTAGCATTGCGTATGGATTCTACAGTACATACAGCAGATCAACATTTACATAATTTCTTTGTACATTGTGAACGCCTACTAGAGGGAGGCAAAACTTCAGCTATGCCAGCAGAAACTGAAACTTGTAAAATTTTGAAAGCAGCTCATGCTATCGATATAACAACACTGATTAATTTTTTGCCAACTCTACTAAATGAATTGTTTACTCTTTTGGTGCATACACAATCCGAAGAAGTGGGTTTGAATATTATACGTTTGCTAATCAATATTATCCATATGATAACCGAGGAAGCAGGAAGAAAAGAGTTATTATCTTCATATGTTAACTATGTATTTCATGCTCCGTATTATTCCCAGAAAATCACTAGAACTGTACACGGAGAATTGTGCAAACATTTGCCAACTATTTTACATCCCAATAATACCGATTTTTTGGTAGTTAATAAATTTATGCGATATTCTGGTATATTTTTCGAATTAATTGTTAAAAGTATGGCACAGCATCTATTGGATACTGGTAGAATAAAAATGTTAAGAAATGAAAGATTTCCTAAAGAATTTCCCGAAAGGGTAGAAAATCTTATTAAAGTGTTGATACCATATTTGATCTCACGCTACAAGGATTTGCCAGTCGAAACACAACATCTTAATAAGTCGTTGTCACAATTCATACGCAAAGCCCTCACTTTTATGGATCGTGGTTTTGCATTTAAACTTATACGTTATTATATGGGACAATTCTCTCCCGGGGATCAACGTATCTTACAAGAATTTAAATTCAATTTTCTACAAGAAATATGCCAACACGAACATTATGTACCCTTTAATTTGCCATTTGTATTGAATCCCAAAAATCGTCCACCCGAAATGATGCAGCATTTTAATTTAACCGAAGATTTTTGTCGTCAACACTTCTTATCTGGTTTATTGTTGCAGGAGCTGAAAAGTAGTTTAAATGAGATAGGCCATGTTAGAAGACACGCTTTGTTGGTGTTGAAAAATCTATTGGCCAAACATGAATTGGATGATCGTTATCAAAATCGTGGACAATTATCAAGAATAGCACTGCTATATGTACCCTGGTTGGGTATAGTAATGGATAATTTACAAAGAATCGATGATTTGTCAGAAGTTTCAACACCCAATGGTCATGTTTATGCTGATTCGGCTTCCTATACTCAAAGACTATCCTGTTCCAGTAGCTATGTATTTGGTAAAGATTGTACATTGAATTCAACAAGCTCTACACCGAGGGGTAAAAATCGTGCTACTTTACACATAGAACATCCTAGTCCAGTTAGGGCCTCGGTACATCTTAAAGACACTAATTATTTAGCTGTCATAGCTGGTTCTGCCATTACTAACGGTTGTTCGGACAGTTCTATTAATTCGCTAACATCAGATTCACAAAACTCTCAAGACAACACGTTGGGCGCCACAAATAATCATCAAGAAAATCTGGAAGTTGCCTTAAGAAATGGTCATAACCGCTCTATAAGTGTTACTCATGCTACTGTCATGCAAAGATGTGATAAATTCTCACCAGCTGAGAGTAAAGATCTTCTCTTGGGTTTTCTATTTGTCATAAAACATCTCTCACAAGAACAAATGATTGGTTGGTGGCAAAATTGTAATGAAACAGAGACTCTTAATTTTATGTCGATATTAGAATTGTGTCTTATACAATTTCGTTATGTGGGTAAGAAAAATCTTAGCATAAATGAAGAATCAAGAGATGCTCGTGCATTGAGAGCTGCCAAAGCTAGTACTCTGCCAGCCAGAACTTCACCCGCCTCACTAGAAAATCAGCAAAACCTACATGAAACTGGTACTTTGAATTTGACACAAAATCGTGAAAATCTATTAAGTGAAACAGCTAGATCACAACAGGCTTTATATGAATCTAATTTGGCTACAGAAGTCGGTATGATAATATTAGATTGTTTGGGTCTCTTTGCAGTACAATTCAAATTTAAACTTATCGATAGTTTAATATTACCAAAACTAGCCAGAGTCTATTTAAAGTTTTTACAACTTGGACAATCGGAATCATTGTCAAGACATGTTTTTGCTGCTTTGCGAGCATTTATAAATAATTTTTCGCCCGCTTTATTTAAAGGCAATGCTATATTATGTGGGCAAATGGTTTATGAACTTTTAAAAGCCTGCGATAGTCGTCTCGTACAAATCCGACATGAATCTTGTGCAGTACTCTATCTGTTAATGCGTAGTAATTTCGAATTTAGTGGACGTAAAGGATTAACAAGAGTACATCTTCAGGTTATCATATCAGTATCGCAGATGATTGGTAATGTTATAGGCCTAAATAATGCCAGATTCCAGGAAAGTTTATCGGTAATCAATAGCTACGCGAATAGTGATAAGGCTATGAAAGGTACAGGATTCCCAGTAGAAGTTAAAGATCTTACCCGAAGAGTAAGGACCGTATTAATGGCTACTGCCCAAATGCAAGCACATCATATGGATCCAGAACGTCTATTGGAATTACAATATTCTTTAGCTAATTCCTATGCTTCCACACCCGAACTACGTCATACTTGGTTAGTAACTATGGCACGTAATCACGAACAAAATGGTAATATTTCCGAAGCGGCCTGTTGTCATCTTCATATAGCCGCCCTAATGTCGGAGTATTTAAGATTAAAAGGAGGTGGTACCATCAACTGGGGTTCTTTGGCATTTACCAAAATATCACGTAACATCAATCGAGATGAACAGGGTCTTAAACTCGATGCTGGTTCTCAAGATTCTCAATATACTGAACAAATGCTTTTGGAACAACTTAAACAATGTGCAGTCTTTTTGGATTCTGCCGAACGTTATGAATGTTTGGGTGAACTGTATAAGCTTATTTTGCCAATTTATGAAAGAACTCGCAATTATAATGATCTACAAGAATCGTATGAACATTTAGCCAAGGCCTATGCTAAAATTATTGAAGTTAATCGTTCGGGCAAACGTATGCTAGGCAGATTTTATCGTGTAGTTTTCTATGGCATGGTAAGTGATTTTGAATTTTTGGTTTGTTTCTGTATGGGTTTTTATTGAAATTTTTGTGCTTTCTATATTTAAGATGTATTTCGAAGAAGATCATGCTGTGGAGTATGTTTATAAAGAACCGAAATTGACTTCTCTAAGTGAGATATCTGAACGTTTGGCCAAACAGTATAAAGAGAAATTTGGCGCTGATGTTGTTAAATTAATAATGGATTCATCACCGGTAAGTTTTATGTTAATTTTTTAAAAGAAAACCTTTAAGCATTTTTGTTATTAAAGTTTTTCTTTTTTATTTAATTTTAAATTCCTGTTCACCCATATTTTGTATACTCTTACTACACATATATCTCTTATTTGACCTACAACTTAATGGAAAAACATATGAGAAATAAATCCACATTGATTTACTGGGTTAAGATTAAATTTTTTACTATTGTTACAAATAAAATTTGTAATTTTTCGATTTTTATTTTTTTTGGAAAAATATTGTGGTTATTGAAACAAAGTTTTAAATTGTCGAATGACAATCCTGATATTGTATTTTTTATATAGTAGTATTTTAATAAAAATCCTTTCATTTGAATCCAGTAGTATTTTGAAATTGTCTGCCTTTTATCATTTGGAAGATAATTCGGTGATATTTGAAAAACAAAAATAATTAAAAAGTTTAATTTTCTGTCAAAATTTTCTATGATAATATTGCGGCAATATTACACTTTTTTCATCCGGAAGATAAAGAAAATTTGTTTGAAATTTTTTGTCATTTTGGAAAAAAATTAAAACAAAATTTCTACAAAAACAATCAACAGATACATACGAAACAAACTCCTCCAAAAATCAAGATTTAATGCGTGGAAAAAAATGGCTAGGATGAAATCAAGATGTGTTTTTATGTGTTTTGTTAATGTGTTTGTCAATAGATTATGTATGCAGATATTCTTTTTCAGGCTTATATTTAATAATGAAAAAAAAAAATTGTTTATTTTGGACCCAGGTGATAAATTGGCGATATCGCCGATTTATCTTCCTGGGGTATTGCTTTCGTATTGCCTGGAAGTATTGCTTTCGGGTAACAGTTGTTCCCGATGGAGGAAACTTTCGCAATAAGAAATTGATATTGCCGGCAATAAATGTTTTTTTCCTGGCAATATGATCGGGGAATCTTCTTCGTATTGCTATGCTTGCTGGGTAGTTTTTTAGTAATTTTTGAAAAAAGTCTCATCAAAAAGAGTCAAAAATTTATACATATTTTTAAATAAATATTTGGTAACTCTGGATAACAACTTTCTACCTAAATTTTTTTTATTTACGATTGCAATCAAAATATCAATCCATATGTTTTTTAAATAACTGAATTATCTTTATCCAGTAAAAAAAATATAGGTTGAAAATGGAAAAGTATGTCTAAAATGAGTTGAGCTTGAAATTAAAATTTATTAAAAGGGAAAAACCTTAGAAAAAAGAATTTAACATTCTTCAAAATATATTCCGGTATTAAAAAGAAACGAAGTACCTATCGGGCTTTTAAGGTATATGAAATATATTTATTTGGAGTGAAATGCTTTTTTTTGGGATTGAATTTAGTTGGTTTTGAATTGACCCAGGCAGAAAAATACGAACGAATGCGTTGGCAGAACGTCTTAACAGTTAACAATCTTAATAGTATTGTCCTTCACCCGATGGCAAGGTAGGTCTAACCGTTGGTTGACGCTAAATTTCCAACTATATAAAATAAAATAGGTGATGTATTTATTTCAGGAATTGTTTAGTGAAAAAAATTTAAGAAAAATTATTTTTAGTATTTTTTTACGTGGTTTTGATGGGAATCGAACCCAGGTTTCCAGGTTGTCAGCTGTGATTTCATAAAATCAGTGTTTTGCCAGTGTATTATTTTTGGTAAAGTTGGCAATTTCTTTCTGGGGATCGACACACTTCTTTTTTTATTAGGTTTCTGTTATTAGTTCTTCACAAACAATATTCTAAAAGATTTTACAAATTATTTAAATAAAAAATCCGACATTTTTATAGAATCCATATCAGGAAATAAATTTCGACGCTATAAATTACAAGATCATTAAAAATTGTTTGTCAATTAGAGAATTGCCAACATTTTTGTAATTCAGCTTACTTTTTGTGTTTCCGTTTTGCGTAAGTTAGACGACACTGTACTACGTGGTGATCCGGTTGATAATGAAATCCTTGGTTTTACTCCAAATAATGATTTGTCGATTGGGTTCACTAAAGACTTTTCTACAAGTTTGGATGACTTAACTCTCGCTATAGCAGTTTGAGTAGAAGATCTAAAAAGTAAATATAAAAAAGGATTTAATTTCAAGAAAATTAAAATATAATTAGTTACCTAGGAGATAAACTACTTTTATCTGTAGAACTGGATTTTATTGATATAGAATCTTTAGTTGTTGATTTTGTTAAAAAATTCTTTTTAGCAGTACTGGTATTTATCGCAGAACTTGCTGGCATTTTTGCTATTTTAGGAAACTGATCCTCCTTTGTTAGGTCTAAATTAGGGTTAAGTTTTTTAAGAGTTGTTGAACGACTACACCCTTTTGTACCTAAAGGCTCTTTGATTTCTTTCATTAATATTGAATTTGTATTAAGTATTTTTTTAATTGTTCCAGTAGATTTGTTATTAGTAACTGCCGTTCTTCTTATAAATTTCTGACTCTCTGGAATAACAATTTTTGTCGTTTTATTCATTTTCACTTTATTACAAATAGTTTCCTTCAATATTTCAGATTTTGATCGAACTTCCTGAGATGTAGCTTGATTATCAAATATTTCTGGAGTGTCTTCTGCTACATCCTCTAATATTTCCTTATTTATTATATATTTTGAATGTTCATTATGACTTTCTATATGATCTCCCACTACAGTTTCTTCTATTATGGATTTATCACGGTATTGGATTTTATATTTTTCTAAATATACCTCATCTTTTGCGATTGATTCCAATTCCATTGTTTCGATTTCATTAGTATTTGATTCAGATAATTCGGTTTCCGATACCTTTTGTAAATGATCTGTACTTGACTTTGTTTGTTTAATTGTTGGAGAATCAAAAAATAAATCTTGAGTGTCCATAATAAGTTTTGAAATAATTTTATCTTTATAAGGCGGTGAACTTCTTAATTCTTCTTCATCTTCTTTTTGTTCCTTAACTTTCGCAAACTGCTCATATTTAGTAGATTCTTCACATTTTTTTGATTCTTCGCATTTTATGATTTCTTCACATATTTCTGTTTTATTACTTTTTATGGATTCGGATTTTATGTGTTCTTCACATTTTACGGATTCTATGCATTTTATGAATTCTTCGCATTTTATAGATTCTCCACATTTAATTGATTCTACTCCAACAGTTTCATTTTGATTCCTTAAACCTTCTTGAATTTTTTCCTTTGGCAAATTTTTTTCTGAAATATCTTTAATAGTACTAATTTCTACCATTTTCATGACTCCCATTGGGGGTTGCAATGTCTCAACTAAAAGATCTTTTACATCTTTCATTTGCTGTATAATTTCCAAAATACTAGTTTTCCTTTGATGAGAACGTGGAATATCGCCAGATGTTTCAATATTTATTTTGTTATTTGTTAAATTGGATTCTTTTGCTCCGTCATATCCCCGGAAGTTCCAATTTGTTTTGTTTTTCAAATAAGATGGATAGAACTCAATAGCATTTGGATTTAAATTAGATTCGATTTTAACACCATTAACTCTAATAACTATTATATTTTGCGATGATTTCTTGTTGGTGGATTCATTTTGAGCTGTTGGTTTCTCAGGTGCTGATATTGTTTCACTATCGAGCACTTGATACTCGGACATAATGGGGATTTTGGTGGAAATATAACTATTTGTTCATAAAAATATATTTCAAAAATGTATAAACAAATTTCAAAACATCAAAATATATGTATTAAAAAAAACTCATATGTCACAAGATACAGGGCATAAATCTAGTCATTCTAGTTATGATTGTTTTGTAAGAGTTGCCATAACATAATTTTAAGATTTCTAATGATTACAGAAATAGGTCAAAGAAAGGGTAAAAGAATTTCTCGAAAGAAAAAAAATTATTGTCAAATATAGCAGTTTCTCTAAAAAATGACAACTGTATTTGAAGTCAGTAATTTAATTTAATTTATTCTATTTTCTTAATAATAGGTAAATGTCAATGAACTCGATACCAAATTAGCTTACATACAAGTTACACACGTGATACCATTCTTTTCAAAAGATGAACTTGACCAACGACTAAATGAATTTGAACAAAATCATGATGTTGACACATTTATGTATGAGACACCTTTTACCAAATCGGGAGCAGCACGTGGAGCCGTAGAAGAACAATGGAAACGTAAAACAGTGATAAAAAGTAAGAAAATATAAAATGCAGGTAAGCCTTAATTTACGCGGTAGCTATTTACGCAATTTCTGTATAACACAATTGAATATAAGTGTTTAATTTCCAATTACGCGAGGAAACTCTTAAAACAATTTAAGAAATAACGAAAAGGAACAAGATTGGACAAAGTTTTATTTAAGACACGGTTTAAATTTACGCGGTATTTTTTTAGTTAGCTTAAATCATGGGTTATAGTATTTCAAATTACCTTCAACATGCAATAATATTTCTTGATACCTTTACAGCTACTTATTCCTTCCCATATGTCTTAAAACGTATACCAGTTAAATCACGTGAAATTATAGAATTAAGTCCCATCGAAGTGGCTATAGATGAAATGCAAACCAAAGTATCAGAATTAGAAGAAGTTATACTGCCACCAGCAGATGTTAAAAAATTACAACTACGACTACAGGGCAGTGTTGCAGTCCAAGTAAATGCTGGACCATTGGCTTATGCCCAAGTTTTCTTAGAACCTAAAGTTATAAATAACTTTTCAGTAGATCGCGTAGAAGACTTAAAGGATGTTTTTAGGTATGACAACGTAAACACATATTTCATTCGTTGTCTTAACTTTACTGTTTATTTGTTCTATATTTTACAGGGATTTTATTGGCGTTTGTCATACTGCCTTACAATTGAATGGCCGTATTATCAGTAGTGATCAAAAGGAATATCATAATGCTTTGAAGGAGAATTATCAAAAACTTTGCCAGGGCCTTAGTGAGCTGTTGGATGAACCATTCCAACCCTTGGACGATAGTGCCAATAATACACATCGCAATAGCATGGCTTTATTTAATGCCATAAGTGGAGCTTCAAATAACTCAAGTACTGCCTAAACACTAATGTCCCAATTAATTCTTCTACATCTAGCTTCTACTTAGTTGTAGTAATCGTGAAAAAACAAAATTAAAATAAAATTTCAAACGTAGTTTGCATCTATGTCACTCTCTCTGTGTGTATGAATGTGTATCTCTAATATATGTTATTAACAAAACGTAATTTTTAAATTTAGAATAATATTAACTTTATTTGAAATATTACTAATTAATAGTGTCCGAAAATTTTTAAAAGATTTTTAAGAAAGGACTAAAAACAAGTCAACTGAAAAAAGTTAGTTATAGAATAATAGTTAAAACTTGGTATTTAAACTAAATAATTGTATTCGACAAAGATCATTTTATGGTATTTGTTGCCTTAAACATACATCCCTTAAATTTAAATCACTCCGACAAAGTTAAGTGATCTTTCCATGAAAATTGTTTTTGTAACAAAAACAATTTGTGAAGAAATAATGCAACACTTACACCAAGTGTTTTACGAAATATAGCTCTGAATTTCCGACATTTTTTTTTAATTTTTAGGTAAAAATTCTTTAAAATCTTCAATTTGTCCTAATTAGTTTTTTTTATTAAAGATGGGATAAAAAAAGGTAAAAAAAAATGGAACCCTCCAACGGCCTTGCGCTGTTTTGCAATGAAATTTATACTATGTTTTCGACACAAAAAATAAACTATAAGTTCTTCCAAAAAATTTTGTTTCGTTAGCTATTGAGTGAATCTTGAAAACTAATGCATAAATATTAGTAGGTAAAATGTAAAATTATTCCCCTTACAAAGATATAAATGCAATCTAAAAATTAAATTCGTCCTGCTGCTACTTAAGAAGATGAGAAATTGAATGAAAACGTACCTTAACTTCAATATATATTGTTTAAATCAACTATCTATATTCAATTAACTATCAATACTAAGTATATTCTTTCTGCTGAATTTCATAAAAATCCGTCCATTCATTTTCAAGTTAAGACAAAGTTCTTTAACGGTTTACTCATAGAACCCTGTGTGTCCTTCGACCAAAGAAAGGACTGCATGCGAAAAATTTCTTCTCAAAAGATTTAAGGAATTGTGTTTCCTATCGGAATTGCTTCAGTTATGATTGTACAATTTACATGATAGTTGCCCTGAGGCATCCATAACCGTTAGAGGGTTAAGCAACTTGTTTGTAACTCTCCCAAAGTTCTAGAGTTGGGCTTTATAGTTCTTTTTGGTGACTCGGTCATATCGTTCAATAAAATTCATTGAACTAGTTCGTTCAAATCGTTCATTCGTTCTTTTTTGTCATGAGCTGTGTCTGAACAGAGATTCGTGAACTGTGTAGTTCGTTTGACAATTTATTGGCGCACTACAAGTTACAAGTTTACATTAATTTTTATTGTACATAGACTAATAGTATCAGAAAATCACAATTTTAATAAAAATTTTAAATTATTAAGAAAAATATTTGATTCTTTAAAAAAATTAATAAGAAAGTGATACAAATTTTCTATTACTGAAAAAGAACGAATTGAACGAAAGGAACGAATAATGGTGAACGATGTCATATCGATTCAGTTTTCTTTAAACAGGCACGCCGACAAATTTCTCCATAATATGGAAGTGATTTGCCATCCTTAACTCAAATGGTAATTTCATCGTCAGTTCTGTATTCTCAACCTATGCTCATCGATATGTAGTACGTTAAAGTTTTAAAAATGCAAACAATAATTTCTTAAATTTTGAATATATTTTTTAATTTTAAATATTTATTTTAAATAATTTTTTGCAATTGAAATTAAAATTTTTAATGTCATGTAAAAATTCTATATGGGAGAATAAAGACAAAAAATCTCTGAAAATCCCACATGAAATTTCTCAGAATGTGGGAATGAGAAATAAATGAGCGAGATTGCCAAGAATTCCAGGGTAAATGCTTCTCTTCGGCTTAAATTTTTATATATTTTAGCATCATAACCTCAAATATTTGTTTTCATACAAAATGATTAATTTTGATCTTGAATTCAAAATAGTGCCAAAAGAAATTATTTTATATAAAATTAATGGCCAGTTTTATAGACAAACAAAATTTGTTACTTAATAAATATTTAAGAAAAAAATCGATTTTAATTCTTACTATAAAACTGTCCCTAAATGTTTGAGTTTATATTACGGAAACATATGAAAATTTTTGATCTCTTTTCACCTTTTCACCCAAAGCCGCTTGGCCATAATAAATTTTTAATTAAAAGTGTATTTTTCACCTAAGCTAGAGCACAAAATTTGTATAGAAAATCGATTTATTAATTTAAAGTTTTCAAATAGTTGCATCAAATAATATGCTTAAATAACATCTTAGAAACCCTAAAACTTAATCGTCGTAGCCTCATTTTTAAAATGTCTCGTAAGCTTGTAACTGGGACTTGGGACAAATTTAATGTAGTTTTCAACATAAAACCTGAATTCAACTTTTGGTTAAATTTTAACTGGACATTCAGTAATCGGACCTTAAAATTCTATTGATGTACAACTAAATTTTTGTAGTAATGAAATTCAGAGTTCATACTATTTTAAGTAGTAAAGTAGACATCGTATATTTGTCAATTTTCTATTTAAGCTTCAAAAATGCTTCTATTTTGAGCACTGCGAATTTACTAAATGCACTAAAAGAAATTTTAGTAAAAAATACTAAAAATTAGTTAAAAATGAAAAAGTGTGAAATTAGCAGATTATTTCTACTATATATTTGTAAGATAGGAACAGCAAAACTAAATCTGTTAAATATACAGGATTTTAGTTTTATTTGAGAAAAATTTTTGTTAAATTTAACAGTTTTATTTGTGTTCTTCTTATCTTACTTAGCAAAAAAAAAATCTAACTTCAGCAGTTTTTACATACAATTAGTTTTTACATACAATTAGTAGTATGAAAACAGATTCAGACCTTGTAAGCAAGTAATATTGTGGAGAATATTAAAAGCACTCTAAACTTAACAAAATGTTCAAAGAAATTGTGTTTTTTTTAAATGGTGGTATAGTTTAGTACTTTTTGGAAGAAGGAAAATATTTCATAACTTTTTTTTAAATTAATTTATGTTTTAAGTTTTTCGTATAAACAATGTAGGTTTTTGAAAATTTGCACGTAATTTTATTAGCATTTTCAAACAATTTTGTTATTTTTTACAACAATTTTGAAGAAATGGAAAATGGCAAAAAAAAAAAATGTTGGACATTACTAATTACTACTAATACATTGGGAATCTCTTTAGATATGTAATAATCCACACTTTTTATAGAACTGTGATGGTAAAAACGAGCGTAGCAATAAAATATTTATATAATAACTATTAATCAATAATATTTTAACATTTTTTTATTTTAGATTTTGGTTTTGCTGTTTACTAAATCTCAATGAATATAAAACAAAAAATGTCCCCCTCTAAAATCCTATAACCTCAAATAATTCCTTTCCCGATCCTAAAAGCACACAACTCAAATGCAACTAATTAATATGCCTATTCGTTTACTTAGGTCGGCTAACTTATCTAAAAGTACGCTCAATTTAAGACTATGCAGAGGCAATATAATGCAAATTTTACTCGTGGTTAAGGTTAAAGACCAACTTAACTACCTTAACGAAGAGTAAAATTCTCCTCATTCTTTAGAGTTAATATTGTTAAAATAAGTATTCTTTTAGATAAGTTAGCCGACCTAAGTATTACAATTTACTACTTTTACTACATATGAAAAAAATTCACTACAAAAATAAACAACACTTCCCGACTGTAGTAAAAATAGAATTTTAAGTAAACGAACACACCGAATATGATTTTCTTTATTTGTAATATAGTATATTGCTTTATTTTACAGTTTAACTGTTAATACTATTTGTAATTTTTGTTATATTTAATTATTAAAATTAAGCTTTTTTTATATATGCGCTGAACTTTTGCATTTAAGTTTCTTTTTTTCAAATGTCCAAACATAAAAATCTCACTATGAGTTCAAATCAAAAAAAAGAAAAAAAGATAGATATTAAATATTATAGTATTTAAAATAGAAATTAATAGTAGGCTAACTTTTTAACGAACTAACGTGAAACATTTTGACAAACTTGAATTATTAGACTTGCGACCTTTAACAAATAATTTTCTTACGTTGGGGTTCATACTGAAGGGTTAACTATTAAACAAAAGAAAATTTCAGATATTTAAATATATCCCAAACAACGACAAACTTTTGGATTACCTAATAGCTAGCTCATTATTTATTATGAAAACTACCTTAAAAGTTTAATTTCTTTTAAAGAAAGTTTGTTTAAAAAGATTTCCATATGTGTATTCTTATCATTTAAGTCTAATTAAAGTATTTCCTTAATCTCTTAAAACATATTTTTATATAAATTGTTAAGTGTCTTCTTGAATATATTTTATACATTTTAATATTTAACAAAATTAATGCTTTTGTTATTAACTAAAATGTTTTTCATAAAAATTATTTAATGTATTTGTCTATATGTATTTTATATAAACTTATTTGGACGTTTTTATGTTTAATTTGAAATGAATAAAAAATTGCAAAACTACCAAAGTATTAAAATAACATAAATATTTATAAACAACATTTATATTCTAATTTTTAAACGAGATGTTAGTTACTAATATAGATTTTTCTTGTGTTATATGAAAAAATAAACGAAAATAATTTAGAAATCGTCAAATATGTCTTACGTTAATAAATGTTATTTAAAAAAAAAAACTAAATAACTTTCATGTAATTGTTGTTTTATTTTAAATCAATTCTCGGCCATAGACTTCGTTTTAAAGAATTCAAGTTGCACCTATTTGAAAAAAATAGTAGTGTATATTTAAAATCGGTTATTACGGGAGTTGCCATATTAAAATTAAATTAAAACGCAGAGGTTAAATAACAAATTGGGCTAGTTCACTAATGACATCTATTAAAAAAAAAAAACAAAAAACAAAATGGCTAGATGGGACCAGTGGGTATCTATTTAACTCATCTCGCTCAACCCTTGCTCTATTTATTTGGTCGCATTTTTTATAAATAGGTTTCCTTATGCATTTTTCTCTTTGCCCGAGTTTGGCCCGAGTTCGCTAATTACACTGCATGACAAAATCTTGACTTTCAAAAATTAATAAAGCTGTGACCATTAATTCTATATATCTCGGACATGCTGATTACAATGGCGTACTTTATTTTTCGATCAATGTTACAGATTTTACGCTAAATGTCTTTAAAGTTTGGCGGACATATCTGTCGGACCAACAGAAAAATCAAAAAGTTTTGATTTTTGTTCGACATGTTCGACATAATTAAAACACGTTTTTATATAATTTTGTTTTATTTTTCTTTAAATAAATGCAGTTTTTTAAAAAATGAATTTGAACATATTTTCAAGCCAAAAAATAAATGTGATGATTTTGTTTTTTTTTTTTTACTAACGACAACAATTTTATACATAAAAAGGAAAAAAATTCATTCATATCAATATGAATTTCGTATAACAAAAAAAAAAAAAAAATATGAATAAACAATAACAGATTTTTTAATATATGTAACTTAATTTTTTTTTGTTTTTCTTTAAAATTTAAACTTAAAATAATTTTTGTTTCATTTCACTACAAAATAATCAAATTTTGTTAATCTTTCACAATAATTATCCATAGATCGAAAACAGGTGATGGTAGTGGGCAGAGTAGGGACAATTTTCAAATGACAATATCTCAAATATTTTATAAACGCAGACCAGGATTACGTGAGCGTACAAAATTCAAAAGTTCATCCGAATCTTCGCAGACAAATGGTTTAAGATGATGACAAGCCACATCATGCCATTTAACACCATCATTGTAAAAATTATTTAAAATAGAAAGGCATGACTCATCATTACCCTGGGCAGCTTCACGATTATCAGGTTGAGGTTGATTATAACCACCAGTTTGAGACCAATCACCGGTATTACGTTGAGAGGTTGGTCCAATTTTAGCTCCCGAACCAGACCAGAACCAACCATTTTCATTTGGAGGCTGTAAATCGGGACGATCACAACCGGCAAAATTACATTTACGGCCAGAGGTCCAAATGTAGCGAACATTACCACGGGCAATACGCTGTTTAACAAATTCATTTTCTTGTGGAGTTTCTAGAGAAACAGCATCCATACAATGACGACGACATATGTTGCGGGCATCTAACCAATCAACTTCTAAACTACGTGTGGGAGCATGTTCCCAACTGAAGAAGTAGGAATGAGAAACACCACGAGCATCACGATATGAGGCATGTCGTACACCTAGAATATAGAAAAAATAAGAATTTTTAGAAAATTTTATTTCTAAATTTTTTTCGGATTTTATTCCAGGAAAAATTTTAACAATCTATAATAACAAGTTTAATAGAAGTCCCCCAAACTCGAGGTTTTTTTTATTTTGAAAAACTCTTTAAGCCCAATTACACTGCTTTATAACCTACTAGATTATGATAGCAATGATATTTTTAAGGATTAAGATTATTTGGGAAGATTATTTTTGACAATTATACAATAAAAACACGGAACGATCCCGAGTTCACCCATCGTTTGTGCTGAATATGTGATAGAGGAGCTAAATAAAGAAGCACGTCACTTTTTTAACTGCTTAATCTTACAGTAAGGGGCTAACAAGGGGCAAAGAAAATTATCTGTTTTTCAAAGTTTTTTTTAGCAGTTTTCAAAATTAATTGTAGTTAAATTGGTTATCAAACAAAAGGTAATTGAGAGGCCAATAGATTAAACTGTTTAAAACATCGAGAACAAAAAAGTACAAAAAAGTCAAAAATGTCCTTTCAGAAGAAAGTGGTGGAATTAGCAGATTATTTGTTAATGTGTACTGATTTCTACACAAACAGCTGTCAAACTTTTTTCAGTGTATATAATAGGTAGTATGGTTTAATTATAAAAAAAAGGTAATAAGAAAATAAAATTCGGCATAATTAACTCAGGTTTGCACTAAAGTATTTTTGTTTCAAAAATGTGTAGGAATTTTGAATATTTTGCTTTGTTGTTTCGAGAACTTTAGCTGTGATTCAATTAATTAGTTAATATATACATAGTTATTTATGAAATAACTAAATAAAGTCGATCATGGTCATACACTCATAGAAATAAATTTATAAAACGAGAAAAAAATTTAAAGTCGGGTATGCCGAATATATTATACCCTACATCAGTCTGATTAAGAGCCAAATCATGTTTGGATCCGAAATTCGAATGGGTTAATATGGACTTGTGTCAAAATTTTCTATAAAATCATAAAAGAAAAGAAAATCCGAAATATAGCCCCTATGGGCGATAGGTCTAAATATGGACCGATCCTATCTAGAATCAATAGGCTATGTCTTTGGGACAATTTGAGTCAGCGAACCAAATTTCATTGAAATATCTTCGTATTTGCGACCTGCAGCGTGTAAACAAGCCAATTTTTGGAGCACCTTGGTGTTACAAACATCAGCACAAACTTATAACTTGTCCACGTAGTCGTGTAGGTTATAAATAGCAGAAAAAGCAACTAAAAATTAGTTAAAAATAATGTTGCAGAAAAGACTGCTGAAATTAGCAGGTTTTTTGCCAGGTTTTTTTTGCTAAATACTAGTAAAATAGGAACAGCAAAAATAAAACCTAAATTTACAGAATTTTAGTTATATTTAAATTAACTTTTAGTTAACTGAAAATACAAATTGTACTACAAAATATGCAGAAAATTTAGCTGAATATTAGTAGACTCGTTGGATGTAAATAGCAGTCTATCCTGCTAAAATCAGCAGAAATATTTGCTAACAAAACTGTAAACTGCTGTTTTCAAAAGCGTCGATTTTTATTTGCATTTACAAAAAAAAAAAAAAAATCGAAAAAACTAAAAATTTTAAACCTTTTTTGTGATTTTTTTAAGCTACTAATTATTTAGCAAAATTTCTTGTTGATTTTAGCAGGTTAATTTGTTATTTTCTATTAACAAATATATAACTAAAATTCTGTATATTTAACAGTTTTAGGGGTTTTCATATAAACTCGTAAACTCCTTGTAAACCTTGTATAAATACAAACTATATTTTATATGTATGGAGTTTGACATTAAACTCATAAACATTCCAGGTTTACACCGTTTACGAGTAGAATACGAGTTTATATGAACACCCCTTTTATTTTTACTGTTCCTATCTTACTAATATATAGCGAAAATAATCTGCTAATTTTAGGAGTTTTTCTGCAGCATCATTTTTAACTAATTTTTAGTAGTTTTAACAAAATATTTTACAGACTTTTTTCTATTCGTGTAAGTAGTTCTGTGTTTTAAAATGTTATTGTCAAGAAATATGGTCAAGTTTACTATTTGACAATAAAAATTGGGAAAATAGCGCCATCATACACTCATACAAATAAGCCCATACAAAGACTTCAAAATTTTGCTAAGATAACAGAAAATAAATAATACCTTTATTTGCGGCTGCCGAATTTTCAATGAAGTTAAGAATCTCTGCCTGCTAAATTTAGGCAAGCTAAACAATTTTACATACTGCTAAATAAACAGACAAATTTAGTTAAATTAGCTAAGAAATTTGAGTTAAATTCAACAGACATTTTACCTGATGTATGTAACTGAAAAATTCTGCTAAAATATTGCTTAAGAGCTGGGTTTTTGGACTTTCCATATCTGACCCGAGACAGGCTCATATTTATTATTGGGAGTATAGGTAGTTTATAAGGATTAATAGATACAGAGTAACAAATTTTTGTCCATTTTCCTCTTCTAGCTTAGTTGCCGAGATATTAATCATTTTATGATTATACAATAAAAAATATGAAAATACAGCGCCATCTCAATGTGATATTGACACAAAATACACAAAAATATAATACAATCATTTGGAAATAATTGTGGTTTAAATTAGCTAAAAAAATTGTAAAATTAAGAAACACAATTTACTAAAAATTAGCATGCATAGTTAGTTTAAATACGATTAAAAGTAATTGTTTTGCTAAATTGAATTTACAAAAAAATATTAGTTCAATCATAAATTTTAAGAGAAAATAACAGAAAAATTGGTTCAATTGAATCAGATTTAATAGATTTTTGTACTAACTTTTTATTTATGAGCATATTGGGATTAGGCGGTAGTTTTCAGGGTTATTAGCAGCACCCTTTTTGGGATTTGTTGAACATTGGCCACCTTCTAGCATGCGGTTGAGATTCCCGCATGGTACGAAGGAAAGGATTTGTTTTACTCTTGTAATCACTAATCTAATTAGTGTGTAACACATAAGTTTACAGAGAAAACAGATTCATTGTGACAAAACCGAATTTCTTGCCAACTGAATGGTTTGGTTGAAGCAACCGAATTATTTGGTTGTAGCAATCAAATTTCTTCCAGACACAAGTTAAATGTAATGTTTTAACCGAAATTCTGTTGTAATAACCAAACTTTTGTCACCATAGGTGTCTGCAACCAAATTATACGGATGGCAAAAAATTCAGCTGTGACAATGAATCTGTTATGTCTGTGTAATGGTTTAAAGCAGGTTTTAAAAATTTGAGAAAAATTAAAAATATTAAAAATGTACTTACGATTAGCACAACTTCTAGGATCAGGTAAAGCTAAACGTCTTTGAGCCAAAGTCATGGTGGCACCTAAAGCCAATAATAACATGGTACGTAGCACCGACATTTTACATGAAATTCGTCTGGCAATTTAACTAAAAAATTAAAAAAAATAAGACGAAAATTTAAAAACACTTGTAACGATAGAAATTTCAAAATAAAATGTAATCAAAATAAATACAAAATTTGCAATACACCTCAAAAATCTTAATAGAAAACTTTAGACAAAAACACAACCCTTTTGGGTAGAGGTAGAGTTTGTAACAGGTACGGTCATTGGTCTTTAGTTTAAATAAACAGAACACCAGACGCACCTACTGATACGCTTGAATAATCAACATCTATCTACTTTATAATCCAAGCAACCTACTGGTGAGTAAACAAACAAATTTGTTACAGTTTCCAGTTTCGTTTGTCGTCAAGTTTTAGGAAAATATCTATCTATATATTACATATACATAATTTAAACAATTAAGCAATAGTAACATTTAAAAAATTATTTACCAAAACAGTATGTTTATAAAGAGTAACGTATTCACTGATTGGAAAATTTTTTGTTTAATGTAAAGAACTAACCACACATTCATTCACTCACTCCATTTTTCTCGCAACATATGATTAGTTTAAATGATATGTTTTTGTTATTAAATGACTTTTATTACCTCCATTAGTTTTATTTGTTTAAAAAATTAAAATAAATGGAAAAATAAATAAATTAGTTTTTCCATTAAGTATAAATAATATAAATCTAATCAAAATCTAAATCAAAATTTTGTATACATGTTTGTAAAACAACATTTATTTTGTCCTATTACAACGTGAGAATTAAGTACAATTAAAATATAATTGTTTATAAACAGAGGGAATTTTTCTGGACGAGTTTGAATGAAATTTTTCAGTAAACTAATGAAGTTTTTTTCTTCACAAACCAAATGAAAAATTTTCTTAAATTTAATGAAAAAGCTTCATATATTTTATGAATCTAGTTTTAATGAAACTTTTTCATTGAGTCTATGGAAGTTTTAATAAACAAAATGAAATTTTTTACAAAGTTGCAGTAAAACTTCATTGGTTTTATGCAAAACTTCATTAATATCATGCAGATAATTCTCTCAGTGTTTCAAACAAGCCCACTACATTGTTTAGCGTGCCTTAGTGCCTAGTTTTGGGATGCCAGTTAAACCGAAAACAAATTTGTCGTATGCGGGCGAGCCCGCTACGTTGTTAGCGTACCTTAAAGTTCAAAATGTAATTTATTTTGGATAAGAATTAAATATTTTTATGAAATTAACACATTGAGGGTATTCACAGTTCATGCTATTTTAAATAGTAAATTAGAATTTATCGTAAACTTGACAACTTTCTACTTCGATTGCACATTAGCACTTAAACTGTGAATTCCTTTAATATTTTTTATAAATGTAAAATCTTCAAAATAAAAGCACCCCTTCGATGCGAATGCATAAATATTAGGAGCTTATATAAAAAATAAATAATTGCGAAAAATTATTAAACTTAGATTAAAACAAATTTTCTACTTTTTAAGTAAAAATAAAATCAAATAGCCGAGCTTAATAACACTGCGTGACACTCAAAAAATTAATTGAGATATGACCATCAGTTCTATATATTTCGGATATGCTGATTAAAATGGTGTACTTTATTTTTCGATCTAAGGTACAGATTTTTCGCTAAATGTCTTTAAAATTTGCCGGTTTTCCATTTAGTTTTTTATATACAAAAATTTTCAAATGCAATCAATATAAATTTTTTGTGGTGAAATGTATTCATAGGACCTGTATTCATATTTAGGCTTAAAATTTGATGCATAAAATTTGATATTAAAACCACTGTCCGCGTTTTATATGAGTTTTTACGGTTTTTTAAGGTTTTAGGCAATTGAATCGCTGAAAGCAAAATCGGCTTTAATAAATGCTATGGCTTAGTAAAGAAGCAATTAAAAGGAAAATATTTCAACAAAAAAAGGTATTCATCTATACGTTAAAATGGAGACTTATCAAACATTTTATACGGCAACATAGCTTTCCAAGTTGTCCCCAAAGTCCAACTTTTAGTATAATATGGGGTCACCTCTAAAAACTGTTCTTGCATAATTTCAAGCAAAACAGTTTCGATTTACAAAAGTTATCGCAATAAATACATTTTTTACTAAGGTTAGTATCGTACTAAAGACATTTTAATGTACTAAAGTGCCTTATAGCGAATTTACACTATGATCGAAATCGAGTTAAAAGTAGATTTCGACGGAAATCCAATAAAAATTTGGGATTTCAAACAGATTTCCCACAGGAAATGAAATCCCAATTTAATTTGGATTTCAGCGAAATCTCATCGAAATCCAAATTGAAATCCAATTTTTCTCCCATATTTGCAGAAAAGTAGGGAAGTTTGCAGAAAAAGTGGCAACATTTAGCAGCTGTTCATGTCATAAAACATTATAAATAATAAATTTTAATAAATTTAAAAAATTAAGGAATAACATAATAAAGTCTATTATTTTTAATTGAAAGAAATATTTAAAGTTGAAAATGGCTATTTTATTGTATCCGACGAAGAGAAACTATGAAAAATCATTTGATGGCGCCGTCAAGACCACTGACAAAAACATTGAATATTTTGGCTTTCTACTAATCATCCCTATAATTAAACACATTTCTTAGCAAATATAACATTGTCTGGCATGTGATGGAAAACGATCGATTTTGATTTCGATCGATTTGGTTAAAAATCAAAAATTAAATGATGAATAGAAAAGGTAAAGAGGTTTAAAATTGTTTTTAACCTCTTTAGTTGTATCAGGTATATCTACGCATTACGTATTCTTTTCGATTTTAAATTAAAAATAACACGAAATATTCAGGATTGAAATTTCAAAAACGATCGATTTGAAACCGATCGATTTGAAACCGATCGATGTCTTTCATAACTTAGCGTCTTGACGAGACATCGATTTGTGCAACCAACGAACAATTTCTTGTTCACCCATGAATTTGTCTCGTGTGGACCACTCTTGTTCATGTTTTGTTCTTGTTCAGACAACGTTGTCAGCACAATTGTTCTCACAACTATGTGCAACATAAACCACCATGCCAGATCTAATTTTTACTTAGTGGCATTACTATAAACAAAAAAAAATATTAGAAAATTAATAAAATGCAAAAAAAAAGTAAAGAATTAGTATTATTATTAAATTTAAAGCAATTTGCTTTTTATTATTGTTAAAAAATTAGTGGAAAACGCATTGAAAACATGAAAATAAATAATTTCGATTGTGACCTACTCCAACAAAAAAACAAAAAATAATAAATTGTCTGACATTACGTATTCTCCACCCAAAACAAATGAACAAATTTTTTCCCGTTATTGTGCCGACGATTAGTTCTTGTGCAAACAAATCGATGTCTCGTCAAGACTCAGAGTAATATAAATGATTTTTGTGTTCCGCCATTAAATAAAATGGTTTTTTTTTTTTAATTTTGATTATTTTTTAAGGTTAGTTTGTTTACAAAAAAATTGTTGTTGGCCGAGCGAAATCCCATTCATCTGTCAAATATTCTAATGTAAACGATATAGATTTCGAATTGGATTTCAAAACAAAATCTAGTGAACATTTTAACAATGTAAATTCGCTATTAAGTATATTAAACTCCTTTTCTTTAAATTTGGCGTAGGTTGAAATTATGGGTTTTAGTTTTAAGAATAATTTAAAAATGATTTAAAAATGTTTAATTCTTAATACGGATATGTTTTTAGAGTTTCAATATGGCAGATTCAAGATGACAAACTAGTTTTTTAGCTGATCGGATTTACTTGAAACTCTTTAACGGACTTTTGGGGTTAGTTAATAAGAAACTGAAGTTAGATTTTAAAAATTCATAATTGCGAATGTAGCAAATTAAAACAAATTGTTCTTTTGGATCCACCAATTCGAATTTTGTAGGTAAATTTAACTTCCGATTCTTATTTACCAACTCCAAAATGCCGTAATTTAAAAATTTCGAGAGAATCCGATTACTTTTGGAAAAATTATCCGCCATATTGAATTTCAAAAACCGACACTCGGCACTGAAAAGTAATTAATTTTAAATGTTTTATTTTTTTGAAAGATTTAAACCGATAATTTTAATCCAAACCAATTTGGGAGAGAAGGGTGACCCAGTTGACAAAGAATACATATTGTCTGTCTAGTTGTTGACTGCACTATAAATGTGTTTATAGGTACAGTTTTGGTAACAAAATAAATTAGTATAGCATCCCAGCAAAATCTTTCATTACCAAATAAGTGGTTATATAATAGAAATTCATAGCTCCGCATAACTTATTTTTTGGAGTCTAAACTCATTATTTTTGTTTGGCGTGGTCGTCTTTATAAGTAGTCACGCTTACCAGCTCGCTTACGAAAAAATGAGAAATAAGTAGTTATGAGATTCTGAATAATAAGTGGTTACACACATGCTTACAAAAAGTTGAATTATAAGTGGTTATCCGATTGCTTACTTGATTCTTAAAAATAAGGAGTTAAGCAAATACTATTAGCTTAAGGAAATACATTCAGAAAAATTTAAGTTTTCTCTAGTATGTAATTTTAGGACTCGTCATAAAAATTTAAACATAAACATATTTACATATAAAAAATAAAAATGTATAAAATTTAACTGTGTAAAAAGTACTTATTTAAACTATTACGAGTAAGTCATTATTTTATATTTAGAAACAATGAATACAATAGGCCGTTATTAGGAAGTCATTATTTTATATTATAAAATAATGCAAAAGGTAATGATATATCATTTTTGGTAATGCAGATAGTAATGAGGTGTCATTACCAATATTTTGCTGGGATTAGTTCAAAATTAGTTTAGTGCTAAAAAAATATAACTAAAACTTTAGCTAAAAACACAATTTAAGCAAAAAAGTTACTGATAACTAGTACACTTGATACACAAGACGTTTTATTAATTTTTCTACTAGCTTATTTTTTTGAGTGTAATGTCTTACAGATTTATTATATTAGTGTATTACTGAATAAAAGAGTAAAGCAAATCCCTTTAGCTTTTCATACCGTGCGGGAATCTTGCGGCTAATAACCCTGAAAACTACCGCCCAATCTTAATGTGCTTGCGCTCTCGATTGAAGTAATTTTACAAATGATTTATCAGATTTGTTTGCTAAATATTATTAAAATAAGAACAGCAAAAATAAAACTGTTAAATTTAAAGAATTTTAGTTATAACTGAGTTAACTTTAGTTAATTTAAAATATTGGTAGACTAAAAATATTGTAGCAAACTCAAACGGTTATATCTACAAAATGTTTGTTATTTTTTTAAGTTAAATTTAGTTGAATGCAAATAGTATTTCCTAAAAAATAGTAAACTGCTGATTTGAGAAAGCTTGACTTTTATTTGCATTAAAAAAAAAATCGGAAAAAAATTTAGAAATTATAATTGTTTTTCTTAAGGATTTTTTAGTCTACTAATTATTTAGGAAAATTTATTGGTGATTTTAGCAGGTTGAGCTGTTATTTTCTATTAACTAAAGTGTAACTCAAATGCAACTAAACTCCTGTGTATTTAACAGTTTTATTTTTGCTGTTCCTATATTACCAATATTTAGTAAAAATAATCTGCTAATTTCAGACGTTTATGTGAAATGTTATTCTTAACTGATTTTTAGTGGTTGTAACTAACATTTTTACAGACTTTTTTCTATAAGTGTGTTTGCGTACCCGAAAATTTGTACAAATTCGTACAAATTTGTACAAGTTTTTACTGGAAGGTGTTTGTTTACACAATTACTCAGTAAGGAGAGAGGAAAAATAGAGGGTAAAGTGACAGTTCAATAACATAGAACTTACAAGTTTTTACTGGATGAATTTTTGCTAGTAAGAATTTGTAAGAAAAAAAACATATGATTTAAAACATATGATTGAAGAAACAAAACATTTGTCTAAATAATTTTGAAATAATTTTTTGTAAAAATAAAAAATATTTAAATATAAGCTTATTTACGATGGAAGGAGTAAGTAAGTGATCATTTTATTAGGTTTTATTTATTAATCCAATAATTTGAATAGGTTTATTTTGAATCAGCTATTTTAATAACTGTTGCCAATTTAACTATTTTTTCGGCAAATCTAGCCATACTTCAACACGTTTAGCGGGATAAAATATAATTTAGCTATTAGCGGGAAAACTAGCGATTTTTCTTTTTAAGACAGTCTTCAGATTTTCTTAGCATTTTTTACATTTATTTCCTTGACAGAATTTGTGAATCATTATTATTCAGCGATTTATCGGTAAATTTTTATGGAAAACAAAAAAGTTCCAAGAATTTTGGCGATGTATCAATAATTTTTTAAGAAAGTTTTAAGAAGTTTGAAAAATATAGCTATTTTTGTGAAATTTTTCAACAGAACCTAAAAAGTTCGTGCAATTTAGGGATTTACCGCTATTTAATTTATTTTATAATTTAGATATTTTCTAGTGATTTTTTGGTTTAATTTAGCGATATTTTTAGGGAAGAAGTTGGCAGCAGTATTTTACTAATTCTTACAATTTTTCTGTTTGCGTACATTTTTAGATATTTTTCTTTTTGAGAGTAAATTTTGCCTTACTCTCTGTAAATTTGTTACTGAGTAATTTTGACTGGACTTTACTGGAAAAGTACCCAAACACACCTTATAAGTGTAACTAAAACTAATTTGTTAAAAATTTGTTGGTGTTTAGTATAAATTTCAAAAAGCGAAAATCGTCATGACTTCTAAGATAATACTATGTTAGATCAACAATCTGGCATGTGTGGGAAAACGATCGATTTTGATTTCGATCGATTTGGTTAAAAATAAAAAATTAAATGCATATAAAAGGCAAAGAGGGTTCAAATTGTTTTTAACCGCTATAGTTGTATCAGGTATATCGATTTACGACTTCTTATCGCTTTTAAATTAAAAATAATAAAAAATATTTAGGATTGAAATTTGAGAAACGATCGATTTCCTTCACATGCCAGATTTTTACCGTACCAAATATGTTATATAAATAGTATAAATATTATCGCTATCAGAAGAAAGAGCATTAGAGGGTTAACATCAAAACTTGTTTTTATAACAATCTACTATTGTTAGAATTTTCTCAAAACTTTAATTTAAAAGCAATGCAGTATGTTGAGTACCTACATATCGTCGACCGGCCTGCAAAATGTCACATGTGTTTTTTAATAGATTTTCAGAAGAGCGAAAAAACTGTTACAAAATCTACTTTTAAGATATTTTATTGGCATCATATGCCTTAATGATTCACGACCTCATTTAGTAAAATCATCATTAAGGCATATGATGCCAATAAAATAGTTTAAAAGTAGATTTTGTAACAGTTTTTCCGCTCTCCTGAAAATCTATTAAAAACCATATGTGACATTTTGCTGGACGGTCGACGATATGTATGTATGTATAAATCAACACAAATGACACTTATTAGTTCTTTTCTCGAATATACTTTTTATAAAATTATGACTGCAAAATCTAATTTACCATCATCTTTTTTAATATTCGTAAGAAGAGAAGTACCTACATATCACATATAAAACACAAATGTTAATTAGAAGTACAATACAACTACATATATTATATATGTATTAATAATCGTATGTATTAAAACATCGTCAACATAACAATTATGAAGTTTCGCCTATTTAAGCTACTGCAATTGAAGCCAGTTGCACTCTACTTGTGGCTTGTCTTGTCCCGGTAGCAAATGGTCGAACTAGTTCTAAAAATTACTAATTTTCCACTAGAACTACAAAACTAGTTCTTAAATAATCATTTTGAACCAGTTGCGTACGATCTATATAGGCCCTGTTTAAAAATATCGAAATTTAAATACAAGATTTGAAATTCTCATTTTCTTTACATTTTTTTTCAATCGTATTTAAACTAACTTTGCATGCTAATTTTAAGTAATTTGTGTTTCTTAATTTTACAAAGTTTTCATCTAATTTAAACCACAATTATTTCCAAATGAATGTATTGTATTTTTGTGTCTCTGCTGTCAATATCACATAGAGATGGCGTAAAATTTAGCTTACCTAAATTTAGCAGACCATAATTCTCAACTTCCTGTTATTTTAGCAGAATTTTGAACTATTTGTACGCACTCACAAAAGTTTGTCGGTAGAATCTACTGAAAATGAAAATGTTAAAACAAAGGTATATGCAGTTAAAAAGGCCACAAAGGTATTTACCTTTAAAATAATTAAAACTTTTGTTATTTTTAACTGTTGAAAAATAACTAACAAATGCATTAAAAATAACTACCAATGTCGTAAAATTAACTGATAAATTCTTACTACAAAAATTTCAAAACAACTGACAAAATCGGTAAAAACTACTGATTTTTACAGTCAATTCTTTTTGTTTATAAAAGTATATTTTAATAAAAAAAATAATTTTTTTTTCTTTCGATTACAAAAATATGTGTTATTACTTCAGCCTATTTAAAATTTGAAGTAAAAATTCCAAACCGTTTTCTAGTTATTATGATTTTATGCATTGGAGATACAATACAAGTTTCTGATTTTTATTTGCAAACTAGAAATATATCAATAATAACAAATATAAACTAAACAAGAATTTTTAAATTTCAACGAAATTTTTTATTTTTTAAATATCTACCAAAAACTACTGTTTACTGTAAAAATACTGTTTTGGTAGTTGTTTATTATGATATTAAAAGTAACTGATTTAAACAACCGTTACGAAATTACAGTACTTTTCGTTGGTTGTTTTCTTAAATAACCGTCATAAAGGTTGTTTTGCTTTTTTCTATAGAAAAACAACTGTAATTACCGTTAAAAACAACAACTACTGATTACTACACAAACAACTTTCATGTAGTAACTGTCAAACTTTTTTGAGTGCGGGCCTTTTTTCTGAGTTTGCCAGTTTTGGTTATAGTGTGACACTTAAATTTTCCTTGAATTGTATGTTACAAACTAATTCTACAATTAGTACCAAAGTGGGAGTTTGGCGACAATTGCCCATCCCTATGTCATCTCCATGCTAAATTCTAGTTGTTTGTATGGAGAGGTGGCAGAATGAACGAGCATTGAATCTCAAGATTATGCATGCATCTGATTTTCTGTTAACTGGCCGACATTTCAAAATTTTTAATAGAAGGTAGTAGGCTAGGTTTTATGATAAAATTCTCAGAAATATTAAAAATTGTTTCAATAAATGTACAAAATATGAACAAATATATTGAAAAAACAAAACCCATTAATTGGAATTTAATTTCTTGGAATGTGAGACAGAGCCAGTAAGAGAGCGGTTAACATCAGTGGGGCGACTTGCATAGAGCCTTGTAGAACTCTTAGGCCCGATTACCGAATGTCCAGTTAGCAGCTAATTGGGACTTTAACAGACACATTTGTTGTTGTTTCCCATATACAATTTGAATTTAACTGCCGGCTAAATTTTTACTGGACATTCAGTAATCGGGCCTTACAAGTTGCAGGCGGTATTCGTCGCTCTCTTTCGAAGATTGACAATTTATATCGAAAATGTTAGCCTTTGCAGACGTGTCTAATTCTTATGGCTGAATTTTCGATATAAATTAAGAAGAGAGTGATTTAAAAGAGGTTGGGAGAGTTGGATAGTCTTTTAATTAATGGTTCTGAAGTAGTATTTTTTACTACTGGGGTTTTATTGTCGGCATCCTCCATGTTGCATGTGTAATGATGTGGCAAAAACCATGATTTAGCATATTCTTTATTTTTTTGTTTTTACGAATGATATGTATTTATGAGTTAGGTATTTAACAATGTTTATATTTATGTTTAGTTTAGTATGTTTGGCAAGGTATGTATACAATTTTTATATATAAAATTGTTTCTACACTCATAGAAATAAATCTGTAAAAATAGCAGAAAAAGTTACTAAAAATTATTTAAAAACGAGTAAAAAGGTTAAAGTCGGGCATGCCGACTATACAATACCCTACACCAGTCTGCTTAAAAGCCAACTAATGTTTGGATCCGAAATTCGAATGGGTTAAAATGGGGCTTGTGTCAAAATTTTCTATAATGTGAGCCAGCGAACCAAATTTCATTAAAATATCTTAATATTTGCGACCTGCAGCGTATAAACAATATAATTTTGGTAGGACCCTTATATGGGCACTAGGTCTAAACATGGACCGATAATTACCAAAATCAATAGGCGTCGTCCTTGGGCCGAGATAAGTCGGTGTACCAAGTTTCATCAAAATATCTTAATATTCGATCGGTATACTATAAGGTGGGTCTAGGACCAATATTTTTTGGAGTTACAAACATCAGCACAAACTTATAATACCCTGACCACACAGTGGTGTAGGGTATAATGATGCTGCAGAAAAAAACTGCTGAAATTAGCAGATTTTTCCTAAATAAATACTAGCAAAATAAGAACAGCAAAGTAAAAACTGTTAAATTTACAGAATTTTAGTTATATTTAGGCTAACTTTTAGTCAATTGAAAATAAATTGTACTGTAAAATCTGCAAAAAATTTTGCTAAATATTAGTAGACTAAAAATAGCAAAAATAAACTGTTATATCTTCAAATTTGTGCTATTTTTAAGCTAAATTTAGTTGAATGCAATAGCAGTCCATTCTGCCCAAATCAGCAGGCATATTTGCTAAAAAAAAATTGTAAACTGCTGTTTTTAAAAGGCTGGACTTTTATTTGCATTAAAAAAAATTTAAAAAAAAATTAGAAAATTTTTAGGCTACTAATTATTTAGCAAAATTATTTGCTGATTTTAGCAGGTTAATTTGCTATTTTCCATTAACAAAAATTTAAGTCAAATATAACTAAAATTCTGTATATTTACCACTTTTATTTTTGCTGTCCGTAATTACTAATATATAGCAAAAATAATCTGCGAATTTTAGTAGTTTTGCTATTTTTACAGATTTACTTTGGTAAGAAGAAATAAGGATAAAAAATAAGTTAGTAGAAAAATTAGTAAAACGTCTTGTATATCAAGTGTACTAGTTTTCAACAATTTTGTTGCTGAAATTCCGTTTTCAGCAAAAGTTACAGTTATATTTTTTTAGCACTAAACTAATTTTGAACTAATGTTTTACTAATTTATTTTGCTACAAAAATTGTGCTGATAACCGCTTTTAGAGCGTGGACGGCAACCAGATAGAGAAGATGTAGATGCCGCAGCTTGTCTGGATGTAGTATAGACAACGGAAATGATAATTAAAAAAAAACTACACAATTTTTATATTTAAATTTTCAGCAAATCAATTAACTGAAATAAAATTTCTCTACAAATTTTTTGAATTTTTTTTCAGTCTACTAATATTCAGCAAAAAGTTTAGGGATTTTAGCAGAGATTTTTTTCATTTGCAATCGACTAAGTGTTGGCAAAACTTTTGCTGAGAAAACTATTTTTTAATAGCTCGCTGATTTTCAGCAAGCTCCTTTTGCTAAAATTACTAACTTTTTTGCAAGCACGCTCCTGACTAAAAATTTGCTGATACAGCAACATTTTTTGCTGACTTTACTGATTTTTTGGAGTATAGGTAACCTTTTACTTTTCTATTACAAAAGCTATTATTTTAATAAGGACATGTCCATCGAGGTAACTCGTTGTTGTTGTGTGTCGAACTTGGGAAATCAAATGAAAACATTTATTTACAGAGAAAAAATTTCATTGCAACATGTTAACTAAAAATTGTTGCTATCAACATGAACTTTTACTTTGCTTTCACTGTGTTATTTTCTTTTAAATTTAATATTTTTTATTTTAATTATTTGTTCATTAAAATACTGAATATTGCAATATTATTAAAAAAACAAAAAAAAGTGAATTAAGAGAGTCAGTTACACTCAATGTTTTCTTTTTTGCTTTGCCCGACTTCACGAACAAAAATAAAGAACAAAGGTTGAGCGAGGAAGAGAAGCATATAAGTATATACGCTTACCTATTACCTCTAGGTTACAAATAACTTTAAAATAATATGTACTTTCTTTAAATTTCAATTTGTTTTATATTCAGTATTAAATTAAAATTAACATACTATTTTTAACAAAAAATTTTGGGAAAATTTGTTTTTATAAGTTTTGGTTATAAAAATAGGCATTTTGTAATGAAGGGGGTAAGACATTGGCGGACCCACCCCAGAATTTAAAAAACATCTGTCTATAATTCTTGTTCTAAGATTATTTTTTTTTAATCCTGTGTTTTTGAGTGGGAAAATGTCTTGTAGTTTCCTAGGAAGATAATTTGTTTTTACAGCCACATCTAATATCGATTTTTGTCTTGAATATTTCTGAAATAAGAAATTTTGTTTAAAAATACTTACTTAAAAAATATTTAAAAAATAAATCGATCTCAGTTCTGGCTATTCTGAGCGTATAGCATTCCCTGCACGAGGTTTTCTTTAGAAAAAAGGATGCATTTTTCAGAGTTTTCTATAAAAACCATTTGAAAGTTTTGAACATTTTATCAAAAGTGAGGGAGTTATTTTTAAAAGCCTTTTTGTATGAAAAAATCGCAAGAATAATGTCGAAAGTGTTTTTATACCCTACACCACTATGTGGTCAGGGTATTATAAGTTTGTGCTGATGTTTGTAATACCAAAAAATATTGGTCCTAGACCCACCTTATAGTATACCGATCGGCTTAGAATTTTTTCTTAATTCGTTTTAACGATGTCCGTCTGTCCGTGCGTCCGTCTGTCAGTCTGTCCATGCATTCTTGTGCGCACTCTACAGGTCGCAAATATTAAGATATTTTGATGAAACTTGGTACACCGACTTATGTCGGCCCAAGGACGAAGTCTATTGATTTTGGTGAACATCGGTCCATGTTTACACCTAGTGCCCATATAAGGGTCCTACCAAAATTATATTGTTTATACGCTGCAGGTCGCAAATATTAAGACCCAGTGTAGAAAATCATTTCTTATTACCTTTATATGGCGATGTCGTGAAAAATAATGAGTTGTCGTTACACACCAGCATACAGAAAATCAAAAAATATATCGTTACCTATGTGCTTACCAGTACTGACAAAAATAATGAGTTTAAAAATAGATTTTCTAAAAAATAAATTATATAAAAAAAAATATTTTTTATTGTTTTTTTTTTTTAATAAAATTTGCTGGTGCAGGAATCGAACCTGGGTCTACAGATTGCCAGTCAACAGCTCTACCATCTGAGCTATATCGACATATAATATTTAATAGATAAAAACACAATTGACCTGCTGCACACAAGTAAGCTTACTCGCCAACATACAAAAAATCAAAAAATATGTGGTTACATATATCCTTACCAGTGTTTAAAAAATATTGAGTCTAAAAATAGATTTCAAAAAATTAAAAAAAAAAATCTAAAAAATTATTTTCTATTTGAAATAATGATAAAAATAAGTCATTATCAGTAACTCATTATTATATGTTTTAAAATAATACAGAAGGTAAGTGGGTGTCATTACTGGTAGTCCAAAAAATAATGATATGTCATTACCGTTTCTACACTGGGGATATTTTGATGAAATTTGGTACACCGACCTACATATATTAGTCCAAGGATGAAGCCTATTGATTTTGGTTAACATCGGTCCTTGTTTAGACCTAGTGCCCATATAAGGGTCCTACCAAAATTGGCTTGTTTACAAACTGCAGATCGCAAATATTAATATATTTTAATGAAATTTGGTTCGCTGACTTACATTATAGAAAATTTTGACACAAGTCCCATTTTAACCCATTCGAATTTCGGATCCAAACATTAGTTGGCTTTTAACCAGACTGGTGTAGGGTATTGTATAGTCGGCATGCCCGACTTTAACCTTTTTACTCGTTTAAGATTAAGGATCTGAGAATGGGCAAATACACAGCCAAACATAAATGTGGCCCTTGCCCACCCCAGAAAAATGGTCTAGTTACGCCTATGGGGTAAGATCTTACTTTTATATTACAGTATTTTAACAAGGACATGTCCATCGATGTAACTCCTTACCTAGTAACATGTTATTCTGAATTTATAGGTAAGGAGTTTTCAAAAATATTTTGTTTAAATTTTAACTTTTTAAACCGAATGTTAATTTAAAATTTACAAATTTTTAACACAAAGTTAAATTTATAAAATTTTATAGAAAAACATATTATCTTACCAATAAAACATCCAAACGTCAGAATTTGGTATCCAAAGTAATGCAAGAGTAGGGTATAAGGATACATAGTAATGCAATGGTAATGGGTTTGATGTATTATTACCAGAGAAGACAAAATTGCTATTTTTGCTTTTTATGCTTTTTATTGCTTGTTTTACTCAGATTTGCTTCTTTTTGCTTTTTTTTGATTTTTCGTTTTTTAGCTTTAAAATAGGTTTTTCCTAAGATTTTTGAGCTTTGAATTGCTTTTTTAGGACTTTTTGCCCAAAAATACTTAGTTTTCTCACAAGAAAATATATTTTTTTTCTTAATTTGAAGTTTTTTTTAAAAAAAATTTTTGTTTTTCTAAGTTTTTTTACTTTTGCTTTTTTCTTGCTTTTTTACAATATTTTTTGCTTTAAACACATCGGATTTTGCTTATTTCTGTCTTCTCTGATTATTACCAAGGAACATATAAAATTAGGAGATACAATCGATATCGGATCACAATCGGAGCGGACATCGGACAGAACATTATGACCTTGTCAGACAACGCCATATTGCTCTCTGATAACGCCATAATGTTCTGCATAGTAATGCCTTGGTATGTGCATAGTACCTAATACCCATATATTGCCAATGTTTCGCTGGGTAATACGAAGAATTGTAAGAAAAGGTTAGTTTTTAATAATTATATAAAAAACCAGGAAGTATACCAAAATAGTTGTAATTCCATAAAACTATTAAACAACTCTTACAATCTTATCATCTATAATGTTGGTAAAAAAAAAACAAGTTTACACCTTCTCTTACATACGATTGTTGACTCCTTGATGTAAATGTTAATTAAAAATAATTTAAAGTGTCATTGAAGATCTCATAAAGAATTAATTTTGCACGTAATCTTGTTGAAAATTGCTTGTTTTTGTATAGTGCAAGTGGAAAATTTTAAAACCATAAAAAACCAAAAGTAGCATAAAAATTTTTAACTCTTGGTTGCAGGTAATAAAACTAAATAAGAGAATGGCATGCAGTATAAAGTGACTCAAAAAACCGCAATAAAACAAGTATTTTTTATATAAAAAAATATATATAATTTTTTTGCAGATGTACAATTCAGAAAATAATAACGACATAAACAAAAATAATGCTTAAATACAGTGCAATTTGAGGCAAATGTTAGTGCTTTTATAAATTACGCGAATTACACCATGTATGTAAATTATGCAATAAAAAACTAAATTTTTTATTTACACAATTGACGTTAAGGGGGGGTGTTCTTACTAAGTAATAGAGATGCATCAAGATGATGAATAAGAAAAATAATCAAACTTAACAAAATATATTTAATTATTTTGCCACAAGCTTCATAAAACAGTTTGGTCAATTATGTGTTATTATATCTTAGTTTTATACCCTACACCACTACGTGGAGAGGGTATAATAAGTTTGTGCTGATGTTTGTAACACCAAAATATATTGGACCTAGACCCACCTTATAGTATACCGATCGGCTCAGAATCACTTTTTATTTCGATTTAACGATGTCCGTCTGTCCGTCCGTCTGTCTGTCTGTCCATGCATTCTTGTGCGCAAATCTACAGGTCGCAAATATTAAGATATTTTGATGACATTTGGTACACCGACTTCCCAATCAATAGGACGACGCCTATTGATTTTGGTTAAAATCGGTCCATGTTTAGACCTAGTGCCCATATAATGGCCCCCCCCCCAAATTGGCTTGTTTACACGCTGCAGGTCGCAAATATTTCAATGAAATTTGGTACACAGACCTGTGTCTGCCTAAGAACGAAGCCTATCGATTTTGGTTAAAATCGGTCTATGTTTAGACCTAGTGCCCATATAAGGGTCCCCCCAAAATTGGATTATTTACACGTTGCAGGTCGCAAATACGAAAATATTTCAATTAAATTTTTTACACAGACCTATGTCGGCCAAGGAAGATGCCTATTAATTTTAGTATTAAATTAATAAAACATCTTGTATATCAAGTGTACTAGTTTTCAGCAATTTTTTTGCTGAAATTCCGTTTTCAGCTAAAATTTTAGTTATATTTTTTTAGCACTAAACTAATTTTGAACTAATGTTTTACTAATTTATTTTGCTACAAAAATTGTGCTGATAACCGCATTCATAGCGTGGACGACAACCAGATAGACAAGATGAAGATGTCGCAGCTTGTCTGGAAACGGAAACGACAAAAAAAGAAAAACAACTCTACACATATTCTATATTTAAATTTTCAGCAAATAAATTAACTAAAGTAAAATTTCGCTACAAGTTTTTTGAGTTTTTTTCAGTCTACTAATATTCAGCAAAAAGTTTGGTGATTTTAGCAAGGATTTTTTTCATTTGCAGTCGACTAAGTGTTAGCAAAACTTTTGCTGAAGATTACTATTTTTTTTTGGTAAAAATCAGCTCGCTGATTTTCAGCAAACCTTTTGCTGAAATTACCAACTATTTTGCAAGCACGCTGCTGACTAAAAATTTGATGACACAGCAAAATTTTTTGCTGACTTTACTGACTTTTTTTTTTGAGTGTAGTGCCCATATAAGTGTCCCCCCAAAATTGGCTTGGTTACATGCTGCAGGTCGCAAAGACGAAGATATTTCAATGAAATTTGGTTCACTGACCCATATGGTCCCAAGGACAAAGCCTATTGATTTTAGAAAGGATGGGTCCATATTTGGCCCTATCGCCCATATGGGCTATATTTTCGATTTTCTCCTCTTATATCATTTTAAAGAAAATTTTGACACAAGTCCGTTTTAACCCATTCGAATTTCGGATCCAAACATTAATCAGACTGGTGTAGGGTATTGTATAGTCGGCATGCCCGACTTTAACTTTTTTGCTCGTTTATACAGTCGTTTTTCCATGAAAAAAAATACAATATAACTAATATGACAGTTATGTAAGAAAATAACTAATGAAAAGTACTATAATTTAGTAACAGTTGTTTTAGCTGTTTTTTTTTATTATGATAATAAACAACTACCAAAAGAGTATTTTTACTATTAAAAGGTTATTTTTATTAGTTATTTAAAAAAAATCGTTCAATTTTTGCAATTCTTATATTTGTATTATTGATATATTCCTAGTTTGCAATTAAAAATCAGAAAATTGTATTGTATCTCCAATGCGAAACAAGGCAATAACTGCAGAACCGTTTGGAATTTTTATAGCAAATTTCAAGTACGATGAAGTAATTACACATTATTTCCCAATTGAAATAAAAAAATTTGTTTTTTATTAAGATGTACTTTTACAATATCAACAAAATTAACTGTAAAAAAAGAGCAGTCTTTACCTATTGTTTAGTTGTTTTAAAATTTTTGAAGTACAAATTTTTCAGTTTATTTTACGTCATTGTCAGTCTTTTCTAATGCATTTGTTAGTTATTTTTCAACAGTTAAAAATAACAACATTTTTAATTGTTTTACAGTTAAATACATCTCAGAGGGACTTCAATCTTTTCTGACTCAAAATGTACCTACACTGGAAGTTGATTTTTCTAGAGAAAGCTCTATGTGGATAATAGAATATTGAACCCCACTTTAAATAGAATATTAAAAAAACATGTAGAGGGAATATTTCTGTTTTCAATTATTCAGCACTCCTTTGGAACCTGAACCATCCCTACGGGGAAAGGGACCGGTCCAAAGTGACACGCAGGATAGGTCCCAACGGGGCAGGGACCGGTCCTTGATCGGTCTTTTTGTTTGAAAGAGACACGTCACTTTAACATGGCGTATTTATTGGAACTGACCAATTGCCACAGTTTAGACACCTTGTGACACGTAAGCTGGTGTGTCTAAAAATAGCTTTTCAAATAAACTAATAAAAAATTAAGAATTGAAAAAAAAATTTACTTGGCGCCAAAGTAGGGCTCGATAACACAACGTTCTGCTTGTAAGGCAAACGTTCTACCGTCTGAGCTAATGTTGCTTGTGCATGATGCCTGCCTGATGGTAAAGTTATTTATTTTACGTTTCTATTGAAATAAAAAAGAAAAAGAAAAAACAAACACAAGCAAATAAAAAAAATGGAAAAAAAATAGAAAAGAAAATATGCCGCCGATTACGGTTATGGGATAGGTCCTTTAATGGCAGTTGACTCGTTTTTTGCGTTGGCCATAATTAAATTAAAAAAATCATTAAAAACTAGAAAATTACTCAAAAACTCTGAAAATATAAATAAAAATTGTCAAAACTAAAACAGCTTTAACATTAAAAAACCGTTGAAAATACAAAACTTATAATTCCTTAGCAAAAAATTATATAAATTTAAAATAAGAGCTAAAATAAGCAAATCGTAAGAAAATAAAGTTAAAAGAAATAAAAAAATATTTTTAAATATATGCCGCAAATTTTGTTTTTTATTTCGGTATCGGTCAAGTTTTTTAAAAGCAACACTGAAAAAAAAACGGATCAGAAAATACTTGGAAAATTAATTCATTCTCTTTTCTTCATATTTGTACTAATTTAGTAATATGCCTTAGGTTGACCGGTCACGGGATAGGTCCTTGGAGGGCAACTGACTCCTCATTCCCCGTAGGGATGTTTCATTTGTAACAAAGGTGAGTATAGTCATAGTACAGGCTGTTTTTAACTTGCTCTTTCGAAGATTGACATTTTATATCGAAAAATGTTAGCCTTTGCAGACATGTGTAATTAATATGGTAACACTTTTAGATACAAATTAAGAAGAGAGTGATAAACTAACAGAGAGCAAGACACAATTTACTCTCAAAATAAAATCAGGGGGAATCCATTAAGGTATTTTAAGAGACCGTAGTTTCCCAAAAAATTTCGAACACGAATGAGAAGAAAAACACAAAGAATTTGAAATTTAACAGCGAATGAGAGAAAATGAAGGAAGTCGCGAAAACAATAAATTTAATAAAAACGGTTTTACAAGTAAAAAACAACATTAAAAACAATAAAAAATAATTAAAATTGATTATTTATTATTTATTTCATTCTTAAAGTTGTTTTTGTTACCGCTTTAATCAATAATCATAAGAAACAATAAAAACAGTGCACTGTTAACTTTTTGGTTTTCCTTTTGTTTCTCTTATTCTTCGCGGGAATTAACAGGAGCACAATCCATAAAAACCACTTAAAGGGAACCAAAGAGCGTACTTTTTTCGTATGGGAACTCTTTAGCCTTTATCCTCTTTGATAAAATTTCCCCAAATATTTTACAATATTTCCTGCTTTGCATTTGCTTACAAACACATAATTGCAAAATATTTATATTTATATAATCTTCTGATTGAAAATTCTTACTGGCAGAAATTTATCCAGTAAAAATTTTCAGAATGTAGAAGAACTCTCATCATCGAACTGTCACTTTTTTCTCTCTCATTTTTGGTCTTGATTACTGAGCTTTTGTGTTAACGAACGACATGATTTGTACAAATTTCTACAAATTATCCAGTTGTCGAACGCAATTATTAATGACAAAATTTGAGCTATTGATCAACATTCCTGTTTAAATAATTATGTATATAAATGTTGCCATAAACTACTTGTAATTTTTTTTTTTTTTATTTAAATCCATTGCTGCTGATTTCGACGAAATAACTTTTTCCTTAATCCAACATAACAAAACCAATTTAAATTATTTTTACAAGTATCCTGACCTTAGACAATAAATATTTTATTCTTCAATATTATTTATTGTATTCGGACAATCTACATGGCAAATAAGGTGAATCTTTTTAATCAAATGTTTTCAAATTAAAGTGTGTCATTATTTTGTTACGTACGAGTTTGAGTATTTTTCCCAAATAAGGCTTTAATAAATAATTTGTTATGGCGAAAGCTGATGATTTTTGTAGTTTTTGTTTTTTTTTCATTTATTTCTCATTGTCTTCCGCATAGTAAATTTTTGTTTGTATTACAAACTATGGCAGAAGAGTTTGTCTGGCAAAGCGTAAAAATGTTGTTAAATAAATAAAAAAATAAAAAAATGATCAAATAACAAACCCTCTTATGTACAAGGTTTCATTGTATAAACAATTACCTACAATTTAAATTTCGGTATTTGTTATTTTATTGTTCATATAATGTTAAATATATAAATGTAGACAAAAGTTTTGTTTGTGTGTATTCTAAACTACATACATATGTATTTTTAATGCATTTTCATGTAAATTTAAACAATATTTTAACATTATATTATGTGTAAGTTACAGACTTCTTTCGTCTGTTTATAATCATCATTTACTTTATATTTATTTGCACTAATTGCTGGTAAATATAATTTTGTTTCTGTTGTTTTTTAAATTTTTTAGCGGGAAATTGTTGTGTCTCTTCTGTTGGTTAGTTATACTATTGTTTGTCATGACAAAACTTTAGATTTTTAAATTTTTATTACATAATAACTTAAATAGTGATTGATTGCCTATGATAGCAAAAAGGTAGTTCAATTTATGTGTCTACGAATATGTTGTTAACAAATGTTGTATGGTATTAAACAAAAATTGTTATTATAGTGAATGAATTCACGGTTTAAGTGCTAACGTGCTATCGTTGTAAAATAACATGACTTTTGAAATTTAACCCATAGAAAATTATCAAATATACGATAAATTCTACTTTAATACTTACACGCAAAATAGTACGAACTGTGAATTCTATCAATGTTTTATTATTTTCAATTTGCCGCATGTGTAACACATACAAATTAGGTACCAGCTAAAATTTGAATATATGGATCCACATAGGTTCGTGCATGATCATAAACATTCATGCATATTCATACACTAATAGAAATAAGTGTAAAAATAGCAGAAAAATTTACTAAAAATTAGTTAAAAATGATGCTGCAGAAAAAATGTATATTTGAGTTAAATTTTTGTTAATGGAAAATAGTAATTCACTCATACGTATAGTGAAACTGAATTACTGGCGGAATTCACAGTTCGTAATATATTAAGTACTAACTTAGCATTTGTTGTAAATTTGACAATTTTCTATGGGTTAAACTTAAAAAATCATGCTATTTTACAACGTGCTAACTTTAACACTTAAACTGTGAATTCTTTCATTATCTTAAATACAATTGGTTAAATCTCGATCAATATTGAAATACATTTGATAGTTTCTGAAAATAATGTGGCTAACTTGAAACTAAACTGATTATTTCGAAATTCAAATTGACACGTTCAGAAAACAAATGATAGTTTTTAAAAATCATATAAGTATATCATGTAAGTGATGATAATCAAATGATAATTTCTGAAAATCATTTGAGTATTCGGGAATACAATTGCTTACATCTGAAATATTTTTGATATATTCTACAAACAAAGGATAATTCCAGAAAATAATTTGAGTTTTAGGAAATATAATTGGTACGTGTTGAATAACATCTGGAAAAGGTGTAGAAAATGTGTAAAATGACAATAATGAGCTAAAGCATGTTGTAGTTAGTTTTGTAAATCGCACCAACCGTTGAGCAAAATTTTAACTGGTTTTCACTGATACCACCAATTAAAAAATGGTTGGGTCAAAACTCGCCTCTAGAAAACCACTAGATTTATTAAAAAAGATTTAAAAAAATTCGAAAGGCTCAAAAATTAATCACTTTTTTGAGCCTTTTTTGAACTGTTCATAAAATATTCAAATTTGTTTCCATTTCTGAAATCTTTTGGATTTAATAATTTGGCTAAAATTGTTGTGTCTTTTATGATGCAATTTAGAAGGCTCATATTTGCGTCCAAAATATGAGCAATTTTTGACAAAAAAATTTATAATTTCAAAAAAATGTGTTTTATTTGAGTAAGTTTTGAATCATAGAATAAGAACCCTCAAAAAACTATCAAAATTTTTCTGGCTGGAAATACAACAATATGGTATCAATAGGCGTGTTCGTTTACTTACTACAAGTTACTACTTTTACTACAGCTGGAAAAATTCAATGCAAAAAGTAAACAAAACTTTCCAATTGTAGTAAAAATAGTAAGAATTTCGAGTAAACGAACACCTGACTATTTGAATTTTATAATATTTTTGAACATAAAACTGATTTTTAAAATTATATTAGGCCTGATAAAAAATCGCTAGATTTTTTTGCTAATAGCTACCGAACGATTTTTCTCGCTAGGTGCAAATTAAAATCGCTTTATCTGACGATAAAATCACAAAATTGGCAACAGTACTGGTTTTACTTGTAAGACTAATAAACATGTTGCGTCAACATATAAGCACGCTGTCACAAAAATATGATCGTCATAGTACTGGCACGGCGATGGTCGGTTATGTGTTGGCAGAACGTTGGATTACAAACGATGACATTATTGTTCTATCACCCGATGCTAACAGCAGCCAACAAAGTTGGAATGAACTTGACACCGTTGGCATAGTGTCGGCAATTAAAAAAATTTGGTACATCCCAAAACTTAAAACACATTATTCAAATAATTATTGTTTAAAAAATAGAAATATAATAATATTTAAAAAATATAATGACTGGTTGCAATATTGGTAAAAACAAGACGCTCTTTTCATATAAAATTTATTATTCCTACACAAATTAGAATAAGAGCAATTATTCTAACATTAAAAAAAATTCAGCTTTCAGTAATTCTAATAAATGATAGTTCAAAGATAGTATAAGTTATAAGTGGTTCAATAATCTGAAAGTTTCTCTCGAATCTAAAGAATATGAATTTATAACGTAAGTAATTGGGTACAATATATCTAATAATCTTATAAAAAAAGTTTATAAACGCACTAGATCCATGATCGCGGTATCTACTAACATATACAAAACGCACTTTTCTTTTAAAAATTAGTTCAAGCTTAACAATATTATAGACAAATATACCAGAAACAACCTCGAAGCAATAGTTCATATGAGACATTAACAAAGTATTGATGTTTCATACCGTCGACCGGCCTGCAAAATGTCACATGCAGTGTTGCTAACTCTTGAAGGCAGGAAAGCACCGTGAGCATTGTGAAAACGGGTAAAAAGGGTAAAAATTGATCAAAAATGGGGTAAAAAAGCACGATATTAATTTTTTGAAAAATTTAAATCAAGAATTTAAAAACACATTTTAGCTTTGTAAAATCATGTAAAAAAATTTCAAAAAATAACAAAAAAAGGGGTAAAAAAGCACCAAACTAATATTTAAAAATTTAGAAGTTTAAATATATCGAAGTTGCTATTTAAAATTGTACTACAAACATTGTGAAAAAATGTATTTTTTGTTTAGTTCGTATTATTTTTTCAACTTTGACAGAAAATTGAAAAAAGCGAGAACAAATACAAAACATATAAACTGTACAAAAAGCACTAGAAGCACTGCCAGAAATCGTAAAAAGCACTGTAAATACCCGCTTTTTTTAAACGGGTATTTGTAAAAAATCAGCGGGTATGGGAAGGAAAAAAGCACCAAAAAATACCCGAAAAGCACTGAAATAGCAACACTGGTCACATGTGTTTTTTAATAGATTTTCAGGAGAGCGAAAAAACTGTTACAAAATCTACTTTTAAGATATTTTATTGGCATCATATGCCTTAATAATGATTTTACTAAATGAGGTCGTGAATCGTTAAGGCATATGATACCAATAAAATATCTTAAAAGTAGATTTTGTAACAGTTTTTTCGCTCTCTTGAAAATCTATTAAAAAACGACGATATGAACTATAGTATAAATATACATTTTCGAACATATTAACATTTTTTAATTGCAATACATATCTATTGACCGATTTATTTGAAAAGTATTTTAATAACGTATCGATTATTCATTTCGTCAACCACATTCTTTTTGATCTTAAGATAAATGATCTTATTGCTACACTAATAGAAAAAAGTCTGTAAAAGACTTAGTTAAAACTACTAAAAATTAGCAAAAAATGGTTTTGTAGAAAAAGCTGCTAAAATTAACAGATTATATTTGCTATATATCAGTAAAATAGGCGGCAAAAATAAAACTTAAATATACAAAATTTAAATTATATTCGAGTTAAATTTTTGTTAATACAAAATAACAAATTAATCTGCTTAACTCAGCAAAAAATTTCAATAAATGCACTCAAAAAAAAAGTCAGTAAAGTCAGCAAAAAATGTTGCTGTATCAGCAAATTTTTAGTCAGGAGCGTGCTTGCAAAAAAGTTGGTAATTTCAGCAAAAGGTTTGCTGAAAATCAGCGAGCTGATTTTTACCAAAAAAATAGTAATCTTCAGCAAAAGTTTTGCTAACACTTAGTCGACTGCAAATGAAAAAAATCCTTGCTAAAATCACTAAACTTTTTGCTGAATATTAGTAGACTGAAAAAAACTCAAAAAACTTGTAGAGAAATTTTACTTTAGTTAATTTATTTCCTGAAAATTTAAATAGAGAATATGTGTACAGTTGTTTTTTTTTGTCATTTCCGTTTCCAGACAAGCTGCGACATCTACATCTTGTCTATCTGGTTGTCGTCCACGCTATGCATGCGGTTATCAGCACAATTTTTGTAGCAAAATAAATTAGTAAAACATTAGTTCAAAATTAGTTTAATGCTAAAAAAATATAACTAAAATTTTTGCTAAAAACGGAATTTCAGCAAAAAAATTGCTGAAAACTAGTACACTTGATATACAAGACGTTTTACTAATTTTTCTACTAACTTATTTTTTTGAGTGTACAATAATTAGTATCCTAAACAATCACAAAAAAATTTAAAATTTTCGAAGTTTTTTTCGATTTTTTTTAATTTAAATAAAAATCAAGCCTTTTGACAACAGCAGTTTACAATTTTTTAGCAAACATTTCTGCTGATTTCAGCAGGATATACTGTTATTTGTATTTAACTAAAAAAAGCTTAAAAATAACAGATTTTACAATGCAATTTGTCATTTTCAATTAACTAAAAGTTAACTTAACTTAACTATAACTAAAATCCTGTGGATTCTGCTATTTTTACAGATTCATTTCTATGAGTGTACTATGATCTCTACATGTATTTAATTTTTAACAACTGATTTTTATCATAATTTAAGTTTTAAAACAAATTGTACACGTTTTATTTTAACTTATTAAAACAAAATATCGTGAAGTAATATTTTAACGTAAAATCATTAAAATATAATTCATATTGAAGTTTATTATGCAGTTGATGTCATAGATTTATTTTATCATTTATTTTTTTATGATTTCCCAGCAAAATCTTTCATTACCACATAAGTGGTTATATAATGAACTAAAATTTTTACTACGTATAATTCGGCGTCAGTACTAGTAATTTTTGTCAGGTGAAGCCATTTTTATAAGCAGTCTAGCTTACGCGCGACTACTTATTTATTTACAAAGATAATGTGAATTTGATAACTATTTATTTTTTAACCACTAGTAAGTATATAAGTAAGTCGTATTATTTAATAACTTGCAACCACTTATTTTTTAACTGCGTATAAGCACACGAATAACTACTTATTTTGGTAACTACTTATTTTATATACTTTCGTAATGCAGCGGTTAAGCGGGTGCACAAATTTTGTGCATTTTTTCATGCAGCGAATATGGACAACTACTTACAAAAACGACCTTGTCGAACAAAAATAATGAGTTTTGAGACCGACTTATAAGCCTAATTCTACTGCTTATTATTTAGATAATAGTAATGAGCACCCATTACTAAGATTTTGCTGGGTTATAATTCACATACTTTAACTGATAGTTAACTATTAAAAAACTATTTTTAACTGTGCAAAATTGTTTTAACATCATCAACATTTGTGGGTGTTTATGAAAATATTTAATAATATTTTTCTCATTTTAGGCTTATAAGTATTTCCCAACGAATTCCTCTTGCAATATTTTTGATTCTGTAAAAATGTATCTAAACAATGTTGTCTCACAAGTCGTTGACAAAATTTTCCGGTTTTATTACATTCATTCAAATAAAAATGGTTAAGATTTCGTAATTACTTGTGTGTATGCTTTTCATAAAAATATATTGCATTAAATCTTTTATTATATTGAATTTCTATGAAAATTGTAAGTGGAGCGAAGCAAATCTGCATACATATTATTATATATTATAAATATCTTGGGCACACGTTGCAACATTTGATTAGTTTCTAAAAATAACAGTTATTTAATAAAAACGAAATTGTTCGTATATTAAGTAGTTTTCATATAAAAATTAACAATAACAATAATAATTTAGTGGGTTTGAGATTAAAAATTATAGACACATTCATTTTCAAATCAGACTAGATCTAGTTTCTGCCTTGGACAGGCTTCATCAGTGATTTTTCATTAAATTGTATTATTGTTTATATTGTATTGTCAGATTGTCTCTATATGATAATTTTTTCAACAACCCGTCGGCTGTAGGAAGCGAACCTGTGGCTATTCCTACATTACAAACGTATTTATACAAAGCTGCGCCTAGGTATACATTACAAACGTAATGTTTGATTAAACATGTGATTTTCATTGTAATACATAAAATAACTAACTAAAAATATTTGAGTTTACTTCTGGAAACTTTTTTCACTTTACAAAAACTAAAATCTACATTAGATTAATTAAAAAATAGATAAATAATAATTTTTGAAAACCAATCAGTTAAAATAAATTTTTCTTTTGTTTTAACTTTAATCAGAAACAAAAGAACAAAATTTAAAATTTCTGATATAATAACCATTTTTAGGATTTTGATTTCAATTATTTTTTATAATTTATTTTTAAATTAAAATTGTAATCCATTAAATAAAATATATTTTCTGTGATTTTAAAATTGTATCAAAAAATACTGATTAATATTTGGTTTTAATTTTCTTACACAAATTTTAATTTTTACCCGAATAATTTCTCTATTAAATTTAAACTTTAAATTAAAATTATTCTTATTAAAATAAGAATTTTCTCTGTAAAAAGAATTTGAAATTTGTTTTATGTTTTGTTATTAAATCTACAAATTATAGAAAATTTAATTTAATTTAACAATTCTAATATTTATGCCACTTAAATATCCTGCTTCAGCCACATTTTAACCTGCCACGGGACGGGCACTTTCAGAAAGGTGTTATTTTCACCAGTCACAGGAGAGGTACTTTAAGAAAAGTCCTGTTTTCACCGGTCACGGGACTGGTCACCGCGTAAGTACTTTTAGACCGGTCCTATTTTCACTAGTAATGGGACATGTGCTTTTAGAACGGTTTTGTTTTCACCGGTCATGAGACAGGTGACAGGATAGGTTCTTTTAGACCGGTCCTATTTTTCCCACAGGGGTGTTATAAGGTTTGGAATTATTATGCATAAGCATTATATAAAAAAATTAAAATAATTTAAATTCTGACAATTTTTAAAGATATTTTCATGGGGTTTCAAAATTCAATGGCATTTTTGATGAATTTTTCCCAAAACTTTGACGATTTTGTATCCAGTTAATCTAACATCATTGATTAGAAGGCCGGACGCATTTATTAAAAACGAAATTCAAACTTTAAATAATAACATAAATTAAACATACTCTTTAAAGCAAAAACAAAATCATAAACATGAATGATAATTGAACAACAACAGATTCAAAAGAAATAAAAAAAGAAAACAAATGCTAAAACACACGTTTTAATGAGTTCACAAATGTAACCCACTAACCAGCTAAAACAGAAATATCAGTTAACAACTTGACAACTTAAGAAACATTTGATTTTAGCCAAGCACGCATCAAATAATGGACAAAAATACATACAAGTACACGACTTTAAAAGGTGCGTTACTTTTACTTAAATCAACATAAGAAACTAACCATGGACGATCAACAGACCATCATTATTATATATAATAATGATCAAGCAGCTAGCCGCTAAATAGTAGTTGGTATATGAATGAATATGGACAAACTTTACTAACTACGAGTAAATATAAATAAATAATTTTCTTTTCTAAGTAAACAAGATAAACAAGACTCCTTTTGTCGTTTGAATAAAAATTTATGTATAGACAAAAAATCAACACTTTTGCAGAACTATTAGAGAAAAAAAAAATACGAAACTATTAAGTGAAAACTTTTCCTTTTAAAACACAGATCATAAACATTTAAAAAAATGCATAAAAAAAGAAACTTGATAAATTTACACATAGAAATGTGAAGTATCATGTCTGTCATTTGGAAAAAAATTATATGTTTTAAAAATCGTATTTTATCTTCAAAGAATTAAAGAAGATGAAAAACAGGCAACAAACGTGACTGCAATAAATTATTCCCCAAAGCAAGAAATCTGTTAATACTTTTAGTTTAGGTTGGTTTAGGCGTATTTTTGTTTCAAAAATTTGTATAAAAAACTAAATATATTGCAGCAATGTTTAATGTTTAGAAAATTGCTAACATGAGTAGTTCCGTCAAAAAGTATAGACTTACCAGTGGCCTTCCATACCCCTCTTCCTCGCTCAACCTTCTCTCTTTTTTGTTCGTGAAGCCGGACAAAGCAAACTTAAACATGTTGGTAAAATATGAACTCTCTTAATTCACTTTTTCCATATTTTTTAATAATATTTTTTCAACACATTTTTTAAATATACAAATAACAATTTCACAAAATAATCAAACACCTTTTTGTTAATTTACACGACGAATAATTCTGTATAGCAGCTGTTACATAATTTGCATCTAGCATTGCAAAGTTTCTTAAAATACCGCTCGCTGTCAATGACAAAATTATTGCAATAACAAACAGTTGCAAACTAAAACGCACCAAACACTGAATACCGCTATTGTAAAAAAAACTATTTTTTTTCTTTTGGTTACAAAACAATGTACCTATAATTATAATACTACATTTATACTTGAGCAAAAACCACCTAGTTTTTGTAGAAAACTTGTTTTTGTGTATGCGTTTTGACAAGTTAAAAACTGCAAGCGACTAAAACCAGGTAGTTTTTGCTCAGCTATAAATGCAGTATAAAAGTACGTATAATAAATACAAGATACAATAGAATTTCCCATAACATTACAGGAGTCTATCCTTAATATTAAGGAATTTAAGGAAGGTAATTTTCAAATTATTGTAGAAAGAAACTCTTAATACTTCATTTACATTCGTCAAATTCTTATAGTTTTTGAAAGTTACTTACCCTTTAGAAAATCGTGTAAGTACACACAATGTAATGGATTTCGTGTACTTCACATTATGCGGACTTACGATATGGGATACTTGTGTTTAACAATTGTATATGAAAATAAAAATATTTGAAATTTTTCAAAAATTTTGTCTAAGTTACATGCCACTATACTTGTGTGTACTTACGACGTACATTGGCTTGTGAGCCATTACATTGCGGCCATACCCTGGGTAAAGTAAGACAGCTTGTGTGTACTTACTAGAATCACCGAGTGCTTTCAAATTCTACACATAAGCTGGCTTACTTTTCCCAGCGTATGGCCGTATTGTAATGGCCCACAAGCCAATATACTTCGTAAGTACACACAAGTATAGTGGCGTGTAAGTTAGACAATTTTTTTAAATTTCAAATATTTTCAGTTTCATATACAATTGTTATACACAAGTATTCCATATCGTAAGTACACATAATGTGAAGTACACGAAATCGATTACATTGTGGGGACTTACTTGTTTTTCTAAAGGGTATATTTATTTATGAATTTCATACAAATTCTGAATCAAAAGAAAAAGTTTTTAAAAACTACTAGTTTTTGATTGTAGTGTAAATTCGACCTAATTTTTCATCAACAAAAATTTTTGAATTTTGTCTCATGCCTATCAACGTTAAATATTTAAAGCAAATATACCTTAAGCCGATTTTAGTATAAAAAAATTTTAAACAGGTTATATTTATAATTTTTCCGTTATAATCGAACTTAGGTCAGCAAAAGTTTTTAGAAAGTAACGCGAAAAAGTTACTTTAGATGTGAAAATGTATAAACGTTGAGGTTTCAACGTGTTGAAAGTTAACGTGCATACGAAAAGTAATGCGTTTGTTTTCGTCTTAAACGCGTTTTTATGCCTTTGAGTTTTTTTTTATGAGTTAACGGATATAGTTAAGTCGAAAACACACCTAATGTTTATGTGTAAACTAGGAATGTCGAACTGGACTGATTATTATAAATCCCGGGATTCGGCATTTTTAAAACTGGGATACTGGGAATGTCGGGATTTTTCGGCATCCCGCAATTAATCGGGGTTTTTCATCAAATTTTTAATTTTAAAATTAAATTATACATTAAGAATAAACCTTAAAATATAAATAAATAAGGTTTCTTTCTAACTTTATATTTTATAGCTTGTAGTCTGAAAAATTGAACACTCAATAAACGAAACTACACTAATAGGAATAAATCTGTAAAATTAGCAAAAAACGCCACTGAAAATTAATTAATCAAAACTACTAAAATCTGCAGGATCCGTTTGGTAAATATTAATAAGATAATACCAGTTAAATCTCCGAAATTTATATAAATATTTGAGTAAAATTTTGACAATTCACCCTGGTGAAATCAGCAACAAATCTTGCGGAATATTAGTAGAATAAACACAACAATAAAATCTGTTATCTATAAAAATTAAGTTATATTTCACAAAAACTTTAACTGAATGTAAATTAAAACCTGTGCTATCAGAAGAAATATTTACTAATTGTGTTAGATATGATTGGTGCCAGATCATACACATTTATATGATAAAATATGGCATATTTAACACACTTTCAGGCCAGATATGATCTTATCTACACTCATACAAATAAGTCCGTAAAAATAGCAGAAAAAGTTACTAAAAATTAGTTAAAAATGATGCTGCAGAAAAAACTGCTAATATTAGCAGAATCAGTTTGCTAAATATTAATAAAATGAAAACAGCAAAAAAACTGGTAAATTTACAGAATTTTAGTAATATTTGAGCTAAATTGTTGTTAATTGCAAATAACAATTTAACCTGCTAAAATTAGCAAAAAAAATTGCTAAATAATAGTAGAATGATAATAGCAAAACAAAACTGTTAAATATACAAAATTTTTGCTAAAATTTTCTGAAATCAACAAAACTTTTGCAGATTACTAGTGGACTGGAAAAAGGTAAAAAAGGAGCAAATGAAATGAAAATTAATAAATAAAAAATAAATGGGTATTTAAAAACATACTTGGGACCAGTTTATTGAATGTGTCAATTAATTGAAATTTTTTCAATTGGCATTGTTCAATGCCTAAATGCCCATTTATAATTGATGAAAGAAGTATTTGTTTTCATGTTTTAATAAAAGAATAAATTAAGAAAAAAAATTAAAAATTCGCGTATTTCTTATAATTTTTTATGTTACAATGCTTTTTCTTCAATTATGTGTACATTTCATTACCATTGTTTTCATCAATGCAAATTGAAAAAAATTCCATTGGCATTGAATGGTGATGAAATTTGTTCGCACTGACATTGAGATAAAGTAATGCCAATTATATTTCAATGCCAATGAAAATTCCCAAGAATGATTTTTTGTAAAAGTGGTAATATTTATAGACAATAATATGTTAACCATAACAAAATGAGACCCTTCTTTTGATTTTTATTGTTTGCTGATCGGATATGTACTTCCGAATTTATTTGAGTTTCCATTTTCACCTCTAAAGCTCCACCCACAGGAAGAAGGTGTGGCCGATTACAAATATCGTATTCTTTAAATAAGCTTAAAAAGTACAATATTGGGGTAAAAAATTAGGGTCATCCCCGTAAACTCCACTTGCTCCCCAGAGATACTTTTAATCACAATTTTCATATTAAAATGGTTCGTCCAAAATAAACCTTGATCTTTGAAAATTAATGTATTACGATAAATAGAAACTTTTCTCATAAATTTTAATAATTTAGATATTTTATGAGTAGGACAAATTTTCAACTATTTCAATTTAGCTTTATTTAAAAACTTTTTGCATTATTTTTGGCGAGTTAAAAATATGCAGTCATTTTTATGAGTCATTTAACATTCTGCTTATAAGCGCTTCAAAATTGGTGGTTTAGTTTACAAAAAAAAATTGTAAAATTAGCAAATCTTCTGTTAAAAATAAGTAACTAAAATTCAGCAAAATACTGTAAAGTTAACAAATTTATTGTTAAAAATTAGTAACTAAATTCAGCAAAAAAAAATAGCAAAAAAATTTGTAAGTTAGTAATGTGGAGGTAGCAAAAAAATTAACTAAAAATTAAATTTTAACTAAAAATTAGTTAAAAATTTGTTAAGTTGAAGTACTAACAGTTATACTAACTTTTCTACAAACTTTTTTCTATAAGTGTAGTGCCAAATCTATTCATATCTAAAGGGATGTGGATAATTGGGTGACTTTTATGAACAGAAATTTTCATATACACAGAAAGAATTTATAAAATTATAATTAAATTATTAAACATCTTTCTCATACCGTTTCTGCAAATACAAAAACAAAAAAACTTTTTAAAAAGACACCAACAATGGAATTTGTAGATCCAAAAAATTTTTGTTATTTTTTTGTAACTTTGTAACTTAAATGATACATTTGTGATTTAAAAAGTTGTTCAGCTTAATGGGAAAATGAGTTGTTTAAATTCTTAGAGCGGAGTTTTTCGAAAGAGAGAAATTATCTTTCTAAAAGATTGTTACTTTATGTCTAAAATATATGTTTTTATACCCTACACCACTATGTGGTCATTATACCCTACACCACTATGTGGTCAGGGTATTATAAGTTTGTGCTGATGTTTGTAACACCAAAAAATATTGGTCGTAGACCCACCTTATAGTATACCGATCGGTTCAGAATTTTTTTTTATTTCGATTTAACGTCCGTCCGTCCGCCTGTCTGTCTGTCCATGCAATCTTGTGCGCACTCTACAGGTCGCAGCTATTAAGATATTTTGATGAAATTTGGTACGCAGAGCTATGTTGGCCCAAGGACGAACAAGTTTGATTTTTTTGAACATCGGTCCATGTTTAGACCTAGTGCCCATATAAGGGTCCTACCAAAATTATATTGTTTATACGCTGCAGGTCGTAAATATTAAGATATTTTGATGAAATTTGGTACACAGCCCTACATTGGCCCAATAACGCAGCCTATTGATTTTGGTGAACATCGGTCCATGTTTAGACCTAGTGCCCATATAAGGGTCCTACCAAAATTATACTGTTTATACGCTGCAGGTCGTAAATATTAAGATATTTTGATGAAATTTGGTGCACAGACCTATATTGGCCCAGTAACGCAGCCTATTGATTTTGGTGAACATCGGTCCATGTTTAGACCTAGTGCCCATATAAGGGTCCTACCAAAATTATACTGTTTATACGCTGCAGGTCGTAAATATTAAGATATTTTGATGAAATTTGGTACACAGACCTACATTGGCCCAATAACGCAGCCTATTGATTTTGGTGAACATCGGTCTATGTTTAGACCTAGTGCCCATATAAGGGTCCTACCAAAATTATACTGTTTATACGCTGCAGGTATTAATATTAAGATATTTTGATGAAATTTGGTACATAGACCTATGTTGGCCCAAGGACGAAGCTTATTGATTTTGGCGAACATCGGTCCATGTTTAGAACTAGTGCCCATATAAGGGTCCCCCCAAAATTATATTGTTTATACGCTGCAGGTCGCAAATATTAAGATATTTTGATGAAATTTGGTACATAGACCTATGTTGGCCCAAGGACGAAGCCTATTGATTTTGGTGAACATCGGTCCATGTTTAGAACTAGTGCCCATATAAGGGTCCCCCCAAAATTGGCTTGGTTACAAACTGCAGGTCGCAAATATAAAGATATTTTAATGAAATTTGGTGCGCTGACTCACATTATAGAAAATTTTGACACAAGCCCCATTTTAACCCATTCGAATTTCGGATCCAAACAATACACCAGAGTGGTGTAGGGTATTGTATAGTCGGCATGCCCGACTTTAACCTTTTTACTCGTTTTAAATACATTTTTAATTGTTTGATTCCCTTAAAAATTATGTGTTGTATATTAAAAAGGTGTTACTTTTTTAAACATCTTCACAACAGGTTGATTTTTTGTAAATTATATCTTTTTACAGGCTATTTTGTGGTTTGTTTTCCATCAATAACATTTTTTATATAGTTTTGTATATTTTTTGAGCATTTACGAGTAAGTAAAAGTCTTTGCATACTTTCGATTATTTTCGCTTTTTATTAAAATTTATCTTGTTTTTTTATTTTTTTACTATAAGGAAAAAAGATCAGACTTTCCCGCCCATGTTTATATTTGTTTATATATGTATATATTTTTTTTTTTTTGTATATAAAAGTGGTTTTTAGAGGATCAATCATGTTGTGGTGTATGGAATGAATGAACATTGGCCTGGGGAGTTAGCAGTAGTAGCTGTCGGTTGATTTTTTAGTTTTTTGTTGCCTTTTAGCATCAAGTGAATGTGAAGTGAAGCTGAAGAAAACAATTACCATCATCAGCATCAGCATCGACTTCGACATCATTCGCATTAACATTGGCGTTGTTATGTTGTTAAACAACTTGCGATTTCTTCTTTGGAATGTTTTAGTTTATAGTTAATATTTGCATTACGGGTTATTTTATTTGAATGCTGATTTTTTTTTTTTTTTTTGGGAAATTATACCTAGCTAGAATTAGGTTAGTTTTTAATTTTATTTTTAAATTACAAAAAGCTAACGCTTTGGGTTGGCTATCATTAAAAGGAGCAACATTCCTAACTAATCATAAATATTTGCATAATAGAAAATTTCAGGTGTTAGAACAAAAATTTGTCGACAGCTATAAAATATTTTTGCGGCAGCGTCTAAACGTTAATTTTACCTATCTCTTGCTTGAAATATGAAACACTAGCTTAAAATGGCAATTCTTCGTTACTGGTAGTTTTGAATATCGTAAAATATTTGGAAGAAAACTGTATTCTAAGGATTTTTTCGTTCAATAAATTTGTTTAACTTTTTTGTAGGGTATGTTTTAATGTTAAGTCTTAAGGCTCCATTAGCCATACGTGGACGTAACGTGACGTATATTCTTATGGAAAATCTAAGGAGTTAAAAGAGCATAGCTGACAGTTTATTTCTTTTTACCTACATACATCTAACTCTATTGTCTATCATGAAAATAATCAACCTTTTTGAAACAACAAATAAAATATAATATGACAATATTATATTATAATTTGGACTTGAGGTAGAACAATATTCTAACTAAATATATGATATATATTTATTTTTAATTTTTTTTGTGTAAAGAAGAAGCGCCGTCATTGGAGAGCTTATTAGTACGAAAACATGTCTTCAGGCCGACCGACTGCTCCCTCACTTTTACAGTCCATGCATTTGGTGCCAAAAATTGTGGTAATTATTAGTAACATCAGATAGGAAAGGGCTATAGCATGTCTACACCGAAGGCGGTACCTTGATCCCAAATTTTAGGTTCCTAGTTGCAGCGGTTTGGGCTGGGCGATGTTGAGTTAGTGAGCCACGTTACGTTTTAATATAAAGCAATTTACAATAGGGATGCCCCTGTTTCGCTTAGCTAGATCGGGCTGAATTTGAGCAATGGCAGGGGTTGACTATGTTAACTTTGAGGGCACCGGTACTTTGCGGCTTATTGGCATTATTCACGTCGCCTCTACGTGAGATAACCATGCCATCTAATTGCTCCTGTAGAATGGCCATTGTGGCATCAGCTGTATGGCACTTAGCGTCGTCCTGTTAGAACCACATGTCGTTCACATCTATATCATCCAATTTTGGACAAAAGAAATTGTTTATCAAGGATCTGCAGCGCTCTCCTTGACGGTGATAGCTCTGCCGTCATCGGTTTCGAAAAAGTACGGACCAGTAATGCCACCGGCCCACAATCGACATCAAACAGTAACTTTCTGCGGATAAATTGGCTTGTGATGGACCTCGATTGGATTGGTATCGTCTCAAATCCGGAAATTTAGCTTGTTGACGCCTCCAAAAATGGGCCTCGTTGGTGAATATGATTTAATGCTGAAATCGAAGTCCCATTTCTATAATAAAGTTTCATAATTTGCACGTGTTGTTTTACACTGTAACTTGTCATAGTGATTTGTCTTTATTATCTAAAAAATTAAAAACAGGAAAATTAACAGAAGACAAAACAACACAACCGCAGTGAGCTGTCAAAATCTACCCGTCCCTATAGATGTAAAGAATGCAAAAAGAAACAAAAACGGGGTAATTTTGACCCTATTTTGAGAAATAAGAGAAATGTACACATTAGGGCATTCAATCGGTTAAGCGTTACTCGATTAATCGATGAAATTCTTTCAAATTATTGTTCGAGTAATGTAAAATGGTCAATGTCGAGTAACGAATTACTCGAGTAATTTTGTTTGATAATCGAGTAACTCGAGAAAATCGAAAAAGTTTTTCTTTTAGTTTATGCCTATTTTTTTAAATTGGTACTATATAATTTTATTGAGTTTCATATTTTATCAAATTCACCAAAATCCGCCATGACATAAGTAGTGTCTTGAAATTTAATAAAACCTGCCATGAAATTGAAAAATTACAAACAAAGCAACAACAAAATTTTCTACGTTACTGTTTTGTGTTTAATTTTAAAATTTCAAGGTCTATTTTATCAGAGCTTGAAAAAGATAATACTTTTTGAATCAACTCGATTTCAAAAACTTGTTTTAAAAATGTTTAAACATTTAAACTTACCATGGTCGCTCAAGGGTTAAACAAAGTTGCAACATTTTATATGTTGCTTAAGTCATTTTCAATATTTGCAGTACATGCACTTTGCATATTGTTTTTAATAACCAAAGAATATAATAAGTCTCTATTGAAGACTAAACGAAATAAGAATAAAGTATTGTATGCAAATTAATAAATAATAAAAAATATATGTGATATAAATGATGTTACTGTTGCTAAGGCCAACTTGCAACATTACAGAAGCTAATGAATTATAAATTAAAAAAAAAAAAACTTTAATTTAAAATGCAAATTAAATGAAAAGATAATTTTAATAAAACAAAGCAATTTCGGATTTTTTTTTCATACGCTTTATGACCATATAGCTGGTATAATATCTGTGTTTGTGCGGCATTCCTATCAATGATATCTCGAACAATTTTCACAGTAGAAAGCCGGAATACGTTGAAAAACTGTCAAAATCGTTCTTGATAACACTGATAGAGAGTCATACAAATACAGCTAATGTAAAAAGAATATAAAAGTTGTAGCACTCAAAAAAGTTTGTCGGTATAATCTATTGAAAATTATACTTAAAACATAGATATATGCGGTTAAAAAGGCATTAAATAGTTTAACTTTAAAATAGCTAAAAATGCAGTTAATTTTTAACTATCAAAAATAACTAACAAATGTAAAAGTAACTAGAAATGACCTAAAAATAACTAAGAAATTTGTAATACAAAAGTATTTAAACAACTGAAAAAAATGCTTTTTGCAGTTGAGTTTGTTACGGTATTTTAAAAATATATTTTGATTGTATACATAAAAAATTCAATTTATTTCTTTCAATTTCAAAAAAAATGTGTAATTACTAAATTCCAAACCATACGGGTTAGAAATCTCATATAGTTTTAGCCAAATTTGTCATTCCCAATATTGAAGGCACTCATTTTTCTCGCAAAAGTACCATCTCTAGTTATCAATAAATTTTTTTTTTTTTAATTTTTTGTTATTGCAAACAAAAATTTGTTCTTCAAATATCAAAAGTTGCATTTAATAAACTGGAAAGTTTAATAACTTAAGAGCATTTAAAAAATTTTTACAAATTAAAAAAATTGTGTATGACAAAACTGTCATAGATTTTGAGATTACATTTAGTAGGCTTTTACAGAGCTTTGATTTGGTCTCTCGAGTTTTCTCTCACGTGTAGATATGCTTTTACGATTTTATGCATTGCAGATACAAAGAAATTTTTTTATTTGAAAACTAAAGCCCAAACCACATAGTGAAAGTGCCAGTGGCAGTGCTGTCAGACTTTGTTCTTGAATTTCGCGAAAACGATTTAATATTTTTAAAAATTTCTTATCGCGTTTTGTTTAAAAACAGCTCTTGGTTTTTTAGAAACTTTTCTAATTTCTCGGCAGTGACAAATAGAGAATATACAAAACACTGTTTTATCGACAAAACGTCGCACTGCGGTCGACACTGTAGTTTTTGTATCTTCTCTGTTTGTCACTGCCGAGAAATTAGAAAAGTTTTTAAATAAACAAGAGCTGTTTTTACACAAAATTTTTAAAAATATTAAATCGTTTTCGCGAAATTCAAGAACAACGTTTGACAGCACTGCCACTGTCCACTGGCACTTTCACTATGTGGTTTGGGCTACACAGTGCCAGTGAGCTGCAGCAGTGCTGTCAGGTTTGTTTCTTGAATTTCGGGAAAACTATTAACTATTTTGACAAGTTTGTTGTTGAGTTTTGTTTGAAGATAGCTCCTGTTTATTTGGAAAATTTTCTAATTTCTCGGCAGTGGTCAATAAAGAAAATACAAAAAAACGACAAAACGTTGCACTGCAGCAAAACACTGCTGATACTGCGACGTTTTGTCGATAAATCAGTTTCTGTATTTTCTATATTTTTCACTGCCGAGAACATAAATTAGTACAAAAAAAACAAATTTTTTCCTAACAATAACAACTAGTTTTTTACATTAAATTAAAACAACTTATAAAAATAACTGTTAACATCAAAAATACTGCTTTGCTAGTTGTTTATTATAATAATAAAAATAACTACTTTGAACAACTGTTACGAAATACAGTACTTTACGTTAGTTTTTTATTTAATTGCTATGATAATAATTGTCTTGTATTTTTCCATTTAAAAACTTGTGTAACTAAAGTTAAAAGTAACAACGACAGATTACCACACACACAAACAACTGCATTTAGTAACTGCCAAACTTTTTTGAGTGTATTGAAACGATAAAACTAAATTTTAAATTCTGCAGATGTAAATGCATCAATCCATCCAATAATATTTAAACAAAATGCAAGGCACGTTTTTTAAACACCATTTGGTATTAGCTACAAAAAGTAACAATTAATAACTTTAGACTTAAGTACACTTTACAGATTTTTTAAGGTAAATGTAAGAACTGCTCCAAATATTCATGTTATAACAAAACTTTATTGTGAAAAAAAATTTAGTAAATTTATTAAAAGATCTTTAGACGGAATTTTAATGAAAACCTCATAGATATCATCATAGAGACAATGGAAAATCAATGATGATGGAAAATAACTGATGAAGCCTGTTCATAGAAAAAGGCAGACAATAGATCCAGGGGTATGGCATCACCAAAAAAAAAAAAAAAAGTTATAACTAGGTGGCACTTGGTTCAAAAAATTTACACTTTTCTTTTTTTATTTAAATAATGACATACAAAATAGAAAACGAGTAAAAAAGTTAAAGTCGGGCATGCCGACTATACAATACCCTACACCAGTCTGGTTAAAAGCCAACTAATGTTTGGATCCGAAATTCGAATGGGCTAAAATGGGACTTGTGTCAAAAATTTCTATAAAATGATAAAAGAAGAGAAAATCGTAAATATAGCCCATATGGGCGATAAGTCCAAATATGGACCGATCCTATATAGAATCTATAGGCTTTGTCCCTGGGACCATGTGAGTCAGCGAACCAAATTTCATTGAAATATCTTCGTATTTGCGTGTAAAAAAGCCAATTTTGGGGGGACCCTTATATGGGCACTAGGTCTAAACATGGACCGATTTTAACAAAAATTAATAGGCTTCGTCCTGGGGCCAACATAGGTCGGTGTACCAAATTTCATCAAAATATCTCAATATTTGCAACCTGTAGAGTGCGCACAAGAATGCATGGACAGACAGAAGGACGGACATCGTTAAATCGAAATAAAACGTGATTCTGAGTCGATCGCTATACTATAAGGTGGGTCTAAAACCAATATTTGTTGGCGTTACAAACATCAGCAGAAACTTATTATACCCTGACTACGTAGTGGTGTAGGGTATAAAAACCAAACGGATATCTCAAATTTTATTATTTTAATATATTCTACGCTTGTTTTTTTACTTATTTTGCGCAGTTTTCAGCAATTTTTGAGTTTCTAAATATAGGCTCAGCTGATACTAAAGTGATACTAAATAGTTGCTTTTTAGAGAAAATCGTTTATTTTTCTTCTTAAACTAAACCTTACTAAATTCGTTAATTTTTGTTAAATCTAATTCAAAAAATATTTGAATTTTCAAATTAGAAGTTCCGCTTAAAAATATCCATCAATTTGATGAAATTTTTTAAAATTCAGGATTCTTATGAACACTGTAATTTACAAAGACAAAAAACGCTGATGTAAATTGTAGATTAATTAGTACGGCAAGAAACTCTCTGCTAATACATATTTTTTTGATAAATACTTAGTCCAAGACTGATACGGACTAAATACTTATCCGAAACGGAGTATATTAATAATTTGATATATTTAGTTAGAATATTGTTTAATATGATATTTTCAAATTAGATTTTATTTGTTGTTTCAAAAAGGTTGACCATTTTCATGATAGACAATAGAATTTTTCCGTGGGCATCATCCCAAATCATTAGCTGTCCGGAATAAGAAAATTATGATTGAAATACACAAACCTAGACATTACATAAGGTACAACAATTCAACGGGATGAGGATTTTGTACTTTTGTGTATGAATTGTCTGATTTGGTAAAACCAATCATAAATCAACACTTTTTGAAAAGCAACATTTTACATAAAAGTACCCTTTGGTACTTTGCTTGCGGACAACTGACGACTTGGGGTGATGCCCACGGAACAATTGTATTGTCTGTCATGAAAATGGTCAACCTTTTTGAAACAACAATTAAAATCTAATATGAAAATATCATATTAGAATTTGGACTTGAGGTAGAACAATATTCAAATTAAATATATGAAAATATAGAAAGTCCAAAAAAAAAATTTTTGTTTTTTTAATGAAAATATTAAAATAATTATTATCTAATTTAATTTAGAACAAAATTACATCAATTTGTTTTTTGGCATATTTTGACAAAATTCATGTTTTTGCTTAATTTTTTTTTTGTGATTATTTAAGCATATTTTTAATTTTTTTAGAAGTAGTCTTTTTAATTTGTCACATTTTTATTTAAATACAAAAAATATAATGCCGGTAAAATTAACTGCAATTGCAATTGAAAAATGTGTACACTGCATTTGCATTTAAAATTAACCGATATTACAGTTATTTGCAATTGTGGTTAATTCAAATGCAATTACTGTGTACACTTTTTTTTAACTGCAATTGCAGTTATTTTGACCGACATAATTGTCTAGTAAACAAAATTTCATATCATCAAAGGAATTAAATGTGATTAAATCCCAAAACTTATTGAACAAATTGCGATTTGTTTATTTTGAAAAATACGTATTTATAAAAATCCTTTTGAATTACTTTCCTATTGGAAGAACAACTAACTATTTTAAAGTTACTATTGATTTTTATATATTATTATTATTATTGCAATAATAATAGATTTTATTGCACATTTTTAATGTTTATAAAGCATATTCTTAATTTTTATCTGAATTTTAAGCACATATTTCATTATAAATCACAATGAGAAACCTTTAATCATAACTACAAAAATTTTCATAAATATGATAAAATATTTCATTGCACAAAAATTGATAATCAGAAAAAGTTTATGTGATACCACTCTTTCTTTCAATGTATATCTTAGTAGATTGTGAATTTTAATGTCGTATCGTAAATTTTTTTATAATAATAAAGAAGAAAACTACAAACGGATGCACAAACGGAAAATCAACATTAATGTTTAAAATCTTTACAAACAAACAGATGCATCATAAATACAGAACATGGTATTAAACAAGACAGACTTATAGAGACAACTTTCAATACAATGAACTTTTGAGCTAAATTTTTGCAACAAAAATTGCAACAAAAAATAAATACATAAAACGTGATTAAAAATCTGCAGAAAACGTGAAAACTTTCAAACACTAGGTAATTAATAATTGATGGGAAAAAATCTTACCAAAATATTGGATTAACAATTTAAAAACTTAAAAATTATAAAATTCTTTAGAACAACATAAATATTTGCTAAAGAATTCGCATTCATTCATACATTTCAAGAACTTTGTTTTTGGAGGATGTTTTTTTTTCAATAGTCTTTTTTTTAATTTTTGTGAGTTTTATAATTTTATTAATCAGTTTCTTTTTTTTTCCAAATTTATTTAATTCATCTTTTGCACTTACACTGTTCAATTCACTTGTTTTAATATGTTTTTTGTTTTTGTAATAATCGGAAAAATTTATAACTTAACTTCTTTATTTGGAATTATGCTTTGACAATCCGTACGCAACGATATACTTTTACCAACTGATCGCTGAGACGATCTTACCACGGTTTATAATAGCTTGTCCCCAAAAAAACACAACTGTGAAAAAATTAAATTGAATAAAAAAAAAAAAACAAAGCAAATGTAATCACAATTTTTGCCACTACACTACTCCAAAGTATTGAATCTCATCCACAGCAAATAAAATACAATATACTAGCAACACATACAGCAGATACACATAAAATACTGCAAACAAAACTTATGCAACACCATTTCCTAAAATGCTAAACCTGCTATTTTAACACATTATTTTAACACAGACATGTCATCGAAGAGGTAAGTACTTATCACTTGCTTTAATTCATTAATGAAATAAGCCATTATTCATCACTTACCAGTAGAATGTCATTACCAATTTATATAGATTGGAATTGATGAAATAAGTAGGTACTTATTTTTAAGATAAACACATACTTTTGGCTCCATGGCATGCCTGTGTTAAAATAAAGGGTTTTTCGCACCAAAGATAATACACCCAGAAAACAGACTCGGTGCTGACAAACAAATTTTTTGCCAATCGAATGGTTCAGTAACATAAAATGAATTTTCCGGTTGCGACTACCGAATTATTCTTAATACAACTGAAATTCCTTTGTCGCAGCTAAATTAGTCCTGTCTCAATTAGTTTTGTGTTGTCGTAACTGAAAAACTTTGCTACCATAACCGAATCAAACTGGCTATTTGACTAACGGCCTGTTTGTCATCATCACAAGAATTTTTTCCTAATTCGCGCTGACTAACTGCCCATATGTCGTAATATTGTAATCTACAAAAATAAAAAAAAATATTATTGCCGTCTGCAAGAAGTCGTTGACCTTTTTAAACTCTAGGCCAAAAAATATATAAACTTTCCATAGTTTTCGAATCGTCAATTTGAATTTTTAACATATTTTTTTTCTGAAACGTAAAAAACCAAAACTTTTTTTTTTATAAATTTATTAAATGGATGGTATATAATCAAAATAATTCTTGTCCCAGTAAAATTATTGTTTACCGATTTTTAAGCAAACCCGTCTTTCGTAAATCTCTACTCACGCTCCCAAAACCAAAGATATACCTTAACCGCCATTTTATTTTGATAATATATCAACAATTTAATAAACTTATGAAAAAAAAAGTGTTGGTTTTTACGTCTCAGAAAAGAAAATATGCTAAAATTTTAAAAGGGCGTTGCGAGAATTATGAAAAATTTATATATTTTTTTGGGCCTAAAATTTGAAAATTTCAACGACTTCCTGCAGACATCATATTTCTTTTCTTATTGTTTAGATTTCTAAATCTAATCCTACTCAAAAAAATTTAAACACTAATAAATTTCATCAGTTTTGTAATTTTGCATGTTTTTTTTAACTACTGATACGACAAAAATTCAATTTAACTTGACAAAATAAATTTGACCTTGGCACTTGACAAGACCTGAATTAACTTGACAATCAAGGCCATTCAAGGCCATGTGGCAACCCTATGCTCACCATATGACACTAGCTTTATTTTGTATTGGATTGATATTGACAGCAATGTAAATCAAATGGGAGAACTGCATTACCGATATTCATTTGACAGATACTGATTTATTCTATATAGCTGAACTCTTCTTACACATTATTTTCCCATAAGGAAACTCACAAATTTGTCGTCAAAACAAAGTGAATACAAAATTAAGGAAGTGTCATACGGGCTTTACTGACCCGTACTGGAAATGTCAGTGGACACTTTCTAAAGATATGTCATCATTTATACATCAAACTGACCTCCTGCTGACTTGTCCTGATGACATTTTTTTTACAATTGTATAAAAATGTCGACGGGGTGTCTATAGGTATTTTGAATGAAAGCGGATCAGCAAATCAGCTGCGACAGCTAGATGTCGCTCAGCTGTCGTGCTGACATTTTTATGAAATTTCTAATTTGGTAGTTTTTTGACTAGTTATTACAAAACTAGTACTAAAAATATTCATTTGGAACCCGTTTTTTACTAGTTCAGTACAATCTACCTCGGGACTGCTTTAGAAAATTATTTGCAGATTTGAAGTTCTCATTTTGTTAACATTAGTTTTTAATAAAAAAATCAGAATTTGCAAATAGACACTTAAATTTATTATTGAGAATTGAATTGAGAGTTACTCACGAACCAGTTTGGTAAATTTCTAATAAGTACCAGTACAGTTTCCTGTTTTGCTTCCTAAACTAATAATATTTAACCATTTGTGTACCTGTTAGTTTCATTGAATCTCTGCACTGTTGGAACAACACAATTGATTCTGATACCATTCGATTGTGACCAACGAATTATAGGTTGTCACAACCGAATCAATTCGGATGAAATAAAATTGGGTTGCCATAACGGAATTATTATGAGAGTGCACGTTTCATCAAAGAAAAAACCTTTTTTTATCTATACCTACAATTCAGACCTTAACAAACTGGTGAATTACTATTTCCAAGGACTCTCTTCAGAATTATTTTTTATCGGCCGGCTGCAAGAATAATTAATGTAGAGCGAAAAATTGATAGAACCTAAATTCTTTTCCATTTAAAAAATATCTGGAAACTTAAGTTTCTAAAGCCAAAATTCTATACACACAGGGAAGGTATTGTTGAGGAAGGAAATTTGGTAACGTTATAACCGAGGCAAAATTGACAAACAGTTCAGTCTGAAATTTTCTTAATTTTAATAAGCGATAGGGAGTTTTGTGCACAAGCAACGATTTAGTTAAGACTGAATTCTTTAAAATCGGATCACAAATAAAAGTATATTTTAATAAAAAAAAAAATTTTTTTCTCTATTACAAAAATATATGTTATTACTTCTTTTATGGTACAGTTATTATGCTTTTATGCATTGGAGATACAATACAAGTTTCTGATTTTTATTAGCAAATTAGAAATATATCAATAATAACAAATATAAACTAAACAAGAATTTTTAAAATTAAGAAAAAATCAACGAAATTTTTTATTTTTTAAAGAACTACCAAAAATAACTATTTACTGTAAAAATACTGTTTTGGTAGTTGTTTATTATGATATTAAAAATAACTTATTTAAACAACTGTTACGAAATTACAGTACTTTTCGTTAGTTGTTTACTTAAGTAACCGTCATATCTGTTGTTTTACATTAAAAAAAAAAACAATAACTGTAATTACTGTTAAAAACAACAACTACTGATTACTACATAAACAACTGTTTATGGGCACCTATAGAACAATTTTTCCAAAGCCTCTGAAATTCAATATGAATCTTGAATAACATTGTAAATAGTGTAGTTGTAGTAAAAACTATTGCTTTTGGGTTGGCTTTTTGGTTTGGGTTTATTTCTATGTATTTTTGTGCGACTTCATAAGTAAGTTGGTAGGTTATTTGTAGAGTCAAAATGAGTTAAAATTTAATCTTCTCCCTCCCTGAAAATTGTACTAACAGACAATGCATGTGATTATTTTTTTGCTTTTTGTTGAATTTTTTATTTTCTTGTTTGGGTAAATAGCATACCGCTAAATAATTCACTTCTATTTCTATTTTTTTTTCCTTTTGTTAGAAACAAAACACTTGTTTACATAAATTACATACTTACTTATATACGAACACATCTTTGTCTATGGCTTTATGATCTTCGTTAATGTTAATACTGGTCTATAATGTTTGTTAATCCGCAATGGTGGTACTGAACATTTTTTTAGTATTCTGAAAATAAAATAACAGAAACAATAAAGTGAGATAATGTTTTAGTTTAACAAAACAAAAAAATTCTAGAATGTAATAAAAAATTAAAATTTTTTTTAATGAACAATACTTTAGTTAGTTAGCAACATGTTGCTAACTGAATTTATGCAACACATTTGTAAATGCATCATAAGATTTAAAGTGGTTTTAGCAATAAATCAATTTTTTAAATGTTTGTTTTTATGGATAAAATTTAAAAAATAAATTTTCCTTATGTTAAAAAAAGTTTGTATTTTCAAGCCTCTAAAAATCTGAGGTTTATTTTCTATTCAAAAATCCTTAAAAAGTATGATTTAAAAAAACCTAAGGCTGAGATTGCGCAAAGATTTCTCGTTTTAAAATTTTCGATCAAGATGCGATGTATAGCACGTTTTGAAATGTTTAGTTAGTTCATTCACCTTCAGCCGACGATCATCCGTTACCATTTTGTTGTTTTTCTTAACCGTTTGTGGCGTGGCCACCTCAATTGATCGACAACTACGGTGCTCATCTTGGTAGCTCTTACGGCATTGTTAAAACTCCGCCATCCAAATGAAAGTATTGACCCAGCTAAAAATAACCTGGATTTTGTAAGCAGTAACTAAATGTGTATTCTTCCAAAATAGCACTTAAACTTCATGCGTTCAAGAAATCAATTGAAGAAGGCAGAAAATCAAATCTATTTTAATTTGCTTTGCCTTCTTAACTGCATACTTTTGAAGCAGTAACGAATGCAGAGATTTCTTTTGTTGATTATACGATTTGTTACGAACAGTACAATGCTTCTGACTTACGATCTGTTATGAGCAGATATTATTTTACTCTGCCTTCTAAACTGCTTCTTCTATAAGCAGGAAAGAAGGCAGAGATTTTATTATCGATTTTGCGACGAAGTGTTACCAGAATGGACTTTGTCGGGAGCTCCTTAAAGAAAAATAAAAAAAGTACGTGACCCCTTTAGAATCAGATAGAAAAATTTCTTTTTCAATTCCAAAAGGAGTCCTTTATTTGAATTAGCATTTTATTAGCACATTAATGAAGCAAGTATTTTACTGCATCTATGGAGAAGTGAGTGAAGTGCTTTAAATTTTATTAAATACACATTATTTTAGTGCATCTCGAAGCTGAAGAAAATGCGCATTTCATTGCTAATGAAGGCCTGATTTTATTGCTTCTTAAGTGCCATGGAAGAAGTGCTTTTCTCCTGCTGAAAAGAGACATACCAAGTGGGACATCACGAACAAAAATCATGTCTTCTGGAATTAATTTAGGAAGCGCACGGTTATTAAATAATTCCTTCCAAAACTGCTTCTAGGTATGCAGTATTTTTTGCTGGGGAATTACATAACGGTGACCAATTTTTCCATGTTTACAAATTCACTAAGATCGTTTCCTATCGTTACTAATAAGAAACATGGCGCCTTCAAACTTAAAACATATGTTTTATAAGGTTGCCACTTTTCACGAAAATAATTTTTTTCAACCTACTGCAGCCATTTTTACGTTAGGTCGTGAGGTTCTGGGAACGCCATCTAACAATCGCTATCAGATCGCACATCGGACCGGACTTAGGACAGAACAATATAGCGTTGTCAGACAGTCGATCGAAAAATGAGGAAAAGTGGAAGTAAGTTGACGGAAACTAAAAATTACAATAAAATTTAAAAAAAATATATTGGAAGAAGAAAGGTAAAAAAATATGAAAATATCGAAAATAAAAAAGCAACAATTACTGTTTAAATTTCATTCTCAAAAATTATAAATTTCACATATTTCATAAATTATTGTACTTTTTAATTGCTGCTATTATGAAAATTAATTTTATTTGAAAAACCAAAAGTTTTTGAAAATTTGTTGGGAAATCACAAATAAAAATTCACACTGCAGCAATACACAGCAATTATATAGCCCTGTGTTTCATTGAAGAAATACGCTGATCACCATATTCCCCAGATCTAGATTCGTGCGATTTCTGGTTGTTTTCAAAAATAAACAAAATTCGAGAGAAAGAGCCCTCAGCAGCAATGAGGATATAATAAATGTTGCCAATGCCCTAATTAAAAAGCTGTTGAAAGTCGATTTTAAGGACTGTTTTCAAAAGTGGATTTACCAACTTAACAAATACATACATACTATGTTGAAACAAATAAAAATTATGATCAATGAGGACATAAAAGTAAATTATTATTTATTAATTTTTTTTTCATCCTACTAAGGGAACTTTTGTTGGTCCCCGTATATGAATTTCCTTGCGCTGTTTATTACTACTTAATTAATATCATGCAGATAATAATCTCAGATTTTTATTCGCAGAAATTTGCACAAAAAATAAATCTGTCGATGAATACCACCTAAAAACAATTATTGGCGTATTGTTTAAGCAGCTTAAAACTAAACCATTTTAATATATGTAAGTAAACATTTTGTTACATTTTATTAAAAACAACAATATCGTATAAAAATATACATATATCATAACTAGAACCATTTTTGAAAATATAACTAATGTTAGCTCTGAGTATGTCTTAAGTAACCACAAATTCTTTCAAACCACCAGCGTAATGAGTCATTAAGGTTTCTTGAAATTCTTCAGCACACAATGTTTAAAATTTATAAAAAAAATAACCTTCAAGTGTTGATGTTTAAATCACCGAAAAAAGGCAACCATTTAATTATAAATAATTAAATAGTGTATTTAGTTAGTACTGGTTTCTTATATGAAACCTAAAGCAGTTTCGTTTTCTTCTAAACAATTAAATATCATGAAGTCAGTAGTGGTCAAAGGTTTTGAAATAATATATAATTAGTTATATTTATTTGAATAAACCTGCAGAGTTTTTAAAACTAATGTGATTCGTTCAACTATTACACAGTGTTACATAATTAGGAGGTATTAAATTAATCGACTTTTTTATTTTGGTAGGTTTGAGGTTAAGAAGAAGAATAAACCTTTTTTTCCAAAAATTATAAACATATTAATTTTCAAATCAGATTAGATGTACATAGTTTCTGCCTTTTTCTATGGACAGGCTTCATTACTGATTTTCGATTAAATTGTACTAGTAATTTATATGTTATTGTCAGATTGTCTCTATATGATAATTTTTTCAAAAAACCTGTCGGCTGCAGGATTTTATTTTAATCGATTATTCCCCCAAATGATTACTCGGTGATTTTTCTTAGTCGGTTAATCGCAATAAAATATTAAAATTAATCGATTAATCGATTAATTTTATATAAAATAATATAATTTTTTTTTTATCAAAAACGGTAAAGCTTTTTTTAGATGCTCTTATTTATTTTCAGATTTTTTTTAAAGACAAGTATATACCCTACGGGAAATTTTAACAAACTGTCACCGAACTGGCCCCTTTATATGAAATAGACTGGTCACTTTTACATGGCGTTGTCATAGGAGGGGGAAATTTACCCCTTGTGACATGTCACAAGACAAATCCCAGGACAGGTCCCTGAACTTTGTTTTTCAGTAACCTGTCCCAGGTGACCAGTCTATTTCATATAAAGGGGCCAGTTCGGTGACAGTTTGTTAAAATTTCCCGTAGGGTATCTCCAACAAGCTTTAGCAACACTGAAAATTATTTATTTTTAAATATTTTTAACCAATGATGATTTAATTAAACCCTACACCACTACGTGGAGAGGGTATAATAAGTTTGTGCTGATGTTTGTAACACCAAAAAATATTGGTGCTAGACCCATCTTATAGTATACTGATCGGCTCAGAATCACTTTTTATTTCCATTTAACGATGTCCGTCTGTCCGTCCGTCCGTCCGTCTGTCTGTCCATGCATTCTTGTGCGCACTCTACAGGTCGCAAATATTAAGATAAGACTTACTTTAAATGTTAATAAATTAACTACAAAATCCTTAAAATAGTAATGATTTTTCATTTATTTCGTTTTTATAACTTTCAAAAAATTAACTACAAAATCGGTAAAAAAAAATGATATTTAGTTTATTTCGTTTTTATAACTGACCTAGAAATCTAAAAGGGTTTCTTTTATTAACAAAACATTTTAAATGAAAATATTAACTGTAACAGAATATCCGTATTTCTATGTAATTTGTTTTTTTAAATAAAAGACAAACACAGTTGAAAAATATATTTCTTTTCAATTTAATTGAATAATCATTTAAAAATAAATTTACTGTAATAAACAAACAAACCATCAGCTTATTTAGTTGAATAATTAACAAATTCATATGAGCTGATTTATATTTCACATCTTGAACATAATTTGTAATCTGACTTTGAATTGAATAGTTAAATAAAAAACAAAAACAAATATTAGGCCTTTGAAATTACTTGTTACTTGAAAACGCCTTCATATTTGTAGGTAATAACATTAATTTAATTTGTTTTAATCCGTCATTTAACATATCTTTAGTATTTAAAATACTGGTACACTAATGTCTACACCAGGTACACCAGCGCTTCACTAGTGCGACCTTTTTACATTATAGACCCAAAAACATGAATTACAGCCGAAAATTTTTTAAAAATTTTTTTTAATTTTATAAAGGCTTTTTTAAGTTTTGCTACCAAAAGATTGAAATACATAGCGTCAGGTGAAATGCAAAGCTATGTAATTAACATTTTCATTATTTTTACAGGAGTAGCAAAAAACATTGATAGAAACACACGAAATTCGTACTATTTTTACTACAATTGGAAAGTTTTGTTTACTTTTCGTATTGAATTTTTCCAGATGGTGTAAAATTAGTAACTTGTAAGTATTCGAACATGCCTATTGTTAAATATGTTTATAGCAAATTATATATAGTCGGCTTGCCTGCAAGCAGTGCTAAGAGTTTTCTAACAGGTTTTCAGGAAAGCCAAAAAACTGATTTATATTATCCTTTTAAGATATTTTATTAACATCCTATGCTTTAATGATTTACGACCCCATTTACTAAAATCATCATTAAGGCATATGATATAAATAAACTATCTTAAAAGAATAATATAAATCAGTTTTTTCGCTCTTTTGAAAACCTGTTAAAAAATACATAGCACCACTTGCAGGCAAGACGACGATATATTTGCAAATCGACGATATACCATATATATGAATCGATAACGATATATTGCCTGCCATCCCTGGAAAAAAATTATTAGTTACGGGGTTTCAACTTATTACCTTCGATATCATATCATAGCTCACATATGTATGTACCAAATAAACTAAACTTTTTCATTCAATTTCTTTCAGTTCCTTTTTAGTTAACTATAAAATAAATTTAACTATTATAAATACAAATATTTTTTATTGTTCATACATAGTTTCTTAATGTTTAAAATTTTAAAGTAATATCATGTAATTAACTTTTATTTATAAAGAAAAAAATACAATTATAATAATACAAATGCATTATGTCAACTACCATATTAAAAGCACTTTCCTCCCCCACAAACCACCCATATTATGACTGCACACTTTCACTAATTGTTACAATGAAATGTAATAGAAAATTTTTAAATGTTGAATTTTTAATCGTTGAAATATGTATTATTATACAGACAATGAAATAAATAAACGTTTATCAAAATCGTCAATATTTCAGTTCACCCAATTATCGAAAATATAGAAAACATATAAAAACAAAAATTGATGTATTCAAAAGCCTGTATTTAATTAGTTTGTTAAATATTTTTTGAAATAATAATGTGTTCTAATTTTCATTATTTAACACTTTTTGGAATAGGCATGCAGTAAAGGGTTAAAATATCATTTTAAGCTTATAAGTAATATGACTTCATTAGTAGAAGTACTAGGGGTAATGTTGAATGACACTCCTCAGCGAGAACAAGAAATTTTCATTTAGTTTGTAATTAAGCCTAACAAATAATTCTAGAAATTCTAAAAATTTCGTCCTCTGACGATTTCCTTAGGTAAGAAAGAAACCCGGATAGGAACATACCTTCAAAAGATTATTTTTTACAATTTGTTAAATAACCTTTGGGATTTTAGTACATTTAATTACTTTAATGTGGGAAGTTTACAATTTTTCAATGATTCCCCGATCACAGTAAATTATATTTATTCAAAGTTTTGTTGGAAAACTTCAAAAAAAATTAATACCTGGTAGCGACACACTCATTACATTAATAAATAAATTTAGTAGGTTTGAGGTTAAGAAGAAGAATAAACTTTTTCTCTAAAAATTATAAACACCTTAATTTGCAAATCAGACTAGATCTAGTTTCTGCCTTTTTCTATGGTCAGGCTTCATCAGTGATTTTTTTCCATTAAATTGTATTATTGTTTATATTTTATTGTCAGATTGTCTCTATATAATAATTTTTCAACAACCCGTCGGCTGTGGGAATCTAACCTGTGCCTATTCCTATATTACAAACGTAACTATACTAAAGTGCGACAGCTTAGCCATATCACCCAAGTAAGGCCTTGAATGCAATGTAGCTAATTCATAGTTTTCTTTCCTATAAGTAAAATTTTATTTTTTTTATTTAATTAAGTGTTCGTATGTTGGAAAGTTGCGACTTTTAGTCTTAAAATTAGTTTTATGACAGTCACAACGAGTCACAAGTAGGAATAGGCACCTAATTCTACATAAATTAACTTTTCATTTTATTTTAATCATGACAGTGGGTGTTCAATTAATCGATTTATTATTTTAGTCGACTAATGGCCCAAATAATTATTTCGGTTTTTTCTTAACCAACTAAACGAATAAAATTTTAAAATTAATCGATTAATAGAATTTTATAAAAAATAATATAGAATGTTTTTGTATTTTTAATCCTTTTATTTAAAAATAGGAACAAAAATAATTTCAATAACTCTTTAAAAATTCAAAAGTACCTATACAAAATTATATTAATTGAGAACATATTTTGTAAATATTCTTATTTTATTGTTGTTTATAAAAAGCACATTTATGTGAATTACACCTTTAGAAAAAATTACTCTCAATATAAGCAGTTTGCTTAAGTAAACACATCTCAGAATCTTAAAATTTTTCTATTAAAATAAACTCTTAAAACAAATAGTTAATTTTTTCAAATCCCGAATTTTTCTAAATATGTAACAGGATCTGTTAATTTTAGAAAAGTGTTTGTACAAAAAAAGGAAGAATTTTTCTATAGAAAAAATGTTTTAGAATCATAGATTTTTTATAACTGGAAAAAGCTTCTAAAGGAAATATGTCTAGCTTCTATAAGAAAGATGATACAATTTTTACAAGTAAATTACAAAGAATAAAAAATTTGAAAAAATAAAAAATTCGCTACAAAGCCGAAAATACGTATTCTGTCCTGCTGGCCTTATCGAATTCTTTAATGTTTTTATTCTTTGTAATTTACTTGTATAAATTGTATCATCTTTCTTTAATTTGAAAAATAATTTAAACAGAAAGAAATATTAATATATATGATCTAAAATCGAACGAAAAACATTTATTTAATAAAAAATGTATTAAACTTGTATAAATGTACTCGTAAATAAATATTAAATTTTATTATTATTCAATGTCAAGTGCATAATTATAAAATTTTCTAATATAAAATTTTACAAATGCAATTTTTTTAGAATGTTGTTCAGAACACAATTTTTATTTTAAAAAATAAATGCTACAGTTAACAGCGACTTTGAAAATGAAGATGATCGCTAAAATTACATAAATGAACTTGAAAATAAAAAAAAAAAACAATTTCGATGCATTATTTATTATGCCCAGCTCTAAAATGTAATTCAATCAACGCAATTTTTATTTTATAAAATTTTTTTTCGCTAATGACCATAAATATATTCAATGCAAACTTATAAATTGACCTTTTTACTTCAATTAAATTAAATATGTATAAAGTTAAAAGTAAAGATGTCACTGAATGACTCAAAATATGTTAAACTAAGTAGTTGCAACATTCTATAATTTCCATTAATTATAAAATTTCCCTTGAAATTTATCAATAATTTATAATTAATAATTTATTAGACATGTTTAAATATTTAACATTAATATTTTAAAGTGGATTTCAGTTTGTTTTTCTTTTCTTTAGTTACAAAGTCTATTGATATTATAAATAAAACTAAATTCTATAACTGTCCGTTAGTATGAATATTTCTATTATATTCAAAAAAAATTAATTGTTTAATTTTGTTTTTTTTTTTTTTTTTCTTAATGACATTTGGTAAATTGTATTGAAGATTAATGATTAATGATTTTAACAAAACTAAGTGTTACTTTGTTCGTTTTAAGATCATATTACCATGAATTTTAAATAGAAAATGATAAAGTGATAAATATTACTATATTTAACACTTTTCAACTAAACGGAAGTAAATATTTATTATTTTTAGTTTTAAGTAGAAGAAGAAAACAAATGATGATAAAATGAATACTAAACATTCATATATCAAATAAGATATGACCCAGTTTTGTATTGTGTATGGTACGTACTTGCATTTATAATTAAAGAAAAAGAAAAGACTTAAGACACAAACTTATAAGTAATGATCATGTTGATGCAAAAGTTTGTTTCTTAAGTCTTTCATTTGTTGTACGCATAGTTATTTATGTTTGTGTTAATATTAATCTTTTTCAAATAATTTTGTTACAATTTTCATATCTTTATTTTTTATGGCTGTAACCAGGTGTCTTATTTGTATGTACATCATTTTTTTTCAAGGTCATTAAACTTTATATTATTAATTTAGAAACGGTTACTACTTCCACCCAACAACCTGTATTGGGTATACATATTGCATTGAAAGGATAATCAAACAAAAATCATTAAACTTCTTTTAACACACAGTAGTTCATTGTACACTTAGAAACTTTGCAAAAAATTAAATTTTTACAAGTACTTTGGAACCAAATTTTGGTTATTATAAAAATATGATGGTTTGAAAATTTAAGGAGGCCTTTTAGACTTAACTCTATATTCTATAAAGAGCAAATACTGCAAGGTATTATATAGAGAAAATATTTTCTCACTAGTTTACAGCAACATTTCTTACTAATATCAGTTTTTTATGTATTCTGGCCTGCTAATAAAATTTGTATTATTAAGTTTTGGTAATTTTAAAGCTTTTAAGTTTAAGCTATAATATGCTAAACTGTTCAAAAGTAAATTAAAAATTATATATTTTTTTACAAACTGCCAAAAATCGGTAAATATAGATGATAAGAAAAAAAATTTTTTTTTTCTGTGAATTTATGGTACACCGATAAATTCCGTAGCTATAAAGTTAACGAAATCAGTAGTTGAATTGGACAAAACTTAAAATAACTATTATAATATAGTTAATTTTTTTTTTTTTTTAATTTACTTATATTGTTATTTTGTAAGTTTTTTTTATTATTCCAAAATAACCAAATAAGTTTTAGTAAATTCCATATTAATAAAAGTTACAACTACTAAACTTATTATAAACTAAAAAACGGTGCATTAATAATGCATTAAAAGCATTAGGATTTAAATGACATTTGACTTCTTCAGTTAAATAATAATACAAATATTTTCGAATTATCTCTAAAATTGTATTTTTCACTTTTTAGCTACTTTTGCTTTTAAAAAGAAGAAAAAATTTAAATCAAGTGTCAAGAGTTAAAATTTTTTTTTATTATCAAAGTTTTATATAGTTCAAGTGTAACTATCATATATCCAACTGTTTTGTTAAGTACCATAAATAAAATAGATGACTTTCCAAAAAAAAATATGTTTAATGTTTAGTTATGGTGCACACCACCACAAAAAACCTTCAATTGAAAGCAAAAGTGACCTTAACAAGAAAATATTAAAACAATATATGTACTAAAAAAAAGATAATTTGAACATAGCAAATTATGCATTCTACCAAATAATAATTACATGGTATATTAGAGAGATTTAGCCTCAGGAAATTAGGTAGAATCAACCAGCATAGAATCTCAAGAGTATGCATTAGACCGTACCTCAAAAAGAAAGTTCGCCGTACACCCTCTAATATGAAGTATTTTTGGAAGGCGATTTCAAAAAAATTTTTTGTATTTTTTTTGCCGGACGTAGGGGTCGCCTTTTTTAATTTTTTGTTATAGCTTTGGCATTTAAAATCGGATTTTGAAGTGTGATATATCGATTATTTTGCTTCGAGGAGACCAGTGTTTTGCTATATAGTAAAAATCCAATTAAAAAAAAATTAAAAAGGCGACCCCTACGTTCGGCAACCAATATATGAAAAAAATTTCTACTGGGTTTAGCGAAAAACTTCCTTAGCAAAAGTTTACTGATTTTTTGCGAGCTTTAATTTTCTGACATTAGGGTCGTACATTGGGGTGGCAGCAACTGAAATCTGGTGGGTACCTACTAGAACGGGATACTTGAGCTCAAAATGCCCTTAGAGCAAAACACTGGTCTCCTCGAGACCAGTGTTTTGTATTGATTGATGTATCATACTTTAAGATCCGACTGTAAATGCCAAAGATATAACGAAAAATGTAAAATGGCGACCCCTACGATCGGCAAAAAAAAATAAAAAAAATTTTTTTGAAACCTCCTTGCAAAAATACTTCATATTGGAGGGTGTACGACGCACTTTTTTTTCCTGTAAGGTGGTACGCTCTAGTATGCATGAATCTCATTCTCTGTTAACTGGCTCTGGCCGACAGACTAAATTATAATTAATATTAAAAGTTGTTTTATCAAATATACAAAATATGAAAAAATATATATTTAAAAAACTCAATTCCTTAGCTGCAATTTAGCTTCTTGAAATATCAGACAGAGCCAGTGAGAGAGAGTTTTACAGTAGGTGAATGACTTGCATAGAGCCTAGCACAGAGCTGGCAAAACTGTGACACGTGTGTCAGTAGTGGCACGCGAGTGGATTTTAGGTGGCACGCGACGTTTTGTTGGATATTTTCAAAAACTTTAAACTATTAGAAGACCAGCAAAAAATTCAGTTAAATGTTAAATTTCGCTACAAAAATGTGTGAAATTTTTCATAGAGCTTGTAAATCGTCTTTTAAAAGCAATAAAACTCAGTATTGCCACCATTTTTTGTTTAAAGAAATATGGTTAATACAGAACTCGCAAATTCGATTATCAAAAAATTCTGGGAATATTTTTAAAATTCTAGATTGAAAGAAGTTTAAATGATTCGATGAGCAAATGGCTCATAATCGGAAAGGTAAAAGTACCAGATAATTGCACAAAAATGGAAAACAACTTGTAATAAAATTGGATCTAAAAAATTAAGTTTTTTAAAGGGAAAATAGGTCCTACGAAATAAGCCTCAATTAAATAAAGGCTGAAAATAAGTTTGATAATGAAATAACCACCAAATTGGGTTTTGATCATCTGAAATAGAAATTTCTCTGTTCAAATCCATAATATTCGCTTTTTGTTCATTATTATGATGATAAAAACCGCGCGATTTATTTTAGCAAAATAAAATTTTTGCCCGAAGCACATTTTTCAACTAGTTTCTTACGTACTTAAATAAGTGATGGCGCCCAATAATTTAATTTTTTTAACAATATGAAATAACCACCAAAAATGGAATAACCCCAAAAAAATGCATAGGCAATAATGTTCAAACTGTTTAAATTTTTGGGGGTTATTCCATTTTTGGTGGTTATTTCATATTGTTAAAAAAAGTTAAATTATTGGGCGCCATCAATAAGTTCGTAAGAAACTAGTTGAAATATGTGCTTCGGGCAAAAATTTGATTTTGTTAAAATAAATCGCCCAGTTTTTATCATCATAATAATGAACAAAAAGCGAATATTATGGATTTGAACAGAGAATCCATAATATTCGGCATTTGGGGATTTTTTTATTTAAAGATTAAATAAACCCCCAAAAATTAAATAACCGTCAAACATTTTTACGCCATTTCTTGAATGTTATTTAATTTTTCCCTTTGGGGGTTATCCGTAGCGCTGATAAATTTGTACATCTGCGATGATAATTTTAAGAGAAATTTTCTAAATTTCAAGAAGATGTTAAACATATAGACAATTCAACAGTAATTTTACTTGATGTAACTAAAAACTTCTACTAATATGTATATCGCATAAAATCTGAGTTTTTGGACTCTCCGGATCCGACCCGAGAGAGGTCCATACTTATTATTGAAAGTATCCAGTCACCCAGTCAGAAATTGCCAGTGGTACCAAAAATTAAGCACTGGCATACCACTGGGTAACCGCGGTGTGAAAAATAAATAAATGACTGGCAGAACACTCATTTTCCACGATTTGGCAGCGTTTGCAAAAAGGGTTTCGCTAGTATTTGTTTTACAAAAATGTGTATGTTTTATAAAAAAAAAACAATGGCAAAGAATGGGCTTAGAGTGATGTGCCAACGTTTGCAACCAGTGGTTATCCAGTACTACCTAGCCAGCGGTACAAAAGTCAATTTTTTTTTAAGAGAAGCAACACTCAGGAAATTCTTCCTATTAATTAACGTGTTGCTTTCTTTGGAAAGGGGATAGAGAAGAAGTGATAGGTGGTGAAAGATGAAGGGCTTCAAATATGGCAACACTGTAATTGCGCGAGATGTTGAATCTTAAGCGGAGAATACACGAGGAAACATTCGTGAAAAAATGCCCATTTTTTTGTGAATGTGTGTGTGTGCGTGTTGACATCGTGCAATTCGTGTTTACAACATTTTTTGATATTTTTTGTTCCCTACTCAATGTTCCTTCGTGTATTCTCCGCTTTAGAACAGTTGTTGCGGGCCATTTAATGAAGAGTTTGTGAACTTTATTGAAGCTTTTTAGTTCATAGCCCTGTTATATTATTTTACTTCGGTAGGGTTCAGTGCTAGGGGAACACCGAAGGAGGGCGCTGCGATATGTATGAGATATAGAAAAAAAACTCAGACATATTATTATTTTTCATTAATTGATGTTGCCTTGGATGAGAACGAACACACAAACATGCATATATTAGTACCCAAATAGTACTTTTATGTAAAATGTTGCTTTTCAAAAAGTGTTGATTTTTGATGATGGCTTTACCAAATCAGACAGTTCATATACAAAAGTACAAAATTCTCGTCCCGTTGAATTTTTGTACCTTATGTAATGTCTCCGTTTGTGTACTCCAATCATCATTTTCTTATTGCGGACAACTGATGAGTTAGGGTGATGCCCACGAAACAATTGTATTGTCTATCATGAAAGTGGTCAAACTTTTTGAAACAAAAAATAAAATATAGTATGACAATATCATATTAGAGTTTGGACTTGAGGTAGAACAATATTTTAACTAAATATATGAAAATTTAGAAAGTCCGAAAAAACAATTTTTGTATGAACGCAAAAATTAAAATAAATGTTGAAAGTGTATATATTTAGAAAGACCAAACAAGGTTCTTTTAAATACCTTTTAAAAATTCAAAATCGATTAAAAAATCGTTGAGTTACAAATGTTTAAATGCACCAGTCACAAAAAGTACTTTTTCCCCTTATCTCGAAAATTTGAGGGTATATTGCAACTCAAACCGATTTTGTAGCAAGTAAGTAACTGCAACGAAACTGCAGTTGTTTGAAACTTTGAAAATTTTTTCCCTAAGTAAAACAATTGCAATTGCAGTTAAAATAACTACAACCTCATTACTACACAAATAAATGTCATGTAGTAGTAACTGTATAACTTTTTCCTAGTGAATAATTTAAAAATGTTTACTTTTTCAGAATTATTTTTAATCTTTCAAAATTATTTTAGTATTTTCACATTTTCATATATCGAGTTTGAAAATTGATCTACCTCAAGTCTAAAACATGCGAGGGCTGTCACAGAACTACAACACCTAACAACCTAACAAACAAAACACAACGAATTTGGAACAAATTTTCTTTATTTTCTTTATTTAGCTCGATACACTTTTCCCAGCGATTTTCAATGGCTTCAATACCCTGTTTATAGTAAGAACCGTCTAGCTCAATATAGCGAGGCTCCACCTCTTATTGTTGGCAAATTTTTTACCACCGAGCGATTTTTTAAAGAAATAATTTATTGATTTAGTCCATCGCAATAGTGGATGTGTGAACTGGTGCATTGTCTTGATGAAACAAAACTTTCTTTTTCGTCTTTACGAATTCACTAAGATCGTTTACTATTGATGGCTTAAAAAAATACACAAAAAAATAAAATTCAGAAAAAAATGTTGCTTTGGCAGCAAATTTTTAATTAGGAGCGTTCTTTCAAAAAATTTGATAATTTTAGCAAAAGGGGTTTGCTGAAAATCAGCGAGCTGATTTTTACCAAAAAATATTAATCTCAGCAAAAGTTTTGCTAACACTAAGTAGACTGCAAATAAAAAAATCCTTGCTAAAATCAATAAAACTTTTTGGTGAATATTAGTAGACTAAGAAAAAAAACTCAAAAAATTTATAGAAAAAATATACTTTAGTTACTTTATTCGCTGAAAAGCTAAATCTAGAAATTGTTTTTTTTTATTTTGAAAATTATTTAATTATTTATTCATGTCGACAGTGTACATGATTTAAAAATAAATATATACAGGAGTTTTATTTTAATATAATTTATATTGTCTATACTACAGTTGTTTATCAGCACAATTTTGGTAGAGAAATAAATTAGTAAAACATTAGTTCAAAATTAGTTTAGTGCTGTAAAAATATAACTAAAAATTTTGCTGAAATTCCATTTTTTGCTGAAAACTAGTATACCTGATATACAAGACGTTTTACTAATTTCTCTGCTAACTTATTTTTTTTTTTCTTTGAGTGTAGAGTTTTGATATATTAGGCTATAAATAAATGTTTTCTACTACTGTCAACAACTGCTAAACGAATTTTATTTTTTAAGTGGTTTGAAAACACTAATAATTGGATAATAGGATTGTTTTTTTAGTGCCTTTTCCCTCCTTTTATTTCCGAATACAATATTTTTGCTTTAACAAGTGACATAGGCAATTCCAAATAAAACAACCTTCCCAGAAATACGTTTCCCAGAATTTGATCCGCTTTCTGTAATATGACCAAAGCATACTGTGTTGTAGGATATCATACAGTTGGCATACCCGATTTTAAATTTTTACTTGCTTTTATTTTTATTGCCATTGCTAAACAGTATTTATTTAAATAATTATATTTATTAAATAATCATCTAATTACTTATAATATTTTAACACTTCATTTATAGTAATCTTTAAAAAATGATCAAGCAATTTATCAAATCAATATCGAACATGTTTTGCTTGAGGCTTTACCAACAAAACAATATTTATATTCAATATTTTTTACATTATAAAACAACAATTATTACCAAATCTCTATTGAACATTGAAAGTAGGAATTATTTGTAAATTATGTTCATTTAAAAATTATCCACTAAACAAAATAATAAATGATTTAATAACACTAGTTGACATCGAATATGCGAATGGAGCGTGACTACATGTTTCCGATTAACTTTTCCATGTTGAATTCGAATCATGTCTTAAAAGTTTTCATCACGTCATAAAAAAGTGACCCATATATTGATCTTAAAAATATCTAAATTAAAATAACTTTGATTTCGTCTTTTTCTAAACTTGATGCAACAGAAGATTTTGAAAATAAGTTAATCGTGAAAAAATAATCACGTTGCATTTGCATCAAAAAAAAAAAAAAAATGTCATCATGTAAACTAGTGTAATTTGTTTATATATGTATGTCAATTTGTTGATTTATAAAATTAAAGTTTTATAACTATTTCGCTTTGTTATAAATTACATAATTTTAAACCCTATTGTAGCTACATAATTAAACTTTTTGTTGTCAATATATTGGCATCAATTAATTGAGTATACACTTACATACTTCGATATACTTTTAAAATAAATTCAATATGTTATATCTTCGAATAAAAATTGAAATTAAACAATTACCTATAAAGTCTCACCGCGGGGTATAAACAAACAACACCTAATGTTAGTGTATTCCCACAGCTTGCCATATTAGGAACGACATATGTATCTAGGCGCAATTTTATTTATAAATAGGGCTGGGATATTCAAATTTAAACTTGGATATAAAACAAAGCATAAAAAAGTAAATGAATACGCATTATTTTTAGCATTCCAATATAATATTTTGGAACAGAAAAACATTAAATTCCACAAAATATATTTTCTTAAGGAGGGTAACTTCTACACTTAAAATATTTTGTATGTAAAGACCGCTGCAAATGTAGGTATTTAAAAACAAATTAAATTTCACTTGAAAACAGTATCACTGTTAATAAAACAAAACACAAATTAGTCAAAACAACTAATAAAAATTACTTACATACTTTTTATTTGGTTTTTTTTTTAACAAAATGACTGAATAATACTGACTGTTACGAATTCTCAGTATTTTAGGTTTTTTGTTTTTTAAATGACTTACGATGTAGCTAAAATTTCCACTTAACAGATTTTTAATTTCACAATTTTCCTGAGCGTAAGGTTTGTTTTTTATATATAAAAAGTTTTTTATTTTCGATATTTCGCTACCCCATTGTGTAGCATCTTCAGGAAATAACAAATTTGAAAAAGTTTTTCAAACTTTCAAATTGTTTATAATTTGTTAATTTGAAAAAGTTTTTCAAACTTTCAAATTGTTTATAATTTGTTAATTTGTTATTTCCTGAAGATGTTACACAATGGAGTAGCGAAATATCGAAAATAAAAAACTTTTTATGTATAAAAAACAAACCTTACGCTCAAGAAAATTGTGAAATTATCCATAAAAATCTTTTTAATGTAATTTTCCATTTTAGAAGGCCTAAATTCATAAGAAGAAAACAGTCGTATAGTATGCAAAAAAAAAAAATATGTAAACTAGTGTAATTGTTTACATTTATTTAAAAAAAAAACGTATGCAAATTTTGTTGTTAGAGCTGCGCACTATATGAGTGACAAAAAATGTGGTGAATATTTTACACCGGTAAATTGAAATGTTGGTGATTAGGCCAACCAATAAATTTTTTTTTAAACAATAGAAGAGGCAATTAAAACTAACAAACTGAAAAAACAACACTTTACTAAAAAAATAAAAATTCCCTGTTGGCAGTCCGTCTCCAATATACACAAATTGCCTGAACTTGAACGTAAAAATCATACGGCAGTGTGACAACATTTGCGAAAAAAGGGACACGGAGGAGAGTAGAAGATAAACAAAAAATCTAAAGTAGAATGTTTGTATGTGTGTGTTTGATCACTTCTGAAACCAAAAAACAATAACAGAAAGCTGAATAGGAAAGAAGAACTATGAATTAGCTACGCTACTTGGAAGCCCTTACGTTTGTAATGTAGGAGTGCATGGTTCGATTCCTACAGCCGACGGATTGTTGAAAAAAATTATCATATAGAGACATTCTGACAATAAAATATAAACAATAATACAATTTAATGGAAAATCACTGATGAAGCCTCCACAAAAAAAGGGCAGAAACTAGATCTAGTCTGATTTGCAAATTAATGTGTTTATAACTTTTGAGAAAAATGTTTATTCTTCTTAACCTCTAACCTATTAAATTGGAATTAATAAAAATGCATATTAATTACAATATTAATTGCAGTTGGTCTATATGACGCGTTGGAAATAACAACACTTTAATAAAAAATTAGCAGTTTAAGCCGGATTACTGAATGTTTCGTTAAAATTTAAATTCAAATTTTATATGAGAAATACAACAAATGCACTAAAACATTTTGTAAGTAGAATCCAATAAAAATTACAGTTAAAACAAAGGTATACTCAGTTAAAGAGGCGACAAAAAATAACTAAACATGTTGTTATTTTTAACTGTTGAAAAATAGCTAAGAAATCGATTAAAAATAAGTATCAATGGTAGAAAAATAACTAGGAAAATTGATAAACAACTGACAAAATTGGTAAAAATTTCGGTTTTACAGTTAGTTAAAAAGTGCAATTTTCGATTACAAGCAAATGTGTAATTACCAAAGCTGGCGTTATATTACCGTTATCCGTTTAAAAACCCTTTCAAATTATTAACCGTTACCGATACCAATACCGAAACTCTTGATTTCAGAAAAAACTGCTGAAATTAGCAGATTATCTTTGCTAAATATTAGTAACATAGGAACAGCAAAAATAAAATTGTTATTTTTTGAAACATGATAGTACAAAAAATGTATACGAAGACGCCAAATAACCAATTATTTGTTTTCGCTAAAATCGTGGCACTTTTAATTCTTTGGTAACGCGAGTTAAGATCAAACCATATTACTGCTGGTATTAACTAAACCGCAAAAATTTTGTATAAGATATGGGTACTATGGAATAAGCATAGTCCCTATATTATAATTATTTATTCTCCTTTTAATAAAATTTTAAAGAAAAAAGGGTTATCTATAAATTTTTATATCAAAATATAACATATCCGAATGCAATTAGGGCTATCTACAATAAAATCGCAAAAAAACATGAAACTTAAACAAAAAACTTATATTTAAGAATTATTAAACATTTTTTATAACTAATTGGGAGGATTTATTAAGAAAATTTTTCATAATATGTGAATTAGACGGTTTTTTAACTTTTCTGATCAATTCAGTTTTTGCAGATAGCTCTTATTGAATATAAGCCCTCGATATGTAAAATAAATTAAAGTACTGCATGTCGACTATAGGAAACCCTATACCACAGTGCGATTTGGGCCATATTCCGGGAAGTAGGATAAATTTTGTGAAAGAAACTTCAATCAACGGTGTAATAAATACAGTGAAATAAAAAGTGGCCCTAGGTCAAGTATTTTTTTGTAGTCTTAAACATCAGCATACAGCCTTAACCAAATAGTATAATTCTATAAAGACGCATTAAGAAAGTTAAAATCCAGATTTCCTCGATGTCGGAGCTGATCGAAGTTCCATGATGTCGGATGGGTTGGATATTCTAGTTCCCAAATTGGTACTTTGCGTAAATAACGGCTCGACAGTTTTTGGAATAAATCCAAAATGGCAATCGTGAATTTTTCGGACTTTCTCGATTTTTTTTCTTAAGACTTGTCAAACTTTTGACTTTCTATTCAGGTTAGTCATCCAAAAGGTACGATTTTGTAGCAAAGTATGAAAATTTTTTTTTAATTATTAGCCCTTCAAAACGATGTAAAAAACCAGGAGAACCTGAGCAAAATTTGGACCCGAGTTCTTTTTCCAGAAGGAGAACTATCTGATTCATGAATTTCATGTTGGTCATACAATGCATATTAGATAGGTCCATTGCAAAAAATCGCTTAAAATCACTTTGAATGGGTATTTAATACCAATTAGGTCCAGATATGAACGTTTTACTGCGACAAGGTATAATATAAACCAATTTCAACAATTTTAGGGTTTGTCCTCGGAGAAATATAAACTTATTTACCAAATTTCGTCTAATTATCTACAGAATTACGACCTGTAGCATAAACTAATATATATTCAATCATAGTTGTTCTAACGTTTTCAAATAAAAAACAAGCTTTAACTTCTTTTTGGTTGGCCTAATGATGATGATGATGTATTACAATCTTTTAACTGAGTCAACAAAAAAAAAAAACGTAAACAAATAAAAATATTACGGATAGTAGTATGTAGTAATGAGGTTTAATATCCTGTTGATATTATATTCCAATAAACATAAAAAAGCACATACAAAGCAACACGTGATCCCTCAAGGATAGCATAGACGAATGGTAAGGGATATGATAAATAATATTATCAGCAACATAGAGCAGAAGTTGTAACAAATAAATTTAGTATAATTTTAGTACTTTCGTGAAGAGGATTATCGTAAATAAAACCGAAACAAAAGTTGTTTGTTTGTAATATGTTTTCACAACAGCTAGAACGTTTCCGTCAACGTTTTATAACTAATCAAGTATTCGAAGCTTTGCAACCTCTATTCTTTTTAACATTTCTTTATGGTTTAACTCCATTCCGTGTGATCAAAAACAAAGATGGCGAGTCTAACGTTAAAATGTCTTTTTTCGGGTTTCTCAATATCGCCCTCTATATTTTACTCTATGGCTGTTGCTACATAATATCGCTGCTAAAGGATAAGACTATGGTTGGCTATTTTTTTCGTACAGAAATTTCAAATGTTGGTAATACAATGCAAATTTTTAATGGTTTCATCACGGGTGCCGCAATCTATATATCGGCTATTGCACAACGTCGTAAATTGTTAAAAGTTTGTCGCATTTTACATAGTTTGGATAAAAATTTTGCTAATATTGGCATTAAAGTGAAGTACTCAAATATTTATCGTTTTTCCATATTCATGATTATCTTTAAAACTCTTATAATTGGTATATATTTTGCCGGAGTGTTTTGTTTACTTAAATCGATGAATGTTACACCATCATTTTGTGTATGTGTTACATTCTTTTTGCAACATTCGGTTTTGTCAATTGCTATATGTCTATTTTGTTTTATAGCACGTAGTTTTGATAGACGTTTGGTTATACTTAATAAGGTAAGTGTTAGTGACATATGAAATTAATCTAATTTAGGTCGGGTAACTTATGTGAAAGTAGCAAACACAATTTTGTGATGTTAGAGGGTTAAAATGTTTCATAGAAATGTTCCCCGTAGTGTTTTACATAAGTTCGCCGAACACATCCAATACATAAAATGGAAGATTCACATGGTTTCCTCCTAAAATCCAAGTTTGTGGTACATTTGAGCGCCAATTCTGAAGAATTACGAAATTAACCCTTAAACACATTTTAAGTTCTGACTTATTTCTGGCATTGAAATTAAATTTGCAACCCTCTAACTCTTTAATAAATGGACTTTTTGGTTCCTTAAAAAATAAACATAAACGACCCGTAAGTTGAAGAGTTAGAGGGTTAAAATGTTCCACAAAAAATATTTGTCATGAAATTCTACTGTAAGTCTCTGAAGACATCAAGGTTTAAAATTTAGGTTCAATCACAGAAATTACTCAAAACTTAAAAGGTGCTTAAGAGTTAATTTCGAGCTTATTCAGAATTGGCGCTCAATACAGCACCCATATGGGCAAAAGTGTTATTTTTTCACCTCCCCATGCACTTTCCAGTAGATTGAGAATAAAAAATAATATACCCGTGAAAATGTAATCCTCTCGGGTTAAAACAGGCCCAGTCACCCGCGGCTTTTAGCCCTAAAAATTGACTAAAATTAGTTCAAAGCTTCCTTGCTATACCATGACTATGACTCTTAAAGTATAGGTTTTCAAATTTAATACGATTATTCGATTAATCTAAGAAAATCATCAGTGGACAACTTTTTAGAATTTCTGGAGTGTTATTTTTGTTCGGTTTTAAGATCTAATATGACAAATTTATTAGCTTAAACTCAATGAGATTTTTTTCCGCTAGGAGGGTTAAGAAACATCTTAAATATAAAAGAATAACAAAAACACCAAAAAATTGTCACAGTTTGCTTTCATATCTTCCAAAATACTACTCTGTTGTTTTGACAGATCCAGCAATGTAGCGGTATCTATTTTTAATTATTTTTAATAAAAATTTAAATATTAGTATTAAACGAAAGCCTTAATAATTATTATAATTAATAAGCATTATAATTATTAATTAAAATTAATGCTCAATGCAATAAAGCTTGTTTAGTGAGCACGCTGCATTCATAATATCTTTTAGCAAATAAAATAAATGGGTGGAGGATCGTGCATGTAGAGGGAAAATAAATTCTAAACAGAATTCTTCCCTACATTTATGTTTTTTTATGTGTTCAATGCATACGAAAGAGATACAAATTAATATACGAGGTGTTCTACTCTCCTTTAACTCATTGAACATATTATAGAGAGCTAGAGGCTTAACTTAAAATGCTAAATTTACCAGAAACGTCTGCGATGCTGTTCCTTCCGATTTGGATAAAATTTGAATATGTGACGGAGGCAGTGTTGCCATAAAACAAATGCGAAAAGGTGCCAGATCGTCGAAAAAAAGTGCTAGAAAGTGCTAGATTCAAAATAAAAAGTGCTAAAAAAGGTGCTAGATTTTTTTTTTAACGTGCATTATGGGTTTTTATCAGAGTTGGCAACCGATTCATAAGGTTAAGGCCAGGTTACATTATAAGATTTTCGGTATTATTTTGCTTTAGTACACATGCAAAACATATAGACAAGGTTGCAAAATCTTTCCGAAAATCTTATAGTGTAAACCAGTATTTAGTGTTAATGGATAATGTTATTTCATAAATATTTCGTTAGGGTATTTTAAGGTTATCGGTATAATAAGTTATTTCGTTAAGTTGTTTTAGAGTTACCGGTATTTAAAGTTATTTCGTTTGATTATTTTAAGGCTTTTTAAGTTATTTCGTTATGGCTAGTTTACACTGTACGATTTTTGGTATGATTTTGCTTTAACATATAGGCTGGATTTCAAAATCATACCGAAAATCTTATAATGTAAACCAGCCATTAGTAGTATTTTAAGGTAGTGGTATTTTTTAAGGTCCCTAGGATATTTAAAATTTTTGAGTTAGGGTCTGTTAGGTTGAACGGTATTTTAAATAATTTCGTTAAAGTATTTTGCGGTTAGTGATATTTTAAGTTATTTCGCTAATGGTATTTTTAGGTTAATTGTAGTTATTTGAATTCATTTTAAATCGTTATTGATGTTTTGGGGTAAGTGTTAAAAAACCATGGTTTTTATTGATATATTGAATTATTAATAAAAAAAAAACTATGCATTTCATACAGTCGTCATTTCAAAGGGTCATCATTTATTGCTGGCTTTAAATTAGTAAAGAAATTAAAAAATCATAATTTGGATATAAATTAGAAACGTTCTCCATAGAAATAATTTCAGATTTTGAGGCTAAAACATATCAGATTCTACAGAAAGTTTAGCTATTATACGAAAAATTTTAGATTTTGTTAACTATTTCGTTAGAAAAATCATCAATTATGTGAAATTTTTTCACAGAAATGCCTTCAGATTTTGAAAATATTTTTTTATATTGATAAATCTTCAGATTCTAATGCCTTTTGAGGTCAAGAAAATTATTTTTATATAGAGCAACCATCTAATTTTAAATTCTTCCTGCTGTAGAAAAACTATTTAAGATTCAGAAAATTTTTACTGAACAATATATTTTGTTAGTCCTATACTTTTGTGATTTTAATATACATGCAGGAGCACCAGAGTCTTAGCAATATTTCTTTTCGAAACAGATTTTTACCATTCTTTCCAAAAGTTTAAAAATCTGCCAACAACCTCAGACAGGGTTTTCGGGCTGCACTTTTCATTTCGATTGCCGTTAACAATCAGATGTTGGTTTTCAAATTGGAACTCTTTTAGAAGTGATCTAGTGTGAACTGAAGTCAGAAATGACAAACTAACTTTTCTTATTTCTTCTTTTTAGAAATTCGTAAATATTGTTATGCCAATATTTAACAAAAAGTTGGTATGACTGGTAAAGATATTTATTCAATATTCAACTTTAAGCCAATTCAGAGAAGCTATATATTTGTGTGTGGACTGTGATATTTGTAAATCCTGTTATTTCTTGAACTCGAAAAGTGTTTCAAGACATTTTTCATATAGATATTGAAGTATTTAAAAAAGTACTAAAAAATGTCAATATTTTTAAAAAAGTGCTAAACTAGCACCTAGCACTTTTTTTAAATTTTTGGGTGCTAACTCCCAAAAAAAAGTGCTAGATCTAGCACCTAAAGTGCTAAAATGGCAAGCCTGGACGGAGGGGACAGAAAAAATAAACATTTTGACAAAATATGATCTCAATTATTACACTTTTTGTTTTTAGGAATTTTAGAAGAAAAATTATTATATGAAATTATTTTTGTTCCTTTTTTTAAATAAAATTATTAAAAATACAAAAAATGTATGTATAATATTTTACATAAATTTTTTTTCGATTAATCGATTAATTTTCAAATTTTGTTCGATTAATCGATTAAGAAAAAAATCCGAATAATTATTTGCACGATTGTTCGACTAAAATAAAAAGCCGATTAATTGAATAAACTATAGTTATTGAGGGTATTCACAGTTTAACTGCTAACAAGTTATCGTTGTAAAATACCATGATTTTTGAAGTTTAACCCATAGAAAGTTGTCAAATTTACGATAAATGCTAATTTACTACTTAAAATAGTACGAACTGTGAATTGCATCATAGTAAATTTGTATTCTTTTACGTATGTTGTGTCAACAGTTTCACAATGGTTTTAATGTTTGTTGTTTTAACTGCATTCGTAGTTATTTTTACAGATTTGCAATAGTTTTTATGTCAGTTATTTTTACTACTTTTGTCAGCTGTATTGTAGAGTATTTATAGAAAATTTAGTGTATGACTTCTTAACAAATTATAATTGTTATTTTCAGTTGATTATAACTATATAATTCCCTGAGTGTCTTGTATAAAAAGCGATTTAAAAAAATGAGGAAAAATGGGAAATTAATAAAAACAAAATTTGCCCCTTTCTAGTAGTAGGTAGGAAATTAAAAATTAAGAAATATATAAAAGAAAACAAAAAAAGCCTAAGACTAATTAATTATGATAACTTTTAAATGCAATTCATGTAATTAATATTCTTAATAATTTACAATGACAGCGACAAACAAAATTTATACCCAACAGCAAATATTAAAAATACTTTCACTCCAAAAGGAAAACAAAAACATTTAAATTGTCAGTATACGGTCAGACAAAAGACAAACTTGAATAGTATGAATATTAAGGTGGGTCGTAAAAAAAGTTAAGCTATTCACCCACTTGGATTAAATTTCAGTTAAAGACGACACCGCCCTTTTAGTATTTTGTAAATTGCTTCGGCACTTGGAATCCAATTTTAACATATCGCATATCCTTGTGCGTACTAATTTTTGGCGATGGCGCCGAATTCTAGATATGACTTCCGGTATCAGAGTTCCTGCCCAACCTAATGTCCAATTCTATTTTAGTAAAAAGAAAGGCGTTTCAATTTTATTAAACTTTTGCTTTTAAAGTGCTTTTTTTTGTTCATAAACAAAAAGTTATATTTAGAGTTAAAAAAAGTCAAATTTTATTGATGTGTCACATTTGACTACACACAGTGGATTCAAACCAAAAAAATGGTAATATTAAAAATATTGTAAACTACTGATACAATACCGAAAAAGTGTTGACAAAACTTACAAGGGAGGTTGTTCACCTTTGGCTAAATTAATAGGCATCCTTCCAAGCAGATTGGGATTGAAAATGACCAAAATGGGTCAAGCGGTTAAAAGGTTGTAGGTGAAAATATTAAGGTTTGATATTTCAAATAAATTGGTGTATTTTAGTACAATTTTACAGTAGCGCCTGGTTAATAAATTCTGCGGGTAGCCTCGGTTATCCAATAATTTACCCAAAAAAAGAAATTACACACAATTTTGCAAATAGAAATGCTTTTTAGCATAATTGGGTACCCGCCGTAAGCCAGGTTGTCAGATATAGCGATTTTGAAACACTTTTGGTGATTTTATTTTTGAAATTGCAATGGACGATTTTTATGGCGATTTTACAATTAAAAAATCATTGCCTAAAGCAAATTTACACCGGGTTTATAATCTCATAGATTGTGATTTTAGTTTTTTTATTTATAATCTTTAGCATCTACACTGTCTATTTCGCTTTTAAAAATTTAATTATTTAACAGGATAATATTTGACATCAAGGAAAGGAATTTAGCGCCATTTCGCTTTAAAAAACGCCAAGTCATGGACGATTTGGCGTGTTTATTTTTCATAGTTGACAACTCTGAAAAAAAATTGTTACCAAATTGAAGATTATCCGAAAATCAGTCATATTATTGAATATATTTTGCATGAAGTTTCCACAAAAATCGGTAACTGAACTTCTAAAAGATTTCCGCAGAAAAGTTAACGACTGTTTTAATGACAAATATCAGTAGCAAAAATTTTAATAATAACTTTTAACAAATTTTGTTGTTAATTATCGAGTTTTGACAATGTAACTAACAAATTTTGTCGTTTATAAATTAAGGAATTGCTCTTACTAAAATCGTTTGATAGTGCCCTAACCACTTTTGAAAAATTATTTTTTTTTAAATTAACAAATCAAACCGCATTATTGGAATGTTATACTTCAAACAAAAATTAAAAAATTGTTTTATTTAAAATATTTTTTTTGGCGATTTTTTGCGAATTTTCGTATGCAAGAATTAAACCAAAATAAATTTTGGAAATTTTTGCGATTACGGTAACGTACGTGGAACAAAATATTATAATGACCTCAAACATTTTTTTTCACCACAAACAATTTTTTTTACTTTTAAATTTTTTTCCACCACAAAATTTTTTTTCGCACCCACAAAAGTTGTTCACCTCAAAAAAATTTATTTTTTACATCAATGTTTTCTTTTTTAATTGTTTTATATTATTTGTAATAAAGACACTGCACTGTGGAGTGTATAAAAAAATCCAAAAAATCGAATTCACTGCTTTTACTTGTTTTGGTTTGGAACCACTGTGTGTAGTCAAATTTAAATTAAGTATGAGAATATTTTGATTTCTAAACCTCTATAACTTTTTTGTTTATAAAAAAAAATAAGCACTTTAAAAGTAAAAGTTTAGTAAAATTGAAACTCCTCTTTTTTAAAATAATTTGATATCAGGGTGGGCAGAAACTATGATACCGGAAGTACCAACTAGAATTTGACGTCGGAGTCAAAAATGATCAAAGAGTGAAATATAACTGTTGTCAAACTACGAACAAGAATAAGCGATATGTTACGATCTGTCTTTCAATGGCGGCGCTGAAAACAAAAACTAAAATGGCATTATACGGGGCGTGACACAAAAAAAAACTTGTTACATTCCTAGAATCATCTTTAACTATTCTTTAATCCTAGGAGCAATTGGTTCAACTTTTTTTTTTTTTCTTACCCACCCTATTGTATATATTTCTAAATTGTTTAACAAATAAATATATTCATCCAGAGTGTTATTAAAAAAAACACGATTCGCTCCACCACTAATTTACTAAACAAATTGCAACACGTTTATTGCCTCACACACAAATTTATCCTGTGACAGGACTACAAACCTTTTTTAGTTGTCTTATAGACTTTAATCAGTATGGACGATGAAAATCAAAAAACGCTCGACCGCACCAAGCGTAGTCGTATTAGACGGTTCTTTTCCGCCAAACAATTGTATGAGTGTTTACAACCACTGTTCTTCCTAAGCTACTTGCATGGTTTAACACCATTTTATATAAAAAGTAATTCGAATGGTATTAAACAGTTAAAACACTCTATTTGGGGTTATATTAATGTTGGAGTTCACAAAATCATTTACTGCCTTTGTTATATTCTGACTTTGTTGAATGATAGCGAAAGTGTGGCGGGGTATTTCTTTCGTTCGCGTATAACACGTTTTGGATTTTGGGTGGAGTTTCTCAGTAGTTTCATAGGTGTTATAGTGATTTATTTAACTGCCATCATACCCAAACATTATGTCCAACGTAGTTTGGAAATTGCACAGGCAATGGATAAACAATTACACAAAGTGGGCATTAAAATTATGTACAGTAAAGTGTTACGCTTCAGTTATATTTGTATATTGGTTCTGTTCTCGGTAAATGTGGTATTTACGACTTTTAGTTTTAAACTTTTAAAATCGGCCAATAAAAATCCTTCACTATTTCTGTATGTAACATTTGTGCAACAACATAGTGTAGTTTTAATTGCTCTTGCAATGTTTTCATGTTTTACGAAAATGATTGGAATGCGTTTTAATATGTTGCATAAGGTAAGTTGAAAATGTTGTTTAAGTAAAATTGTATAAAATTCTAACCAAAAAAAAAAATTATCTGTTTTAAGGAATCGGTTGTAGAACTTCTTTGAAAAATACAATCGAGTTTCCAGAAGCCGTTGTAGAATTTGATGAAAGTACTATATAAAGTAGAGTTTTTTGCAAAATGTGCCTTTTTATTAAAGATATTTACTTTTTCCGCATTTAAAATGATAACCCAGCAAACAAAGATGATCAATAATGGCTCAGAAATGAGCTCCAAAAACATAAACATTTTTCCACTTTTTCCTATGAAAGTGGTCCGTCCAAAAGAGCCCCCTGTGTACTCAGAAATGACTCAGAAAAAAGAACGTATAAAATCGAAATTTTCTTCATAAATTTAAATAATTTTGGAATCTTCTTTGAGTCCGAAAAATGAACCCTCGTTTTGAGACAGCTTTTTAGATTGTAGAGACAACTTTTTGGATTGTTTTCTGAGGGTTCACATTTTCTACTAAAAAAAGAGTGTTTTCAAAAAAACAATAATTATTTCTATGAGCCATTTAAGAATCTTATTTATGAGCGCTCCGAAATTGCTGGCTGGGAATTCTTTGTTCACAATTTTAGAGATCATTCAAAACAATATTTTCAAATAAGTTTTGCTGGTTTCGAAAAATTTTAAACTATTGTTTGTTACATTAAAAATAAAAAAATACCCGTTTAAAATATAACGCTATGGTGAAATGGTTAGCGAGTTGGACTGTTACACATAAGGTTGCGGGTTCATTTCCCGGCGACGGCAACATCAATTTAGAAAAATAATATGAATGATTTTTTTTTATCCCTCATACATATTGCAGCGTTCTCCTTCGGTGTTCCCATAGTACTTAATCCCACCGAAGTAAAATAATATAACAGGGATATGAACTAAAAAAAAAGCTTCAACAAAGTTCGCCAACTCTTCATCAGATGGCACGCAATAACTGTCCTAAGATTTAACATCTCGAAAGATCCTTGCTAAAATCAATAAAAATTTTAGCTCAATATTAATAGACCGACAAAAAACTCAAAAACTTTGTAGAAAAATTATACTTTAGTTAATTTTTTTGCTGAAAATTTAAATCTAGAAATTGCCATTTTTTGAGTCTCTTGAAATTATTTCCAAAACTTTGTAAAAAACTTCCTTATTTTTAATTTCCCAGCAAACAAAGATGATCATTAATGACTCAGAAATGAGCTCCAAAAACATAAACATTTTTTCACTTTTTCCTATGAAAGTGGTCCGACCAAAAGAGCCCCCTGTGTAATCAGAAATGACTCAGAAAAAAGAACGTATAAAATCGAAATTTTCCTCATAAATTTAAATAATTTTGGAATCTTTTTTGAGTTTGAAAAATGAACCCTCATTTTGAGACAGCTTTTTAGATTGTAAAGACAACTTTTTGGATTGTTTTTTGAGGGTTCATATTTTCTGCCAAAAAAAGAGTGTTTTCAAAAACACAATAATCATTTCTATGAGTTATTTAAGAATCTTATATATGAGCGCTCCGAATTTGCTGGCTGGGTTATTTAAAAATCTAAAAATATGTACAGCTGCGAAAAAAAAATAGCACCAATTAAAGTTTTTTCTAATTTTATCCCCGTTGCTTTTATTTTTAAAGATCAAAATAATGATTAAATTGTCCCCGAAGTACTGGAAGATATTCCAGAAAATTGTAGAAAATTTTAGTGTAACGTTTGTTTTTTAACTTTGCTACCCGTTCTAAGTAGGCGTGGCTTTTAATGAAAAATCATCGATATCGAGCTTTCATCAAATTTTATAGTAAAATTTAGCGAGTACTGATCGGATCTGCACAAACTAAATATTGTTGAAAATTCTATAAAATTTCCTTAAATCTTGCATTATTTTTATTCACAAATGGCGGCCAGATTTAAAATGACACCGGTTTAAATATGAGTAAATTTTTCTTTGTTTTTAGCGATTTTAAAATAAAGTTAACAACAATGAAATTTTAAAGAGAATGTTATTATGATATGCTTACCACGATATAACAGATCAGTCAGACTTTTTTTTACATTATAGTATAAAGCATTTCATATTAAAATCTCAGTGTTGTTAACTTTATTTTAAAATCGCTAAAAACAAAGAAAAATTTACTCATATTTAAACCGGTGTCATTTTAAATCTGGCCGCCATTTGTGAATAAAAATAATGCAATATTTAAGGAAATTTTATAGAATTTTCAACAATATTTAGTTTGTGCAGATCCGATCAGTACTCGCTAAATTTTACTATAAAATTTGATGAAAGCTCGATATCGATGATTTTTCATTAAAAGCCACGCCTACTTAGAACGGGTAGCAAAGTTAAAAAACAAACGTTACACTAAAATTTTCTACAATTTTCTGGAATATCTTCCAGTACTTCGGGGACAATTTAATCATTATTTTGATCTTTAAGAATAAAAGCAACGGGGATAAAATTAGAAAAAACTTTAATTGGTGCTATTTTTTTTTTCGCAGCTGTATATAAAAAAAAATTCAATAAAATATAAACAAAATTGTATCTCAATTACTTATATCGTCGGATTGCCTGCAAGTAGTGTTATGTGTTTTTGAACAGATTTTTAGGAGAGTGAAAAACTGATTTATATTGTCCTTTTAAGATATTTTGTTGACATCATATGCCTTAATGATAATTTTAGTAAATGAGGTCGTGAATTTTTAAATTACAATAAAAAAAAAAAATTTTTTTTTCCTTGCAACCGGATTTGAACTCGCAACCTTCTGACTACAAGCCTTTTTTAACGAAGCGTCAGCATTTTTATAAAATCATTGCTATACCAGTTAATTGATTTTTGTACCGCTGGAAATTTCTAACTAGGTAGCACTGGATAACCACTGGTTGCAAACCTTGGCATATCACTCTAATCCCATTCTTTGCCAGTGGTTTTTTTTGTATAAACCATCGAAATTTTTGTAAAACAAATATTGGCGAAACGCTGTTTGCAAACGTCCCTAATGAGTATTCTCCCAGTCATTTATTTTTAACACCGTAGTTACTCAGCGGTATGCCAGTGCTTGATTTTTTGTACCACTGGCGATTTCTGACTGGGTATTGATATCCTAGTTTGCAAACAAAAATCAGTAACTAGTTACTTTTATTATTACATTTCTTATTACCTTTATATGGCGATGTCGCGAAAAATAATGAGTTACACACCAAAAAATAGATTTTCAAAAAAATGAGTTTTATAAAAAAAATATTTTTTATACTATTAAATATTTAATAGTATTTGTAACAAAAGGTCGAATAAAAATTTATACAATACAAAAATATTTTTTAAAATTTAAAATTTTTTTTTAATAAAATTTTCTCGTGCGGGAATTGAACCTGGGACTCCAGACTGTCAGTCTATGGCTGTACCATCTCAGCTATCTCGACATGTAATATTTGATAGATAAAAACATAATTGACTTGCTGCGCACAAGTCAGCTTACTCGCCAACATACAAAAAATCAAAAAATATGTGGTTACATACATATATCATTACCAGTGTGGAAAAAATATTGAGGCTAAAAATAGATTTTAAAAAAATTTGCAAAATAATCTATAACATTATTTTATTTTTGAAATAATGATAAAAATAAGTAATTATTGGTAATACATTAGTTTGTATTTTGAAATAATGAAAAAAGTACTAAATATATTAGTAACTCATTATTATATATTTTAAAATAATACAGAAAGTAAGTCCATATCATTACTGGTAGTCCAAAAAATTATGATATGTATGTCATTACCGTTTCTACACTGGGAACTGGAGAACAGTTTGGAATTTTTAATTCAAATTTTATATAGGATAAAGTAATAACACATATTTTTGTAATCGAAAGAAAAAAAATATGTTTTTGTATTAAAATATACTTTTATAATATCAAAAGAACTCCATACAAAATGTTTTATTGTAAAATATTAATGAAATAAATTTTTATTTTAACAAGTAGTTTAATCGAAGCGATCCTACTATGCGGAACTATATTTTGACAAAGCGAAACAGTTTTTTGTTTACTAATACTAAATAACGTGCATGTCTAATGATGTTTAAAGCTTTAACAGTTAAATGAGGGGCCTAAGGGAATTCCCTACTGAAAGTTCAACTAAGCATGTATGTTCAATATTTACACATTTATTCCTAAAAAAAAGAAGACCAATCCACCATGACATTTTTTAATTAAAATTCACGTAATTAATTCTCTTAATAATTGATGATGACATTGGCAAACAACAATTAAACCTAGCAAGCATTAGAAGAACTTTCACTCGAATTGACAAAACAAGAACATCTCAATCGTCAATAAACGGTCGGACAAAAGACCAACTTGAGTAGCATATATACGTATTTCAAAATTGTTTGACAATTATATTATATTCATCCAGGGTGTTATTAAAAATAAACACGATACGCTCCACCACACATATTTACAAAACAAATTGCAACATGTTTATTGCCGCACATACAATGGTATCCTGTAGCAGGACTATAAAACTACAACAACACTATAACAACAACTTTTGTTTGATATCATGCAAATTCAGTTGATTGATAAAGACTGTTTTAGTTACCGCTTAGACTTCAATCAGTATGGACGATGAAAATCAAGAAACGCTTAACCACACCACGCGTAGTCGTATTAGACAATTATTTTCTGCCAAACAATTGTACGAATGTTTACAACCGTTATTCTTTCTCACATACTGGCATGGTTTAACACCATTTTATATAAAAAGTAATTCGAATGGTATTAAACAGCTGAAGCATTCCATTTGGGGTTATATTAATGTTGGAGCTCATATCATCGTTTACGGCATCTGTTATCAGGGGTATGGCATCACCAAAAAAATAAGTTATAAAAATATTGTTATCACTAGATGGCACGTTGTTCAAAAAATTGACAATTTTCTTTTTTTATTTAAATTAAAATAATAACAAACAACAAAGCAAAAAAATAAACGGATATCTCAAATTTAATTATTTGAATATATTCCGCGCATGTTTTTTCTTTATTTTGTACAGTTTTCATCAGTTTTTGACTTTTTAAATATAGGCTCAACTGATACTAAATAGTTGCTCAGGTAATACTAAATTTCAGCGCCCTCTATCGGTGAGTAGTGTAAGTTTTGATTTCCTATCTCTATAATTAATAGTCTCTGTCTGTTATACCCTGACTTTGTTGAATGATTGCGAAACCGTGGCGGGTTATTTCTTTCGTTCACGTATAACACGTTTTGGTGATTTTATGCAGATTCTCAGCGGTTTCATAGGTGTCACAGTGATTTATTTAACTGCCATCATACCAAAACATTATGTCCAACGTAGTTTGGAAATTATGCAGGCAATGGATGAACAATTACATAAAGTGGGCATTAAAATTATGTACAGTAAAGTGTTACGTTTCAGTTACATTTATATATTATTTATGCTCTCGGTGAATTTGTCCTATACGATTTTTAGTTTTCAACTTTTAAAATCAGCCCATGAAAGACCTTCAGCATATTTGCATGTAACATTTGTATTGCAACATACTGTGGTTTTAATTGCCCTTGCAATGTTTTCATGTTTTACGAAAATGATTGAAATGCGTTATAATATGATGCATAAGGTAAGTAAAAGCAAGAAGGGGATAAGACTAGGAGATGCAATCCCTATCGGACTGGTCCACGGACAAAACAAGTGTGTAAATGACGACATGGTGTTTAGAAATTAAAAAGAGTAGCAGATTCTTTTTCTTTGCTAAATACTAGTAAAATAAGAACAACAAAATTAAAACTGTTTAATTTACAGAATTTTAGTTATATTTAAGGTAACTTTTAGTTAATTGAAAATAAAAAATTGTACTGCAAAATCTTCAGAAAATTTTGTTCGATATTAGTAGAAAAAATTGCAAAAATAAACTGTTATATCTACAAAATTGTTGCTATTTTTAAGCTAAATTTAGTTGAATCCAAATAGCAGTCTATACTGTTAAAATCAGCAAAAATATTTGCTAAAAAAAATTCTAAACTGCTATTTTCAAAAGGCTCGATTTTTATTTGCATTTAAAAAAATTAAAAAAAAAACTTAGAAAATTAAAAATTTTTTTGATCATTTGTGCTACTAATTATTTAACAAAATTTTTTGCTGATTTTAGCAGGTTAATTTGCTATTTTCCATTTACAAAAATTTAACTCAAATATAACTAAAATTCTGTACATTTAACACACTCACAATATATTTTCCATGAGGTTTACTTGAAAAGTAATAGGTAAAATTTGTTTTCAACTGAAGAATCAATTAAAATACATTGAAACATATTGTTTAAGTTTTTTTATCAGTCAATAAAAAACAAACTACTAAAAAATATGTATCGTCTGTAGGAGTTGATATTTTCAGTCGAATATTCTATTTTTAGATTTGTATTTTTAGAAAAAATAATTTAAATAATATCGTTTTTTTCTGTTTTAAAACAAAAAATTCAAATATTTTCGGTTTTCTTTTTTGTTAAAATGGTTTGTTTATATACAAAATTATTTCAATTCAAATTACAATAAATTCTTTACTCATACAGACAAACATAGCCAATAAAAATATAAACGTGTGTGTGAGTGTTTTGAAAATTCAAACAAACAAAAACTTTCAAATATGAAAAACAAACCACAAAATCGTTTTTTTTTACGTTTTGTCAATTAAAAATTGTTGATTGTTTTAACAGACTTTTCAATTATTTTTATTACTATTATGGATTGTTTAAACAATGTTTGAAAATAAATAGCAAAATGGTTTGAATATAATGAAAAATCAGTAGTCCTTTTTTTAATTGTGTTTTCAATTAATTTAGCCCATATTTTAGGTTGTTTATTACGATAAAATATTGCGAGTGCAGTTTTATTTTTTCTGTTCCTATATTACTAATATACCTACATATATAGCAAAAATAATATGCTAATTTTAGCAGTTTTTTCTGCAGCATCAAATTTGACTTATTTTTAGTCGTTTTACTAAATTTTTTACGGACTTTTTTCTATTAGTGTATGAAAAACAAATAAAAAATATGAATAAAGAGGTGAAAAAAATCTCTAAATTATGAGATAAAATAGAAAAATATTTACAATACCAAAAATTATAAAAAGCGCAATAATTTATGAAATATGTGAAATTAAAAATTTTTAGGAATGAAATTTAAATATTAATTTTTATTTTCGATATTTTCATATTTTTTAGTATTTTTTTCTTAATCGCAATATTTTTTTTTTATTGTCGGTTTTAGTTCCACTTTTTGAGCATTTTTCGATTGACTGTGTGACAACGGCATAATGTTTTGCCCAATGTGCAATTTGATAGGAATTGGGACTCCTACTGTTATATTCTTCTTAGTAAAAGTTAAAATTTCATTTAGTTGTATATATACATAAATTGCATAGGGCTTTTTACAAGTTTCGGTGTAAGTCATTTAGAATCTGAATCCAAAGCTGCAATAAAAATTTCAAAAAACAAACGAGGTTTAATGCGGTGAGGATGCATTTGTGACGATTTTTGTAACTACCAAAAACAATTGGCGTAGACCCACCAATGTTAGTATACCGATCAACTCAGAATCACTTGCTGAGTTGAATTAGCGATGTCCGTACGTTCGTTCACCTGTTCATGTAATGCGAACGATCATTGTAATCAAGCTACAGGTCACATTACTGAGGATAACACTGCGCAACACTATATTCATAATATGGAGTTTGTGCCTTTTCCGTTGATACCAATATCTTATACTTAAAGACCTCGGTTTAATTGATGCCAGCATTTTTATTGTCTTTCCAAGAAGCTTGAAAAATAGGAGATACAATCGCTATAGGATCGCATATTGGACCGGACATCGGACATCGTTGTTAGAGTTGTCAGAGCCCGTTATGACGTTGTAAATGCCTATTTTGAGGATCTCGAGAATTTCTCTTTATTGAAAGGAATAAAAAAATTGGACTAATGATGGACTAAGTGTATTGATCTAAAACGAGACTATGTTGAATAATAAAAACTTTTTCGCTAAAAAACTGTGTTTCATTCAAAAAGTCGCGGACTTATGATCTACCCTTGTATTTTACAGAAAAAATACAAACACTTGTCATAAATTAGTGACATTTCTGTAAATTTTCATTTTATTTAAGATCTATTTTCATGAACCGATTGGCTAGATATAAAATAAATTTTGGAAATTTCTTGAAAAACCAAATTAAAAACCTAACGTGTAGTCTTTGTTTCTATTTCTAAATGTCGTTTGTAAAAAATGGCAAAAACTTGCAAAATAAATTTTTTTCATAAGAAAATCTGGGCACCAATAATTTTTATAAATTGGCATTTTTGTTAGCGTATCACTGATTTAATCAATAATTAAGTGCGAATGTGTATTATATTTATTATGAATTATTTAAAGCCTCCACTGTTCTTCGTAAACTTTCTAATTATGGTTGGACTTCAATTAGTGTAACCAATTTGCTAAAACCAGACATATCAATGTTAAGATGTATGATAAGACTTCTCATGATTGTAATACCATTGTTTTGTTCTTGATTGTTTTTAATTTAACAAATTTATTATAAATTTACTGTAACTACACTAAAAACAATTGCGTGTTGAATCAAAAGAAAAACCTCATAAATTCGAAGAAGTTTTTCATAGCATTTCGGTGTCTCGCTTTCACCAATTTTCGAACTTTGTTTGCGTCCGAGTAATACATTTTTTTGCTCATCATAATCATAAATAAAAATATTGAGGATTATTATCTAATCGACAAAATGAGGTTTGAAAATTAAGGCGAATGATAAAAGCGAGGACCAGAATCGTTAGATTTATTGGTTCTCGTCTTAGAAACGGATTTTTGTAATAAACAATATTTTGTTGTTGTTGGCTTTAAGAATATAACTCATTGCTAATAATTCTCATTAAAGCCTGCAAATAGTCCGATTGCCGTGAGAACCTGCACTTAAAATATTTTGTATGTAAAGACCGACGGTGTGCCCCTCTCCAGAGAAAAGGTTGTTGTCTGTGAACGTATTCCTTAATTTGCAGAGCTTTAAATCCGCAGCAAATGCATTTAAAAACAAATTTAATTTTACTTGAAAACAGGACCGCTAACATTTCATTAAATGCAACTTACTTTTGCTTTTGGCTATTAATAAAATAAACCACAAATTAGTCAACACAACTAACAAAAATTACTTTCATACATTTATTTTCGTTTATTTTTTTTTTTTTTTAATATACAAATTTTTTGTCATTTTGGAAAAAATTTAAAAAAATTGCACAATACAATCAGGAGATATACAGGAAACAAACTCGTGCAAAAATCAAGATTTAATGCGCGAAAAAAATCGGCTATGATCAATCCAGATAGTTAATATGTTGGTCCATGGATTATGTATTCAAATATTCTTTTTCAGACTTAAATTTAATAATGAAAAACATATACCGTTTATTTTGTACTGGGTAATTTATTTAGCGATATCACTTTTTTCTCTTCCAGCTGATAAATTAGCGATATCACCGATATATCTTCCAGGGGTATTGCTTCCGTATTGCCTGGAAGTATTGCTTTCGGGTAACAGTTGTTCCCGACGGAGGAAACTTCCGCAATACGAAATTGATATTGCCGGCAATAAATGTTTTCTTCCTGGCGATATGATCGGGGAATCTACTTCGTATTGCCATGCTTGCTGGTCAGTTTTATTTGTACTTTTACTAACAAAACAACACAGAGGAAACAGATTCGTACTGAGAACCGAATTTGTAGCCAATCGAATTGTTCGGTTATGGTAGCCGAGTTTCAAACCAATTGAGACAAGACTACACTCAAAAAAATAAGTTAGTAGAAAAATTAGTAAAACGTCTTGTATATCAAGTGTTTTAGTTTTTAGCAATTTTTTGTTGAAATTCCGTTTTTAGCAAAAATTTTAGTTATATTTTTTTTTGGAACTAAACTAATTTTGAACTAATGTTTTACTAATTTATTTTGCTACAAAAATTGTGCTGATAACCGCATTTATAGCGTGGACGACAACCAGCTAGACCATATGTAGTACAGACAATGGAAATGATAATTAAAAAAATAACAACTCTACACAATTCGTATATTTAAATTTTCAGCAAATAAATAAACTAAAGTAAAATTTCTCTGCAGATTTTTTGAGTTTTTTTCGGTCTACTAATATTCAGCGAAAAGTTTAGTGATTTTAGCAAGGATTTTTTTTTCATTTGCAATCGACTAAGTGTTAGCAAAACTTTTGCTGAGATTACTATTTTTTTGGTAAAAATCCATGGTCAGCACCGAATCTGTTTTCTGGGTGTGTAATTAACTAATTCAGTTGAAAAATTATTTTAAGAATATTTTTTGATAATACACGATCTCAAATCGAACGAACACTATTCATTTACCAATTAAAAGATCAACTACACATAAATTTCATTTATTTTAAAATTTCAGTAAATATAGTAAGTATATCAACACAATTTAGACAAATATTAAATAATGTAACTGACAAATTACTGTCAACAATAATAGTTTATAGCTTAAAATTTATAGAAATTTATAATGAGCTGACAATCAGTATAGTTACACATAAAGGATAAAATGCTATAAAAACCCATTGAAACATGTTAAAATTGTTCAGTTTTTATTTCAAATCGTCAAACAATCAACACCATCAAATCAAAGCAATAGAGAAATTATGTCATTTTGGCGTGACTTTATCAAACCTAGAGATTCTTATGCAGCCGAAAAAACTTTGCTGGCCATAACGTTTATTTTGGGTTTAACACCTATTTGTATAAGAGGACCAAATGGAAAACGTAGAATGTCCATATCACGTTTAGGTTATGGTATAACAATTTTACAAGGAATATTTTTTGTTTATTGTTTTGTACATTCATTTCTGCTCGATGAATCCATTGTGGGATTCTTTTTCAAAACGGAAATATCAAAAATTGGTGATATATTACAGAAATTCATTGGTCTTAGTGGTATGCTTATATTGTTCGGAGTTAGTTTGAGGAAAAGTACCGATATGATTGCTATGTATCATACGGTGGCTTTTATAGATGGACGTTTCTTAAATTTGGGTGTCGAATTCAATTATCGTTACATCATGAAATTTCGTCACTCTAAGTTGGCAATGGTCACTAGTGTTTGTGTTGGTTATTTGGCCAGTAGCCTGTGGATGTTATTTCATAATCAAATATGGCCTTCGTTTCAAGCGGTTATAGCATTTTTTGTACCACATATATTTCTTTTGTCTGTTGTGGTTTTAAATGTATCCTTTGTTATGCGTTTTTGGCAACATTTCGATTTATTAAATAAGGTAAGTCCACTTTTTGCAAAGAAAACTTGGTACGTTTTAAGAAAATCCAATTGATAAATTATAGTAATTATGTGCAGGAATATTTACCTACACTCACAATATATTTTCCATAACCGTTTGAGGTTTATTTGAAAAGTAATAGGTAAATCAATTAAAATACATGGAAATATATTGTTTAACTGTTTTTATTAGTCAATAAAAAACAAACCCCAAAAAAATATGTACCGTCTGTAGGAGTTGATATTTTCAGTCAAAAGTTCTCTACACACATAATAATCCATGCATAAAAATACGAAAAAATGTCAAAATAACAAAAAAAATTTGTAAAATATACGAAAAATGGTTTATTTTACGAAAGTTTTTGTTATTTTGACATTTATTTCGTATTTTTATGCATGGATTATTATGTGTGTATACACAAATTGCTTGCACTTGTACGTAAAACATTTGCGAAAAGGTAACACGGAGGAAATAAGAAGATAAACAAGAAAAATCTAAAGTAGAATGTTTGTATATGTCTCTTTGTTCACTTCTGAAAGTATTCATATAGAGACAATCTGACAATAAAAATATAAACAATAATACAATTTAATGGATAATCACTGATGAAGCCTGTCCATTAGAACGTTCCACCTTACAGGCAACAAAAAAAGTGCGCCGTACACCCTCCAATATGAAGTATTTTTGCAAGGTTTCCAAAAAAAAATGTTTTTTCCGAACGTTGGGGTCACCCTTTTTACATTTCAATTCATAAGTTATAGCAGGTTTACAAAACGTCATTATACCCTACACCACTATGTGGTCAGGGTATTATAAGTTTGTGCTGATGTTTGTAACACCAAAAAATATTGGTCGTAGACCCACCTTATAGTATACCGATCGGTTCAGAATTTTTTTTTATTTCGATTTAACGATGTCCGTCTGTCCGTCCGTCCGTCCGTCCGTCTGTCCGTCCGTCCGTCTGTCTGTCTGTCCATGCAATCTTGTGCGCACTCTACAGGTCGCACCTATTAAGATATTTTGATGAAATTTGGTACGCAGACCTATGTTGGCCCAAGGACGAACAAGTTTGATTTTTTTGAACATCGGTCCATGTTTAGACCTAGTGCCCATATAAGGGTCCTACCAAAATTATAATGTTTATACGCTGCAGGTCGCAAATATTAAGATATTTTGATGAAATTTGGTACACAGACCTATATTGGCCCAATAACGCAGCCTATTGATTTTGGTGAACATCGGTCCATGTTTAGACCTAGTGCCCATATAAGGGTCCTACCAAAATTATACTGTTTATACGCTGCAGGTCGTAAATATTAAGATATTTTGATGAAATTTGGTACACAGACCTACATTGGCCCAATAACGCAGCCTATTGATTTTGGTGAACATGGGTCCATGTTTAGACCTAGTGCCCATATAAGGGTCCTACCAAAATTATACTGTTTATACGCTGCAGGTCGTAAATATTAAGATATTTTGATGAAATTTGGTACACAGCCCTACATTGGCCCAATAACGGAGCCTATTGATTTTGGTGAACATCGGTCCATGTTTAGACCTAATGCCCATATAAGGGTCCTACCAAAATTATACTGTTTATACGCTGCAGGTCGTAAATATTAAGATATTTTAATGAAATTTGGTACACAGACCTATATTGGCCCAATAACGCAGCCTATTGATTTTGGTGAACATCGGTCCATGTTTAGACCTAGTGCCCATATAAGGGTCCTACCAAAATTATACTGTTTATACGCTGCAGGTCGTAAATATTAAGATATTTTGATGAAATTTGGTACACAGACCTACATTGGCCCAATAACGCAGCCTATTGATTTTGGTGAACATCGGTCCATGTTTAGACCTAGTGCCCATATAAGGGTCCTACCAAAATTATAATGTTTATACGCTGCAGGTCGCAAATATTAAGATATTTTGATGAAATTTGGTACACAGACCTATATTGGCCCAATAACGCAGCCTATTGATTTTGGTGAACATCGGTCTATGTTTAGACCTAGTGCCCATATAAGGGTCCTACCAAAATTATACTGTTTATACGCTGCAGGTATTAATATTAAGATATTTTGATGAAATTTGGTACATAGACCTATGTTGGCCCAAGGACGAAGCCTATTGATTTTGGCGAACATCGGTCCATGTTTAGAACTAGTGCCCATATAAGGGTCCCCCTAAAATTATATTGTTTATACGCTGCAGGTCGCAAATATTAAGATATTTTGATGAAATTTGATACATAGACCTATGTTGGCGCAAGGACGAAGCCTATTGATTTTGGTGAACATCGGTCCATGTTTAGAACTAGTGCCCATATAAGGGTCCCCCCAAAATTGGCTTGGTTACAAACTGCAGGTCGCAAATATTAAGATATTTTAATGAAATTTGGTGCGCTGACTCACATTATAGAAAATTTTGACATAAGCCCCATTTTAACCCATTCGAATTTCGGATCCAAACAATACACCAGACTGGTGTAGGGTATTGTATAGTCGGCATGCCCGACTTTAACCTTTTTACTCGTTTTCATACAAAATTTGTTCAATAAACCTCCTATAATTTCACAAAGCGTTTATGAATTTAGGGATTAGCATTTACAGTCGAAACTTTAAGTATGATACATCGATGTTTTTCTCTCGAGGAGACCAGTGTTTTGCTCTAAGGGCCATTGACCTCAAGTATCCCGTTATAGTAGTTACCCACCAGCTCTCAGTTGCTATCACCCTAATGTACCCCCTAATATCAGAAAATTAAAGCTCGTAAAAAATCATTAAACTTTTGCTAAGGAAGTTTTTCGATAAACCTAGTAGAAATTTTTTTCATATATTTGTTGCCGAACGTAGGGGTCGCCTTTTTAAATTTTTTTTCACTGGATTTTTCCTTTAAAGCAAAACACTGATCTCCTCGAGGCAAAAAAATCGATATACCAAACTTTAAAATCCGACTTTAAATGCCGAAGCTATAACGAAAAATTTAAAAAAGCGACCCCTACGTTCGGCAAAAAAAATTTTTTTTTGAAATTGCCTATCAAAAATACTTCATATTGGAGGTACGGTCTACTGTCCATAGAAAAAGGCAGAAACTGGATCTAGTCTGATTTGAAAATTTAATGTGTTTATAACTTTTGAAGAAAATGTTTATTATTCTTCTTAACCTCAAATCTACTAAATTAGAATTAATAAAAATACATATTAATTACAATATTAATTGTATTTGGTCTATACAACACTTTACTAAAGAAAATAATAATGCCCTGTTGGCAGTCCGCCTCCAATATACACAAATTGCCTGCACTTGTACGTAAATACCATACGTCAGTGTGGCAGCATTTGCGAAAAGGTGACACGGAGGAAATAAGAAGATAAACAAGAAAAATCTAAAGTAGAATGTTTGTATATATCTGTTTGATCACTTCTGAAAATATTCATATAGAGACAATCTGACAATAAAAATATAAACAATAATACAATTTAATGGATAATCACTGATGAAGCCTGTCCATGGATCTAGTCTGATTTGCAAATTTAATGTGTTTATAACTTTTGAAGAAAATGTTTATTCTTCTTCTTAACCTCAAACCTACTAAGTTCTATTTTTAGTTTTCTATTTTTAGAAAAATTAATTTAAATAATTTCGTTCATTTTTTTTAACAAAAAATTCAAATATTTTGGGTTTTGTTTTTTGTTCAAATAGTTTGTTTATATACATAATTATTTCAATTCAATATACAAGAAATTCTTTACTCATACACACAAACATAGCCAATAAAAATATGAACGTGTGTGTTGTTTCAAATATGAAAAAAGAAACCACAAAATCGTTTTTTTTACATTTTGGCAGTTAAAATTTGATGATTGTTTTAACAGACATTTCAATTATTTTTATTTCTTTTATGGATTGTTTAAACAATGTTTGAAAATAGATAGCAAAATTGTTTGAATATAATAAAAAATCAGTAGTCCTCTTTTTAATTGTGTTTTCAATTAATTTAATAATGTATTTTAGGTTGTTTTTAAGGATAAAATATTGTGAGTGTACTTATTAAAAAATAAAAACCACCCACATAATTATATCCTAATGAATAAAGTTTTATAATTCGAATATTTCTAAAGCCCAATTACTAAATGTCCAGTTAAAATTTATTCAATAATTAAATTAAAATTTTATTTGGGAAACAACAACAAATGTGTCAGTTAAACTCCCAGTTAGTAGCTAGCAGGAAATTGTGTTAATGGGGCTAAATATTATTATTTTTAAACTCTATTAATTTAATTAATACGATATTATCAAAATGAATACCATTTTGTAAAAGTTTTATATGACATGCTGACAGAATTATTCTTTAAGTAAATTAGTTTTCAATAACATTTCCTACGCAACATGTGTGTCTCGACAATTTCACCTACGTGTTTACGCATATTTTTGCATGATTTACATAAACCCGTCGATGTTTATGCTTGTTATCGTGTCCTTTTCATTTTCGCCTTTGCCATTGGCATAGTACCATTTCAATTTTGTTCTTCGCCGATAAGAAATTTAAAAAATACTGTATTTGGTTACATAAATGTATTAGCGCGCATAGGATTATTTTGTTTTATCTTCTTCTATGGCATGCCGCGAGAACAGTCATTATTAGCACATTTTTTGAGCATAAATGAAGTCTCGCAATTCACTGATTCTTTACAAAAATTTAATGGAATGTTCGGTATTATAATTGTTTTGATTTTGGGAGTTCTGGAACGGTACTCCTTTATAAAATTAATGCAATTATATGAATGGTTGGAATTACATTTCTCGCGTATCGGTATACAATTTGTGCAAAGGGTGTGTGCTTTCAAAGTTAATACTTATTTACTGCTAATATTTTGTGCAAATCTTGGTTTCATACTTTATGGGCACTTTTTAATTTTTGAACGAAATGGTGTTCATATTTCATGGGTGGCATTTCTTTCATTTTATTTGCCATATGTGATAACTAGTAGTGTGGTGGCGCTTTTTTATACAGCTTTGCATAAAATTACGTTATATTTTAAGGCCATAAATGAGGTGAGTTCCTGCCCAAAAAATTTTATATAAAATTATATATGAATAGATATATTTGCAATATGTAACTGGATATAATTTCATCCGAAGAATGGTTATCAAATCGGATATAATTGCATTTAAAAGGATACAAAGTTATATCAAATGATCAGCTTATATCCCAGTTTTGTCCCTATCAAATTAGATATAAGTTAATAGCATAAGATATGAATAAATTTAAATGATAAAAAAAACTTTGTATTGGAGGGCAGCAGGATTTCATGTCCTACATACTACCAGCCGAAGGCTACTGTTAATAATGAGTAACTATTAAAGACGTTAATGTATAAATCCGTTATTCTTTAAAGACGAGATCATTTTTTCTCAAAAAATGGGAATTTTTTTTTAAATATGTTAAATTTTTGTTTTATTTTAAATAAAATTTTTGTAGTTAGCCCGGGAATTCATTCTTTTTGGAGGCTCATAGTTTGATCTGAAAATTATCTTTAAGAATATTCAATGGCTTATTTCTCTACTCAAAACTTATCGGACCAGAACAAAATATATATGTCGTTGGATAGGTACTTGAAATACCTTACCAATGGTATGCAACATGCCTAGACTTAATAACCCATTACGAGCCGGGTCATAATTTTAAATGTTAATTTTTCTAAATTGAATTTTTTAGATAAAAAAAAAAACGCTTTAATGAAAAAATTTGTATGGGCTTTTTTATGAGTTTCTATATAGAGAAGATAAAATTTTTCAAATGAAAAAATAAGACAAATTTTTGACGCATTTGTTTTCATATTTTTTAAATTATATAAATTTAATTTTTTCAGTATTTAAAACAAAATTTTAATTTCCAAACTAAATTTTTAACTTAAGAAATAATTTAGACAAAAATCGTTCTTAGTTTTGACCATAAAAATTGCCCTAAATCGTCATATTTAGCAACGTTGCGTATGAGTGATATTGATTAAAAGGAGCAAAATAAATGTTACTCATACGTACCGTGTTTTGAAATTCAATAAAGACTTGAATTTAAAAGATATCGTAATTTTATATGTAGGTACAATTTAAAACAATTTTTTAGTTCTTTTTTTCACTTATAAAAATACATATAACTATCACCCGTACATAAGTGTATGAATATAATTTTCAACTTAAAGCACCGTAAGTTGTTTTTCACTTGGAAATATTCCACTCAAACTTTAAAGGCCTTAATAGTAATTTAAATTATTTTTCACAAGAAAGAAACCGTAAGTTGTTTCGATTTCACGTGAAAAAACTGTTATACTCCATATAAAAAAAAAATAATTTTTTACGATAATGAGTTTCACGTGAAAATTGTCTAGAGTTTGTTTTCACGCAAATTTAATGTACAAGACTATTATTTTTCTTGGGAAAAAGTGACATTTTGTGTTTATTGTGATTGTATCTTTGTTATAAAATTAAAAAATTTTCATTTTTACAAATTAAATTGCAATTTGAGGCCTTTAAAGTTCGCGTGAAATTGTTCCACGTGAAAAACAACTTACGGTGCTTAAGGCTTGAAATTCATATAACACACTATTTATATAATTAATTTGATAACATCAGAATTAGTTTAAAGTAAACATTCAACACTCTAAAGGTCAAAAAAGACATTTCTTCAGACATTAAAGTGTTGTAATTTAAAATTTTTTGTTTTCATTAACTCCTTCGGCGTATCATGTGTATTGCTGATTTATTGTACATAAACTCGGCGATAATTATGCTAGTTACCGTGTTTATTTTCTTTTGGCCTCTTGCGGTGGCATAGTACAATTTTAATTTTTCTCTTCTCCCATTCATCATTTAAAAAAAATACAATATTTGATTATGTAATCGTCATACTGCGTATTGGTTTCTATTGTAGTATGTTTATAATTAACATAATAAGGGAACACTAGTATCATACTTTTATATATCAAAAATTTCAAGATATAGGTACTGCAGTATCAATCATGTTGATTTCCAAAAATTTAATGGAATGTTTGGTACTACAATTGTTCTTATTCTAGGACTTTTAGAAAGTTATGCCATTTTATAAGTGGTTGGAACTACATTTTTTGCGTATTGGTATACAAATTTTGCAGGAAAATTGTGCTTCAAAAATTAAATATTAGAATAACATTTATGTTGTGTACAAATCTCGCTTTTATACCACATATTTGGAAAATTTTTTTATATTTGACAGTACACAGAAAAAACTGTAGGCACCAACAATGGGAATTTGTAAAAGCAATCACATATTCTTTTAAATTGAAATTTTTTTCCCAACAATTTTTTTGTTTGAAATATTTGTAACTCATTTGTAATTTGTTATCTTTCATATAAAAATTGTTTAAAAATAAAAATTCAAAGTTACAAAAAGAAAAAGAAATTTTTTTTTTGGACTTACAAATTTCTTTGTTGGTGGCTTTTTAAAAAGTTTTTTTTTTTGTATTTACAAATTTGGTATGAGTGAATGAAAAAGTTTCATTAAAATAGCATTCATAAAATATATAAAGCTTTTTCAGCAAATCTAAGAAATGTTTCATTTATTTTGTGAAGAAAACTTCATTAATTTACTGAAAATTTTCATTAAAACTCGTCCAGTTGGTAACAAATTGGGTTGTCAGCACCGAATTTAAAAGGCTTTCTCCAGCCAATAAATTCAGTTAGCACAACTATATTCAAATGTGATTCCTACATATGTTGGTTGTTGCAACTTGAATTCAATTGCACTAACCGAATTTTGTTGTAAGCACCAATATTTATCTGTACCAACCGAAAAAAAATTTACTGTGTATATGGGAAGGAATCCTCAGGATCTTAGGGATATACTGAAGGGAGATTTTTGCCAGAAAATTAAAGAAAATTTGATGAAGTTAAAATTTTTCCAAAACAAATTTAAAATATCCCGCTTTTTGCACAAGAATCAAAAACAGTGGGTGACTTTACGTATGAGTGATATTGCGCGAGCATAGAATAATATTGTTACTCATACGTACTGTAGGACAATTCAACTTTAGAACAACAAAAGCAGTGTTGCCACGTTTTGAATAATTATTCAAAAACGGGACTGTTTACACATTCGTTGGATAATTTTTGAATAATGACATTTTTGTGTAGTTTTCGTGTAATTTCACTTTTTATATAAATTTCCGTAAATTTTTAAAAGTCCCGGAGCTTTTTATTAAATTAATAAAAATTAGTCGATATTAAGACGAAACGAGTTTGTCAGTGAAACATTTAACACAAATCTCCATTTTCTGGTGAATTACTTTTGTGGATTTTTTCAACACTAAACCCAATTTAGAAGAAATCAGAAATAGTGTTATATATTTTTTTGTTTTCTTTAAAGCACCGCCTTTTGTTTATTTTTTGCGAAAATAATTGTCAAGCTTTTTTTCAAAATTCTCTTGGTTTGCAAGAACATTTAAAAATTCAGCGAAAAAGTGGGAAAGTTTGAGTTTGTTATGATTGTGACTTTCTAATGTCTGAAAATTTTTTTGCTGTAGGCAACATGATACTGGACTTTGACCAGAGAAAAATTTTGCTAACGCAGCGAGGTGGAGCAGAATCAGAATATTTTAGAATTCGGTAAATCCAACATGTTTCAGATTTCAACATAATCGTATGAAATTTTTGAAAAAATGTTATATTTTTATTTTTTAAAAGAAAATTTGTTGATACACATACTGCAAAGAAATTTCAAAATTTTACAAATACGAATATAAATATTTTTAAAATTGTTCCTGTCTTGACGACATTTAAAGCTAGGGCTGAACAGGGCTTATGCCATCACATTACGGATGCCATGGAAGATCTACTCCAGCTTTTTGTTTTTGAAATTCCAGCTTTGAACTCAGAAAAAAATGGTTTATTTTAAATATAAACCGTTAAATTTTGAGGAATATGGGAGAGAATAATTAGCAAGTAAGTAATATTTTTGCATGCAGTGCATCTGAATGAAGTAGCCTTTCTGAAAAACATAAATACTTTGTTCTGAAAGAAACTTTTAATATGGATAAAATACCATTGTTTTAATATTCAAATTTAAAAGCACGCTATTTTGATCCTGAAAAAGATATTGCATTGAAATTACCTTTAGTTAATAGAATAATAGAATAATATTTGCAGAAGGCAAAAACACGGAACAGGTTATAGCAAAACTTTTGCACTTTGTAGATGATAGAAATGTTACGTCTTTAAAAATCGGTTTGTAAATAGAAAAATGACAAAACTTTGGAGTCGAATGGCATAGCTCTTGCAGTTTTGGCCATCCAAAACTTACAATGTGAAATTTCATATCAGTCGGTAAGAAATGGCAAAAATATTTGTATTTTTCTCCACTGTGCCCAGGAGAGTTTATTTTGAAATAATATGAAAAATATATTTTTTGTGTAATTTCATACTGTTTTGGATAATTTTTGATCTACAGCTGTGTAATTTTTTGCTTTACTGGTGGCAACACTGAACAAAAGACAATAAAATACCCAGTCAGCAAAATTTGGATACTTTTTTAAGGGTTCTTATTCTATGAGTCAAAAATTACTAAAATAAAATAAATTTTTTTGAAATTTTAAAAATTTATCATGTTTTGGACGAAAATATGAGCCTTCTGAATTGAATCATAAAAGACACAACAATTTGAGGCAAATTATTAAATCCAAAAAATGGTTCAGAAATGACTCAGAAATGTAAATAAATTTGAATATTTTGTGAACAAGGCCCAAAAAAAGATTAATTTTTGAGTCTTTACCCTATAAACATTTTCACTGGAATTCAAGTTGAAATCAAGTTCAATTCCAGCCCTGTTTTCCAGTTTCAAGGCTTGAATTCAACTTTTATTACATTTTATTTCAATAGCATACTCCAGCAAAAGGGAAACAAAAATTCAAGTTTGAAATATTTTTGTTAAGAAAACAAGTGCTAGAATTTGAAATATACTTTACTTCAAGCAAAATTTAAAGCGCTTGAATTTTTAAAACCTATGTGCTTATTGGGTTAGAGTTTTTTAATTTTTTTTTGAGTAATTTTTTAATCAAAAAAGAAGGCTCTTTTGGATGAACCACTTTCATAAAAAAATTTTAACTTTTAATAATATTTTTTGAGATCTTTTTTGATTAATTTTTGGGCTTGTTTGCTGGCTGGGTAGATCATTCCCTAAAATCATACGTACTTCCCCAGCTACAGTACTTTCCAACACTCATAGAAATAAATCTGTAAAAATAGCAGAAAAAGGAACTAAAAATTAGTTAAAAATTATGTTGCAGAAAAAACTGTTTAGCAGATTTTTTTTTTCCTAAATATTAGTAAAATAAGAACAGCAAAACTAAAACTGTTAAATTAACAGCTCTTCATTGACTGAATGATGTATTCATTGGAGGAGTGGCCTATTAATTTTATGAAGAGTTTCATTAATTTTATGAACTTTTTATAAACATTGACTTTGATGAAACCTGTTTCATAAATTCTATGAAAACTTTCAATGGACGAGTTCCACTGACAATTTTCATGGAAACTATGAAGAAATTCATTACCGAAGTGAAGATAATTCTCTCAGTGTAGCTACAGAATTAAATGTGCTAAAATCCCAAAATTATTTAACAAATTGCGAAAAATAATCTACTGAAGTCCATATCCGGATTTCATTTTTGGAAATCATCAGGGGACAACGTTTTTAGAGATTTTATTTTTTATTTGTAGATGAAAATTAATGACTTTATGTTGCCTGCCGTGGAGTAACTACTTTTCTAACTTTACTGTCACCTTGAAGCCGTAATTTTCCTTGATCTGGCTTATTATTGTTATCCATAAACAAAACTGAAGTATGTATTTAATTATTCTCTTTCTAGGTTCTTAAAAATCTATGTCATCAATGGGATACTCGCAGTAATAACACTATAACACAAAAACAGAGATCACTACAATGTTTGGATTCATTTTCCATGTATACAATAGTAACGAAAAATCCAGCAGAAATTATACAAGAATCAATGGAAATTCATCAGTTAATATGTGAAGCTGCTTCAACGGCCAATAAATATTTTACCTATCAACTGCTGACGATAATATCAATAGCATTTTTAATAATAGTATTTGATGCCTACTACGTTTTGGAGACACTGTTGGGGAAATCAAAACGAGAAAGTAAATTTAAGACGGTGGAATTTGTAACATTCTTTTCATGTCAAATGATACTGTATCTAATTGCAATAATATCCATAGTCGAGGGTAGTAATAGAGCTATAAAAAAGGTAATGGAGAATTGGAAAAAATATCTAAAAGATATAAATTTGTAATTTGTTTCAATTATAGAGCGAAAAAACTGGTGGTATAGTCCATGCCTTATTGAATAAAGCGAAAAGTCCAGATGTTAAGGAAAAATTGCAACAATTTTCTATGCAATTAATGCATTTGAAAATAAATTTTACAGCAGCTGGCTTATTTAATATTGATCGCACCTTATATTTTACGGTATAGACAAAATTGCAAATATTTACTTTGATAATTTACTAACATTTGTGATTACTTTGCAGATCAGTGGTGCCCTAACGACATATTTAATTATATTATTACAATTCACTTCAAATACGCCACATATTACGCCGTTGATAACAAATTATACACAAAGTAATAATACTTGGTAAAAATTTTAATTTATATAAAATTTTGATATACATATCTCCAAATCCCTAAAGTCAGAGAATTATGACAGTAAAATTAACTGCGCTTGTAGTTAAAACAAGGTACACTACAATTTTATTTAAAACAACTAACATAGCAGTTATTTTTAACTGTTCGTTTTAGTTAAATAGCTGAAAAAACTGCAGTGTCAGTTAATTTTAAATTCAATTGCAGTGTACACAGTGTACCAACATAATTATGTAGCGTATATTTTATATTGTTTGATTTTCTATAAATGTACTGAGAGAATTACCTTTATGATATTAATGATTTTTTTTACATTAAAACAATGAAATTTTGTTGAAATTCAGTCATTAAGGGGCAATTCACACGTCGACTAACCCTATCTACTATTGCCGAGTATTGGGCATATGAATTTTCTAATATTAGAAATTCTCTTTTTAAAATAACATTTCGTATACGTTAGAAAATATATTATTAAATAAAAAATACAATTATTTATGAAAATGTATGAAAAATATTATTTATTTATTTATTAAGTTTCACAGTGAGTTTTAGTTTGTATGTTAAGTTACATATTCTATACTTAAGAAGATTCAAATATTACGAAGACACGAATTTTGGTTTTTTTATCGTCAAAGTAATGACTATTTGGTCCCTTGTGAAATGTTTACCTTCCTATCAGTTATAAATAAATATTTTTAAGCTTTTAAATAAAAAAGCTACATGCCATTGTTTAAGTTAACCTCTTCTTTTTATTATCCGTAATTCATAGCAATTTGTGCAAATTGAAAACATTTTTTATTAAATATTGTATTTATTACTCATCAAAATAAAGTGCAAATGTCTTATTATCAAGTATAAATAAAAACATGAGAAGTATCGTTTGTGTATTAGATAAACACTAGTAAATGTCAACAAGAACAAAACAAGACTTCTATTACAATTAGGGAATACAAAATCCCGCACTTTTTGATTTCCCGGGAAAGCGGGAAATTTATTTTGAATTCCCGGGATCCCGCAAGGGAAGTAAATTAGAAAATATTTTATAACAATTAAAAAAAATGTACAAAGAAAATATCTTAAATACCTCAAATTTTCAGGATCGTGAAAAAGCTCAGGTCGTAACTGGCTTTTCTTAGAATTTCTTGGAATTTCAGTGGGAAAGAATTAATTGTATATTAGAAATTATATAAGTTTAATTATATATTTTTTAAAACTGAATAAAATAAAACAAATTTTTAGACCAAAAAAATTGTCGGTCAAAAAATAAAATAAATACAAAAATTAATATAGAAAACAATTTTATCCAATTGGAAAATTTTTTAAAAATTTTCGAAACAAATTTTAACTTACTTGAAAACTTTTAAAAATCAATGGAAAAATTTGTCCCTAATTTTGTACAGAATGATTGCGATTCAAATTTTTGTAATAAAAACTCTATTTAATTGAGTGTATTTTTTTTTTAAATATGAAAGCTGGATCTAGTACACAAATTAATCAGTGTCTTCGTTTACTCGAAAATTTTACTACATTTACTATATTGTATACAATTGGAAAGTTTTGTTTACTTTTTGAATTTTTCAGTAGTGGTAAAAGTAGCAAATTGTAGTAAGTAAACGAACAAACCTAATGTAAAATTTTTACTATTTTCAAAACGTTGGAAAAATTTTGCATATGAAAATTTTAAGTAATTAACTTTATTATTTTAAATTGCATTTTTTGAAATCCCGGGATTCCCGACAAAAATTCCCGGGAATGCGGGAAATCCCGGGATGCATTCCCTAATTACAATATAATATATCGTTGGACTACAAGGAAGGTATCCTTTGCGGGAAACAACCGATTTTGATGAAAGTTGGATATGTAATAGAAGAAACTTGCACACATGTATGTATTCATTTTTGCAGGGTTGGCAAGCAATACCGCTAAAATATCGTTATCGATTCAAAACCCTTTCAACTGACTAACGTTACCCCTAAAATACCGTTACCGTTATTTTTAATTTTCTGCTTTTGGTAATTGCACGTGGTTATTGAGTATTTTTCGTACTTTTAGTTGGTAAATTTGTTGTGTTTTTAATCTCGTTTGTTTTTTTTTAAAAAAAATTGCGGGATGCATCGAAATAACTGAGTACCGTTATCCTTAAAATATCGTTACCGAAATAACTGAAATATCGCTAACCTTTAAATACGGTTACCGAAATAATCAAATACCGTTATCCCTAAAATACCTTTACCGAAATAACTAAAAAAAACCGTTATCCTTAAAATACCGATACCGAAATAAATGAAATAGCGTTACTCTTAAAATACCGTTACCGAAATAATCTGAAATAGCGTTACCCTTACCGATAACCACATCGTTTCGGTTACCATCCATGCATTTTTGCCACCAATCTCAAATATAGAGGATAAAAATGGGATAAAAAAACATATTAAACTTCCTGGTTTCTTGATTTCAAATAACTTTCCCTAGATGCCCAATTTACATATAAATGTGTTTGAAAAGTATGAAAAAAAAATAAAAAATACCAAAACCAAGACATCTTGATTTTTCCTTTTACCTTAATGTGAGATTTGGCTGTAAAAAAAACTCACATATTTTTGCATTTGCTATCTTTTGACAAACATCCGAATCTAAGCGCAATCGGTGGGTGACCCCGAGCACACCGTCCTTGTTAGTGTGAAAACTTATAAAGAACAACTTGAAAAAGTTTACATACAGGATAGACAAGAAACTATCTAGAATTGTTTGTTTCAAATAGTTAAACCCTACACCACAATAATAATACAACCCAGTGTAGAAAATCATTACCAGATATGTGGTTATGTAACTACATACTTGGTAATGGTAACTAGTTACTTTTGTTATTACATTTCTTATTACCTTTATATGGCGATGTCGCGAAAAATAATGAGTTGTCGTTACACACCAGCATACGAAAAATCAAAAAATATATCGTTACCTATGTGCTTACCAGTACTGACAAAAATAATGAGTCTAAAAATAGATTTTCTAAAAAATAAATTATATAAAAAAAAATATTTTTTATTGTATTTTTGTTTTTTAAATAAAATTTGCTGGTGTGGGAATCGAACCTGGGTCTACAGATTGCCATCTGAGCTATATCGACATGTAATATTTAATAGATAAAAACACAATTGACCTGCTGCACACAAGTAAGCTTACTCGCCAACATACAAAAAATCAAAAAATATGTGGTTACATATATCCCTACCAGTGTTTAAAAAATATTGAGTCTAAAAATAGATTTCAAAAAAATCTAAAAAATTATTTTCTATTTGAAATAATGATAAAAATAAGTAATTATCAGTAACTCATTATTATATGTTTTAAAATAATACAGAAGGTAAGTGGGTGTCATTACTGGTAGTCCAAAAAATAATGATATGTCATTACCGTTTCTACACTGGGAAGCTATATTGAGTTTGTGTTGATATTTGTATCTTTTCACCTCATATTACACCTTCCTTGTAAGACTCACTAAATCTGAGTCGATTTAGCGATGCAGGTTACAATACTAAAAGTAATTGGACAAAATTTGTTACATAAGTTTGTATTGATCGAAGAAAGAATTCCACTGAAAATTGTTCCTAAACACCGCTGCAAATGTAATTTAAAACAAATGTGGGCGCTGTGGTGTAATGGTTAGCGCGTTGGACTGTTACACGTGAGGTTGCTGGTTCGATCCCCAACCAAGGCAACATCAATTTATGGAAAATAATAATATATATAAGTTTTTTCTATCCCTCATACATATCGCAGCGTCCTCCTTCGGTGTTTCCATAGCACTTAACCCCACCGAAGAATAATAATATAACAGGGCTATGAAATAAAAAGCTAAAAAGCAGATGGCGCGCAACAACTGTTCTAAAATTCAACATCTCGCGCAATTACAGTGTTGCCATATTTGAAGCCCTTCATCTTTCACCACCTTTCACTTCTTCTCTATCCCCTTTCAACACGTTAATTAATAGGAAGGGAAGAATTTTCTGAGTGTTGCTTCTCTTTAAAAAAAAAATAAAACAAATTAAATTTCACTTCAAAACAGGACTACTAAATTAAATTTCATTTAATTCAACTTACATTTTCTTTGGTTTTTGACTGTTAATAAAATTAACCACAAATTAGTTAAAACAACTAACAAAATTTACTTACATACATTTTATTTGGTTTATTTTTTTAAAAAACAAAACGACTGCATAAAATGAATTTTACAAATTTTCAGAATTTTATGTTCTTTGTTTTTTTTTAATAACTTCCGAATGTACTTAAAATTTACATTTCTTCTACAAACCCAGCGAAAAAAATTGAAAGTAATGCTTTACAAACTACTTCTGTCACTGCTGCACAAGTAAATATCCGTTAGCGTATGTTTACTGCTTTTTTTAGATGTAAAACTGTAAACAACTTCAAAAAACCATTTCTTACATTGCTTCCAAAATATGCGTTAGTATATTTTTACAGCTTTTTTAGAATTACTTCTGAACAACATCAAAAAAATCACTTAAGAATTGGTTCTAAAGCATAATTGCTCTAAAAGTGATCCTAAAAACTGATTTTGGTATCATTTGGTATTTCTAAACAGATGATCGCGGATTCGATTCCAATATTTTTTTAATTTTTTTTTTTTATTTATTTTTTTAAATATTTATAATTAATTTGTTTAAACTCAATAGGGGTTTTCATATAAACTCGTAAATTCCTTGTAAACCTTGTATAAATTCAAGCCATATTTTTTATGTATGGAGTTTGACATTAAACTCATAAATATACCAGGTTTACACAGTTTACGAGTAGAATACGAGTTTATATGAAAACCCATAATATTTTTTTAATTTTTCAATTTTTAAAAATATATGCAATAAAAATTATGAAAAATTGATTTTTATGCGCTTATGAAAATAGTACTAAAAACAATACTGAATTGCAGTGCAACTCCTGCACTTGTTTAAAAAATATATTTATTGAAGAGAATAAAGCAAAATATCTCGCAATGACTAAGTGGTGTTTTTATGCCAGTCAAATTTCATATCAAAGAATAGCTCAACGGTAGAGTGCTAGACAAGCATGAGGTTGCAAGATTGATACCCGGTGGCGGCAATAAAAAAACTTTTATAAAATAGAAAAATATAATTTTTTTTTTGCAAAGAATTTTTTTTAACTTTTAGTTGGTGAAAAAGTTCTTCCTTTGCACTCATTCAAAAAGTACTGAAAAAATATTGATGTGGGAGTACTCCTCTCCTATGACAACTCAATGTTAAAATCATTAGTGTTTATGTTAAAAAAGAAGTACATCTAGATCATCAATTGTAGTGCTTTTCCTACTGCTTCGGCATCTCTTTTTTTGCTGGGATTATATTGAATGTAATGTTGCAAATGTATAGGGGTTTTTAGGAGCATTAAGCAGCATTAGTGGGAATTTATACATCCAAAATTCAGACAATTTGTAAAACATTTATGTGTATATTCGATACATATAATATGTATGCACAGCGCATGCTACGGGATTGTTTATCGATCTACAGTTTAGTGTGGAGACATTTGCTGAGTTTGGGGACGGTCCTCAAACTCTTCATAGGCCTACTGAGTACTTTGAAGACATTCTTGACTAATATACCGCATAGTTTGGGTATTTTTTATGCTATGTCTGCGAACTATGCGCCGTATTACATATATTTCGCCAACATTTTAAGGAGATACCGTACATAACTTTATTTATACGCATATGAAATTTCAACTATTTAGATAAAGAAATAAATAAGTTGTGAATTTATGACCGCATTCTACCACTGTGTATTTTTCCAATTGCTTTAGGTGATTGGATGTAAACAAAAATAATAAAAGAAATATAGATAAAATATTAATCAAATATTAATAAAATAATGAATAATATACGGCTACTGATACTATGGCTACTACGGCTACTGCTTCCACATAAATATATTTAACATTAAAAAACACTAGGAATATAATCTATCAGTTGTACAAAATACAACACAACTTGCTACAATGTAATACAAGAAGGGTGAAATGTTTGTTGACCACTTTTTTTTTGTTACAATTCAAAGAAACAATTGACATTCATCCATCCATTCAAAATCATCATATACGCAGTACATAATGGCAATTAATACTTATAAATAAGGAAAAATGGAAAACAATTTAAGGAAAGTAGAAAAAGAACAACATTGTCAAGGCATCTGGTAGAGACACAGGCAATCATAAGAATTTAGTTATCAATAAGTGGCCTTGTAAAACGGACGTTGTGTTGTGTTTCCGCTGAGAAAATAAAATAATACAAAATGGGTTTAAAAATCTGGGAACGTTTTTCACAAGCCGATAATATATTTCAATCCTTACGACCGTTAACATATATTTCCATCATCGGTTTGGCACCATTTCATTTGAAATCTCAAAAGGAAGTTCGTACCTCAGCCCTGTCCTTTGTTGCTGGCATTGCACATTTTATATTCTTCTTGCTGTGTTTTTTCTTATCCAGAAATGAAGGTGGATCCATAATAGGTTATTTCTTTCAAACGAACATAACCAAACTGGGTGATGCCACTTTATCCTTGACTGGCATTATAGCCATGTTAACAATATTTGGTTTTGCTATTGCTAAACGCGATAAATTAATAAATATTATACAAAATAATTTGGTGGTGGATGAAATTTTTGTAAGATTGGGCATGAAATTAAATTATCGCAAGATATTATGGTATTCATTTGTTATATCATTTGGTATGCTGCTATTCAATGTCATCTATTTGTGTGTCAGTTATATGCTGCTCAGATCGGCTCATATCACGCCATCATTTGTCGTATTCATAACATTTGCTCTGCCGCACATCAACATTAGCATTATGGTATTTAAATTTCTATGTACAACACATTTGGCTAAAAGCCGTTTCCATATAATGAATGAGGTAAGAATATATTTATGTGTAATATATTAAAGATGGCTAGAAAATATGGAGGTATCAATGAAATTGTCGATGAATTTGAGGGCAAAAAAATATAATTGGATTTTAATTAAAAACTTTGTAGAATCAATTAAATTAAAATCGGACCTATACTGTGGAGGAATTGCTATAGTTCTTTTTATTAAATCAAATGAATTAATTCATTGGTGAACGCATTCAATTTATAAATCGAGAGTATAAACAAACAGTTTAAAATAACTGAAACTTTTGTTAGTTTTAACTGTTGAAAAATAACTAACAAATGCATTAAAAATAACTACCAATGTCGTAAAATTAACTGATAAATTTTTACTATAAAAATTTCAAAACAACTGACAAAATCGGTAAAAATTACGGTTTTTTACAGTCAATTCCTTTTGTTTATAAAAGTATATTTTAGTAAAAAAAATATATTTTTTCTTTTGACTACAAAAATATGTGTAATAACAAAATATGTGTAATAATACATATTTTTGTAGTCAAAAGAAAAAATATATTTTTTTTATTAAAATATACTTTTATAAACAAAAGGAATTGACTGTAAAAAACCGTAGTTTTTACCGATTTTGTCAGTTGTTTTGAAATTTTTATAGTAAAGTAATACTTCAGCCCATTTACAATTCAAAGTACAAATTCCAAACCGTTCTCCAGTTATTATGCTTTTATGCATTGGAAATACAATACAAGTTTCTGATTTTTATTTGCAAACTATAAATATATCAATAATACCAAATAGAAACTAAACAAGAATTTTTAAAATTCAAAAAAATTCAACGAAATTTTTTATTTTTTAAATAACTACCAAAAATAACTGTTTACTGTAAAATTACTGTTTTGGTAGTTGTTTATTATGCTTTAAACAACTACTACAAAATTACAGTACTTTTCGTTAGTTGTTTTCTTAAATAACTGTCATAAAAGTTGTTTTGCTGTACCTAATTACTGTTAAAAACAACAACTACTGATAACTCACAAACAACTGACATGAAGTAACTGTCAAACTTTTTTGAGTGTACCTTCAGTGAATTGAAAAAACAAAAATTAGGTTCCCTGAATTCAGTTTGTTTTCTACCGTTCAGTATTAAAAAAAAATTGTAATAGAGAAAACAGATTCGTTGCGGCAACTGAATAATTGCAGCTTCCGATTTAACGACAAAAATTCGGTTAAAACAATAGAAATTCAGTTGAGACAAGACCTTTGTCTGAGGAAAACATTTAATCGTGACCAGCAAATATTTCGGTAGGCAAAAAATCGGTTGTCACAATTAAACTGTTTTCTCTGTGTAGATTATTTTTGGGTCATCTCTATATATTAAAGTGTTAATTCTTAAACGCATTATAAAGTTAATGAAGGTCTACGCAGAGACTATTAATTATAGAGATAGGAAATCAAAACTTACACTACTCACCGATAGAGGGCGCTGTAATTTAGTATTACCTGAGCAACTATTTAGTATCAGTTTAGTATCAGCTCATCCTATATTTAAAAACTCAAAAACTGCTGAAAACTGCTCAAAACAAGTAAAAAACAAGCGCGGAATATATTCAAATAATAAAATTTGAAATATCCGTGTTTTTTTGCTTTGTTGTTTGTTATTATTTAAATTTAAATAAAAAAATAAAATTGTCAGTTTTTTGAACAAAGTGCCATCTAGTGACAACAATATTTTTATAAATTATTTTTTTGGTGATGCCATACCCCTGGGTCTACAAAACAAAGTTTTCTTATAAAATGTATGCCATTAACCTTCTGTAACTTTATAAAGCGTTTATGAATTAAGGGGTAAATTTATAATAATAATCATGTAACCTAAGTTGCACGATTAATTCCAGATTCTTCGAGATATTCTAGATTCCCACATTGAAGACTCTAATACACTGGAAGTATCTCCTTTACATTCTATTGTACGCATCAATCGCAGTGCACCAAGAAGGCGTCCAGCTAATTTTCCAATACCAACTATAAAACGTTATAGTGTCACATCTATGATAAGAAAAAATCCGGAATTAGCTCTTAAACAAGTCACTAATATTCACAATCTTTTATGTGATATTTGCAACACAATTGAGGAGTACTTTACTTATCCTCTGTTGGCCATTATAGCTATATCATTTCTATTCATATTATTCGATGATTTTTACATATTGGAAGTATTGCTTAATCCGAATTGTGTTGAAAAATTCGAAGCTGATGAATTTTTTGCATTCTTTTTGGCTCAAATGTTGTGGTATGTCATAATCATCTTCCTAATTGTTGAAGGCAGCAGTACGACCATTAAGGAAAGTTCTAAATGTGCTGCAATTGTTCATAAAATTTTGAATATAACAGATGATCCAGATATAAGAGATCGTTTACTACGTTTGTCGCTGCAATTACAACATCGCCGTGTTAGATTTACAGCAGCTGGACTATTTAATTTGGATCGTACTTTAATATTTACGGTAAGTTGAGAATGGAATTATATGAGAGCATTTGTCGGGACTGTTAAGCAAAAATTGCCTAAATTTAAATACAAAATTTGAAATTCTCGTATTGTTTACATTTGTTCTTAATAAAAAAAAAATAAGAGTTTGCAAAAAACCCACTTAAATTTTTTTATTGTGGATTGAATTGAAGTGCAAATCAACTGGTATCAAAGAGTCAGTCTAGAACTAGTTTGGTAAATTTCTCATAAGTACCAGTACAGCTTCCCGTTCTTCTTCCTAGACCAAACATTTTGAATCATTTTTGTAACTACAGTCAACAAAGGTTGACAGTTACACTCAGATAAAAAAGTTAGTAAAAAAAATTTTAAACAGTTTCCAATCGCACTTTACTATTTTTATACTGATTTTTAGTACAATTTATTTTTAAGTAATAATTTTTGCTATTCTCTTATTACAAATTACGGATTTTTTTACTATTTCTCGCTGCTGATTTCAGCAAAACATTTTACTAATTTTTCAAAACAGAGTGCTATATTTAGCAGAAAAACATACTAATTTAAAAAATTTTTTTTTGGATTTTTCTTCTTTTCTTTTTTAGTTTATATTTGTTACTATACTCTTAGTTTGGAAATAACACTCAGAAAATTTTATTGTATCTCCAATGCATAAAAAGGTAATAACTGGAGAACCGTTTGCTATTTTGTCTCCAAATTTCAAGCACGATGAAGTAATTATACGCTTGTTACAATTGAAAGAAAACATTTTTTTATAATTTTTTTTAGATTTTACAGTTTTTTATTTTTTAGTACACTTTTTTAGTTGCAACTAATTATTTATACTAATTTCATTGTACTAAAATTATTAATATTTAGTAAGTTTTTTAACTGATTTTAGCAAATCGATTTTAAATTGCAGTTTACAAAAATTTTACTAAAATTTGGTAGCGGCTACTAAATTTTTCTACTAATTGTACTACAGATCAGCAGACATGTGTTGCTAAAATTAGCAAAAAAAAAATACCGCTGTGCTCAAAAAAGTTAAATTTCCCGTAGTAACAGCAAAATTTGCAGTAGCCATTACAGACTTTTTTGGTTGAGTGTAGCAAGAGCCAAAAACTAGGTGGTTTTCCTTCATACTACATTTATACTTGAGCAAAAACCACATAGTTTTTGTACAAAACTAGTTTTTACTTGATGTTTTGTATGCGTTTTGACAAGTTAAAAACTACAAGAGCCAAAAACCAGGTAGGTTTTGCTCAGGTATAAATGTTGTATCAGTCTAAATGCAATATAAGTTTTTTTTCTTTTATTTTCAAAATGTTTTTACTTATTTTTAAAATGCGAAAACAAAATATCAATATATTGACATTTTAATTTTTATAAGAAAAAGTTTATTTTGACTGAAATCATATTTACTTTGATAATATTCTTACTTGATAAAGCTTGATTTGCTTACGATTTTTTTTTCTCTGTGAAGAGATTTTAACCGGAAATCAGAAGTATTATTTTCTCTACTCTATCAAATCCTTTTTGCAAATATTAAAAACGTTCAAATTTAAAAAAAATCTTTTATTTCGTTTATATTCAGATCACTGGTGCTGCCACTTGCTATTTGATAATCCTGGTTCAATTTCGTACAACTCATCATATGGGTCCAAATTATAATGCCACAAATTGTGTATCTTAAACAAATATGTATATCAGTTATTATTAGAAAGTCCGTGCCAAAATCGTTAAAGTAAAAGGATAGTGCAATAAATGTGCCTTTTGTTAAAGAAATGATTTTTTTTTACTATTTTTTTAATATTTGAGATTTAGTTATTATTTTATAGGCCAATATATGATCTTCGCGCGTTTATATTATAATTTTATATAGCGGCTTAGCCATAAAGAACTGAAATTTGGCTATAGCCCCTCTAATAAAATTTTGTTTGTTGAAATTTGACCGAAAAATATTTATAGTGCTATTCATAAATAAGTTTAAATTAACGGCTTAAATTGAGTGCATCACTTTTTTTACACACAAATTCCCATAAGTGAAAATTTTATGCATTCGTTGTACAGTAGTGTTATGACTTCTTGAATTTTTTTGCAAATATTAAATTTTACATGCCCTAGCCAAAAAGGCCATAATCAATATTAAGAAACGCGATCTTACTTTTTCGCTACTGTCAAAAAAGTTCCCTTACCAAAAGTTGAACGCTTTTAATTTGTATTGTTTTAGTTTATTTAAAATATTTCTCCGAAGTTTTAAACAAATGAAACTCAAACGATGCGTATTAAAAGCTATTTACGGTAAAAATTACAAAACCTTTTTGGAGGGATTTTTGGATACATTTTTTGTCTTGTAATAATTCGTTATGTAAATTATGCAAAATCTCCGAGCAAAAATTTTTTAGAAATTGCGTTTGGTACGGAAGTTTGTTTTTTTGCCAAAATGAACCGCAAACACGATTTTTATTATTAATTTAGTATTGCCTATCACATGGTGATAGGTAAAATTTTTGTTAAAAATGAGTCATAACCCTATTCTACAGTCAATATTTTTAACTCCGCAAAAGCGCCATTAAAGTTTTATAATAATTATAATAATAGTTCCTTGCTTGGTGATGGGATCCAAACAGAGCTTTGAAGAATTAATTCCTTTTTTCAATTCTGAATTAAAAATTCGATGAATTAATTCACAAATCACCATATGTGACAGCGCATAGAGAAAGGGACCTAAGGGTAAAAAATCAATTTTTTTTTTGTGGACAACATCTGAGCATCGAATGAGACCGATTCCATGCTCTCCTGACCTTAGGTCCCTTTCTATCCTTAGGTCCCTTTCTATTTTGCGCGTCACATATATTGAATGGAATTAATTCATATTTGTTTTCGTTCGATTTATTTTGTTACGAATTAATTCAATTGCTATAGTTCTTTTTATTAAATTAAATGAATTAATTCACTGGTGAACGCGTTCAATTTTATAAATCGAACGGAAAAAAGTGAATTAATTCCTTACTGAACTTATTTTCTAAGAGTGTGGCGAATCCAACCAAACTTTCTACTTCGTATTTCGATATTTACATTACTCAGGTTTGCTCTTCTAAAGTTAAAGTTTTATAGTCCGTTTAAATTTTGTATTGCTCTGTTTTGTGTACTATCATCTGTGATATCGATAGCTACTCTGACAAGTATAAGGTCCATTCCTTAACGTTACCGCGGGATCCCAATCTTACCCAAAAAGCGTTCCCGTACTCGAAAATTGGGTAAATGAGAGAGTTCAAGAGAGTGAATTTGTGATTCTCTTTTTACCAAAGTTACCCAGACTTTTTCTTCGGGTAACTTTGGTAAATTGTAAAACTAGCAGCCGATGCAATGATAATCAAAAACAATTGTGGAAATAAATTCAATACGCAAAGAAATGTGTTATTTATAATAATTAATTGAACAAAATCAATAAGAAATTATAAAAGCAAAGAACTATGTGTGTTTATTCAATTTTTCAAACTAAAATTATACCCATTCACATTTTCCTTTGAAATGCATTTTTGGGCTCGGAAAGTGGTTTTGTGCGTTCTTTTACTTTTGGGTAACTTTGTCATATTGTGAGAGGATTTTTTGCTTACTCTCATTTTATCGAACTTTACCCAAAAAGTAAAGGAACGCACTTAATATATATATCGAGACACTATATTCAATATTCTATATCTGCAATTTTGGCCAAAATGAGTTTTTGATGACAAAATCATTGTTGATATTATATCCATCTATGATATCAATTTGGAAGCGAAATACCCATTCTTTGCCACTTTTTTGAACATTTTACATTTTCCTATATCCACAAAAAAATTTATTTTCAAATACAGAAGTCTATATCTGCATATAAATTTAAATTATTTGAATTCTATAAGGTATACATTAAAGTTTTTAGAGAATATCTTTTTTCGGAAATTTTGTTTTTGCAACTAACCACCAAACTTTATTTTAATATTCTGCAAACGGATATAATGATGCAATTTTCCTTTTTGCAAAATATTTTCGCGATTTCTATTTTGCAAACTAACCACCAAACTTTGGGCCAGATATGAGTGTAAGTCTTGGATTATGGATTAAAATACACCGCATTGAAAAAAATTCCAAATAATGACGAATTGTGAATAAAAAGATTTATGCCGCAGAAAATGAATTAAGAAACTTAATTAGCGATTAACATTTTGCAAACGAATATAATAATGCAAACTTTTCGTTTTTTGGAAAATTTTTTTTTCCCATTTTTTTCCAAACTAACCATTAATTTTTGGAATAAGATATGGATATAATAGTTCTTGGATTATTAATTTCAATAAAACGAGACTTTTCCATCCCTAATTAACAATTCTGTGTTCTTTGATAATATTGTTTTCCACAAAAAGTTTAGAGAGATTTACATGGTCATTTGTTCCTAATAATGCAGTAAAAAAATAATAGAGTGAAAAAAAATGTTTCAAATTGATATCCACTGAAGATTTTAACAATGTTAATTCAATATAAAAGATATTTCCATTACCTTTCGAATGGCGTCCATATTGTTTGAATCCGGACATAAACGACGACGATACAGCTAAGTCCATTTTAGAACTTTAAATTGGAATAACTGCCGAAATAGCCTTTTCCGCGAAAAAAATATATCGTAGGACTTATTCAACTTTAGCCGCTAATTTTAGTAAACAATTATAAAATGTCCGGCAGAATAAAAACACATTAAACCTAATTTATTTTTTTACAATTTTTGAAACAAATTTCAATTTCATTTTCTTTGTTTACATTTGAATTGACTATCAAAGCTGCCAACACAAACGAAATTATAGAAATCCCTATAAAAAACCGTTGCCTTTTCCTGCAAAAATGGCTAGCCTATCTAGTGTCTACACCTAGTGTCTTAAAATGCAATAAAAATGCATTGCCGACAATAATTTTGTTGTTGTTGATTTGCACATTTTTTTGCACATATTAATGCAATTTAAGACACTAGGTAACCTAAAGCTGCCTACACACTAGGGAATATACTTAAAAAAAGAGAGCATTTTTTGTGAATGTGTGAGTGCGTTTGTGTGTGTGTGCGTGTTGAGAGCGTGCATTTCGTGTTTACAAAATTTTTTGATATTTTTTGTTCCCTCAACCATGTTCCCTAGTGTGTAGGCAGCTTAATGTTTCTTGACATGCAATAAAATGATAGCACACGATTGTCAAAATAATTTAATCTCAAGTGAAGACAATTTTAATGTTATTGTAATATCAAAATATGGTTGACGTAGTATTTTCGCTTGCAATGAAATTATGGCAAGCAATTGTCAAAAAGGGAAAGTTAAAAAAATTTTAAACCTAAATAAATTGTTCGAAGAAAAAACTACGATATTTCTAAGCAGTGAAATATTTAAGTGTTCTCCACTATAGTGCAATTGTTATAATTTTGACGTTTCTCTGCAATCCATTTGACATTTAGCATAAAATCATTTATTGCATTTAAAGACTCAGGGCAACACAACCCTATAATTGTATGCAACAAGTCTGATTTTTTAAAAAAAGAGTCGATCTTGAAAGATGTGGCAATACTGTATTTTTCGCTTAACGACCAGACATACAAGCCAAGAAAAAATAAACGGCGTCACGATAAAGGATTTTTAGTCGTAAAAATAACAATAAAAAGTAGAAATAACAATTTTTTAGAGGTATGTGCAAAAAATATTAAAATAAAATTCCGTGATAATTTTGAAGTTAAAAAAGTATTTCCTTAAAAAAAATATGGAACATAATTCAAACAAAAGGTAAATATCTGTTAATCTTTAACTTCATATTTATCTACGATGTTATAATAACACAGGCCATGGCGGCTTTTGGTAAAGAAATTGCAAAGAAAACGTAGAAGACAAAAAATGGCACAGGAAAGGGATAAACAGTTGGAAGAAGGTTAGTTGTAATATAGGTGCATACATTTCTTACCTTGCAAGCTTTTATATCGTTTCGTCATTTTTCTTTTTATTATCACACAAAGATGAATTGGAAAAACTTAAAGATCCCTTATACAAATCATGGTTAGACAACCAGCAGGAAGTAGAACGTTTGAAAATTTTAGCCGCAGAAGAAGAACGACAAGAACAAGAAGAGCAATGGTTGCGTAGAGAATTAATAGCTCAAAAACAATTTCATAGAGATGAACAAAAAAGGAAAGTCCAAGAAGCCGAAAAAGAAGCTGAACAGCTACAACAGGAACTTGAATTAAAGAAACAACAAGATGCCTGGCAAAAGAAACGTGAGGAATTGAAGAAGCAGTCAGAAAAAGCAGTCGAAGAATTTGAATACACTATGGATTGCATGCAACAATATCTGGAAGATGTCAATATGAAAACACCTATAAATTTAGAAAAATATGTAGAATCACGACCAGGAGAAAAATTATGTGAATTTTATGAGAAAACTAATTGTTGTCGTTTTGGTTCTGGTTGTACGTTCAATCACAAAAGGCCTATATTGTCGAATATTATAGTGATACGTAATTTTTTTCAACACCCTTTGTTAGAACAACAAGAACATGAAGAATATGCCAAAGCCGATGCTAATTTAGAATTAAATGAGCGTGACTTACGCGATTCGTATGATGATTTTTGTGGAGATGTGTGGCCGGAATTGGAAGAATTTGGTGATATGATTAACTTTCGTACAGTCCGCAATATACAAGCACATTTAAGAGGCCATGTTTTTGTGGAATTCAAAGAAAAGAGGTAGGAGCACAAGGTTTTTTTAATTTTTGTAACAAAGCCTTAAAAATTGTGTAAAACCATTTGTGTTTATATGAAATAACTTAAATTTGGTTATATTTAAGAATTATGAGCATAATTTTCTAACTGCCATTGTGAGGGGTATAAAAATATTTCTCATCCCCAAAAAATCTTCTAAAAATCTTTCAGATCTGCTTTAAAAGCCTTTATAAATCTTCAAAATCGTTATTATGCATCCAAACGTTTAAATGTGGAATTTTCGAACCTACGTCATTGGCGTACTGGAGTTTGTGGTATGCTCTCAGTATCCTTTTTTAAAACATTAAATTCAATAACCTAAAAGAACAATTTAAAATTTATTCAAAAGTTTTATATTTCAATACTTCCTTAACTTTTCTTTCGTAATTTTCTTAAAGGTTTATCATTAGATCGTAGGTGTTCTAAAGGTTTTAGGTGTAATTTTTTACATCTAATGCAAAATCCAAAAAACAAATATAATACACCAATGGAGTCACCAAGAAGAACTCCTCAAAATGCTAATTATGGAACGAAAATACGTTTGCAAACTCCTTTATTAAGGTAAAATTAATTTACTATATATAATTTTATTACTCAAAAATTCTCAGTAATACTCTCTGAATGCAAGGATAAATCAAGTTAAATTCCAGTCACATTTTCAATTCAAGATTTGAGTTAACAAGCTCCTTTATATTGAATACTTTTATTTAGATACTGAATTTCACTCTAAAATCTGGATTTTTTAGTACTTAAATTTAAGAAAATATTTTGCATTGAAAATTTGTAATTTAATATGATTATACTTAAATTTTTGTAAATTGTTTACTAAGGAGTATTTTTAAGTTTGTTATTCTATTTTTTAAACAATTTCAACAGTTGGAATAATATAGACTCTGCAGTGTCTAGTGGTATAAAAACACATAATTGGCGTTGGTCTGAAAGTCCTGAAGTAGAATTGAAATCATCCAGTACACCAGATATTGCAAAAACGTCTTATCAGTACAATGAATCTAACCTAAAAACTCCTGATGCATTACAAACTAAAGAAAAAAGTTCGTATTCAAAGCATCAAGAAAATTGGAATTCTAAATCTGCCTCAAACGAAAAAAGTTCCAATGCGAAACACCACAGAAGTCGACGATCTAAATCACCCTCAAATGAAAAAAGTTCAAAACGTTTCAAAAGTCGTCATTCTAAATCTCCTTGCACCGATAAAAGTAAAAGTCATTATTATCATCAAAGTAGACATTCTAAGTCTCCGTTAACAAAATATGATAAAAAGGAAAGTCACCATTCGCAATCGCTAACAGAAGAAAAAAATTCAAAACATTGCAAAAGTCGGAAATCTAAATCAAAATCCACATCAAAATCGAAATCTCCATCAAAATCCAAAAAGTCAAAGAGACGCCATTCAAATAAAGAATCAGAATAAGGTAAGAAAATTTTATCTGATAAGATTTAAGGAATCTGATCACGATCTTGGCGCTCAGTGCAAAAGTAAAAAACATTCTAAAACTCCTCCCAGAAGTCATGACAAAGACAATATCAAACACAGTTGTTTACACTATCATAGAACATCTGAAGAGAGATAAATTTCAAGTTTACTTTTATTCGTCAAAACGTTTCTTATTGGAATTTGTTGAATTGATATTTAAAATGAATAATACAGTGATACAAATTTAAAATATTTACTGCATCCATACTAGAGGAGCTAACTTATAATTGTTTTTTATTCTCAATAATTAAAGAAGGATATGAAGAGTTGGCCATTTACTTGTTTCATTCTAAAGGTGCATTCACAAAATGTTCAGCTCAATTCAGTTTCCTAACGAGTATTATAATTTGTTTTCATATCATTCAGCAATTGTATGGGTGAATATAGTATGAACATTTTTTATCATCTGGTAACATGTTGTAGAAAAAATGGTAAATAAATAATACATTTTAATTATTTAACCCTTTCACTACCAACTTTTTGTTTGCGGGTTTATATTTGGACTTCAGATTCTAGTTAAGAGCATTGGCGGACTTAGGTCGGTCTGGGGTGGGCTAAGCCCACCCTAGACTGATTTTTGCCCACCACAGACTTTTTGAAAAATCTATCTACAATTCTTTTATCTGTGATTTTGATGGCGAAAAGTATCACAATATTACTTTTTTTTAATATCAATTAATCCTGGGTTTTTGGTTTGGGAAATTGTCTACTGGTTTCCTAGGCAGATAATTTGTTGAAATCTAAGGGTCAGTTCTATAGTCAGAACTAAGTGTAGTGTCCCAACACTACATGCTTGTATTTGAATTACGATTTTCAAAAGTTTCGCAAGTTTTTAAATTATTAAGGTTTTTATTCAGATTTATTTAATGTGTAATATATTTTAATCTATTATTTATGAATGGGAAAAATTTGTTCTTTATTAACATTTAATAAGATATTAGATTTGTGTGATTTAGGTCGAATATAACAATAAAAACAAATACAAAAAGAGATAAAATATGCCAAATAATGAAATCGGAAATCCTGGGATTTTTTCAAGGCCAATCCCGGGATTTCGGGATCGGTATCCCTAATTTGTGTACATTAATGTGTCGTTTTGACATTCGTGCAATTCGTGTTATCAAAATTTTTTGATATTCTTTTGTTCCCTACTCAATGTTCCTTCATGTATTCTCTTCTTGAAGATTATTCCCTAACTCTGGCAACACTGATTTAAAGATATGTGTCAGCGACGGCATTTGTAGAACAATTGTGCTAGTTTTGCCCCACAATTTTGTTCATATTAAGTGCTTTCGCGAATGTTACCGCGGGTACCGAAATTTAGCCAAAAATTATGCGATTGTTCAAACTAAAATTACACATATTTTCATATTTTTCTTTGAAATATATTTTTTGGCAGTAAAAGTGGTTTTTGCATTCCCGTACTTTTGGGTAATTTTGTTATTCTCTAAGAGCATTTTTTGGTAATCCTCATTTTTACGGACTTTAACCAAAAAGTATAGGAGCATACTTAATAAGCGTGGGTACAAAAACCACTTTTCCAGCCGAAAAATATGAAATATGTATGTATAATTTTAGTGTAAACGCAACCGTAGATATGCTGAAAATGGTGTACAATTTTTATTTCGGCTTCCCGTGGTAACTTTACCAGATAGTGGGTACCTCTTTTTTGTGGAAAGGGTTTCATTTGGCTCGAAAAAGTATTCTTGGAATCCCATCACTGTTTTGTGCTGATAATTATAGTGCAAGAAAATACATATAATTTCTATTGCATAAACACTTTTGGTGGTACTTCGGAATTATGGCACTGAGTATTCTTAATGAATTCCTCAAAAAGTCTGCAACGGCTGGGTTTCACATGTTGAAACCCCAAGCTGTAACAGCATGTGGTATTCAACTTGGAAACACTAATAAGACAAATACACGCGGAGCAGCTAAATGGTATCCCGATCCGGAATTTATGAAACAATTTTCTGGCCCGGTAATGTATCCAGATGAAGTTACATCTCAATGGAAACTACCACCATGGAATCATCAAATAACTCCGGTGGAGAAGAGTGTGCGTAATTTGACTCTAAACTTTGGTCCCCAACATCCGGCTGCTCATGGTGTACTACGTTTAGTTATGGAATTGGATGGTGAAACTGTTATGCGTTGTGATCCACATATTGGTTTGTTGCATCGTGGCACTGAAAAGCTTATCGAATATAAAACATATACCCAGGCATTGCCTTATTTTGACCGCTTGGATTATGTGTCCATGATGTGTAATGAACAGTGTTATTCATTGGCCGTAGAAAAACTTCTAAATATTGACGTCCCCTTGCGTGCTAAGTATATTAGAACTTTGTTTGCTGAGATCACACGTATTCTAAATCACATTATGGCCGTGGGTACTCATGCTCTTGATGTGGGTGCATTGACGCCATTCTTTTGGCTTTTTGAAGAACGTGAAAAAATGATGGAATTCTATGAAAGAGTTTCTGGAGCTCGTATGCATGCGGCCTATATTCGTCCTGGTGGTGTATATTTGGACATGCCACTAGGTTTAATGGATGATATTTATGAATTTGCTTCCAAATTTGCTGAACGATTAGATGAAGTTGAAGATGTGCTCACCACTAACCGTATTTGGGTCCAACGTACTGCCGATATTGGCGTTGTAACTGCTGAAGAAGCCCTTAATTATGGATTTAGTGGTGTTATGCTGAGAGGTTCGGGTATTAAATGGGATTTACGCAAACAGCAGCCCTACGATGCTTATCATTTGGTTGACTTTGATGTACCCATTGGAACTAAAGGTGATTGCTATGACCGTTACTTATGCAGGGTGGAAGAAATGCGTCAGTCCTTACGCATTATAGATCAGTGTCTAAACCAAATGCCTGCTGGTGAAATTAAAGCCGATGATGCTAAGATTACACCTCCTTCCCGTTCCGAAATGAAGACTTCAATGGAAGCTTTAATTCATCACTTTAAACTATTCACACAGGGCTTTCAAGTACCACCCGGTGCCACTTATACCGCTATTGAAGCACCTAAAGGAGAATTTGGAGTGTATTTAGTGTCTGATGGCTCAAGTCGCCCATATCGTTGCAAAATTAAGGCACCCGGATTTGCGCACTTGGCCGCTTTAAATCATGTTGGTAGACAACACATGTTAGCTGATGTTGTGGCTATTATTGGTACACTGGATGTTGTATTTGGAGAAATCGATCGTTAAATAGTTTTAATTTATTGTAAAATATATACTTTGTAATGTTTAGAATCTTAATTTATTCAAACAACATTGTTTAAATTTTCAATTGACCCAATTACGAAAATAAATCGAAGAAAAAATGTTTAAAGTCAACAAGAAAGGATGTAGAGGAAAATTTGTGATTCAAACATTCTGAAACATGAAAATTGTATATCTTCGCTGCGCCTAAGAAAATAGCTTTTGTCGAAAATTTATTTTTGTGAGGTGATATAAATATAAAATAGCTTTATTTGAGCCTTTTGCGGAACTTTTTATAAATTAAATTTTTGCACAAATATAAACAAAACTTCAAACTTTTCATTTATAAAATAATTACTTTCAAAAAAACATGGCCAAGACACAAAATAAAGGGCTAATTTAGGTGTTCTACAAATTATTTTTAAAAACAAATAGCTATTTTCTTAGGCGCAGCGACGATATTCGATTAATTTATAAAAGTTTGACAGTAACTACATGACAGTTGTTCGTGTAGTAATCAGTAGTTTTTGCAACTATTATAACAGTTATTAAATAACACTAAGGAAACGTACTGTATTCAAAGCAGTTATTTTTAATATAATAACTACCAAAACAGTATTTTTGCAGTTAAGGGTAATTTTTGCTGTCTAAAAAAAAATTTCGTTGAATTTTTTAAAATTTTTGTTTAGTTTATATTTGTTATTATTGATATATTCTAGCAAATAAATATCAGAAAATTGTATCTCCAATGGATAAAAGTGTGGTACTAATAACCCATTTCAATTGCTAAATTTTATAAATATGGAAAAACATTTCCAAAAATTGCGATTTCCTACATTACCCAATTTCCCAGAATGGACCACATTCCGCTATGTAGATTTTTTTAATGAACAAAATTTCTGTATTTACGAAATTTTCTGATAAAATATATGAGAATACACGATCTTATAAAATAATATATGAACACTCAAAAAAGTTGTCTGTAGAATATACTGAAAATGTCAGTTATAAGGTGACAAAGGTATTTATCTTTAAAATAACTAAAAATGTAGTTAGTTATCTTAAACTGTTAAAAAAGAACTAACAAATGTATCAAAAATAACTAACATTGTCGTAAGATTAACATTTTAAAACAACTGAAAAAAAGGAAAAACTACTGTTTTTACAGTTAATTTTGTTGATGTTAAAAAAACGGGAATTTACAGTGCTTTTTCAGATTTCTGGCAGTGCTTTAGTGCTTTTTATACAGTTTATATTTTTGGTATTTGTTCTCGTTTTTTTCAATTTTTCTTCAATTTCCTGTCAAAGTTGAAAAAATAATACGAACTAAACAAAAAATACATTTTTTAACAATGTTTGTAGTACCATTTTAAATAGCAACTTCGATCAGTGTTACTATATATTTTTTAGAAAAACTGTAAAAAAAAACTGTTTCTTTATAGAAAAACTGTTTTTCTAAAAAAATTTAAAAATCATAAGAAATTCTGGTATTCCGAAGTATCCTGGGACTAAAATATTATCCCAGGGTCTCAATTTTCAAAATATCGAGATTTTAGTAATTTAATTGCCTTTGGCATTAATAGTAATCGACTTTTTGGACAGCCTTCTAATAAAGAATAATTTTGGTCTCCTAGGCCCGAATCTGAAGTTAAAAAAAGTTCATCGAATCACCCTTCCGAGATGTGAACCTTTTTTATTAACCCCTGACTTAGGATAGAATACTTTACTGGTCAATGTTGTACTTTAAAATAGTTTTTATGGAATGGCATTCCACATAAAATTACCTTTCATTTGATTGAGTATTGTTATGTCTGAAATTGTTTAACGGTGTATAAAGCCCCGTAAAAATATTACGTTTTTTGGAATTGTCCTTGATCATAATTGAAAAAATAGTAGCAAACTGTTATCCAGAATTGGAAAATATTCATTAAAAAAATCAATTTCGGCCTTTTTGGTGAGAAATATAAATTTCTAAATTATCCTTTATTTAGAAATGATCTGAAAAGTTCGGCTAAAAAATGTCCGTCGGATCTATGACATGTCAGATATGGTTTAGCCAATTTTATTTCGTGCTAATTTTTGATGAAATTTGTTATAAAAATATTTCGTCTTTCCAATAAGCATATTTTGTAGTAATGTATTAGCATTTTTAAATTTATTTATGTTTCGATTTGTGCCTAATTTTTTACAATAGGCCTTTTTTCAATTGCTGAATATATTTTTGGATTTATTTTATTTTGTTAAAAAATCTATATTTTGTTTTTTAATTTACAAAATTTATAATTTTTATCAAAATCTAATATGCAATATAATGTGCAAGAAAATCGTAAAATTTTGTCAAAATGCGAACATAGGAAGGAATAGAAATAAACTAAATCCAAAATGGAATTACAAAATAAATCCGTTTTAGATTTAGCTTAATTTTATTCCAGAAATTGTATTTTGGCATAATTTATATTAGATGTGTTAGATTTGGATAAAAATATAAAATTTTGAAAATTAAAAAACAAAATGTGCATTTTTTAACAAAATTAAATAAATCCAAAAATAAATCCAGTGATTAAAAAAAAAACCTAATATGAAAGTTTTATTGTAATTTTTAGGTCATATTTTCTAAGTATATATATGTCTTATAAACCAAATATTTTATACAAAATTCATTTTATAAACTTGTTATAAAGTTTTCGAATTATTATGCATAAGCACTTTTATATTTTAATTCTTAAGTTTTAGTTAAAAAAAAAAATTTGTAAATGAAACAAATGTGCCGATTTAATACGAAAAAACTGTAAAAAATCCATGAATTAAAAAAAAAACTGTTTTTTACAAGAGAAAACTGGAAAACTGTTAGGCATCCCAAAAAACTGTAAAAAACAGTTAAAACTGGCTATATGGTGACACTGACTTCAATATATTTAAACTTCAAAATTTTGAAATATTAGTTTGGTGCTTTTTTACCCCTTTTTTGGTTATTTTTTTAACCTTTTTTACACGGTTTTACAAAGCTAAAATGTGTTTTTAAATTCTTGACTTAAATTTTTCTAAAAATTAATATCGTGCTTTTTTACCCCATTTTTGTAAATTTTTACCCTTTTTACCCGTTTTCACAATGCTCACGGTGCTTTCCTGCCTGCAAGAGTTGGCAACACTGTATAAAAGTATATTTTAATGAAAAAAAACAAATTTTTTGCTTTCGATTATCACAAAATGTGTAATTACTTCATCGTACTTGAAAGTTGAAGTTAAAATTCCAAACGGTTCTCCAATTATTGAGAATTGAGAATTATTGAGATTATTGAATTTTTACAATAGAATTTCCTGATTTTTATTTGCAAACTAAAAATATATCAATAATTACAAATATCAACTAAACAAGAATTTTAAAAAATTGCGAAAAAAATTTGTTTTTAATAACTAACAAAAATAACTGTTTACTCTAAAAATAATGTGTTGGTAGTTCTTTATTATGATATTAACCCTCTAACGGTCTTACTCTGTTTTGCAATGATATTTATACCATGTTTCCGGCACAAAAAATAAACTCGTAAGATCTTCCACAAAATATTGTTTCGTTGCGTACTTTAGGAGATATGGCCAAAATAAGTTCAGAGAGAATCTTGAACACAAATGCATAAATATTACCAGGTTGAAGATTAAATTATTCCAAGATATAATTGGCTAAATCTTTTTCGTGCGGCTACTTAAAGAACATTTAGCGATTTTAGGAAAATGCGAAGTTGAGAGAAAACGTACACTCGAAAAAGTTTGAGAGTTACTACATGACAGTTGTTTGTGTAGTAATCAGTAGTTATCTTTCTAACTATAATTACAGTTTTTCCATGGAAAAATGCAAAACAACAGTTATGGCAGTCGTTTAACCCTTTGACGTGCCATTTGACGATCCCGCCGTTCCGGATGAAGCGATTTATATTATTATTTTATTTTCGTGATCTGCAACTAAATTATAGATATTTAAAAAAAAATTGGCCTCATAGAGCCCTTGCTTAACCTTCATTTCGTTTGTCAAAGATTGTGCTTTTTTCCCCTCAAATGAAGAATTCTAGTTAACCAACTTCAAGGGCTCGCAAGCGGAAAGTGAAACCAGGTAGGGATTTACCGCCTACAACACTTTTGTTGCCTCAACCCTGCTTTACAAATCACCTTTGGACATATTTACTCTATCATTTGTCTGGGCAATTATAAGTGCGAAAAACCCTTTGGCAAGTATACTTGCCTATGGTCGTCAAAGGGTTAAGAAAACAACTAACAAGAAGTACTGTAATTTCGCAACAGTTGTTTAAAGCATTTATTTTTAAGATCATACCCGAGTAAAGTTTATATATAATAATCACCCCTGTTCTGAGTTCCGAAACTTTTTAATTAGAGTGGATTTGCAAAATCACACGGATTTAATAATTTCGAAAATTTGATATTTCTACCAAATTTTAATATTAACACACTAATTTTAAAATAAATTATTATATAATAATTGTTGTTAAAAAATATATATACATTTCACTTTCATCAAGCTTTTTCTACACGAAATAAAACGAAAAAAATAATTCGGATGTGGTTCACGGAACAGAAAAAAATTCGGAATGTTTGACTTTAGAATTTTTTATGTGGATTCGGAACTCAGAACATCGCTGTATATATAGTTATATATTATTATATATTGACATAAATGGAGCCATATAAAATTATATATGAAAAACTTTTTGCTAATACCGGGGATTGAACCGGCAGCCCTCTGAATAGGATATGGCTCGTAGAATCACATCTTAACAAGATACACCACGGTCTGCAAGTTTTTGAAGACTATTTGGCCGAAATTCTACATTTTTGGCAAAAAAATGCTTTATTTTTCTACGGTAGCTAGTAAATTCCGTCCTTTAATTCGAAGGTATTAATTTTTCTTAAATCTACCGTCAATTTGAAACATCGAATGAAACCCATTTTTATTAGGCCGCCCAAATGTAATGAAAATATCAACATTTTTCATGGTTTGGGCTCCCTTTACGAGGGTAACTACCCGACTAAAAAAGATATTATATAATCATATATCACCATATATAAACCCATATATACGTCCATATCTAATTTGATCCGAATATTGGAATATATAATTATATCAAGCGAGATAAGCATGTTATCTAACCTGATACAATTTGATCCGAAAAATGGGTCTATCTAACTTCATCAAATTATATATTAATACATATAATTTGATGAAGATTTTCAAATAAAATTTTAGTAAATATTGTTGAGATCACTTATTTTCATTCATATTAAATACTAATGATTAATGTTTAGAAACATTTTTGTTAATAAACTTGGAAATAGCTGACAAAATAAAACATTACAAAAATTTGTCGGAACAACTGTCTTATAAAATAAAAAAAATAACTTTCAGAATTAATTTTTTTTCACGGAAAAAATAACTGAACTTAAACCATATTTATTTCAACATATGTTTTTCTAATTTTTATTTTTAAATTTAAAAATTGCAATTAAACTTTATAAAATTTTGTATAATTAGATATCATGTCAGATATAATTATATATAAAATTAATACAATTTTCTATTAACTTTTTATATATTTTGATATAATATGGTTTATAAAAGCTTATATGCCATTATATATAATTATGTATGAACTATATTTGCAGATCTCTTAATTTATGGCTGGAGACCAAATCGCATATGATTATATATAACGTTATATCAAACATATTTATAAAACCAAAGTGTTAATATAAATGTATATGGTTATATAAAGCCACGCATATAAACATTTAAAGTTATATCAAATCATATAAGATTATATAAAAACTATTTTAGTCGGGTATTTATAATTTAAGCCTAACAATGAAAAGACATAAATTTGTTATTGAAAATATCTTTATTTTTTTCAAAATATTCTCCTCTATGATCTGAACACTTTTGCATGCGTTCGAACCATTTGTCATAGCATTTTTTCCGTTCCACGTGAGACACCTCCAAAACATGATTTTGGAATGCATCTACGGCTTCTTCTGCTGAAAAAAATCGTTGTCCACCTAGTTTATCTTTGACGTGTGGGAACAAGTCATTCGGTGCCAAGTCAGCGCTGAATGGTCGATGACCCATTACTTCGAAGTTTCGAGTACTCAAAAAGTCACTTCTTTGAGCTGATGTGTGAGAGCTCGCGTTGTGATGGTGAAGAATAACCCATTTTTGGGGGTTGGTTTTTCTCATTTCTCTGAACACTTCTGGTAAACAAATGATGGGATACCATTCAGAATTATCTTTTACGTTGTTCCAGGGAAACTGTTGCCACATGACCAGTTTTTTTTTCAAAAAACAGGCGACAATTTGTTTCAAAGTGCTTCCTGAGCGAAAACTTTTGTTAGATTTCGTTCATCATGAATAGGGCAAGGAATTCCATCTAAATGAATGTTTTTTCTCTATAATCCAAAACTAATATGGACTAAATATTTATCCGAATCATCAAATTTAGAACAAAATGGCATCGATTTGTAGTTGCATATTTTTGCATATTTGGACTTTAAATGTATATTTGGTGCCTTTTTAATGCATATTTTTTGCTTTTTAATGCATATTTGAACATATTTTTAATTTTTATGAGCATTTTTTATTTTGTAAAAAATTATTACGTTTTCATATATTAGGTCTGTTCGGGTACTCAACATTGGGATCCCAATTTTACCAAAAAGCGTTTTCTTACTGTACAATTGGGTAAATGAGAGCTGTCATAAGAGAGTAATATTCGTGTTCTTCTTGCCCGAAGAAGAACAGACTTTTTTCGTGTAAGTTTGGGTAAATAGTTTTTATCAGCTGTTATATCATCTGTTGAATTCAACTAGTTCAATTGAACTATTCACTTATTTGAACCAAAGACCTAGTTCACAACTAATAGCTCTTAATTCAATCGCTCATTTTATTCATTCAGAAAAATATGTGTATCATTTACAAAAATTAGCGTAAAAGTCGCAAAAGCTTATCGGTAATGTTACAACTCCATAAAATTTCTGGACAATTTTTTGAAGACGCTTGTTTAAATGTGTTAAAGAGATAAATATGTAAATAAATCGAAGCTTTTTTAATATTAAAATCTTTTCCAAATTTAATAAACTATGTTTATTATTATTTTTGATATAAAAAGGGGTTTAACTAGAAAAGCTATCTAGATCTTTACAACAAATTGAACAAGAACTAGAAAGAGCGTTCACCAAAACGAACTATAATGCACAAATCTATTGACGTTTGTTTTCGGGCTTCAAATATGGTTTTTCGCGTTCGTTTACTTTTGTGCATTTTTTGTTACTTCGTGAGAGTATCTCTTGTTAACTCTCATTTTACCGAACTTTACCCAAAAAGTAAAGAAACACACCGTTTGATTCAATCAAAATAAACATTCTTAAAAACCTTATTGACCTATGAAAAATCTTCGAGTTCTGTGTCTGTTTGCAAAATAACTAACTTAAATATATATTTAAGTTTTAAAGTGCATTATTTTTGAAAAAATAATAGTTTCTAGTGCATATTTCTTATATTTTAAATGCATATTTTTCTTTTTTATCCGCATATTTTAGGCGCATATTTTCCATTTTTAAGTGCCTGAAATTCTTTGCCCTAATCATGAAACACCCATATGCATAGATACATAATTCGTCACCTATAACGCTATTGTAGAGATGAGCGATATTTTCATACCGGTGATTTAATCACAGTTGTTGATAAATCACTGGTAACGGCAGTGATCAAATATTTCAAGTCGCAGTTACTCGGAATGTCGTTCTTTTAATGTTTTTGTATTATTCTTTCTTGCAAACTTCATTGTGCACAGCAATACATGTTTTTTTTCAATAACAGTGACTTGCTTTCACACTCTTCTGAATAAAACTTAGTTTAACGCAGTTTGTAACTGGAATACTGCTTTTAAAATGTGATTTTTTTTTGTTTTATTTCAATAAAAAAATAAATTATACTCGAGAAAAAGTTGTTCCGGCAAATTTTTGTTAATAAACTTTGAAATGGCTGACCAAATTCGTTTTCGGTTTAACTAAACCAAGTTTAACTGACATCTTAAAAATTCGCCATAAATATTATTTCGTTTATTTATCAGAAAATCGCAATCTTTTCCATAAAAAACCGTGATCACGATCACAGTTTAAAAGAACAACGATTTGCAAATCACATTCACTGAGAACAATGTTACTGAAAAATCGCCGGATCGCCCATCTCTATTACAAACCCGTGATCACGGTCACTGTTTAAAAGAACGGTGATATGAAAATCACGATCACTGGTAGCAGCGTTATTCAAAAATCACCGGATCGCTCATCTCTAGTTCCAGCTCACTTTTTGGGAGCAAAGAGTGTGCCAGACTTATATAAAAAAGAGTGCTGCCAAATTGTAAATATAATTATTATTCCTAAAGATATGCTACACTATAATTTAAAAATAGTGTTGTATATATTTGGACTTGATATTATTGTTTATAATAAATTTGTTTATAAATATATGAAAGTCGTTACCATATCTTTGATAAGCATTTTTTGTTTTGTGTTGGTTTTTTGTTAGACTAATAACAATTTTGGCGATATCACGAATTTAAATATACAATACAGTATATTAATCATTAGGGCAAGGAATTTCATGCACTTAAAAAACGAAAATATGCGACTAAAAAATGCAGCTAAAAAAGAAAAACATGCGTTAAAAACATATGAAATATGCACTAAAAATACTTAGTTTTGCAAAAATTAAGCACCTTAGAATATAAAAAGTTATATAATTCAGTTATTTTTCAAATAAACACCGAGTTTATTGCTTTTTCTGTGGTCATCATGATTTTCAAGAAAGCTTTTTTTCTTTTTAAATCGCAAAACCAAATTTTTTTGCGTGTAGCAAAATAAAAAAATCTATAAATTTTTAAATTTTTTTAACAAATTTAAAAAAAATGTTACTAAAAACTGCACAAATATGCATTAAAAAGCTTAAAATATGCATTAAAAAGACACGAAATATGCATTTAAAGTCAATATATGCAAAAACATGCATTATTGACAAAATATGCAAAAATATACAACTTTTATTCTAAATTTGATAATTCGGATAAATATTTAGTCCATATTAGTTTTGGACTATCGAGAAAAAACATAAATTTGCATGAAATTCCTTGCCCTATTAATCATATTATTTTATATGTAGAACATTAATTTATTTAATAAATTTTATATCCCAGCCAGCAAATTCGGAGCGCTCATATATAAGATTCTTAAATAGCTCATAGAAATGATTATTGTTTTTTTGAAAACACTCTTTTTTTGGCAGAAAATATGAACCCTCAAAAAACAATCCAAAAAGTTGTCTCTACAAACTAAAAAGCTGTCTCAAAATGAGGGTTCATTTTTCGGGCTCAAAAAAGTTTCCAAAATTATTTAAATTTATGAGGAAAATTTCGATTTTATACGTTCTTTTTTCTGAGTCATTTCTGATTACACAGGGGGCTCTTTTGGACGGACCACTTTCATAGGAAAAAGTGAAAAAATGTTTATGTTTTTGGAGCTCATTTCTGAGTCATTAATGATCATCTTTGTTTGCTGGGATATTAAAATTAGTACGTTTCTTTGTTCGAGAAAATAATACTAAAAAACGAAAATAATAAAATTAAAAAAAAAGAATGCAAAAACGCAAATTTAACCTTGAATTAACTTTCAATAATATTATTAAGAAGTATTTAAACGTCATCTTACTTAATTATGTTTTGTATATATTGTGTTAAAAACTTAAATGACTTGATTTCATAGTGCAACCTAACATCATAAATAATTTAACATGTTTTTAATTCCATTGTTATTGTAAAAAAAAATGACTAAGCAAAATATTATAGAAAAATTTGCGAATGAATTTCATATAAAATACTTGATAATATTTAGTTTCTACATCATTTGTACATCAAACACCAAACAAAAATGTCTTACAACACTACTACTACCAAGAGGAAGGCAGCAGCTACCAGCGCTATTACCAACTTTAACCAATTGAGCAGTAAGCCAACAATTCCGCTAAAGGATTTAGAGGTGGGCATAGCCTTGTCCATATTAAATAAAACCAAATATAAGGGGTTATATTTAATATGGACAAGGCTTTGCCCACCTCTAAATCCTTTAGCGGAATTGTTGGCTTACTGCTCACTTCGTTAAAGTTGGTAATAGCGCTGGTAGCTGCTGCCTTCCTCTTGGTAATAGTAGTGTTGTAAGACATTTTTGTTTTGTGTTTGATGTAGAAATGATGTAAGTAGAAACTAAATATTATCAAGTATTTTATATGAAATTCATTATAATTTATTATAAAGCATTTTTTCCAGTCTTGGGTAATCAGCTTTCTTTAAGGTGCAACGTTTGCCAAGGCCACTTTCTGTTGTACGTACGAACTTTTTTAATGAATTTTCTTGCTTTATGCAGCTTGTAATTCACGCAAATTGAATTTATGGAATCTCCACTTTTAAATTTTTTTAAAATCTCTAATTTTTGAGAAATCGTTGGCTTTAAAATATGTTGAACTTTTCCCATATTAAGAGATGTATTTACACAACAAATGATACGAATAAACTGACAAAATTGAAGATTATCCATCCAAATCATCCAAAAAGGTTAATATACCAAAAGACGGGGATTTCCCTATTTTGGTTACAGACATTGTAATCAAATTTAAAAAAACAGATAAAAGTCGCGAAAATAGAACCCGTTTTTCGTAAACTGTCGCGATTATAGAACCTGCAATGTTAACCCTTCTTTGCATGGTGATGGAAATTTCCATCATAAAATTTATTAAAGAAAAAAATACACACAAGCTGCTAGCAACAATTTACATCACTATTGTTTCAATCGGAACACATCTGTCAAAAAATTAAAGTAAGCTTCATTATTAATTAGCAGGTTAAAACTTGTCACCCAATATATTACAGTGATTTTTTTCACAAAAAGAGAAAAAATCATGAAAAGAAGGGTTAAAAATTAGGCCCTCGCGTTAATGGGTAGTCGCGAATACCGAGCTTGCACTGTACCACCTAGTGATAACAATGTTATAACTTATTTTTTAGGTGATGCCATACTACTGTATAAGGTGATATCTTGTACAGTTTTGCAAAAATTGTTTTTATAACGACTTTTTAGTAAGAGCACCTAACTGTCGACATCGACAACGCCAACCGCAATCAGCCTGGTACTTCGCTGGTCACATGCCCAAATTTCATAAAAATCGGAAACTATCGCGTAAGATAATTTCATTGTAAGTTCATACTGTAATACTGTCCATTAAACCTTTTCTCTAGAAAATAATATATGTACAATTTAATTTGTTTTTATAATTTTATTGATTTTTTTTATATTTTTTTTTTATTTTAACATTTTCAAATGAGTAAAAAAAATTTCAGAGTATAAGTAATTCTGCAAAATGACAGAAATTTCGTTTTTGTTTTTTATAAGTAGTGAAAAAATAAATATTTTACAACAAATAAAAAAGTTTTACAAATAATACAATAAAGTACGTAAAGTATGTAAATCTTTAACATTTTAGCGCATAAAGAGTTTTTTTTAGGTTGTTCTGTAAATTGGCAGTTGAAGAAAATGAAGTTAATTTTTCGCAATAGAATAGAAAAAATAACAGTGAGAGGGAATGTAAAAAATAGTACATTTACAATTTTTTTTAGTTTTTTTTTCTAATAGTTTAATAAATTCTAAAGTCTATTTTGTTTTCTTTATGAAATAAAAATAAAATAAAAAATAAAATAAAAATAAACTTCTCCCGTTTTAAATTTAAAGACGAATACCAGGATTGGTAGCAGCAACATAACGTAATAATTCATCGTTATCTTCACAGATGATAGGTTTCTCGTGATAACAGGCGACATCATGCCAAGCAATACCATCATTGTAGACATTGTTTAGGACCGACAAACATTGTTCCTTAGTCTGATTGATATCGTATTCGGCATTATCGGGCTGAGGACGCTTCTTGTGACCAGTTTGAGACCAAGGATTGTAACCCCAACCTTGAGGAATGCGGTTGGTAGCTTGAATCTTCTCGCGAGTTGCAGACCAGAACCAACCATAAACGCTCTTGGGTTCCAAATCGGGACGATTTTCACAACCATTGAAATCGCAAATACGACCAGCAGTCCAGATATATGGAACATCGTTTTGTTGAATAACACGGAAGATTAGATTATTTTTTTCTTGGGTTTCCAAAGCCACCAAGTCCATACAATATTCACGGCACAAGTTACGGCCATCTAACCAATCAACTTTTTTGTTAGCTAAAGCAGGAACATGAGAACTCAAGAACATATTTCTGCCACGATAAGAGAATTCCTTAGGACCTAAAAAGAGAAAATATTGTACAAAAAGTGTGATTAATATTAAGGTTAAGTTAAATTTATAAACTGCACCCAGCAAAATATTGGTAATGACTAGGGTTTGGGGAAAAGTTAATTAAAAATCCTATTCGAAACAAAAACAATTTAAAAAATTTATTATTTTTAAAATTTCCCGTTTTCACGGGAAAAATATATAATTTTCCCGGGAATTCCCGGCAATTTTAAAAATAATAAATTTTTTAAATTGTTTTTGTTTCGAATAGGATTTTTTAATTTTAGTCATAAAAAACATTTTAAATACCAAAACAAAAATGTCATTGTTAAAATCTTTTAAAAGGGAATACATTTATTTGACACACAAATAAAATCTTTGCCAAGTAATTAGGAGCATTTCAACTAATAAAGATTTTTCGCATAACTTATACAAAAGTTAAGTAGTAAAACCTAAAAACTTGGTAAAATGTTTAAAAGAAATATGAAAAAAAAGCTTTGTTTCTTACAAATAATCGCCCTTTCTATCTAAATTTTTCAAATGTATATTTTAGGTAAAGTCGACTTTAGTTAAAATATTGGGTGGCAGTATACCTTGACTTGGTTTATTTTTGGAGCATTCTGATTGGTTAATTTATTTTCAACCAATCAAAATATTTGAAAATATAAATATTTTTGTAAGGTTTTCATACACAAAATGAACTAAACCGTTTGATTAAAAATAAAGTCGACTTTAAATTTAAAATACTCCTTTATATTAAGGGTCAATAATTTTTTAAGTAACGTTTTCATTAATAAATGTGAAAAGAAAAGACTAATGGTTAACGGTGATGAACATGCGTGATCATACATGTAGATATTACCTCAAATTTCGTTAATGCACACGTATGGTCATATATGATTCATGTATGGAGATTTATGTAACCATGTGTGGTCATGAATGCATGTTTATGGCCATGCATGAACATACATTTAACCTGCATGGATGCATATATGTCGATTTCTAGCTGGGTATGTAAATATGTTTTATATTTAAATTTTTATGACGAGTCCTAAAATTACACACTAGAGGAAACTTAAATTTTTCTGAATGTATTTCCTTAAGCTAATAGTATTTGCCTAAGTCCTTATTTTTAAGAATCAAGTAAGCAATCGGATGACCACTTATAATTCAACTTTTTGTAAGCATGTGTGTAACCACTTATTATTCAAGATCTCATAACTACTTATTTCTCATTTTTTTGTATGCGAGCGGGTAAGCGTAACTACTTATAAAAACGACCACGAAAACAACAATAATGAGTTTAGACCAGAGGTCGGCATCACCTATGCCCATGGGCGCTCTCTCACACCTACATAAGCTTACACATAGAACAAAAAAATAATCAGTCGCATACAAGATTTCAATGAAGTAGTTTGTCACATCGCTTGTTTGCCAGATTTTTTACACTCTGCATAATGTTTATTGATACATTTTTTTGGTAATTTATTTTTAAGTTTTTTTGTTTTTATTTGTGTTGTTGTTTTTTGATATTTGTTTTCGTAGTTGTTGTTTGCTTTTAAATTTTTACCCCTAAATTCATAAACGCTTTGTAAAATTATAGGAGGTTCATTGAACAAATTTTGTATGAAAATGACTTTGTAAACCTGCTATAACTTTACAAAGCATTTATGAATTGAGGGGTTATTTTATATTTCCATTATAAACATTTCAAATTTTCGAATTATTATACAAACGTTCTTTGTCAGTGCATTGAAAGTGAGAGGCTGCAACTCACTCATACAAGCACAAAATAAGGTTGTTTATATTTGCCGATCCCTGGTTTAGACGCCAAAAAATAAATTGTGCGGAGCTATGAATTTCTATTATATAACCACTTATTTGGTAATGAAAGATTTTGCTGGGCAATTAAAACTATTTTAACCATGTTTGAATTGATGTTTGTGGTGTTAATTCTATTTGATTGCTTTTGTATGTCATTGTTGTATGTTCAATAACAACACTGTATGTATGTCGGTACTTGCCAATTTCATTTTCATTCATGACTTAACAATTTCGTTTAGCCTTAAGATGTATTGTGTATGGATTTTTACTTTGTCTTCTACACATAAATATCTTTTCAAAAAAACTCAAATCATTATTGAAACAACTTGCGCAATATTATTATCAACCACATCATGATTACTATTGAAAATTTGAAATATTGAAAATTGTTTTAACAAACTTTCGATTGTTTTTATTTCTTTTATAGATTATTTAAACAATAAGGTTGTTCATAAGGGATGTGCTATCTGTTGTATCGTCCTAACAAAAAACAGAGTTGTTAAAAATTTTATTTGTGTTTAACAACGATTTTCTATTCAGTTTTCTATCTGTTAGCACACTCAAACATAGGACACTAAACATATGTTAAAATGTTGTATCGTGCTATTCTCAAATGTTGTATTTTTTCAATTTAATTTTTAGCAACTCTGTTTTTTGTTGTGAAAACCCTTAATGTTTGAAAATAAATATAATAAACAATCAGGAGTCTTCTTTTTAACTGTGTTTTTAATTAATTTAATACACTCATAGATATAAATCCGTAAAAATAGCAGAAAAAGTTACTAAATGTTAGTTAAAAATGATGCTGCAGAAAAACTGCTTGAAAAATATGCTAAATTTTAGTAGAAAATTTTGCTTAATATTAGTAGACTAAAAATAGCAAAAATAAACTGTTAAATCTACAAAAATTTTGCTATTTTTAAGCTAAATTTAGTTGAATGCAAATAGCAGTCTATTCTGCTAATATCAGCAGAAATATTTGCTAAAAAATTATAAACTGCTGTTTTCAAAATGCTCGATTTTTATTTGCATTAAAATGAAAATCGAAAAAAACTTCGAAAATTGAAAATTTTTTGGTGATTTTTTAGGCTACTAATTATTTAGCAAAATTTTTTGCTGATTTTAGCAGGTTAATTTGCTATTTTCCATTAACAAAAATTTAACTCAAATATAACTAAAGTTCTGTATATTTAACAGTTTTATTTTTGCTGTTCCTATATTACTAATATATAGCAAAAATAAACTGCTAGTTTAGCATTTTTTTCTGCAGCATAATTTTTAACAAATTTTTAGTAGTTTTAACTAAATTTTTTACGGTCTTTTTTCTATTAGTGTATGTCTTTCAGGTTGTTTTTAATTGAATAATATTGTGAGTGTTGTAATTAGTTTGAATTAGGGCATGTTAAGACCTGCATCACGGAAATTCATTTCTGTGATTAGTTTGCAATGCTGATGGAAAGCAGCTGATGCTTTTGCATCAGACATTTTTGTGATGCGTATTTGACCTTATCACCATCATCTCTTTTATGATCATCTGCTTTGATGATGCATTTTTTAACATCTGACAATGACAGTGCTGCCAGATGATGCTTTAACGATGCCGCGATGCATTTCTTAACAGGCCCTTACAGAATTAAAACAAAAGACTGAAGACACAAACTTGATAAATGAATTGTTGATTAAATGAAATTTTATAACAAAGTAAGTTTAAAAAAAATAACATATTCTGGCATTTGATGGAAAACGATGGATTTTTATTTTGATCGATTTGGTTATAAATCAAAAATTAAATGATGAATGGAAAAGCCAACGAGGTTTAAAATGGTTTTTAACCGCCTTAGTTGTATCAGGTATATCGACTTACGTCTTCTTATCGCTTTTAAATTAAAAATAATACGAAATATTCAGGATTGAAGTTTCTAAAATGATCGATTTGAAACCGATCGATTTTCATCACATGCCAGATTGATTATCAAAACTAATAATACACTGCATTTACAAAAACATAAAATTTGTATACTGTAAAACCTACAAACATTTCTTTCAGAGTTAGAAAAACTAAATAAAACATAATTTGTTTTAAAACGCCAAAAGCTGTGAAGATGAATTGGGCGGTTATCTCATAATTTTTAAATTTTTTTGGATACTAACGTTTTGTACATGTAGGCAGGTAGGATATTCAAAGATCGTTACTAATCCTTAAAACAAATGATATTTTTTGCACTTCAGTGTATTTCTTTTTTTAACAAATTTTCGAGTACATTAAGTCTTAATATAAGACAACAACCTTTTCCGTTTATGTTTACACAATTTGCACATCTGAGGTAGCGAAAAAAAATAAAAACACTCACACACACATACACACAAATTAACAAACTGCAACAAACTCGTTTTTACAGTTGGTTAGCAGCTTCCATTTCATTAAATCATTAGATGCAATAACTAAATAAGTAAGCTACATTAATGGTTATACGAGAATAAACTATACAACAAAACTCAAATACAAATAAACAAAAGTACAATAATCGCATGAAAAAAAATTTATGATGAAAATAAATAAAAACAAAAAAATAAACAACCTCAACCTATAGACCATCTATAGACATTGCTGGGAGGAGACATACACCTTTTTAAAAAGTTAATTTTGTTTTTAACAAAAAAAAAAAGAACAATTGCAAATAGCACGCGGTTTAAAAATATGGCATATTTGTCTGTCTTGTCAGCCTTTCAGACTCGGCTGTCAACATTATAACATTTTTTCATTCATATTTGTATAAACTCATAACATAATTATGAAAAGGTATTGTATAATAAGTAGTAAGTAAATAAATATAAACATAAATATGTATGTGCATATATCCATGTATCATTATACTATAGATATTTATTAAAGAGCTTAGTTACCTATTAACCTGATTTTATTGTTTATTTGTTATACTTATTTATACTTTTATACTTAAAAATACAATAGGAAATTACATGCTCCCCATACTCAACACTATACTCGTATTTATATTGAATAATCCATGAAATTCAACATTAACAAAAAAAATATAACTTTAATTATAAATATTTTTGCTGTTATTTATGAATAAGTTTTTGTAAAAAAAGTATATTTAATTTTTGCCTGGAATTTATATTGTTTATGATATTTTTTTGTTTATTTGACAGTTACCAACAACCAAAAAAACGAAAAAAAAACAGTGCCATTGCACTTTGTTAACCCTTATATCTGTGTTATGTGATTTTTTTTTTCAATATTGTATATTTTTTATCTTTCATTATTCTCTTCTTCTTTTTTTTAGCATGATTAAATTTAATTTTTCATTTACAATTTTTTTTTTTTTAAATCCATTAGCATGATCTTGCAGTAATTTAGGTCAAGGCAAATGCATATGCATTTTGTAGCTTTTTTGTGTAAAAATCAAGGTTGGTTACCGAAACGAATAACGGTAAGGGTAACGGTATCGAATTTTGTTTGTTTCAGGAACGGTAAAGGTAACGGCATTTAACAGCAATACCGGTACGTAAAAATACCGTGCCGGTATTAAAAATACGTTAAAAACACAAAAAACAAGTAAAACGTGGCATGTTTTTAATTTTAAGTACTGAAAATCAAGTTTGATTACCGTTGTCGTTATAATACCGTTGTCGCTAAAATACCATTTATAACTGAATACCGTTACCACTAACTCTAAAAAAGTTTCCAAATACCGTTATCGTTACCGATACCCTTATTTTTATGGGTAGTTACCGGTATTTTACCGGTATTTATTCATTTATATAAAAAATGCAACATTTTCAAGTTTCTTATAATAATCTTGAGTTCTTTTTATAAAAAAAAATTTATAGATAATAATTTCAATTATTGAAGGAAAAAATATGCAAAGTTTTTAATTGTTTTTATATGTTTTTAACGCAATTTTTAATACCGGTACGTACCGGTATTGCTGTTTCGATAACGGTATACCGATACCGAAACAGTATTAAATACCGTTACCGTAATAAACAAAAGTCGACACCTTTACCGTTACCCTTACGGTTATTCGTTTCGGTACCCACCCTTGCTGAAAATACAGATTTTAAGCTATAAATTCAATGCTGGTAGTTTTAATAAGTAAAATTATTATCTATAATTTTTTTGTAAATAAACACTCAAAATTATTAAATAAAAAAGTTAAAAAATTGTCATTTTTATATAAATTAATAAATACCGATAAAGACACTCAAAAAAAAAAGTCAGTAAAGTCAGCAAAAAATTTTGATGTGTCAGCAAATTTTTAGTCAGGAGCGTGCTTGCAAAAAAGTTGGTAATGTCAGCAAAAGGTGTTGCTGAAAATCAGCGAGCTGATTTTTACCAAAAAAATAGTAATCGCAGCAAAAACTTTGCTAACACTTAGTCGATTGCAAAAGAAAAAAATCCTTGCTAAAATCACTAAACTTTTCGCTGAATATTAGTAAACTGAAAAAATCTTAAAAAATTTGTGGAGAAATTTTACTTTAGTTAATTTATTTGCTGAAAATTTAAATATAGAAATTGTGTAGTTGTTTCTTTTTTTTTTTATTATCATTTCCGTTTTCTACTACACCCAGACAAGCTGCGACATCTACATCTTAAATATGGTTGTCGTGCACGCTATAAATGCGGTTATCAGCACAATTTTTGTAGCAAAATAAATTAGTAAAATATTAGTTCAAAATTGGTTTAGTGTTAAAAAAAATATAACTAAAATTTTTGCTGAAAAGGGAATTTCAGCAAAAAAATTGCTGGAAACTAGTAAACTTGATATACGAGACGTTTTACTAACTTGATATACGAGACGTTTTACTTACTTATTTTTTTGAGTGTACCCATAAAAATAACGGTATCGGTAACGTTAACGGTATTTGGAAATTTTTTTAGAGGGATTGGTAACTGTAACGGTTTTCAATTTGAAACGGCATTTTAGCGATAACGGTATTATAACGATAACGGCAACCAAACTTGGTAAAAATACAAAAAAAATATATATATACATTAGAGTGGGCCGATTTGTATAGATAAAAATTTTTTGATATTGTGCCATCGATTTTTTGATAGCTTTTGGCATGATGAAAAAAAGTTCCACTACGAAATATAAAAAAATCATTTTCGAGGCGTCCTAAATTTCAATTTTTTACAATTTTCTAATAAATGCTAGATTAGCGCCATCTTGCGGTGGCTTTTTGAAACAACTAAAGAAGTTGTAAACAATATAACATTATAAACTTTCCAGAAAGGTATCACTTATGAAAATCGGATAAGAAATGTGGCAACTAGGGGTAAAAGTATATAAGTAAAACTATTTTCTGCTTGTTTTCATCAACATCATCATCATCATTTCATCATCAAGCAGAAAATAATTTTACTTATATACTTTTACATCTAGTTGCCACATATTTTATCCGATTTTCATAAGTGATACCTTTCTGGAAAGTTTATAATGTTATATTGTTTACAACTTCATTAGTTGTTTCAAAAAGCCACCGCAAGATGGCGCTAATCTAGCATTTATTAGGAAATTGTAAAAAATTTAAATTTGGACGCCTCGAAAATGATTTTTTTTATATGTTGTAGTGGAACTTTTTTTCATCATGCCAAAATCTATCGAAAAATCGATGGCACAATATCGATTGCTAAATCGGGCCACCCTAATATACATATATAAATCTAAGGAGGTTAAATGCATTGTATACAGATGATTGCCATTCAAACAGTATTTATTTACTTAAATTACTTTTAATTTTAATTTTGTGCATTTTATTGGTTGGTCTTTTACACGAAATTTGTGAAAAAAAACAAAAGACTAAATCAACAAACTTGATGGAAAATATTAAGTCAATTTGAAAGTTCTAGAGATTTTATTTATTTTTTAGAACAAGATTTTCGAAATATAAGAAACACTCGCGGTAGATCTCATACACTAATAGAAAAAAGTCCGTAAAAAATTTAGTTAAAACTACTAAAAATTAGTTAAAAATTATGCTGCAGAAAAAAACTACTAAATTAGCAGATTATTTTTGTAATATATTAGTAATATAGGAACAGCAAAAATAAAACTGTTAAATATACAGAATTTTAGTTATATTTGAGCTAAATTTTTGTAAATGGAGAATAGCAAATTAACCTGCTAAAATTAGCAAAAAATTTTGCTAAATAATTAGTAGCCTAAAAAGTCACCAAAAAATTTTAAATTTTCGAAGTTTTTTTTCGATTTTTTTTAAATGCAAATAAAAATCGAGCCTTTTGAAAAGAGCAGTTTACAATTTTTTAGCAAATATTTCTGCTGATTTTAGCAGAATAAACTGCTATTTGCATTCAACTAAATTTAGCTTAAAAATAGCAAAAATTTTGTAGATTTAACAGTTTATTTTTTTTATTTTTAGTCTACAAATATTTAGCAAAATTTTCTGCAGATTTTACAGTACAATTTGCTATTTTCAATTAACTAAAAGTTAGCTCAAATATAACTAAAATTCTGTAAATTTAACAGTTTTAATTTTGCTGTTCTCATTTTACTAGTATTTAGTAAAAAAAATCTGCTAATTTTAGCAGTTTTTTCTGCAGCATCATTTTTAACTAATTTTTAGTAACTTTTTCTGCTATTTTTACAGATTTATTTCTATGAGTGTAGTTATTTTCTTAAATAACTGTCACATTAGTTGTTTTGTATTTTTTCATATAAAAACAACTTTAATTGCGGTTAAAAATACTACACAAAGATCTGTCATGTAGTAACTCTCAAACTTTTTTGGGTGTAAAATCGATGTATTTCTTAAATAAATAATATAATTCTAGTCTGCTTGCGAGTAGACTAAAAATTTTGTTTTTTTTATTTTCATTTATATTTTATGCTATTCTACAAGTCTATGGATAAATTTGGTGTTAAAAGTAATTCCTAAGCCCAAAATAATTACTACGAAGTAATTTATAAGTTTTATTCATATAACCCAAAACAAATGTGTAATTACTTTATCTTCTTTTTTAGACTTCTTGTTGTTTACTGTAAAATTCAACATCTCAATATACTCGAATTATAATTTTTCAGAGTTATATTTTGCATACACACAAAAATAATTATACCGGGAATCAATAAAATATTTTTAACCCCTAAGCTAATAGATTTGAATCGTTTCCTTTATACTGCGAACTTAAATGTATGACTATTTCTCTAGAACAAATTTTAAACGTTTAATAATTATCAGTAGGGCAAGGAATTTCATGCACTTAAAAATAGAAAATATGCGCCTAAAATATGCGGTTAAAAAAGAAAAATATGCATTAAAAATATAAGAAATATGCACTAAAAACTATTACTTTTGCAAAAATAATGCACTCTAAAATTTAAAAATGTATTTAAGTTAGTTATTTTGCAAACAGACAGAACTCGAAGATTTTCTATAGGTCAATAAGGTTTTAAGAATGTTTATTTTAATTGAATCAAAATATGAAAACGTATCAATTTTTTATATTTTTTACAAAATAAAAAGTGCTCCTGATGAAAATGAAAAATATGCACAAATATGCATATAAAAGCACAAAATATGCATTAAAAAGGCACCAAGTATGCATTTAAAGGCAAAATATGCAAAAACATGCAACTACAAATCGATGCCATTTTGTTCTAAATTTGATGATTCGGATAAATATTTAGTCCATATTAGTTTCGGACTATCGAGAAAAAACATGCATTTGCATGAAATTCCTTGCCCTAATTATCAGTTATTTTATTGATATTTTAAATACCAGGAAAACTTAAAAATTACAGTTTACTTTATTCATTAGATATTTTATGTTGCAAAATTATTAATCTTAAAACTTTTTAGCACATCTTTTGTTTCTTTTTTGTAACCCAAAAACATTGTAAAGACAGACAATAGCTGTCAGATACAATATTATTACACAATTTACAATAACGAAGATTACAAGTAGTATTTTTTTAACATTGTTGTTGTTGTTGTTTTACCAATGGAAATTTACCAACAAAAAGTTTTTTTTAGGTATTTACTTGCAATACAGCATCAACGAATATTTAACGTAATTAGGTATTTTTTTAATTGAACAACACAATTCCCTTAAATTTTTGTTAAAAAAAAGTATTAAAGTTTGCTTACTGTGTTACGTAAGTCTAATACAAAGGCAGCACATTTTACGAATTAAAAGTTATATACCGTAAAGCGAATTCTGTGTAAAAAGAATCACAATTTTTTATATAATACGCAGGGAGAATTTTTGTCTAATGAAATTAATGAAAATCTTTGGCTAGTGAACAAAAAATTTATTAATAATAATGTGAAAAGCTTTGTAGTTTTTGTGAAATTAGTTTTTCATTGAGTGTATTTAATAAATAAAATAATAATATTTTTGTTTAAATTTTATGAAAACTTAAATTTACATTATAAGCTAGAGAGACCCAAATAAAAACAATCTGATGTTAGTGCTTGGTAGCACTTGAAAATGCATTAATTGTCAACCAAGTTTTTTTTATAAGTTTTTTTTCTCTACTTGTTGTAAAATAAATTGTGAATTCTATTTGGAATTTGACATATTTGATCTTAAAACCGAACAAAAATATCACGTGAAGTATACAAACAAAATAATATATTAATAGATTCTTTGTATATCTAGTCTCAGGTGTACTAACTGCTGAAATTACTCGTAGCTACAATATACCGTCCTCCCGCATCCGCTTTGCTAATTACCACGATTAATATCACAAGTTATTAATTTCGTTTACTTTTCATTAGAAGTTGCATATTTTATTATTTTCTTTTTAATTAACAAACAGAAATTAATTGATTATTAAAATGCATGTTTAAATTTAAAATTATTTTAATAACAGCACATTGCCTTTAGCACATTGCAAAACACGTTTTTAAAATATTTGAATATAATGAATATTCAAATAATTAATTTAACACAGAGAAACAGAGTTTCTTTTTTTTTAATAAAAACAAAGATCGAACATAAAAAAGAACACTGAGGACGGCTAATTTATCTAAGAGAATACTCAACTAAACCCTAACCAATCTTTCTTTCAGGCAAATTTGACTCATGATTAAGGTTAAAGACTTTCTTTGCTCCCTTAACCAACATTAAAATTAACACTTTTAGATATAAGATTGCCGTTTGTTAGGGAATTATCATAATTCTTTCTTTCTTTTGTTGGAATTACAAAAAAAAAAACAAGTGAAACATTTCATTGAATCACTTAAAATTTTTTATGAAAAAAATAGTTTTTATTTTATTAATTAAAAAGTCTATAATCATAACTGCTCTCTCAAAGGTTTGTCGGTAGAATCTACTGAAAATGACAGTTAAGACACAGTTATATGCAGTTAAAAAGGCGACAAATGTATTTGCCCTTAAAATAACTAAAAATGTAGTTATTTTTAACTGTTGGAAAATACTTAACAAATGCATTAAAAATAACTAACAATGTCGTAAAATTAACTAACAAATTTTTGCTATAAATATATTAAAAGAACTAAAAAAATAGGTAAAAACTAATGGTTTTTACAGTTATTTCTTTTGATATTATAAAAATATATACACATATGATCAATATAATAGATACATTAAAATTTTTTCTAATTTTATTCTCGTTGCCTTTATTTTTAAAGATCAAAATAGTGCATAAATTCACCCCATTGTTCAGATTGTTCAGAAAATGGTGCAGAATTTTACGTTACGTCTGTGTTTTTATTTTGTCACTTGTTTTAAGTAGGCGTGGCTTTTAATGATAAATAAGCGATATCGACCTTCTATCAATTTACATAGTAAAATTTAGCGATTACTGATCAGTTCTCTAAAAACTGTATTTTTGAAATTCCTATAATATTTTCTTAAGTCTTGCATTATTTTTTTCTACAAATGGTCTCCAGACTTAAAATGACAGTGCCTTAAACATGACTAAGTTTTTCTTTGTTTACAGCGATTTTAAAATAAAGTTAACAACACTGAAGTTTAACCACGGAATGCTTTATACTATAACGTAAAAAAAAGTTTGACTGATTTGTTATATCGCGGTAAGTATAGAATAAGGCCATTCACTTTAAAGTTTCAGTGTTGTTAACTCAATTTTGAAATCGCTAAAACTAAAGAAAAATCTGGTCATGTTTAAGGCGCTGTCATTTTAAGCCTGGAGACCATTTGTGGTTAAAAATAATGCAAGATTTAAGGAAATTTTATAGAATTTCCAAAAATATACAGTTTGTATAGATCCGACCAGTGCTCGCTAAATTTTACTATGTAATTTGATAGAAGGTCGATATCGCTTATTTTTAATTAAAAGCCACGCTTACTTAAAACAAGTTGAAAAATAAAAAAAACGGACATTACGTTAAAATTCTGCACCATTTTCTGAACAATCTCCTCGCATTTTGGTGTGAATTTATGCACTATTTTGATCTTTAAAAATAAAGGCAACGAGAATAAAATTAGAAAAAATTTTAATGTATCTATTATATTGATCAAATGTTATTAACAAAAAAAATATATATTTTTTTTCTTTCGATTAGAAAAATATGTGTAATTATTTCAGCCTATTTAAAATTTGAAATAAAAGTTCCAAACGGTTCTTCAGTTATTATGCTTTTATGCATTGGAGATACAATACAAGTTTCAGATTTTTATTTATTTTTATAGTAACAATTATAAACTAAACAAGAATTTATAAGAAGATAAACAAAAAATCTAAAGTAGAATGTTTGTATGTCTATTTGATCACTTCTAAGAATAAAAAAAAATAACAGAAAAGCTAAATAGGAAAGAAAACTATGAATTAGCCACACTATATAGCCACACTTTGTACTGTAGGAGTGCATGGGTTCGATTCCTACAGCCGACAGGTTGTTGAAAAAATTATCATATAGAGACAATCTGACAATAAAATATAAACAATAATACAATTTAATGAAAAATCACTGATGAAGCCTGTCCATAAAAAAGGCAGAAACTATATCTAGTCTGATTTGCAAATTAATAATGTGTTTATAACTTTTGAAAAAATATTTTAAAATAAAATATTAACCTTAAACCTACTAAATAAGAATTTTTAACATTCAACGAAACTTTTTATTTTTTAAATAACTAACAAAAACAACTAATTACCGTAAAAATACTGTTTTGGTAATTGTTGTTACGAATTTACAGTACTTTTCGTTAGTTGTCTTCTTAAATAATCGTCATAACAGTTGTTTTATATTTTTCAATGGAAAAACGACTGTAATTTCTGTTAAAAGCAACAACTTCTGATAACTAGACAAACAATTGTCATGTAGTAACTGTTAAAGTTTTTTGAGTGTCGAAAAGTTTAACAGCTCCTACTTGTCAGTAGTAAATGGTTGTAGTTATTTTTAACTGCAATTGAAGTTATTTTACTATGATAAATTGCATAAAAAAATCTGAAATCACCTAAATATTTAATTGGATTCAAACCAATTAAACTTTTTATCTTGTCAATTAAAAATTTAATTAAAAATCTTCAAAATTTTCTATTAACGTTTTAATCATATCAATTAAAAAATGAATTAAAATTCTAAATAAATAAAAGTAGCTCAAATTTGGCATTTCCATCAATGAATTTAACACGTGCGTGTCATAGGAAGGAACCGATACTTTTGTAAATTTAACAAATTTTCAGCTTGTCCGTCATGTCATGTTCTTATGTGTTGTTGTATTTGATTTTTACATATTATGTTATTGGATGTAGATAAAGTAGTTACGCCTTTTGAAGTAGTCCTAAATATTTTTGCTCGACAGTAGTAGAAAATAATGAAAAATAATTTTGAATTTAAATAATACACAATGAAGCAATTCACAGTTTTAAGTGCTAAAGTTAGCACGTTGTAAAATAGCATGATTTTTAAAGTTTAGAAAGATGACAAATTTACGATAAATGCTAATTTACTACTTAAAATAGCATGAACTGTGAATACCCTCAATAACATTACTTTACGCAAAGTACATATATTAGGCATTTTTTTAAATATGTTGTCAATAGTCTTTATGATAAACTGAATTTTTTTACACCAAATTATTTTCAATTAAAAAATTTAATTGATATGATTAAACTTTTAATTGAAAATGAATTAAGAATCTAACACAGTTTTTATTCAATTTATATTTGCAATAATTTGTTCTGTGTTCTGAATGCCAACAAATAATCATCCAAAATATACACTCATATCATTTTTACCAGTTTTACTCAAAAATACGTTCGAGTACAAAAAAAAAAATAGTAAGAACTAGTAAAAATTTAAGGAGAAATTTTACTAGTTTTTACTTGAAAAATTTCTTTCAGCAAAAACTAGTAATATGTTTTTTCGTTTAACAAACGATAAAATTGAAAACATTTTTATGTGAATCGTTATTAAATTAATTAAATCTTATGATACGCAGTAAAGTTTGTACTCCGCGGACGTTTTTATGCGATTTTCGTAAATTTTTTTTGTTAGTTTACTATTCTTACAATTTTTCTGTTCGATTACTTTTGAATATTTTACAACTTTTTCAATATTTTTTCTCTTTTATATTAGTTTTACTATAAATGTAATCGAACAAACCTAGTAGTAATATAAGAACAGCAAAAATAAAACTGTTAAATTTACAGAACTTTAGTTGTATATGAGTTAACTTTTTGGTTAATTGAAAATGACAAATTATGATGTAAAATTTTCAAAAAAAATTTTCTAAATATTGGTAGACTAAAAATAGCAGAAACAAACAGTTATATCTACAAAATTTTTATTTTAAGATCAAAAAAATCAACAGAAATATTTGCTTAAAAAATAGTAAACCGCTTATATCAGAAGGTTAGATTTTTATTTGCATTAAAAACAAATCGAAAAAATATATTTTTTAAATTTTTTAATTTCGTTGTGATTTTTTAGTTTATCAGAATTAAATATTTAGCAAAATTGTTTGCTGATTTTAGCAGATTAAGCTGTTATTTTCTTTTAACTATAACTTAAAGCAAATATAACCAGAGCTTTGAAGAATTAATTCAATTTTCTCTAGAATTGAATGAATTCCTTTTCTTAAGTAATTCACTGAATTCATTCAACTGAATGCGTTCATCAAACAACAAATTCAAAGAATTAATTCAATTGCAATAGTTCTTTTTATTAAATCAAATGAATTAATTCACCGTTGAACGCATTGAATTTTATAAATCGAACGGAAAAAAAGTGAATTAATTCCTTACTGAATTAATTCACCACTGAATTCATTCAATTGCATTTTCATTCAGTGAATTAAAAAAAAAATACATTCAGTGAATTAAAAAAAAATAATAAGTTCACTGAATTGAAAAAAAATAAAATAAGTTCACTGAATTAAAAAAAAATAAAATAAGTTCACTGAATTCAAAGCCTGTTTTCTGCCGTTCAGTAGAAGAAAACAATAATGTACAAATAAAAGTTTTAAATAAGCAATTTTACAGCGTGTGCTAGTAACAAATTAGAAACCGGATGCTGTTTATCAACCTACATGATTCAAAAATAAAGCCTTTTACTATTAAAAATAAAAACTTTACAGATATAGATAAATTTGGAAAAAAAATATAACTATATAAATAGTTTGAAAAATTAATAGTTAATAATTATTATTTTTTTTTTTTAATTCACTGAATGTAATTTTATTTTTTTTAATTCACTGAATGAAAATGAAATTGAATGAATTCAGTGGTGAATTAATTCAGTAAGGAATTAATGCACTTTTTTCCGTTCGACTTATAAAATTGAACGCCTTTACCGGTGAATTAATTCATTTGATTTAATAAAAAGAACTATTGCAATTGAATTAATTCGTAACAAAATAAATCGAACGAAAGCAAATATGAATTAATTCCATTCAATATATGGTGCTTAGTGAATTAATTCATCGAATTTTAAATTCAGAATTGAAAAATTGAATTAAGGAATTAATTCTTCAAAGCTCTGAATATAACTAAAATTCTGTATATTGAACAGTTTTAGTTTTGCTATCTTACAAATATTTAGCAAAAATAGTCTACTAATTTCAGCAGTTTTTTCTGAATTGTCATTGTTAACTAATTTTTTGTAGTTTTTTAACTATTAGTGTATAATTAAATTTGAATAAGACTATTTCACAATGTAGCTAAGAAAAAGATATATATATTGTAACCTTGTGTAATTTAATTATTCTAATTCCCCAAAAAAGTTATAATTTTTTCAAATTTATGCATAAAATTAATATCCATTGGTTATAAAAAATACAGATTAACGTAGATCTATATAAATATTCAAATAAAAATTCACTTTTTTCCAGTAAAACTAGTTCTTAATAAAATAATACAGAATTCGGTAGATTTAGGACACAAATTAAATGAAATAAACGTGGTGGGTCGAGTAATTTATCTTAAAAATAACACTACCAATTTTTCACCACTAAATTCTGATTAATATTTTATAAGCTAACATGTGTCGGGTCCGATTATAGAATGTCTAGTTAATATTAAAACAACAGTTAAATTTAACTTTATATAAGAACCAACAACAAATGTGTCAGTTAAAGTTCTAGTTAGTAGCTAACGGGAAATTGTGAGTGCCGTGAGCTGTGATTCTTTAACTCACACATTGTTTGTTTCCCATATAAAATTTGAATTTCACTAATGGTTAAATTTTAACGGGAAATTGTGTTATCGGGCCTAAGTCGCATAAAAAAATAACTTGCATTAAATTTTTTATAAATTGAGTTGTTTTGAAAAAAAAAAAATAAACGTCTTGTTTAACGTTGCGTAAGATCTCAGTTTAAGAAAAAAGGAAAAAAAAACGCTTGAACAGAAAAATCTACACACAATGTTGTTTGGAAAAAATATAAATAAAAACAAAATTTACCGGTAAACCTAACACCGTTATTAACAGGTTTTTTTAAACAAGACTAAGTTTTTTGTGTTTCTTAACGACTTTTTTTTTGGTATTATTTATTATTATTTTGTGTTGAAAAATGTAAATTTTTTATGGAAACTTACTGAAACAAGAATAAATAATTTATTTTAGTTGCTACTAGGTTTTATTACCATTTAAGTTTCTTGTTCTAATTAAAATCTAGTACAGAATGGAATTTTGTATTTATGATACAAAAGCGATTTCAAAATATTTGCTTAAACCACATTATTTTTTAAGCCATTAGTATACATATGCACTCTTTAGTGGGTTAACAAAGTAAAATTCATAACACTGTTCACTGTATTGTCTATAATTGTTTAATTTTCTCAATTTCACTTTTCATTTTAAATTTATACCTACCAATTACATTTTGCAATTTGTGTTTTTTTTTTTCGTACTTTAATTTTAACTAATTTTTTCAATGACTTGAGCACGTTTTGTTGCTGCTTTTAAAAATCGAAAACTAACAATTTCCGATATTTTCACTTATTTAATTATAAATGCAAATACCAAAACAACTTAAAAGACATACAGACATACAATTTAAGTTACTAAAGCTAACTACTTGTTATTTTCCAATTTAGGAAAATTTAAATAATTACACGTATTTCTTATAAATTCTTCAATGGCAAATAATATTGAATTTAACTAAACTTACGGCTGGCACATTTGGCGGGATTGGGCAGTGATAGAAATCTGCCAGGTTTAGTGGAGGTGGTGGTAGTAGTTCTGGCTTGACTAATGGCAGGTTCAGCATATGTTGCTGCCACACAAAATGCAGCTAATACCAAGGTGATTTTCATCTAGAAAAAATAATTAATAGAAAAGAAATTTTTTATTAGTATATAAATTTAAGGAAATTTTAAAGAATTTTTGACTTTATTTAAATTTTAGTGTGTAATTTTATAAATGCTTTATAAAGTTATAGAAGGCTCACAAAACAAATTTTTCATACAAAATTAGTTTCATAAGGCTCCTATAACTTTATAGAGCATTTATTAATGTACACATAAGATTTTACGACACCCCAAAATCAAAGAAAATCGTACGTCAACATACAAAATTGTTGTTGTTTTACATGTTATTTTTGTCTAATTTGGCACACGCCTAACGGTCTAGTGCTGGTAAAAATATGAGTAGTGGGTATAGAGTAGTTGTCTTTTTTTTGGGTACTCGATACTTAAAACTAATTCTCGATATTTTCATAGTTGCATTTTGGACGGAAAAAGATACAAAATGTGACTTCGGTAAAATATTTATCACAAAAATTCAACTCTACTAAAATAAAAATATTAAAAGTCAAATATTTAAAGGCAGATGTTAAAAAACTATGAACAACATACTGAATAGTTGATAAAAAAAATTTTAAAATATCCCAGCCAGCAAGATGTGGATACTTTATTGAGGGTTCTTATTCTATGAGTCAAAACTTACTTAAATAAAAAACATTTTTTTGAAATTTTAAATTTTTTTGTCAAAATATGCTCATATTTTGGACAAAAATATGAGCCTTCTAAAATTAATCACAAGAGACACAAAAATTTGAGCCAAATTATTAGATCCAAAAGATGGTTCAGAAATGACTCAGAAATGTAAACAAATTTGAATATTTTATGAACAATTCAAAAAAGGCTAAAAAAAACTGATTAATTTTTGAGCCTTTTGAATTTTTTTAAATCTTTTTTTTTGAGTCAGTTTTGAATCAAAAAAGAAGGCTCTTTTGGATGAACCACTTTCATACCCAGCCAGCAATTTCGGAGCGCTCATAAATAAGATTCTTAAATAGCTCATAGAAATGATTATTGTTTTTTTGAAAACACTCTTTTTTTGATAGAAAATATGAACCCTCAGAAAACAATCCAAAAAGTTGTTTCTACAATCTAAAAAGCTGTCTCGAAATGATGGTTCATTTTTCGGACTCAAAGAAGATTCCAAAACTATTTAAATTTATGAGGAAAATTTCGATTTTATACGTTCTTTTTTCTAAGTCATTTCTGAGTACACAGGGGGCTCTTTTGGACGGACCACTTTCATAGGAAAAAGTGGAAAAATGTTTATGTTTTTGGAGCTCATTTCAGAGTCTTTAATGATCATCTTTGTTTGCTGGGTACAAACGTTTGAATTTTTAATAATATTTTTTGAGTTTTTTTTTTATTCATTTTTGGGCTTGTTTGCTGACTAGGATGTTTATAATTTTAAATATTGAATCCAATAAATATTTCCCAAGAATTTTGTAAATTTTTTTTTTTAATTGTTGAAAATATCGAGTAGTATTGGGTATTGAAAAGTAACCGAATTTACCAGCACTACTAATGTCGAAGAACGGATTTAGGTCGTACGCTTAAAAATTTCTTTAAGTGGATTATTATATATTTTACTGATTAATTAATAACAATACTAAGTTTTTTAATAATTCTTACAAGGGCGTCCTCCCTGATAGGAATTCCTAATAGTAATTTGGATATTTGATAGAGGAGGCAAACCTAACGAACCCGTAGTTTTCTTTTCAGCTCATCTCGTTTTTAGGGGATAAAATTTCATATTTTTTTTCAAAGCAACCGTGGGTCTCACACTGAAGGTTTAAAAAAATTTTTTTTTTATTGTTTTGTATATCATTTTTTGACATTTTCTTTTATTCACATCTTTCCACACAATACAACAATAAAAATTAAAAAATTCGACTTTTATTTGTTATTATTATGATTGTATCGATACCAGGTCTTAATTTTTTAGAAGTTTTCAAACAAAAATTTGAATAACTATAATTTATTATGACTTTGCAACAACAAACACAAGTGAAATACAGTCATAACGAAGAGTAACAGACTTTTCGTAGGAATAGGAACCTAAGTCAACTTTTGAAAAATTCCATTTCTATTAATTTGTTTAATTTACAATCCAAAGTCATCGTAACCAACTTAATCAAATTAAAAACATTTCAAAAAGTGTGTTGGAATAAGAAATACAACAAAAACATATAAAAATTAAAAAAAAAAATATCTCAAAAATTGTGGAAATATGCAAAATACAGCGAAATCAGTTGTGCCAAATATGGCTGCCGTTTAATTTGTGGTAAACCAAAGTAAAATTTTGTTGACTTTTATCGAAAAAATTACAATTGTGGTTACAGCTTAGAAAAGTTCTGACCAAAATTCATCCAATTCGAAAGGGGTCGAGTCCAACCATTGGTCGATTTGAGATGGAATGACCCATATATTATTTGTTAACAATTTAATTTATGCAAAAAACAACAGTTTTTATTTAAATTAGACCATAAAAATTTAAGATAAAATAAATTTGCGATATAAAAACCAAAGACTTAAGACACAAACTTTTAAGCTAAAATCGGTAAAGTGTGAAAACAAAAGACTTAGGAAACAAGCGTTTTAATTTATTTATACAATTTTTTTTTTAACAGGCCCACTTTTTGGTGTAGTTTTTTTTATAAGTTATCATAAAATATTCATTAACAAACATTAACCTTATGAAATGCAAATTTGATATGGTTTTTTTATTTTTTATAACACCTAAAGATTTACTACCCTATTTAATAAAAGCTGTATTGTTTTGTCAGTCCATTTGTGTGTGTTTTTTTCATCAAAAATACATAAAACATTTAATCAAATCATTAAAATGAATTGTTTATACACAAAAGGGTGTTAATAAAATAAAGAAATAACAGTCAAATATCGTCATCAGCATCATAATCAACAACCTTATCATGTATTATATATTTTTTATGATTAACAACTTATTGTTATTATTATAAGGTTATTACTGTGTGTATATTATAAGGTGGCTGATAAAAGATTATGTTGATAATTGTTATAGCTGCTGCTGCTGATGATGATGATGAGTATATGATAAACTTCAGTTACATACTAAATAAAACAAAAACATGGATATTAAAAATACAATATGCGTGTTAAATATCGTATACACATTGGTATCACTGCTGTACTATATTTATATTTATATATTTTAATCATATTAAAAACAAACAAAAAAAAAACAACTACCAAATAGCATTTGTAGCGGTTTTTTTGTGTCAAGGATGTTTTATAACCGGTTAAATTGTATTTACAATATTGGCAACACACATACAACAGCAGACATATACCACATGAGAAGAAGCTCTGCCGCTTGTTTAATTATTGTAGCATATTACATTAATTCTGATTCAAACAAAATGGCCAGAAAGCCTCGGGCCAATTCAACCAAACAAATAATCAACCATAAATACATACAACAAATGCCGCCTTCATTATATATGAAATCACGTATATTTTTAGTGTTATACCAATGAGAAGAATTTTAATTTTACATGGCAGACAAATTGACAGACAATGACACCTTAGTGACCTCTAAAAAAATATTAAAAAAAAACAAAAAATTAAATAATACTGAAGGAATTCACAGTTTAAGGTCCGATTAGTGAATGTCCAGTTAAAATTTAGCCAACAATTAAATTTGAATTTTACATGGGAAACAACAACAAATTTATTAAAGTCCCAGTTAGTAGCTAACCTAACATTGTGAAAATGTGCCTCAGTGCTAATAAAATATGAAAACAAAAGACTTGGAAAACAAACTTTGTAATTTATTTTGGTACTAACATCCATCTCTTATAGAAGTTTAAACTATACCAAATTTTTTCAAAATACTGCTTTGTTAAACTTTAAATTCCTTGGTTATCATTTTTATATTTTATAAATTTAAGGAAAACTTAAATTCACTATTTTTCACCAGATTAAAACACAATCTCCTAATTTATCATCGTTATTATATTTTGATAAGACATATTGATATAATTTATAATAAATTATGACAAATTGAACATTCAACAAATGTATTTTATATACGCTACCTATTTTGAATGTATGCTTAAGTTTAATACAAATTTAATTATTTTTGTTGTTATAAAATTTACAAATTAATGGAGAAACCTGTCAGTCATTAGGTCTATCTATCTATCTATCTATCTTATTAGTTTTTTTTAACACTGGTGTTTTTATAAATTCCACCAAGTTTTGATTTAATTTATTATTTTTTTATTTTGCTTTTATAGTGTAGGCTTTTTTGTTTTGTTTTTGATGAATTGAATTGATGGTTTAATTGTGTTAATCACTTTTGAATGGACTCCAAAACAAAAAATATTTCTAGAAATTTTTTTTTTATTCAATGTTTATATTAATTGACAGTGATATTGTGATTAATTCCATTGGCAAAATTAAAAAAATATAAATTTTGTGACAAAAATGGAAAAAAAATTTAAATTCATGTGTCTATAGGCACATTTACACGCGACAGAAAACTGCTAGAGATAGAGCAAAAAGCAACCTTAATAGCTTAGATCATTCACAATGTGAGACATTTAGAGGTATTTTTTGCTCTATCTCTAGCAGTTTTCTATCAGTAAGAATTGAATAGTATTTTGGAAAGAGGATAACATTTTGGATTTTGGGGGGAAACCATGTGAATCTTCCTTTTTAGGTATAGGATGTGTTCAGCGAACTTATGTAAAACACTACGAGGAAAATTTTTGTGGAACATTTTAACCCTCTAACTCTTCAATTAAAGGGACTTTTTGGCCCCTTTTTAAAAAGGGACAAAAAAGACCCATCAGTTGAAGAATTAGAGGGTTAAAATGTTCCACAAAAATGTCCCTCGTAGTGTTTTACATAAGTTCGCTGAACACATCCTATGCCTAAAATGGAGAATTCACATGGTTTCCCCCCAAAATCCAGGTTTGTTGGACATTTGAGCGCCAATTCTGAATAAGTACGATATTAACCCTTAAACACATTCTAAACACACACATATTAACCCCCCATACCCCCTAAAATAAAAATCCGATGTGATCTTTCAAAACTCCGACACTCATATATTTTTTGGTCTCCTCTAGCAGAATCTAAAGTCAGAACCCCGAAATTGTTGTACAGTGTTATCGAAATTTATTTACAAGTTTTGTATTTTTGTTGTATTAATTGATTGCTTTAATGTTTACGGATTATAAATTCTATAAATATAATAATACGTTCCACAAAATTTATTTAAAAGTTAAAAATTTTTTATATGGAATAGAACCGGCGACCTTCCATTTGTCAGGCTAAACTTAGTTTAAATGTTTTTAGTCAAATTTATATTTTTGCAGTTTGCAAATTTAAATATTTTGTTTATGAAAAAAATTATATCAACAGAAAATCTATTGTTTCTTTTTTCTTTGAATCAATAAAAAAAAAAAAATTAAAAAAAAAAATATATATCTTTACTGAGAATTGAACTCAGGTTGCTAAGAATATCAGGCTGTCTCCACAGACACTTGCATTTAGTTGTTGTCTAAACTTCAATTTAAAAAAACAAACAAAAAAATATACATTCCAAAATTTTATGATAATAATTAAAATTTCTGTTACCAATGTGTTATTATAATTACCGAAGTAATGAAAATTAAAAGTTGATTGCATTGAAGCTGAAAATAAAAATTTGAATTGATTGGAAAAACTAGGACTTTTTATGGTGTGATAGATTTTATTGAAACGGAACTGATACTAAATTTTTGCTGCCGATATTTTATTCAAATGAATAATCTTCAATAAATTGGTGGTTGTTGGTATTGGAATTGGTCAGAAAAGCTAATATTTTGAATAATAAAAAGGTGGATCAATAAGTCCGTGACTTTTTGATTGAAACACTGTGTTTTTTTAGCAAAAAAAAGTTTTTATTTTTCAACATATTCTCCTTTAGCTCAATACCCATAGTCCAACGTTTCTCCAATTTTTTTTATTCCTTCCAAAAAAATACGATTTTTTCTACTAATTTTCGTTGCTGATTTCAGCAAAACATTTTACTAATTTTTCAAAGCCGAGTGCTATACTTAGCAAACAAATATACTAATTTAACAAAAAGTGGATACTTAAGAAAATTTTATTTACAAGAATTCGTTGATTTTTTTAGAATTCTTGTTTAGAATTCTTAGTTTGGAAATAAAACTCAGAAAATTTTATTGTATCTCAAATGCATATAACTGTACCCTGTAAGGGAATAAATAAAATTAATCCCTTACAAAGCTGCTTACGGAAGGCATGATTTTTCCATACAAACGGCCCGCTTGGGAGCACGTTTTTTTTTTGTGAGAAAAAGCGCATTAGTCGCTGCTGAAGAATTGCAGTAAATTCATGTTTTTAGTAAGTCCATTTAAGCGCGAACAAATTCATGCACTTTTTTTGTGAGAAAAAGTGCTTTATTTGCTGCTGAAAAAATGCAGTAAATTTATGATTTTCATTGAGCGCATTTAAACGCGACTTCTTATGAAAATAAATGCATTCATTTGCCGACTTCAAAATGCAGACTGACTAATGTTTATGTGGCGTCTCTACATTAAACTCGATTGAGATGATTCAGATTTCGTGCGCATTAATCGTTGGATAACTTACATTTTATTTTACTCCCTTAGAATTTTACGATTTGTTCTTTTAAGACAGTTTTGCAGGGTATTTTTGTGTATTGTATACGCATAAAGTGGCGCAACTCTTTAAAGCAGAATTTGTAGCGCTTTTTTAAGCGCTTCGTATTTTTACTGCTTCCAAAATACTAAAATTTTTTTGCTGGGTAATAACTGCAGAAGTGTTTGCAAGTTTCACTCCAAATTTCTAGTACGATGAAGTAACAAAAAAAATTTTTTTTATTAAAATTGATTTTTTTTATTTCCTTTAGATTTTACAAATTGTTTATTTTTTAGTACACTTTGTTGCGAATTTCAGTGATTGATTTTAAATTTAAGTTTACAACAATTTGCTGAATTTATACCAATTTCATTGTACTAAAATTATTGATATTTAGTATATTTTGTAACTGATTTTAGAAAATTGATTTTGAATTGCATTTTATAACAATTTTGTTAATATTTAGTAGCGGCTACTAATTTTTTCTACTAATTTTGTTGTACTACAAATCCATGGACATTTGTTGCTAAAATTATCAAAAAATAATTCAGGGCTCAAACCTTAAATTTCCCGTAATAATAGCAACATTTTCAGTAGCCATTACAGACTTTGTTGGTTGAGTGTAAGCACTAAAATTTGTTAGAGTTTTTAAGTTTTTCTCTATTTGTTATAAAATTAATTATCATTTTCTATTTGGAATTTATGATAATAAAATCTTAAACCAAACAAAGTAACACTCATTTAAAAATAACTTTTTTAATTCATAGTTTTTAAAGTTTACGAATTCATATACTGAAATGTATTTAATTAAAATAAATAGCCCAGCAAAATTTTTCAGAACCAGTTACCTCTGAATCTATTCCAGAAGAGGTTCTTTTACCACCGTTTCTATGGAACAGGTTCTAGAACTGATTTCTGAAAGTTGAAATATCAGATTTCACTATCCCAGAACCATTTCTAGAACTAGAACTACACTAAAAAAAAAAGTCAGCAAAAAATGTTGCTGTGTCAGCAAATTTTTAGTCAGGAGCGTGCTTGCAAAAACGTTAGTAATTTCAGCAAAAGGTTTACTGATTTTTACCAAAACAAAAAATAGTAATCTCAGCAAAAGTTTTGCTAACAATTATTCGACTGCAAATGAAAAAGATCCTTGCTAAAATCACTAAATTTTTTCCTGAATATTAGTAGACTGAAAAAAAACTCAAAAAACTTGTAGCGAAGTTTTAATTTAGTTAATTTATTTGCTGAAAATTAAAATATAGAAATTGTGTGGAGTTGTTTGTTTTTTTAATTGTAATTTCCGTTGTCTGTACTACATCCAGACAAGCTGCGACATCTACATCTTGTCTATCCGGTTGTCGTGCACGCTATAAATGCGGTTGACAGCACAATTTTTGTAGCAAAATAAATTAGTAAAACATTAGTTCAAAATTAGTTTAGTGCTAAAAAAATATAACTAAAACTTTTGCTGAAAACGGAATTTCAGCAAAAAAAATTGCTGAAAACTAGTTCACTTGATATACAAGACGTGTTACTAATTTTTCTACTAACTTATTTTTTTGAGTGTAGGCTCTTAAATCACAAATTCGGGTTTGGAGTAAAAGCATAGATTCTTGTAAGTCAAACTCTACACTAATAGAAAAAAGTCTTTAAAAAATTTAGTTAAAAACTACTAAAAATTATGCTTCAGAAAAAACTGCTAAATTAGTAGATTATTTTTGCTATATATTAGTAAGATAGGAACAGCAAAAATAAAACTGTTAAATGTACAGAATTTTTGTTATATTTAGGATAAATTTTTGTTAATAGAAAAAAACAAATTAACCTGTTAAATCAGCAAAAAATATTGCTAAATAATTAGTAGCCTAAAATAATCACAAAAAAATTCCAAATTTTCGAAGTTTCACTCGGGTTTTTTTTGTAATGCAAATAAAAATCGAGCCTTTTGAAAACAGCAGTTTACAATTTTTTTTAGCAAATATTTCTGCTATTTTAGCAGAATAGACTGCTATTTGCATTCAACTAAATTTAGCTTAAAAATAACAAAAATTTTGTAGATAAAACAGTTTGTTTTTGCTATTTTTAGTCTACTAGTATTTAGCAAAATTTTCTGCAGATTTTACAGTACAATTTGTCATTTTCAATTAAATAAAAGTTAACTTAAATATAAATAAAATTCTGTAAATTTAACAGTTTACTAGTATTAATTAATAAAAAAATCTGCTAATTAAACAGTTTTTTCTGCAACATCATTTTTAACTAATTTTTAGTTACTTTTTCTACCATTTTTATTTCTATGAGTGTAGAAGATATTGAACTATTTCAAAAAGTTTCCAAACACCGGTTATGGTCGATGGTTGATTGTTTTTTCAATCAAAGTAGAAGTTGAATAATATTTAGTAAGAACAAAACACAAATATATCGTGTTGTGCTCACTTTCAACACACTCCATAATTTTGTATAAGAATAAATTTTAAATTTTTTGCACATAGATAATTTTTGTTTAAATTTTAAAAAATTTTTTAGGCCACAAATTATAGTCTCTTTTATTTAAATGTCTTTTTGAAATTTTCACAATATATAATTTCATAATTTTCAGAGTTATTAAAGTCTATGTCATATTTAATTTTGTCATTATTAGCATAGATATCGATGTTGCACAATAATCATGATTGACACATTTTTTTTTAAATTACCAAGAATCGTTTTTAGTCGCAAATATTGTTATGACATAACCACAAAAACCAACAGAAAATAAGCATAAACACACGCACACATGTATCGGAAAATCGAAAGACTTAAGCAACAAACTTGTTTGCTGTTTTAACTAATTTTCATAAATGTAGTTTTTCATTCTGAGTTTGTGTAACTATATTTTTTGCAAATGTCTTTTTTTTTTTTTGTTTTCTTAGCAAACAGTTTTTAAGATAATTTCAACACAGTTTTTCAGTTTTTGAATCAGTTTCAATTTTCTTATTTTATTTTAATTTTTGGTTGTTTTGTATTTTGCATTATAAATCAAGGTAATCCATAATAATCCATTGTTTTGTTGATTCTATGAATAATAATAATCCACTTTTTTACAGTTTTAGTTGTTATCCTTTGTTGGGGTTGTTAACTCCTGTTTCTTACCTTGGATTTTATTTAACGTTTTACACTCTGGGGAGTTTTTTTTCGAAATTTTTTTCTTCTTTATAAACGACCAGGTTTGGAGCAACCAAACGCTGAAACTGGCGAACGAAAACAAAAATCAATTGCGAGGCGCAAAGTATTTTATAGCCACTTATAATGTTACTCATACTAAGGCATTAAAATTTAAACACACACTTGTCTAAAACAAGTTAAGAGCATGCACATGATTGTCATTCATATAACGATAATGATGAAGTTTATTTGTTTGTATGCTTAGAAGATGATTGAATTCGAAAAACGAAAACGAAAAAAACCCACTATAATAATATCTTCTTCTTTTGCTAAATGCTGTCGTTTTTTTGTAGTGTCTATGTATAGGTTAACATAAAATAATACAAATGTGTATGTGTTTATTCTTATAATAATATAATCGTTTAGATCATTAGCATGATCTTAGTTTAAGATCAATATTAATAATAATGTTTTTTTTTTCAAAAAATTATAAATATCGTAATCATCATGTTCTCTAACATCTTATACAATTAAAAATTACAAAATAATAATAATAGCTACAATTGTGATAATAGTTTAAAAGAATATTCTTCAGTAAAATATGAATTCATAATTTAAAGCAATAAAAAAAAAATACATTTTAACGAATATATTAATATTTTAATGTATCTTAATACTAAATTGTCATAAAATGAATATTCAATTTGTTTATTTATTTCTTTTTTTTTATCATTTTTATATTTATATTTTTTTAATTTTTTGCTATGGGACATAATTTTAAAATTTACTAATTAATGCTTGGAATAATAATTTTATTAGGGCCGTTAAATTATCTACAATCAACCGAAAAAGTCTGTAATGGCTACTGAAAATTTTTCTCTTATTACAGGAAATTTAACTGTTTTGAGGCCAGCGGTATTTTTTGCTAATTTCAGCAACACGTGTCTGCTGATCTGTAGTACAACAAAATTAGTAGAAAAATTTAGTAGTCGCTACTAAATTTGAGCAAAGTTGTTGTAAACTACAATTCAAAATCGATTTGCTAAAATCAGTTAAAAAAAAACTTACTAAATATCAATAATTTTAGTACAATGAAATTAGTATAAATAATTAGTTGCAGCTACTAAATTTCAGTAAATTGTTGTAAACTGTAATTTAAAATCAATCTGCCGAAATTAGCAAAAAATTGTACTAAAAAATAAAAAAACTGTAAAATCTAAAAAATAAAATTAATAAAAAAAACTTTTTTTCTTTCGATTGTAACAAGCGTATAATTATTTCATCGTACTTGAAATTTTCTGAGTGTTATTTTCAAACTAAGAATATATCAATATTAACAAATATAAACTGAACAAGAATTCTAAAAAAATCAACGAATTCTTGTAAATAAAATGTTCTTAAATAAGTATATTTTTTTGCTAAGTTTAGCACTCGGTTTTGAAAATTTAGTAAAATGTTTTGCTGAAATGAGCAACGAAAATTAGTAAAAAAAATCCGTAATTTGTAATAAGAGATTAGCAAAAATTATTACTAAAAAAATGGTACTAACAATAAGTACAAAAATAGTAAAGTGCGATTGAAAATGTTTACAAATTTTTTTACTAACTTCTTTATCGGAGTATAGAACAGTTATGCTTTGGAAGCAATATTTAAGTGGATTTTTGGATGTTGTTCAGAATTAATTCTAAAAAAGCTGTAAAAATATACTAACGTATACTTGTGAAGCAGTGAAAGAAATAGTTTGTAAAGCATTATTTCTAATTTTTTTTTGCTGGGTATCTATAGGCCTTGTTTTTGGACCCATATATTTCGATGTATCAAATTTCATCAAAATATCTTAATAAGGAGTGCGCCATTCAAAAATGTAACACAAATTTTTCTTAATAATTTGTTCCACCTTTAATTAAAATAATTTTTCTTGACCAAAATATGTCCGATTTTAAAATGCATGGGCTCGGAAACTTTTGTGCGCAGAATTATAGCTAACATTGGAATTAAAACATTTAAAGTTCAGAAACTTCCGGATAGAAATTCTGAGAAGAATGTTGATGTCAAAAAACGGTGTTGTTAACTTTCTTTTAAAATCGCTAAAAACAAAGAAAAATTTGTTCATGTTTAAAGTGCTGCAATTTTAAGTCTGGCGGCTATTTGTAGATAAAAATAATGCAAGACTTAAGGAAATTTTATAGCATTTCCAAAAATATACAGTTTGTACAGAACCGATCAGTGCTGCCTAAATTTTACTATGTAATTTGATAAAAGGTTGATATCGCTAATTTATCCACTATTTTGATCTTTAAAAATAAAGAAAACGAAAACACTTGAATGTCCCTATTATATTTCACATCACTGTATGATCTAAAATCGAACGAAAAACATTCATTTACCAAATAAAAGATCAACTATACATACCCCTCATTCATTCCTTAACTCTTCAAAATCATGTGCCATTTTTGATGCGCTATTTATGTAAAAACATGAGTGTAAGCACGGCAAACATTATCCTATTTTACGAGGGCAGTACGAAATATTCTTATCCTGACATAGAGATGGAGGTATTAACAGCAAAAAGCTTTGTATAATGGAAACTTCCATAAGTCACATGAACACATGTTAAATTTTATTTCGATCTGTCAACTCATTCGTATAGTAAGAGGTGTTCAAAAAAGCCCCTTCAGTGATTTTTTTGTAAAATTAGAAATTCGTGGTGTGATTAAATATTTACATAAGAAAGGTTTATCGGGACAAGAAATTCATAATATGGTGAATGTGTTAGGTGAAGGTGCTCCTCCTTCATATGCAACAGTAAAAAATTGGGTTGCTGAATTTAAACGTGGTCGTACTAGCATTGAAGTTGAACCACGAAGTGGACGTCCAAAAACTGCAACAACGCCAGAAATCATAGCTAAAGTTTATGATATGATATTAGACGATCGACGAGTGGAAGTGCATGCAGTAGGGAATGCCATAGGCATCTCAAATGATCGAGTACATTTTATTTTGCATCAAGAATTACAGATGAAAAAGCTTTCTGCAAGATGGGTGCCACATTTGTTAACAGTTGACCAAAAACGTCATTCGAATGAAAATTTCGCATTTCTCATCATTTCTCTGATTTAGTTCTACCTGTTCCAAAATCTAAAAAAAAATCCTTGCTGGCAAACGTTTTACCTCGAATGAAGATGCAATGGCAGCTGTAAACGATTATTTTGAGGAGCTTCAGGAAAAGTATTTTCATCAAGGGATAGAATTGCTAGAAAAACGTTGGACTAAGTGTGAAGTTTAAGAAGATTATATTGAAAAATAAAATAATTTTAAAAATCTAGCTCTTGTTTTTCATTTTTAGGGTAAGAACATTTCGAACTGCCCTCGTAAGCGTACCTAAATTACTTTTTTAATTAATAGAAATTTAATTTTCAACCCATAGTTCGTTCGGTTGTTTATTGTCAAATAAAAATCAAAAGACTTAAGCAACAAACTTATTTTTGTAATGGTGATCTTTGTTGGTAGTTGGCGTAGTACGTGCAATATCTACTACATATTTTTTTGTCGCTACATTTGAAACCCTTAAAGTGTCTATATTTACAATGTTTGTTAATGATTCTTGTGTCATTCTTTTTTGTTTATACTTATATTTTTTCAATAAATAAACTCTTGCAAGCCCAGTAGGTTTTTTTGTACACTCGGAGAATTGTGTGGGTAAATTGAACTACAAATGACAGTTAAAACATTTGCAAAAACTGCAATATGTAATTATTTTAAAATTTTGAAAAACAACAGGCAAATGTAGTAAAAACAACTGCATATGCAGTTAAAATGAAAAGTATAGAAACCAAACTATCTTGCTGTACCTTAATACTATTTTTCTTACGTGATAAACTACAAGTAAGATCAGGCGGAAATTTTAAAAATATATTTTGAACATAATTCAGTATTTTTTTATTAATTAATTAATTAATTTTAGTGTAGAACATTAAACAAAAATTTTTAGTTAGTATTTTTACATTGAAAGCATTCGCAGTTTAAGTACTGACGTGCTTTCGTTAAAGTTTTCAGATTTACAATAAATGATAATTTCCTTAAAGTAGTACGAACTGAGAATTCCATCATTGTTTTCTAAAATGTTGATGATTGCCGTAAAAACGAGTAAAAAAGTAAAAGTCCTACACCAGTCTAGTTGAAAGACAATGTTTGGATCCGAAATTTTAATAGGTTGAAATGGAAATTTATAAAAAATTAGAAGATCAGTAAGAAATTTTGATTTTGTCAGATTTTAGGTGTCTTTAAGACAAAGTTGAAAATATAGTACATACGGCCGCTAGGTATGAAGATGGACCGATTATATCCGAAATCAAAACTGTGTCTGAAAAAAATATTTATACCATCAAGCTTGCTAGTGTAATTATGATAAACGTCTTGGAATTATCAGATTTATCCCAATTATTTTCCAAATAGTCAAATTAAAAAGAGCCAAATGCAACTTTTTAAAAACTTTTTTTTAATAGTTTTTTCATCTTTGATATTTATCATTGAGTTTAAAATAATATTTAAATTTAAATAAAAAAATTTTTTTTTTTTACATAAAACCAGAATAAAATATTTTGATCCTTGAAATTTGACGGACAGAATGACGTCGTTCAATCGAATCAAAAATGATTCTGAAACGATCGGTGTGCTAAAATATGCCCTGCACGTTTTATTTTTCCGCAGAAATAATTTTTTTTTTTTTCAAATGTTTGTTAGTTGTTTAAGTAGTATTTCAGATTTGTTATTTTTAGTGAAAATAACATTCCTTTGTAAAATAAATATCAATTTTAACTACATTCGTAAGTCATTAAAAAAAACAAACAACATAAAATACTGAGAATTCGTAATACCCCGTTTAGACACAAAAGTTAATCTCGTAAAAGTCGAATTAACTGCTTAATCAAGCAGTATCGACTAAGTAAGTCGATTAAACCCTATTTTAATCATTTTGATCAAACTTTTGACTCTGTATTAATACTACTAAGTGTATGCAACGCTGTTCTTTTGTTATAATGACGGTTGGCAACACTAAAGCCTGGTTTAGCCAGACGTAAACGTAACGTATCTCTGCGTACCTAAATTAATGAGTTAAATAAGAATAGAATATGTGTTGCATTTTTTGTTTCATTCTTATGCATTGAAAATATAGAAAACGTAAATACACAACAAAAATCTGTTGTGAATAGATTTTCGTTGTGTATTTACATTTGATCTATATTGAATGCATAAGAATAAAACAAAACACACAACACATCTTCTGTTCTTATTTAACTTATTAATTCAGCTACGCAGAGATACGTTACGTTTACGTCTGGCTTAAAAGACACACACACAAAGTCAGATAAAAACTAACCTTAAGACGATGTCGTAAAAAAATTTTGAAGCTGTCGACAAATATATTGTTGACGCCGACATTTTTAATGTTCATCATATGACAGATCGCTATCTGCGCCACCCTGATATTTTCAACTGACAGAGTTAAACTTTTAACTGTGAAGTTAATCTTTTAACTGTCCAAAAACGTGTAAACGAAGAAAATTAAAAAGTTGGATTAACTTTAATCAAGTAGATTAATTTCTCTGTCTAAACGCACAATAACATTAATTTTATTCAGTCATTTTGTGTTTGAAAAAATGAACCAAATAAAATGTATGTAATTAAATTTTGTTAGTTGTTTGGACTAATTTGTGGTTCATTTTATTAACAGTCAAAAACAATAGAAAATGTAAACCCGAGTAAAAATATTTTTATATAACCATTTATGATTTTATTGAATTATATATCGTTGAGTATTGTTATATGTATATGATTATAACAAAATATATTTAGTTATATAAAATTATATTAACCAGATCCACCATTTTCGGTTCTAATAATATATTTTTGTATATAATTATATTAACCCATATGGTGGATCTGGTTAATATGATTTTATATAATTAAATATCGTTTGTTATAATTATATAAAAATATACATTTCGCAATACTCGTCGAGATATAATTGTATAAAATCATATATTTTTATATAAAAATCATTTTTAGTAGGGAAGTGAATATAATGAAATGTTAGTGGTCCTGTTTTTAAGTGAAATTTCATTTGTTTTTAAATAGATTTGCACCAGTTTTTACATACAAAATATTTTAAGTGTAAGTAAAATAATTGAAACTGCAGTTATAATAACTACACTTGAAAACATTTCTGAGTGTATGACAAAAACCAAAAATATCAATATTTGCATACAATCAATACACATGCATTTTATATACACAATATAAAGATGTCAGACCCAAAGAAGTACGTCATCATCATTAACATTACTATCGTCATTATAATTATTATAATCATGAAATTGTAATGCAAGACATGTTTTTTGTTTGTACATATATACAAACACATATCCATTCTACTTAGGTACATACATATAGGTTATTCGTAGATTATGTAGTTGAATATAAAATAATATAATTTTTATATGCATTTTATAAAAATATTCATATTTATACATAATTTATGTTTAAGTTCTTTTCTAAATTGACATCAATTTGTTATTGAATCTCCCATAATATTGTGAGTAATATAAAATTTCATAAATAGTATTTTACACTATCTTAGTATGCTGTATACTTGTACTACTTGGATGGTGACGCTAATGCTGTGCACCTCGAATTATTCTAGCGAGCATCAACTAAAAACAAATTTCGTCATGAAATAATCAATCTTGTTTTTGCCAATAATTTATGAAAGATGTATTATTAATTGCATAATCATATAGGATTCTGCATATGTGTGTATATTACACTATACACCATACTTGGGATTTTATCATTGGCTAGAAATAATCCAAATGCCAAAAAAAACTCCATTACATTTAAATGCTACCGAAATTTCCTGAAAATTGCAGTAAAGACATAAAAAAATAATTATTGAGCTAAAAAAGCCTTTATTTCCAAAAATACTCCAATGGAGCCAAAACCTTTATCGTTTCGCCCTATCTAGATTAGTTTTCAAGATACTGCTCATTTTCAAATATAGCCTAAATGGTCAGTACAACGAAAATTAAGCGAGATGTCGCAAAACGGACAAACTTTTCCGAAATTTAACTAAACACCACACTCTAATAAAACAAATAACCAACCATATATACACACAAAAAATAAGTTAGTAGAAAAATTAGCAAAACATGTTGTACAGTTGTGGACACGTCTTTAAGTCAATTCAAGTTTTTTTCTAATTTTATTGTTGTTGCCTTTATTTTTAAAGATCAAAATAGTGGCTAAATTCACCACGAAAGGCAAGGAGATGGTTCAGAAAATTGTACAGAATTTTAACGTAATGTTTGTTTTTTCATTTTGTCACTTGTTTTAAGTGGGCGTGGCTTTTAATGAAAAATTAGCGATATCAACCTTTTATCAAATTACATAGTAAAATTTAGGCAGTACTGACCGGTTCTGTACAAACTGTATATTTTTGGAAATCCTATAAAATTTCCTTAAGTCTTGCATTATTTTTATCTACAAATAGTCGCCAGACTTAAAAGTGCAGCACTTTAAACATGACCAAATATTTCTTTGTTTTTAGCGATTTTAAAAGAAAGTTAACAACACTGAAATTTTAACATGAAATGCTTTTTGGATTTTTTTTAATTTAATTTTTTTTTTGTTTTATAAAATCAATTTTTTTGTTTGTGGGAAAGCAACACTGGCATACTAGTTACAAAAAATTGTTTGCCAGTATTAGCATTTTGACACAGCCAGTAGTTGTCCAGTTATTATCACTCATTTATGTGTTTAGCCATTAAATATTATATGTCTCGTTAGCTCAGTGGGTAGAGCAGTCGTCGCCAATCTGACGGCCTGGGTTCAAATCACGGCAGGACCAAAAAAAATACATATGAATTTTTTTTAAATTTTATTTTGGAAAATATATTTCCAGACCACCTATTTATTGGTTTTGCCAGCGTTTTGCCAACGTTTAAAAATTTTGTTCCTCCAGTGCTTTTCCGGCGCTTTTTGAACAGCCGGTCCTTTTGTCTAATGATGTTATCATTTTGGGAATGGGAAAGCACTTTTTGCCAGTACTTATACCACCTGTTAAAGTGCTTTGCCACCGCTTTCCCGTTTGTATTTTTCTGACTGGGTACTTTTAAAAATATATCGCTGAAGGTAAATTAAAGCCCTGTTTAGTAGCAATCTTTTAAAACACGTATTATAATTTTCCATATTTATTAAAATGCGTAAATCATATGATTCTTATAAAATATGTGTCACGTGCACATCTCTAGTAAGAACATGAATATACAAAATTTATATTGATTTTCAACTTACAAAAAAAAAAGTTTTTTAAGTTAGCATAAATTGAAGAAATATTAAAGAAACTTGTTTAAGATTCAGTTACAAATCATCAAGCAAAATTATATACTCAAAAACAACACCAAAATACAAAAAGCCCCAACAAGCACATCACAAGCTTAAATTTGTTTATAAATGTGGTCAAGATTCAAACTGGTACACAAGTCGCGGCCATTGTAATCATTTTGTAAAGTTCAAGAGTCATTGTGACCGTCAGCAGCACATCAAAACCACGTTTTCGTTTAAATTTTTATTTTTTGTATTCAACCAAATTATCTCCCTGTCTCACTCTTTAGACATTTGCCTCTCGTTAATAGACAATGTGTTTTTCTATATTTTATTTAAAATTTTAAATTGCATTGGACATATTTGTGGTCATCTTAATTCTCGAAGGAGTATTGCAGTTTTTTTTTTGATATGTCTAAAATGAATTTACTAGCAAATGTCAAAAATCTTGTTATATCGAGGTAGACAATTTTGTTTTTTATTTCATTATTTTTATCTTTATTTTTTCATTGCAAATATTCTTCATTTTGTTTAATCTCTATGTCTGTCTGTCCGTCTGTCGCTTGGTTTGTTTGTTGTTTGCATGTTATTTCGTCTGGTGTAGTCTCATGTCGTTGTTTGTCACCATTAATCGTTTATCACATGATGTGGTCAAACAAGTGCACTTTAAAACAAATTAATAAATAATGTAGTTAATTTTATATTTTATATATACATATATATATTTTTTTTTGTATTTAACATTGTATAAAAATGGCAAAAAATTCATAAACATGAGTGATAACTATGCGTTAATTTAAAAATCTAACATTTTGTCATTAATATAAAAAAATAAAAATTAGCATCAAGTTTAAGAAAAAGGGTTAAATGGCAAAAGGGGCATATTAATTTAAAAATATTTATTATACTTTTTATGTAAATATTTACGCTATTATTAAAAAAAAAAAACTTCTTAATTAAGCTTTAAAATATGAATTTGCTAAAGTATTCATTATCTCCAATAAACCTTTATTAAGAAATTGTATTCAAAACGAGTAAAAAGGTTAAAGTCGGGCATGCCGACTATACAATACCCTACACCACTCTGGTGTATTGTTTGGATCCGAAATTCGAATGGGTTAAAATGGGGCTTATGTCAAAATTTTCTATAATGTAAGTCAGCGCACCAAATTTCATTAAAATATCTTTATATTTGCGACCTGCAGTTTGTAACCAAGCCAATTTTGGGGGGACCCTTATATGGGCACTAGTTCTAAACATGGACCGATGTTCACCAAAATCAATAGGCTTCGTCCTTGGGCCAACATAGGTCTATGTACCAAATTTCATCAAAATATCTTAATATTTGCGACCTGCAGCGTATAAACAGTATAATTTTGGTAGGACCCTTATATGGGCACTAGGTCTAAACATAGACCGCTGTTCACCAAAATCAATAGGCTGCGTTATTGGGCCAATATAGGTCTGTGTATCAAATTTCATCAAAATATCTTAATATTTGCGACCTGCAGCGTATAAACATTATAATTTTGGTAGGACCCTTATATGGGCACTAGGTCTAAACATGGACCGATGTTCACCAAAATCAATAGGCTGCGTTATTGGCCCAATGTAGGTCTGTGTACCAAATTTCATCAAAATTTCTTAATATTTACGACCTGCAGCGTATAAACAGTATAATTTTGATAGGACCCTTATATGGGCACTAGGTCTAAACATGGACCGATGTTCACCAAAATCAATAGGCTGCATTATTGGGCCAATATAGGTCTGTGTACCAAATTTCATCAAAATATCTTAATATTTACGACCTGCAGCATATAAACAGTATAATTTTGGTAGGACCCTTATATGGGCACTAGGTCTAAACATGGACCGATGTTCACCAAAATCAATAGGCTGCGTTATTGGGCCAATATAGGTCTGTGTACCAAATTTCGTCAAAATATCTTAATATTTACGACCTGCAGCGTATAAACAGTATAATTTTGGTAGGACCCTTATATGGGCACTAGGTCTAAACATGGACCGATGTTCAAAAAAATCAAACTTGTTCGTCCTTGGGCCAACATAGGTCTGCGTACCAAATTTCATCAAAATATCTTAATAGCTGCGACCTGTAGAGTGCGTACAAGATTGCATGGACAGACAGACAGACGGACGGACGGACGGACGGACAGACGGACATCGTTAAATCGAAATAAAAAAAATTCTGAACCGATCGGTATACTATAAGGTGGGTCTACGACCAATATTTTTTGGTGTTACAAACATCAGCACAAACTTATAATACCCTGACCACATAGTGGTGTAGGGTATAAACATACAATAAAAGTTTATTGATTTTTCATTCTGGCAACACCTTGTATATTCCCACTTTATATTATGTCTGTTCCCGTACTTTACCGACGTTACACAAACTAGCCCAAAGGCGTTCCCGTACTCAAAATTGCGTGTAAATTGTTGTTGTTTGGGCTGTTTTGGGTTCCCGCGGGTACCCGCGGTAACGTACGGGAACGCACATATTGTTAGTTAGTTATACATGAATTTAGTGAGCGATTGACTCGGCAATCGTAGGTGAATAATATCCCAGCAAAAAAGGAGATGCCGAAGCAGTAGAAAAAGCATTACAATTGAAGATATAGATGTACTTCTTTTTTAACATTAACACTAATTATTTTAACATTGAGTTGTCATAGGAGAGGAGTACTCCCACTTCCACATTTTTTCAGTACTTTTTGAAAGAGTGCAAAGAAAGCTCTTTTTCACCAATTAAAAGTTAAAAGAAAATTCTTCACAAAAAAAAATTATATTTTTTTTATTTTACAAAAGTTTTTTTTATTCCTTCCACCGGGTATCGAACTTGCGACCTCACGATTGCTAGTCTAGCACTCTACCCCTGAGCTATTCTTTGATATGAAAGTTGACTGGAATAAAAACACCACCAAAAAATTAATAGAATAAAAAAAATTAAAAAAAATAAAAAACTATTGGTCCCGCCGGGAATCGAATGTTTTTATGTTTTTATCACAAGACAAAAATTTAGGAAAATTAAATTTCTAACTTCATGATGATCGCGAACGATTAAGTACAGAGTAGTTTAGGCCACTCTAAAGGCAAATAAATAACACTAAATTAAATTGATTGATTATATTGAAAACGTTAAAAAGAACTAAATAACAAATGCGTATTTCTTAAATTTTAAATGCATTTTTTTCTATTTCTAATACATATTTTATCACACAGGCCAATAAATACTCTAAGTTTGCCACTCATACCATAAATTATTTTTTATTTGCTGGACTGTTGATATGGAAAGCCTCATATTAAAAAAAAAACAATTAAGAAAGGCAATGAAGAATTATCATTATTATTTCTGAATAAATGTCCTTCATTTATTTTTGCTTATTTTTTATTAAATAGTAATTTTATTGGTTTTTAATAATTTGTTTATTTTTAATCATTAAATGCAGTTTAAGTTTTTTTTTAGTTTGTTATGAAGGCTCGTCTTTTAGCAAAAAAAATAAATAAATAACTAAAAGGTTTTTATATATTTTTTTTGTTTGTTTTGTATTCTTACTTAGTTTTTAATCTTATTTTTCAAGAAAAAAAGACGGTAGTATTATTTTAATTAAGATGCCTTTCTAAAATAGCGTACCTAAAACAAATTTAAATTTATACAAACAACCAGAAAATTAAACAAGAAAAAAATATTCGTTAACTGTTTCGAAACGTTAAAGGTCGTTTGAATATTCTATACAAAAAAAAATTTTTTTTGGGAATCTGCTTTTTTTTTTGCTGTTGTTGGTGTTTTTAACTCAATATTTATACTAGTATTGTAGAATTGATCTAATGATATTTTTTTTGTTAGCTTCGTTTGTTGTGTTATCAATAATTAAGGTTTATATTTGTCAAATATTTAAGTTTCCAAAATAAATTAGCATAGCTGACAGAATGTTTCAATTAAAAAACCGGAAGTTTTTGAATTAATATAGTATTTAATAAATACATAAAAAAAGATGGTTCATCTGACTTGGCACTTCCGATCGTTAGGAATGCTTTTATTTTATTATGATTTCCAAAAATAATTAAAAGTTAATTAATATATAACATAATCTTCTGCTAATTTCCATTAAATATGAACAAGGTCATTTACTACCCAGCAAACATAAGGGGAATTGTTCAAAGAAATTTAAAAATTTCGTATTCAAACATATTTAACACTTAACTCTTACTTACGAGGAATGTACTCCAAATTCAACTCTCTGATTTTCTAAAAATTTAATATATGATACTTCTATCATATTTGTAACCTTTTGAGAACCTTTTTAGAATAAGTTCTTGAAAGTTTTATTTTAATAAGAAACCTTCTTAATTATTCAAGTTAAAATTGTAGTAGATTTAACAACTTTATTATAAGCGCGAAAGTCTAGGATCCCGGGAAATCGTAAAACCCCGCTGTCCCGGGATATGAAAAAGTCCGGGAAAAGAAGACACCTACTTGTCGTATAATAATAAAAAATCTAAGCCCTAGTTTATGTATTACGAAAATACACTAAACGAAAGTAAAATAATGAAAATTGGTTTTTGTTCCCATATATTTTTGACGAAAGTGATTGTCAATTTCTTACGTTTAGACTATTTTCGTAATAGATAAACAGGCCCTAATAAACTAATAAGTTTTTTTGTTTACTCCTAATTGTAACACTCATAGAATGAAACAGAAAAAACTGCTGAAATAAGCAGTTTTTAAAAAAAGAGTAATAATAAAACTGTTAATAAAATTTGAATTATATTTGGGTTAAATTTTAGTTAATTGCATATGAGAAAAGTTCCATGGTAAATAGAGCAAAAAGTTTTGTTTATTCTTGGCAGACGAGCAGCAACAAAAAACGGTTATATATTAAAAATTACAGTTATATTTAAGTAAATTTTAGTTGAATGCAAATAACCAGGGTTGGCAGGCAATACCGCTAAAATACCGTTATCGATTCAAAGCCCTTTCAACTGACTACCGTTACCCCTAAAATACCGTTACCGAAATACCCGTAATACCGTTATCCTTAAAATACCGTTACTGAAATAACTGAAATACCGTTATCCTTAAAATACCGATACCGAAATAAATGAAATATCGATAACCTTAAAATACCGTTACCGTTATTTTTAATTCTCTACTTTTGGTCATAGCACGTGGTTATTGAGTATTTCACATAAATTAAGTCAGTCAATTCGTTTTGTTTTTACTTTAGTGTGGTTTTTGCAAAAAAAAATGCTGGATGTACCGAAATAACTGACTACCGTTATCCTTAAAATACCGTTACCGATATAACTGAGATACCGTTAACCTTAAAATACCGTTACCGAAATAACCCAAATATCGTTATCCTTAAAATACCGTTACCGAAATAACCCAAATACCGTTATCCTTAAAATACCGATACCGAAATAAATGAAATAGCGTTACCCTTAAAATACCGTTACCGATATAACCTAAAATATCGTTACCCTAACTATAACCGCATTCGTTTCGGTTACCATCCATGCAAATAACAATCTATCACTTTGAAATCAGCAGTCATAATTGCTGGATAATGCTAGTCTTAAAGTCGAAGAAATAAAAATGGGATTGTGTACGAGTAGTTCTTATAAAATAAAAAAATTGTATTAAAAAAGTTCACCTTCACAATTTAAATTTATTAACAGAAATCAGGGCTTTAACATTTTTGTTGAAGTATAGAGTGGATTATTCGCTCTATTGTGAACGCATTTTAAATTGTAAAGATTTTTTTTGTTATTTTATCAAAAATAAGGGGTTTTATTTCGGTTATAGCGGTATTATACCAAAAAGGCTATATGTTTTACCAAAATAAATTAATAATTCTATAAAAAGGGGTTTAAAATATTCAAATTACCTTGTCGTGTTCTTGCAATGTAACCTTGGGCTGTATTACAATAAAGTAGATTGACATGTAATTAGCTTTTTTGATAGCAGTGTCTAAATATTGAATTGCAAGATCATATAACACGATATAGGAACGGATAAGGGTGCCAGGCTATATGCTGTCTGTTAAATCATAATTCCAGCTTCATAATTGGCACGCTGCCTAAATTTCTGATCGACGGTTTTCGAGACAAATCTAAAATGGCGATTGTGAATTTTTCGAAGTTTTTTCGGTTATTTATTTTTTGTCTTGAAATTTTACACATAAAACTTTTGGCTTTCTACTCGTGTTAGGCACCCAGTAGTTTGTTTAAAGTAAGGCCTCTACCTTCCGAAGAGATACGATTCATTCAAGACCTTTGTACCGCAGACGGTAAAAAGAACAGGAAGGAATGGAGCCAAAGTTTGACGCGGAAAGAGCACTATTTGATTTATGAATAAAATTGGTTTGGTAATACCATTTAAGCTTATCAGAACATAGACTGATTTTAAATATTTTCAATTGGGTTCGTCCTTAAGTTACTGCAAATTTGTACACACTTTAATCCTACTACACCTGATACTACAAAGATAGTTGTGATGATCACATTCGACAAGCAGAATATATTTTGGGTTTATGATTGCGACAATCATAAATATTATGAAATACCTTTTTTTATAATATGAGCCATGTGGTACATGTGACGTCAGCAAGTATAAAAATTTCGTAAAAATAAAAGTTCGCAATGCTTACGAATTGATCATAATAAGTGTCCAATGATCACAATATTTTCATAAAATTCATAAGATTTTCCCACTGATCATAATATGGTAATTTAAAAATGTTTTAATCATTTATGATAATATTATGGTCATTACATGCGCTTTTTAAATTTTTTCAATTTTGTACTTTCTTTTAATTTTACTTTCGTACAAAACTAAAATCTTTCTTTTTAATTTTATTTTATCGGGATATACATTAATTGCATTAAAGGAATTAAATATGCTAAAATCCCAAACGTATTTTACAAATTGTGAAAAATAATCCGTTGTAGGCATATCCCTATCCAGATTTCATTCTTGTCTAAGGAAATCGTCAGGGGACGACGTTTTTAGAATTTCTGGAAGTATTTGTTAAGTTAAATTACAAACTCAATGAGAATTTCTTGTTCTCGTCTGGGAGCGTTATTAAACATTTAAAATATCAAAGACACTCTTAAACAATTTTTCTACAAGAGTACAAAAAACTAAAATATATATATATATCACTTCCTGGATAGACCGGATTCCTTCTTCCATTCTATTAAAATTTTCTATGTTTTATGTCTTTTTGCTTAATATTATTTTTGTTTAATATTATACAACTTTTTTTCAAAAAATCTGAAGCATGAATGAAGCTAACTGATCGAAGACAATCATAAAAAAATATGCTGAACATCTTATAGATAGTTGTCGAAACTATACCAACGTTTGTGAATATTATCTCTTTTAATTCAGATAATAATATGATTGTTATTCAAAAGAGAGGAATATGGTTGTCCAGATAATATATGATTGTAGACAAGAGAATAATATGATAACCGATAAAAGAGAGATTTTAACAATAACATGATTATAGTCGACCATGTCATTTGTAAAGTGTAATTAATACTTTGGTTCCAGGAATTATGTATAGCAGCAGGGAACATAGATTTGTAGCCATGATCATATTGCAACCATATATTTTCTCTTGCGTTCTGTAGATTGATAACAAGGGTCTTTCGTTCATTTTACACCGACAGATTGACAGGCATCGCTGATTCATAGCTCCTTAAATAATGATTTAAATGAGAAAAGGACCTTTATTTCGAACCACTTTTAATTTAACCAAAAGTTCGACTTTCTCTTGATATTTTTTATTAAAAACTTACACCATTTTGCAAAATGCCATAACCACTTTTTTGTGAACATTTTCGGCCATAACCCCTACATGCAGCTTATGTCCATAGGGGGCAATGTCCGGAGGCCATCATTGAAAATATAATGTTTCATATTGCAAAATCTAATGAACATATTGTGTTGATATGTTTGTGTATGAAGTACACTCAAAATAATACGCCTGTTGGCTGGATGGAAAAATTTGTTACTTTAACAAAATTTATTCCTGTTTTTTGGCTTAAAATAAAATTTGTTGATTTTAACAAATTCTTTTGTTAAATTTAACAAATCTAAATTAAAGTTAAAAATTTGTAAAACTACAGTTTTATCTGTAATTATACTGAGTCGCAGAATTTATCCAAAGTTAGGTTCTCGGGACCCTCCCCGGGCCTAGTCCATATCATGTGAGGGCATATAAGAACACTCCAGCGGAGCAAACATTTTGTCCGTTTTGCTCTATCTCCCTTAGTTTTCGAGGTATGGGCCATTTCCCGAGGGTCCACCCGCCAAGGTGCATTTTTGGATAGAGAAATATACCCCTTTCCACTGGGGTATTATACGGTTAGGGGTAGTCGAAATTTTTATCAATTTTGCTTTATCTCTCTTAGTTTTTGAGATATGGGCCATTTTAAAAAATCGGGAGTGAACGAAATAGCGCCATCTTTAAAACTTGGGATACATTGGTGGCGTCATCTACCGGGTAATAACAGAAACATGAAAATATATTATAGCAATAAATTTTGTAAAATTTAACGAATGGGTTCTTAAAAACTACCCTACGGGAAATTTTAACAAACTGTCACCATACCGGCCCCTTTATATGAAATAGACTGGTCACTTTTACATGGCGTTGTCATAGAAGGGGGAAATTGACCCCTTGTGATATGCCACAAGACAAATCCCAGGACAGGTCCCTGAACTCCGTTTTTATGAGAGTTCAGTAACCTGTCCTTGGTTTGTTAAAATTTCCCGTAGGGTAGTTATAAATAGTTTTGAAAATTAACACTCAAAACTAGTTAAAGTGCTGAGGATTTTTAGTATTGTGTTACTTATAATTAACACTATTTTACAATAAGAATTAAAATTTTATGCATAATAACTCCTCATACATAAATATACATTGTACAATTGTAATTATACATTTTTATGTTTTTCTGTTAAGGGTGTGCAAACAGTTGTATATCAAAATTATAAATCTATCCATATTTTTTCCATGACTACAGTACAACGATGTATTTCGTTTAACAAAAATCTTTATTAGATCTTATATACGGATGTGGCAATAAAAAATGTAAATTGTAGTAAAAAAACCAAATTATTAGGGGAATTCACAATCTGTCTAGTAAAAATGTAGTCTGCCTGGATTTGTGGAATAACAAAAACCAAATACATATATATATTTTAACGGTGAGTCTCATGCTGAGGGTTTAACTTTAACTTAACTATTAAAGAACAAAAAATGTGAAGAAATTATACACAAAACAACTAATTAACTTATAGTTAACTTAAAAACCTTGAGTTTGAAAACCAGCGTAAAACAGTTTTTTGCCTGCACTCAAAATTCTTTTTTTTTTATAAATGTATTACCAGAAAATGAGTAAATTTTTGTTTAATATAACACATAGTGAGTCAATATCAGATATATAAAACGGTAAAAAGATCACCCTATATCTTTCCCTCCTGATTTTTTTAAAATGGCACATATCTGCAAAACTAAGAGAGATAGACCAAATTTAAAACAAAATTAGACGACCCCTAGCATTACCTCACCACCATGACATGGTCACCTTTATCTAAAAATGGATATTGTTTGGACCTGGGGCCCTCAGACATTTTTTTAAGTTCCATTTTATAAAACGGCCATATCTTAAAAACCGAGCGATATAGAGCAAAACAGACAAAACGATTGCTCCCTTAGAGTATCAATACATGCCCTTATTATTTGTGGATCAGAACCGGGAAAAAAGTACAAATAAAATTGTAGTTTTACAAATTCTTTACTTAAATTCCGAATTGTTTAATTTAACATGCATTTCTTAAAAATCAGCAAATTTGATTCTAAGCCAAAAAAATAGGAATAAGTTTTGTTAAACTAATAAATTTTTCTGTTCAGCCAACAGACATATTATTTTGAGTGTATAAGTTAAAAAAATAGAGAAGTATTTTAACAAATTAATAGCTCTGTTGTAAACTTAGAAAGTGCCGAAGAATTACCAAATATGATTTTCTTTTCAAGTAAAATGAAAGAAAATTATATTAAAAGTAGAAAATAGAAACCACTGAATTAAAAAATTTGCACATTTCACGGTAAAAACGAATTTATGAGAAAAAACTAGTAAAACCTAGCATGTAAACCACATTGGCGTACCTAGACCATTTTTCTGGGGTGGGCAAGCGACCCATTAATTTTCTGCTGTTTATTTGCCCAAAAGTGCATCTATTTTTCTTAAGAAAACCTCGTACAATGAATGTGTTCCAAGCTATATTTTCAAATTATTATGATAGAGAAAAGAAATCTAAGATCAATCTGTCTAATTCTACCTCGGACGAATCCTTTCTAACCCCATATTCTGATCATTTAAATTACCGTGGTGGTCAAAAACAGTGAGATGTTCATCTTACAATTTTTTTTCTCCAAAATATTGAAATTTCATTAAAATAACATAGTAATGTTTAGTTTGAAGAAACTTCCTAGTTAGATATTAACTAATTATTCATTTAGAAAACTATGAAATCTAAGATATTTAACTCACCAAAAAAGATTATGCGTTATATTTCTATTATTGAACAACTTTGCGATTCTAATAATTTTTCTTAAAGAAAAACTCGTATAGTCAATTTTATAATCAGAACTAAGATCGATTTGTTTCTTAAATATTTCTTAGGTAAGAATTTTTCAAACAACTTTCTTATTTAAGAAATATTTAAAACAAAAATCGATCTTAGTTCTGACTATAGAACTGACCCTTAGATTGCAACAACTTAGCTGCCTAGGAATCTAGTAGATATTTTCCCAAACCAAAAACACAGGATTAATTGAAAAAAAAAGTAATATTGTGATACTTTTTGCCATCAAAATTATAGATAAAAGAATTGTAGGTAGATTTTTTTTAAATTCTGGGGTGGGCAAAAATCAGTCTAGGGTGGGCTTAGCCCACCCCAGACCGGCCTAAGTCCGCCAAAGGTAAACCAACAGACATAATATTTTGAAAATTTACACGCAAAATTATTTAAAGTACTGAGGATTTTCATTAATGTGTTAAATGAAGATAACTACAATCTTTGTATAAGTGTTTCAACTAAAAATTTGTTAAAAATTAGTCGAATCGATTTAAATCCCTTTTCACAGATTTTTTTTTACTGACTTATTATTATACCCTACACCACTACGTGAACAGGGTAGGGTGGTGTTGGGTATTATATAGTCGGCATGCCCGATTTTAACTTTTTTACTCATTTTAAGTGTACTAGCAGAGCTTTGAAGAGTTAATTCATTTTTGATTGAATTCATTATCAATCGAATTCAGATTTGTTTTGAATTAAATGAATTTCTTTACACACAGAGAACGATTCAGTTAGGAAACTATCAAAACAACCAATACTCGTTTAATAACACCTTTCCATTTGTCGTAAATTTACCGATATAATTAATATTTTGTGTTGAAAAAACATTTTCTATATTCACAACTGACGGAAGTGCTCTGTAAAATTAAAATCGGTGTTCATTACGAGAAAATTTATTTTTTTCAAAACAATTCCATAATCACAATCAAATTAAAATGAACAAAATATACATAATTCCCAATATTTCGGTTGTAACTATAAGTCAGTAGTACAAAATAAATTCAAATATAAATACCTCAACTTTTTTTAATTTGGCACATAATTATCTATTTCCAATAAATTCGGCAGTAATAACCAAAAGTCATTGGCATATAACAATAAATAACCAAAAATATAAAAGCTATCAAAAACGAGTAAAAAGGTTAAAGTCGGGCATGCCGACTATACAATACCCTACACCAGTCTGGTGTATTGTTTGGATCCGAAATTCGAATGGGTTAAAATGGGGCTTGTGTCAAAATTTTCTATAATGTGAGTCAGCGCACCAAATTTCATTAAAATATCTTAATATTTGCGACCTGCAGTTTGTAACCAAGGCAATTTTGGGGGGACCCTTCCTTATATGGGCACTAGTTCTAAACATGGACCGATGTTCACCAAAATCAATAGGCTTCGTCCTTGGGCCAATATAGGTCTGTGTACCAAATGTCATCAAAATATCTTAATATTTGCGACCTGCAGCGTATAGAAAGTATAATTTTGGTAGGACTCTTATATGGGCACTAGGTCTAAACATGGACCGATGTTCACCAAAATAGGCTGCATTATTGGGCCAATATAGGTCTGTGTACCAAATTTCATCAAAATATCTTAATATTTACGACCTGCAGCGTATAAACAGTATAATTTTGGTAGGACCCTTATATGGGCACTAGGTCTAAACATGGACCGATGTTCACCAAAATCAATAGGCTGCGCTATTGGGCCAATATAGGTCTGTGTACCAAATTTCATCAAAATATCTTAATATTTCCGACATGCAGCGTATAAACAGTATAATTTTGGTAGAACCCTTATATGGGCACTAGGTCTAAACATGGACCGATATTCACCAAAATCAATAGGCTACGTTATTGGGCTAACATAGGTCTGTGTACCAAATTTCGTCAAAATATCATAATATTTACGATCTGCAGCGTATAAACAATATAATTTTGGTAGGACCCTTATATGGGCACTAGGTCTAAATATGGACCGATGTTCATCAAAATCAAACTTGTTCGTCCTTGGGCCAACATAGTTCTGCGTACCAAATTTCATTACAATATCTTAATATTTGCGACCTGTAGAGTGCGCACAAGATTGCATGGACAGACAGACAGACGGACGGACGGAAAGACGGACATCGTTAAATCGAAATAAAAAAAAATTCTGAGCCGATCGGTATACTATAAGGTGGGTCTACGACCAATATTTTTTGGTGTTACAAACATCAGCACAAACTTATAATACCCTGACCACATAGTGGTGTAGGGTATAAAAATTACAAATTTCAGTAGAATATTGACGACAGCAGAAAATTTATATTTCCAAAAGGGACTTGTTATACAAGATGGTGGGCGGTGCTAATACTTAAAGACAGTGTTTGCTAAATAATCAGTGAAGGTAAAACCGTAGATTTTTGTTTTTGTAATTATTTTTAAAGAAAAAGGTCTCCATAATTCTAAGGTTTTCCTCAGCGCCTGTGTTGTTTTCTCTTGCTAAAAATAAAAACCCTTAGCATCTGAGGAGGTTTCTTTAAGAAAAAATACTCTGAATTTGAAGGGTTTTGTAGAGAAAAATTTTCAGAATTTGAGTATTTTTTATAGCAAGATTTCTCAGAATCTAAAAGTTTTTCTACAGAAAAAGGCCTTAGAATACGGTAATTTTTTATTATTTACTTTTAAAATATTTTAAAATCTTTAATAAAAATAGTTAAAAATAATTAGAAACGGTGTTTTATTTCATTTAGAGTTACCTATTAAGTTCAGTCGAATCTGCCGAATACAGAATAAATTCGGTTGGGCCAACATTTTTATATTCGAAAATATAGTTGGTATAACTAAATATATCTGCAGCTCCAACCGAATAATGCGATAGTACATGCAACTACCAAAATTCGGTTGGCAACAAATTCGGTTCGCACAACGAATCTGTTCTCTGTGTGTATTAAATTAGAATTCATTTAATTTATCGCATTCGACTAAAAAAAATTTAAAGAATTAATTTACTACCATCGTGGTCTTTATGAAAACTTTTTGGATTAAAAAAGGACTGGATTTTGTAAACGGGATTTTAAAACTTAACGGAAATGACATAACAATACCCCAGCAAAAAAAATTGGAAGTAATGATTTACTTTGGCAACCCTAAAATCACACAAAGTCAAATAAAAATTAAGGTTAAATTAACGTGCCGCAAAAATATTTTAGCGCTGTCAAAAATATATTGCTATATGCGCCACCTTTTTCTAAACTGACAGTAAAACTTTTAACTGTCAAGCTAATCTTTTAACTGCCAAAAAATGCATGTGTAAATGATGAAGATTTTAAAGTTGGACTAACTTTAATCAAGTAGATTAATTTCGCTGTCTAAACGAGTTATTAGAAACAAATCTTCAAAAACTCCTGCAGATTATGAGTAGTTTTTCTATAAATTCTGAGATTCTTGTAGCTTTTTCTAAAAAAAAAGTGTAGAAAATCTCTTAGATTCTAAGGATTTTTTTTTTTAGAAAAATTCTTAAATTATGAGTACTTTTACAAAAAATATCCCTCATATTTAGAACACATTCTAATAAGAAACTGTTAGATTCTGAGGATTTTGTTTCACAGATGTTAGGGACATTTTCCCTAAAGAAGCTGTTAGATTTTCATAATTTCATAAGCCCTCAAATTCTGAAAACTTTTTTTAAAAAAGTCTTAGATTCTGATGACTTTTTCGTGTAAAAACCCTTCGATTCTGAGAATGTTTTCACACAGAAAAACTCTAAGATTCCTGGGACATTTTCCTAAAGAAAAACCTTCTAATTCTGATCACTTTTTCTTATAGAAAACCTTCAGATTCTAAGGATTGTATCTATAGAAAAATATCCAGATTTCTAGAATTAGATTCCGAGGACTTTTTCCCATAGTAAATCAATTAGTTTCTAAGGACTACTTTCAAAAAAAAAAAAATAGTTCGCTGAATTCGAGATATTTTTAGGAAAAAGTTCTCAAAATCTGAGGTTTTTTTATAAAGAAAATGTAAATCTGATGTTTTTCATCAAAAAGGACTCACAATATTAGGCTTTTTCTGTAGAAAAAAGTGCTAGTTCACTCAGAAAAGTTCTGCAGTTACTACATGACAGTTATTTGTGTAGTAATGCGGTTGTAGTTATTTTAACTACAATTGTAGTTAATTTACTTAGAGCAAAATTTTTCAATGTTTTTGACAGTTATTTTTTTAAACAAACTACAAAAACTACTATATTGTAGTAACATTTATTTTATGCAGTTATTTTGAATTTTGTATATAAATACTTAAATTTTCAAGTGCAAACAGGAGCATTTGTATGAAGCGCTTGTTTATAAATTTCTAGTGAAAGAATATGAGAAGAACATGTTTTCTCTTGTCTTAGTCATAAAACAACGCCAAAGAGTGAGGACGCGTAATACGGAAAAGGTTATATATTTTTTATTAAATTATTAAAATAATAAGGTAAGTTTTTTTTAATATAAAATATAAATTTATTTACGTGAACGTTAAAAAATATATATTTATTTTCACTCAGTTCTTTTATATTCTCATCCCTTTCTACTGGAGAAAAAAAGGAAGCCAAATAACACCACAGACGGACATCTACAATAATATCTTAATAGTGAAAAATAAAAGTGACATTAAGTGTAAATTTTTATTTCTCAATTTTAAATTTATTATAGAATAAAATTAAGTTAGGAGTGTTTACATAAATTTGTTTTTTATTAAATTAATAATTTTTAAAATAATTTTTATTTATGTTTTTTAACTACATTTGCAGTTGTTTGTACAATTTTACAATAATTTGCATGTATGTTGTTTCAATTGCATTTGTAGTTGTTTTTACTACATTTGTCAGTTGATTTTTAACAGTTAAAAATAACTTCATATTGCAGTTAATTTAACTGCAAATGTAGTCTACACCTTTTTAAGTGCAAATGCAGTTATTTTAACTGTCATTTGCAGTTGATTTTACCTACTTAATTCCCTGAGTGTATCTGATGTTTTTCTCCTCAGAATCTGAGGCTTTTATTAGGCCTAAATATTATTATAACATTTTTTATTAATAAAATATTTAAAAAATGATTTTATTCTTTAACTTTACAAGTTGTGTGTGTAATTTACTTACGTAACTTATGTGTAAATTTTTTCATTTACGCATTCGGAGTAAAATTACCATATTTTAAGTAGGAAAGCAGTTTCTCATACTATAAGTTGAGTAAATTTACTGGCTTTTTTACTAGACGGAATGTGAGTACGGCTATTGTATATTTAGGAGTAATTACTTTACTCATTTACGAGCATTGATAATAATGAATAGATATAAAAATTAACACATCATCTTCGACACTTATACTAAAATATTTACTACTTAAAAGGAAGGTAACCTAGGTAATAAACTTCAAGACAGTTTAAAAATTATGATAAAAAGTCATTTTTTTATCAACCGTCATCGATTTTATAATTCAAAATCTACTTTGAAAGATGTTTAAAAACTGTAAATGGCTTATTCAGCATTTGAAACATATTATACACTCTAATTAATTATTATTTAAGTTTACTCTATCGTATACTAGTAGTAAACAGCACTCCTACTATAAATTGGGTAAATTTACTCTAGATGGGCTAACGTAAAAACACACAATATGCGTAGAAACAAGATATTTATCGACATACTAAATATTAAATTATGTGTGTACTTTTGAAGATAAAAGCGGGTAAATATTTTTTTCGAGCACATTTTGTAAATTAACATAAAAATTTAAATAGTTAACTTAGTGTAGCAAAGTTATATGTACTTTTAAGAGTGTAACCAATTTCCAGCATAATCTATGGGGATACCTTCCTTGTTACTATAATATGTTTATTTTAAATTATTTTTTTTAATAATGCCATACATTATTTTAAGTTTCCTTTTTCTTTTCCTCCTATCTCTATTTAACTTAAAAATAAAGTTTGCATCATAAACTTTTTTCTATTTATCTATTACCAATGTTTGGATGAGTTCATAAGTACATCAAGTGTATAATGTTGGTTTTCTATTACGTTTGTGTATTGTAAAGAATTATTTTCCAACTTTTTTTTTTGCATTTGTTATTTGTTGTTAAGCGAAGGTGTTTTAGATCACAGTAATGCATGATCATTCCATAATTTATTTCTAAATATTATTCAGTTGATGATAATAATAACAATAAGACAAAATATGTATAGCAAAATGGTATGGCAATGATTTATACGAGTTAAACCATTAATATTGGTTATGGGAAGAAATAATTTTGTAATTTCAAACAAAAACGTCCCAAAACACTATTTTTTTTACTGGTGCAAATAACAACAAACAATAAGTACAAAGTCGTCGTACGCTTACTTTTTTACTGATTTTATTGCTTTCTGCATAACTCCTAAAGAAGTACGCCTCTGTACTCCATTTTGTACTTTTTTTATTAAAAACATTAAATAAATTGTAAAAAAATTTTAATTCGGTCGGCCAGTTTTTGAAATTTTTCGACTTTTAGATTTTGAACAGTTTTTGCCTAATTTCTTTGATTTGAATTCAACAATGTCTTTTAATGTTCAAATATGATGGCAGAATTTTGTAAGAATTCAAAAAACTGTTCTTCTTTAGTTTAATCTTTTTATTTTTATGGCAAAAAAAAAATAAAATTTTGCTGAAATTTTGATTGTTGAAATATTTTGGTACTTATCCGATGGTTTTGCAACTTTGATACAAAAGATTGATTATGAATGTGCCTAGTTTACTTATTATTCTAAAACAACGAAATCCATTAACAGTAGTAAAAATAATGATTATTAAACAACAAAATAAGAGTTTTCTGAATGCTAAAAGAATCCTGGAAATATCCTTAAAAATCAAAAAATTTTATATTTGATTATTATAAGGTTTTTTCTCCATAGATTTAAAAACCATAAAAAGGTTATAACATTTTCAACATTTTCAATTCCACGAAGTCGAGCCAAAATTACTTTAAAAACAGGTTAAAAAATATAAAAATCGAAAACTGAATTGTAAGAGATTTTTAATCAAAAAAGTATACTTCTTTTTTAATAATTGTACTGCCGTTTTTCCTCATGTACTTTTTTTTTGTCGATTTCATTCATATCTGGCAGCCCTATTTTAAACATATAATCAGAATCTACTGAAATGACAGTTAAAACAAATGTATATGCAGTTAAAAGGCGACAAAAGTTTTACCTTTATAAATGGTAGTTATTTTTAGCTTTTAAATAACAACTAACAAGTGCAGTTAAAATAACTTGCAATGTGGTACAAATAATCGACAAATTTTTACAAAAATTTTGACACGATTGAAGAAATTGTTTAAATTTCCTTTTTCTACAGTTTTTTTCTTACCATATATTAAAAAAAAAAGTTTTTTTCTGCTGATAAAAAAAGATGAATTTTAAAATCAAAATTTCGAACGATATTCGCGTTTTATGCCTTGGACAGACCTTTAAAAACAGAATCCCCTTATTAAATTTTTAAACCTAATTCAATTTCCAACGAATAGATTTGCAATATTCTTTTTATTTATTTAATAATTTTCTATTTTATTCAATTAATATCAAATTCAAAGAATAGATTTTATATTTGCTTATACCTTTAATAGAATTAACCGAATTGATTAAATTTCAACAACTCAGTTCAATTCAAAATGGTTTATTTGATTTAAATCATGGATTTAAAGTGATTATAAATTATTCACTGATTTATAAAATTAATACATTTTTATGGGAATTTATTCAAAAATGTTATATACTTTTAATGATCTGGCATTGGAGATACAGAAAATTTTCTAATTTTTAATTGCACACCAAGAATAATAGAAAATATAAACTAAAGAAGAATTTTCAAAAACTCAGCAAAATTTTTTATTTTTTAAATAAATGGCAAAATTAACTGTTTAAGCAAAAATACTGTTTTGATAGTGTTTTAGTATAATACTAAAAACTGCGTTAAACAGCGGTTACGAAACACAGACGTTTACGTAAGATGTTTTTTAATAACTGTGATAAAAGTTGTTTTGTATTTTTCCATAGAAAAACAACAATTTATAATTACTGTTAAAACCAACAATTACTGCACAGACACCTGTCATGTAGTAACTGTCAAACTTTTTTCAGTGCGTGAAAAAAACTGATATTAAGTTATTCAGCTAAATCTAAATTAGAAGTCAGTAAAATTATTTTTATTTCAACAAATTTAAGTGAAATTGTGGTTTCCCAAAAATTTAAGATTCTTTTACTTAATAAATAAAACTGTGCTAGTCACAAATTTGAACAATTGGTGCTCAATGGTATTTACAATTTTGATGCTGAAGTGCCAAAAAACGATATTTTTATGCTTATAGTTTTTGCGTCATTTGTATTAAAAAAATATACTGCTACACCCAGAAAATAGGTACGGTGCTGTCAACCGCATTTGTAGCCAATCGAATGGTTCGGTTGTGGTAGCCGAGTTTTTCAGTTATGACAACAGAAAACCAATTGAGGCAGGACTAATTTGACTATGACAATGGAATTTCAGTTGTATCAAGAATAATTCTGTAGTCGCAACCGAAAAATTCATTTGATGCAACTGAACCGTTCGATTGGCAACAAATTAGGTTATCAGCACCGAATCTGTTTTCTGGGTTTATGACTTCGGATATGATATTCGTGTTATTTCAAATTTTAACGATTTTTTTTCGAAGTCTGTGCTAAAACAAAATATCAAAATGAATTAAATATTATTGATATGCAGATTTTATATTATTTTTTTTTTTTTTGCATCGTTGATTTAATCATTTGTCGCTTTCATACACAGAAAAAACTAAAAACGAATTTTAACAACGAAATTGATTATATCAATTAAAATTTTAATTGATTTTACACCTATCACTCAAATGATACTATTAACTACTAAAAATTTTATACGATTAATTGAAACAAATTTCGATTAAAATAGTAATAATATCAATTAAAACATTAATTGAAAATAAAAAAAATAATATAAAATTTTAAAAAAAGTGTGCGTATGTCATGTTTATATATTTGGAGTACGGCATATGTGTTTGTTTTGTTTGTGAACTGCAAAGGTTTTGGTACGTATACCAAAAATTTTCTATATATGCATACTAGGCTGGGTCGATTTGTGGGGAGGCAAAAAAATCGCCCATGGCTCAGGGAAAATCGTATTCTAGGGATCAAAATAAGAAACTTTGCCGAAGGAACCATACCTCTAAAACGAATTCTACTACCCCTAACTGTTGACTTTTGTCCCGTAGGGTCAAGTTTTGAAAAATCCCACTTTGACCCATTTAGAGTGCCCCAATCGAGTCCAAATGTATGACCGACCCCCACTAACTTTGGAGGGCCGATCCACCCATGCCAGTGGTATACCCCCTGGAACTCCCCTGGGGGGTTCCCCATACAAACATTTTAAAAAATCACCATTTTTGGCACTTTATTTTATTATTTTTTATTTATTTTATTTATTTTTATTATTTTATTTATTTTTTCTCCTTAGAAATTTATTTAGTCAGAACATATGTAAATGAAAAAATTAATTTAACTTAGTAATAGAAAAGAAAAAATGCCCAGACTTGAAAGCAAAAAAGACTTCAAACAGTAATTTTTTTTATTTTCTTTTCTATTACTAAGTTAAATTAATTTTTTCATTTACATATGTTCTGACTAAATAAATTTCTAAAGAGAAAAAATAAATAAAATAATAAAAATAAATAAAATAAATAAAAAATAATAAAATAAAGTGCCAAAAATGGTGATTTTTTAAAATGTTTGTATGGGGAACCCCCCAGGGGAGTTCCAGGGGGTGTGCCACTGGTATGGGTGGATCGGCCCTCCAAAGTTAGTGGGGGTCGGTCATACATTTGGACTCGATTGGGGCACTCTAAATGGGTCAAAGTGGGATTTTTCAAAACTTGACCCTACGGGACAAAAGTCAACAGTTGGGGGTAGTAGAATTCGTTTTAGAGGTATGGTTCCTTCGGCAAAGTTTCTTATTTTGATCCCTAGAATACGATTTTCACTGAGGCATGGGCGATTATTAAATCGACCCGCCCTAATGCATACAGTTTAAGAAAAAAAAAGTTTGGGAATTATACAACACATAATTATGTAAAGCGGAGAATACACGTGGGAACATTCGTGAAAAAATGCCAATTTTTTGTGAATGTGTGTGTGTTTTGTGTGTGTGTGTGTGTTTTTGTGTGTGTGTTTTTGTGTGTGTGTGCGTGCTGGCATCGTGCAATTCGTGTTTACAAAATTTTTTGATATTTTTTGTTCCTTACTCAATGTTCCTCCGTGCATTCTCCGCTTAACAAATATTTGCAAAAATAGTTAAAGGTCAATTAAAATATTAATTGATTCAATTAAATATTTGTTTAGAAACAATTTTTATTTATAATATATATTTAATTAGATATTTAAGGTTAATAATTTTTTCTGAGTAACAATCATTTCATTCATATTCGTTCGGATCAACGATGATTATTTTGATGTGGAATAAAATCAGAAAAAACAAAAATGAACGCGTGTGAGTTTATTCATGATTGCAACCAAATAAAAGAAAAATAATTTCATAGCAATAAAGAGGGAGTTTATAGTATCAGCAACGACTACAAAAAAAGAAAATTGTCAATTTTTTGAACAAAGTGCCATCTAGTGATACCGATATTTTTATAACTTATTTTTTTTGGTGATGCCATACCCCTGGGTACATTTTGACATGTGAGTAATGAATTATCGTTTGCACTATTATACATTTTCTTTCTACAATACATTTATCGTATTTATTACCACTTTTGGGATAATGTGAACGTAGCTTAAGTATGTATTTAAAATTTTACCTTGATCTTGAAAATCTCATTTCATTATTGTATTGTGAATTTAATTGTTGTGTAAATATTAAAATATTTTATATGATTTAATGTGTTTTTGTTGATTTCAACACTATTGACAGCCTGACTCTTAGGTTTTTGATAAATCTTAGAGAAATATGTTTTTTTTTTTTGATAATAAGAGATGTGTATGTATTTTCATATGTTTTTTATGACCATACAATATTTCCCTGCAAACATTTGGAAGATATCTTCCAAGAAGTTATAAAAGCAATATCATCTAGGAGTATTTTTTCATTTAAATGATAAAATCAACTGATATTACTTAATTTTTTTTTTAATTATCAGTCCTTTATTACGTGGAATGTACATATTTCGGCGATATATTTTGTGTATTAATTTTTATGATAATAGGCTCGTTTTGTTCCTATACGTGTTACGAAATCCCATAGAAATTTTCACATTGGGCTTTTTTTCAATTTTTATTGTATACAAAAATATGTTATCGTTTTTTCGGCAAGTGTGAGCACCAAAACAGGCTAATATTACGACAGTATCATCTTCATATCTTCTCAAAATACCTTTTTTTTTTTTAATTTAATGTCATATGGAAACGAATATTCAATAAATTTCTACAAACGGAGGCATGGAAGAATTGTTCTTTAAACCAAGGTAAGATAAAAATTGATTGCGCTATTTTAAAAATTGCATATAATAATAATTTTTTGGTATCAGTAGATATTATTACAAAAGAATGTGAGAAGGCAATATAAAATACAATGAAGGCAAATCCTTAAAAAATAAATTTATGCAAATAAGCGAGTTTTATATTATTTTAGGATTAAAATAAAGTTTTAACGATATATAAGAATTTTTGTATTTATCTTTCTATTTGTAGTTAGAGTAAGTATGCGAAATATCTTCTCTCTTTCTTCCAGGCGATAAAATGCCTAAAAATGTCTTTCTGGCATAAACTAATGCCTTAAAATGTCGCGGATTTATTTTCCCGGCCATTTTAATTTCTCAATTTCTTAAAATATTGCGGATTTATCTTCCAGCGGAATTGCTTTCGTATTGCCTGGAAGAAGTATCGCTTTGGAATGGACATTTACTCCCGAAACGAGGAATTTGCTCAATAAGAATATGATTATTACCGCAATAAAATTTATCTTCCAGGCGGTACGATTCTGAAATATGATTTCGTATGACCATGTTTGGAGGGTTTGTTTAAATATCACAAATCTCAATGTTTTGGAATCAATATATTTACAATCAACGCATTGGCCATTTTGTATGTAAATATATCATTTTAACACTTTGAAGTGCTTCCGCTTAAATTAAAAATTATTAATCTTAAACAAACAAATAAAACGATGTTTTATTTTGTTTTTTAATAGAAGTTGTGATTAATTATGAATTATATCTGCGTATGCTTTGAGCCAGAGCATCAAAAACTAATCTTGGACTTCGGTTGTAGGCAGAAACGCTGCATAAGCTGTAAAAATAATATGTGTGAAATTTCAGCCCGATCGCAGATTATCTTGTTTGTTCCCCGAATCTCCAAAAATCAGACGTTTCTAAAAAATAAAACGTTTAAAAAATACAGATTCCAAAATTTGTCTAAATTAATATTTTTCTGTTTATTGTAATCTTTTTGACTATAGTTGCCAAAATATGAAATATGAGGTCGAATCTGACCCATATATTTTGTAAATAACCAAATAACGACTATTTGCAATAATTAAAATTTTTAAATTATAAGGAATGCAAAGTATTGAAAATTGTCTCCGTATTTTGAAAATATACTACGGGTTTTCATATAAACTCGTAAATTTCTTGTAAACCTTGTATAAATACAAACCACTGTTTACGAGTAGAATACGAGTTTATATGAAAACAGTAGGGGTTTTGAGATAACAAAAATATATACATACACGCAGAAAACAGATTCGGTGCTGACAACCCCATATGATGCCAATCGAATGGTTCAGTTGCATCAAATGAATTTTTCGTTTGCGGCTGCCGAATTATTACAACTAAAATTCTGTTGTCACAGTCAAATTAGTCTTGGCTCAATTGGTTTTCTCTTGACACAACTGAAAAATTCGGCTACCACAACCGAACCATGCGATTGACTAAAAAATGGGGTTATCAGAACTGAATCTGTTTTCTGGATGTACGAGTACAAAAGTTAAAGTCGGGCATGCCGACTATATAACACCCTATACCAGTCTGGTTAAATGCCAACTAATGTTTGGATCCGAAATTCGAATGGGTTACAATGGACTTGCGTCAAAATTTTCTATAAAATGATAAAAGAAAAAATCGGAAATTAGCCCATATGGACGATAGGTCCAAATATGAGCCGATCCTATCTAGAATCAATAGGCTTTGTCTTTGGGACCATGTGAGTGAGCGAACCAAATTTCATTGCAATATCTTCGTATTTGAGATCTGCAGCGTGTAAAAAAGTCAATTTTGGGGGGACCCTTATATGGGCACTAGGTAAACATGGACCAATTATCAATACTTCGTCCTTGGGGCGACATAGGTCGGTGTACCAAACTTCATCAAAATATCTTAATATTTGCGATCTATAGAATACGCACAATAATGCATGGACAGACAGACGGACGGACGGATAGACGGATATCGATAAATCGAAACAAAAAGTGATTCTGAGTCTATCAGTATACCAAAAGGTAGACCCACCAATATTTTTTGATGTTACAAACATCAGCACAAACTTATTATACCCTGTCCACGTATTGCTGTAGGGTATAAATATCATTTAAAAAAAATAAATACAATTTCAATTTAAAAAAATTGTTGTTTTTATAAATTCTATTATTGATGCCTACTTTTAAAGCTCTTCCCAGCAAAATCTCAGTAATAAGTGCCCGTTACTAAAATCTAAATAATTATGAGTAAAAATAGGGTTTACTGCATATAATTCAGTGTAAAATCTCATTATTTTTATTCGACAAGGTCGTTTTTGTAAGTAGTTGTCCATATTTACTGCATGAAAAACGGGCAAAATTTGTGCAGCTGCTGCATTACAAAAATATAAAAAATAAGCATTACAAAAATATAAAAATAAGCATTACAAAAATATAAAAAATTTGCAGTTACCAAAATAAGTAATTATTCGTATGCTGATAAGCAATTAAAAAATAAGTGTTTACAAGTTGTTAAATAATAAGGCTTACTCATAAACTTATTGGTTGTTAAAAAATAAGTAGTTACCAATATCACATTATTTATGTAATTAAGAAAGTAGTCGAAGTAAGCGGTACTGCTTATAAAAACGACTTGGTCTAACAAAAGTAAATAGTACTGACGCCGAATTATAAGTAGTAAAAAATTACAATAGTTTCATTATATAACCACTTATATGGTATATACAAAAGTACAAAAGTTTCGTTGTGTTGAATTTTTGTACGTTATGTAATGTTTCGGTTTGTGTGTTCCAATGATCATTTTCTTATTGCGGATAACTGATGAGTTGGGGTGATGCACACGAAACAATTGTATTGTCTATCATGTAAATGGTCAATATTCTTGAAACATCAAATAAAATCTAATATGACAATATCATATTAGAATTTGGAATAGAGGTAGAAAATATTCTAACTAAATACATATATGAAAATATAGAAAGTCCGAAGAAACAATTTTTATATTTTTGAATGCAAAAATTAAAATAATTGTTGAAAAAATAATTGAAATAAAAGAATTATTAAAAAAAAATGCTTAGCATTAAGAGCTGAAACTTTTGCCACAAAAATTAGTGCCAACAGTATTAGCGATCACAAACTTTTCTCAAATTTTACGATATTTCTATCCCGTGTAAATGTGCCTTTATATTGTTCTATGGAAAATAAATTATAATCGCAAACCCTTTTTCTATATAAAAAAAAAACATCTCGATGTTAATTCCTTTTCATCGACTAACTGAAGGCCGAATTTGTCTTAAGTCTTTTGTTTTTATATCTACATAGTGTATTATATATTTTAATACTCAATAATTGTTGTACCTTTTTATAATTACTTATTATTTAAATAAAGAACTTTATGTATAAATAGATACGTATGTATGTATTTATTCTAATTCTAAATACTTTTTTTTATTAATTTTTTTTTATAAGATTCTTATTTTTTTATTTGTTTTCTAATTATCTGCCATATAATCAAGAATTTAAATCCGGCTGGCACAACCTAACACCAATAAAACAACAAAATCCAACAACTTAAGTTAACAGAAACAAAAAAAAACATATTAGAGATCTTCATTTTTTATTAACTATTTGTTAAGTTTATATAAAATTTTTAGAATGTCTACATTTTGATTATAAACAAGATTTAAATAAGAAAACAAAAAATAACCATCAGCATGTGACGTCAAATAAATACTATTAAAAAGATATTTTTTGATAACGATTGAATGGTTTAGTGATTTCGAAAAACGTTTATTTATTCAGAAAGTGATTTTTAAAACATCCTTTTGGAGTTCATTCACTTTTGGCTACAAATATTACAAAAGAAACAATCGTGAAAAACAGATGAAAAAACTGCAAATGGAACTTTTTTTTTAAGATTATATTTGGTTGGTCTATGAATAAATATTTTCAAAACATTTATATCCAAATGCATAGACACTTTGTCGATTTTTATAACAGTCTTATAAATCAAATTAACTTGCAAAACAACAACAAATTTTTCTTATAAGTCTGTTATAAGAACCGAAAAAATGTCTATGCATTTGGCTATTAATATTCATTGTGTTTAACATTTCAAAATTATAATTTTAAAATTGAAGAATTATTTTTTTTATTATCGATATAAATATTCTTCAATATAATATCAGTTTTGAATCAACAAAATATGCATAACATATTAAGTTTTTTTTTCTTCTTTTTGGCGGAAGTTTATTTGCAATATTATTTTTGCAATTTGTTTAAGTAACGCATGATCTGCAAATTAAAAAAATACACGGTGATTGTGAATGAGAAATGAGTAACTAAATAATATCAAAATTAACTTAATCTGATTAATTTCGTAATTATAAAATACTTCAGGTTTTATTAACAAAAACATCTGCCTGCAACTATAAATTTGTTAAAATCCAAAACTTTTTCCAACTAATAAAACTTTGTTTTATTTCTTTTAAGTTAGAAGTCAAATTTTTATATTATTCATCACGATTGAACGTGACAAAAAATTTTTCTTTGTTTAATTAAGTAGAACAAATATCGCAATTATTGCTTGCCGAAAAAAAAATATGACTTAAAATTACGAAACTTTAAGAATTTACTAGAAAATATCGTCATTAGAAATGTAGAACAACGTAGCCAGCAAAAAATTTTTTTAAAACCGGTTTTGTTGATGTTTATGATTTATTTGGCTTAACTACATGCTTACACAAATTTTTGGACTTCTACACACAAAAAATTACACTGCCCGTAGTAAAAACGAATTATATGACTTTGGATATTATATATAATTATATCCGAAAAATGAGAACATCTAATTGTATCAAATTAGATCATATGGGATCTAATTTAACACAATTAGATCTAATTTGATGGTATAAGATACGGTTTAATACAATTTTATACGGATTTTGTTCTCATCCAAATGTATCAAATATAATATAATCACATCCAAATAGACATAATGGTATATAATTCGATACAATTATACATAATTGTATGAGGCATATGTAAGTATATTTGGGTCTATATATAATTGGATATTGTAATATGTTGCACTATATATAGTGCTATATATAACAAGATACAGTGATATATTTGGGATATAATTTCTTTAAATTTTTTTATAATTATATTTTGGTATATATGTTCCAATATATAATTATATAAAATTTTTGGGTGTACAACAATTTTGAAATTTTTCCAAAATTACGGGGTTCCGACAATGGATTCTGACAGAGAAGACCAAAAAAATATACGTGTGTTGTCGCTTTAAAATATCACATCGGAATTTTATTTTATGGCGGTTAAAGTTTCCCCCTTCTTCAAATCTTTATTGTGAATCGCCATAGGAGCCCATGTGAATTTTCCATTTTAGGTAAAGGGTGTGTTCAGCGAACTTATGTAAACACTACGAGGAACATTTTTGTAAAACATTGTAACCCTTGAAATTCAACGAAATTTTATATTTTTTAAATAAGTACAAAAATACTATTTTGGCAGTTGTTTGTTAATTAATTAAAAATAACTGCCTCAAACAACTATTACGAAATTACGGATCGATTCGTCAGTTGTTTTATTAAATAACTGCTATAACAGATAAAAACAACAACTACTGTCTACTACACAAACTGCTTTATGTAGTAACTGACAAATTATTATGAGGCAAGTTAACCCTGCAGTGCAGTATGAGCCCCAGCATCAATCATAAACATTTTAGAATTTTGTTTTTTTAAGTATGCAACAATGTGTTAATTAATATTAGCGTGTTAGTGTGACAGTCCATCAGTGTTATGTAGAACTATTTTGACAGTTTTTCAACGTATTCCGTCTTTCTACTGTCAAAATTTTTCGATGTAACATTAATAGGTATGCCGCACAAACACAGCTTTTAACAGTTAACACGCGTATGTAGGGAATTTGATTTTTATTAATTATTTAAATTTTAATTTATTTGATTTCTATTCTGCAATTACGTTTATTGTGCTGATCTTCTTGTGTTAAATTTGTTTTCACTTAAATTAATATTTTAAGCTTCTTGTTTTTCGAATTTTACATTCACTTTTTGTTTTTATAATGTGGATGATACTGTTTTTTTTTTTTTGTTATAAAAAAAAATCTAAAACAATAAATATTAACTTATTAAGATCGTCACATATTATCGTATCGGGTGACTACAGCCCGTTCTTTTTTGTGATGATCGTGTTTTGTCAATTTTACTGACTTTTTAATTTTATTGTTTTTGTTGTATTTTTTGGCTTCAAGGTTAAGGCAAACTGGTCCCATCTCTCTCTCTATCTTTGAATCAAATAAAGCAGAGTTTCTCATGTAGTAAGACTCCCAGGAATAACGGTAAAAAAGTTTTCAAAACTACACGCAGAAAAAAGCAGGGGGAACATTACTTAAGTGTTAATAGACTTGTATATATTTAACAAAATAAGAAAAATTACATATTTTACAATAAAATTTTAAAACTACTTTGGAAATTATGTATTTGTATAATTACTTAGCACTTAGGTAATGTTCCGCCTGTTTTTTTCTGTGTGTATTATTTTGACGGGTATTGTAGTTAATACCATATTTAAATTATAAAGGCGAGTTTAAGCGTTAACTAATAGTTAACCCAAAAATGTGTTGCTGTTTTATATGCACTCAACCAAAAGTCTGTAATGGCTACTGAAAATGTTGCTGTTACTACGGGAAATTTAATTGGTTTGAGCCCTGCGGTATTTTTTGCTAATTTTAGCAACACATCTGTCTACTGATTTGTAATACAATAAAATTAATAGAAAAAGTTAGTAGCCGCTACTAAATTTTAGCAAAATTGTTGTAAACTGAAATTCAAAATCGATTTTCTAAAATTATTTAAAAAGTTGACTAAATATCAATAACTTTAGTACAATGAAATTAGTATAAATAATTAGTAGACGCTACTTAATTTCAGAAAATTGTTGAAAACTGCAGTTAAAAATCAATCTGTTCAAATTAGCAAAAAATAATACACTAAACAAACTGTATAATCTAAAAAAAATTTAAATCAAATTTAATTTCATCATACTTGAAATTTGGAGTAAAAATCGAAACGGTTCTCCAATTATTGCCTTTGTATGCATTGGAGATACAATAAAATTTTCTGAGTCTTATTTTCAAACTAAGAATTTATCAATAACAACAAATATAAACTAAACTAGAATTCTAAAAAGTCAACGAATTCTTGTAAATAAAATTTCCTTAAAGTATCCACATGTTGTTAAATTAGTATGTTTTTTTGCTAAGTATAGCGCCGAAAAACTGAAATACCGTTATCGTTAAAATACCGATACCGAAATAAATGAAATGTCAATAATCTTAAAATACCATTACCGAAATAAATGAAATAGCGTTAGAATTAAAATACAGTTACTATTATTTTAATTTTAGATTCTTGTATAATTGCACGTGTTTATTGAGAATGTAAATTAAGTTGATTAAATTTTTTTTTGTTTTTATTTTAGTTTGTTTTTTGCAAAAAAAAATGCGGTATTCATTGAAATAAGTGACTACCGGTATCTTTAAAAGACTTTTACCGAAATACCCTTATCCTTAAAATACCGTTATCGAAATGACATTTTTATTAAAACACCGTTACCGATATAACTGAACTAACCGCATCGTTGCATTCCATTGAATAAATTAATTTAATTATTAAATTAGTAATTGCTTGGTAAAACCAATTGAGAAACTCTGAATTAAAAACAGCTTTAATTACTGCTCTTGAAAGCACAAATGCCTACCTGTTAATTTTTTTTTAAATTATAATTTTTCGATATCAAAAACTTATTAAAAATTAATAACAACAACCCGAGTAAAAATAGTTACATAGGAAATTACATAATTTAATATGGACTAATATGTTTATATATAGTCAAGTGTGACACAATATCTTTGTGGATATAATTATGTATAGCTTTGAGTTTTTCAAAAATTTCTTATATGATGTCATATATAGATCAGTATAAATATATATGTCCCCATATATATCAATATGTACCATATTTAGTAACATATGCTATGACAATTTTAATACAGCGTCATATATAATTAAAAATGGCTTTATCGGTAAACGTATAAAGTTTTATATAGCTCAATGTTAAGGTTTTTTCTAAGTTGTTTTAGATATATTTAAGTATAAATGTAAAAAATTCTGTTTTTTGAGAGATATTTATGTATGATTTCAAAATATAAAAGGCGTACTCATTATAACTCGTAAATTCCTCGTAAATCTTTTATAAATACAAGCCATATTTTTTATGTATGGAATTTGACATCAACACTCTAATGCCCAAGGCCGCTAAAAAGCGGTCTTCAGATATTAAATAGTTTTTCGCTAAATAACATTTTTTTATTAAACAAGCTATATTATATCAATAGAAAACATAATTACCTACTTTTTCGCCTTCAAACTTTTTTTTGTATAAGGAACGATTTTCAAACGAGAAGCATGTAGGTACAGTGAAAATTTTGTAAATTTGAAAAAATTAACTTTTTAAAACCGTAAAAAATATTTGAAAAATCGTCAAAAATACATTTACGATCTGGCATACATTATCGACAATACCGAAGATAGCTTAGAGTCTCTACTTATAAAATCAGCTACAAATTTTGCTCCAGAACTCACAGTATAATGTCAGGATACATCTTATGAATATATTTCTAACTTAAAAACTAGCTGAAATTAAACACAGATTACATACTCAGAGCTAGTAGTAAGCAAAACTAGTTTCGTCAAAATTTATTGATGATATAACTTTCAGTACCTGATTTTATTTTATTAATAGTGTTATTTATAGCAAAAACCGAAATTTTTTAACTACTGGATTTCTTGATTCGTAGATAGTAGATTTTCAATGCCAAATATATAGTTTAAATATTATCGCAATCAGAAGAAAGAGCATTAGAGGGTTAAACTCGTAAATGTACCAGGTTTACACAGTTTACGGGTAGAATACAATTTTATATGAGAAGACTTAAAATCAGAGACCCAAAATAACTGTTATAATTCTAAAAAAGTCACCACCCAAATTTATTTAATTATAATATTTCAATAATGCACTAAATTTAAAAAACATATTGCACAAAAAAATCACAAAGTTTGGCAAAGATTTTAATTTTTTCAATTTTTATATTTTAATTTATAAATTTCTGTTGTTTTTTTGATTTTTATTTTAAAACTTTTTATAAAAGTTACAGAATGATTTTTTTGAAAAAATTAAGCACTAACTTTTTTATTTGATAATAAAATAAAAATTAAAAATTGACCTAAATGGAATGCGGGAAGTTGCTGGAATATACATATTTACTCACTTTAAATCACTGTTCAATCTTTTATTAACACTAGTTGACATCATCAGGATATTATAATTGTTGAAGTCATTGGTTCTATGGCTTTTGATTTATATTCTTAACTGTTATTTTTTGATAAAGAAAAAAAATCACAAAATAACTTTTATTATTTTTGAAAAAATAAAAATCGTATTTGGATTGTTTTTGTTTGAATTAAAAATAAAAATCAAACAGAGCAAATAAACAGAAAATTAAAAATACTGAAACAAGAAATAATTGTAAAACAATAAGTTTTTTGAATAAAAGTTATAACTGTTACGTCCCTGCTTAAAATGCTTGGTTACAATTATGTACAACTTCTTCTAAATACTTAAATTTTTATTTAAATTTTGAATTCTTAAGGGTGTTATTTTTTAGTATGTGCTTTTTATTAGTTTTTGTTTTGAACCTGATATAATTATGTCTCTCTACATCAAATTAGATATGATTATATCGGCTCAAAATCCAGGTAAGATTCTATATGATATGATATTTAGATCTTATCCGATATAATTTTATCCACCATTTTTCGGATCATAACATATCTCCAATTATATTAAATAAGATATCATTACATATGACATCATATTATTTTTTTTACTCGGGAATAAGTAGTTAATATTATACATTAAACCAACAATATTTTCAATACATAAATTACTATCGCATTTGTTTTTTTTATTAATGAAGTATCATCAAGTATCAAAATTCTATACACTCAAAAAAAGTTTGTCTGTGGAATCTACTGAAAATAACAGTTAAAACAAAGGGATAAGCAGTTAAAAAGGCGACAAAGATATTTAAATTTAAAATAAAATAAAAATAACTTCATTTTAATTAATAAATTAAAATGAAGTTATTTTAAGCTGTTAAGAAACAGTAAAAATAAGAATGTAAATATATCGGGCAAATTTTTACTACAAGTATTTTGAAACAATAAAATTTTTTCAGTTACTGACAAAATTTTTAAGAACTTTCTGTTAATTTTTTACGGTATTACAAAAATATATATTAATTAAAAAAAATATATTTTTTCTTCGATTGCAAAAAAACTTTCAATTTCTTCATGTAACTTAAAATTTAAAGCCAAAATTCCAAACGGTTCTTCAGTTATTAGATACAATACAATTTTCGGATTTGTATTTGCAAACTAAAAAAGATCAGCAAAACAAGAATTTTCGAAAAATTATCGAAATTAAATCGGTCATAAAAAATAACTAAGAAACTGTTTATTTTTTAAATACCACAGCTAGCATTAAATTATAACTCATAAAAAACTCCCAAATATGACCATTTTCAGAGTGCTCAAATTTTGGAGTCATAAATAAACACTCAGAAAAGTTCTATAGTTACTACATGACAGTTATTTGTGTACACTCACAAAAGTTTGTCGGTAGAATCTACTGAAAATGACAGTTAAAACAAAGGTATATGCAGTTAAAAAGGCGACAAAGGTATTTACCTTTAAAATAACTAAAACTTTTGTTATTTTTAACTGTTGAAAAATAACTAACAAATTCATTAAAACTAACTACAATGTCGTAAAATTAACTGATAAATTTTTACTACAAAAATTTCAAAACAACTGTTTTTCACAGTCAATTATTTTTGTTTATAAAAGTATATTTTAATAAAAAAAAATAATTTTTTCTTCTCTCGATTACAAAAGTATGTATTATTACTTCAGCCTATTTAAAATTCGAAGAAAAATTCCAAACCGTTTTCCAGTTATTATGCATTGGAGATACAATCAGGGCTGCCAGAATTGCCAATTGTAATTATTTTACTTAGGAAAAAAATTTTCAATGTTTTTGACAGTCGTTTCTTTAAACAACCCACAAAAACTACTGCATTTTCGTTACAGTTACTTTATGCATAAAAAATATGGCGTTTAGAAATTTCTAGTGAAAGAATATGAGAAGAATATTTTGTCTCTTATGTCTTTGGCCAAAGAAAGCAATCCTGTGTATCCTTGGACCAAAGTAAGGACTGTTTTCAAGAGCTAAAGCTTCAATCTTACTTTGCAGTCATTATTGACGGTTTTTAGTCGACTTAAATATGTTTTTTAGATTTTCGAAATTTGTGTTTGTTTTAAAATATATTTTTTTTTAATTTCTCGCTTCCAAACCTTGCCTTTTAAATTTCTTCACAAAAAAATTTAGCAAATTTTGTTTTTTTTATCGAAATAGCTTAATTTATTATTATATAATACTCATTTGGCACATTTGTGGTCAATTTAATATACTCCGCCTGGAGGCGGGCTAGCCGGTTAGAGCGTAAATAAATACACGAACAACTGTCGTGTAGTAACAGACAAACATTTTTGAGTGTATGATAGATCTACATGTATTCTACATTCAAACTTTAAAATAGTATTCCTTTCACTTGTCATATTGAATTGTGTTACAATTATATGAACATTTGTGAGAATGCTTAAAATTTATTGAATGTATGTTGCAAAAGTGGTGCAAAATATTTTATTGATAATCCATCATTAATCTTAAGATCACCCACGATTCACGTTAACTCCCACCTTATGAGCAAATGTATTATCTACGATGTTTTACTAGAAAAATAAAAGTAACTATGTGTGCGCCTAACAGATATAAACCCAATCAAAAAAAATAAACGGGAAAGCAATTTAATAGGTGTACAAGTGTTGGCAGAAAATGCTTTACCAATCCCAAAATGATAATATCATTAGACGAAAGGACCGGTAAAATTTTCGACGTTGGCATAACGCTGGAAAAACCAACAAATAGGTGGTGTGGAAATAGATTTTTCAAAATTAAAAAAAGTCATAGGTACTTATTTTTTTGGTCTCGCCGTAAATTGAACTTAGGCCGATTGGCAGACGAGAGCTCTACATACATTTAAAATAACATCAGTAGAAAAATCTGTCCAACCGGTTTCAGATCGATTTGACTAATTTTTAAAAAATTTTTAGTTGAAACACAAATTTAAGCAAAGATTTTAGTTATCTTCATTTAACACTATACTACAAATCCTCATTACTTTAGCACCACTAAGTTTTGCTTCACGGACCCCTTGAGACATTTTTACTAGCTCACGGACCCCCAAACTAGTGTTGAGCGAGAGGTACTTTATAAATTATGGGGCAAAATTAATAAAAGCACCTGCTTATTTTAAATGATGGCCAATTTCAAGCAGGAATAAGGAAAAAACATTTTTCAAATCAATATTTTGTTAAATAATTTAAAAATTAGAAAAAAAAATATTTCTTTTTTTAATAACTTGTTTTATGTTTTTTGTCAGATCTCTTTGCGGACCCCCTGGAATTCTGCTACGGACCCCCATTTGGGAACCGGTGCTTTAGATCAGAGGTCGGCAACACCTATGCCCATGGGCGCTCTCTCACACCTACATAAGCTCACACATAGAACAAAAAATAATCAGTCGCATACAAGATTTCAATGATGTAGGTTGTCATATCGCTTGTTTTCCAGATTTTTTACACTCTGCATAATGTATATTGATACATTTTTTTGGTAATTTATTTTTAAGTTTTTTTGTTTTTATTTTTTTTTTGTGTTGTTGTTTTTTATATTTGTTTTTGTAGTTGTTGTTTGCATTTAAATTTTTATTTTATATTCCCGTTATAAACATTTAAAATTTTCGAATTATTATACAAACGTTCTTTGTCAGTGCATTGAGAGTGAGAGGCTGCAAGTCACTTATCAATCACAAAATAAGGTTGTATATATTTGCCGATGCCTGCTTTAGATGGTAAGGATTACACTCATAAAAGTTTGTAGGTAGAATCTTCTGAAAATGACAGTTGAAACAAAGGTATATGCAGTTAAAAGGCGACAAAGATAATTTAACTTTAAAATAACTAAAAATTTTGTTATTTCTAACTGTTGAAAAATAACTAACAAATGCATTAAAATAACTACACTGATAGAATTTTCGTTCATACTATTAATGAAAAATTTTCATTGAATTAAAAATTATTAATTTAATAAATTTTTTCAATTATATATTTTCAACTAACCCGTAAGATATGCTATAATTTTTATAAGGGTTTTGAATTTGCTAATTACTAAAATAGATATATGTTCCAGTAATGAACGCTAGGGTTGCAAACTGAAATTATTCAAATATAAAAGTCCAAATAATAATAAAGCGATATTTTCATACCGGTGATTTAATCACAGTTATTGATAAATCAATGGTAACGGCAGTGATCAAATATTTCAAGTCGCAGTTATTCGGAATGTTGTTCTTTTAATATTTTTGTACTATTCTCTCTTGCAAACTTCATTGTGCACAGTAATACATGGTTTTTCTCAATAACAGTGACTTGCTTTCACACTCTTCTGAATAAAACTTAGTTTAACGCAGTTTGTAACTGGAATACTGCTTTTAAAATGTGGTTTATTTTGTTTTATTTCAATAAAGAAATAAATTATACTCCAGGAAAAGTTTTTCCGGCAAATTTTTGTTAATAAACTTTGAAATGGCTGACAAAATTCGTTTTCGGTTTAACTAAACCAAATTTAACTGACATCTTAAAAACTCGCCATAAATATTATTTCGTTTATTTATCAGAAAATCGCAGTCTTTTCCATAGAAAAACCGTGATCACGATCTCAGTTCAAAAGAACCGATTTGCAAATCACATTCACTGAGAACAATGTTACTGAAAAATCGCCGGATCGCCCATCTCTATTACAAACCCGTGATCACGGTCACTGTTTAAAAGAACGGTGATTTGAAAATCACGATCACTGGTAGCAGCGTTATTCAAAAATCACCGGATCGCTCATCTCTAATTTAGATCAATCGGTAACGCGGTTATGTTTACATTCTGGTGATTGCGGGTTCAAGTCGAGTTCAGGGAGATGTCAAAAGCGTTATAAAAACAAAAGATGTACAAATAAAAATTAATAAAATAAATAATAAATAAAAAAAGTCACGCAAAAAAAATATATTTTTTCAATTAGTTTTCATTTAATGAATACGTTTCATTGATTTAATGAACGCGTTCTTTGGGGACTTTTCAATGAAAAAATCATTGGATTAATGAACAAATTCATTAATACTATGCACAAAATTCTATCAGTGTACCAATGTCGTAAAATTAACTGATAAAATTTTACTACAAAAATTTCAAAACAACAAAATCGGTAAAAACTACTGTTTTTTACAATAAATTCTTTTTGTTTATAAAAGTATATTTTAATAAAAAAATATTTTTTTCTTTCGATTATAAAAATATGTGTTATTACTTCAGCCTATTTAAAATTCGAAGTAAAATTTCCAAACTGTTCTCCAGTTATTACGCTTTATGCATTGGAGATACAATACAAGTTTCTGATTTTTATTTGCAAACTAAAAATATATCAATAATAACATATATTCAAATTCAATAAATTTTTTTATTTTTTAAATAACTACCAAAAATTACTGTTTACTGTAAAATTACTGTTTTGGTAGTTGTATATTATGATATTAAAAATAACTGCTTTAAACAACTGTTATGAAATTACAGTACTTTTCGTTAGTTGTTTTCTTAAATAACTGTTATAAAAGTTGTTTTGCATTTTTCTATAGAAAAACAACTGTAATTACTGTTAAAAACAGCAACTACTGATTACTACACAAACAGCTGTCATGTAGTAACTGTCAAAGTTTTTTGAGTGTGTTTCTAAACAAGTATTTAATTGAATCAATTAATATTTTAATTGACTTTTAAATGTTTTTGCAAATATTTGTTACATAATTATGTGTTGTATAATTCCCAAAATTTTTTTCTTAAACTGTATGCATATATAAAAAAATTTTTAGTATATATAAAGCCCTGTATTTTGTTCAAAAAGCACCGTAAGCTGTTTGAATTTCACGTGAAAAAACTGTTATACTCCATATAAAAAAAACTAATTTTTCACGACAATGAGTTTCACGTGAAAATCGTGTAGACTTTGTTTTCACGCAAATTTAGTATACAAGACTATTATTTTTATTGTGAAAAAGTGACATTTTGTGTATATTGTGATTGTGTCTTTCTAATAAAATAAAAAAATTGCACATTTTCAGAATTTAAATTACAATTTGAGGCCTTTAAGGTTTGAGTGTAATTTTTCCACGTGAAAAACAACTTACGGTGCTAAAGAACGAAAAAATTTCGCTCTGGGCTTAGAGCTCAAAAACTTTAACAAAAACATTAAAATGCTCAAATTTTTTATGGTCTATAAAAAGTTACAATCATAATTAACCCAAATGTCACTTTTTCGCTACAATTTCAAATGGTCCTGTCTATTAAATTGATGCGAAAAAAATTCCACCGCAATTTCGCAACAATTCCACGCAAGTGAAAATTCATTTTTTTATATGGAGTTTGACAGCTTTTTTCGCAAAAGTACGAACAAAACACCGGGCTTAAGAACCAAAACCTTTGCAGTTCAGAAACAAAACAAACACATATGCAGTAGTCTAAATATATAAACATGACATACACACACATTTTTACAATTTCATATTATTTTTATTTTTTTTATTTTCAATTAATGTTTTAATTGATATTATTACTACTTTAATCGAAATTTGTTTCAATTAATCGCATACAATTTTTAGTAGTTAATAGTATCATTTGAGTGGTAGGTGCAAAATCAATTAAAATTTTAATTGATATAATCAATTTCGTTGTTAAAATTAGTTTTTAGTTTTTACTGTGTAGACACAAAAAATTAATTTAATTAATTCAATTAAATATTTATTTAAAAACAAATTTTATTTTAAACAAATCTTTAATTATATGATTTAAGCTAATAGTAATAAAAGTATTAAGATTTTTGAGTAAACAAACACACAAAATTTGTTTAAAATAAAATTTGTTTTTAAATAAATATTTAATTGAATTTATTAAATCTTGTGAATTATTTAATTGATTCAATTAATCGTACACAATTTTTAGTAATTGATAGTATCATTTGTGTGGTAAGTGCAAAAACAGAGAAAATAGTAATTGTCTGGAACAGTTCGATAATTAAACCTGGTTTTTACTTTTTTGTATGAACAAACTGATTAATTTGTGTACTTGATCGAACATTTTAAGTGCCTTAAAAAGCACTATTAAAAGTAGCTCTTAAAACAGGCACTAAAAGGAAATTGAAAAATATATTTTTTAAGATATCCACTCAATTAAATAGTGTTTGTACAAAAAATTTTGGATCGCACTTATTCTATACAAAATTAAACACAAATTTGTCCATTGATTTTTAAAAATTTACAATTTAAAATTTGTTTCAAAATTTTTAAAGATTTTTGCAATTTAGTAAAATTGAAAAAAACTATTAACCTCCATAAAAAACAAGAATGATTTTTCACTTCCTCTGGAATTGTTATAAAATTACGGTAGCAGTTTTTTTTCGCATTAATTTAATACACAGGACTATTTGGAAATGTCACAAAAAATAACTTTGGCCTTACGAAGATTGTAGTTTTCCAATTAATGTGAAACCATTCGTGACTTTTAAAATTTTTATTACAATTTTTTAGCTAAAAAATGAGAAAAAACTTTTTATTTATTGAGGAAATAGAAAAATTGAGCTTATATGCATTTTAGGACAAACTTAGATCTTTCCTACTTAACTTATTGTCAAACAAATTAGAACGTTTTTAAGATAGAGAGAAAAGGTAGAATTCTGCAAAAAAAAAACAGTCTCTTGAAAGAATTTCAATATTTTTGTTTCGAAAAAATAAACTATTTGGATAATAGATTATAGCAACGACAAAGTGAATAAGCCCTACCTAACTCTTTCACTACCCTTGTACACTACAGTGTACACATCTTTAAAAGAATATATAAAATTTAATTGTGCAAAAAAAACTTTTTACATATAAGTTTACTAGGATCTTGGACTTCAAATAAAAATCATTATATGTATAAAAAGTTGAACATGGCAATATGGTCGCGATATTTGTTAATGAAGTCTAATTTTTTGAATATATCATAATCTCCGTGGCATATACCTTCGTTTTATGACGAGAAGAAAACCAACCAAAGGATTTTTGGCTACTCGGGGCTCAGAAGTTTGAAAAAACCGATTTTCGAACGTAATTTTTGTAGGGTAGGAGGGGGAGGGGCAAAATATGTTACATATTTTTTTTTTTTAATTTGAGGACCCTTAACAAGAATCTGAAGTCGAAATAACGATACATCCGCAAACAAAAAGTCGGTAGTGAAAAGGCTAAAGGAGTGAATCAAACATTAAGGATCATATGCATAATCACTTTGAAAATTTTTAAGTGACTTATAAAACAAATTTTCCATACAAATTTCATTTTATAAATGTGTTATATGGTTTTTCAAATTATTATGCATAGGCACTTAAATAGTTTGCATAAATATTGAACAAATGAAGAAAATTGATTAGAAATTTTCACTTATAAATATTCGAAAATGTCGAATTATTCGACACGAAAAAACCTGTTTCTCGAATTATTCGAAAACCGCTTTTTCAATAACCGCTTTAAAAAACCAGGAAATATGGAAAAAAATAATTATCGAATAATTCGGAAACCGGTTTTGATAACTCTAGTCTGTAGGGTCTGTTGTGGATTAGTTTCACTCCATATGGGGCAATTTTGTTTATTAACAAACCCGTTAGTTAGGTTTAGCCAAAAATTATCCTCATCGCTGAATACAATTTTGCGTCCTTAAGTTACGCAAATTGATGACTGATTTTCTAAGTAAATCTGGATAATTTGGTAGCGTTGTTCAAGAGTCAATTTATTAATAATGATTTGCCAAAGTATACTGATCATAAATGTCAAAAACTTAGCGCAGTATGACAGTTCGTTTGACAGTAAACCCTTTTATAAGTTCTATCGGGCTTAAAAAAACACCCTATATATACACTCAAAAAAGTTTGTTGGTATATGAAGTTAAAAAATTTAAATTAACAAAAAGTTGAACTTTCCTGCCGAATCTAATATAATTTTAATAAAATCAAAGTCTTACTTGAGTGTTAAATAATGCAAATATAGTTGTTATAACGAATTTACTTTAAAAACGTCGACGCCTAGGTCTTACATAATCAGGGAGAATATTTCATAGCCATTAAATGGCCTAATGTTCTCCACTACAATGCAATTGATATCATTTTGACGTTTCTCTGCAATCGTTTTGACATTTCATATCATATAATTTATTGCATTTGAAGACACCGGGTTGAGTACCTAGTACTCAATAGTTTTACAACACTTCTATAAATATATAAACAACTTTACAACGAAAAAATGAAATTTTATTAAATTTCATTAAAAAACAAATCAACAAATATTTACTATAGAAACAATACAAACCATATTTGCAATGTCCACATCTCAGCGCTCTTTTGCGCAAAAACTGTCCAGGTAAGTGAAAAATCGGGTAATTAAAAAATCACTATAAAAACAAAAGGGCGAGGCTATAGCCAAAAAATAAAAATTGTTACAAAAGAAAAATGATCAAAATTTTCTTATTTCAGAACTCATGCAAGTGATGTACGCAAAAATGTTGTAAGTTGTCATATGCAAACCAAAACCACGGACTCCCCGATGTGCTCTTCAACAGTAAGTTTACCAATTAAGGCTAAAGGCGTGTCTCAAATATGTATATTTTATTTCTAGCTTTCTTTAACGGAACCCGTAGAGCCTTTGGATTACGAAGAATTTTTAAATTCTCATATTAATACCATAAATCGCGATCCTTTAAAGAATATTTTGGATTTTCCACCAGGAGATGTTACCGTAAAAACTATACCACGAAAAATAAGGACCTTGGAGCATATTATACCCAAAGAGAATATGTAAGTAGAATTTATAAAATAAGTTTTCGCGAAGCTAAAGTTAACTTTAGGGGCACCTCACCGATTGATTCCAATCTTATTTAATCTCTACATAACCGAGACCTGAGGGTCTTATGTGTTAAAGCTTCTAACTAACAAACTTCTTTATAAATTAATACAATATACGTACAATTAAGTCTAAAAAATAAAAAAGAACTCTACTTCCATATAAAAATGGGAGATGCGTTGCGAATATTTCAGAAACCGCATAACTTTGAAATAGGGTTACCAGAAATGAAATCGACAAAAAGTACATCGAGGAAAAAAAGGCAGTACAATTACTAAAAAAGAAGTACCTTTTTTTCATTAAAAATATCTTAAAATTCAGTATTTATGTACTTTGTAATTGATATCAAAATATACCAATCACCCATTTCGCTACCAATTTTTCAGTTGTGAATATATTTATATTTTAACTTCAGAATCTTTTTAAGTGCACTCAAATTAAAAAAACACCATTGTAAATTTCTTAGCGGCCTTTTTACCCCTAAAACATTCGAATAGCCAAAAACTATTTGTTCACCCAGAAAACAGATTCGGTGCTGACAACCCCATTTCTTGCCAATGAAATGAATTTTTCGGTTGTGGCTACCGAATTATTCTTGATACAACTGAAATGCCATAGTCAAATTAGTCCTGTCTCAATTGGTTTTCTGTTGCCACAATTGAAAAATTCGGCTACCACAACCGAACCATGCGATTGGCTACAAATGCGGTTATCAGAACTGAATCTCTTTTCTGGGTGTTTGGATTTGTTATAAATACCACAAAATCCCCTTTTCTTCAAGACAGTAATGGCAGATTAAAAAGATTTAACTTCGTTGACAAGAGTCCAATAAACATAAAATCGCAGCTTTAAAGATTTTTCGATTTCGTGGAATTGAAACTTAAAATCTTTAAAAAAGTTTATGGTTTTGAAATCTATGTAGTAAAGCTTCCATTTGGGTATTACAACATTTTTAATCTTGTGTCGAAATACATTGGATATATCCTAAAATAATTGAAAAATAAATCGAAATTTCAATCAAAATTTTATTTTTTTTCTTCGTGAAAAATTGTGGTATATGTTAATGTTTTCAGTTAATATTTTAACAAATAAAATCAAGTTTTCATATAAATTAAAAACAAAATATTAAAACCAAGACTAAACTTTTGATTTGCCTTTTAAATATTTTAGAACATATCCAATGGTTTTGCAACTTTGATACAAAATAACCATAGTTAATTAAAGTGTATTGTTTATATATTAATAAAAAGCAACGAAATCCATCAAAATTAAAAATAAAAAGGATTAAACAAAAAAAATTTAATTTTCTGAATTCTTACAAAATTCTGGATACATTCTTAAATATTAAAAGACATTATTAAATTCATATGAAAGATTGACTTCTGTTGATTTAAAAAATATAAAAATTGAGCCAAAACTTCTGAAAAACAATGCTTTTAATGAAATCTAAAAGTTGAAAAATCTCAAAAACTGCCCTACCGATTATTATTTTTTTTTTGCAAATTTTTGTTTTAGCGTCAATATTCTGATAGTGTTATCAAATAAGAAAAAGTTTTCTCTTATTTAATGTTGTTAATAAAAAAAAAAAGTACAAAAAGAAGTACAGAAGCTAAAAAAAGTACTTTTGCGTACTTCTTTAGGAGTTATGCAGGAAGCAGTCAGTCAGTCAGTCTGGCAAGCTTACTTTGAAACAAGGTGAGAAGATTGGACTAAAATCGCATAAAAAACTAGCATAAAAAATTAAAATTTTTTCATTTATTTTTACTTTTAACACATAATAACACTTGTGTACATACCAAAAAAACATAAAATCAATCAAAAAGAATACCCCGGCTAAAAATCACATGTATGGATTCATACAGGTTTAATGTATGTTTGAGCATGATCATAAACATGAATGCTTTTCCATACATGGATACATAAATCTCCATACATGCATCCACACTTGTGCATTAATGAGAATACGATTGTATTCCCGAGAATTCGATGACAATAGCTGTGTTCGGGTACTCAACATTGGGATCCCGCGGATCCCAATTTTACCTAAAAGCGTTTTCTTACTACACAATTCGGTAAATGAGAGCTGTCATGAAAGAGTAATATTCTTGTTCTTCTTGCACGAGAAAGCCCAGACTTTTTTTTCGTGTAAATTTGGGTAAATTGTTTTAATCAGCTGTTATATCATCAGTTGGGTGCAACTAGTTCAATTGAACTCTTCACTGATTTGAACCAAAGACCTAGTTCACAACTAATAGCTCTTTTAGTTCAATCGATCATTTCATTCATTCAGAAAATATGTTTATCATTTACAAAAATTAGTATAATAGTTGCAAAAGCCTATCGGTGATTTTACAGCTCCATAAAATTACCGACAATTTTGTGAAGACGCTTGTTTAAATCTGTTAAAGAGTTAAATATGTAAATAAATCGAAGCTTTTGTTTAATATTAAAATCTTTTCCAAATTTAATAAACTATGTATTCCTTTTTGTAAATAGAAATGCCTAAAAAGGAAATTTTTATTAAATTTTTGATTTAAAAAGGGGTTTAACTAGAAAAGCTATCTAGATTTTTACAACAAATTGAACAAGAACTAGAAAGAGCGCTCACCAAAACGAACTATAATGCACAAATCTATTGACATTTGTGTTTCGGGCTTCAATTGTGGTTTTTCGCGTTCGTTTACTTTTGTGCATTTTTGTTGTTTCGGGAGAGTATTTCTTGTTAACTCTCATTTTACCGAACTTGACCCACAAAGTAAAGAAACAGAGCTAATAAGTGTGTTTGCGTACCCGAAAATTTGTACAAATTCGTACAAATTTGTACAAGTTTTTACTGGAAGGTATTTGTTTACACAATTACTCAGTAAGGAGAGAGGAAAAATAGAGAGTAAAGTGACATTTCAATACCAGAGAACTTACAAGTTTTTACTGGATGAATTTTTGCTAGTAAGAATTTGTAAGAAAAAAAAACATGATTTAAAACATATGATTGAAGAAAAACATTTGTCTAAATTATTTTGAAATAATTTTTTGTAAAAATAAAAAATATTTAAATAAAAGCTTATTTACGATGGAAGGAGTAAGTGATCATTTTATTAGGTTTTATTTATTAATCCAATAATTTGAATAAGTTTATTTCGCAATCAGCTATTTTAATAACTGTTGCCAATTTAGCTGTTTTCTCGGCAAATCTAGCGATACTTCAACTCGTTTAGCGGGATAAAATATAATTTAGCTATTAGCGGGAAAACTAGCGATTTTTCTTTTTAAGACAGTCTTCACATTTTCTTAGCATTTTTTTACATTTATTTCCTTGACAGAATTTTTGAATCATTATTATTCAGCGATTTATCGGTAAATTTTTATGGAAAACAAAAAAGTTCGAAAAATTTGGCGATGTATCAATAATTTTTTAAGAAAGTTTTAAGAAGTTTGAAAAATATAGATATTTTTGTGAAATTTTTCAACACAACCTAAAAAGTTCGTGCAATTTAGGGATTTATCGCTATTTAATTTTTTTTATAATTTAGATATTTTCTAGTGATTTTTTAGTTTGATTTAGCGATATTTTTAGGGAAGAAGTTGACAGCATTATTTTACTAATTCTTACAATTTTTCTGTTTGCGTACATTTTTAGATATTTTTCTTTTTGAGAGTAAATTTTGCCTTACTCTCTGTAAATTTGTTACTGAGTAATTTTTACTGGACTTTACTGGAAAAGTACCCAAACACACCTAATGTTAAACTCTGTTGAGAGCCAGAAATAACAGTTTTTCTTGTTTGAGACTGATTCATTTTAATTGCGCTTATTGTATATTCTCCAAGTTTAAAATATTTTCCAATAGAGGCATATCTTTCACAATTTTCTATGCGATCGAAAATTAACATTTTTGTTTCTAACGATATTACTGTTTTTTTTTCTTGTTTTTATCCATTTTTTTATCAAAAAACTTTAAAAAATAAGACAAATTTTTTTATTTTATTTTAAAATAAAAAAAAAATTATAAAAGTTGTACAAAACGCAACGCAAGTCGATTTTGAAACAGCATAACTTCAAATCCGTATAAAGAAAACTCATAAAAATAGACTTAAGTGTAAATTTTTCAGCCAACCATCGTTTTTTAACATAAAAAATGGGTAATTTTGACACCATGCTCTCCAATAGGTTAACGCTTAAAGGTTTTTATATCGATTTTCATGCCAAATGGCAATTTTTTAAATTTAAAAAATTTGGGGTCATTTCGACCCCATGAGCCTATAAGGTTTAATTTCTAATTTTTTATTACTACCCTACGGGAAATTTTAACAAACTGCCACCGAACTGGCCCCTTTATATGAAATAGACTGGTCACTTTTACATGGCGTTGTCATAGGAGGTGGAAATTGACCCCTTGTGACATGTCACAAGACAAATCCCAGGACAGGTTCCTGAACTTTGTTTTTTATGAGAGTTCAGTAACCTGTCCTAGGATTTGTCTTGTGACATGTCACAAGGGGTCAATTTCCACCTCCTATGACAACGCCATGTAAAAGTGACCAGTCTATTTCATATAAAGGGGCCAGTTCGGTGACAGTTTGTTAAAATTTCCCGTAGGGTATGTATACAAACAATTTGATGTTAACTGAGCTAATTGGTCAACTTTCACCAAATTCCGCAAGAAACAACACATTGTTTTGGTATACTTCCAGGAAAAATTGAAAAGTTTCATTGAAAGACGATTATTTTGGAAAGACGATAAACTTCGGTTGGTTATCTCATAAATAATATCACAGCCATCGTGGACTGTTCTAATATCAGAGCCTTCGCGGTCTGTTCGAATGTCACAGCCTTTGCGGTCTGTTCTAATATTACATCCTTCGCGGTCTCTTCTATTGATCACCACTGCCTAGGTGATTGGGGTTATATGCGACTCCAACGCCGGGGAGTCAACACATAACCGAGTCAAACGACGACTACCTGCTGAACATAAAAGGTGTCGGAAAACGACTGCCTGAACCGAAAGCCTAAGAGTGTATTGCCGACGGGTAATTTTCCGAACCGAATAAATAAATAATGGATAAACAAGGTGTTGCCATTTGCGAAATACATTGCAGGTATTTGAATTGAATTTTAATAAATAAGGATAATCTTATAACCCTTAAAAAGGGTAAAATCGATTGTGTTCTTACTTAAGGTTTTCGAGGCCTCAAGTAGACCCTGGACACGACGGAACTACCTCAGCTGACGACAAAAATCTTTTATAGAAGGTCTCGGATTTTTGTAATGCTCACTTTTCCAAGATCATATAACCCGTTTTTTTTTTTGTTGATTACCTGGGTTTTTTTTAATGTATGTGTATATTTAAGCTTCAATTTGTTAGAAACTATACATCTACGAAAATCATTTTTAAGAAAAATAGAGAATGGTGTTTAATGAAAGATATTGTTTTCAATTTTTGTTTTTTTTTCACACTTGTTTTTTTGCTTGTAAAACCGTTTTTATTAAATTTTGTATTTTCATTTTATCTCGTTCGCTGTTAAATTTCTTCTAATTCCTTGTATTTTTCTTCTCATTCGTGTGTGAAGTTCTTTAGGAAACTATGCGCTCTTAAAACACCTTAATGGACACCTGGTTTAGTTGTAAAATTAAAATTTTGTATGCGGCCGGAATATTTTTTTTTGCATCCACCCAGAAAGTTTTCTCAGCAGTCCAAAAATAACATGTTACACACTGATTGATCATTTTTAGAACTCATAAGGCTGCGAAAAAATTATTTAAGTTCAGGAGATAAAATTTTGTCTGTATACATTTTTTTTGAGGCATTGCATACTGAAATTCATATTGAAATAAGCTACGAAAAAAGTTATTGAAATATTCAGTAATCTATAAAAGGGTATGGCAAGAATGTTAACTGTGGTATATACATATATTTTTACTACACTCATAAAGAAGTTTGTCAGTGAAATCTACTGAGAATGAAAGTTGAAAAAAGCAACTAAAATGTAGTTTTTAACAATGTAAAATCAACTGAAAGATTTTTGCTACAATAATTTTTAGACAACTGGGAAAATAAGTAAAAACTAGTTTTTTTTTTTTTGCAGTTAAAATTTTTGATATTAAAAAAGTATATTTTGAAAAAACACTATTTTTTTAATTACAGAAAAATATGTGTAATTACTTCAACTTATTAAAAATTTAAAGTAAAAATTCCCCAGTCAAAGTAAAAATTCTCCAGTCATTATGCTTTTATACATTGAAAATACAGTACAAATTTCTGATTTTTATTTATAAATAGGAATATACCAATAAGAAATATAAACTAAACAACTAACAACTTGTTTATAATGATATTGAACATAACAATTTTAAAAAAATGTTACGAAATTACAGTACTTTTCGTTAGTTGTTTTAAAAATGTTTTGAGTGTAGTAATATAAATAGTCACCCCTGTCCCAGGAAAGTTGCGAGGTCAAATCGAATAAAATTCTGAAATCACACGAACTGAGGATTCGGGTTTATCCAATTCACATATTAAATTTTTTCAAAATGCATTATAAATAAATTTTAAAACCTCAGAAAATAGTTTTATGTTATAATTGATTAACAATAAATAAGTATTTTTTAATTAAGTGCCCAGCAAAAAATTTGCTTTACAAACTACTTCTATCACTGCTTCACAAGTATCCGTTAGTGCATTTTTACTGCCTTTTTTAGAAGTTATTCTGAACAACTTTAAAAAATCACTTCTTTCATTGCTTCCAAAGTATCCGTTAGTATATTTTTACAGCTTTTTTAGAATTACTTCTGAACAACATTCAAAAAATCACTTAAGTATTGCTTCTAAAGAGTAATTGCTCTAAAAGTGATCCTGCAAAGTGATTTTGGTATCATTTCCAAACAGAGGGTACGGGTTCAATTCCCGGCGGGACCAATATTTTTAATTTTTTTATTTTAATTTTAATTTTTTTTATTTTAATTTTTTTTTTATTTTAATTTTTTTTTATTTTAATTTTTTTTTATTTCAATTTTTTTTAATATTTATAATTAATTTGTTTAAATTCAATATTATTTAATTTTAAAATTTATAAAAATATGTATATATAAAAAAATGAGAAATTGCTTTTTGTACACCGTTTACACTTGTTTAGCTAAAACACGTATTTTAGCTATTTATTCAACTACAACAGTTCTTTATTCTTTTACACTCGTTTTAGCTAAACACGTGTTTAAGATTTAGGTGTGAATGCCGTTTTAGTTAGGTTTCGTTAGCTTTTTCTGTATTAATTAAATCGAGAAGAATTGTTCGCATGTGAATCCTGGAACAGCTGAAAACTCGTAAATTGTCACTACGAATTATTTCAGGAAATATCGCTAAAATACCTTTATCGTTTGAAAAACCTTTCATCTGTTTGCCGTTATCCTTAAAAATCGTTACCGAGTAATGGTTTGTTGGAGCTAGGTGGATGATTCGCGAGCTAGTAACAAGGTTTGTATGAATGCATTTCTAGTAAAACTAGTAAAAGCGCAAAAATTTTGGAAAAGTTGTCAAAATATTCAGAAGTACTCCAACGACAAAACTGTAAAAAGAGCAAACAAAAAAAAAAATACGAAAATCACAAAAAAAAAAAAATCCGCGGAGTGCAAACTTTAATGCGAATCATAGGAGTTAATTAATTTAAAAACAATTCACATAAAAATGTGTTCAATTTTATCATTTATTAAACAAAAAAACATATTACTACCCAGTCAGAAAAATACAAACGGGAAAGCGATGGCAAAGCACTTTAACAGGTGGTACAAGTACTGGCAAAAAGTGCTTTCCCATTCCCAAAATGATAACATCATTGGACAAAAGGACCGGCTGTTCAAAAAGCGACGGAAAAGCACTGGAGAAACAAAATTTTTGAACGTTGGCAAAACCAATAAATAGGTGGTCTGGAAATATATTTTCCAAAATAAAATTTAAAAAAAGTTCATGTTTTTTTTTTTGTCCTGCCGTGATTTGAACCCAGGCCGTAAGATTGGCAGACGATTGCTCTACCCACTGAGCTAACGAGACATATAATATTTGATAGCTAAACACATAAATGAGTGATAATCGCTGGACAACTACTGGCTGTGCGAAAAACCTAGCACTGGCAAACAGTTTTTTGGAACTAATATGCCAGCGTTGGGAGAGCAAAAAATAAGTTGGTCTTAAAGGAGCTTTTCCACAAACAAAAAAATTGATTTTATAGAACAAAAAAAAACTTATAATTAAAAAACATCCAAAAAAATTTTTTTGCTTGCAACCGGATTTGAACTCGGAACCTCCTGACTACAAACCTTTTTTAACGAAGCATCAGCATTTTTATAAAATCATTGCTCTACCAGTGAATTTTTGTTTTTGCACTGGTAGCATTGGATAGCTAGCACTGGATAACCACTGGTTGCAAACCTTGGCATATCACTCTTAGACCATTCTTTGCCAGTGTTTTTTTTTATAAACCACCGAAATTTTTGTAAAACAAATGCTGGAAAAACGCTTTTTGCAAGCGCTGGCAAAGCGTCCCAAATGAGTGCTCTCCCAGCCATTTATTTTCAACACCATGGTTACCCAGTGGTATACCAGTACTTGATTTTTTGTACCACTGGCGATTTCTGATTGGGTAGTTTTTGCTGGAAAAAAATTTTCAAGTAAAAACTAGTCAAATTTCCCCTTAAAGTTTTTACTAGTTTTTACTATTTTTGTTTTTGTACTTGAACGGATTTTTGATTAAAACTGGTAAAAATGGTAAATCAAGTAAAAAATAGTATGTAAACAAACATACTTATAAACGTAACAATAAAACAAAAAATTCCCACAAAGAAATTAAAATTATTTTTGTCGGGTCGTAAATGGTTAACAAAAAATTAAAGCAAGCATCTAAAAGATATTTTTATTACCTTCTCAATTGTTTATATATTGTTCAAATCTGAATATAAATGATGAAGATACATTTCCAAACTTCGCACCGAAATAATACCCGACAGATGTCAGATGACAGGTGCTCCTAACTTGTTCCAAATTTTTATATTTTGAAATCTTTTTCCTACTGAAAAATTCTGAAGTTCTGAAAACTTTTTTTAAAAAAAAAAAACCCCTCAAGTTCTAAGAACTTTTACATTTAAAAAATCTCTGGTTCATAATGGTACAACCTTTTTTGTTTTATAAAAATTCTTATTTTTTTCTTTTTTAGTGCGGAATTGCCGCAACATGTTCAAGAATGTGTAAATTGTTATACACGTCCTTGGAAAGTTGTTGAATATGCTCAACGTCATTATTCCAGCTCTTGCTGCGCACGAGAACGTATTGATCGTGGTACCATAAGTCCTTCGGCTTATCAACAAGAATTTGAGGTTGATAAAGATTTCGCTTCATTCGATGAATCCTCATTAACCGATCAAAGCAATAGCTGTACACCCAGCTCTAGACAATCAATAGCTAGTCTCTCATCTGTAAGTTCATGTACTGATACACTTACACCACGTGGATCATGGGCCAGTTTTGATTTAAGGCGCTCCGTCAATGATCCGTTAATACCAAATTTACTAGATGATGTACCACCCGAACATATTGATCAAACTAATGATACAAAAAGACAAGATGACAGACAAGAAGCTCTATTTTCTTTATATCCTGAAGCAGAGGCAGAAGATGTTATAGAACGTAGGTTACCAGCAGAATTGCCTATGGAACATATGGGTCATAGAATATTTGTAAAATGTTTGCAATTAAGATTGGAACTAGAAGTTGAACCAATCTTTGCCTCTATGGCTATATATGATGCTAAGGAAAAGAAAAAGATTTCAGAAAATTTCTATTTTGATATGAACTCGGATAGTCTCAAGCGAATGCTATACACACATGTACGCTGTGCGGATGAAAGTACCCAATGTAGAGCAGGCATTTTCGAAATAAGTTATCCCAGCAATGATTTATTTTTGGTTATACGTTTGGAGAAAGTTCTGCAGGGTGATATTAAAGATTCTGTAGAACCATATATAAAAGACGATAAAGATAAATGTCGAGAAAAAGCCAAACAAAATGCTTCAGATTTCTGTGAAAGATTGGGAAAATATCGAATGCCTTTTGCTTGGACTGGTATATATTTAACAAATATTTTCAATGGTGACAATTTTGAAGGTAAAGAAGGTAGTATTGGACTCAATCAAGATAGAGAATCCGTGGGTGGTTCATTGGGTTCAGCAGCCAGTTCGAATAGTCTGGATCGCAAGTCTTCAACATCAAGTTTTGATCAATTAAGACGTAAAGCCAATGATATGAGTGGCACCTTGACTAGAAGAGGTTCTTTGGAACGTAAAGAGAAACGTCGATCTTGGTCTCCTGATGATTTTGCTAATGTTGTAGAATCTTTTAGACCCATTACCATAACCATATCAAGTTTTTTCAAACAAGAAACCGATAAAATGAAAGATGAAGATTTATATAAATTTCTAATGGAATTGAAAAGACCTAGTTCGGCTATGAAAAAATATAAATGTATACCAGGTTCTATAAAACTGGAAATTTCTCCTTGTCCGGAAGAAATAAAAAATGCTTTAACACCCGAATTGGCCAAGGTAGATCCCTATCCGGAGGATAATACAAGACCTATTAAGGAAATTCTAGAAATTCCACCTACTGCAATATATAATCCTCACTACACCTATCGTAATTTATTGTTTGTATCACCGAAGGAATTGAATTTTTCTTCTAGAGCTGGATCAGCCCGTAATATAGCCGTAAGGGTACAACTAATGTCGGGAGAAACTCAAAATGATGCTGTCAATGCCATTTATGGTAAATCTTCTTGTCCAGAATATTCCAGTGATGCCTATACAGCAGTCAATTATCATAATAAATGTCCAGCTTTTTATGATGAAATCAAATTTGCTCTACCAGCTAATCTTAAACAAAATCATCATTTATTCTTTACCATTTATCATGTATCCTGTCAAAAGAAACCTCAAGATTTGCAGCCCTCGGTAGAGACTCCTGTCGGCTATACGTGGTGGCCTTTATTAGAAGATGGTAAACTGAAAGTAGGCGAATTTCAATTACCTGTTATGGTAGAGACTCCCCCTGAGAATTATTCCTTTATACCACCAAATGTCCATTTGCCAGGCACCAAATGGTTGGACAACCATCGTCCGGTATTTTCTATAAGTGTTGAGGCTGTCACATCGGTTCATACTCTAGATCCAAATATAGATCGTTTCTTTTTAATGTGTGAATATTTAAATTCTCGCAAAATACCACCACGTATTGGTGAGGGTAACATGGAAGGTGAGATGAAGAAATGTTTATTGGAAATTTCTAATGCTGAGCGAGAACCTTTGGTTAAGAACTTACATTTAGTGTTGGATAAATTAATTGAACTATTGGTTACTACCTTTAAAATTGGTGGACAAACATTATCATTGGGTTCGACAGTATTTGAAGTTTTATGTTTGGTATCAGCCAATTTGTCGGTAAGTTGAAGTTTAATGTGGGGTTTCTAGAAGATGTTCGTTGTGAGACTAATGAGTGAATTTATGTATGTTTAAGTTTTTGTATTGCATGTATTTTGTATTGTATTTCCGTTTATCTAATTTTTTTAATATTGAAAAAATTAACACTTCTTTTGAGGTAAAAGCAAAGAAAACTTGCGAGAAATATTCTATTTAAAAAAAGCTTGAGTTAAAAATAAATTTAAGTAAAGGATTTCGGGAAACATTAAGTGCGTTCCTTTACTTTTTGGGTAAAGTTCGGTTAAATGAGAGTAAAGCAAAAAATCCTCTCACAAAATGACAAAATTACCCAAAAGTAAAGGAACGCACAAAACTACTTTTTGGGCCTAAAAATGCATTTCAAAGAAAAATGTAAAAATGCGTATAATTTTAGTTTGAAAAATTGAATAAACATACAGTGATGTGCAATAACATAGAGCCATTCAAGTTTTTTTTCTAATTTTATTCTCGTTGCCTTTATTTTTAAAGATCAAAATAGTGGATAGATTCGCCCAAAAATGCGAGGAGATAGTTCAGAAAATTATGTTGAATTTTAACGTGATGTCTGTTTTTTATTTTGTTACTTGTTTTAAGTAGGCGTGGCTTTTAATGAAAAATAAGCGATATCGACCTTCTATCAAATTACATAAGCTGTATTTTCGACTTAACTATATCCGTTAACTTTCAAAAAAGCACAAAGTGCATAAAAACGATTTTTAGACGAAAACTAACATATTACTTTTCGTATGCACGTTAACTTAAAACGTGGATAATTATCAACGTTGAAAACTCAACGTTTATACATTTTCACACCTAGCATAACTTCTTCGCGTTACTACCTAAAAAGGTTTGCTGACGCACGTTCGATTATACCGGAACTATCATAAATACTCACTATTTAAAAAAATTTCATACTCCAATCAGTTTAAGGTAGATTTGCTATAAATACTTAACGTTAATAGGTATGAACGAAAATACAGCTATAGTAAAATTTTGCGAGAACTGATCAATTCTGAAAAAAACTGTTTTTTTTCTGGAATTCCTTTAAAATTTCCTTAAGTCTTGCATTATTTTTTTCTACAAATGGTCGCCAGACTTAAAATGACAGTGCCTAAAAAATTACCAAATTTTTCATTGTTTTCACCGATTTTAAAATACAAGTTAACAACACTGAAATTTAAACAGGGAATGTTTTATACTATAACGTAAAAAATGGCCTGACTGATTTGTTATATCGCGGTAAGTATAGAATAAGCCCATTCACTTTAAAGTTTCAGTGTTATTAACTTTATTCTAAAATCGCTAAAAACAATGAAAAATCTGGTCATGTTTAAGGCACTGCGACCATTCGTAGAAGTAAATAATGCAAGACTTAAGGAAATTTTATAGGAATTCCAAAAATATACAGTTTTTTAAAACTGATCAGTACTCGCAAAATTTTACTATATAATTTGATAGAAGGTCGATATCGCTTATTTTTCATTTAAAGCCACGCCTACTTAAAACAAGTAACAAAATAAAAAAATAACAGACGTCACGTTAAATTTCTACATAATTTTCTGAACTATCTCCTCGCATTTTTGGGCGAATCTATCCACTATTTTGATCTTTAAAAATAAAGGCAACGAGAATAAAATTAGAAAAAAACTTGAATGGCTCTATTTTATTGCACATCACTGTACATATTTATTTGCATTTAAAAGTTCTTATTGATTTTGTTCAATTAATTATTATAAATAACACATTTCTATTGCGTATTGGTAATTTAATTTTTCAAATTATTTTTACAATTGTTGTTTTTGGCTGAACAAAGTTACCCGAAGAAAAAGTTTGGTTAATTTCGGTAAAAAGAGAAACACAAATGCACTCTCTTAAATGCTCTCATTTACCCAATTTTCGAGTACGGGAACGCTTTTTTGGGTAAGTTTGTATCCCGCGGGTTCCCGCGGTAACGTAAAGGAACGGACCTATTATGTTTCATACAAAATTTCGGTAAAGAAAGTTTTGCTGAAAATAGTTTTGAGTTAAAAAAATTTAAATACTTGAAAAATCTTTAAAAAATTTTGCCAAATATTTTTAAGCTAAAAAAAAATATGCGGTCAAAATTTTCCTTAAAAAATTTTTAACTAAAAAATGGGATGGAAAAAATCTTGAAGTTAAAAAATTGTTCGGATTGAATATTAGTATGCAAATATACCAAAATCAAAAAGAAGAAGCAATGTATAACTACCCAGTCAGAAAAGTACTACCGGCAAAGTGTTGGTGTCTTCCTAGTACTTTAAATACAATAAAATTTGTGATTTTTTATACAGATTTGCCAGTACATTTAAACAATGATAATATTTTTTATTTGGAATTCATTTTATTATAAAAAACATAAAATGTTAAATGCACAAAAAAGAAAAAAAACGTAAAAATAAAAGTGCTGGAAACATATACATACATATCCCAGCAAAAAAAAACCGAATGCATTCTACAAGAATGCATTTTTCACTGCATATAAAGTAGCTATATATGCTGATTTCTTACTTCCAATAAACGTATTTTAAATGACTTCCAAAATGCCATTAATTAAAAAAATTTTTTACTTCCCAGAAAAAAAATACCTGACCAAGATCCGTAAAACCACCTATACTGTTCGGCACAAATGCGTTCAAATTGAGGTGAAAAACGCATTCTTTTAACATAGGCTTGTCATAGGAGAGAAGGTGTTTATGCTACTTTAAGTCTGCTTTGCACGTCATAAAAATGAGTGCTTGGATGTTCTTTTTTATATATATTTAAGAAGTGATATTTATGACTTTTGAATGCATTCCCAAGAAGTTACTTTTCATCTCTCCTTAGATAGTAAAAAAAATGAATTACTTTCCTATATAAAAAAGAACATCCAAGCACTCATTTTAATGACATGCAAAGCAGACTTAAAGTAGCATAAACACCTTCTCTCCTATGACAAGCCAATGTTAAAAAAATGCCTTTTTCACCTCAATTTGAACGCATTCGTGCCGAACAATATAGGTGATTTTACGGATCTTGGTCAGGTATTTTTTTGCTGGGATATAAAGTGTTTTGTATAGTCAACGCTTGTTAACAACCGCGAATAACATCAATTGTCCGTTCTCCGGTGTTATCATTTCGACACCTTCACAGTACCGTAATAGCAAAAAATACGGTGTTGCGCCAGTAGGTACCTTATTTTTTGTACCTATGGCAATTTCTGGCTGGGTAGTTCTAAATCACTAGTTCACAAAACATACTAAGAATGCAGTTAATATGATAAATACCACTACTTTGCATGGGTTCTAGAGCTAGTTGCACCATCACTGGTTCCAAGGGTGCTAGGGGAAAATATTTCGTTACTCCCCAAGAAGTAGCTCTAGAACTAGTAATTTTTGGAACGGGTTCCAAAAATTTTTCTGCGTATATTTTTAATATGCTCAATTTCATTTCGTTTATTTCATTTATTGTAATACCAAACTACTTATAAAAATGACAAGCTTTTGAAGTAAAATTCAGCATCTCCACTCTCATTTTGAAAGCGTGATTGTGGTTACAGCAGACATACCAGGAATATCGCTAAATCGATTACGCTTTTTATACTAGTAGTTTAAGTATTCATAGTTTTTCGGTTCTAGATCGCTTTTTTAAGTTTAATTTACTTAGACCTATTTTTTCAAATTGAAATAATATGTGCGTTCCCGTACGTTACCGCGGGTACCCGTGGGAACCCAAAACAGCCCAAATAACAATAATTTACACGCAATTTTGAGTACGGGAACGCCTTTGGGCTAGTTTGTGTAACTTCGGTAAAGTACGGGAACAGACATAATTTTAATCAATCTTAACACTATTTAAAATATGTTTTCTATATTCTTTTCAGTTCAAATTCCTACTTTAATTCCTTTATTTGTACATTTACAGATACTTAGCGATGATTTGATAGTAGATCAATATGGACGGCAATCTCTGCTCTCCACTTATGTACAATTTCAAAGTAAAATTCCACATCCTTTTAGTGGCAAGCGCAGAATAACCTGCAGTCGTAGTAATGCCGAAGAGATGCACTCGTCAACTTCTAGCACTGACACATATAGTCTGTACGATAACGTGGTAGCTGGTCGTAGCTTAGATCGGAAAGAATTAGCTATGGAAATGTCACCTACCTTTGTGGGTCGTGATGGGCAAATACGTTTATTACATGAAGAATTAGCTCTACATTGGGTAGTTGCCAGTGGTCGTGCTGCTGATTTAGCCATGAGTAATTCATGGTTTTTATTCGAATTAATAGTTAAATCCATGATTGAACATTTAGATTTTACCAGGTCTTTGCAGGCACCTAGAAAACAACGATTTCCACACCAATATACCGATGATATATCAACGCTAGTGCATTTAGTAACCACTAAGGTTGTGGGTTATCATAGCAACGAGCCGAAACTGGCACAATGTCTTAATGCCAGTTTGAGTTTTTTCATATTTGATTTATTTAGTGTCATGGATAGAGGATTTATATTTGGGTTAATTAAAACCTACTATAAGGTATTAATATCCAAAAATGCATCCATACCGGACTTGATGAATTATAAAATTGATTTTCTACGCATTGTCTGCAGTCATGAACATTATGTGGCTTTAAATTTGCCATTTGGCACACCGTACACTACTAAATCTGCTCCTTGTAGTCCCACACCGAGTACCACCTCGAATAATAGTGCTGCTTCATATGGATCGATTGAAAGAGCTCTACATGCCGATTTGAGTGTAGACTTTAGACAGCAACATTTCCTAGTGGGATTGGTATTAAGTGATTTAGCTACGGTATTGGAAGTACCAAATCCTCAACTACATGGCAAAGCCATCAGATGCATAAGGAATTTAATGACTTCACATGATTTGGATCCACGTTACAGTGATGTTGAGGCCAGGGCACGTGTAGCCTCATTATATCTTCCTCTACTGGGTATAGTTATGGATGCTATACCACAATTACATCAATATCTAACTGATTCTAATGATCGTTTACATAGTATGGGTCTTTTGGACGACTACCAAGGACCACATTCTATAATAGCTACAACGACAATAAGTCCAGAAGTAGCATATGCTATATCTGGTTCCAGATCATATGCGTATATGAATGATCATATCAAAAATAAATCGTCATTAAGTAGTGAAAATACCCGTCATCTTTTAGCATGTTGTACTTGGATATTAAAGAATCTCGAAAAGACAGCTCTGTATCGATGGACATTAGGATTATCTCCGCATAGAGTACATCAAATGTTACAAGTTTTAAATACTTGTATACCCTGTTTTGAATATAAGGGCCAAAAACGTTTACCGGCGTTAAAACGAAATACACAAAGTTTTCGCAAGCCCACCGATCTGAAGGAGAAACTTGAGGAATGTATACGTGGCACAAATTCAGCACGTTATGACTTGATAAATCGACGTAAAGATCGTAATTCTACGGAGAAATTTCGTTGGCGTAAAGATCAAATGCCCTATAGGGCACAATTTTATGATACCATAACTAAAACTGATCCTGAGTTGGAATTGAGTCATTATATTGAAGGATCCTTGGCTACTGAAATTACTTTGGTTATATTAGATTGCTTGGAGATTATTGTACAAGTAGCCACAAACTCAGAGATACATCATAATCTCTTGGGAACTGTGTTGAAAGTATTGCTACATGCATTGTCACGCAATCAAAGTACAATGGCTTTAAAGAATTTATTTGCTTCTCAACGTTCATTGATTTTTAAATTTCCCAATTTATTATTTGATGAAGAAACGGATATATGTGCTGATTTATGTTTGTTGTTACTCAAACATTGTGGTTCTCAATTACCGGGTATAAGATCGCAAGCGGCGGCTTCTTTGTATCTATTGATGAGACAAAATTTTGAAATAGGAAATGTAAGTTTCTATTTACGGATTGCTTAATTTTTAAAAATATTTTTTCCTTTTCAGAATTTTGCTCGTGTAAAAATGCAAGTTACAATGTCTTTGTCTTCATTGGTGGGTACTAGCTCCTCTTTCAGCGAACAGTCATTGCGTCGAGCACTAAAAACTGTTTTAGTTTATGCCGAATCAGATTCCGATCTTCAAGATACTTCGTTTCCTGAACAGGTTCAAGATTTATTATTCAATCTTCACATGATTCTTTCGGATACTGTCAAAATGAAAGAGTACCAAGAAGATCCGGAAATGTTATTAGATCTGATGCATCGTATAGCTAAGGGTTATCAAAATAATCCCGATTTACGTTTAACTTGGTTAGAGAATATGGCTAAAAAACATCGTGAAAGAGCTAATCACACAGAGGCGGCCATGTGTTTTGTTCATTCAGCCGCTTTAGTTGCGGAATATCTAAGTATGTTGGAATCCCAACCTCATCTACCCGTTGGCGCAGTTAGTTTCCAGAAAGTTACACCCAATTCTTTGCTAGAGTCAGCTGTATCCGATGATGTCTTAAGCCCTGGTGAAGATGGCATATGTTTGGGCAATCATTTTACCGAATCGGGCTTAAAGGCTCTGTTGGAAGAGGCATCCAATTCCTTTCAAATTGCTGGCATGTATGAGGCTATGAATGAGGTTTATAAGATATTAATACCGACTTGTGAGGCAAATAGAGATTTCCAAAAATTAAGCAAAATTCATGGTAAATTACAAGAAGCTTTCAATCGCATAGCCCAACTCCAAGGCAAACGAGTTTTTGGCACCTACTTCAGAGTTGGTTTCTATGGTGCCAAATTTGGTGATTTAGATCAACAGGAATTTATCTATAAGGAACCAACCTTAACAAAATTGCCGGAAATATTTAGTCGTTTACAGGTAAGATTTTTATATTACATATTGCTTTGGCTTTGGGATATTATTCTTAAAGAAAATTTATTACAAAGAGTTTTTGTTTCTGTGTTCCTGCAGATTTTGGAGAAATTTGAATATGTGATTGAAGCGACAAAATCAAATAACTATCGGTTCTAAACACATCGGCCGAAATTGATATTTAGGGGGTAAAAATGAGTTGCAAAGTTCTTCGAAAACTTTTTAACATTTTAATGACACCATTTATTATATCTATAAAAGGAATTAAATCTATAAGGAATTCCAAACTAAAATGAAAAAATAATAAAAAAAACGAAAATGGAGGTAATCAAAATTAGATTGGGCCGCTAAAAAGTACACAAACTTATTTTTTCTGTCTTCTCCATCACATATTCAAATTTTATCATTTTTAGACTTACACCCTTATACCTGTATTCTAAACTTTATAACAATGACAAAATTATGACAACACTGCGTTGTCATTGTTATAAAGTTTAGAATACGGGTGTTATTCTCAACTTTATAACAATGACAAAATGGTGACAACACAGGCCATTCACCACAGTGTTGTCACAATTTTGTCATTGTTATAAAGTTTAGTGAAAAGTTGACTTTAAAAACAATGTTTAACTCAGGGGTATGGCATCACCAAAAAAATAAGTTAAACATTTTTATTTAAATTTAAATAATAACAAACAACAAAGCAAAAAACCAAACGGATATCCCAAATTTTATTATTTGAATATATTCCGCGCTTTTTTTTTCCTTATTTTGAGCAGTTTTCAGCAGTTTTTGAATGTTTAAATATAGGCTCAGCTGATACTAAACTGATAGTAAATAGTTGATCAGGTAATACTAAATTTCAGCGACCGCTACCGGTGACTAGTGTAAGTTTTGATTTCCTATCGCTAAATTTATACATACTTAAAAATTTTATAAATGCTTAAATTTGTATGGTAATACACAATTCGAAAAAAACAAACCTGTAGTAATTTTTACCACGATTTGAAATTTAAATTTTCATTTTAGAACTTTTATGCTGATCGTTTTGGACCAGATTCTGTGCATATAATTAAAGACTCCAATAGTGTGGATGTTAATAGTCTAGATCCTGACAAGGCCTATATTCAAATTACTTATGTAGAGCCTTATTTTGAAAACTATGAACTGAGACACCGGGAAACTTACTTCGAAAGGAACTTCAATATAAGTACGAATAAAACTTCACTTCACATAAACCTAAAGAAAATTTATTAATATTTTAAATTCTCTCGCGTAGAACGTTTTATATTTGCCACACCCTTTACTAAATCGGGCAAAGCACATGGTGATTTAAATGAACAATGCAAACGTAAAACTATATTAACTACAGCTAATCATTTCCCCTACGTCAAGACACGTATACAAGTTATTAATCGCCAACAGATTATCTTGGATCCCATTGAGGTGGCCATAGAGGATATACAAAAGAAAACTATAGAACTAGCAGCGGCTACCAACCAAGAACCAGCCGACCCAAAAATATTACAGATGGTATTACAAGGTTGCATTGGTACTACAGTAAATCAAGGACCTATGGAAATGGCAGCTGTATTTCTTTCGAATCTCTCGGACGGTGTTACCATACCTACCAAAAATCAAAATAAACTTCGTTTATGCTTTAGAGAATTTTCAAAGAGATGTGCTGACGCACTTAAGAAAAATCGAAATTTAATATTATCCGATCAAAAGGAATATCAACGTGAATTGGAACGTAATAATGAACGCTTCGTAGAACGTATAACACCATTAATTACATTAACTCCCATGCAGGCGCAGGGTGTGGTAAAGTAAGTACATAGTTAAGGTTTACCTATAAAAGTACTAGAATTTCTTAAAAATTGTATTAAAATTCCAATTTTAATTTTTCAGAGCCAATGCCGCTAGTAACCGTAGTACACCTTTAAAATGGTAATTTATGTGTTATTTTTTATAACAAGAATTAGAATTATGTTTTTTTTTAATTTTATCTTATGTTTATTTATTGTTCAATTGAATAGTTTCTCATAAGATTTCTTTCTTCCTATTTTTCATGCCTGTTCATTATATGGAATTTAAAATTACTTTTATTCATTTTAGTGTTTCTGATTATTTCAAGTAATTTAAGTATTTTTTGCAATTTTAAACTGCTTAAAACATCACATTATTTTTTTATGGATGTATGTTCATTTATGTTACATACTCTTAATATTAGGATTAATATTTTGATATAAACTAAAGTACTTAAGTAAATAAAGTGCATACGTTTTTACAAACTCCAGTAAATTTAAGTTGTGAATCAGATTCCGAATAGAAAGGCAAACATCTTAAAAATCATTTAAAAGTCTACAAAATCTAGAATGGTGGAAAATTAATCGAAAACAAATTTTTTATTACATACAAAAATAAAATCTTCTTTCCTAGTGTTTGTGCTATTAGACTGCTCTTAATTCCATAATGCTTCATAAAATTTTAAATTCTTTTTTTATCGAGTTTTAAAATTCCTGTGAAAAAAAAACGAATTAATTGCTTTGGAGTTTGTAAAATAAGTTTTTTTTTTTGTACTTTATACATTTTAAAACCAAAAATTTGATACCAAAACTAAATTAAAAATAAAATACACATTTTATTAGCTATTTACTCTTAATACATTTCATCAATTTCATCTCCCTATGGAGCACATCGTCATCATCATAAAACATATTTAATTATAACAAGAAAATATTTAAACACAATTTATATACAAACATGCTAAATATATAAATCAACATTTTATACTTTTTATAGCATACAATAAAACACATATTTTGTACAAAAAAAAACTACTACCTCCGTTCCGAAATGAGGTTAACATTTCTATATTTTTGCTGGGATTATGGAGGTTTTTAAAAAAAACTAATTTTTCTTTTTGGATATTTGTTAGGACATATCAGTGATTCTGAATTTATAGATAGCTTTCCAACTTTTTTTAAAATTTATTTTTAATGAGGTGTCAAAGTTGAAAATTAGAATTAAAACAATTCTTTGATTTTGTGTTAAAACAGCATTCAGATAAATTATAAAACGTATTTTTGACATTACAAACATGTATGGAATCTATATTGCTTAACAAAGATTGTAATAATTACAAAATTCGACGTATGGGTAAAGAAAGTCTTCGCCGAAATTGCCTTTTACTGGTTTCTATTAAATGCAGCAACAGATAGTAACAGCTCGTCAAAATATTGTTCATTAATTTTATTACAATACAATATTATTTTTTTCTACCACAATAGTGGCATTTGAACTGTTGTTTTAACTTATTTTCTTTTATTTGAATAAAAACACTTTGCTTAGTAAAATGTTAACCTTATTTGGGAACAAAAAAATCAATAGAAATGTTAAACTCTTTTCGGAACAGAGGAGTATATTATTTCATTAATCATTACGTCAGTTAAACGTCGTTACTGCAAGCTCCCATGGGAACCACACTTTTTGGTAAAATTTAGAAAACTAAGAGAGTTATGTCGGTAAAATTAACTGTTATTTTAACTACAATTGCAGTGTACACTTTTAAAAACGAAATAGCAGTTAATTTTACTGACATAATTCTCTGAGTGTACTCACGGTAACTTACGTGGAACAAAACAATTGTAAAAAAACTGGAATCTCGGGGGAAATCTGGATATATATATATCGTCACCTAAAATTCAAAAGTAAATAACAGTAAAGGCCTGCATAAGCTTCAAGTGTGCGTGTAAAAACTATACCAACCACACCATTAAACCAACCACTATCCACGGCTCTCATCTAAAAAACTGAACTGGTTTTAAGAGAGTTTCAGTGCAAAAAAATGCGGTATTTTAAATTATTTTTATTGTCTTTAAGCGATTAATACTGCATTTAGACTGAAATCTAAGCTCTAAAAATATATAGTATATAATTTTGAAAATTATTTTTATTTTTCCCATAGAAAAAAAAATGTATTGTAGAATTTAATCGCTACAACTATTTAACACTTAAACTGAGATTTTGAACTCGTATAATAAATCTTTAACAAAGATATTTAAATTTAATACTTTAACTTAGAAATAATAATTATTTTTCAAACACATATAAAATCACTGGAAATTAAAGGCAAAGCCTTCAAGGTTTTCAAAGAATTTATCTTTATTTAATGCATCTTTGATGATATTTAACTTATTAGCATAGCCATGGGCTTCTTCGGCACTGCTGGGTGCTTTTAAATCGCTGACATTATCATTAGTAGATTTTTGCCATTCCGATAAATCTACGTTGATATTTTTATAATTTATTTCTGCTGTAATATTCTTTGGCAAAACATGAGAATTTTGTAATTTTTGTAAAAATTTTACTAAAAAAGACAACAAATAAAAAACAACAGAAAAATCAGGTAGTTTCTTCAAGAAGTATGTTTATAATAAACTTACAGTTAATTTCATCAAATTGTAACTGCTGGGAATTATCCAACCACCATTTTGTAATTAAACTCAAATAATGTTTTGTAGTTTCTTCAGATTCCCGAAATAAACAAGTTAGATAATTATCACAAAATATATTATGCAAAAGTTGTACCGACATTTTGGATATTTCAGCTACTTGTGAAGTACCTGTAACGCAATTTAATAAAAACAAATAATAGAAAAAGCACACCCATCACACCAACTTACAATACTCTCTTTTGTGTAGTATCCACTGTCGTAACAATTGGAATATTAATGTAACAACGCTAAGGCACAATTTAATATAACATTCGCATCTTTGATTGATTACAGTTCCTGTATCATTTTCTTGATGACTAGTTGATCTTGTTGCATTATTCGGTGTCAATGTCGGAGATGATTTTTGTTCGGTCGTTTCGAATATAATTTTATTATTGTTGGTGGAATTATTACAATCATTATCTTCTTCTTCTTCATCATCCTCATCATAGGGTAAAAGTTTTTGTATAAATTTTGGAGGTTTTTGAAAACAATGATAAACAAAACGTACATGATTTAAACATATCACAGCCAATAATTTCAAATGTTCTAAACGTAAGCGAGAACTTAAGGGAAAAGCGATTTCTAAAAGGCCACAATAAACCTAAAAGCAAAGATAGTAATATATTAATTTCTAAGACTTCAAAATCTAGGTGTTCCTATCGAAAAATTTTCTCCGTATTTAAATGTTTTTGTAAAGGTAAAACTTCTCAAAATCTGTAAATTTCTTATAGGGGAAGTCTTCAGAATCAGATAATTTTTTAAGGAAAAAATCCTTTGCATATAAGCGGAATTTTCTATAGAAAAATTCGCAGGAACTACAATTGTTCAATAGGAAAAAGTCATCAGAGTCCGTCGATTTTTATGTAGGTAAAAGTCCTATGAATCGGACCACGGCCATTTATCTATAGGAAAACGCCCCAAAATCTGGGAGCAGGTTTATAATAAAATGTTCTCTGTACCTTCGGATTTTTCCAAATGTGTAAAGTGTTTTTAAATGTCATATAAGACAATCGTAATTATACCCTACACCACTATGTGGTCAGGGTATTATAAGTTTGTGCTGATGTTTGTAACACCAAAAAATATTGGTCGTAGACCCATCTTATAGTATACCGATCGGTTCAGAATTTTTTTTATTTCGATTTAACGATGTCCGTCTGTCCGTCCGTCTGTCTGTCTGGCTGTCCATGCAATCTTGTGCGCACTCTACAGGTCGCAACTATTAAGATATTTTGATGAAATTTGGTACGCAGACCTATGTTGGCCCAAGGACGAACAAGTTTGATTTTTTTGAACATCGGTCCATGTTTAGACCTAGTGCCCATATAAGGGTCCTACCAAAATTATACTGTTTATATGCTGCAGGTCGTAAATATTAAGATATTTTGATGAAATTTGGTACACAGACCTATATTGGCCCAATAATGCAGCCTATTGATTTTGGTGAACATCGGTCCATGTTTAGACCTAGTACCCATATAAGGGTCCTACCAAAATTATACTGTTTATACGCTGCAGGTCGTAAATATTAAGATATTTTGATGAAATTTGGTACACAGACCTATATTGGCCCAATAATGCAGCCTATTGATTTTGGTGAACATCGGTCCATGTTTAGACCTAGTGCTCATATAAGGGTCCTATCAAAATTATACTGTTTATACGCTGCAGGTCGTAAATATTAAGATAAAAAGGTTAAAGTCGGGCATGCCGACTATACAATACCCTACACCAGTCTGGTGTATTGTTTGGATCCGAAATTCGAATGGGTTAAAATGGGGCTTGTGTCAAAATTTTCTATAATGTGAGTCAGCGCACCAAATTTCATTAAAATATCTTAATATTTGCGACCTGCAGTTTGTAACCAAGCCCATTTTGGGGGGACCTTATATGGGCACTAGTTCTAAACATGGACCGATGTTCACCAAAATCAATAGGCTTCGTCCTTGGGCCAACATAGGTCTATGTACCAAATTTCATCAAAATATCTTAATATTTGCGACCTGCAGCGTATAAACAGTATAATTTTGGTAGGACCCTTATATGGGCACTAGGTCTAAACATGGACCGATGTTCACCAAAATCAATAGGCTGCGTTATTGGGCCAATATAGGTCTGTGTACCAAATTTCATCAAAATATCTTAATATTTGCTACCTGCAGCGTATAAACAGTATAATTTTGGTAGGACCCTTATATGGGCACTAGGTCTAAACATGGACCGATGTTCACCAAAATCAATAGGCTGCGTTATTGGGCCAATATAGGTCTGTGTACCAAATTTCATCAAAATATCTTAATATTTACGACCTGCAGCGTATAAACAGTATAATTTTGGTAGGACCCTTATATGGGCACTAGGTCTAAACATGGACCGATATTCACCAAAATCAATAGGCTACGTTATTGGGCTAAGATAGGTCTGTGTACCAAATTTCGTCAAAATATCTTAATATTTACGACCTGCAGCGTATAAACAGTATAATTTTGGTAGGACCCTTATATGGACACTAGGTCTACACATGGACCGATGTTCACCAAAATCAATAGGCTGCGTTATTGGGCCAATATAGGTCTGTGTACCAAATTTCATCAAAATATCTTAATATTTACGACCTGCAGCGTATAAACAGTATAATTTTGGTGGGACCCTTATATGGGCACTAGGTCTAAACATGGACCGATGTTCACCAAAATCAAACTTGTTCGTCCTTGGGCCAACATAGGTCTGCGTACCAAATTTTATCTAAATATCTTAATATTTGCGACCTGTAGAGTGCGCACAAGATTGCATGGACAGACAGACAGACGGACGGACAGACGGACATCGTTAAATCGAAATAAAAAAAAATTCTGAGCCGATCGGTATACTATAAGGTGGGTCTACGACCAATATTTTTTGGTGTTACAAACATCAGCACAAACTTATAATACCCTGACCACATAGTGGTGTAGGGTATAAATACGGCAAACAAAAAATCACAAAAATGTTCAAATATTCAGTATGCTAAAAATCTGCTGCGTAAAAAATATTGCACTTTTTACTCTACTAGCTCGATAAATCATTTAAAAAAGTAGTGTAATCAATGTTGGAAAAGAGAATAAAAACTGAATCTTGCGTGGGCAAAATTATGCTAAAAGTTTGCTTCTGTCAAACGAAATATGCTAAAAAGCAGTTAGCATATAATTCTGAAAAATATGCTATTTTCGAACACAATCTGTTAAATCTAGCAGAAAATATGCTAACATGGCAACACTGAAAAGCACAATTATCCTGTGGAGCTTCAATTAATCATGTATTGAAATTTGTTGAATACATGGAATAGGAAATATTCAAAAAGTTCCAAGGTACACGCATTTTAAATTTTGCAAGAAAGATAATTTTTTCGTATTCGTTTAGTATAGTTAAAAAATTTGCTGGTTATTTAGAAAATGACAAACTTTAAATTGATTTAAGACCGTAACTTGAAATATCTTGATTATTTAAAAAATAATTGTTAAAAATAATTGTTAAAAAAAATTTGTTTGCATTTTTTTTTTAATTTACTTTTGGCGTTCCAAGGTACACGCGCCCAATTATAGGATCTCCTATAGACTTATATATAAGTTTGTGTAGTTTAAAATGATCATTAGGCAAAATAAAAAACTTCATAGAAGACTTTACAATAAAACATTGACAAACAGTCAAAAAATGCAAAGTTTCAAGGTACACGCGATCCAAGGTACACGACACTCCTATACATATGGATTTTTTTTAGTGTAGAAAAAAAGTTTTTGAATATGCCTATTTTTTCAATACAAAAATGTCTTCAGAAACTAACACCCTTAAGCCCAAATTAGTTTGGAACTATCGTAAAAAAGTAACGCTGCACTCTTATAATGAATAAAAAGAGTATAAAAATAAAAATAATCTTTTTATCTTTTTTGTGCATAGAATTAAAAGTCAAGTAATAACAGCTGTGTTTTCGACTTAATTATATCCGTTAACTCATAAAAAAACTCAATGTGCATAAAAACTCGTTTAATACAAAAATTAACACATTACCACCTTAACTTTCAACAAGGATAATTATCAACGTTTATACATATTCACATCTAACGTAACGTTACTTCCTAAAAACTTTTGTTGGCATTCGATTATAACGAAACAATTATAAACATAACCTGTTTAAATTTTTTATAGTACAAACAAACGGTTTAACCCTTTAATGCATGATCTCTTCAATTTCAACCATTTTTTATATAGGATTTCTAAAGGCGTGTACATTTCAAGAATAATAAAAAAAAATTATTTAAAAAAAAAATAAATTATTTTTATTGAAAAATATGGTTTTTGCCAAATAGCTAAATTGTGATTATTTTATTAAAGTCTAGGAAAAAAAAATATATAAATTATGAATTATACATTTATTGTCGCCAAAATTAATTTTATTACGAGAATAGCATTTTAAATATTAAAACAAACATTTTTGAATATTAAACTTTTTGTAAAAAATACGAGTTTTAGATTTTTCACAAACATACTAAGCAAAACCAAGATTTTCCTATTAAAAAATCTGAGCTAAACTATAAGAGCGCTTTGTACAGAAGGGGCCCCAATGCCCAAAAATGAAGTTTTGTGCATCAAGTCCGTTTTTTTTTATTAAACTGATAGGCATGAGACAAAATACAGCAAATACAAAAATACAAAATTTCTATTTTCAATAGAACTTTTTTACGATTTTACTTGGCAACAGTTTCAATGCGTATACCCAAAAAATTACATATTAGTTGCTGATCACTATTTTTTCAACTATGTCATAGGTGAAATAACCCTCATCGCATACTTAACATAAAGTAGTGGATGACAACTACGTTTATTTTAAATTTATAAATCAACCATGGAGGTAGTTATGGCTAACGATTTGGTAGTGAAATAAAATAATGATTTGAATATAGTACCCATCAACTATTGGCATTTTAATATAATAAATACAAACCACATAAAAAATTGACAAACACGCGAATGGTTGCAAAAACGAAAGATAATTTATAAAATTTTTTATTAAATTAAAAATCTAAATACAGTAAACAATTACGAAATTTACATTACTCTTCTGGATAACGGGCAGTCAAATCCTCCAAGTATCAAATTTTCAATATCAACAGCAATAATGGTGGAAAACAAATCAATGTGCCAATAAAAAAAATTATAGTTTCTTGGTATTTTTGTTAAGGCAGCTGCGCTTTGCAAATATATAAAGTGATTTGAAAGTATATTCTTCTATTTTATTATAAATTTGACATTTTTAAAATATTGTGTACAGGGTAACTAACAAAAACTAAATTTTTAATAAACACGTAGTTCTTTTTTACTACCATAGCTATTTTAAATATATTTTAAATCAACTATGAATTATATTAACTATACAACTACGTAATTTTTTGGGTGCAGAAAAGACGAAAATATTTTCTGTATTATTTTAACATATTGAATTGATTACAGATACGTTTTTTTACTTTACGATTAGACTAATGAAACCTTTATTCTAAACTTTATAACAATAACAAAATTGTGACAAAACCGACCATTCACCACAGTGTTGTCACAATTTTGTTATTGTTGTAACGTATAGAATAAGGGTGTAAGAATTCTTTTTAACGGAAAATGCATTAAATATCAGACACTTTTTCTATAGGAAAAATTCTTCAGAATATCAGCACCCCGTTTCTGTATTTCTTGCATCGAAAAAGTTTTCGCAAAAAACATGTGAAATGCAACCCTGATCTGCTTGATATAGGATGAGTCGCAAACAATAAAATATATATGAAACCAAATCAGCTAATAATGCGGTGCATGTAAGTTATTTCTAATTTAATTAAGTATTTTAAAAAATTACATGTGTACTCAGTTATAAAAGTTAAAATATCTGCAAAATTTACGACTAAAACTCTAGTCCATTTTATCATCACTTAAATCACCCTGTTTAATGCAGGATGACCATGCATTTCTCGATGACAAAACTTCTCGCATTGGATACAGAAACGGGGTACAGGTTTTTAGGAAACGACGATTTTTCGATAAACTTCTTAGAAAATAGCGATTATTATAAAAAAAATAAAAATACTTAAAATCAGCAGATCTTTCTCAAGCCAAAAGTCATCAGACAGAATTTGATCATTTTTCTATAGATAGAAATTCTCAAATCTGATAATTTTTCTATAAGAAAAATTTTTATAATCTAAGAGTCATTCCAAAGGAAAAGTATTAATATTTGACAATTTTTTTGTTGAAAATCTTTAAAGTCTTACGATTTTCTAAAGAAAAGCTTCCTTAGAATGAGACAATTCTTAAAAAGTAAACTTTAAAATCTATCGATTTTTCTCTAGAAGTCGCTTGAATTTGAGAATTTCTCTATTGAAAACATTTTAATAATTTTTTTTCGTGGTAAAATGTGTTCAAAATCTGTGCTTTTTTCTATAGAAAACATTCATTAAATTTGAGAAAATTTTGCTACATTTTGCTATGTAATTATACAACTACATAAGTTCCAAGTAAGTTTTACAATTTTCTAGCAAAATGTATGTACTTTTTCGGATATTTTCCGCTACACATGTTTTTTTCTGTGGGTTCTAAAAATTATTTAGAGATTTTTATTTACCTGCATAAAACACGAAAAATTTGAAAATCTATATGTGGATCTAACACGATCTGCCACAAACGTTGTTTCAGAACTATTAATACACAACATATCCAAGGCATTGGGTAGTTTACAACACTGTCTTAAACCAAGCGATATTTCACGGAAAATCCAAGCACTGGGTCTTATAAAAACCAAATGTTTCATAAAATCCATTAACATTTCTAGACAATTTGTTGTTGTTTTCTGGGAGATATGTATAAGCATACTGTTTAACCAAACGGCTAACGCTTCCAACACACCAAAATGTTCACAAATCTCACGAGCAAACCCCAATTTGGCAACAGAATCTATGACAATTTGTAGCAGATAATATTCACCATGTTTATATTCCAAGAGAGTGCTGGTTAAAACTGGAACTTGTTGAAAAATAATTGACAAAGAAGCAATATAACGTCTTAAACATATACATCTTTCTTCATCATATAATTCATAATGTTGTTGCAAGCAACTATCATGATTTTCTCTGCCGACTTTTGTATTTATTAATGAATAATCATGATAGGGATATATACGACAATTCTTAGGAAATTCCAAACTATGAGTATAAGACCAAAATTCTGGCAGTACTTTACAAATTGAATCTATACATCTGTTAACAAAGTTTTCGGGTAGTCTGTCTGCACCTAAATGCTGTAATTGTGCAACTAATGTTTGTATATTCTCAAATTCCAATTGAAACAAAGTTCTTTGTTTTTTGGAACTTCCTTTATCTAATGCATGCTCATATATTGAGGGATGTATTTGGAACAGTGATAATTGTTCAGATTCGTAGTCAAATGAGTAAGTATTTAATTCTAAACTTTGCATTTTCATCAAACATTTACGAATTTTTAATTGCTCATTTGTTACTGGTGTTGTAGAGCGTGGAACCCCGGAACATTCTTTTATTTGTACCTTTTAAAAGAAATGAAAACATTAATTTAAGAAAATGTATATTGGAATATGTATATGGAAATTTCAAAACAATAAGTTATCCGAAATATTTAATTACTATATATTAAAAATTACCTGTCTTATAGACTCTTCACAAATGCTCTGTTGCAAGCGTTGAGTATCTTCACCATGTCTCATTTTTACCATAGAACATTCCAGTTCCTTCATTTTAACCTCTGCCTCCTTGGCCTCTACTACTTTTTCCAATTCGTCAATCTTCGATTGACACTCATTTTGTGCCGCCTTAGCACTTAGCATCTTTTCCATTTTTAAAGTTTGTGCCTGTTGTTTCAAATGACGCAACTCATCGCGCAACAATGAACTTTCACCTTCTTTAGATGCCATGTTAGATTTAGTCTCGGTAAGATCTTTAGTCAATGTAGAATTTTCCTTCTTCAAAGCGTCAACTTTTTCCATTAGGAACTTAATTTGCCGCTCCGAGGCCAATTGTCGACGGGCAGCACTTTGAGTAGTGGGTAAAGTGGATTCTGGACCGGTATTTTGTGATAACACAAATTCCATTGTATCAGATGATTCTTTCGTTATATTGCATGAATTTTGAGAGCACGTACTGTATGTTTTGGCCTTTTGAATCTTTATAGTTGTACAGTGTGCTGTTGGAGGAGCAGGTTTCTTAAATACTACCGGATCTTTTTCAACCATATCAAAATCATCTTCAAATATTTGTGACAATATATCCGGTGCCGGTATATCACTTACCACCGACGCTCTTTGGGTGCTGGAGGTGGCTGCATTCGCAAATTCAGAAAATGTTATTTCGCTTTCAGTTATATTCATGGAATTTGTATTGTGTTGCTTTTCTGCTGCCACAGCTGCCTCTGCCACTTGGGTGGCTAACAATATAACATCATCGTCATCATCATCCCAAAAGTCATTGGTGCTACTTTTAATGGGCGAATGACTTCTAACTGGAGTTTTAGAAGTCGTCGACGGGCGATTAGTTGTTGATGAAGAGACGCTGCGACTGCTTAAGGTTAAATCGAGTTTGGGCTTCTTCATAGAACGCCCAAATTCTTTCATGGGCTCAAAACGCTTGGACATTGTTTTTTATTTGGAATAATATAGACTTGTGTAGTTCATTTACAAACTAGCGCAATTTAACGATAAGACATCGTTCATCATTATTCGTTCTATTGAATGAACTAGTTGATTCAATTATAGGTTTGATATTTTCGAATTTCGTATAAATACACCATATCATTCCCGCTCACGCTGCAAAAACCTCTTGGTTTTTATACGTGCAGATTACGAAGGTTGGGTATGGGAAATTAGCTCAAATTGAAATAGGGAAATTTTTTTTTGAAATCAAAGAAATCTTCTCATTTTGCAGACAAATTTGCTTTGAAATCAGCGAAATTCTCTCATTGGGGAGCCCGTTACCGAACCTTTGTAATCTGCACAAAATTTAGGTATAAATTAAGCATCTTAACACGAAAAATACATGCAAACCCACGATTTTTTTCTCGTTATTGTTTTGCATGTATATTTCGTGTTTGAACATTAACGGTGGGTCTCATACTGTAGGTTTAACTTTAACTAAAAACAAAAGAAAATGTCAAAAAATATGTACACAAAACAACAACAAATTTTTGGGTTAACTATTAACCTAAGTTTAAACCTGCAGTATGAGACCCACCGTAACTGTCTCGTGTATACTCCACTTCAAAATTACGTAGTTATAAAGATGCTGCCAAGTCTTGAAATTTCTTGGCTTTTTTGTATATAAACAAAAATATTTGTAATTTGGATATATTTGCTTTGATAAAATATCAAAAACAAGGTTAAGGTAGTACAATAGGTTTTCTTTTTTCAAATTTTATATCTATATCTATAACTACTTGTAAAAAAACGACTATCCGTTCTTACCTGACTCTTATTTTTTGTAAACAAATAAAATTTAAACATTTGGGTCGCCTTTGCACAAGAGCTGGGGCAATTATCTTGTGTGTCCCGTTCCACCTTTATTAACAAACGCATAATTCATTTCTTAGCTTTTTTTTAAGACTTGGTAGCATTTTTATAACTACTACGGTGGGTCTCATACTGTAGGTTTAAATTAACTATAAACAAAAGAAAATGTCAAAAAAATTTACACAAAACAACAACAAATTTTTGAGTTAACTATTAACTAAAGTTTAACCCCTCAATTCATAAATGCATTGTAAAGTTATAGCAGGTTTACAAAACGTCATTTTCATACAAAATTTGTTCAATAAACCTCCTATAATTTTACAAAGCGTTTATGAATTTAGGGCTAAACCTGCAGTATAATGCTGCCCATACATTAAGGAACATTGAGTAGGGAACAAAAAATATTGTAAACACGAATTGCACGATGTCTACACGCACACACACATAAACACACACACGCATTCACAAAAAAATCGCATTTTTTCACGAATGTTCCTTAATGTATGGGTCGCTTAAGACCCACCGTTAAATTTGAAGAAGCTAAATTTATACCTACTCAAAAATTTTATAATTGCTTAAATTTATATGGCATACAAAATTCGAAAAAAAACAAACAATATATTCTAAGTAAAATTCTGGCGTGTAGAGTCATCAAAAAAGCACTATAAATAGCGCTGAAAGTTCTGAGTTGGCATTACTAGCTGTCATATTTTTTGTTGGCAATGTTTACATTTTTTATTTGCTCTCGCACGTGTTGAGTTTCTCAAAAATTTTATTTTTTTACAATAAAATAAAAAAACAAACAAAATAAATAGTTAAAAATGCCAGCCATAGATGAAAGACCAAAACTATACATGGACGAGTATAAACTGAAACAGGATCCACATGACTATGGATTGGCAGATGAACCTATCGATATTGAAACTTTCAAGAAAAAAATGCAAATTGTGATTATCAGGTAAAAGTAAACATCCATTAATACACAATGTAAATGTCAATATTTTATTATATTTAAGATATGAAAACAATGAATTAGAATTTGATATGATTGGTGTACATCCTGCAATTGCCAATGCTTACAGGCGCTTAATGCTCAGTGAAGTTCCTAGTATGGCTTTTGAAAAGGTCTACATTTACAACAACACTTCTATAATACAAGATGAAGTTTTAGCTCATCGTATTGGTTTGATTCCTATTAAGGCTGACCCACGTTTATTTGAATATCGTAGTGATGATTCCACGGAACAAGGCACTGAATTAGATACATTAGAATTTGAATTAAAAGTTAAATGTACACGACGCAAAGATATCAAAGATTCCTCCAATTTTGATACAATCTATAAAAATCATAAAGTATATTCAGGACAAATTAAATGGCTACCCCGTGGCAAACAGTCCCAACTTTATTCAGAATCAGACGTCGGCTGCATTCATGATGACATATTAATATCCCAAATGAGACCGGGACATGAATTTGATTTAAAATTGGTTGCTGTTAAGGGCGTAGGAAAAGATCATGCTAAATTTTCTCCAGTAGCCACTGCATTTTATCGTTTACTACCAGAAATTAAATTGAAACGAGAAGTTAAGGGAAAAGATGCATTTTTACTACAAAAATGTTTTTCACCCGGTGTAATGGGCATTGATGAGAATGATCGGGCTTTTGTAAAAGATGCTCGTTATGATACTTGTAGTCGTAATGTTTATCGTTATCCCCAGTTGGTCGATTCTGTAGAGATGTCCAGAATAAGGGATCATTATATATTTTCTGTGGAATCAGTTGGTGCATTAAAACCAGATGTTATATTCATAGAAGCAGTTAAAGTTTTAAAGAAAAAATGTCGCAAATTTTTAGATGAAATTGATGCGGCTTAATTGTGGGTGTTATGGTCGGATTAAAACATTGGAAACGAGTCCGTTGTCCGTTTATTTTTTATTTATTCTTTTTTCCCCATATAATACTTTTTATGTTCAATAAAAGAAACAAATGTTTTGTCGGAGGCTCTTATTTCGGAAGTAATTTCTGTTCACAGTTAAAAAAAAAAATAGAAATAACACCCCGAGATATGTCTGACCGACAAAAAAAAAAGTATTGGTTTTGAATCCAAATAAAAAGTTTAAACTCAAAATTAACCAAGTATTGTAAAAAATAAAAAAAAAAATGCTTATAAAATCATAAATTGGGAAATATATTGTGGCTCCAAGCAATCAAGTGCATGTCATGCATAGTTTAATTTTATTTATAGAAACCAGAGCTTCGAAAGAATTAATTCAGTTTGAACTTTCACACATGAATCGTAAACACGTGTAAAGCAAAAAGAGTGTAAAGGACTTTCGTTATAAAGAGCTTAGAATAAAGATAAATTAATATAAAAATATGTAAGTGGAAAGCAGCTAAATCCACTCACTCTTTGTAGAGATAGAGCTAAAAACACCTCTAAATAGCTCTATTGTGAATGATATAAGCTATTTAGGGTTGCTTTTGTCTCTAACTCTAGCAGTTTTCTTTTAAATTATATTTTTGCACCGTGTCAATGTGTTTAAACATTCATCCGAAAAGTAAATTTAAACGACATTCACAACTATCTCTTGATCAGAGTTTTTTAGTTAAAATATTTTTTAAAACGTTACTCTTGTTTTTAAGGAAAATAAGTATTTTAAAATTGTATCTATACTATTTTTAGAAAGTGGATTATCTTTAAACTTAGTTCAACGCAGTTTGTAACTGGAATACTTCTTTTAAAATCTGGTTTCTTTTGTTTTATTTCAATAAAGAAATAAATTATAACCGAGAAAGTTTTTCGAGTAAATGTTTATTAATAAACTTCATTCATTTTCGGTTTAACTAAACCAAGTCAGTCATAGTTCAGAACGCGGCCAACTTTACTGTAGTTTTATTTTTCGCTAAAAAAAAACTCAGCATCAGCATCTTTTATTTAGCTATTATAAAAAGATAACTAAAACAGATTATCCCGTACTAAATGGAATTGTTTGTTGGTCACGCTTTTTGTACTTTTTTTTTTCTTTTGTTGAAAAACCAAACGAAATGTCAAAACAAGATGAGTAATTCTTTAACCGTTCAGAAGACACATTGGTTAAATCCAAAAAAAATAATTGGATTTGGTCCAAAATTCATTAAAAATTAACGTTCACGTTAATATCTATTTCTTTATTAATATAAAACAAAGCATTATTGAATATACAATCTACATCCTTTTTCCCAAATTATAACTGACCAATATGGAAAAAAGAGGATTCATTATGTAGTGTTAAGCAGAACATAATAGGTTTTTTCAAAGTGCCACCAGCACCTAGTTACAGACATTGGGCAATAATTGCGGAAACAGAAACTTTTTTTAAATAGTGTTTTTTAACAAAGAAAATAATATGTCTGTTCCCGTACTTTACCGAAGTTACACAAACTAGCCCAAAGGCCTTCCGTACTCAAAATTGTGCGTAAATTGTTGTTATTTGAGCTATTTTGGGTTCCCGCGGGTACCCGCGGTAAATTACGGGAACGCACATAATATGTTTGCATTATTGTAGAGAAAAAACACATCTAAACAGTCCTATATTTAATAATTTGAACTAGCCTGAGATGATTTCCCTTTATGTCTAGTAGTTTTCTTGGCTCGTGTTTTAACATTATTTTTGTTTTGTTAATTTTGTTTTCATAAATAAAATGAATTGATCTCATTTTAATTTTTAGGATATGTCTTTTCTAAGGCGTAGACGTTTTTACAGTAAAATCCTTATAAGTAATATTTTGAAATATTTACCAGTCAAGTAAGACTTATATTTTACTAAAAATATATTAAATTCACCAACAAAATTTCACTTTTTGTATGGAGACATTTTTACTATACGGATTCGGTTTCGGCTGAGCAATGCTTTCTGAAAATTCTGTTTCGGTATTTCGAAAGAACTCGATTTCGGTCGGACTCTAATGATTGCGTTATAGCTTTATTTTGGTGATGCCATTTATAAATTTAAAAAAATGTTTAGTGGACATAAGCTATTTGACATTTCAGCAATTGATTATTCACAGTATTTTGTTTTAAAACATCTTACAACAATTTGCAAAATTTACTGATACGTTTTAAAATAAACATGTCTAATAATACTGGCAAGTAGAAAGTTAATTATCAATTTCTTTTAAAAATATATAATATATTATAACTAAATTGTAGGTAAATCTCAGTTGTATCCTACAGCACCCACAGCACCACCAACATCTTCAGATGATTTCCAGGTACATAGTTAAACTAATTCCAAAGATATTTCTATATCAGTTTGACGAATTCTTTTATACCTATTTCACTCGATTTCCTTTATTCAATAGCTGAAAAAAAATATTCTAAATGATGTAAATTTTTTTTGCAATGTCCCGTTAACACTAATGAACATTTAATGAAAATTAAATTCGTCTGTTAAAGTCACAATTTGTAGTAAACAGAACATTGCGAAAAATATAAATTTTATATTTCTTTGAAAAATTGTTTAAGGCATATTCACAACACTGGAGTACTCTGCGATACAGATTGGGTTTAAAAACAAAATTTACAGAATAAAACAAAAAAATTAAAAAGCGAAGACGAAACAAAATCCAATATGCAATACGAGTACCCCAATATTTTGAATGGAGCATTATGTAAACCTCAAAGAAGATTAACTGAAATATTTTTTACAGAGAGGTCCACCACCTCCTTCTTATGACGAATGTTTAAAAATGCCAGGTCCTATAGCTGGACCACAGCCACCTCAACAGTATTACAATTCTACTCCGTATCAACAACAACAACAATTGGCACAGCCACCACCATCATATCAAATGCCACAACATTCATTTAATTATAGTATGCCCGGTCCCGGCCCATCCTCTGCTTATGGCTATGCCAATCCTTATCAAACTCACATGCAACAACAACAAGTATATTACCATACAACAGCTCCAGTATCATCACCACAAGCCATCGCTGCCGGACAGAAATCAGCTGACAATATTTTATACCTGGCTAAAGGTGCCAAAGTTCGGACAACAGCTACCGGAGCTATAAGTATACCACCACCTCCTCCAGGATGTGCTCCCACTTCAGCTCAAATGGCAGCTATGTCTGGACAACCAGTGATAATTAAGAAACAAAAGAAATCGTTGTTTTAAAGGAAATAAAGGGAATAGTCAGCCCTAAATGAAGCAAATTATATATGTATAACGTTCCCGTCGTACCTATGATAAATAGTAGTGCCTCTACACACCTAAAAAGGATACTATTAATTGTTAAAATATTGCCATTAACCACAGGCCAGCCCTAAATATTTGACTTCAAATTGTAATTATATAAATATTTATCAATAAATGTATTAATATTACATATTACTATTATTAATATTACGTATTATTAATATTACACTGGAAAAATTCATGCGAGGATGTTGTTTAGTCATGAATTGAGAAAGAAAACCTTTCGTTTAATATTCGTATTTTAATTTTACGGAATATGGAGTATTTTAAAATATTTCGAAACTAAAAAACTTCTTCATATTTTAAATAGTCTATCAAATTGTGTTATAAAGAAAGGCTTTTGAGAAAAAATAAAAACAGTAAAATACCTATAAAAAAGTGCAATTTATTTAAAAAATAATAGGAAAAAATATTGCAATATACAAAATTGTTTCGCAATACAGTAAGCTTCGAATTATCCGGATAAGTTTCACTAAAATACATATTTCGGAAATCAATACGCTTTGCAAAAAAGAAAATATCTTAATGAAATTTCAACATTCTTCATTAGTACACATTGAAATGAAAATTTATAGATTTATACAACGGACTATCTTTTTATAAAAGATGAAAAATATCCGAATTCCCAAAATGTTGTTCGAATCAACACTACGGGAAATTTTAACAAACTGTCACCGAACTGGCCCCTTTATATGAAATAGACTGGTCACTTTTACATGGCGTTGTCATAGGAGGGGGAAATTGACCCCTTGTGACATATCACAAGAGAAATCCCAGGACAGGTCCCTGAACTTTGTTTTTTATGAGAGTTCAGTAACCTGTCCTGGGATTTGTCTTGTGACATGTCACAAGGGGTCAATTTCCCCCTCCTATGACAACGCCATGTAAAAGTGACCAGTCTATTTCATATAAAGGGGCCAGTTCGGTGACAGTTTGTTAAAATTTCCCGTAGGGTAGTTACACTCTGTTATTTTCCAGTTAAATATTGCTTAAAAAAATCCCTTTAAAACTCCACAAATTCTTAGGACTACATTCTGTAAGAATATCACTCGAATTGTGGATTCTTTTCCTTAGAAAACCACTTTTATGTTTTAAGGATTTAGAAATCACGGAATTCTGGGGAAGAATAGAACCCAATATTCTGATAAAAAAAAACTGGAATTAATCTTGTGTAGTCTATTGCTTGAAAGAAAAAGAAAACTGAACATTTTCAGTTGAAGATAAAAGTACCCAGTCAGAAAATTACCAACGAGGAAGCGAAAGAAGGCAAGGCACTTTATCAGTGCTGATAAAAAGTGCTTTTCCATTCCCAAAACGATGTCATCATTAGACAAAAGGACCGACTGTTTTTTTTCAAAAAAGCGCCGTAGAAGTACTAGGAAAACAAAATTTTCAAGTTTAAAATAGATTTTCCAAAATAAAATTTCAAAAAAGTTCATACCAGAGATTTGATTTTGTACCGTTGGCAATTTTTGACTATATAGTACTGGATAACCACTTTTGTCAAACGTTGGCATAGCAATCTGAACTAATTATTTGTCGGTGGGTTTTTTTTATAAACCACTGACAAAACGCTTTATGCAAACGTTGGCAAAGCGTTCCAAATGGGCGTTTTGCGTCATTTATTTTTAACACAGTGGTATGCCAGTACTTCATTTTTTGTAGGCCTTTCATCTTTATTTAAATAAAACACAATAACCCACATTTTAGCAGCAGTATTCCAGTTACAAACTGCGGTAAATTAAGTTTAAATATATGTATACATCCAAAAAACTGGGCCTTGCTGTAGCACAACTATAAAATTTTAAATTTAAATAATCGTTTTTTTTTTCTTTTTATTCATTTGTACGGATTATATAATTTCAATTACCTTTTTTCTCCAACTTCCATAGTTTTTCGTTACTAGTATAATTTTGTTTTTCTTATTTTCTTCGTGTTCTTGCATATATTTGATTATTAATTTTATTTTCATACATGTTGCTTCTATTTGCAAAGCAGCCAACTTAATGTTTTCGTTTAGAAACAATTTACCACGAAGATTGTACTTTTTTTGTATAAATTATGAAAAGATGTAGTTCCCTAGGACCTTGGATGTTATACTACAACACAGGACAAGATTAGTATAAAGAGTAGCGTTAAAAAATTTTCTTTTTTAAAACAGAGGTTCATAATATGTACTATCGAATGTATTAACACGCACAAAACCATCTTCACCACCTGAAGCGTAACTTTTGCCATCCGGATGGAAAGCCAAACTGTTAATAGGACCAAAATGACCCTTAAGACGAGCAAATTCTTCGTCATAAATCAAATGGAAGAAACGTGAATCGAATTTACCAGCTTTTGTTGAAGTCGTTGTTACTTCCATAGCATCTTGACCACCACCCAAAACAACATGATCTAAAATGGGACTGATAGCGGCTGAATTTACCGGGCGTTCAGTCTTGTAAGTCTTCAAACACATTAAAGAATCTGAGTCAAATAATTTAGCGGAAGTATCCTTAGAGGCGGTAACAAACATAGTGCCATCCTTGTACATTTGCATATCATTAATGCCGGCGGTGTGATCATTAACTGAATTAACTTCACGACCTTTACGTATGTCCCAAATGGAAATTTGACCATTATCATGACCTTAACAAACAAAATTAAAGATTATTAACTTTAGTTTAAATGAATTTTTAAATACATACCAGTGATGATTGTCTCATCCAAAGGACCCCATAACATGGAAGTAATTTTTGACTGCACCATGGGTAAACGCATAATAGGGTTCTGATCCGCTAAACTGGCATCGGCCGTACGTACATCAATAATAAATAATTCAGAGTTTTGACCCATAGCCTTGTCCGTCGAATATGCGGCTTGGTTGCCAGAATAACTGAAGTTACAGGTACGTACAGATGATTTGGCGGGAATAGAAGCAATAACAGAACCAAGTTCAACATCCCAAACTTTAGTTGTCATATCACCGGAACCAGTAATCAATTTCGAAGTAGTCCAATCAACATCCAAACACCAAACTGCACCTTGATGACCATCATATGTCCCTAAACGCTCACCGTTTATGGACCACCACACATTGGGTTTTTGATCTTTTGAGCAGGAAAATAATAAGTCACCCTCGCGATTGTATTTGATTTGAGTGATGGAACGTTCATGTCCCTGAAGCATTAAAGGTCTCTGTATATTACAAAAAATACGCGATTAACAAATTTGTAAAAATTGCTTATAGTATTTTAGGTTATGTCAAATCACACAAAACAACATATTTTCTCCAAAAAAAAAAAATATGCGAAAATTCTACACATTAATACTTCGGCATGCATATATTTGGTTTTTCTATATATTCTAGAAAAATATTTACCATTTTATAGGGATATTTATCACTTTTCCTTAAAAAATCTACTTTGCAAATTCCATGCACTGAGAATGAACTGTCAGAAAGGAGCGTTCGTGTTGGCCAGCTAACATAGCGCTTTTTGATTACTCATAGCGATAAAAATGTGTTTTATCAAATATTTTTGTTCTTTTTTAACTTAACGTCTCCACGAAACAAAAAGTTAATGTTATTGTTTTTCGTGTTTTAACATTGATTTCATGTCTCGTGGAAACACCAAGTAACTGGGGAAATATCAGTGTTGCCACCATTAAAACAAAAAAATACACAGCCCTGGGTTAAAAATTATCCAAAACCGTATGGAATTACACAAAAAAATATATTTTTTTTATTAGTTTAAACGCATGCAAAATATGTGCCCCTTGGGATTTTCCTTCGCACATTGGGCCAGCATCGATATAATTTTGAAATAATGCAGCCACTTCTTACCGACTGGTTAGATTGCTATGAAATTTCACGCTGTCATAGAGCTAAAGTTTTTAGGCCCGAACCCATGGACCCAACGGGAGCTGTGCCATTAATTTCCAAAGAAAGGCTCATGTAAAATGTAAAAACTTTTCAATCCTGCGCTTTTTTCGATTTATCCACAGACTTTAAAAAAATTAACAAAAAATTACATTTGGTATAAATTTGCCAAATGGTGTTTGAATTACATTCTACTAATATGTGCTAAATTTCCAGACAATCGGTTAATATTTAGACACAGTTTACCTACATTGTCATGTAAATCAATTATAGGGTGACAGTTATAGAAAAATAGCCTTTGCAATTTAACAAAGACTGATTTACTGAATTATTTAAAAGATATTTTGATCTGCTCCACTGTGCCGCTGTAAGAAAATTTTTGTCTGATCAAAGCCATGTAACTGTTATAAAAACTTTTAAAATTATTGTTCAAATTTCTTTTCTTTAATTTCTTGCCACACAAGACAAAAATATTTATTTTGCATACAGTTTGAAAAATATTTTCTTAAATTAACGAAATATGGGTTTTACATATAAATAATATAAAACAACATTTTTGACTTCTACTAACTAAATTGGTTTTTGTCTTGAACAAGTTTACAAAAATAATTCACCAGACTTTAAATTTATGGTAGATGTTGCACAAACAAACTCATTTTATCAGCTGTGGGACTTGAATTCATGGAATTTAGTAAATTTTTCAGCAAAAAGAGAAATTACACAAAAACTACACAAAAATGTCATTATTCAAAAATTGTCCAAGGAATGTGTAAACAGTCCCGGTTTTGAATAATTATTCAAAAAGTGGCAACACTGGGAAATATGTTTAGCTAATTGCTCTTTTGTTCGTTTGATTATTCTAGTGCAGCACGTACCAAAAGCTTTTTCCTAAGAAAAACAATGAACAAAGTTTACATTCTTTCAAAATCTACGCTAAATATTAATGAATCTCAAACACAAAATAATCATTTTATGCATTCTTCTTCAACCCAAGGGATGTTCTTTGTGACGTTAACCAGAACAACAACATTTCAAAATCTAGAAATATGACCATGGTCGACTTTAATGTTCAGTACAAAACTTGTTTCACTTAAGATTAATATATGCCCTTTACACGCAAAGAAAAACTATAGTATTTTCATCGAAAATAAACGTATAATTTGCTTTAGTTGATTGTATACTATACAACTACAAAAGTTAAGAATATAACTTATAAAATAACTTAGGAAAATGTCCAAAAACAAATGTTCGTTGAAATGTCTATATTCGTAGACAAAATTTACATCTTTTTCCAGCTTCAATAAACTATTTATTTTTATAAATAAAATGACTCCTGATTTATTGAAAATTATATTTTTATTAATATTTTAATTTAATATTACATATTTTGGATCACAAAAATTCTTCAACGGTAATTTGCCTAAGTACTATGCGGCCCTATGCTCCTTGCAGGAGTAAAAGGAACAAATATATATAACCCACAAAAAGATAATATACAACAACAAATATTGACTACTGCCTATTACACTAGCGTGCAACCCTTTACAATTACTACCAAATTAAATCCACGAAAAAAGCTGTTAAACTCCATATAAAAAAATTATTTTTCACTTGCGTGGAACTGTTGCGAAATTGCTGTGGAATTTTTTTCGCATCAATTTAATAGACAGGACCATTTGAAATTTAAATTTAAAATATTTGAAATTTTCCAAAATTGTTGTCTAACTTACAAGCCACTATACTTGTGTGTACTTACGAAGTATATTGGCTTGTGGGCCATTACAATGCGGCCATACCCTGGGAAAAGTAAGCCTGCTTGTGTGTAGAGTTTGAACACTCGGGGATACTAGTATGTACACACAAGTATCTCCGATACAATACATTTTGTCATATTGTTTTTACTTTTATTTTCTGTAAGTAATAAAATGCAATACAGATTTAATTACTTTTTTTAAGATTATAGTTTTAAGCGATATTAAAAATAACTACTTGTTAGGACCATAGGCCCTAAAGGGCTTAATAGGTTTATTTGAATAATAAATAGTAAATAAAAAATTAATAAATAATAAAAATAGTGTAAAATTTATTTGACTTACTGGTTACTAATCAGCAATTCACAAAAAATGGAGGGAAAATAAACTGTCACAGCTTTTTTGACGTTTTAATTTTTTTTTAATTAATTTTAATTTTATTATAAACGGTACTTTTAAATAAATTTAACTGTTTTTTTGCTTGATTTGCATGATCGTGTGCTTGAACGTTAGCGGAGCTGGATTCAAGCAAAATAATCCGAAATTGTGGTATTTTATGCAGAAGAGTGTGAAAGCAAGTCACTGTTATTAAAAAAAAACATGATTTACTGTGCACAATGAAGTTTGCAAGAAAGAATGGTACAAAAATTTTAAAAGAACGACATTCCGAGTAACTGCGACTTGAAATATTTGATCACTGCCGTTACCAGTGATTTATCAATAACTGTGATTAAATCACCGGTATGAAAATATCGCTCATTTCATCACTGGTATGAAAATATCGCTCAAAATTAGAATTGATATGGCATCTTTAAGAATCAGCTGTTTTTGACGTTTCGTTTTAGTTGAATATTCGTTCGTCTCCATAAAAGAACTTTTCAAACAGAGGCATTGCAGTACTTTCTTAACGCATTTACGTAAAATTTTGCGAAATTTCCTTTTTATAAAATAAACAATGTCACGTAATTTGCAAAGGTTTATTAATACTTGTCGTCTTCAGCATGCTGCACGAACAAGATGTTTAAACAAAACACAAAGCTTATACCAGCAACAACGTTCAGCAACCACCGACCCGGTTAAGGGTAAAGGCCCCATATCTTGGAAAAGTTTTGCTGCCATTGGTGGCTTAGGTGCTGTAGGCTTGGCCTTTATGTTGTATGTAAAACATGAGAAGGAAGAGGCCATATTAAAGGAACGTAAACGACAGTTGGGTAAGGCAGCTATAGGTGGTCGCTGGGAATTGACAGATGCCCAGGGTGCTTTAAGAAAATCTGAAGACTTTTTGGGTAAATGGTTGTTAATATATTTTGGTTTTACCCATTGCCCGGATATATGTCCAGATGAATTGGAAAAAATGGCTGCTGTAGTAGACGAAATTGGTACCATTTAATTTTTTAGTAGTTTTCAATATATTTAATTTTCCCGTCTTTTAGAGAAATCTGCAGAAAAAATTGAAATTCAACCTATTTTTATTACTGTCGATCCAGAACGTGACAGCAAAGAAGTGGTGGCCAAATATGTAAAAGAGTTTTCCCCAAAACTTTTAGGCCTGACTGGTACAGTTGAACAAATTAGCAAAGTTTGTAAGGCATTTAGAGTTTATTTCTCTGCTGGTCCCCGTGACCAGGATAATGATTATATTGTTGATCACACTATCATAATGTATTTAGTTAATCCAGAAGGTGAATTTGTCGACTATTACGGCCAAAATCGTAATAAGGACCAATGCGTTAGTTCGATAATGGTGAATATAGCTAAATGGAATTCGCTAAATAAGAAAGCATGGTTTAGTAGTTAAAAACACAATTATATACACTGTTATACAAAAGTTTTATAAATGAAACTATATTTAAATTTGTTCTTTTTACTTTTTGAATTTCATCCTTTAAGACAATGTATTGACATTAAGAATTTTATGAAGTAAAAAAGCTCCCTATAAACAATTTCACTGGAATTCAAGTTGAAAGCAAGTTCAATTCCAACCCTGTTTTCCAGTTTCAAGGCTTGAACACAACTTTAATTACATTTTATTTCAGTAGCATACTCCAGCAAAAGGGAAACAAAAATTCAATTTTGAAATATTTTTGTAAAATATACAAATGCTAGAATTTGAAATCTACTTTACTTCAAGCAAAATTTAAAGCACTTGAATTTTTAAAACCTATGTGCTTATTGGGGCTATGATAAACCATTTTGTGATAATTCTACTCTATATTGTATAAGAAGTAAAAAAATTTTGCAAATGATCCTAAGTTTTTACAATATACGATCACAATTTATGCATTATTAAAGTGTCGCCGATGTTTTTTTGTTCCTTTTTGACCCTCAAACCGTACACAGGTGCGAATTCGCACACAAAAAAAACTTAAAGGCTGCCTTTTTTACGACTGAATTTAAATATGAGTTTTGAAATACTACTTTTAGCTACATTTCTTTTTAAAAATACATTCTTAGTTTGCAAATAAACACAAATGGTGGGTCCCATACTGCAGGTTCAAGCCAGTGCTAGCCAAACACTTTCCTGGGAAACGAACTATTTTAGGCTTTTCATATGTACACAATCGGGTTTTTACACGTAAACAATCCGAACGTCAACAGAAAGAGTAGAAGAGCAACAAATTTTATTTAGTTTCATGTAAACATTAAAGTTTAATAATTAATAATTCATTAATTAATTACACTGATCATATATAAATTTTATTTTTATTAGGTTATTTGACGAAATGTGGAATATAGAGGGGGAAAACGAACTTTTATTTTGTTTAAATGTTTTTAAACGTGCCTTGTATGCAATCATACCCCCCTGATTATGTAAGGCGTATGCGTAGACTTTTTAGGCGTTTTTATAGTAAAGTCGTTATAAAAATATTTTTGCAATATTTAACAGTCAAGTAAGACTAATATTTTGCTTAAATTGTATTAGATTCGCCAGGAAAATTTTACTTTTTGTTAATTTCGATTTTGAAAAATTCGATTTGTATGGAGGCGTTTTTACTAAATACGCCAACGCCTTACATACATAATCACGGGGATTAAATTAAAAGAGGTACCAACTCTCCCAACCTCTGTTAAATCACTCTCTCCTTAATTTGTATCGAAAAATGTTGCCATAAGAATTACGCATGTCTGCAAACCATAAAACGATACAGTATCGTTAACGAATTCATATTTAGTATCATATTTGCTATCGTTTATGATACAAAAATATGAATTCGTAATGATATCATAATTTTTAAAAATAACGATAAATTTTCTGAAAAGTCACATTTGCTTGTTCTATAATTTAATCGTTAAAGATATCATATATAGTTCTTTATTTCGATATCGTTAATGATATCATATTTTCAACGAATAGTGATAAAATAAGGACAAAAAACGAAAATATGACAATGACGAAAATATTATCGCATTGGCTGATATTTTCGATATCATAACGATATCGTTATTTCATAAAAAAACGATATCATTAACGAAAGTGCATTTTTCTTCACAGTACCTATTACTTATGAATCGTTAATGATATCGTTCTCGGACAAACGTATCATCGAAATGATATCGTTACGAATGAATACAAAACGATTGTTACGAATGGTCTCAATGTTGGTTGTATAAAAATTAAAAAATTTTTTTGTTTATATTTATTATATATTATTTATTATTATTATATTTTTGGTGTTTATTTTTTTCACTTAAACATTAACAAAACGAGTAAAAAAGCTAAAGTCGGGCATGCCGACTATACAATACCCTACACCAGTCTGGTTAAAAGCCAACTAATGTTTTGATTCGAAATTCAAATGGGTTAAGATGGAAGTTGTGTCAAAATTTTCTATAAAATCATAAAAGACGAGAAAATCGAAAATATATTCCATATGGGCGATAGGTCCAAATATGGACCGATCCTATCATGTGAGTCAGCGAACCAAATTTCATTGAAATATCTTCGTATTTGCGACCTGCAGCGTGTAACCAAGCCAATTTTGGGGGGACCCTGATATGGGCACTAGGTCTAAACATGGACCGATGTTAACCAAAATCAATAGGCTTATTCCTTGGGCCAAGATAGGTCTGTGTACCAAATTTCATCAAAATATCTTAATATTTGCGACCTACAGCGAATAAACAATATAATTTTGGGGGACCCTTATATGAGCACTAGGTCTAATCATGGACCGATTTCAACCAAAACCAATAGGCATCGTCCTTGGGCCGACATAAGTCGCTGTACCAAATTTCATCAGAATATCCTAATATTTGCGACCTGCAGCGTATAAACAATATAATTTTGGGGGGACCCTTATATGGGCACTAGGTCTAAGCATGGACCGATGTTAACCAATATCAATAGGCTGATTCCTTGGGCCAACATAGGTCTGTGCACCAAATTTCATCAAAATATCTTAATATTTGCGACCTGCAGCGTATAAACAATATAATTTTGGGGGGACCCTTATATGGGCACTAGGTCTAAACATGGACCGATTTCAACCAAAACAAATAGGCATTGTCCTTGGGCCGAAGTAAGTCGGTGTACCAAATTTCATCAAAATATCCTAATATTTGCTACCTGCAGCGTATAAAAAATATAATTTTGGGGGGACCCTTATACGGGCACTAGGTCTAAACATGGACCGATATTAACCTAAATCAATAGGCTTCATCCTCGGGTCAGCGTAGGTCTGTGTACCAAATTTCATCAAAATATCTTAATATTTGCGAACTGCAGCGTATAAAAAATATAATTTTGGGGGGACCATTATATGGGCACTAGGTCTAAACATGTACCGATTTCAAACAAAATCAATAGGCTCCGTTCTTGGGCCTACATAGGTCTGTGTACTAAATTTCATTGAAATATCTTCTTATTTGCGACCTGCAGCGTATAAAAAAGACAATTTTGGGGGTACCCTTATGTGGGCACTAGGTCTAAACATGGACCGATGTTAACCAAAATCAATAGGCGTCGTCCTTGGACCGACGTAAGTCGGTGTACCAAATTTCATCGAAATATATTAATATATTTAGTTAGAATATTCTTCCACCTCAAGTCCAAATTCTAATATGATATTGTCATATTAGATTTTTATTTGTTGTTTCAAAAAGGGGTTGATCATTTTCATGATAGGCAATACAATTGTTTCGGAGACATCACTCTACTCTTCAGTTGTCCGCAATAAGAAAATGATAACTTTCTTACTCAAACCGAGACATTCCATAAGGTACAAAAAATCAACCGGACGAGAATTTTGTACTTTCGTAAATGAACTGTCTGATTTGGTAAAACCAGCTATAAATCAAAACAATTTTTGTATTTTTAATGCAAAAATTAAAATAATTGTTGGAAATATATTGATATTTTCGACCTGTAGAGTGCGCACAAGAATGCATGGACAGACAGACGGACGGACAGACGGACATCGCTAAATCGAAATAAAAAATAATTCTGAGCCGATCGGTATATAAGGTGGGTCTACGAACATTATTTTTTGGTGTTACAAACATCAGCACAAACTTATAATACCCTCTCCACATAGTGCTGTAGGGTATAATGAGAGAATATATGTGACAGCGCATAGAGAAAGGGACCTAAGGGTAAAAAAATCAATTTTTTTTTGTGGACAACATCTGAGCATCGAATGAGACCGATCACATGCTCTCCTGACCTTAGGTCCCTTTCTATTTTGCGCGTCACATATACATATTTCATATTTCAATAAAAAAAACACATGCATTTTTCAAAATACTGCAACAGGTCAACGAATACTAAACGAATGTTGTGATTAATTTTTTTTTAATGCATCATCACTTCATATCGTTGCTTGCCATGTAGTGGCATTATAAAAATAATCCGTAAAAACCACTCATCAAAAACAAAGATTGTATATAATATCATTAGTTATTGTTGTTGCCTGAATACATGGCAAAAGCAATGAATGGTATGAATGCATAATAAAAACGAATGTACTCAAACCGTTCTCTGGTCCATACCTGGCATATAAAATTAAAGAAACTTCTTAACAGCGGTAGAGACGATTAGTTTGTCTTTAGCCTATATGGCCGTTGGTTAAAGTTAACCCAACAGTAGAGACCCACCGTAAAATGTTTTATTGTGATTAGAAATCATAAACACAAAATATTTTAAATTTATATATACAGCTATGGACATATAAATAGCACATTTTACCATGAATTCTTTCTTATGCTACTATATTGCAAATACTATTAACAACCAACAAGTTTTTGTTTTTTCCAAATGTTTATTATGCACATTTATTATTGCTATAAACTTTAATTGAAATTCATTAATGTAAATAAAAAATTATCATTATGAAAAAAAAAACCCATTGAAATGAGCTGTAAGTTTGCGAAATCCCAGACTTGGCCCTTCAATCCATTTATGTGTCTATACTTGGCATATAAAATTAAAGAAACTTCTTAACAGCGGAAGAGACGATTAGTTTGTCTTTAGCCTATATGGCCGTTGGTTAAAGTTAACCCAACAGTAGAGACCCACCGTAAAATGTTTTATTGTGATTAGAAATAATAAAACACAAAATATTTTAAATTTATATATACATATATTCCTCTAACTCCCACTGGAGCATAGGACGCCATTTTAAATTTCATTTGGTGAATGGGCCTAAAAATTTTTAGGAATCAAAATTAACAAAAAAACCGAGTAAAAAGTTTAAAGTCGGGCATGCCGACTATACAATACCCTACACCACTCTGGTGTATTGTTTGGATCCGAAATTCGAATGGGTTAAAATGGGGCTTGTGTCAAAATTTTCTATAATGTGAGTCAGCGCACCAAATTTCATTAAAATATCTTAATATTTTCGACCTGCAGTTTGTAACCAAGCCAATTTTGGGGGGACCCTTATATGGGCACTAGTTCTAAACATGGACCGATGTTCACCAAAATCAATAGGCTTCGTCCTTGGGCCAACATAGGTCTATGTACCAAATTTCATCAAAATATCTTAATATTTGCGACCTGCAGCGTATAAACAATATAATTTTGGTAGGACCCTTATATGGGCACTAGGTCTAAACATGGACCGATGTTCACCAAAATCAATAGGCTGCGTTATTGGGCCAATGTAGGTCTGTGTACCAAATTTCATCAAAATATCTTAATATTTACGACCTGCAGCGTATAAACAGTATAATTTTGGTAGGACCCTTATATGGGCACTAGGTCTAAACATGGACCGATGTTCACCAAAATCAATAGGCTGCGTTATTGGGCCAATGTAGGGCTGTGTACCAAATTTCATCAAAATATCTTAATATTTACGACCTGCAGCGTATAAACAATATAATTTTGGTAGGACCCTTATATGGGCACTAGGTCTAAACATGGACCGATGTTCAAAAAAATCAAACTTGTTCGTCCTTGGGCCAACATAGGTCTGCGTACCAAATTTCATCAAAATATCTTAATAGCTGCGACCTGTAGAGTGCGCACAAGATTGCATGGACAGACAGACAGACGGACGGACAGACAGACAGACGGACGGACAGACGGACATCGTTAAATCGAAATAAAAAAAATTCTGAACCGATCGGTATACTATAAGGTGGGTCTACGACCAATATTTTTTGGTGTTACAAACATCAGCACAAACTTATAATACCCTGACCACATAGTGGTGTAGGGTATAAAAACAACTCACCAGTTAAAGTCCTTCGTTGACGCCAGGCCTGTTGTCAGTTGAAGATAATGCACTTGTCGTAAAAATAATCGCTCAAATTTAGATATACATACATATATATATTTTTTTAAGTGGATTGGTATAAGATTATTGATTTCCCTTGTAAAAATGATTTTTATATATTCATATATGATTTTTATACAATCATTTATGATTTTATACAATTATAACTTGTCGAGTATTGTGAAACATATATTTTTATATTATTATATCAAAAGATATTTAATTATATAAAATTATATTAACCAGATCCACCATTTTTCGGATCAAATAATATATTTTTTATATAATTATATTAACCCATACATGACTTGATCCGGAAAATGGTGGATCTGGTTAATATAATTTTATATAATTTAATATCTTTTGATAATAATCATATAAGAATATATGTTTCACAATACTCGACAAGTTATAATTGTATAAAATCATAAATGATTATATAAAAATCATATCTGATTATATAAAAATCATTTTTACTAGGGTTGTATGCACGTTTGTGACTGTATCAATGTATATGTGTGTCTATACCACCTAACTATTTAGAAATAAATTTATGGAACTAAATTGGGAACGAAAATTAAAATAAAATGGGAAATATGAACACTGAAAATTAAATGAAATTAAAATTAAAGTAGGGCATAGACGTTCAAATTTATTGATAAATTTTTTAAAAATCCCTTTAGAAAAACGTTATTACGGGAAATTTAACTGTTTTGAGGCCAGCGGTTTTTTTTTTTTTTTGCTAATTTTAGCAACACATGTCTGCTGATCTGTAGTACAATAAAATTAGTAGCCGCTACTAAATTTTAGTAAAATTTATGTAAACTGCAATTCAAAATCGATTTGCTAAAATCAGTTAAAAAACTTACTAAATATCATAATTTTAGTGCAATGAAATTAGAATAAATAATTAGTTGCAGCTACTAAATTTCAGTAAATTGCTGTGAACTGTAATTTAAAATCAATCTGCTGAAATTAGCAAAAAATTGTACTAAAAAATAAAAAAACTGTAAAATCTAAAAAAAAAAATTTCTTTCAATTGTAACAAGCGTATAATTACTTCATCGTACTTGAAATTTGGAGCCAAAATTGCAAACGGTTCTCCAGTTATTGCCGTTTTATGCATTGGAGATGCAATAAAATTTTCTGGGTGTTATTTCTAAACTAAAAATATATCAATAGTAACAAATATAAACTAAACAAGAATTGTAAAAAATAAAAAAAAATGTATTTTTAAATTAGTATATTTTTCTGCTAAATTTAGCACTCGGTTTTGAAAAATTAGTAACATGTTTTGCTGAAATCAGCAGCGAAAATTAGTAAAAAAATTCGTAATTTGTAATTAGAGAATAGCAAAATTGATTACTAAAAATAAAAATTGTACTAATAATCAGTATAAAAATAGTATAGTGCGATTGAAAACTGTTTACAAATTTTTTTACAAACTTTTTTATCTGAGTGTAAGTCCACACAATGTAATCGATTTCGTGTACTTCACATTGTGCGTACTTACGATATGGGATACTTGTGTATAACAATTGTATATGAAATTAAAAATATTTGAAATTGTACTTCCGAAGTATATTGGCTTGTGGGCCATTACAATGCGGCCATACCCTGGGTAAAGTAAGCCAGCTTGTATGTAGAGTTTGAAAGCACTCGGGGATTCTAGTAAGTACACACAAGAATCTCCGAGTACGTTCAAATCCTACACACAAGCTGGCTTACTTTACCCAGGGTATGGCCGCATTGTAATGGCCCACAAGCCAATATACTTCGTAAGTACACACAAGTATAGTGGCATGTAAATTAGATAAAATTTTTGAAAAATTTCAAATATTTTTAGTTTCATATACAATTGTTATACACATCGTCGACCGGCTTGCAAAATGTCACATGTGCTTTTTAATAGATTTTCAGGAGATCGATAAAACTTACAAAATCTACTTTTAAGATATTTTATTGGCATCATATGCCTTAGTGATGATTTTATTAAATGAGGTCGTGAATCATTAAGGCATATGATGCCAATAAAATATCTTAAAAGTAGATTTTGTAACAGTTTTTTCGCTCTCCTGAAAATCTATTAAAAGACACATGTGACATTCTGCAGGCCGGTCGACGACATGTATCCCATATCGTAAGTAGACACAATGTGAAGTACACGAAATCGATTACATTGTGTGCACTTACACGTTTTTCTAAAGGGATACTTTGTTCTGATTGGTTGATTTTAAAAAACATTGATCAATATTGAACGTGTATGTCTGCCTTAAGAAAACTACTTTTCAATAGAAACGAAAGAAAATATGGAACGGAATGAGTTAAATTGGGATAAAATAATATCCACTCTCTCTGAAAAATTTTCTATTTATACTCATAAATGTTTTCACTTTGCTATTTTGAAATATTCAATTATTTAAATAAATTAAAAATTCGCCTGAAGAATTCCGCCAGGTCACCGGATCAAGTTATGTACCAAGATAAAATATGTTTTTATAGTTCGTAGATTAAATGATTATAACTTGTATGAATGGGGGAAAAGTTTTTAGTTGATCTGTTATTTTAAGTAAATGAATGTTATTTTAGTTTGACTCAAGATCATAAATTAATATCACTTTCTGTTTAAATTATTTTCAAATCATAGAAAGATGATACAATTTTTACAAGTAAATTACAAAGAATAAAAATTATTGAAAAAATTCGATAAGACCAGCAAGGCAGAATGCGCATTTTCGGCTTTCGCTACAAAGCCATCATCAGTGCCTTTCGCCTTTGAGTGGGTTAATATTTTGATAATCGTCTACTTATATGAATGTTGAAAGCAAATCGAGTTTGTTATCAACAACTCAACTTAGACTAACATCAACGAAATTTAACAATGCTATTTTTATCCTTTTGTTATTATTACTCTTTTTTGCTTTGAACCTTAATTCTTAAGATATCTCAGCTGATTCTATTCAACTCTGTGTATGATAAACACAGATGTTTGAATTACAACGAACCGTTAAATTTAAATTTAAATGTGTGTTATTAAATTATATTTTTGCACCGTGTCAATGTGTTTAAGATGAATGGGGGAAAAGTTTTTAGTTGATCTGTTATTTTAAGTAAATGAATGTTATTTTATTTTTTATTTTTATTCTTTGTAATTTACTTGTAAAAATTCTATCATCTTTCTTTGATTTGAAAATAATTTAAACAGAAAGTGATATTAATTTATGATCTTGAGTCAAACTAAAATAACATTCATTTGATTATAACTTGTACTAGGTTTATTGTATACATTGATTAAGAGACGTTTCAAAATATTAAAATCCGATGTACATGATCCCCTAGAATGACCAGGGGTAAGCAAGTTTGCGATATTATCTCTAGTCAGAAGATTATTGCAAATTGTTGCAATTTCGCCGCCACACAAGCAAAACTTCACCAATTATCAACACAGTGGGCAGTCAAACAATGAGTTGAGTTCCGTTGTCACACAAAAGAAGTTCCCGATTTCGTGGTTAACCAATTGCTCATTCAGAATTCTTTTCGTTTGGCCTTTATTAACATTCATATTTAAATTCATTATTTAGATTTCCTTCGTAGTTGACCAATTGTCCCTTCAAAACGCTTTTTTCGCCTTTATTAATACTTCAATTCAATATTTTAAATTCGGTCGTTCTTCCTTATTTCAAAATTCTCAATCAAAATTTTCAAATTATTTCCCCAATTGTTCTCCGTCTCCTACTCAAATTTTAAAACCATTTTTTATAATTTTTTTCGTATAGTTGTTCGGGTTTTATGCGAAGAAACTGTTATGCTCCATAAAAAGGAAATAATTAAAGATTTCAACCTTACGTCACTTCATTTCGCCGCACTTTATTTCTAAACTTAAAGCTCCATTAGTCTGGTACACTCAAAAAAAAAAAGTCAGTAAAGTCAGCAAAAAATGTTGCTATGTCAGCAAATTTTTAGTCAGGAGCGTGTTTGCAAAAAAGTTGGTAATTTAAGCAAAAGGTTTGCTGAAAATCAGCGAGCTGATTTTTACCAAAAAAATAGTAATCTTCAGCAAAAATTTTGCTCACTTAGTCGACTGCAAATGAAAAAAATCCTTGCTAAAATCACTAAACTTTTTGCTGAATATTAGTAGACTGAAAAAAACTGAAAAAACTTGTAGCGAAATTTTACTTTAGTTAATTTATTTGCTGAAAATTTAAATATACACTCAGGGAATTATGTAGGTAAAATCAACTGCAAATGACAGTTTAAATAACTGCATTTGCACTTAAAAAGGTGTAGACTACATTTGCAGTTAAATTAACTGCAATATGAAGTTATTTTTAACTGTTAAAAATCAACTGACAAATGTAGTAAAAACAACTACAAATGCAATTAAAACAACATACATGCAAATTATTGTAAAACTGTACCAACAACTGCAAAATGTAGTTAAAAAACATAAATAAAAATTATTTTAAAAATTATTAATTTAATAAAAAACAAAATTTATGTAAACTCTCCTAACTTAATTTTATTCTATTTAAAATTGAGAAATCAAAATTGTCACTTTTATTTTTCACTAGTAAGATATTGTTGTAGATGTCCGTCAGTGAGGGATGAAATATGGCGTTGTTTGGCTTCCTTTTTTTTTCTCCAGGTAGAAAGAGATGAGAATATAAAAGAACTAAAAAAAAATAAATACAATAATTTTTAATAATCCCGTAAATAAATTTATATTATAAAACTTACCTTATTATTTTAATAACTTAATAAAAAATATATAAACTTTTCCGTATTACGCGTCCTCACTCTTTGGCGTTGTTTTATGACTAAGACAAGAGAAAACATGTTCTACTCATATTCTTTCACTAAACAAGCGCGTCATACACATGCTCCTGATTGCTTCGTGTGTGTGCACACACACTTGAAAATATAAGTATTTGTAAAAAAAATTCAAAATAACTGCATAAAATAAATGTGGTACTTTTTGTAGTTAGTTTGAAAAAATAACTGTCAAAAACATTGAAATATTTTGCTCTAAGTAAATTAACTACAATTGTAGTTAAAATAACTACAACCGCATTACTACACAAATAACTGTCATTTAGTAACTGCAGAACTTTTCTGAGTGTAGAATATGTGTAGAGTTGTTTTTCTTTTTTTGTCATTTCCGTTTCCAGACAAGCTGCGACATCTACATTTTGTCTATCTGGTTGTCGTCCACGCTATGAATGCGGTTATCAGCACAATTTTTGTAGCAAAATAAATAAGTAAAACATTAGTTCAAAATTAGTTTAGTGCTAAAAAAAAATTAAACTAAAATTTTTGCTGAAAACGGAATTTCAGCAAAAAAATTGCGGAAAACTAGTACACTTGATATACAAGACGTTTTACTAATTTTTCTAACTTATTTTTTTGAGTGTAGTTCGTAAAGTATCGTGTCAGCTGTTTACTTTTAGTTAATTACATTATACACAACTACTTAGTTTGGAAGTACATTTGAGGTAAGAAAATCTAATTAAAGCCCAAATTAGTTTGGAAGTAAAGTGCTGCGAAATGAGGTATCGTGAGGTAGAAATCTATTTTCAATAGATTTTTTTAACTCAAATGTACTTCCAAACTAAGTAGTTGTGTACACTGTCATTAAGTAAAAGTAAACAGCTTCCAAACTAAGTAGATGTATACAATGTCAACTAAAAGTAAACAGCTGACACGTTACTTTACGATACTACTAGATTAACGGATCCTTTAGTTGGGCTTTAGTAATAAAATCTTCTTAAGCTTGTTTCTTTTGGTTTCAAAAATTTTATTTCATAAATCGGATTTTTTATTTGTAATCGCTTTAAAGTTATTTTCCTTTCGATTTTAGAAAATGTTGTTTTTTATTACCTTTTCTTGTAACTACTTAGCATTAAGTTTTAGATAAGTGTATTTTTTTTAAGTGTATTACTTTTATTTTTATTTTATTATTTATTTTGAAAATTTTACATATTTTTTTAATGTAACGATCGATCGTTTACACATGAATATGAGTATGGGTTTTAAGTTATTTTTAAATTACTTTTTTACGGTTTCTAATGTTCTTTTAACGCTAAATATTATGGATTTTTGTTGTATTATTATAGGTATATAAAAAATCGAGTTTTTATATTAATATTTGTGTTGTCTTTTTGAAAGTTTTTGTGTTTTCTTTTTGAAAGTATCTACAAAAAACAAAGTTCTAAAGTGGTGTTTTATACTGTTTTAAGCATGTAAAATAATTTTTTAGTATTTTTTCTTTTTTTTTCTGGAATACTGATTGCCAAAAAGAAAATTTTAAATTAATTTTTTAGTATAGTCATTTATTGAAATTGCTTCATGTTGCAAATTTTTACAACTAAAATGCGATTTTAAATACAATTTTAACAATTAAAATGAGATTTTAAATTAAATTTTAAAATTAAAAAAATATTGCTTTTATTTTTTAAATTTAGTCGCAAGTATTTCAATATTAAATTTTGGCGCCCAACTTGGGCGTGCATTTATTAATCATCAATTTCAGTAACACATTTTTCTTAAAAGAATGAAAAAAAATTTTTTTTCTGAAGCGTAGTTATCAATTTAAAACAATAAGAAAATTTGGGACTGTATTAAAAAAATTTACAAATTAAGTTTTCTGAAATTCTTTTGAAAAACTGTTTAACATGTTTGAAAAACTTTATTTTAATGAAAATTTCAAAGGATTTTTTAAGATAATCAACACAAACTAAATTTCATAGCTTTTTAAAATAAAACTCCCTGATAATTAAGAAAATAATCAAAAAAAATATTGAAAAACTTATGTATAAAATCAAAACACAAGTACATACAAGGTTAAAACACGTTTTCAAAATAATGGTAGTTGTTGAGGATACCGCTATCAGTATTATATCGGTAAAATCGAGATTAGCCTCCGCATTCATAATGAAAAGTTAGTAGCTATTTATACATCGGACAAAACTAGATGGTAACTAGAATGCTTTTTAGGCCTAGCAGCTTGTTATAATAGAGTTTATTCATAATGATTTCTTAGCACACCGATTAAGAGCAACCCTGCATTTGAAAATACAGCGGCGGTCAAAAAAATAGCACCAAGTCAAAGAAAAACATTCGTTATATATTTTTGATTAGGTTGAACTGATTGCATTGAAAGTGTTTCATAAGAAACATGAAATACGGTGTAACAATATTAAATAAAACATGGTTCATTTAGCTTTTTATTTTATTATAAATTTTAAACTTCTTTAAACAGTCAAAAAATAGCACTACATGAAAGCTTGTATGAAAATGAACTACTTAACCCATTTCTTACCAATGTAATGGCGTAGAAAGCATGTGCTACTTTGACGTCTTGAGTATAAACGGTATTTAAAAATTACAAAAATTTGACTTCCAGGGTTGCCATATAATGATTTGAAAAAAACTATTTTTGACTTTTTTCAAAAAATATTAAAAAATATAAGGAAGAGGGGCGTAATAAAAGTGATATGTTGATTTAGATAAAGATGTGTAAAAAAATATTTTGAGGGAAGAAATATTCTGAGCTCAGTTCACACTTTAAAAAATAAATTGGCTGATCTTATCAAGAGTTATTCGCAAAGAAGCATACAAATCTGAGCAATTAGTGTTGCCATATAACAATTTTTAAAAAATGTCTAAAAATACCAATTTTTTAAAAAGTTCTTAAAAATATAGCAAAAGAAATAATTTAAATTTCTTGCAATTTTTTCACAGGAATTTGTATAATCAAAATATAAAAATTTAAATTTTAAAAACAATATTAACCATGCCATATGGCATATAGTGCGTCAAAGTTTCAAATTGAATTACTTAAACCACCACTAGAGGGCGCGACTTAGCCATCAAAATTACAAAAAATGCTTAATACAAAACCGGCCTGTCCTTCTACAATACCAAGTTTTATCAATCATCAAAATTCCCACGGAATCCATGCTTGGTATAAAATGGGTTTATCAATGAATAAATTGAAATAAGTTAGATGTATTAACATAATAAAATTAATATTCTGTTGCATGCCCATTATTTTTTTTTTTTAATGAGAAGCAACACTCAGGAAATTCTTCCTATTAATTAACGTGTTGCTTCCTTTGGAAAGGGGATAGAGAAGAAGTGAAAGATGGTGAAAGATGAAGGGCTTCAAATATGGCAACACTGTAATTGCGCGAGATGTTGAATTTTAGAACAGTTATTGCGCGCCATCTGATGGTGAGTTGGCGAACTTTGTTGAAGCTTTTTAGTTCATAGCCCTGTTATATTATTTTACTTCGGTGGGGTTAAGTGCTATGGGAACACCGAAGGAGAACGCTGCGATGTGTATGAGGGATAGAAAAAACTCATACCTATTACTATTTTTCATAAATTGATGTTGCCTTGGTTGGGGCTCGAACCCGCAACCTCACGTGTAACAGTCTAACGCGCTAACCATTACACCACAGCGCCCATATAATCTCTTCTCAACTTTTTGGCATCGAGTTCACTATAATTTGGCATATTTTCTTTGAAATTGAGCTCCAGATTTGCTGAACAGACGTCCAAAGTGCATCATTATTGGTTGGGTGTATTTGAGACACTCCCTTCTTTATATCAGCTCATAAGCTATCGATTGGATTGAAATCTATAAACTGAGCGTCCCTATCCAACAGATTAGCTTTGTCTTGAAACTACCTTTTTGCAAGTTTACTGATGTGCCTCGAGTCATTGTCTTGTTGAAAACCCATGGCAGCGGAATTTCCTCAGAAGCATAAGGTAGAAGTACTTACTGGAGGATATTAACGTAAATGGTCTTATTCATGATTGTTCAATCTAATATATGGGTCCTACCCCATAGTAAGAAAAGCATCCCCATACCATAATGCTAGAACAACCATGTTTAATAGTTTTTTTTTGTTGATTTTAGGAAGATCTTGATGTCTTGCCTCCAAATAAAACATTTTGGAATCGTTTGTTAAAAGAACATTTCTCCACTTTTCAGCTGGATAGTCCGAATGTGCTTTAGCGAACTCCGAAAACGTTTGGCGAAACGTTTTGCAACATGCTTACGTGAGAGCAGTTGCACTTTTCGCGGACTACATGCTTTTAGTTTGTTATCTCGCATGCTCCAAAGAATAATTTCAACATTTACTGTTACATTTAGTTCCTTCTTAAGCTTTGCAGCTAGTATAAGTGGGTCCTTTTTGCATTGTCTGACCAAAAGCTTAACCGTTATGGTGACAAAACGCTCTTGCGACCAAGTTTTTATATTTTTGAGTAAATTGCATTTACGTTCTTTTTCAAACCAATTTTCTTATTAATTATGCTCAAAAACCATACTTTTTATTACAGCGCGTTTTTCAGGCGTGCAATGCTCTCAACGTTCCATTACTTGCAAAATAATTACTAAAATGTTTGATGAAATTTATTGATTACAATAATAAATTATTTTACCTTAAATATTTTTTAATTTTATTTCAATTATTAAATCAATATTTGATTTTTTAAAAATTGTTACACGTTGGTGCTATTTTAATGACTCTTACTTAACGTCTGACGAGACATCGATTTGTTCAACCAACGAACAATTTCTTGTTCGCCCATGAATTTGTCTCGTGTGGACCACTCTTGTTCATGTTTTGTTCTTGTTCAGACAACGTTGTCAGCACAATTGTTCTCACAACTATGTGCAACAACAACCACGATGCCAGATCTAATTTTTACTTAGTGGCATTACTAAAAAATAAAGAAAATAAAAGAAAATGAATAAAATGTTAAGAAAAAGTAAATAATTTGTATTATTATTGAATTTAATGCAATTTACTTTTTATTATTGGAAAAAAATTAGTGAAAAACACATTGAAAACATAAAAATAAATAGTTTCGTTTGTGACCTACTCCAACAAAAAATAATGAATTGTCTGCCATTACGTATTCTCCACCCAAAACAAATGGGCAAATTTTTTCCCGTTATTCTGCTGACGATTGGTTTTTGGGCAAACAAATCAATGTCTCGTCAAGACGCGAAGTTAGGGAGAATACACTTACTATGACGATATCGCATAGTTATGTGCAAATACTAAGCGAACATTTTTTTTTGTTCGAATGAAAAACAATTTTGTCGTTGGTGCTATTTTTTCGACCGGCACTGTATAAAGCTTTTCATTATTCTGAATGGATTTTTTTTGTGGCGTGTAATAACAGAACATTAGAAGGAATTTAAAAACAATAGTAGAATTAGTTTAACAACAGTATTATGAATAAAATTCACGCTAAATTTAAAATTTTCATTTTGAACTCCGTTGAACGTTTCTAGCCTTGAGAAAGCTATTATGTCGCCTTTATTTTAATTATTTCAAACTTTTTTTCTTGTATTTAAAAAAAAATAATAAATAAAACACTTGAAAAAGCACTTGAAGAAAGCTGACATAATAATCTTATAAATTATAATAAAAAGAAAAACTAGATTTGTTTTTTGGGTTTTTCTATAAGTTTGTTTATTAATGTCATCATATTTGTAAATGAAATTTTTACTTAAATCATAATATGTATATATAATTTTATAATGTTTAGTAATAAAATTAAAATTTTGTTAAATTATAATAAAAAATAAAATATCTATACATTCGTATAAAAAAAGTATTCATTCGTTTTTTGTTTAAAACTGTAGGCAATAAAAAAAATCATTAAATAAAATTTTAAAAATAATTGATTTTTAAAATAATTTTTTTTGTTTATTTATCGCTAATATCAAGCAATTTGTAATTCAATCAATTTTGTAAAATGTTTATTTTTTATACTTTAAGTTTTTTTTTAGAGTTTTACGTTTAAACTACTTTTGAGGCTTAAAAATATATACTAAGCGAAACGACTACAAATTCATCGGTAGTTTTATATATTTTTGAAGTATTATTTTGTTTTTTTTTTACATTTCTTTTTTTTATTGTTTATATTTTTAATTATATATTTTCCCCCTTTTGCAAACAAAAACAAATTTTTATAATTTATTGATTTTTTCTAATTAAATTAAGAAAAATTTGTTTTCGTTTTTAATATATTTTCTTCCTTTTAACTAACGAAAAAAATCTATTAAAATCTTAAGCCTTATAAAAAAACTGTTGCCATTGTTTTAAGGCTAATGTTCTTGTTTTTTATTACTACTCCGAATATGCTTCTAGTTTTTTAAAGATATTATTTATTATATATTTAATATATTCATTATTGTGATTTCTATAATTATATTTGTTTAATGTGTACGTAATTATGTTTCAAAACTGTGTATATGATTTATGAACTAAAGGGATTATTTTTTGTTCGTTTTATTATTTTTTGTTTTACTTAAGAAGTAATATATGCTCTCACACCTGAAGGCGGTGTTAAAAATTAAAATATGTCATTTAAATAGTACATACATATAATAAATGGGTTTAAATTAAAACAAAATCTATATTAGTGATATATTTTCATATTGTTATAACAATGAAATAGAAAACTTTATTCATAGGCTTTTGCTTTTATAACGCTTTTATGTTGGAATCACAATCTTGGCTTATACAAAATTAAATTTAATAATCTGGCAGATTATCGGATAATCTTAAAAAAATGTACGTACTATTTTTGTACATCTTTGTATTTTTTACTTTTTTTTCAATGTTTCCAACTATAAAAGTACAAAAACTCTAAATCAGCTTTCTTTAGCGTTTTTTAAATAAAAACAGCTAATTTATTTGAATATTTGGCAAACATAATCTTTCTAAACAATCATAATCTTTCAAAATATCAAAATAGCCAGTTTAAACGATGGCGATTAAACAAAAAATATATATATAATAACCTGGTAGATTGTTAACACAATTAGGGTATTCATATTGGGTCTCATATTTATGCATTTTAAATATTCCAAACTATATACATAAAAAATAGAGTTTACACATTTTAAATGTACACTCAACCAAAAAAGTCTGTAATGGCTACTAAAAATTTTGCTGTTATTACGGGATATTTAACCGATGCCAGCGGTTTTTTTTTGCTAATTTTAGCAACACATGCCTGCTGATCTGTAGTACAATAAAATTAGTAGCCGCTACTAAATTTTAGTAAAATTTATGTAAACTGCAATTCAAAATCGATTTGCTAAAATCAGTTAAAAAACTTACTAAATATCATAATTTTAGTACAATAAAATTAGTGTAAATAATTAGTTACAGCTACTAAATTTCAGTAAATTGTTGTAAACTGTAATTTAAAATCAATATGCTGAAATTAGCAAAAAATTGTACTAAAAGAAACAAAAACTGTAAAATCAAAAAAAAAAAAATTTTCTTTCGATTGTAACAAGCGTATAATTACTTCATCGTACTTGAAATTTAGAGTCAAAGTTGGAAACGGTTCTCCAGTTATGACCTTTTTATGCATTGGAGATACAATAAAATTTTCTGAGTGTTATTTCCAAACTAAGAATATATCAATAGTAACAAATATAAACTAAACAAGAATTGTAAAAAATCAAAAAAAAAAAAAAAAATTTAAATTAGTATATTTTTCTGCTAAATTTAGCACTCGGTTTTAAAAAATTAGTAAAATGTTTTGCTAAAATCAGCAGCGAGAATTACTAAAAAAAATCCGTAATTTGTAATAAGAGAAAAGCATAAATGATTACTAAAAAAAAATTGTACTAAAAATCAGTATAAAAATAGTAAAGTTCGATTGGAAACTGTTTACAAATTTTTTTTACTAACTTTTTTATCTGAGTGTATATTAAAACAAGAAGCTGAGCTGTATTTGTGTAACTGCGTATTGGTGTCAGACCTTAAAAAATATAATTCTTTTTAGAATAAATTCGGACAGAATTTGATTCATTTACTGAATTAAGATAAAATTTATATAAATTTATGCTGATTTAATTTCGATCAGAGGCCTTAAATAACTGTTAATTTTATATAAAATAAAGCCACAACACAAATTTGATAAGTTATAATATTTCAATAATGCACTAATATATTAAATCATATTGCGCACAAAACTCACAAAGTTCTGCAAACACTTAAATTAAAAAAATTTTTGTATTTTACTCTTTAAATTTCTGTTGTTTTTTATTTTTATTTAAAAGCTTTTTATAAGTTACACAGATTTTTTTTGAAAAAATCAAGAATTAACTTTATATTTAAATAAAAATCTGAAATTGGCATATGCACAACAACACATATGTGTTGTTGACAACATAAGGATAATATAATTGCTTAACTCATGAGTTCCATGGCTTTTGATTTATGTTTTTAATTGTTAACTTTTGATAACGACAAAAATTACAAAATAACTTTTATTTTTATTAAAGAAAATCAGTTTTTTTTTTATTAAAATTTAAGTCGATTGAACAATTTGTTTTTTCTGTTTTTATTATTTGATTCGCGAACTTTAAATCAACGCAACCATTATTGATTAAATTGATTTATTTAAATAGAATCAAATCCTTTGATGCTATGAAAAGAATCAACAAAAATCAAAATGATTCTTTGAAAAATATATCAATTGGATAAAGTAGAAAATAATTAAATCAACAAGATTCTTTGAAAATTAAAAACAGGATTAAGGAATTATGTTTCTAAAGGTCTGATTAGTGCATGTTCGAATATTTTTCACACAATAATTAAATAATTTACGCAGGATTTCACAATATGTTTTTTTTTTTGTTCAAAAGTTTAGTCAAAGTTAACTCTTGATTGTGAAACCCAACGTTAATATTTTTTCTGTTAATTTTTACTACAATTAGAAAATTTTATTTACATTTTCTAGTTGTAGTAAAAATAGTAAATAATGGCTGTTTGTCTGGTTGCCTATCGGCGTTTACCAGTTCTACTTGATGTTTATTTATGGTCTTTATACAAACGCCAAATATAAAGTTTTCTTTTTACTTTAAAAATCAACTTAAAAACAAAACGTAAAAAGCTTGGCTTAAAAGGAAAAATTTTAAAAATAAAGCAAAAATTTAAAAAAAGTACGACTGGCTAAGCTTAATCTAAACTAAACTCAGGTTTATATATTATACGAAATTTTAAAACCTCTTAACAATTTATATTTCGTTTAGTATAAATTAAGCTAGGACCTAAATTCGAAATGAATAGAAAGAAATGAGATATATAGTTTTTTCTTAATTTTTGTTTTAATTTATACTTAATTTTTTCCCAAATTTATAAGTTTTTCATTATTTTATTATTAAATACCCCTATTCTAAGCAAATATCATAAAATCATAGTAATTTTTACACAATTTTGTTATTTGTCATGACAATCTTTATTGTCACACGTTTGTCATATATATTATTGTCCCACAATTTTATGAATCGTCATTGGCATTATGAAGTTCTGTTTACATATAAGGCTTTAGCTTTTAGTTCATCACTTGGTTATGAAGCTTTTGCAATGCATATGAGGATTTTGAATATAAAAAGAATTTTAAAAAAGTTATTTCTGTTTCAAGAAAAATGCATATGGTAAAAGCAGAATATGAAATACACGTTCTGGTTAGCTGTTAAAAAGGGTGTTCTCGCCCAAAATGGAAAACTGCATGACGTGAATGCCCGTTTAAAATTAAAACAGAACAAATTTTGTAAAATAATTGCCACACGCATTAAAAGTTACAATTTCAGTAGTGTTTGTTGTTGTGTTTGAGGAAATTTTTAATGATCAAATTTTCTGATAAAATAATCTTAATATTTAAATTTATAAAAATTTTTAAATTATTAAATTAAGGCTTGTATTCACAAAAATGTTTTGAATTTTATTACAGTTTAATAAAACATAACATGCAAAACAAAAACAAAAATCCTTCTTTAGCCTCTAATTAAACGTAAAATTTTTATGAATAAAGAAGTAAAACTAAAAAGTAGGGAAATTCATCCATTTATACGGGGAGTTTTACTCAATTTACTAAGGTTGCATTGACATGTTTTTAGTTGCGTTCGCCAACTGAATAATTTGTACAAATTTGTACCACAAATGAGAGAAAAAGTGACAGTTCGATGAGAGTTCTTCCTGAAAATTTTTACTGCATAAATTTCTACCAGTTAGAATTTTCAAGCAGAAAAAACATTTGATTGAGAAAAATGTTTGTTTGTTGTAAATAAAAAAAATATATATATTTTGCAATTATGTTATTTTATGCAAATGCAAAGCAAGGAATATTGTAAAATAAATTAAGGAAAAGATAAGAAAACCTTCTGCTTAACATTTAATACCAAGAATTATCTTTTTACACACCAACCAGCTAAAATTTATTTGTTTAGTTGGTGTTGCAAAGTTGCAAATTGTTGCCAATTGACGACACACTAACACATACTCAAAATATTTGGCAAATTGTTGCCATATTTTTAATTAATTAATAATTGCCATTAGAACAGAACTGTAGAAATTAGTATTAGAGTTGCAAAAATTCGTACTTTGTTTACAAAAAAATTTTTTTTTTTGGCCAGAATACAATTGAAAATAAAAATACATAATTTACAGCAAAAAAAGCAAAATTAAATACAATAAAATGTAAAAGAAGAAGAATTAAGGCAAAACCAATTGAATTGATGAAGAATTGTGGCGAAACAAATATAACCATATCTTTGTTTTGCTTTCCTTTTTTTCTAAACGTCAACAAATGTCGACTGTCGCTGAATTTAAATTAATCGCGACGACCTTTGCAGTCGTCGGTCGACAATCGACCAGAGCTTCGAAGAACTTAATTCAATTTGAGCTTAAGTCACGAAAAATTGAATTCAGAATTTAAAAATGTTCATATACCATTCCATTTAACCATTCGTAGAGAATTCATTCATAAGCTTCATTCCCAAAGCTTTAATAAGTATTGAATGCATTCCCAACTTGAATCATTCAAATCGCATGTTCATTCACCATTTTACTAGTTGAATGAAGAAATTTTATTATCATTCACTTAGTGCAGTTTAGTTTGATACTAACACATAATCAAAACCAAAACACACAAGCTATAACAAAGCATACAATACTAGTAAGTTATGTTAGATGAATTTTAAATGTTTTTCATTTGTATTATGCTAATATTTCAGCATATTATTGCAAATTAAAATTTTTCGTTTGACTAAGTGAATGAAAAAAAATCATTTTTCATTCACCTTTTAACTAAAAGAATTCAGGTTAATTTGGTTTCATTCAATTGGAATTCAATAAAAAATAGAATTAATTCATATAATTTAAAGCTATCGGGAATTATGCTATCGAATTAATTCCATAAGAATGCTATTACAGAATGAAATTTAACCCAAATTTCATTAATTTTTATTATAAAGTGAATTATCTCGTTAACAGCTGTTTCGTTATTTTTGTAAACAAAAAACACTTAATAGTCTAACTAAAAATTTAACAAAATATTTCAAAAAGTATATTCTTTATATAATTTTTGCTAAGATACAACGGTATTATTGATGTGGAAAACCTTTTTGAATAGGGATGAACAGTTTAAAGATGAAATTTTTAATTTTTGGTGAAGGAAAGACTGCAGATTTTGAATATCTGTTACATAAAATTTCTTCGTCGAAGTAATAATGATGTTACATTTAACACAATTGTATTGAAATACACATTTTAAATGATCTACCTTTTAGTTTTCTTAATTTTTATTAGAAATTAAAATTAATTACTATTTATATTTTCACTGCAAGCAAAAATAGAAAATCCAACTCTGAATACAAGGAAATAGTTTCGAACCCTGACTTTCAAGGCATAATTGAGGGGGTTATAAATTATCTCATCAAATTGAAATGATTAATGATTATTAACAGAATATTGGTATGGAAAACCTCGAGATAATACATGAGATAATGCAAAAATCTTCAAGATAACTGAAACATCGTTCATGTGTATGGGGTATTACTCGCTGTAAGTTTATACGGAGTTATTCTTACTGAACTTGACTGAAAAAAGGAAACGAATGTACATAATGTTTCCGAATATTTAAAAGAAACGAAGAGAATTTCGTTGGGCATTTACGGCATAAATTCTCACTAAATTATTTTGATTAGAAATTGTTGAAGTTTAAAACCGAAATCTTAACCTGATTGATTTGAAAAACTCGAATTGTGTATTGAACATTTTTCAAGTCGTGTATGCCGCCGACCTTATTGATGTGCAACTTACATCAAGATTGTTATACGTCTATTTACGTCGCAATTGTACAACCCTCGAAACCCTGGCTTTATATGTAAACATTTTATATCAAAAAATTAATTGTAAAGACTCGTTCACAATTGTAGTGACTACTCTTCAGCACAGATTGAAATGTTAACTGTTCAAAATGAAGAGTAGAGTTACTTCAAAAAATATTCGACGACTTACATATTGTCTGGAATACTTACATATTGTCTTAATTTTTTTTATCTTGTTATAAAATTTCAAACACAAATATTTTGTGTTGGTTTCATGTTTTTTAATATTTTTCTGATGTGTTTTTTAAGGTATATTTGTAATGTTAAGCAGTTAACAATCCACTCGAGTCAAATATTTGACTCTGGAGTGGAACAAACAAAAAAAGGCATAAAAGAAAAATGAATTAGTATGAAAGAGAAAAAAAATTTAATTTGCTACAGCTTAAAGCAAGCCCTCATTGAAGAATAAAAGATTACTTTTATTCCATATTTAAATCATTTGCCCTATTGTAATGACATTTTTTTGTGATATCAAAACTGTGACAATTTGATTGTCAGAATTTTGTCATCGTCATTATGATTAGAATAAGAGTATAAAATTACACTATATATATAAAGGAAGGGGCGGGTAGTGTGTGTTCAAAATGGATTTTATTCAAAATGCCTAAATGATAAAATATTTAAGATTAGAAATTCCTTATTGTTTTTTATTTTTACCATATTTAATAATCTAACGACGTTTGTTTTATCTTGATTAGGGGCATATGGGCATAATCATTTTTATTTAATTAAATATATTTATATTTTTGTTTTAATTAAATATTTTATATAAATAAATGTAATGTGTGTATGTATGCAGTATAATTATTTTTTGTGTTTTAATTTTATTTAATTGTTTTTTTTTTCAAATTTTCTTTTGTATAACATATAATATAATAAATGTTAAAAATTACTTGCTTGCTCATATATTAATCATTCATCATCTTAATTATCATCCAATCATTATTGAGCGAGAGAAGGTTTCGACGACAAGAAGCAACTGATTTTCAAATCGTATTGAATTTTTATATTGTGAATTAAAAAAGTAGCCATATTCTTTTTCGTTCGTTTGTTGTAGTTTTGAGTCCAATAATTTCCGTAATTTTACATCGTTAATGTTGTCGTATCTTTTTCTTCCCTATATTGTCGTTAAATAAATATTATTTTATATCTTTATTTTAGTTGTTTTTTGTGGCTGCCTTGTCTAACCTGCTCTCTACTCTCTCAACAAAATAACGGCATTACGAAATTGTCGCTATGAAACACAATACAATCTCAACTCATTATTATCTTACGTAATCGTTGTTGCTTTCCTCGGGGTTTGTCATCTAGACAAACACCTTTGCTAAGCCATCGGCACCCGCGCTGGCTATGTATGGTTTGGTAGCATGGAACGCAACATCAAATATACTCTCGTCGAACTTTTTGCGATGCGCTGTGATTTCCTGCACGCACGTCTTATTATCTAAATTCCACAGGCGTATCGAACAATCGTGGGAGCCCGATAATAAATACAAACCGTGGGCATCGACCGCCAGTGATGTGACTGGTTCCAAGTGAGCGACCATCGAATGCACCAATGTCCCCGAAGTGTTGTCCCAAAAGCGTATGTGTCGATCCTCGTGAGCGGTAATTGTAATAGGCAACGTTGGATGTGAGATCACTTTGTTAATGAATTTCCCCGTGTTGCCCGACATCTCCTGAGCGGCTTCTAGTTTAATAATCTGTTTGCCGGTTTCAGTGTCGTATATAATACAGTGGGCACTGTTGTAAGCTACCACAATGTGATCGACCTCGTTACGCACAAAGTCAACGGAGGAGGGGGCACCCTCCGCTTCAGAGGCGGTATAAGTCCGTAACAGTGGCTCCTTAGTGTAGGGTGACCAAAGCTTGACAGTGCCATCAGCTGAACATGAAACAATATTACTATGCATAGTAGCCAAACCCCATACAGCATCGGTATGGCCTTCGAGTGTACCCGAATGAACACTGGGATCATAGCAATCATATGGGTCTATATTGGGCGAGGGCAATTGCCAGCATTCAATATTGCCATCTAATCCACCCGAGTAGCAAGTATCACCGGTGGTCGACATACCCAAGCACAGTACTGGACCAGCGTGTGCTCTAAATGTATATAAGGGCTCGACATCAAGACTAGCAGATTTTTTGGCTTGCACCGTTTTCTGTAGATTCCAGAGCTTTAGTGTATGATCCTCAGAGGCTGTAATAAGCACTGGCTCCTCTGGGTGGAATATCAATGATCGTACTCCGTCGAAATGTGAACGTAATGTATATTTGGCATTCCATGTTTTACGATAACCAGCTCCGCCGGCTGAGCCATCTTTTGCATTCGAATCATACGAACCTTCGGAATCATTATTTACTGTTAGTTGAGCCAATTCTCCCAAACCCAAGGAGGCGTCAACATCTTCGTCACCTCCAGCAGTGACAGTTGTAATAAGATTGCGACGAGCAGCAGCCGACGCGGCTGTATTAACGGAATTATTAGTTTGTTCAACATTCGATGATGAATATCCTTGATGAGGTCGAAGGGTAGTGTTGGTTGGTAGAAATAAGGTGGTGATGATTAAATATTGCGGTCGTAGTTAAAAAACACACAAAGAAAAAACAAATCGAAAATAGTTCCATTGATTAGAGTTGGCATTTGATTGGGAGGAATAGATTTTCAAAACACAAATATTAGTTTACAATTTCAATTTTAAAAGTATTCGAAAATAACTGTCTAAAAAGCCAAAATATCACACCTCAATTCTTTAGAAAACAAGCTTAAAAATATTGTGCAAAATTAAAAAGAAATAAAAAACCAAAAGCCTAAAATTTTAGAAACCAAAGCTAAAACTATTTATATAGGTTAGAACTAGAATTCAAATAGTGGCGCAACGGTTATAGAATTTATACTTAGAATGCTTTATTTACAATCACTTCAACGGTTGTTGTTTTATAGCACCGACCGCGAAATTACAACTTTTGGTTGCACTCATGAAAAAAAAACAATATACTCTGAAAGCGTAACTACAAAAAAACTTTGAGTGCACTATCTCAGGCATAGCCTCAACAAATTTCATAAGAATCGAAGCCTTAGATCAAGGGTTATAGGTATTTAAAGCGTGCAACCTTGAACTATGTACTATGTAAACTTGAATATTTAACGCGATTATCTCAGAATCGTATTTTTTCTTTAATCTTTGCGGTGGTCACGATTTCTAAAAGCTATTAATTATTATATTATTATTATTATTTATGGTTTAAAAATTTAAATTTTGGCAAATCCATCGTTCAAATGTTAGCCAATGTACTAATACAATCTTTTTCGAATGGCGCTGCAGAAGTACAACTGCAGTTCCGTTATTTTCAAAAAATTTTTAATAAAAAATGGGACAAGTAAATGAAACCATGTACTTAATCGATATCATTAACATTTTTGAAATAAATATGTATTACACACAGCGGCAAAGTTATTTGCGTTTTTTGCCATTAAAAGAAAATCTTAATTGCACTATTATTACTTCATTATGGCCTCTTTGCCAATTCTGGCCAACTTATCTCTTATAAAAGATTTAGCAAAAGTTTTTTTTACATTTTGGCATGCAAATTTTGCATTTATTGAAAACATTACTTTTTTTGACTAACATAATATCGGTAGTCTTCTATACTAGGAAAAATTCTAATCAATATCAAAATGTATTATTTTTGAATTACGCGAGATGATTAAATACTTGTATTACTGTCCTTATTTTAATATAAACGAGAAACAGTTTTCAGGCAAATTTTTTTTAATAAAATTGGAATTGGCTGACAAACTTCCTTTTCGATTTAACTAAACAAAGTTTAACTGACATCAAAAAAAAAATATGTAAGAAACTAACTTTGTCCCAGAAATTTTTGCCATTAATGTACTATCAAAAATGTCGCTGCCAAAATACTTATTATATAGCAACAACATTCTTGATTGAGAACTTAAAACCGAAAAACACATGTACAATATAGCCCAAACCACATAGTGAAAGTGCCATTGATGTCAAACTTTGTTCTGGAATTTCGCGAAAACGATTTAACAGCTCTTGTTTATTTAGAAACTTTTCTAATTTCTCGGCAGTGACAAATAGAGGAGATACGAAAAACTGCTTTATAGACAAAACGTCGCACTGCGGTCGATACTGGGCTTATGTGGTTTAGGCTTTTAAAAAGTATGTCAACACTGTAAAATTTATTTCTAAATATTCCAATTTTCTAAGTGTCATGTTTTTCCATATAATGACAAATTTTGTATACTTTTAAGAAAGAATTGCCGCTATGTTAAATTAAATCACAATTTACTAAAAGACATTCTCCCGTTCAAAATTTTTAATAAAATATAAATTCGCTATTTTAACGAATTAACAAATTGATCTAGTAAAACTAGAAGAACTCATCTTTCAAAATACGAGCATAAATTTATTATACTCGTAAAATAGCTCATGGGTGTTTTTTTTTTATTTTTGTTAGAAAGTATTTAAACTCTAATTAGAGTATTTGAAACTTTTACAGACAAAATATAAAATACCAATACATTTTATGAATTTAAAGCACCGTAAGTTGATTCTCACGTAAAAATTTTCACTTTTTTTATTGTTTGAAAAATAACAATTTTTTATTTTATTAGAAAGACACAATCACAATAAACACAAAAAGTAGCTTTTTCAGAAGAAAAATAATACTCTTGTATAATTCAGAAAAGTATTTTTATATGGAGTATAACAATTTGTTCACGTGAAATCAAAACAACTTACAACTTACAGAGTCATGATATGGTTGATGTATTTAAAAATTACGAAATTTGTTGAAATTTGATACTCGATAGTTTTTGCATCAATGAATAATAATCTGATACCACATTTTTCCATATGAAGCACCGTAAGTTGTTTTTCATGTGAAAAAAATTCACTCGAATTTAAAAGGCTTCAAAAGTTAATTTAAATTCCATAAATGAATAATTTTTTTTTTATTTTATTAGAAAGACACAATCAAAATAAACACAAATTGTCACTTTCGCAGAGGAAAAATAATAGTATTGGTATATTAAATTTGCGTAAAAACAAAGTCTATAAAATTTTCTCGTGAAAAATCATATTTTTTTTATATGGAGTATAACAGTTTTTTTACGTAAAATCGGAACAACTTACAGACAAAAGTAATGAGGAAAAAGATGTTTTCTATGATGAAGTTAGGGACATGTTAAAAATGACTAAACCTCACGAAATAACAATCATTCGGGGTGAATTTAATGCGAAAGTAGGAGTAGACAAAGTACCTGGTATCAAAGGACAATACGGCTTAGGAGATTAGGCGACAGACTCATCCAATTCTGCCAGGAATATAAAATGAAAATAACCAACACGCTGTTCTGCCTTCCCGCAAGAAGAATCTATACCTGTAAATCCCCCCAGAATAGAAGTGGGAATATTGTGAAAAATCAAATTGATTTTATACTGATAAACAAGCGCTACTGCTCATTTATTACAAAAACTTCAACCTACCCAGGGGCGAACGTACCGTCGGATCACAATCTCCTAATGACGAACTTGTGCACGAAATTATCCATAAATACGAAGAGAAAGGAATATAGGAAACTAGATATTGCGAAACTGGAAGAGCCAGATATCCGAACGTATAAACCGAGAACTGATTAACGTTAATAGAGGAGATGTTGAAAATATATGGAAACCTGTTAACGATACTCTAAAATCTATAGCAGACAATACCCTGGGAGTTAGCAAAAGACCCCAAAGAAAAGAATGGATGACAGACGAAATATTGAAACTAATGGAAGAACGTCGCAAGTATAAAAACTCAAATTATGAGCTATATTATGAATTAAATAGGGATATTCAAACAGCATTACGCATTGCAAAGAACGAACACCTAAATAGTCAATGTCAGGAGATCGAAAGATTACAATACTTACATGACGACTTTAATCTCCATAGAAAACTAAAGGAAGCCGCCGGTATATACCGTAAAACAATCCCAAAAGTGCTATACAATAATAATGAAGCTGTTTTCGATAGTACAGAAAAGAAGATATGGAATGAATACGTTAAACAAGTATTTACTGATGACAGCCGATCAGGATATGAAACGAGAGCACAACAATCACTTACAGGAATTTCGATCACTAAAACAGAAGTGAAGTCAGAAATAACATCACTAAGAAATAGAAAAGCCTATGGCCCTGATGAGATTCCTTCTGAAATACTCAAATTAATAGACGACAATAACATCCAACTTCTAACAGAGTTGTTTAACTTCATTTACGACACGGGCAAATTCCCACAAGATTGCTTTAAATAAACCTTAAGCCACGCAAAATTTTGTAATGATTATAGACTTATTAGCCTAATGAGTTAAGCCCTCAAAATATTCCTCAGGATAATTTACTCCAGAATATATGAAAAATGCGAGAAAAGAATGGGTGTGTCTCAGTTTGGTTTTAAAGAGGGCATGGATACCTGCGAAGCACTTTTTTGTATACAGACTAGTGGTGTTAAATTCGGTTACTTTTGAATACTCGATTCTACTCGATATTTTCTATTTGGATAATCAATACTACTCGATACTTTTAACGGTTTTTAAATTTGAAATTTTTTAATAAAATTCTTTGAAAATGTTTATGTTGATTCAATATTTAAATTAATAAACATATTTTTAAACTTTTTTACCAACTATTACGTTTTCATAGTTTCTTAACATACTTTTTTAAGTATTTTACTTTTGATTTTTTGTTTAAGCAGAGTTGTAGTTTTGTGATAAATATTTTAGGCGAGTCACATTTTTGTTGTAAGTATTTTAGCGGAGTCACAATTTTATATCTTTTTTCCGACCAAAATGCAACTCTGAAATTATCGAGTAGTAGCTTTAAGCATCGAGTACCCAAAAAAAGACAAATACTCGATACTCAGTACCCACTACTCATATTTTTACCAGCACTAATACAGACACTGGTTCAGAAATGCTGAAATGTACAGAGGGACGTTTTCCTATGCTTCATTGACTACGAAAGATCTTTCGACACGGTGCAGCATGATAAACTGATCGAAATTCGTATGTCCATTGGTATAGACGACAAAGAAATCCGATGTATTAAGAGCTTGTATTGGCATCAGACGGTACAAGTTGATGTCAACGGAGATCTGACAGAAAGTATGGGAATTTCCAGAGGAGTCAGACAAGGCTGTGTACTGTCCCCATTATTATTTAATATCTACTCGGAAAGAATCTTCCAGGAATCCATCAGCAATGTCCGAAAAGGTATATATATAAAATGCTCCTCAACAATATTCGATATGCCGATGATACTACCTTACTGGCTGATAGTATATCTGGACTTCAAGATCTAGTAGACAAATTGACTGCATACAGTGAAATATACGGCCTGAAAATTAATATACGGAAAACGAAGTATATGATTGTAAGCAGAAAAAGTAACCATAACACCATCTTAAGAATACAAAACTCCTACGTCGATAGAGTGCAGAGTTTTAAATAGCTTGGGGTTAGCATCAATTACCAGTGGGATGCTTCGAAGGAAATAAGATGCCGTAATAAAATGGCAAGAGAAGCAGTTTTTAAATCTAAAAAAGTTCGGCTAAACTGCAGTTTATGGGGTTTCGTCAAAATTAAAAAAGAAAAAACCGAAATTAATTTTGGGAGGGGCTCGGCCCCGGGAGGCCCGTAGGGGGCAACAAACGGGGGGACATAGTAACATGAAAGTGTGGGTACTCAAATTAAAGGAAATTATCTCACGATTTCAAAGATGTTATTTTTTTTTTAATCCATGAAACGTAGCCCTAACTAGAGCCATTTTAGTCCCTTAAGAGGGGGGACTGAAAATGATGAAATTTTTTTGTATGCTAAAATGGTACTCAAATGATAGAAAATTTCTCTCCACGACTTCAAAAACAATTTTTTTTTTTCAATAATCGATAAACGCATTAAAAAATTAGACATTTACATAAAAAAAATAAACATTTTTTTTGGAAAAATCGCGCGAATTTTACAAAAAAAATTTTGTCTGCGGCGCAATAACAGTATATCACTTCCGAAATTCCATTTTCCATCAAAAAGTTTAATTTTTATATCATCTAGAAAGTTTGGGTATACCTAACATTTAAAAAAGAAAATACATTTTTTTTTTGGAAAAATCGCGCGATTTTTACAAAAAATTTTTGCCTGCTGTGCAATTCAACTATATCAGTTCTCAAATTGCATTTCTCATCAATAAAAAGTTGACTCCTTTTGTCATTTCCACATCCAACTGCCTTTTGTGTTCCAAATTTTAAAAATAAACAAAAAATGGTCATTGTTTGGGCATTTTTTACCCAAACGTAATAAGTATGTTAAAACCTGAATTGCACACCCTATTGAAGTCTCCAATTGATATAATTATTTTTATGCTCACTTTGCATATTCAATGTCATATTTACTTTAGTTAGCTAAAATAAAAGAATTTATTACCGTTAGGTTGAAAATAAATACCTACTATTGGATGTGTATGAAATTGACACTGGTTGTTTGCTAAAAAAAAGATTATAAATTCTATTGCTTTTGTAACGTTGACTATTAAAGGTCATTTGAATTAGTTTTTTTTGTATACTGTTTTAAATAAAGGAAAAGGAGTACAGTATTCACTTGTATTTTACAAGCTATATTTTATAAAAAGAATGAAGTTTAATTGAATCTGTAATAAAATAATAAAATTCTAAACCAACGTATTTTAATTTGGAAAATTCTCCTACATTAAATGGTGCCAAAACCCGGGAACTGTCCTCATGCTGACGTAATCCCAAGAATTAGTGTCTTCCTATATACTGTTCACTCATTTGCCTATGGCTTTTTGTAATTTTGTTAAAAATTATCGTCTTAATTTTGCTGTAACGAATTTCGTGCTAAATTCATCACAAAATGGAAATGATTGCTGTAGGTATCGAAGAGCAAAAAAAGGTGTTTAAACATATAGAACGTATGGCTAATGCATTCAACACTAGACCAAAAGACGAAATATCTAAAGGGTATGTCCAAACGATGATCGAAGACTTGGAACTCAACTTTAAAACATTTAAAGATGGCCATTCTCAAATAATCGATTTTGTTAGAGAGTCTTCAATAAATAGCAATGATGTGCCTTACATCAGTACGGACGTTTATTACAAATGTTACGATACGTATATTTCTTTCAAAACTAAACTTCTTGATTTACTTTTCGAATTTGAATCTCCACAGACACCAACGGTCCATGCTAGTACTTTTGCAGCCACAAGCAACCGCAATGAATCTTTTGTTGCTGGTGTACGACTTCCTAAAATAGATCTTCCGGTGTTCTCAGGCAAATATCTCGAATGGATTTCGTATCGAGACATGTTCTTGTCACTTGTCCACAACAATAATTCTCTGACAAAAGTACAGAAATTTTATTATTTAAGAGGTTCCTGCACAGAAACTCCACTTAGTATGATAAATGAATATCCTCCTCAGGATTCTAGTTACGAGTTAGCGTGGAATGCTTTGGAACAGCGTTTCCACAATGAACGGAAACTAGTGGAACAGATTTTAAAGCGTTTATTTTCAGTACCCTCGTCGAATGGATCAGCTAGTAGTGTTAAAGAGTTACTAGATACAACCAGGAACTGCTTAGCTCAACTTAAAGCTTTAAATGTGGATATTTCAATTGGGGATGCTGTTGTCGTTTTCATGACGACTCAAAAATTAGACATTCAAACACGTAAAGAATGGGAACAATCCCTAAATGCCAGTACAAGTCCGCCGCCACTACCAACAATGCTTTCTTTTCTAGAAACTACTTTTAGGACTTTGGAATCAATAGAGGGAGAAAACAACCCTCAAGCCAATTGGTGTGGTAACAGTTCTACCAACTTTCCAAAGAATAACCGAAAAAAGCCAACTAAAACAATTCGTGCTCACAACGCCACTACAAACCAAGACGACAATTGCCCCTGCTGTGATAAACGGCATCCGCTATATAAATGCTTCCGATTTTCTGCTTTATCATCCTCTGAAAAGAAAAATTTGGTAAATCAAAAGCGTTTATGCCGAAACTGTCTTAATACTGGTCATCTTCAATCTTCATGTAAGTTAAACGCTCGATGTCAGTTTTGCCGTGAGCCCCACCACACCATCATCCATAAAGAGTTCTCTACAACAAACCAGACTCTACCAGCTTCTCCAAATGCATCAACACAAAATACCACAATAAACGAACAGTTAAATGCTCCAACTTTTACTTCTACGCCACACCCAACAACTGTAAGTACAAATATTTCATGCAACAATGCCAACCAGTTTACTCCAGCTTTACTACCGACCGCGAAATTGATAATTAAAACGACAAATGGTACTTTTCACGTAAAAGCTCTTGTAGATCAAGGGTCCCAAATGTCGTTTATATCAGAGGAACTTTCTCAGCTTTTGCCTGTACCAAAGCACAGAACCCACGTCAATATTTCGGGTATTGGAGGAAATGATGCTGTAACTTCAAGGAAATATCTTAATGTTTCAATATTGTCCAGACATAATGCACAATTTGAGTTGTGCATCTTAGCACTTATTGTACCCTCAGTTACATCGTACACTCCAAATCAACAGATGCGACAAACTCTTCCAAATCTGACTCAGTTTTTCCTTGCAGATCCGAATTTTATGGTTCCTGAAAAGATTGATTTACTTTTAGGTAATGATGTTTACGGCGATTTAATTCTACCAGAGATGGTAAAATATAAAAATAGTTTATTCCTACAAAAAACTCATCTCGGCTGGATTGTCTCAGGCAGACATGGCTCACCTGTAGCTGTTCCTAGAATCTCTATTAATGTTTGTTCCTTAAATGATCAACTTCGTTTATTTTGGGAGCAGGAAGAATTGTTTGATGGTAAGTCTCAAATTAATGAAGACATTTTGTGTGAAAAGCTATTTTCAGAATCCCATTTCCGTGATAAAAATGGAAGATACACAGTTTACTTGCCATTCAAAAAGCTACTTCAAGGACAAGAGCTACCAAAGTTTACACATACTGATTACAATGCTTTGAAGAGACTTAAGCAACTTGAATCATCCTTTAAAACAAAACCACTTTTTGCGGTGGAATACAAAAAGTTTATGAAGGAGTACGAATCTCTTCACCATATGGTAAAATTGGGTGAATATCCACAGGCTATCTCAGAAAAAGCTTATTTTTTACCTCACCATGGTATACTAAGAGAAAGCAGTACAACTACTAAGTTGCGTGTGGTATTTGATGGTGGAAGTCGCAGACCCCCTCAAACTTCTCTGAACGAAGAACTGTCGGCTGGACCAGCTCTGCAAAATGATTTACCTACTATTATAACTCGATGGAGACGATATAGCATTGGTTTTACAGCGGATCTCGAGAAGATGTTCAGACAGATTCAGGTATTTGAAGAACATCAGAATTTTCAATGCATTCTCTGGAGAGATGAGCAAACAAACAAAATTTGCATTTACAAGCTTTGTACCGTAACTTATGGAACCACTTCTGCACCGTATTTGGCTATACGAGTACTACAACAACTTTCCACCGATGAAGAAAACAATTACCCCCAAGCTAGTGCAACACTTCGCTCAGACACTTATGTGGATGATATTATATCTGGTGCTGATTCACTTGATGATGCATTACGCTTACAAAAACAACTTTGTTCTTTGCTGAAATCAGGTGGTTTTCATTTAAGAAAATGGAATTCTAATTCATCTCAACTTATAAAAAGCGTTCCTGAAGCAGATCGTGAGAAAAAAGAATCGTTTCTCATTCATCAACCAAACATGTCAAAGGCTCTAGGCCTTTCATGGGATACTAACAAAGATACATTTTGTTTTTCTATAAATTTTACTTTTTCAAATCCCGTAACTAAAAGTAGTTTGCTTTCAGATGCTGCTAAACTATTTGATCCATTAGGGTGGCTTGCACCCACAACTATAGTTGCCAAAATCATGTTCCAAAAACTCTGGAAAATTAATCTTGATTGGAATGATGTACTGTCTGAGGAATTGCAAAACGAATGGATAAAATTTCGTGATGAATTAAAAGTTCTCGAGCAGATACAATTGCCAAGGTGGATAGGATATAAACCAGCAAGATCTATGGATATTCATGCTTTTAGTGACGCTTCTCAAACAGCCTATTCAGCGGTTGTTTACTCCCGTATAATAACTGAATCGGGTGAGATATTAATCAATTTATTGCAATCAAAAACAAAGGTTGCGCCGTTGAAACAGGAAACAATTCCGCGGCTGGAATTATGTGCGGCTACATTACTAGCAAAGTTAGTCTCAAAAATAAAAAAGAACGTGGAATTTAATATTCGTCGTATCGTGTACTGGACCGATAGCACTATAGTACTAGCATGGCTCAAGAACAAATCTATGAAATTAGAAGTATACGTGGCAAACAGAGTTGCACAAATACAAAATCTCAGCGATATTAATGATTGGAGATATGTTTCATCTGCAGACAACCCTGCAGATTGCGCGTCTAGAGGTCTACTGCCGAACGAATTAATAAACCATCACTTATGGTGGCAAGGTCCACATTGGCTCAAAACCTCATCTAATACTTGGCCTACTTCTACTACTAAAGTATTCCGTCAATCAAATGTATCTTCGGTAAATGTTTCTACCTTCAATACAGTTGATGATTCAACAAATATAACAGATTATGATAGAACCAGTGCAACAACAGCACAACTGATTATTGCTCATATAATCAAAAAATATTCTTCTCTCACGGCAATGGTTCGTACAACAGCGTACATTCTTCGTTATTTTTTCAATATTAAACAAAAAATACAAAACAAGCAAAAGGAATCTGGTTTTCTTAAAACCTATGAGCTTAGACGAGCTATGAATAAGATTATTAAATTCACCCAAAATTTATCGTTTCATCATGAAATTTCCTGTTTAAAATTTGGAAAACCTATACCAAATCAAAGTAAAATTGGACAATTAGCACCATTTTTGGACGAAATGGATATTCTAAGAGTTGGAGGACGTTTATTTAATGCAAAATTGCCATTTAATATTAAACATCCAATCTTACTAACAAAACAAAATCCTCTCTCTATATTAATTTTTTTAGATGCTCACTTAAAAACTTTGCATGGTGGAGTACAATTTATGCAGTCTTACGTCTTACGTCGTTATTGGATTCCTTCTGGCCGCGATCTTGCCAAAAGGGTACAACGTGAATGTGTTGTCTGCTTTAAATACCGAGCTAAAACATGTCAACAATTGATGGGAAACTTGCCAGCTGTAAGATTACAGCCAGTACGTGCATTTAAGCATAGTGGGTTAGACTATGCTGGCCCTATAACCATCAAGCAGTCAACTTTACGAACTTCAACAACTTCCAAAGGATACATCTGTTTGTTCGTCTGTATGTGTACGAAGGCGATCCATTTGGAAGCGGTGACTAGTCTAAATGTGGATGCTTTTTTAGCAGCATTTCGCCGTTTTACAGCACGCAGAGGTATGTGTACAGATTTATATTCTGATTGTGGTACCAACTTTGTTGGCGCAAACAAGGAGCTGCAGATAATGTACCAACGAAGCAAGGCATCACTTCCAGAACATTTGGCTGAAACTTTAGCTAATCAAGGAACTAAGTGGCACTTTATCCCGCCTGCTTCCCCCCACTTTGGTGGTCTCTGGGAGGCAGGGGTAAAGTCATCAAAACATCATCTACGCCGTATTATGAAGGATCGAAAGCTTTCATACGAGGAGCTTAGCACCCTATTAACGCAAATTGAAAGTTGCTTGAATTCACGCCCATTATGTCCGATTTCTACAGATCCCGCTGACAACAATGCTTTAACTCCAGCCCACTTTTTAATTGGTGAGCCTACGACTTGCATACCAGATGAAGATATTCTTGACTTAAATGTTGATCGTTTAAGTCGTTGGAAACTTGTAGAACGTATGAAGCAGCATTTTTGGGATCGGTGGAAAAGGGAATACATGTGCAGACTTCAAGCTCGACCTAAATGGAACAAAATTAAGCGAAATATAAAAGAAGGCGATTTGGTTCTTTTACTTCATGAAAAAAGCTGTCCGGGTCAGTGGCCTCTGGCAAAAGTTGAAGAACTCCATCCAGGATCCGACAGTTTAGTAAGAGTTGTAACTCTTTTTTGTAATGGAAAACGTATAAAACGTCCCATCTCCAAAATCTGCTTGCTACCCATTAGTGATTCTACATCAGCTCCTCAACATAACGACTCTCTTTGAAAATAAATCGGATCATCAAAAACGAAAGTTCTTAGGCGGGGAGAATGTTTGGGCATTTTTTACCCAAACGTAATAAGTATGTTAAAACCTGAATTGCACACCCTATTGAAGTCTCCAATTGATATAATTATTTTTATGCTCACTTTGCATATTCAATGTCATATTTACTTTAGTTAGCTAAAATAAAAGAATTTATTACCGTTAGGTTGAAAATAAATACCTACTATTGGATGTGTATGAAATTGACACTGGTTGTTTGCTAAAAAAAAGATTATAAATTCTATTGCTTTTGTAACGTTGACTATTAAAGGTCATTTGAATTAGTTTTTTTTGTATACTGTTTTAAATAAAGGAAAAGGAGTACAGTATTCACTTGTATTTTACAAGCTATATTTTATAAAAAGAATGAAGTTTAATTGAATCTGTAATAAAATAATAAAATTCTAAACCAACGTATTTTAATTTGGAAAATTCTCCTACAGTCATTTACAGGGTTTTACCAAAACTAAGATAATGTGATTTTAGACTTTTTTAATTTTTCGAAGGACTAAAATTTAACAAAATGCCTGTAATTTGATTCAATCGTGATAAAATTTCCTTTCATTTGAGTACCATTTTCGTTCATATTAATATTTTACTTTTTCGACCCCCCCCCCCCTATTGGTCGAAAAATGGCTCTAAAAGGGCTACGTTTTATGGATATAAAAAAAAATTTTTTTGGAATCGTGAGACAATTTTCTTTAATTTGAGTACCCACAATTACATGTTACTATGTCCCCCCGTTTTTCCCCCACGGGCCGCCCAGGGCCGGGGCCCTCCCAAAATTAATTAAGGTTTTTTTCTTTTTTAATTCCAGAGGGGGTCATATTTTTTATAATTTTTTTTTGCCGAAACCCGATAAATTGCAGTTTTGCCAAAAGTTCTTATCAACCATGACATTAATCTTGAAACCAAACTTTGATTCATCAAAATAGATGTATGGTCAGTTCTTCTATATGCAATGGAGGTGTGGACTGTAAAAGCAGTGTATGTAAATAAGCTGGAAGCCTTCGAAATGTGGATTTATCGAAGAATACTAAAAATACCATGGACCCACTTTATATCGAACAGCGAAGTATTAGGAAGAATACACCGCAATAGAGAGCTCTTAGCCGCTATAAAGAAACGAAAGACTGCATACTTGGGCCACATTATGAGAAACCCAAAATATAAGCTGTTACAAATCATTACGATAGCAAATATTGAAGGAGGGCCTAATAGAGGAAGAAAGGAAATAACATGGCTTAATAACATACAAGTGTAGACTGGTATCCGAGATGTGGAGAATCTGCTGAGCGAGGCAAGAAATAGAGACACTTTCGCGGAGATTACAAAAAAATTTGTGATATTATTTGATGCTCATGTAATATGATCGACTTTAATTGTATTGGTGGCTAACATTCGGAAAACGAATAGGCAAATAAAGAAGATATATTAAAAATATTTTCAATACTTAAAATGGAAAACAGTCGTTGATTTTATTGAAGTAATCGGATTTGTATTTTGAGTTGTTTTTTGTTCGACTTCAGATCATATTTTTATACTCGGTGTATCTAAATCAGAGATGGGAGAAATTAATTACTTTGTAATGACCATTGCGCGTTTTCATTACCATTGAATCTATAAAATGAAAATTAAAAAAAAAATTCATTACCTTTACAAAATGTAATTGCAATGAAAAAAATGTTCATTTCATTTGTTTTTATTACATGTAATGAAACGTTTTTATAATTTTCATTACATTTACGCAATGGTAGTAAAAACAAAAAATCATTTCCATTTTTTCTACACTAGGTAGACAAATGAAATTTCATTACCATTACTTATGATAATGATGTAAGAACGTTTTGTTCTTTGTTCTACACTCAAAAATTTTCCTTTATGGATATTTTTTTTGCGATTTTTTTTGCAACTAGTCACCAAATTTTGTCGTATGTCCCTAGATTATAAAATTTAAAAAAACAGCACTTAAAAAATTGCAAAATTATGGCGGAACGCGAAAAAAAAGACTTTATGGCACAAAAAATTAATTAAAAAACCTAATCAGCGATTAACATTCTGCAAACAAATATATTAATGTAAGAAATTTCCTTTTTGTAAATTTTTTTCGCGATTTTTTTTCAACTAGCCACCAAACTTTGTGGTATGAAATGGGCATTATAGTCCCTAGATTATAAATTTTAAGAAACCGCACTTAAAAAATTGCAAAATAATGGCGGAACGCGAAAAAAGACTTTATGGTATACTCAAAAAAAAAAGTCAGCAAAAAATGTTGCTGTGTCAGCAAATTTTTAGTCAGGAGCGTGCTTGCAAAAAAGTTGGTAATTTCAGCAAAAGGTTTGCTGAAAATCAGCGAGCTGATTTTTACCAAAAAAATAGTAATCTTCAGCAAAAGTTTTGCTAACATTTAGTCGACTGCAAATGAAAAAAATCCTTGCTAAAATCACTAAACTTTTTGCTGAATATAAGTAGACTGAAAAAAACTTGTAGTGAAAGTTTACTTTAGTTAATTTATTTGCTGAAAATTTAAATATAGAATATGTGTAGTTGTTTTTCTTTTTTTGTCATTTCCGTTTCCAGATAAGCTGCGACATCTACATCTTGTCTATCTGGTTGTCGTCCACGCTATGCATGCGGTTATCAGCACAATTTTTGTAGCAAAATAAATTAGTAAAACATTAGTTCAAAATTAGTTTAGTGCTAAAAAAATATAACTAAATTTTTCGCTGAAAACGGAATTTCAGCAAAAAAATTGCTGAAAACTAGTACACGTGATATACAAGACGTTTTAATAATTTTTCTACTAACTTATTTTTTTGAGTGTACAAGCCTTGAATTAAAACTCTTAAGCAGCCATTTACATTCTAAAAACAAATATATTGATGTAAGAAATTTCTTTTTTGCAAATTTTTTTTTCCGATATTTTTTTGCATTTTTTTTTTTTTCAACTAGCCACCAAACTTCGTTGTATAAAAAGGGCATTATAGTCCCTAGATCAGGGGTGGCAAGACTTTTTTCGCTGCGTGCCAGAAACGGACAAATTTTTTTTTGTAAAAATTTCTCGCGTGCCCCCTTAAATTTAGTTGTCTTTTAAGTCCTTTTTTAAAAATTTTTAAAATTTGGAAAATTTCTCTTTAAAATATCATCGCACATGTACGTATTTATCAGCGCTACGGATCACCCCCAAAGGGAAAAATTAAATAACATCCAAGAAATGACGTAAAAATGTTTGAAGGTTATTTAATTTTTGGGGGTTTATTTAATCTTTAAATATGAACCCCTCAATTCATAAATGCTTTGTAAAGTTATAGCAGGTTTACAAAACGTCATTTTCATACAAAATTCGTTCAATAAACCTCCTATAATTTTACAAAGCGTTTATGAATTTAGGGGTAAGATTATTTCATTACGAAAAATCCCCAATGAAATAAAATTGAAACAGTTTGAACATTATTGCCTTTTCATTTTTTTGGGCGGTTATTCCATTTTTGGTGGATATTTCATTTTGCTAAAAAAAAAGGTTAAATTATTGGGCGCCATCAATACACCATCAGTACGTAAGAAACTAGTTGAAAAATGTGCTTCGGGCAAAAATTTGATTTTGTTAAAATAAATCGCTCGATTTTTATCATCATAATAATGAATAAAAAGCGAATATTATGGATTTGAACAGAGAAATTTCTATTTCAGATGAAATGGCTCTGCGACATACGATCAAAGCCCAATTTCAAATTCCAACAAAGGGGGTTATTTCATTATGAAACTTATTTTCAGCCTTTATTACATTGAAGGTTATTTCGGAGCACCTATTTTCCCTTTTCCATTTTTGTGCAATTTTCTGGTACTTTTTATTTATGAGGCATTTTCTCATCGAAACATTTAAACTTCTATCAATCTAGAATTTTATAAATTTTCCCAGAATTTTCTGATAATCTAAATTGCGAGTTTTGTATTAACCATATTTCTTTAAACAAAAAGTGGTGGCAATACAGAATTTTATTAATTTTAAAAGACGATTTACAAGCTCTATGAAAAATTTCACAATTATGTTGTAGTTAAATCACACATTTTTGTAGCGAAATTTAACATTTAACTGAATTTTTTGCTGTTATTCTAATAGTTTAAATTTTTTGAAAATATCCAACAAAACGTCACGTGCCACTTAAAATCCACTCGCGTGCCACTGCTGACACGCGTGTCATAGTTTTGCCAGCCCTGCCCTAGATTATAAATTTTAAGAAACCCCACTTAAAAAATTCCAAA